>JAKEPQ010001018.1:43467500-44697142 GCA_024500445.1 Entomyzon cyanotis | reverse complement strand
TTTGGGACTTTTCTAGATTGTTAGTTATTTGGGATTTGTTTTGTTTTGTTAAAATTTATTTTCCTGTCAAATGGAGCTCTGAAGAAGGAAGCTGTGTATGAGTAGAGATACATAATTACATTGACCTTTCCTGTTTCCTTTGCTCTCTGGCAGCAGTACACATAAAACCTTATGCAGTGCACCTACCTTTTGTACCGCTCCTCACTGTTGATATAAGATGCACTGGAGAACGACATCAAAACCATCCTTTGGTTCTTTGCTTTGCTCTAAGTTTTTTGTGCTAATGTTTTTAAAAAAGTATATTGTCAAGTGGTCTGTTAGGCTTTAAATTACTGTCTAATCAGTCATAATGCCATTTACAAAACATAGAAGGGAGTTTTAAAATTCAAGGTGTGGAATTTTATATTGTATATTTAATAAGATGTTTGGGCTTTAATAGCTTTTTTTAATGAAACTTCTAGGTTTTTTTTAAAATGCAAGAATGTTTTTGAATAAACAGAATGCAAATACAAAAGCTCACTGAAGTGAGAATCATTGTTTCCCATACTTAGCAAAGCAGTTAAGGTTGCTTTTTTTACACACTGAAAAGTCCCTAGTTTTAAATACTGACTTCATGTAGATAATCTTACATTAAAATATGATATATGCATATTATGTATGTATTTAATCTTTATGTGCTGCATTAAGCCGCTAGTGTAATTCTTCTCTGGGAAACATAGTCTGTGCTGAACCTTCTGGGAAATCTGCCAGTTCTGGTTGGCCAAAGGTAGCCATGTGGTAAAAAATTCGTGGGTTTGTGAGGTTTTTTGGATCCTAGTTTTTAACACCTATTATTAATTCATTCTTGACATTTTTATGGTGCCATCACTAGCGTGTCTAGACAGCTACAGATAATACAAGAGAGGACACATAGCACTCCTCAGGAGGGAATTCTGCCAATATGATGTGTGTCTGCACAGAGGGATGGCAAAAGGGTCTTGGGGGAGATACAGTAGAAGGCTTCCCATGGTGAAGTTTTATTTATCATTCAACATTGATAGACTAAGAATTGTTTTCTTTTTTTTTTTTTCCACCTTGCTAGCAAATGCTACTTAAAAATCTAGCAGTTGCAACACAAACCAACTGTGCTCTGTTATGGTTGGGCTGGTTTTATTATTAGACATGAGTGACTGGATTGAAAATGTCGCAGTAAAATTCTTTCTTGCTGTCATAAAGTATGCAGAGTAACTTTATTTGAAAGATGTTCTCTATAAATGAATATATGAACAAAGCTGAATTTGTCCTGGCTTCTGTAGAGTGGCTAAAATGCACTTTATTTTGCAGGTTATTTGAAGTGACAGAGTTAATGGAGTAGTTAGTGCATTGCACATTGTGGCAATGCAGTAGAGTCTTAATTTCCAGTAATGACTGGGATTGAGCATAAGCATTACTGATCTCTTCAAACTAGTGAGAAAATTACTCAGAAAAGCTACAGCAGGTGTTTGGTGAACTGCAAAGAAGTCTGCTGTGTTTAGATGTGTGTTCTTGTGTTATCATTCTGGGGGGGTGGGGATAGTTACAGCTTTCTCATGGTGAAGTTTGTCTTATGGGAATTGAATTATGTGAATTCAGAATTCTTCAGTGAATTCTGCTAACATGCAGCTTTAGAAAAGGACATTATGTAATGTGGGATTTTTATTACAAATGTAATACATGTTTCTTTCTATCAGATACTCGGACTTTGTTGTCCATGAAATAGGCAAAGATGGACGTGTGAGCCATTTAGATGACTTTTCTGTTCCAGTGGATGATGAGGTAAATTTTGAGGTAAAGATTTGGTAGTGGTTATACTTCTTAATTCTCCTTAAGGAAGAACATTGAAAGACTGGAAGTTGCTCCGTGAGGGTTACTGGATGTTTGTTTTTTCCCCCCAAATATGTATTAGGACCCGTCAGAAGAAACATTTACAGTTTTGTCAGACGAAGACAAGCAGCGTTTAGAGGAGCTCCAGCTTTTTAAGAATAAGGAAACTAGTGTTGCCATAGAGGTAAAGTAATAAATTATATGACGCTTGGGGTGGAGGCATAGGGAGGATGAGAGAGGGAGGGAGTGGAAGGTACACACTTTCTAATGCATGTAGGGTGTACGAGCAGTTTGAACGTGATGTGACAGGTAACACCAAACTGTGTCCAGTTTAGAGTTTAATTCTTTAAAGTCTTAGAGATGTACTCAAATTCATGCATGTGTGAGTTGCCATTTTGATTTTGGTGGGACTGTACACAGGAACTTAAATACAGATTTTAATTCCTGTGGCGTTAAAATTATCTTGCAGTATTTTGGTTTTCTGTGTAGTATTGTTTTAAAGAATAAGGAGATTTACATAAAATATCTATCCTGATGAAAAACTACTTTCAAGGTCAGTGTTTAGTGATTTAATACAAAATAAGATAATTGAAAAGAAGATAAATATGGTCTTCTGTGACAAGAAAAATAAGAAGGTACAAAATGAAATTAAATCCTTGATATTTTTAAATGTTCTAATATTCCACATACTCGAAGAATAACTGTTGAGCTAAATTTGGGACATGGAGATGAGTAAGATTAAATCTGGTAGTTTTGAATAAGCAATCACACATTAAATAATCTTATCTAATTTTAGCTAATTCTTTCTCCTTTAAGGCACCCTCCCCTTTTGTTAATTTTTAAAATTTATGATCAATTTTATTTAAATTTGTATGAATACATTAATATTTAAATTAATGTTAATAAATATTAATTTTTTTGGTTTCTGCATGTATGTATATTAACACAGGTAATTGAAGACACCAAAGAAAAAAGAACCATCATCCATCAGGCTGTGAAGTCCTTGTTTCCGGGACTGGAGACTAAAACAGAAGATCGAGATGGAAAGAAATACATCATTGCTTATCATGCTGCTGGGAAAAAAGCACTGGCAAGTGAGTTTCAGTATCACAGCAGATGGGTAAAGTAAATGCTAAAATTATCCCCAGAGTAAGAATTGTTAGTAAGTACTTGAAGTGAGTGTGCTTCCTAATGTAGTCTGGCTTCACTTTTTCCTCATTGGAGCTTATGCTGTGCATCTAAAATGATTAGGACCACAAGACATGTTTTAAATTTCTACTTGTTTTTCTTTCTAAATAATTAATCCAGTACAGACATGTTAGAAGAGAGAACATCATCGTCTACTTCAGTGGGAATAGGCAAAATAGAGGTTTTATTTTCAGTATTTTTTTAATTTAACTTTCATGATCTTAACTGGGTGTGTAAGTGTGCATTTTGGGTGTAAGAGGTTGTAGTTGGAATGTGTACATTACGTTGATAGTTGGTGTAATCTTGATTATCTTGAATATTCAGGACAAAATTCTCAAGTACTTCAATAGAGACAAGCATCTATTTGTTTGGTCAGATTTATAGTTTCATATAAACATAGTTTATTTACCGTGATTGCTACTTTTGCTTCCAAAGCTAATTATATTGGCAGAAAATGATCTTTATTCATTATAGATCACAGTTAGTCCTTTGGAATAGTTGAATTAATGAAGGATTTTTCTAAAAGGTGGTGTTATCCGCCTTAATCTTACAAAATACTGTTTTGGATACTGGGAATAAATTAATGTTTTTTACATCTTTTAATGTTATTACAAAGTCGTTGCTTCTGTAAGTTTAGAGGGTTATCTACATGCAGAATGGTACACATTTAAGAAAAGATACTAAGGTTTGGTTTAAAGTGGCTGCATTCCTCTGTCATTTCAACCTACTGCATAAGATGGGATGTAAACCTAACCCTTTAATTTTAAAGACGAAGGAGATGGAGGAAGGATAAGGAGAAAGATTAATTTAAAATGAGAAATAAAATAATTTCCCTTTAGTTTAGTTGTTTGTTTAAGGCTTGTTATAGGCAAATACGGGAATATTGTATTTTTATTGGTCCAATTATAATGTGTTTATGTCTTATTTAATCATATTTAGAAAATGTGTATGTTTGCATGCTTTATGCATGGAGTATGGATACTTACCAGCACAAAATTCTCCTCAGCCAGTTTTGTTCTCTGTTGGTTTGTAATGGTTTTTCCTCCACCTTTTCCTTCTGCTGCTTCCGTTCTTTAACCATTGTTACAGTCAAGTGGATGGTGTTATGCTGATTTAAGAGACACTATATAAAAGAATTTAAGTATTTGAAATATGCTGAAAGGAATTTAGTGGTGTGTCTCTAGGATTAAAATATTATGTGGAGCACCATCTTGTGATGTAGAGAAGCATCATTTATATAAACTTGGATTCCCCAGCTGTGATGCTGCAGGCACCTGTGCATGTTGGTGGAGATGTGTCAGTTTCTGTGAGTGGGTGCAAATGCTTATGGATGTAAGATTGACGTTCTTTTAGTCAGGATTATATTTATCTTTCTTGTTTATATAGCCACAAACTTGTCTTAGTCCTGAATGGGCTCCCCAGGCAAGAAACATTTCAGACGTGTTCTAATACTGGATTATTAGCTGAGATATCTGATTATTTTTGTTGGTAACATGAAATGTTACGAAACATACTTCTTAAAATTTAAAATCAGAAGCTGCTTTGTGTTTATAGTCAGTTTACCCCCCCAAATACTTAAAATACTATCTTACTAAATTGTCAGTAAACTGTCGTTTCATCATTGTCCACAAATTTTGTTGCATCTCCGATTGAAGCTTTCCATATGTTCACTGTTTGCCTCTGCACGATTCCATTGCATAACTGTCCAAATTGCTGTCATCCACCACCTACCTGTCGGATGCTCCCTGAAGCATAAACAATCCCATAACCATAAACCTGCATGTTCACCTCTAAAAACCCTTTGACAGTCTAAAAATTAAATGCTGCTCTTTTGTACTCTTTATGCTCTGCATTGGGACAGAGGTCAGAACTGCAACAGGTAAGAGATGTTGACATTTCATGCTAACAAAAATGAAATGCCAACCATTATGACCTCCTAAATAGCAACAGGACAGGCCAAACTAGTAACAATTTCTTAAAAATCCCTACACATAAGTATTGCTTAAAATGCCCTGGAACAGCCAAGAATTAGGCTTGTTCTACCTCTTTTCGTAGTGCAGTATAGGCAGTATTCATTTGGTGCAAAGAAAGTCTGCTAGCAATAAGTGATAAGAATCATCAATTTTGACAGGACATGTTGACAGCTATAGTAAATTTTCCATGGATTTCATTTAGCCAAGCCTTTGCCCTTCAGCCTGTATTTCAGACACTACTATCTGTTTTTATACAACTTTAAAAGCATATGTCACGCATCCTGCTATTTGAAAAGAGCTTCCACCCCTCGAGTTTCAGCAAAAGGTTGGGAAAAAGTGCTAGGAAATACAATTTTATTGTCAAAAATGTAACATGACTCTGAAACACAGCAATAAAGACTGCAAATTGTCCCACTGGTCTGTCTACCAAGCTGAATGCTTTGAAGTATTGGGTGAGGAATGGTTGAGTACCAGGACTGTGGCTGCAGCCTCCATTGGATAGGCTCATGGCTATGATGCCCACAGCATGAGGAGCCTACTGGTCTGTACAGTACCTACAGAATCCTTTTAATGTAGGTCACATTAGGGCTCGCCTCTTGAAGTGTGTTGAAATGACCATGTGCAAGATATATTAGTTAAATATTAGGAATGGTTCCAGCTGGAGAAGATACTCCTTGTGAATTGAGCTCTTACTCTCTTCCCTGCTAATTGCTAAGATCCTTGTGGAGGACCTTGCTCTTCCAGCTGAATGCAGTGTTTCATTGACTGAGTTTAAGAGCAGTGGTGGCTCAGAAGGGGAGACCAGCAGGAGCATGAGGTCTCCAGCTCAGGTCCTATGAAACTGTGGGTGGGGTGCTGTGCTTGGAAATTGGTGGTGCAAGGCAAGTGGTGCAATAGTTCTTAGTGACTATAACCTCTGCATATAGTGTTTTATACTGTAGCATCCAAAATTATCTTTGCAGAAGTGTGTGCATGAATGGCAGCTTCTCAAAAACAAGCAAGAATTAAACATGCTTACTGTCTGTGTGGGATATCTGGACTTCATAAAACTAACGTGGAAAAAACCAGCAGTATTTCCCCAGAATTTCCTTCCTGCATTGGTGTTTGTATATTGAAATAAGGCTGGCTTTTTCAGTTAGCTTTTGCTGTTATGAAAGATGCTTATGCCTTTTTTTACAAAACCAGGAATGTCTGCTTAGTGACTAGCAAGAGATAAGGGACTTCTTATTTAAAACAAAACAAATTCTTAGTTTTCTTCTTAAAAAACATGGAATTTATTAGCCTCAGAATTGAAGGAACCTCACAATTAGTTGCCAGACCTGTGTAGAATCAGTCCCCCTTCCAAATAATGTCATTGACAGTGGATTGTTGGAAAAGGAAAGTTTTATCTCTGGGGATTTTTACATGAAAAAAAAAAAAAAGCTTGACAAATCATTGATGGTTTTCTTCCGTCTCCAAAAGATGTCAAATAGTGGCACAGAATTGTAAATCAGTTATTAGTGTGTGGGATCTGAAGTGATTTCAACCTCTGGCCTTCTCCAAGCGTGGCACAATACCTGCTGTGGATTATCTGTTAATGTCTCTCTTGTACCAGATTTCTTGCTCCTGTTGGATTTAAAAAAAGAATCACCTTAAAGCAATTTTTTTAGTATTATTTTTTAGGGTGTTGTAGCAATACGGTTCATTCTTCTGCATGACGCACAGCAAAAATCCTACAGAAATAAAGAGTATGTCTGTACTATAAATAATAATGGTAGTCTTCCCACCAACAGGGCTCCAGTGGTCCTCAACTATTAATTATAGAGGGAGCTAGAAGAAATGTAGTGTAGCTTCTGTTGCTGAAAGTCAGTATAATGATAATGTTTTTGAGAAATTTAATCAGGTGATACAGCAATTAAATGACTGGGGTATATTTTCAGATCATTTCATGACAAAGGAACTGTCACTGTTTCATTCAGGATTTTCTAGGTGACAGAACTGATTAAAAAGAAGCTTACAGTCCAGTGGAAGGAGAGGTCTTTTTCAATGTGCTTTACAGCTTTTGCTGTCAGTAATTAACTCTTTCATTTTTTTTTAAAGCAGATGGAAATTAGCAGAGAATGAATCTTGCATTTTTAAAATAAATGTAGCTGCAATGGCAAATACATTAATTTTTTTAAAAAGTGACACTTTAACCTTTTTGCTTTTAAAGATCCAAGAAAACACTCTTGGCCGAAATCTAGGGGAAGCTATTGCCATTTTGTGCTTTACAAGGAGAACAAGGACACTATGGATGCCATTAATGTCCTATCCAAATTTTTAAGGTAAGGCTGTTGTTTCTGCCATCCTGGCTGGTGTGCAGCCCTCCCCCTCCATGTTTCATACTGCTGTAAATGTTATGCTTCAGAATTACATAAGAGCAACACAAGTGATTGCTATTCTCTAATTTGTGGACAGTTTAAAATGAAAAGTTATTTTAGAACTCCAAATTTGAAACTTAAAAGTTTTGTGAGGAGGTGACAATGGAACAAAACGAGTCTAAGAAATTCAGAAGACTACTCTACTGCTTCAATGGAAAAAGTCCACAATTGACGCTGGTTGATCTAAGAAAGGCTTGGCAGCGCAAAGCCTCAATGTGCGTAACCTGAATTAAAAGCCATTTTTTCACCAGTTTGTGAACATATGCAAGTATGTTATGAACCTGTCTGATATTGTTGTGATAATATGCTGATCAGTTCCTAAGCAGTTACAGTTGATAAACTGTTGTTCCGTGTATTAATTTCTCCATGGCAACACAGGCTTAGTTCCTTTTACCCCATCAAGTACAGAAACAAAAAGATTTGCCAAGGCGTGACATGAACACAGTGAATTGCAGAGGAAGAGCAATTTTAAAATTGGGTCAGTTCAGTGATCTACTTGGAGGGAAAATTCCCCACTTCTCCCCTCCTTTCTCCCTTTGCCCTCCTTGTAAAAAAAAAAAATTGTAATCTAGACTGTAACCAGTGAACTACTTAGTATTTGTATTTGAGAACAGAATGGCAAGAGCATAGTTAGGTGGAAAACTCTATGTAATGGCAATCCTGCTACCCCCTGGTGCCCTTAACTGGAATAACTGGAAATACTCCCTGTCAACACAGGTTGTCAAGTACAAAGTGGAAAGAAAAGGAAATTTTCCTCTCAAGGAAAGAAATGGATTGAATGTTAAATTAACTTCTCATATTCACACATAATGTGCAGGCATGGTATTCAAACAGACATGTTTGAAGTTTAAGGAAGGAGTGGACATGAAATTTTTTTAGTGAAGTTGGCGGTGGCTGTCCATTTGTACATTGAGTGAATATATATAAAGTATTACTTCAGAGCTCATATTTTGAAAGCACTGCTGTGTTAAAAGTGAATTTGTCTACATATAATTAAAACAGAAATTAAAACAGAGAAGTTTCCTTGTGTTTTATGTACTTATGGATAATAAAATGTCACATGCATGTCAAATAGTAACCCAGTTCTGAGGAACGTAGGTATATTTTTCTTGTTTTAATTTATAAGATTAATATTTCTAGGTAATTATGCTGAAAATTATGTTTGATCTGTTTGATCTGTTTTAATATACATAATATCTGTTACTATTCCTTTTAAGAGTGAAGCCAAACATATTTTCCTACATGGGAACTAAAGATAAAAGGGCTATAACAGTTCAAGAGATTGCTGTTCTCAGGTGAGTAAAAGTACAGTCGGGAATATTTGCGCTTCTGCCGTGGTAGCTTGGATATCTCACTAAATACCTAAAAGACTCAGTGACACAAATGGCAGATTCTGGTCCTGACCTTGTAAAGCACAGGTGTTGCTGTAAAGATGCCACACTGCTTTTGTATTCTGTGGTGATTGCTGATATTTTCAGTCAGTGGTGCTCTGAGTTATGGGCTGGTTACGTGTACTTGGCTGAGGCAGTGGGACAGATTGCCTACATGCTCTTAGGCTGCTTGGATCTCATGCAACAGCAGAAAAACAGAATGACATGGTGAAAGTTATGTCCCACTTCCTTCCTGGCTTTTGTTTCCCCCTTTCTAGCTAGAATCCTATTTTCTTTCTCACTGAATTCTCTGAACAGCGCCAGAAAAGGCTAATACTGCCTTTGCTCATCTGTGAGTAGCCAGAAGGGGCAAAAAATGATGAGGAATTTTTCCTGCCTTAACCTACTCCCTTAAGTCACTTTCTAAGTGAAAATAAAATTTACTTTGTCATATCCTACGATAATTATATGGTTTCTGGGTACTTTAACTTAGTGTTAGATCCATAATTGGGAATGACAGATGTCTACCAGTCATGTATTACAATATCATTTTAGCTAACTGGAATATCCTGCCTGCACTACTTTTTACAACTTTTTGAAAACCACACTCCTTGACTGAGGAATTCACAGTTTGAAAGCCAGAAGTTTGTTCAAATCCTTGTTAAAAGGAGAGCATCCACTACTGAATTGTTCAGCTATTTCTTCCCGGTGCTCTGTATGTGTATGCGTTAGAACATATAAAACGAAATACTGGTTTATGAATAGTGAGAAGCTCCAGATTCTTGTTGCTGCAAGGCAGCTTTGCAAAGTGGTGACAATTAACCAAACGTGGTGTAGCCATCTCTGCTGCTGTTCCATTTACTTGCTAACATCATCACATTCAGTGTTTTGTCCAAGAGCTCCAGAGTGCTTTAAGTGTTGATTGTGTGGCATCTGCTCAGTGGTGCCACAGCACCTGACTCTCCTGCACAGGAGAGGGGAGTCTGCCGGTTGCCAGCCTGTTCTGAGCAGAGTGTGCTGGTTCATGAACGTCGCTATCCTGGTGAAATTTTAGCAGAAGTGTCCAAGAGCAGCTTGGTGATGCAAAGAACAGGGTATGCTTCCAAAAATACTAGCAACAAAAATGGCAGGTATCAGTGACAGATTGGATTCCATGTTCCTTCATCTGCACTCAGCATACACAGTAGCTAATTTTACTTAACTATGGGTTTATGACTGTACTAACTGAGATGTATTCATGGAGTAGTTAGTCAATGCAGAGTTCAGCTTGTGGGGTACGGTATATGTCAGTATTGCAACATACTTTTTTTGGAGTGCATGTTTTAACATAGTTGTGAAAAGACAGTCTGTTGTGGTATACGTTTTGTTTTGTATGAGTACCCTTAAGAATTATGTGGGGGTTTTTTTAGCCATTTCATTAAAATAAATTGAAAATGCAACAGTAGAAAGTTGGGGAAACTGGGCTTACTGGGTTTTTATAATGCCAGCATTTTTATATTTATCTGCTTTTTTAAGCACAGGTTGGTCACTGTTGTCTCTTTCTTTTAGAATCACTGCACAAAGACTTGCTCATTTGAATAAATGTTTGATGAACTTCAAATTAGGAAATTTCAGTTACAAGAATCATCCACTAAAACTGGGAGAACTGCAAGGGAACCATTTCACTGTTGTTCTCAGGTAGTATGTTAGTATGTATTCAGCTGGTTCTGTTAGAATCTTTTTTCTTTAAACAGATAAGTGATATCAGTGCAACTTGTATTACAAAAAAGAAGTTCTGTTGGTAGCAGACTGTTGACTTTGGTGCATGCTATGTAATATTGATGTTGAGCTTTGATATAAAGGGCATCACAAAATAACATAAACTCTTAATCTGTCCATAACTTTTTTTTTAATGCTAGAAACATAACAGGAACTGATGACCAGATAGAGCAAGCAATGCATTCACTCAGGGAAATTGGATTTATTAATTACTATGGAATGCAAAGATTTGGAACCACAGCTGTTCCTACTTATCAAATTGGCAGGTATGTGTTGCTTTGATCCTCCCTTCCCCTTTTTAAAAAAAAAATTTTCTTATCACCATGTAACTTAATGTATTTTTGGGAACATTTTTCTAGCATATTGCATGTACTAGTTTTAATTTTAGATTCAAGAAAGATCTTGTTTCTGAACTTGCTTCAGCAGTTATCTTGCATAATAGCACTTGCTACTTTTAATGTTGCATAAATCTAAACACTAATACTTATTTTTTTGTAATTTTGCTAAATCCCTTTAAAATATATTTAGTCAGTTCTTAATACACTTTTCTGTTTGAATCCTAGAGCTATTCTACAGAACAATTGGAATGAAGTAATGGATTTGATATTAAAACCACGACCAGGAGGTGAGAACTGAAAAATGATACATCACGTGTTTCTGCCTCTTCACCTGGAAGAAGTATATGTTTAGGAAAAACTTGATCCAGTTTAGGAATGGAGAAGCAATCTTCAGACTCTCCCTTTCTGCCTCACTTCCGTTGCTATGCAGTTTCTTGCAGTGGGGATGAAAAGGGGCCTGAATATTCAGAGAGTCTGCTCAAACTCCCTGTGAAACCTTCCAACCTCAAGTGTTCTGTGATTCTTTTAATCGCTAATTACCATGACTGAAACTTTAATTTGTCAGCTGTTTTAACAAAAGGTGAGATGGATGGTTTTTTCTGTGTGTAGTTAAAATGTTTTTATTTTACATCCTTGTTCTAGCCGAAAAGGGATACTTAGTCAAGTGCAGAGAAGAATGGGCAAAGACTAAAGATCCAGCAGCAGCCCTCAAGAAGCTACCTGTAAAAAGGTGCGTGGAAGGACAGCTTCTACGTGGACTCTTAAAGTATGGAATGAAGAACATAATCTCTGCATTTGGCATAGTGAGTGTAAAAGTGCTGGGCGGGATTTGAATAAACATTCTTTTGATGGTATCAGGATGAATTTGAGATGGACTCATAGATGCTTGATGAATAGAGGGTTAAGTTTAAAAATCTTTCCGTTTATCCTGCCTTTTTGCTGGAAGTACTGCTGCATAGTAACTGATGACATCTGTAATTAATGTATGCATAATGAGCCTTCCAATTTATTCAACAATCTCCCTGGTATGTGAGAAGCAATGCAGTTATACTTAGTAACTGTGTGTAATATGGATCTGAGAATTGTGCAAATGTTCAGTTTCAGTGTTTTCCTGTTGCTTCAAAAGTATAAATCAAACTGCTGCTGGGCTAATGAATCAGCCTGGCATAGAGGTGATGGATTCACTTGTCATTTTCAAGAGCGGTAATCAAGATCAAGTCTTTGGAGAAAATACCTCATCACCAGCAAACTACTGAGCCCATTGTAGGAGCTGGGGGATAATTTCTTGTTTATGAAGAAGATAATTAGAATAACACTGTGCTTTCACAGCTGCAAAGTTTACTTAAGACTTCAGGAGGTTGAGTATGAATTCAGTGGTTTATAATAGACCCATGTGTTTGAGCCGTTGAATTAAAAAAGTGTGGGTTTTTTTTTTAATTTAAGCATAGTTCTTTTTTTGTGCAGATTTCAAATGTATAAAAGCATTATTTCTTCACTTAGCCTTTTCCCAAACAATGAAAAAAAATCGGATCTGTATACCAAGAAATTGTCTAAGTCTTACTGCTGGATAAGATAACATTTCAAATATATGCCTTTTTGGTTATGATTTTGAGAAAAAACAAAAAAAAATATACCTTTCTATTGTTTAATATTTTTTTTCTTTACCTCTAGATACCAAGAAATAATCGTTTAATGTATATTCATAGCTACCAGAGTTATGTGTGGAATAATATGGTGAGCAAGAGAATAGAAGAATATGGGCTTAGAGCTGTACCAGGAGATCTCATACTTAAAGGAGGTAAACTCAGACAAAGCCAGTGATGCTGTGTAGTTCAGATTTCTAGGAAAACAAGGCATGTAGCTGTTTGTCTGATACTGCTTACATAGTTTCTTTTCTCTCACCTGTTTTGGCCCAATATATCTGTATCCATTGGCCTGTTTTAGACAAATTGTGCAAGGCATTGGAAGTTAGGTATTACACTTCCATGAGCTGTTTGTCTGTTTTTTCAAATAATTGGATAGGGAAGAGAGACTATGGAGGACTGATTATTCTCAAGAATGACTTCAAACCTAGTTGAGCTATGAAGAACTTCCACAGTGGAAGGATGTTATGAAATTGTAACCATAGAAGTTTTTGATGGTATTAGTATCTTGTAACGCAGAAGCTCCACTCAGTTAAAACTTTTTTTGCTTGGATTTGCTCTGGCATTTCCTACAGTATTTCTCCTTTGTGTATGCCTGATGCCTATAAGGGAGTTGTTCCTCTAGTAGTCCTTATTTCGTGTAGCTTTAAGTCACTGGAAGCCTGGCTGTGATTCTGCCAGTAACTGTGACAGCCTTGGAGGCTGTTACTTCTTTTCTTGGAAATGTTGTCTATTAAATGAGATAAAACACGATAGTTATCCCTCTCAGAGTAAGCTTATTTCAATCAAAGGCTTCATTTTAAATTTAGCTGAAGTTAACTGTCACAGGCATCCATACTGGTAACTTCATTTTTCTGTCCTGACTGCAGCCACAGCTGTTCACATTGAAGAAGGAGATGTTGATAACTACACTATCCACGATGTAGTGATGCCATTGCCTGGATTTGATGTTATTTATCCAAAACATAAAAGTAAGTCTGACTGTTAACTGACATATTTACTCTGAAAATGTAAGTCTGTTTTAAGATTGTTCTTAAAAGGTAGATTGGATCTACTCAACCTTGGTGACTTTTAAAGCAATACATCAGATCTCTGATACATTAATGTTAGCCTTTTGTTGCTGCCAGGGCCCTCTGTTCAATCTCCCCACTGAACAGATTCCCCACTGGGAATCCTAGATGACTGTCAGCAGAGCAGAGTTTCTCCCTAGCCTATATCACTGCAAGAAGTTAATCAGGTACAGGATTTTGTCCTTGATGAATTTAATGAGATTCTTCTTGGCCTGTTCCTGTAGTGTGCCTTGGCCCTTCTGAAGTCCAGTCCTTGCATGTATTAAATGCCATCCCAGCTTGGTTTAGCCCACAGATTGGTTGGGGTAAATTCCAGCTCTATTTCCACTATTCTCCACTATTTCACAGGACACATCCAGTTTCTTGAGGAACTCTGCTTCTAGATAGAGCTCAAACCAGTAGCAATTATACTTTGAGATGGTGAGCTAGACAGCTGTTACCCACTTACCAGTCCACCCACTGTAATGTTCTAACCTTGGACACAAAGATGCTGTGGGAATATGTTGACAGCCTTGCTAAAAGCAAGGCAGGCAACAGTCCCTGCTCTCCCCTCATCCACAGGTGTAATAATTTCATCATAGAAGACAGTAAGGTTGGTGGGTTTTTTGCTTTTTCTCTTCCTTATTCTTCCTTTATTGAAACCACAGTTATTGTGTGCCCAAGGAGGATTAGCTCCATTATTTTTCCCAGGGACCAGAGTGAGCCTGACTGGTCTGTAATTCCCTAATTATCTTTCCTGCTCTTTCTGAAGTTGGGTGCAACACTTGGTTTTCTGCAGTTATCTGGGACATCCCCAGACCTGCACAATCTTTCAGAGATGATAGAGAAAAACTTCACCATGATGTGAGCCAGCTCTCTCAGCCTGTATCTTCTCCCACTACTGATACTCCCTCTCTTTCTTGAACCTTGTCTCCTAAGAAGAGAGGCCTGGGGCACCTGGCTGGTCAGGGCTGAGGCAAAAGAGGCACTGAGACCATCAGCTTTATGTCTATCACTAGACCAGCTGCCCTGTTTAGCACAAGGCCAATGCTTTCTTTGCATTCTTTCATTCCTTATGTTGCAGCTTAACTCTTGTTGGTCTTGATGTCTGTTGCTGCTTTCACTGTAGCTGAGCTTTGGCTTTCCTAACACCATCTCTGTGTGCCTGGACAATGCTGGCATTGTCCCTCTTTGTAGCTGGCCCTAGATTTCACCTGCTCTATTTGTCCTTATAAATGAGGTTAGTTATTAGTTACCTGCACGTTTTCCTCAATATCAGATTGAACTGTTCTTGTACTTGGTTGTCAAACTGTCAGCTCATTTCTCTCTGCTGCTTTTCAATGAGAGAGTAATGGGCAGTTTGGCCTTTTATTTTTAATTCTTTTCTTCATACACCTGAGATTAGTCCTGTGAAGTGTAGAAAATTGGAAAGCATATATGAGATGGCAATTAAATGTCAAAGTATTTTGTAAGATGCTTTCTTGGTTACTGCCTGTACTAATCAGGATGTAGAAGCAAACAGGTAATAACATTTGCAGTAATTTTAAACTTTTGTGTAGCATTTATCCCATATATGCTGAAAACTACTAAATGTAAGGGAAAGAATGATCCATGAAAACAGGCTGTTTAAATTGGCCACATTACACTCTCTTCTATTAAATATTTTCATCTCTTGCAGTTGGTGAGTCCTACAAGGAGATGCTGGTAGCTGACAATCTTGATATCAACAACATGAGGCACAAAATCAGAGATTACTCACTTTCTGGAGCATACAGAAAGATTATCATTCGGCCTCAGAATGTCAACTGGTGAGTGGGAACATACAGGCAATTACACTTGAATTCACAGCATAGAGTTTATGAAAGTACAAAAAAACATGAGACTTTTCCATGGGACATCCACACAGACCAAGACATGGGTATGGAGGAATCTCTCTGCACTTCTCTCGTGTTTTTAATGCAGTTGAAGTTGAACTATACCCTTATTTCTTCTTTGATCCTCTGGTTCTGTGGTGGAGGAGTATTAAGGCATCTGTCTAGTTAGTTGTTCACTCCTTGCAAGGGCTTGCCTGAAGATGTTAAAACAATGATAGATGCTATGAGAAAGTTGGTCTCCAATTACCTGTCAGAGATTTGTATCACTTAAACCTACAAAATCACTGTAGTTATACAACTTAGTTTTCATACGGCAACTGAATAAATAACTTTTAAACAGGGAACTGTACAAATGTGCAGAAAGACATGATCACTGATGCATAGAATAAAATATAGAGGATATAGGAGGGAGCCCAAAAATACATATATTTATACACTTGAAACATCAGCACTAATTAATATTAGGTTTATCTACTTCCCAGTTACTTCTTCAGCCTCATGATTACATATGGGATTTCTGTTAAATGAATGGCAGAAACAGTAGAATGCATTTAAGCCCTTTCAAAATTTAGATGACTGTATGGAAAGGCTTCACTCCTGCTAGAGGTACTCTTAGAGTTGACACCATTCTTCCCTTAATTTCATGAACTATAATTCTTGAATAGCTGGAAATTCTGACAGCCCATGAGGGAAAACAGATGAGTTATGCAAAGAAACTTTTAATTTACAATTGTTTTTTAATAATCCTCATAAAGCCAAGGCAAGTCTTCTACATAAAGCTTTACCTGTTACTTTGCCATAAATGTCACATAACTATTTTATTATAAAATCAATTCAATTTCAGTTGTAAATGCCAAACTGGAACAATAATGATAAGAAATAATATCATTATAATAAATGCACATATATAAAAATGTTTCCCTAAATGATTAAAAATAATAATAGTAAAATTTATTTATATTAAAAAGGGAAGTTGTTGCATATGATGATCCTAAAATTCCATTATTTACTACGGATTTGGATAAACTGGAAGGAAAACCATTACCAGTTCTCCCTACAGGTAAGTTGATTTTTCTGCTGGTTTGCGAAATGGAAGTTTGATCTGGCTGTTGCTTTCAACTGCTACATATTGAAAGCTCCTCTAAGGAAGAGCTTTCATTTAACT
Source organism: Entomyzon cyanotis (assembly GCA_024500445.1). Lineage (NCBI taxonomy): Eukaryota > Metazoa > Chordata > Aves > Passeriformes > Meliphagidae > Entomyzon > Entomyzon cyanotis. Next base: position 44,680,543 of record JAKEPQ010001018.1, on the reverse strand, counting down.
ATAGACTGTTAAACAATGGTAACAACGACCTCCAAAGCCAGATACCAAAGTAAGAAACCTTATTTCTCAAAGGTGCAGGCCATTCCTCCAGCATCTGTATTGACTGTATTTCTTACAGGCATCTGTAAAGTCAAGTAAATGCTTAGCAGTAAGGGTCTGCAACTAACAAAGGTGGAATTAAGTCATAAATTATCTATATATTGAGCTTGTATTATTGGTGCTGAACATGGGAGATGACTCAAATACTTAACTCTGGTCACAAAGTGTTTTGGTGCTGCTTTCTGGAAAAGTGAAGACAGGCTAGGAATTCAGTCTGAAAGAACAAATGTTTGCTTTTAAAAGAAGAACCTCTCAAACCACCACTTTGTGCTGAGAGAAAATGTTAAAAAGTTGTTTCATGAAATTTTTCACTGTGGATTATAAATGGGAGTGTGACGGTGGTGGTTGTTTTGCTTTGTGGGCTGGGGAAGTTGGTTGTAGAAGCTGTTAGTCCCATTCACATGGCATCCAGAATAAGCATTATATATGCCTTTAACCACTTGCTCTTGCTTTTTGTCTCTTACACCTTCTGATAGATGGTAAATTCAGGGCACTGAAGATGGAATTCTCCCTTCCCCCATCCACTTATGCTACCATGGCAATTCGAGAAGTTTTGAAAATGGACACAAGCATAAAGAACCAGACACAACTGAATACTACCTGGTTGCGCTGAATGAACTGCAAAATTACTTAATTTTAACAAACAAAAGTGTTTTCTTATTTACATGTTCTGTACAAATCTTTAAAGAGTCACAGTAAGAAATTTGTATTTTTTAAAGTTTTTTTTAGTGCTAGCATTTAACTTCAGTAATCATTTGCAAAATGGTGGCTGTAATATAATATAGACATTAGTGACTGGTGCTTTTTACTGAATGAGTAAGTTGCTTCAGCTGTAACATGGGTGCATCTTTAGAATTGCGCTTCTAATGGCATCAGACCTGGAAGAATGTTCAGCTTGCTCTTTGGGCAAGCACTGAATGTTTTCACGAGTTCAGCACACCTTGAAGTCTGTTCAAATACCGTGAATTACACGGAGAAAGATGAATTACAACACAATCAAGATACTGATGGACATATGTATTGCAGGAGTTTTGCTGGTAGCATTTGCACTGATGCGGTAGCGGATTCTGTTAGCAAGGCTTTTGTGTGCTGTAGAGCTGTACAGCTCTTTTAAATAGTTCGACTTTTCATTGAGAAAATACTTGTATTTTCCAGCTAATACCTGTACCAAAGAACAGGTACTAAAAATAAATTAAACCGAACCTCTGGGCGTGTAAGTGCTTCCTTTGCGCCTGTCCCCTGCGCATTGCTGGCGGGGAATGAGCCGGGCTTCTGCTCGGGGAAAAAAAATACTGTGGAGCTGTTCTAAAAAGACACGGCATTTTCAGCCCAATGCAAAGCCTGTCTTGCAAAAAGCATGGCGCGGCCAGCTCGGCGGCGTCCGGAAGGACCGGGAAGGCCGTGAGGTGCCTCGGCAGGGGCCACGTCCCTCAGAGCAGGGGCGGGCGCAGCTCCGAGCGGGCGGGACGGAGCTCTCTCTCTCCTCAGAACAGGGGCGGGCACAGCTCCGAGTGGGCGGCACGGAGCTCTCTCTCTCTCCCCTCAGAGCAGGGGCGGGCACAGCTCCGAGCGGGCGGGACGCGGCTCTCCCGGCGGGCAGGGCCCCTGGCCCGCTGTGGCGGCGCCGCGCCTGCGCCCTGCGCTCCGTCGCTCGCTGACGCGGCGGGGGTGGCGCTGCGGCCGCGGGGACCCGCGGGAGCGTGCTGAGGGCTCCGGGCCGTGGCACCCCCTGGCTCCCGTCCCCGCGGCACCATCCTGCGAGGGGAAGCGGCGCCACTTCGGCCGGCGCCCGTGGCTGAGTAGGAAAGGCTCGCCGAGCCGCTGCCTGGCCGCCCAGCCCGTGCCGTGGTCGCGGCGTCTCGCCCGCATCCTCCCGGAGCCCGCAGAGCCTTCAGCCGGCCCTTGGAAGGGCCCAGCCCTCTGGCCCAGGTGGGTGCTGAGCCGAGGCAGTGTCGGGAGGGATGCGCCCAGAGTCCTGCTCCTCTCTCCTGCAACCCGAGCCTTTCCTCTAAGTATGAAAAGAGCACTCCTCGGTTAGTTTTTTCCTGCCGTATTATGTTTACATTGCTGCAAGCAGGAGTTTTACTACTCTCTTTTCTTTATTTGCTTCTTTGTTTGCAGCACCCTTGGTCCCCCAGTTTGTTCTTCCCGGTGCTCTCTATTGCCTCTGCAACTCTGGCTCATCAACTGCGCCGCTTTCTCACCCCTGTCGTCAGTTCAATAGGGGTTTTTGCTTAATTAAAGCTTGTAGCAGATAAAGTGCAAGTGTATAGGTTTCTAATTTAACTGCTGTTTTGACAGTGATACTAAGAAGTTGAGATTGAAGTAGCCAAACACTTGTCATTGTTGCCTTTTTGTTTCACTGTGTGTGATCATCCTCTCAATGTCAGGCTTTCTCTGTATGCTGCCAAATGTGTGGATCAGTGATGCCTAAAACAGGCTATCTGAAACAGAGGCCAAGACAAATTAGGAGTATAAAAGTGGACAAATTTATTCAAAGCCTTCAAGGTACATTCGGGCAAGCAAAGTCCCCCTCGTGGGACAACACCTAAAATAGACCCCTGGTCACAAGCTCCTCACCTTTTATAAGTTCTGTCCTATTAGCATATTGGTCCCTAATTCTGCAATCACACCTTTAGGCGATGATGTTGAACACCCCAGGCCTGCTCCCCCCTTTCACTGTTGTTTGCATATTTTCAGGCCCTAGGGCAACAAATATGTCCTTGAGTCTCTGTTTGAGGGATTTGTTTTGGCTAAAGCTGCTGGGAACAGAGACCTTCAGCATTTTGTAAGAAGCACAGAACTACACCAAGTTACAGATACATGAGGAGAAAAAAAACCCCAGAAATTATTAAGGCATCATCAGCAAGTGTCTTTCGCATTATACTGTGTGGGGTTTTTTTAGTAAATATTTCAGTGATGCATTTACTTTCCAAATCATTGTAAGGCCCACAGGGATACTTTGCTAGTAACACATCAGTCATGAGTTGGTATCCCTGAAATATCCTAAACATGTGAAAAGGTAAAGTGGAACATTATCTTCCTTTGCATTTTACAAAAAAAAAAAAAAAAAGTGTAGCTTTCATTAAATTTTCTATGTTATATATGTAGGAGCTACATATATATTGAACTATTTTTAATAAAATTCACGCTTTTTGGGAAGGAAAAAATTACCAGATGTATTTCTCTTCGGTAGTTAATGTATAATAAATCACCAGTTGCATGTATAAGCAAGGTTTTATCAGATCTCAGATAAGACTTAAGCCAGCAAATTGTCTCACTTAAAGCAGTATAATTCATGAATGTGGTATTTAAGTCTCAGTTTAAATTGAACTTCCTAGTTTTTCATGGAGTTTTGTTCCTCAACAGATAATGCTTGTTTGTGCTGTCTCAGTGTCAGCTGATTAGAAATCATATACTCAGTATTGCAGAGAAAGAAAACATGGCAAGCATTGCTGTTAGAAAGGAAGAAGTCACTAAAGATCTAGATCACTGTGATATTCCATACTATGTTTCTGAATTTGTGGAAAGAGAAGTTGGAAATGACTACGATTCCCTGGGGAAGTTAGACAGCCTGATTGAAAAGCTATCTGAAAACAAAAAGCAGTTAGAAGAACAGGTAAGGATCTTTCTTTTTTATTATTTTTTTTTTCTTCTGAACATGCTGTGTGACTGATTAACAATATGAAACTAAATGAAATGAATCAGTATCTCAAATGGTACTGCTCTACACAGTGCAGTGTTTTTGTGTCTGCCTTAATACTTCTCTGTCAATGTAGGTACTTACAGTTTCATCAGAAGTCCCTAAAAGGATTCAGAATGCCTTAAAGAATGCAGAAGATTCTAAAAAGTCTGTGAGTCAGCTTCTAGAGGAAGAAACTGTTCTGTCTGAGTCCATCAATAGCCACTTGCTGAAAGCTCAGCCGTGGATGGAGGAACTGGATGTAGTGATCAGTCAGGTAGAAGAGATCGAGCGACTACTGGCCTACCTCAAATGGATTTCTCGGATAGAAGAGCTGAGGTAAAGTTTCTGACTACTGTATATATATTCTGAATCTGGTAACCTGGTTTATCCCATTATTAAAATATTCTAAATTCAAGAAAGTTTTGTCTTTACTTTTCAATATACAAATGATTATTTTCTGTTATTGCTAATGAATATTTGGCCTTGAATTTTTTGTGTTTTATAGTGATAGCATTCAGCAATATCTGATGACCAACAATGTGCCAGAGGCAGCCAGTACTCTAGCATTCATGGCAGAACTAGATATTAAACTTCAGGACTCATCTTGTTCTCATCTTCTTGCCTTTGTGAGATCCACTGTTCAATTTTGGCATAAAATCCTTAAGGACAAATTGACAAGGTAAGAGAGATACTGCAACTCCCTCATCTTCACGTTGTACAGTAAGTTCATGTCAAAGTGCTTCTTTTGTGTTGCAGTGACTTTGAGGAGGTGCTGACACAGCTCCGCTGGCCCTTTGTGGGGCCACCTCAGTCCCAGGCATTTGGCCTTGCTGCACCAGCCAACGCTCCTGATGTGTACAACAACTTGGAGATGCTGTTCTGTCAGCTACTGAAACTGCAAACCTCGTATCCTTTCAAATTGTTCTGTATTTTAACAAGAATAAAAACTGTTAGAGATGCCTATTCTCAAGGAGAATTACTTAAAATTTTGTTCTCCCTAAGTACAGAAGATAATTTATGTTACTTTGTATTAACATTAAAATGTTGTGGGAGTTTTTGATTTGTTTTTGTTTGGTTTTTTTTTTTTTATCATTTAGAAAACACCAAGTGCTAAAGTTGTCCTTTTTGGCAGTAGCAACATTTTAACTCCAAGTCATCAGATCCAGTGCTGTCATGGTAGCTGGCAGTTCAGGTTGCATGAGGATCTGGCCTTACACTGTTTGGTACCATTACCCATGCATGTTAATGAAAAAATAGTGATGTGTGTTTTATTAAACACAGTTACTGTTTTTCCTTTTTATGGCCTTATGTGAAATCAGCTTTAATCACTTTAATATCTCCCACCCCAGAAGGAAAAGAGGGAAAACTAAAGATACATGTCTTGGAAAGAGACTTTACAAGAGTGGGAGACTGCAGGAGGATTTCCGTTGTGCAGCAAACATAGTCTGACTTTGAGGTTACTCAGAAGGCACTGCTGCTTATTCTGTTCCTGATTCTTGTTAATTAAATAATTAACCAAAAAATTAGTTAAAATTAAAGGTCAATTAAGTCGTTTTTTGTTTGTGTGACTGTGGCTGCCTTTTTTTTTTTTTTTTTAAATAATGTAGTGGAAAGATGCAAGGCCATTGTACACAACCCTGAGTTAGTAACAATTTTGGTTTGGCACAGTGGCTCACTTAATCCATTACATGAAAATGGGAAATCATGTGTTGCATTTATTAATCCCAGGAGTCTTTATACTCCTTTAACAAATACGAGTAAGTGTGTTTCTTGAACAGCCACTGTATTTGTTTCTGACCATGGTAGTTTGCTGGGTTCTTATATATTTCCTAAATCAAACTGACTTAAGGTATTTGTATTGTCTTTGAATAAATAATCCCTAAAGGACTGATTTATATTAAACATTACATGAAGTGGAATATTTTGAGCATCTTTTACATCTGATGAATTACATTATTTTCACAATACTGCCTTCAGTCAATGGTGTAGAAGTAAGCAGTGTTCATTTTTACAAGCCCATTCTATTGAAATGATGATGTTGGGATAATTCAACACTGAAGTCCATCCTTGACTGTCAAACTTAGAGATGAGCTGTTAACCAAACCTAAACAATTGCCGGAAAAGTACCCTTTACCCCCTTCACCACCAATTGTCCTTCCAATACAGATCATGCTGAATCCTCTTCAGAAGAGATTCAAGTATCATTTCACTGGAAATAAACAAACCAATGTTCTTAACAAGGTATGGGAGAAAGTGGTTTGACATTTCTAAATTGCTTTGTAAGCAACAGATAGATCACTGTGTTTAAATTGTATAGCTTTCACACTTTCTGAAATTAAGAGTCTTCAAAACTGCAGTTCTTGTGCCTACCTAAGTGTGGACAGACATCAAGTAGCACTTGGAGACTTTTCAAGGCACAGGCATTTTCTCTGGGTGAGGCAATATTTTTCACTTGCCCAGACCCTTCATAAATCATTATTACAATCTTAGACTGACTCCCATAAGTTCACAAGTTTTGATTAATTTCTTGTCTTGTTGCAAATGGTTTTGCATTGTTTTGTATTTCTTGAGCTCAAAGGCTCAAGACTTTGATTTTTGGCATTGTGTATTGCTACCCTCATGTAACTGAAAATGTTGGATTCTGCAATTAGTACATGAAATGTGATTAAGCTGAAGGCACTGTTAAATAACTCTTTTTTTTAAATGGGTTTAACTTCTTAATTGACAAAAAACCAGTTATCAGTTATTAGTTGGAAACTGACTCACTTTTTTGTGAATTGCCTTCAAAGACTGAGGATTTTTATCTGAGAATTACCATTTGAATGAGTTTCATTGCATTAATGCCACTGTAATACATCTAGAGCAGAGTTTGAGGGCTGTTTTGTAACAGTCCAGTTGCACAAGTCTGGTTGTGATCACCATCTTGTGTAAATCTAAATACATTAGCAATCTTGACAGATGCTATTGCAGAGCTTTTTAAAATACTGTTGTGTGTGCTAGTGGGAAAGAGGTGTTTTAGATTTGAACAAAAAGATTTAAAAAGCAAATGGAAAGATTATGTTCAAGATATTAAATTTGCAAACAACAATAAATGAACAACTATTTTAAAAAGAAAAACTTAAGAAAAGTTTACAGGTAATCTAGTATCAGATCAGAAAGATATTTCAACAGGGCCTTGATGAAATTTGGGTTGGGTTTTTTGGTTTAGGTTGGGTTGGGTATTTTGAGGTTTTTTTTGGTTTAGGTTTTTTTTGGGGTGTTTTTCTTTGTGTGTGTGTGTGGTTTTGTTTGGTTTTGTTTAGTTTTGGTTTTGTTTCTTTTTCTTTTTTTTTAATAATTACTTGGATAATACAATAAAGAAAATACCTATGCAAAATATTTAAAAGACAGCAATCTGGACAGGGTTACAAATATTTCAGAGGACAGGCTCAGGGTTCACAATGACCTTGGCCAGTTCGGGAAGGAGTATCAAAAAACTCAACAACCCAAGCATGATAAAATTAATGAGACAAGTGAAAATTAATACAGAGGTGAGAAACAGACACACAAAATGTGACTGCATCTCAGCAGAAGGTCCTTGGGCTGCTGGGAGTGAGGAAAACGGGAACTGCTTCCAGTTGCACTAACACTGAAAGAAATGTTCATCAAAACCTGCAGCCCATATTTTTAGGCATGGAAACTGAAAAAGCTTAAAGGCATTAAAATGTGAAATGAGAAGGTAATAGATTCCCCACTTCTAGGGGTAAGGTGGGGCTGAGGTTAGGTACCGTAACAATACAGGCAGAGGTATTCTCAGGAGTGTATCCTTTTTGTTGTACCAAGCAATGAAGGCCACAGAGGAGAACAGGAAGAAGTATATGAAGCAGAAACAAGTCTCTCATGAGTGAGAAAGCACTAGAGAAAGGGGAAATGAAAATGGAGCTTTTTCTTGAGAAACACACTATTTAGTATATTTAGGACAATGAAAATCCAGAAATATTTATCTGATAATGCTTTTATATAAATGAAAGCTAAGTAAAACAGAGTGAAAAACTTGGTGACCTGAGATCAAGAGAAGGCAGGGAAAGAGAGTGGTATTTTTAGAAATTTGTCCTAAAATACTAGTAACACTGTTGTTTGGATGCATTTAATAATTTATTTTCTTTTTTAAATAAGCCTGAGTGGTATTTAACACAAGTACTTATGTGGATTGGAAATCATTCAAAGTTCCTTGATGACAAAATCCAGCCAATATTGGACAAGGCAGGATCTTCAGTGAATGCTGGGGTAAGCAATTAAATGGTTTTATATATGTGAATATAAGTATCTAAGTCAACTTCTGACAGATATTTGTGTAAGCCCATTTCCACTGAAACCTGTACGTGGCGAGGCTTAATCTACTAGCAGTTTGTTGTGTACATGTTTGCACGTCAATACTTCCTATCTCTGACATTCCATTTTTTCCTTTCCAAAGCTTGAATTCTCTCGTGCTCTAGTAATGCTGATTTTGGAGAAGTTGGCTGCTGATATTCCCTGCCTGTTGTATGATGATACACTCTTTTGTCACCTTGTGGATGAGGTACTTCTATTTGAGAGAGAGTTATACAGCGTTCATGGTTATCTCAGCAGCTTTCCCAGTTGCATGCATATTCTGTCAGAAGAATCCTGCTTCCAAAGGTGGCTAACAGTGGAAAAAAAATGTAAGACTTCCAGTGGATTTTGCTGGTCTTTAAATTACACGATCAGAAAGTGCATGTCTACTTACATAGCTACCTTTCTCAAATAGGATAAGACACTTGGACAGGGCTACTACCAAAACCACAAATTTTTACACTCTAATTATTCTAAATAAAAATAGATTAGGCTTCAACAGTACTTCTGCATTTTGTAGGACTCTTGTCCCTAAGCTGTATGAAATCAGGTGGGCTTATTTTTAGACAAATGTTAGGTGTTTGCATACAGAGATGGACTTTAAATTGAAATAAGGGAGAGGTCTTAGTTTTTGAGAATGAAGAAGAAATATATTGGAAAGGAGCAAGCCAACTATTAAAAAACAAAAGCAACCCCCCAATAATTCTGACATTTAACTCTGTTAACAGCATTGCAAATGCATATACATTGAAGCTGGTTTTGTACGAAGCCAGTTGTCAGTAGTTTTTATTATCTGAAAATGCAAAATTTAACTTAATGGAGATATGGCTTCTATGTTAATATATTTTAGAGGGGCTTTTGTTAGAATTTTTTTTTAAATTAAAAACTTAACTTACAAGTTTTGTGCATCTCAGTTGCTCTTCAGAAAATGGACTCTATGCTTTCATCAGAGGCTGCATGGATATCACAGTACAAAGATATCACTGATGTAGATGAAATGAAAGTTCCAGACTGTGCTGAAACTTTTATGACTCTCTTGTTAGTTATAACAGGTAATTATATCTATGGGTATTGCTCTTGTTTGTAATGAACAGTAAAAAACCTTCAGCTAACAAAGTTCTTTACAAAATATTCACTGTCCGCTGTAGTCACCAAATAATGTTGCAAAGTTGTGATGTTTGCAGTTTAATAAAAGCTTCCTGTTCTTTTTGTATTTTGGTGACTGACTCACACATGAATAATCTTGAGCTAGTGACATGTTTGCAAAATAATAATTACAAGTATACATTTGATATTTGCCATGTTCTCTCATACTTGGCAGAATATAAGTTGTTTCAATTCAGTGATAAAGCCTAATATTCCTTATGAATCTGTGACAATTCAGAAGCTATTAAGTAACATTTCATTTTTTGCAACAGGACATAAGAGCAAGTATGTTTTCAGGAGACATTTAATTGCATCTTCAATGGCTTTCTTTCTCTGAGTGAGGATGGTTTAGGGGCCACTCTGGAGGGTGTGGTATAACCACACATTGCTTCAAGTGTTAGAATACAAACTGCTCAGGGAATCAGGAGGGGGCAGAAAGTTCTTTCTTTGCATGTTTAGCTTTTGCATGAGCAGTTTCCCTGAAATAGTTGAAATGTCAGCTGTTTTAAATACTGTATGATATTCTCATAGGTGTAAGGTGGTACAGTAAAATGCCTATAATGTTCCTATTTGAAAAGCTTTTATTCAGAGTTGGAAAGCCTAAAAACATTTTATTAACATCTTTTCAGACAGGTATAAGAATCTTCCAACAGCTTCCAGAAAACTACAGTTCCTGGGCCTACAGAAGGAATTAGTTGATGATTTCAGGATACGATTAACTCAAGTAATGAAGGAAGAGACAAGAGCTTCTTTAGGATTCCGATACTGTGCAATCCTTAATGCTGTTAACTATGTAGCAACAGTGTTGGCAGACTGGGCTGACAATGTAGTAAGTAATTATTCTTCTTTAGGAAAAAGAAAGATTTAAAAAGGGACTTTGGGTGTTTGTTTCGTAACAAACATTTTCTTTTCAGCACTTTTTAGGTGTATTAAGAAGAATTAATTACTAAAAAAGTAGAATGAGATATAAATTCAGATTTAGTAAAATATGTATAAATTACAACAAGTTATTGTTTGAGACGTAAGCTGCTAATTATAAACTTTCTAGAGAAATGCAAAGAGAGCCTGGGGAATGGAATAATCTGAAGAGATCAAATAAAGTATTCTGTTTTACGTGTTATTTATTGTAAAAGAGAAGTGAATTGAGTTTGGAGATCTCTGAACCAGAGCTGCAGCCTTTGCCCAGTGTTTGAACTCCTTCCATGGCAGGAGAGCTTGGCCAGATCCAGTGTGGGTACCTTTGTTGCTGCATGGCTCAGGTGTGGCCCGGAAAGGCACTCACTGATGACTGGGAATTAGTGATTGCTGTGCAACAGCCTGGTGGCTGCACGCCTATTCGTGCAGAATTTCAGCTTTTCTATGGCTATAGGTGCTAAAGGTCAGAAAACCTGTTACACATGGAGTGTGCAGAGTAAGGTATTGTATACTCTGTGGGCAGCCTCCAAATCCTTATTGTCTTCACAGGAAGCTGTGGCTCTAGCAGAGGATAATCTTGACTTGACAGGACAGCAACCTTCATGTTGTATAACTGCACCTACTACAGTGTCTTGATCTGCTTAAAAGCGAAACCAACAAGCTGCTACCGCAATGTCACATTAAACTCAATAAACACAATACATTTTCTTGCTGTTGTCAGCACAGCAAATTTATAATCCAGTGAATAACCATTTCTAAAAAATTACAATGAAAGTTTACTTCTGCAAATCTTAAAAAGGTCATGGTAGGGTTTTTTAAAAGGGTGCTGCTATTAATCTTAAAATATCTTTTAAGTATTTCTTTAGATCTGTTCCCTTTACCTATCTGCTCTTTTATCTGAAACCTGTATCAGTTCCATCACTAGAACTGAACCACCATGTTTTGTTTTTCACTAAATCAGGACCACAGGGAAAGTTAAGAACGTGTTTTTAAAATCTCAAATTTTTAGTTTTATAAATGTACCAGGAGAGTGTTTTCTAGAACTTTGCCTAATGAAGTACCAATGAAAAGTTCAAGTAAGATCATTTTTTGTGGTGTTCCTCTCTGGTTTTGTTTGCCTAGTTCTTCCTGCAGCTGCAGCAGGCTGAGCTGGAGGTTCGTGCAGAAAGTGATGCCATGAGCCAACTCCAGCTGGGACAGCTGGCGTCCATGGAGAGCTCTGTCTTTGATGACATGATCAACCTCCTGGAGCGCCTGAAGCACGACATGCTGGCGCGACAAGTAGATCATGTCTTCAGAGAGGTCAAAGATGCTGCAAAGCTGTACAAAAAAGAGAGGTGATTCTGTTTGTTTAAATCTTCCCATATTATTGTAGATTATTTCCTGTTAAAAATATTGAGGTAAGTAAAGGCAAGAATAGATAATAAATAATATTTTTTTCCTGAGTAAGAATGCTGCAGGATAATAAGTTCTGGAAAATTCTCTTACCTTAGGATTATTGTCATGCTGTGTTTTCTAAAGTAGTTCCACAGTTACTGGATGCATTACTTAAAAACCCTAGGAAAAAATCTGGATCATTCGAGTTTTCTATTTTGAACAGGAATCGTTTTCTTCATAGTAATATTAATGATGTTATGCAAAATGGCCTGTCATGACTGTTCTTTCTTTACAGATTTCTAGAGCTTCTTGAATATTTTCTCCTGAGTAGAATTTCTGAAGTACTTAATAAAAGGAATAGAACTCAATGATTTCCAGATTAGATGGGATTCCCTAGAATGACATGATCAGAGATTTATAACTAAAGCATGAGTTTAATATTAAATGAAATTCAAACATAGCATTAGACTGATAACTTTTAGATTAGAAATGGGAAAGAACTGTCTCTGAAACATTGTAAATGGGTAAGATTTTTTTTAAAGGATAATTTTAACTTCAGTTGTTATAGTATGAATAATTTCAATCTAATGACTGCAGTGCAATGGTTTCTTTCAGGTGGTTGTCTTTACCCTCTCAAGCAGAGCAAGCAGTGATGTCTTTGTCGAGCACGGCGTGCCCAATGCTGCAGACACTGAGAGACCGTTTGCTACAACTGGAGCAGCAGCTCTGCCACTCGCTATTCAAAATTTTCTGGCAAATACTTGCAGAGAAAGTGGATCTGTACATCTATCAGGAGGTGGGTATCAGTGTGACCTGTGCCATGCCATGTGGTGTCAGTGACTGGCTTAAACAGTAGGTGCACCTCTTTGTGTTAGTAGATCATTATGGCAAATCATTTCAATGAAGGAGGAGCAGCACAACTCCAGTTTGACATGAGTCGGAATCTGTTCCCTTTATTTTCACACTACTGCAAGAGGCCAGAAAACTACTTCAAGCAGTAAGTAGGCAAACTTCTGATCTATCAGTATTTCAAAAGGGAATGTCCAGAGAAATACAAGTGTTTTACTTAAGACCAAGATTTTTTTCACAGTTAGTTTTGATCCACACTTCAAATGTGTGGACTATTCATACTTCCAATGTTTTCAACTAGGAAAGTTGATTATGCAGCGTGTACTCAGACAGCAACAGACGGTGGCATGTGTCCTGGAGTATTTTGTGCAGTCAGGATGTCTAGATAGATTAATTTATGGAAGGAATATTAAGTAGCACAAACCTCTGAAACTACTAAAAGATACAGTTACAACACAACAAACTTTTTTGTTAGAAGAACGACTACTTTAAACTGTGTTCTTGCTCGGGATTGCCTTGTGTAACAGCCTGGTTGGTGTCAGGGATGAGAAGCTGCTACTTTCTTTGTGGTTAGTGTTTTTCATGTAGCCCAGAGTCTCCTAAAGAGTCCAGCATCAAACTCCTTGGCTAACTGGGGCAGAAATCTGAATATTTTTAAACCAACATGGAGCATGGAAGGTTTTTTTGTTAAACTTGAATTTGTGCTGCTTACGTTAATCCATGTAACTTTTCCTCTAGCATAAAAGAAGCCTGCATTATCCTGAACCTGAATATTGGCTCTGCCTTGCTTCTGAAGGATGTCCTACAATCAGCTTCAGAAAATGAACCATTAAAGCCAAGCCAGCCATCTGCAACAGCAGCACTAAATGAACTTGGAGTTTATAAACTGGGTCAAAGGGATGTTGAGATTCTTCTCAATTTGAGAGCTAATTGGCCAAATACAGGAAAATAAAGACTTCTTCAGAAATGGTTACTAACTTGGTCTAGATTACTTATGGGCTAGTATTCCCTATGAACTGGTCAGTCTTCAGTTAAACACAAATGTTTTACATCTCCAAATTCCAGGTAATGGATGTTCTGTATTAAAATGTATATAATCAGAATGCAGAAGGAATAAATATATCACTGTTTTCATCATACAAATTAAGATTTTTTTTTCTCTACAAGACTATCTCCTAATTTTTAAAAAAAGTTTCTCATTAAAAATTGCATAATGTGTGCTAACTTTGAAAATAGCACTTGGAAGTGCTACCTACCTTTACCTGTTGACATTTGTCATAACTCGTTGTTTATTCCTTAAAACAACCCCAAAACCAAAAAACTGCATAAGCCCAAAAAACAACTTAATTTTATTTAGTGGTAATCAGCCAACAGGTAACAATCCTTTACTGTAAACTATAAACTGAAGGAGGAAACTCCAAAATACTATTTCAGTTGTGTAAGAGATTTCTACTTCTTTATTTTAACCATCCAATTATATTAAGAACAGCAATTCTTAACAATACTCCCTCCAGTGCTTGCTAGACGTGAACAAGTTCTTCTCATTTGTCCTTTTCAGCTGATTGCTCCTCTGAAGGGCGGGCAAGATGAGAAAAAGAGTTCTGCTTAGAATCAGCTATTCACAGCTGACAAACCAGAAGAAAAATTGGGGAAGGTGCCTATTTTTAATAAATATAGCAGACCACTGCTCAAACTAATTCACAGACCAGCTCTCCAGCATCTTTTTCTTCCTAAGACAGAAAAAGAAAATCTCTAGTTAGATAACAAGGATAATTAGTCCATTACATTTCAGTGATTGCAATAGTTACTAAAAAATTGCCCCTAGAACCATACTTTGAGAAATTTTTAGAACTCTGAACCTGTTTCATCTCCAGCTGTGGTGCCACCCCAACAACGAAGAAAACAGGGCCTCACTGTTCCACATTTCTAGATCAGTATTTTAACCCCTGGGCTGCCTGATGACCTTCGCTCTGACCTGAGGGGGGGGACTGTGAGGGGTCTCCTGCAAGAGGATCCTGAAACTGAGGTGGTGGAGGGAATGGAGTTTGGTTCACCTTACAGCAAGGCAAGAAGGTCAGGCAATAACTGACCTTTTTAAATCTTGCAATGTAAAGTGACACAGTCAATCTTAAACCAGCAAGTCCTTTAATTATGTTGCTTTGTAAATAAAAAATAAATCTCAGTAAAATATCTCCTATGCATATCCGCCCCACAAAAAAACCCCAAACCACCACAATTTCAATTAAACTTACATTCCTGCCTTGAATACATCCAGTGTGATATTCACATCATCTTCCAGCTGCAAATCGTCAGTGCTCAGTCCCAAAGTTTTAAGAGCTAAAGTTAACAAAAGAGAACTTCTTATGTGAGTCTTTGGAAAAGACCAATTCAAATGTAAAGGGGCCTAGATCTAACAAAAGGTAAAGATGAGTAGCTTAACAACATGTAACTTAAACACAGGAAACTTAAGCACATGTAACTTTTCTAACTTTCCCAGTTCCAGGTTGTGTGGGCAGTTGTGTGGATAACTCTGAAGTATACAGATGGGTAACTTTGAAACCATTTTAACACTTCTGTGCCAGCAAACTGTTGTGAGCGGGGCGCGGCGGACGCACCTTCCCGGTACTGCGCTGCCCTGATGTGGCCCTGGCCGAGCACATCCAGCAGGCCGAACATGGCCTCCACGTTCTCCTCGTCCATGAGCGACGGGTACTCGCCCTCGGCTCGCCTCCCGGCCTTCACCCGCTCCAGCACCTCGATCAGGAACTCGCGTGGCCTTTCTGCAACGAGGTGAGATCGCCCGCGGGCAGCGGGCCCTCAGCCGGGGAGCGAAGGCGGCACAGCCCCGCCGCCCCGCTCCCTGCCCGCTCTCGGCGGGGCCTGCGCGCACCGGGGCGGTGGAAGAGCAGCAGCGCTCCCAGCTGGTGCAGCAGCTCGGGCAGCCGGTGCCGCCGCAGGTACTCGCGGCTCTGCTCCTCGCCCGCCGCCATCCCGCGGTGCCGGGCGGCGTGAGGCGGCAGCTGTGCGGCACGGCGCGGGAGGACGGCGAGCACAGGAGACCGCAGAGCACACGGCGCTGCCTCAGGCGGCTCCGGCGGAGGGACGCTCCGCTGAGGCGGGCGGGAAGCGGGGAGGAAAGACTGACTTTCCTGGAAGTCGTCACGTTAGCACCGGAACAGCCTCTCCTCGCTCCCGGCCGGGCCGCGCGTTTGCCTTGACCCGCGGGGAAAGCAAATCATACGCGGTGGTTTTTAACACGTATGCAGCTGCTGAGGGCCTGTTAGTCTGGAGAAGCGTGATGATATCCACTCTCAATGCATATAAATATCTCAAAGACCGGTGCCAACAGGATGTGCCAGACTCTTTAGAGTGGTGCCAGCGACAGGACGAGTAGCAATGGCCATAAAACAAACCACACGAAGTTCCACCTCAACATGAGGAGGAACTTCTTTGCGCTGAGGGTGGCAGAGCACTGAACAGCTGCCCAGCGCGGTCGCCGAGTCTCGCTCTCTGGAGACATTCCAAACCCGCCTGGATTCGCTCCGGCGTCACCTGCTCCAGGTGACCCTGCCTAGGCTGAGATCATCCCCAGAGCTCCCTGCCGGCCCTGTGCCGGCCCTGTGCCCGCCCTGCCCAGGCCGGGATCATCCCCAGAGCTCGCTGCCGGCCCTGTGCCCGCCCTGCCCAGGCCGGGATCATCCCCAGAGCTCCCTGCCGGCCCTGAGGATTCTGTGATTCCATGTTCTCACTTCCAGCCACATTTCCTTCCACCGGCGGCACCACCTTCTTCACCTTTTGCCGTTCCCCAGGCACAGCCCTGGTTCATCCCCGCGGTGCGAGGGGCTGCCAGGATGTTCCCAGTGTCCCGCACTAGTACAAGGTGCAAAGCCAGTGGCCAGCAACTGAGAGTAAGAGAGTTTACATTTTAAAAACATTATTGAGCCTTGAGGCAGAGCCTGTGCAAACAAAGAGACATCAAAGAAGCTTTTGACTATACTCCCCACTGTGAGTAGGAGAAAGATAATCAAGTAAAGCATCCCACTAAAAAAAAGTTAAGGAAATCTACAAAGATACAACTATCTGCTGTCACATGAAATCAGACAATGATAAATGAGCATATGGTAAAGAAGAATTGTGTTCCTGTGTAAAGTCTAGCACTAAATATATTTCACTATTTGCCAAAACTAAAATATCACAATGCATTAATAGAATTAAATTTTTTTTTTTTTTTAGGTAAAGTGGGAGAAAGGCAGCATCCAAAGCTGCAGAGATTGTACAGCCATGCTCTGTCTGTATTCTGTAGTATTTTAAACTGGCGATGCTACCTGCTTTGAGTCTCAATTAGGGCTAGAGGATTTGTAGGTTTCTAACAGTTGCCTCCTATGACAGTTGCCAGGCAGTGACGGAAACCTCCTTTTCCTAAGTAAAACATTCCAAAGTTACTGAATCCATTCCTGCATTTGTCTTTCTATGCCTTTCTGCAGAGTTTTTAAAGCATTAGCAAAAATTTTTTCAACAAAGAGCCATAGGAGAAAGTGTAGATTTAAATGTGGAGAAGTACAAACAGGAGAAATAGCTGATCATCAGAGAAGAAATAAAGATATGGAAAATATGTTATTGAAAATGAGGACCTAAGGATAGGAAGATTGACAGGATAAGAAGGAGCAAATGAAATACAGCTAGGTAGGTAGGTGGGTAGGTCACAAGGAAAAGAGCATTTGGCAAAGGGTATTTCTCCTTTAGTAGTCAACAAAGATAACCAGTATGAGATACATATGCTGAAGGCTGAAATTTTAGGAATAAGCACAGGAATTGCAGATTTAAATGTGTTTCCCTGAGGAGTGGTTAAGAAAAACCACTAAACAGAGCAAACCCCAATTTAATTTCTAACTAGAAATGTATTTTTTAAAAATTCTATTTCACTATTAAGGAAGCACAATTTGTTTACTTTAATATTCTGACAATCATGTATTTATTATTTACGTAATAAATTATTATCCTTGGTTCATATCATGATAGTACCAGCTATATATATGAATCCTTAATGTATGATAGTTTAGGATAATTTGTAAGCTCACACAGACTATTGTAAGAAAACTTCTGACTGAGAAAAACAGCATTTGATAAACATCTGAAAGTATTCTGGTTCCATTATAGAGATGCTGCTAAATAAGTTTCAATAAAGAGCTAAAGGACCAAATTATTTTCATGTGTTTAAAGTGTCCTGGTTATATAAATTGGATTTGTTTAAAAGGCTTAATACCTGTTGTGACAGAAGCTGAGCCTTCTACAGAATATCATTAGTAATTTAAGCCTTTTATCTAATTTAATAGGACTAAATAGACTACAGTGAGTAATGAAGAGAAACAGGGACTGCAGGTCAGATATGCAGCTGGTTCCAGAACAACCATTTGTCTTGCAGGGGAAACCAGGCAGATGGACATGTTCTTCCAAATGAAAGTGTCAGAAGACTATAGTCTATGGCTGTGGGAGAAGACAGGAGAAATACAGGCTGGGAAAGATCCCTAGGTATGCCACAGGCTTCCTGTGCACACAGCTGCTGAGAGCAGCTCCTTTAAGGAGCATGGACACTGGGAAGCCCTCTGTGCTGGGGAGCAAAGGGTGAGCTGTAGGGGTTGGTGCTGCCATTGCTGTAGCTGCTTTGGAAGAGCTCCACTGCATCTTTCTTCTGTGTGTCCCCAAGGACTTTCAAGATACAGGTGAGTTCCTCATCCTGGGATTTTGTACTATACATTTATAGAAGAAAGTACTTAAGTACAGAAATACTGAGTATTAATTATCTCAACACCCAGAACCATTTTTTATTGTTTTTACTGTACAGAACAGCAAAATAATTAAGTTGGAATGGTTCTCTGGAGATATGTGATCAACTCAAAGACCAGCTCAGGTTGTTCACAGCCTTCTCAAGTTTTTACTGTCTTCAGAATGGAGATTCCACATTATTTGGTCTGTCTTCCAGTGTTCAGCTACATGGTAATGGTATCAGCCTACATCCTTGAATCAAGCCTAGCTTTTTCCACAGGCTTCTACAGATGCAGGATAAGAGTCCTTCACTCAGACATCCTTGGGGTAGTACCTCACTGCCCAGACTGTGCCCAAAGCTCTGAGCACAGGCCTCTCCAGTTAAAACCTGAAGCAAGGTAGCAATGAGCACACCTCAGTCATTTCCCTGTCCTCTCTCACCAGGTTACCTACCCCATGCAGTGGGGCCCACATTTTACTTACTTTTCCTTCCATTTTAATGTAGAGGAAGTGTCCTTCCCATCCCTCACTAATTCCAACTCCAGCTGAGCTTTGGCTTTCCTGGTTCTGTTTCAACACGCCTAGGCTGTGTTTATTCCTTTAGGGTAGCCCACCCCTGCTTGCACAGTCTGTGTATTTGCCTTTTGCCTCTGACTTAGTCAGGAGCTCTCCATTCAGCCATGCTGCCCTTCTCCCATGTCTGCTCAGCTTCCTGCAGATCAGAATGGACTGTTCCTGTGCTTCAGCTAGCTCTCCTGGGCCTTTCAGGGCAGCCTTCTGTGGAATTCTGCCAACAAAATGTCTGCAGGAGACAAAGTCTGCTCTCCCAAATCCCAGGGTTGCAATTCAACTATTTATCTTCCTCATTTCCTGCAGAATCTTGAGCTTTGGTATCTTGTAGTCGCTGCTGCCAAAGCTGCCACCACTGTCAGTGCTCCCAGCAGCCCTTCCTTGTGTGAGCAGCATGCCTAGCATAGCCCCATGCTAGCCCAGAAGGCTTGCTGATCCCTCCTGTCAGAAAATCGTCCTTGATGTACTACAAGTGTAGCTGGATCACCACTTGTCCTCTTCACAAGAGCAAGAGCCTGTAGTCATCAGGCTATGCTGTGAATGTTGCCTTTTTTTTCTTCCCCCAGTCAGCTGCAAAATAAAGGCTAAACCTGCCATCAGAAATCATGTACTGGGAAAAAAAATCAGGAATTATTACAAAAATACTTCTTGTTTCTGAGTCAAGAATAGCTCACAAAAAGGCTAGTTTGATACCAGGAGACTTTGCTGTCTTACAGAACTGCCTACTTCTCAGTTGGCTGGAAAGCCACAAAACTGATTTCCTGGAACTACAGTTGGACTCCTGCTGAAGGGAAAGGGGAAAAAAGAAGTTACTTGAGCAGGAGCCTGCATTCTTTGAGATATACAGTATGATTGCCTACTTAAGTGTGGCCCATAGCTCAAACCACAGATGCTTTTATTCTGGCAGTATCTGTAGAATGAGTTCACACTACACAGGGTGGGGGAGATCAGAGATCCATCTCTATCACCTCTGTGTCTCTGACAGCCCTCAGTTCAAACAGACATTTTGAGCAACAAAAAGGTGAGCATGCAGTTAGGAAGCAGAAGTAAGTATGGATTATGCATCTCCAAAGGTTCATGTTTCTGAAGAGTAACCCCTGTCTTTTCCTGTACTTGACTGCAAATCCACACATCTACTCTAACAGTAGTCACTTCAGTTAGTACTTTGTAAAAGCAGAGTTAGCAGGAAGAGCCCTTGTTGGTGCTACTGCTCAGGCTGTGTGGTCCAAACACAAAAGAAAAGTTACATGGAAGGAGTAGCTCAAGGCAAGGTTATAACAACAACAACAAAAAATGCTAACACCCAAAAAAACCACACCACGACCTCCCCCCTACCCCAGATTATGGCTCAAAATAAAACTAAAGAAAAAGGAAGGCAAATAATTGCAATTTAAGAGTGGAGTTGACCAGAGGGGAAAGTTTCTTGTGTAGGCTGTTGAGAGCATCTTAGAAGTAAGGCAAGATATAGATAGATAGATAGATAGATAGATAGATAGATATTCTGCACCTGTGGTGGGAAAGGCTAAGAGGTTGAGCCTGTGTAGTCATTTCCCAGTAGTGACCTGTCTCACTCACCTGTGCCACAGCTCTCCAAATCACCACTGAGGAAATTTCCCACTGGGAAGGGATGATGGTTTCTCTTCTGCAGTGATGTCTACTCCATCACCATTTCATTTATTAGGCTGGAAATGAGCTGATAGAGACATGGGACTGCCAGGGCTGCACTCATGTTCATCAGACCATTCTTTGTACTTACACCAAAAGGCCTTCACACCTGTGGATTCTGTAAATGCACTCTGTCCATGACAGACAGCTTTTCTGAAAAACTACCCTTGTGGTGTCACATCAACTAAACTGGCAACTGCTCAAAGTTAATCAAATCCAGACTGAATTTCAGAGCCAAATCTGTCAGGTTTGGGAAATCTGCAGAGGGCACAGCTGAATGCAGTGCCCCATCTCAAATCCCTACTGGTGTCCTTACCCTCAAATCAAGTTCTCCTGGATTCTTATTATTACTGCTGGCAAATTTCCCCTAAAGCTTCTCTTCTCCTTTCTGTAGGGAGAACAGATCGCAGACTAGAGCTAAATATTTCTGGCTCACCCATTAACAATAAAACCCCCGCACAAGAGAATCCAGCCTGTGTCATTTGTGGTGCATTACAAAATGGGAACAAGAGCTCAGTACCGTCTGCCATGGATCCTCCAGTCAAAGGACAGACTGGGACCTGCTGCTGAATGATCACATTTTAGCTTCCTTTTACTTAGGAAAGTATCTTTTAAAAGAGATCTGCACTTGTTTTGAGCAGTTGCTTTCAGGAAGAATTCAAGGAGCAAAACAGCATAGAAAAATTTGCATGAAATAAACATTCTTGTGTTCTGAAGTCTGAATCTGTTTTATGACTCTCCTCCAAATATTTCTGGAATCAGTATTTGGCATTTTTTCCAATTGTGAATCCTGACAGATTTGGAAGAAGAAAACAAATCCTGGTTGCACACAGTAATGACTTCCTTCTAAAATAAGTAGTTTCACGGTAAAAACAAAAGCATAAAGATGAGAGTGCAATGAATAAAGAAGTTACAGTGTGATCTACTTCCCTCCAAAACTGGTAGTATTTAGAGCATATTAGAGAATACAAGCAGGAGAGGAGTGCTACAAGCAAAATACTTGTGCATAACTAAAAAAAGGCAGGGAAGCCCAATTCCAAATAAGAGAACAGCTTATAGATCATTCCAACAAACCTGCAAGAGCTAAAAAACTACTGATTCATATTTGTGAAATAAAGTCAGTGGTCCTCAACCTTTCCTGGCCACAGGCAATGATGGCAAGCAACTAATATGTCATCAATATTCTGTTTTCTTGGCTGTAGTTTTAATTTCTAGAAATCGCTGCTAGAAATAGCAAAACATCTTACGAACACAGTGTCAGTCTTTAGCCACATATGGGGACCACTTGTATCAGATGAAACTTCAGCATCTACTGTTACTGCATTATGTTCATTTTTTCTATACTGGAAAAGATAAACTAAAGATTAAAAAAAAACCTAAACAAACAAGTATCTCAGATCAAGTCATTAATTGGACAGTAAAGAGGAAATTCAGGATTAGCTTTTGTGACAGGTATTAGATGGTGCAAGACATCATACAAAAAGCTGTTTACCTAGAAGGTAAATTTCTCTCCTTGGATTCCCATTTCCTGAAGTGCAGCCCAGCCTCCTATCTCCTCTGCCAGTTCTGAATGTGTGCACACAAAAATGCAGTTTGCAGTCCAAATTGTTTGCTTTTAAAAATGATACTGTAATTGTGAGCATCTTCCCTACAGTATCTCCAAGACAGTTTCCAGATACTTCATAAAAGGAGCATAAAAATGTACATCTTCCCTAGATTTGCAGCAGAGGGTGGCTGTGAGAGAAAAAAACTGCAATCCTCTCTGCAGAGCTGTTGAGCCAATGAACAATTTAAGTCTCATTTGATCTGTAATTGGAACAGGCTTTCCACAGAACAAGAATCTTAACGCCTAGATAAGAGCTGCGTTTTTAGTATTAACAACGATAAAAAGACTGGTTATAAATTTGTACTGCCCATTGAAGTGAGAATTCCTAAATCTAGCAGCTGTAACAAAGTTAATTCTTACGCTGATAAGGAATGAGAAAATGCATTCAGCTAAGCAAAGGAATTGAAAAATGGTTTCTCAGCGCAAAAAACCTCAGTAGCTGATCGCTGCACGTGTCTTGACATGTAAATGCAGAAATATTTTAGACATGAGTGCCAAAAATAATTCCAGAGCACTTCAGCCCTGTACAGAAAGCTGGGCAGATCTTTTGAACTACAATGGAATCTTCGTGCAGGGTATCTGCACAGTGTATTTGAGCCTCTGGAAAGAGAAAGGGCAGTCTTGCAATACACACCATTTTTGCTTTGCAAAGGGAAATAATGACAAACCCCATCTGTTTCTTACAAACATATAAATTATTTTATTTACAAAGCCATGTTACAAAAAAAAATAATAATAAAGCAAAAAACAAAAAATACAATCGCTCACTAGAGAATATCTCCAGGCCCGGTGTTGAACCATGGCAGTATCAATCAGATACATGTTTGTTCTGGTTTTCCTTTTTTAAACTGTAAGCCATAGAATTTACTATTTACACCTACTTTAGACATTTATTCTGCTTACAATTATCACAAGCATGGAATGAATTCTATTCGATACTGCTAATACATAAAGGTGCAGGACAAAGAATGAAAATACTTAGTGTTACAAAATATGGATTGTAGAAAAGAAATTGGCTGTACAAGTATGGCATTTTTTTTTCTTAGAATGATTGGACATGCTTTCTTCAAAAGTCTTCTGGAAAAGGTTCTAAAATCTGTAGTAGGAAAGCACAATATAGCAGGTGCAAATTCATTTCTGTGCAACAACAGTTATTTAATATATCCCATGACTGACCAGCTATGCAAAACCCACAGAGTTTTGTTAAAGTGCCATGGGTCAACAGCATAACAAAATATAAGGTGTAAATAGAAAAATTTCTTTTTTTCTTCTTTTTTTTTAAAACAATAGTTCACTGAGAATCAGCAATAATAGAATATGCTGTATAAACTATTCTCTACAAAGGTCGATCAGCACTATTTACAATTGTTACATCGATACAAAAGAAGGCATACAAGTTATCCAAGTCGCTTTTTATGGCTGACGGGCCTATGCATTGCGTATGTGTAACAACCAAAGCTTCTGAGCCTCTATTGCTGGAAACAAATCACAAGGTTTTCAGGCAAATGGGGAAGAAAAAGAACTACGAGTGAATGCTACACTAAGAATGCATTATAGGCTGGTCCAGTTTGTATCCACTTTTTCCCATATGTTTACTTCCATTTCACTTTGCAGGCTAAAATTTTCAATACGTTTAATTAAATAATGATTTTTTGATGATGAAAGAACACCACGGGATTTTACTTCGTGCTTAACTTTCCTGAAATGCTGTCAGGTGTAAGCCAGTTGAAAACAAAATTTAAGCAGCATTCAAAGGACAGGCTCCATAATTCAGCTTTCCAATTAAAAGATGCATGGAAACAGCTAAAGCTCCCTAAAACTACAAAATTGCTCCTTCAGTCACTGATTAGCTTTATTTCTCAGAAGCAACCACTGAATCTCACAACCACTGTTTTCCCTCAACAACTAGAAATAGCAGTTCATTGATTACAGAGGATGACTTTGTTACTGAGATTTTTAAAATCCTGCAGTTTTATAACTCAAAATAAATTAAAAAAAATCAACGTAGTACTGCTCCTAAAACTGAACAAGACAAAAATTGTGCAAAAATAACAAAGATATGTACACATTTTTCAGTCTGAAGAAATGTACAATAAAAACATAATTCAAAGAACATTTTAAAAATATAAACATTGCTTAAACTTTCCTAAGTTTCATACTGTTTCTGAAACTATACCGGTCAGTTAGCTCTGAAGTATAGCAAAACATAAATTATTACAAAATTAACACTATAAAAATTTATTTTAAGAATATTTCTAAACTTTTTTTTTCAAAGGGTCTAGCCTTGTTTATAATTGCTTAAACATTTTTAGTCTTAAAATTTGCCTTAAGCCTTCTTTTTTTAAAAAAGAAAGTAGTAATAATCTCCCTATTTGCAGTCTCTCGCCTTTCCCCAAGATGTAAATAAACCAGCATATAAGTGCACTTTTAACACTGTAGAAATAAAAATTAACTCCTCTGTACTATTGTTCCAGTACCTAGTATTGGCTTCCTGATTATAAAATCTATATTTATTAAAAAATTATTCAGTAATCCTATAAGAAACACTGTCAGTGCAATTCTATTAATGCAAGCCAATCTGCTCAACTCCTGTCCTCACAAACCCAAACTGCTCACTGAAGTTATCAAGTGCTGTGTTCTTAAGGGTCTGGAAATCCCCCAAGATATGGGGATTTTACACATTGGGCCCCTGATAACAGTAATTACAGTTTGGTG
Source organism: Entomyzon cyanotis (assembly GCA_024500445.1). Classification (NCBI taxonomy): domain Eukaryota; kingdom Metazoa; phylum Chordata; class Aves; order Passeriformes; family Meliphagidae; genus Entomyzon; species Entomyzon cyanotis. The sequence continues at coordinate 44,655,803 of JAKEPQ010001018.1, read as the reverse complement.
CAAAATTCTGCTATGCATTGATTGAAATACAGATTCCTTAAGAGTCTGATCCTGGAAGAGGCTGAACACTCAGAATTCCCACTGAAATTATTAAATGCTGTAGGTACAGAGCACCAATCAGGATTAGTCCCTAAAGTTGCAGTGCTCCAGCTGTTTGCAAATTACTAAGAAATGCACTCAATTTTTATCCATAGGACAAGCTTAAATACAGAATTACTGTAATTTTTATTTAATGAAAAAATTTGGAGATCCTTTAAATAAATTCAAATCATGATCTGGATTTTTTTTTTTTTTTTGGAATGTCCATTGTGTTCTGGTAAGGAAACAAAGGGAGCATTGCAACACTAACAGCTTTAAAAGGCATGAAACATAACCAAGCAGAATGCACAGATCAGTGGCAAATACAAGTGGAAAAACTAAACAAATCACTATTACAGTTTTCTGTAAATTTAATTCTCCTTAAAACCACAAATTCATAAAAGATTAAATCCATCTGCAGGACATAGAAAAGAAAAACCCTGTGGAGTAGGGCTGCTGAGAGCTAGAGATTATAGGCTGGTTCCTTTTCCTTGTTATGGAAGAGTCCTTATTCTACCAGTCCGGTTTGATGTCTTCTAAAAGAGAAACCAGAGCCAGGTTCAAAATCACACAATGTCTTTTGGTATAAAACACTTCAATAATGTCTGTGGCTGACAGTACTCAAAGCAGGAATTTATTTCAAGTCCCTGAACTAAATTTCCTTCCTGTTTACTGACTACATTAGACCTTTAAGAAAAGGAACTGCTTTGAATAAACAGCATATTTCCTTTTGGGATGGTCTGATTTTAGTAAGCTTTGGTGAATCTCATGTTCATTAACTTGGTTAGCATTACAAATAAAGAGCAGCAATCAGACGACAACTCTGAAGAATCTTTTCCTCTACACAGCATGTTTTCATGCACAAGGAATCCTCACACAGCATACACGTTGTCACCTTCCCTTAATAAAATGATCTAGTTACTCAGTATTAAAAACCACCGCATACTGAGGTCTTGAAGTGTTAACACTTTCAGGCACCTAAAAGCACTATGAAGACAAAAACACTTGATTAGTTAAAAACCTAGAACAAGGATAAAATCTGGAGAAAACAAACTTTTAATACATACAGGCACAAATAATTTGACTGTAAAACTACCATTCCATTAATTTTTGTTAAAGACCAAGTAGTTTTTTTATGGAAAAATACCTCTTTTACTAAAGCAAGAGTAGTTGGAAAAACAGGCACGCTTTTATGTATACAATCCCTTGTTCAGGTCTTAAAGAGAGGCAGCAATATTCATATTAAACATTAATTGAGAAGAATCCTTTTGAGTTTAACCTGATGGAGTTTAATGCAATGGAAGAGAACTGACAGGCCCACAACCATTCTCCGCATGATCCACCAGTCCCACGGGTGTACCTGAGTGAACGTGAACACATGGAGCAAATGACCAAAAGGAACTACTCCTGTGACATAAACACGACAGGCCACCTTCAGCTCACAACTCAAAAATGAGAAGTACTCTGTTCTGGGTGGCAGGTGACTTTCACAGCACTGCCGTGTGTCCCCTCACTCCGACCGGCTGCACTGGGAAGGCCAGCGGGAAGCTCCCTCTCCCAGTCGGACTGCAAGTGGGCAGTCACAGGTGCGAACAAGGCTGGGTTCGTGGCCTAACACAATTTTCCAAATGCCACATTCACACCCAGCCACTCAACCCTGTGATGAGTTATGGACGCCTCTCCCTTCTCCTGAGAACAATCTTCTCCTCACTTTGGCTCCCCCGCTGCACCAGCAGACAGCCCCGACAGGTTGCCTGGCCAGGAAACGCAGTGGAGGCAGTCCAGAGGAACTGCTCCATATGCACATTTAGCTCAGCAGCTGCAACTCTGCTTCCAACTGCATTGTTAGAAGTCTGTTGTTGTGATGTATTCATGAAAACTTGCCAGATTTTTCCAACTATAAACCCTGGTGTATAGCAGAGATTGTCTCTGCCTACAGACCTGGCTTCACTTGGACTCTCTGATCATCATGGTTATTGCAACACTAACATTCAAAACAAGAGAGCTCAGCTTCCACAGTAATATCTTTACTGACACAGCATACACGTGTAGATCCACTTATTGTTACCTAATTATTAACACCTTTATAATGAAACATTACAGCATAGTTTAAGACAGAAATTTATTTAGAGACTATTCAATTGCTAGATTGGAGATGAAAGCTGCCACCAAAGCAGTTCAATTTGACAGTGACAAGCATTTATTAAATAGGGAATCATTATTCATGGTTCCAATACTAAAATCCTGTGTAAGTTTTAAAAAAAAGTTTAACAACACTTAGTATCAACTTGATTTTTTTTTGTATTTGTACTTTGAGCTCCACATTCAACTACCAAACTGACAAAAACATATTTATAAAATATAAAGTTTGTGAGGCTTAAAACAAGGAAGCACTTCTATTTTTTATGAAGTTATGAAAACAGGCAGCTGAAAAGCTCTGCAATAGTCTCAGTTTACATACGGCTGACACAAAATTAATGTTTTGTACTCTTAGGTTTTCCCCATGGGATCTAGGCAACAGATCCCAACAAGTTCTGCTCCTTGGGTAGTGTGTATGTTATACTAACACAGGAGCAAGACGTTAAAACAAAAACAGCTTTGCACTTCAGAACAGTTTGTCACTGGCAGTTGGATGACAGTGTCTCACACAGGAAAATGCCACTCCCTAGAAGTATGAAAAAACTTTCCACTTTCTTCCTTTTAGAGTAGTTTTTCCATACATATATTGTTTTGCATTCAGCAGTGAGAGAAAAAAAAAAATTATTGTTTGGCAGTTCATCTCAAGATGTGAGCAATTCAGAGTATTTTGAATGGGCATACAGTGGTGGGTTATCATTACTACAATCATTACTATTCTTTTGCTGTGTCTACATAGCAGAAGCTAAGCAGCACAACCATTTGGAATAACTACTCATGCATAATTTAGCCAGAACACATAACAGAATTCTAAGACACTGGTTGTACAGAAAAATCCTCTGGATTATTTGTGGCTATACATTGCTGAGGTGGGAAATCTTTTCACACTAAAGAACTTGATATTAAATTTTTGATAAAGTACTCAACTTGGAGAGTCAAACAGTAGGGGCCATATTAAAACAAACTAGTGTATCAGTCCTCCAGACAGATGAGGGCTGGATCATGGCTCAAGCACCTGTTCTCATAAAAAAGCTGAGTTACAGCATTTATTATCATTAACCAACTCATAGCCTAAGAAGAACTCACATTACACATGGGTTAGTTATGCTTTCAGATTAGTTTCTCTGAATAGTCAAGTGCCTTGTCTTCTCTGTCCTGTTTCTGTTCTCTCTTTGCTGCTTCACTTCTGGCCTATTTTTAAATGCTGTCCCTCCTGTGCCAGTCTGGGGACTCTGCTGAGCCATCTTGCTCAGCAGGAGAAGTTGGATAGAAAAACCAACAGAGATCTGCTGCTGCTGAGTCTCTATTGCCAAAGCAACAGCCAGTGAGCAGTACATGAGACAACCTGAGCTGTAATACAGGTGGTGCAAAACAAGCAAAAAAACTTGTAATTCATAATTCTTGGAGGGGAAAATAACTGGAAAAAAGTTACATGAGAGGAGAAATCTAGTATTAGTTCACTGAAAGGCAGCTTCTATAATTTCTTTATTAATACAGTTCTTTATATTTTAAGGTTTTATAGTACAAAATGTTTCAAAACTGCTTACAGACTACTTAAGTACACTTTTTAAAGCAACTTACTTGTCTGTTGTGTACTGGGTTTGATGTACTCGAAGGACTGGATTGTGACAAAGCTACACTGCTATTTTTTCCAATCTGAAAAACATTAATTGAGCAGTATTGAGAGGCATATTTGTCAGTTGAATGCAGATGGTGGTGATGGCCTTCCCTTTCCTATGTAACATGGTACTAACCGTGTTGCATTTGGAACACAGGTATTTTGTTATTGCAAAAGATACACTTCAGATAGAATCGTCATTGTCTCTCAGAGCCTGCATACTTTAAATAGTCTTAAAAGACACATAAATACTAATACAGGTCAGAAAATAACATACAAAACAGTTGCTGAGGGAATATAAACTGTAACCCCCCACCCAGTATAGACAGAAATGCTGTTTTTGCTTGTTACTGGAGTCACTTAGAGCAGCTACTCAGAGAGCACAGAGTGCTCGAGGTCGTGGGATCCTCCCCAGGAGACCTTCCCCACTCCTGGGGAGCTTAAACCAAGTGGCCAAGCACCAGAGCATGCCCTAAGTTATTCCATTTTCTTCCATATATCATTGCTCAATAAAACAAATAGTAATCATGAGAACCAAATCTGAGAGGTTCAAGCTTCCATTTTTATCCATTTACTGCATCAGAGAATTTCTTTGGGGATGAGTGTAAATTATAGTATGCATCCATACATTTTAGAAGTACTTAGTTATAACATTGCAATATTCAATCTGCTTATTTCAGTGTTTCTGAGTTGACAGTACTCTGCAAGAGCAGTCTACAATGACCTGTAAACGTGGTGTAGATATTTCTGCTGCAATACAAAAAGGGACACAGCTGCTGAGTCAGAGGAGTAGTTCCTCAGGGGTTACAAGACTGATAAAAATTAACCATGGACACCTGTCTGCAAATGGCAGATGACTGGAGTGTGAACAGTTGTTTACAAAGTCACCGGACTTTAAGTAACATCACTTTAATCCTTTGACGGAGAGGTAGCAAGGACCTGTTTTCTAAACAGTGAGAAATGCAGTAACCAGTTTCTTACTGACTTGGTGGGGCCGTGGCATTGCTGGCAGGACCTTCACAAGAGCAGCCTTCTCCTACCCTTCTGCAGCATTGTTTGTTATTTTACTATTTCACACAGAGAGTGAAAGGTAGCCTCTCTCTTCCTCTCCACATTTGCCCTTTTTGACACAGAGATTGCTTGAAACAATGTTCTCTTTTCACATTCTATCCAGAATAAATTTTCAAGTTTTTATTTACAGCCAGTTTTGAAGGTGCTCCCATGGTGCATGAAGATTAAAAGGATGAGCCTTTGCCTGTCCTGCTCCCTTCAGCTTGTTGTTTTGGCTGCCACAGCTCTTCTCTAGAAGATAACATTCTTCAACATACAAATCTTCACTAAAGACACACAATCTTGTATCTTCCCTAGTCATTCACCAAATCAGGACACACCTGCAAACCTTTCATCTCTACCTACACCATTACAGCATTCATAAAACCCTTCATAATAAGTACATGTCCTCCTTTTAAATGGAGAAACAGTCACATGGGCTGAACAGGTACAGCACTCTGAAAAGAAAGAAAGGTTCCAAGATGTCTTGGGTCTTTAATATGGGAAACACCATTTCAAAAGTATTAGTGTGAGGCCAAGACTCAAATTCTTTTTTTTTTCAGTCTCTTTTAAAAACCAAGTGTACTTCAAAACTTAATGGTTAACACTTCCAGTTACTATCTATGCAGTCAAGAGTTGAATTAAATAAGAAAACTATGCCTAAGCCTATCACCTGTTGCTTGATCTTTTTTCTGTGTTCTTAGTCTCTTTAATTTGCCCTATTACATCAAGGAACAGGAGCAAGATTTTAAGCAATTCCATTTTTTTGGGTGGGATTTTTACTGTAATTGCATTTCTAAAACATAGCAAGCCAAACAGCACAGCTTAAAAGGGAATTTAAGTATTGTATTCTCCAGAGCTTTAAGAAACACATGTAGAGTATGTAATATTATTTGACCCATATGCTTAAATGGGTACAAATTCCATTTATTTTGTATTGCATACATTATCCTTGTAACAAAGACAATTAGCTGCCAGCCAGAATTCTGAAATACAATTAACTCCATTTTACCTCCTATTTTTGATTACTGCTGTAGCTCCAAAACTCAGCAGTTTAAGAGGAAAGTGTGACCAACTTTTACATATATACATACATATACATATATGCATGTATACGTATATGTGTATGTATGGATGCAACAGGACATATATATATATATATTTATATTTATATATTTATATGTATAAATATCTGTATATTGTAACACTCATTACAAATATTTAACCTCTTACTTAAGGAAAAGATATTAGTCAGAATTACATTTTTACAAATATTCAGCAAAGACCTCTGATTGATTCCTTGTGCTTTATTTACTTCTATTACTATGCAACATGATGAAATACATCACAAATTGAAACAGGAATGACACACAGGAACAGACTTGATCCCTAGAGGGCTTAGAATTTGAACTCAGAACCTCCTGCATGCAGCTGTAAGACTTCCTCACACTGCACTAGCTACAGACACAGTCTATGTCCTGTGAAAAGACGATACAATCCATTTCCTATTACCCATGTCTGTACCAAAGTACCAATTTGTACTTACTTTTTCTTTCCATTTGACACCACATACCTCAGGGCAATTGAATCTTTCTGGGCACACATTTCAAAAATCAGATTGTGTGACAGAAGGAAGAATTTACAGCATCCTCTGCTGACTTCAGTTACTTGAATAGCAGTTCTGATTGCACGACACATTTAATAGGCTTACAATAGAAAGACAATGCCACTACCCATTTTAAAAAGCCAAATGTAATCTCTGTTGCACCTCTGCTGGAAGTAGGAAAGAGAAAATATACCTGCTAGGCCATTCTTTGAGACCTTCTTTCTGTCTCCTATACTTGCTTTAGGACTCATTTATTCCTTTTTTTCCTCTCCCATTTCTGCCATGTTACTTATGGATTGCTTTGCCTTTACCATCTTCTTTTCCAAATTCCACTTGTTTTTATGTGCAATATCCTTAGGAAATGAGAGTTTCACAAACAACAAAAAAATTTCCTAAGCTACCTTCTCTTGATTCTCTGAGGTATCCTATTTTCTATGGCTTTGTCTTCCAGACACCAGGGCCAAGTGCTGTTTTGTGTGCACCGCATAGCACTGGACACGGTAGCAGAATGAAACAGTAGATCATTATAAAGAACGTTTATTGGCAGTTTTCCCACCAGATCTTACTTCACATATACTTTTGTCCTTATATAGCACCACTGGAAGAGAAGCCAAAGCTCTGTTGCTATCAATGAAGCAAGCATGTGTAACGTTATCTGTTGCACTGACTTCAATATTCTGTAAACACATGTACACTAAAAAAGATAACCAAATGTCCACTAAAGGTCATCAGGTTAATATCTTAATTTCTTAATTTTTCCAGTTTCAAACAGGAAACAATATCTGAGGTGAGGCACCTCTGACTCTCCCACGAGAAAGGTAAATGTGTTTTACAGAAGAGAAATGAAGAGACTTGCGTAACATTAGGAAATGAACCCGCAACAAGTGTGGGAAAAGAAATAAACAGAAATTCTGACTCTCATCTTCCTATTTCAATAAGACAATTTATTTCAGAGAGATGAGAATTAAGAAACTTTTTTTTCTAAAAGTTATTTATCCATTCTGGACATTCAATTTTACTTTCAGAGATACAAATAGCTACTTTAATAATTGAATAAAAAATCTCATAAAAATATTTTGAGAAAGTATATATATATTTCATTTTTTAACTCTAAAAACATCTTTCTATGACTGGTACAAAACAAATACAAATATGTTTCTGTATTAACCTAGAAAGTAAGTTGTGTGATGAAAACCAATCTGAAGTAAATACGGTATTTTCTTTTCAGATTGCATGAAATATTTCAAGGAAGTCAGACATGATCTGCAAAAAAATAACTGGAAGAGTCCCTTACCTGCCGAGAGATGGAGCTGCTTGTAGGATCTGGCACCGCAGAAATAAGGTTGGCAGTGCTCTTTCTATGAACACTATTCATACCAGGCATTTTAGTGATTTTACAGGCTTTGCTACTAGAACTAGAGTTTTTACGTTTTTTTTCCTTCTGATTTGTCAAAAGAAAGGGGTAGAGAAGACACTGCATTATGTGCTCCCAGGGAGTGGTCCCCTGAGTGGTGCACAAGAGAAGATACAGACAGATTAGAAGAGTCAATACTGCTCACTACCATGCTCATGTGTTTCACTGAGTCTGTTGAACTACTTGACAATGAAGTCCGTCCTGAGGGCTCCGATTTGGCACTGAGTGGGCTTGTTCCATTATTGGTATTGTGCACAGACACACTGTTATAGGAGGATGTCGCCTGATAGGAGTTCAATGTTGAACTGGGGTTCAGGACACAGTTCTTTTTGTGGGACCCTGAAAATGAAGACGAGGAAGATGTCTGCAAAGATAATGAGGACGATGATGATGATGATGACGACGACTGCGGCTTTTTCTTTTTGTTACTTGAAGACTCATCACTCCGAGATGACAGGTCTTTCACTTTTGAGGATTTGCTGGTTTTTGTTTTGGATGGCTTGTGGGATGGGGAAGGGATGACTGCTGGCACTGGTGACACAGCTGATGGCGCCTTAAAAGTTGAGTCCATGATACTGAGGCTTGCAGCCACATGAGGAAAAGCTGTGGTGTGTGACATAATGGAATTCGTCTCTGCCGTTGTCACAAAGGCTGCATTTGATAACATGGCTGATGTCATTATATAAGAAGAAGTGATTCTTGAACTGATAGGTGTTGAAGGAATATACACAGCACTGGGGTTGCTGAAGGGCTGTAAGACTGATGCTGGAAAAGGAGTGGAGACATGTGCTGCTGGAGAAGGCATGGGACTATCTGCTGCAGGAGGAATTTTCCTAAGTAGAAAAGGAAAGGAGAAAAAAAAAAAAGATGACATTTAGATACATAAAAATTCCATCCAAACAATGCGGATAGGAAATAATTTCTGTGAAGGACTAACGTATTCAAAACCTAGTTCATTATAATTTTGATTCCTATTCTGTTCTACCAATCACATACAACAATTAAGTGCACAGTAATGCAATTTAAACACATTATTACAAATTCAATTTCCTTTTCCCCTCTCTTATTTTACCAAACAATTAAAAAATGCAAATAAAACGCCAGACAGTGGCACCTGTAAATATCCTAGCCACTATGTTTCGTTAATTGCGTATGTTTTGCTTCAAAGTTCAAGTTGGGGAACAGTTTCAATATCAAACTAAACTCATAGGTTAGATTTCATTATGGTAGTGAATGAGCCAGTGTGGGGGGCTGTGAAGCACTTAATCATTGTGTTAAAGAGGAAAGCTCATCCCTTTCCAAATGCAGTGCTATTCCCAACAGCTCGTTTGAGAACTGGTTAGATGGGATTAAACAGGTAAATTACTGATTAATTTTCACTGATATTGAAAAATTGACAAAATATTAAACAGAACTTGATAAGCTTTATAAGCAGCTAAATACTCTTCTGAGAAGAAAATCTAATAATATTACCTGTAAAATTAGTAGAATGCATTCAAACTCCTTTCCATTCAGCCATCATCTATAATTTTATCTAGTGTGGTATTATCAAAGAACCAGACCATCATAATGTCACTAGGAAAACTATTATATGAGATTTTCCCATTATTTAGACTTAAATTTAATTCACAGTTTAATCCTATTTCTCTTTGCTAAGAAGCTGTGCAGCCCCATAACTCTGTCCTTGTTATCCTCACTACTGACACATTTTCCATTTTTAAAGGCTTACTCTAGCCCTCAGAGAAGTATGATAAAAGAGCAGCCCTGGGTGTGCTGTTTTATCATAAATCAAATCCTAATTACAAGTGTTCTCTCCAGGTATTCCTCCCTTGGAGACTGTTGCACAGAACACTGTTTATGGCACAGTGACATAAGGGATTACATACAGTCCATGCCACCAGAAATGAGGAAGTCCTACTGCCTGCCACTTGCAATGCAAACAAAGCTGCTCACCAGAGCCATTCCTCAGGTTACTTTTATAAAGGGCCAACAATTCCAGCCCACCTTTGCAAAGTACTTTTGAGAACTAGGGATAAAAGGACTTTGCTAATGTTACAGTTCTGAAAACATGGCCCTGCATCCCTGTACCTCTGGCCACAGCTGCAGAGCTATAGAATAACAGCCTCACACCCAGCTCTGCTTGGGGAGCACAGGAAAAGGTCAGTCCAGAGGAGGGTTGAGGACAGCAGAGGTTAGGCACTGTCAGCTTCCTGTGTTATACAGACAAGTGAGTATGGCTGGAATTCGTTAAAATATTAGAGATTGCATAAACAGCTAGAATTTGGGAACATGTTTAAAATCAGATTTAGTGGGAGCAGGATAAGGCATGTTACTTCTGGTATCAAATAACTACTATAAAGGTTATTTTTGTTTTCATTGATAGTAGTGGTACTAGTTTGTACTAGTATTGGTACATGTTTTGTCAGATGCCCAAGCATCTTTTCTCCTGACAAAGCCAATAGATAACAAATTTTAATCTTCCTATTTAAGGAAACTAAAATATTTTTATTTGTAGAAGGTGATAGACACTAGTTTACAAATTTACAAAGCAAATTGAGCATGATTGGTCTCTAAACCGACATGAAACTGGCCCTTCTATGGCAGAACTAACTATTTCCAAACTACATCTCCTAGAACAGTGGCACTGTTATTATTAAGTTACCAGGTTAGTCAGACAAGCCAAGATTTAGTGCTTAAAAATATATATTTAAATAAAAATCAAACCTTGTTTATCTAATGGCTGGCATCCAATGAATATAACACAGTCCTGATAATAAACAGTGACATGAAACACTGCACTTTAGTGTCATTACATTGGAAGAAGAATGCATATTCTGTAGCAGAATACCCCCAAAAAATCAATCCTATCTGCAGATGCCATGAACTTTTAATAATTATTTTTCAAAAAGAATTAACATATATTTTAGAAGTGCAGTCGATTTTAATGTATCTGTGTAGTCAAAGCCTATGGTGCTTAGAATCTGCATATGTGATACAGAGGTGCTTTGACAGTGAGTAATAATCTGAATTTTAAAATCCCAAAGGCAGTAAGGGCACTATGGACTAAAACCCTATCATATTCCATCTTATGCACAGACAAATGTGCACTGAGTTCCTTATCTTACAACTCATGAGTTTTACACAGCAAAGCCTGAATGGGTGATATAGGGGCATGATAAAGGCATGAAATTCTAAGCCAAAATCTGGATTCTTAGGGACTAAAAAGGGTCCTAAATCTGGCAGAAATTTACATCAGACTGGGAGATTGTTCTGTTGGGCTGCATATTCCTTAACAGAGAAAAGAAGACATACCTTAATACAGAGGTAATTTTAGAAACATTAGCCATGGAGTGTTTAATTTAGAAATTTTACAGAATTTAAAATGTTAAATTACCCACCAAGTGTAAAAATCCCACTTACTTCCACATCTGTGAGTTCAAGTGTTTTTCTACCATGGAGTTGAGTGCGAATCGAAAATGGTCCCATCTTCTGTCAAAGACATAGTACCCTCTTCCCATTAAGCGACTGCCATATGAACAGAACTGAAAGAAAAGGTATTTCAATGTTGCTAATAAAAATGTATTTCTACATGATGAAATATTTATTGATAGATCAAGGAACACCATTGTAATTTGTATCATGCATATAAAACTTATTTTAAAAGTTGGTCTTCACTACCTGCAGCATAAATACTTTTTTTCATGAATTGTGAAATATGTGCATAATATTCCAGCTTAATGTAAAGTATATGTCATACTTCATTAACAAATCAGTGCCAGAGAAAGAATGTAACTGCTGAGGTACTGTTAAACAAAAAATTCTTACTACCTCAGAAAGACAAGTTACACTGTTCTGTGCGTCTTAAATCTCACAATTGCATGACAGCAAAAAAAATATAACTGAAGAGAAAAAAAAGTGCAATGGGAACAACTTTAGTATCTACTTAATAAACAAACCACTGACATTTCAGTAAAAAAGTAAATTATCATCCATGGCATCTGTGCTACAACAGAACATGGGATACACTCTTCACAGTGCATGAAAATCAGCAGGAGGAATGGTAAATATTTTGAGAATTCTGCAGAGTTCAGGAGTACTTGCACCACTTCCTCCTGAGAACTTCCTGAAAAGTCCTACTATGCTGAAATGTTACAATCAGGAATCTGCTCTTGCTTCAGTTCAGTCTTACTGACCTACATGATGCAGAGAACTGCTGCAACACCTATTTGTAGGAGAGAAAACTGTTACAAATCATCCTCAAAAAACAAGACAACCCTCCATGATATGAGGGACCCAGTCACACAAATTCTGGCTGACAGAAGCATGGATGTGGTAGGAAATCATCCATTCAAAGTACTTTTCAGCTTAATGGACAGCAAGTGGTGACTGCAATTGTTCATCTTAAGTCTGTTTCATGACAAGGTTAAACAGGTTAATTAAAACCACTGCCTAAGCTGATAAACTGGCCTCACCTCTCAGTGAGCTACAACTAACATCAGGTACCACCAAGAGGCAATTTAAGGAGCTACTGACTTTCCCTCCATAAATTATTTCCACCTGGCTGGGAGAGGGACTTTGTAAGGCAAACAGTCTACTTGAATATGAAATTCAGCAATTTAGCCTGAACTGAGCTGGAGGTGATTTACACCATCTTTTCTGACTTCATGCTGATATGGACTAAGAACAGTTTCACTACCAGTAACTGCTTCAATTGAGACATGCTAAGATTTCAGAGAACAGATGAGTCAGTGGGTTTGCCTTGAAACAGAACTAGGATCCTAAACCAAAATGGCTATTGACAGCCATGCCTCACTGCTGAGGCATGTACAAGAACTGGCTGTACTTAGATTAATTTTTAAAATGTGTGGGCACCCAGGCAGTGAACCTTGAGTTTTTAATTCATAAAGAAACAGTCAGCAAAACCAAAGTAACATACAAGAGTACCCAGGAAACAGGAGGTTCCTGCATATGATAATATTATGTGGACTACAATAATTCTCATTTTCTCTGTAAGTACCAAATACAGGATTTCACCTGACAGTCATTTAATGTTCAGGTCATACTTTGCCAGGTGTCTGACAGTAACAGGTTCTACATTGCTCTAGGGAATATAAACAATGCTACCAGCTATCACAATGTTTGTTTTATTCTGCATATTATATGGAAAACACGTAAGGGTGTTCCTTGGCTCAATTTTTATGAGAACCAACTCCTAAGAAGTTCAAGAGTTCTTCCACTGCTTCTTGGACTGAACAGTGTAAACAAATTCACACCGCAGAGATAATACCACAAAGCAGTACAGCAATACCTTTTACTGCTTACAATGAAATTTCTCACTAACACAGGAGAAAGACAAAACCAGCTGCTTAAACACATACTTAAGCCACCACCAGACCTTTTCCATTTTGAGATGAACGAAGTAATAGTTTCTAAGTCCACAGACACTCACATAAATGCCATTTAATTACTGCTTTAAACTAGAGTACAGAAATGAATGGAGCACTGTACTAGCCTTCTGCCACCAACTGCAAGGCAGAGTTTTGTAAGAACTACAACAACCAAGAGAATATCTGCTCAGGTCACATTTAAAGCAATGCAACCTTCCTAGTTCAGCAGAACTACACCCAATTTGAAGTCTACTGAGAGGACAATCTAAAAATAGAAGTACTGATTTTCTGCTGCCCATCTTGTCCTACATCAATTTATCCTGTGTACTGACCAGTCTTCTCCTCCTACCTTATCCCATCCTTACAATTTTCTGTTAAATTTATTTTTTCTCCTTAGAACAGTTTTTAGAATGTAAATTTTTTTGAATGTGAACTTTTAATGAAATTACTTATTTGTTCTCCCCTCTCTAATTATGCAAGAACAATGGCAAGGCATGCCAGACACTGACACATACCCCAAGAGGTCTGGGATGGTGTCCAGAAAAATGACAGTCTAATTTCTCAGATTCTTCAGCTCCATCCGCTTCTCCTTCATCACTGGACAATCTGCTTGTGATATCTCCTCCCATGGAAGGCAGTGGCAGTTCTGGTATGTACCCACTGTGGTTTGAAGAACTGTTGCTGTTTATGCTATTTGCAGATGAAGGTCTAGAAGGGGAATATGCATTTAAATCGTCAGCATTCAAAGGCTCTACAAACCTACCTGCTGGCATCAAGCATCAAAGCAAATGATGCCAGAAATGATCTGTGTAAAGAAGGACAGTAAAAGACACTGAATAGCTGACATTTGGTCTTGTCAGAAATATATTGTGAGGTTGTCATCAAGTTAATGTTAGCAGAAGCACCCTTTTATTGCCTGAAATTTTAAATTTGTCATGAAGTTGGATTTCAGATCTTGAAAGAGGCAAAATATATTTAAAACACAAATAAAAATCAGATGTACAAAATTTTCTTACACTGAACCATTACTCTGCTACTTGATTAATCCCAAGGGTCCAGTTACAAAATTATATTTCATACCAAAATCCTACTAAAATTAGTGTACTAAATATAACAGTGTTTAGCTGACTATTAGTCTACCTCTACAGAGAGATTAGTAAGTGAAGTAACTGGGAGAACCCCTCACAGCATGTAGGTTTTCTTTACCATTGTCTAAAACACAATAAAACAAAATAGGAATGTCTTTGCATCACAGGGTGAGATGGTGCCTTGCCTTTCAAAAATAGATTGAAAACAGATTAGATTAGAAGTGGGAGTGGGAAAGGTTCTCAGTTATAGTCTGTACAACCAAGTATGTATGGAGAGCTCTGAGACTAGAGATGTCCACAATGGGCAAAATCTGCAAATGATCTTCTTAGTCTCCTCAGACCCTGTGCCTGTGGACAGGAGCCCTCTCCTGACCTGTGCAGGGATTGCTCACCGATGGCATCAGCACCAAGAGCAAGGCTGCAGCTGCTTGCTGGGGATGGGCAGTGCAGTGCCCTGCAGCCCCGGGAGGGCTCGGCCGGGTCACAGTGAGCCGCCCCGGTGACCCCGGCGAGCTGTGCCTCTGGCAGCATCAGAGCTGCAGCCTTCCTGGCCCCACAGAGAGGCAGCAAGGCTGCCGTGACTGCTCTGAAACCACACAGGACAACCCAACGGAGGCACTGCAGCAGAAACAGAAATGTAGGCTGCACAAACACAGCCTGGGACTGCTAAAATCCTCCTCCTCGAGTGCTACTACCTCTGCAATTTCTGCAGCTGATGCTCACGGAATTGCACTGCAGTTTTGCTACTTTGACTGTAACACCTACTAAACCCCATTTCTACCTGTCTGTGCTCCTCTCTATAGAAGGACTGTGTAAAGTCACTGCTTTTACTAGAATTAGGCAGAGAAGCACCAATTTGTCTGTAGGTATTCTTTCATTGTCTTTCCACTCAAACCCTGCAAGGCCTACCTCTGCCACTGTAGGAATAAAACTTCATTAGGGCTTAGCAACCACACAGAAAGCATTGGAAACATCTGTCTCTGTAAGACCTGAGATAGCAAATACAAGAAATATCTCTTTGAAATAGGGACTATTATAGCAAAGCTCCAAAATGAGCACCCAATCCTGACCAAGGTTTCTGCAAACAAATGAATGATGAAAAAATATAAATATTAACAAAGCCAACTAGTTTAGCTCTATGCACTCCAGACAAAATTAGTACCAAAAAATTCCCACAAATAAGCAAAACATATGGAAACTTTTCCAGAGGATAATTAGAATTCAGTAGATCAAATACCTCACACTGTTTTTTGCAAAAGGATGGCTTCAGAAGTTTGCATGGTCTTTCTGAAGACTGTTTTTGTCCTTTCTAAGAAAAATCTTCAAAACAAGGGAAGACATGCCATGGACAGTTTTGTATCAATAGTTTTAAATCAACACTAAATTGCACCTTTTTTTACAACAATTCCATTGATGTAATTGGCAAAGTATTTCTGGAGAAAAATTCCACATAAATGTGCAAAATCTTACCCCTAATACCTACACTGATTGATGTAAATAGACTTTTATTCTCAATTGTGACCAAATGACTTGAATATAAACTTTCCTAATTATTACTGACCATTTAAGCCAAAAAATGCAGTTAGTCTGAGATTCTGAGCCAAAGCTGGACACTATTCCTTTTCTCATTCTGAACCAGATCACGGGCTACCATGGACAGAGTTAGGTTAACATAAGCTAGCAAAAATTCTTATATTAATATGTTTCATAGTGCAATAGCCTAAAGAAGTACCAAATGCTTATAAAATGAGCTGTATGAAAGACCAAGACATTTCTTACAGCACCTTCAGAATGCAACATTCCACACTGGAGAACTGCTTACCTTGGAAGTACAGAATTTGGTGGTCTAGATTTTGCAGGAGACGTTACTTTAGATTCTTGCCCAGAGTTCACTGAGGATCCTGACAGGGAGTCTTGTGCTGGTGTGGGCTGGCTCTGATAGCTTTCTCTTGCAGATGGTGGATGCTCTTTGTCTTTTGCGACTTCTTTTTCCCTGGATCGAGCTTTGTGTTCAGCTAGAAGGATGTCAAACTGTTTTTTACGGCCTGGAACTGCTCGTCGATGATTAAGTGAATGAGTCTAAAAATAGGGTGGTTAAAAAGCATTTGTGTGTGCATGACATTGTTTATGAGTCCTCTATACTTCTGATACACCACTACTCGAAAAGATAAAATCTACTTCAAACAACTTTAGCCACAGTTATGGAAATAAAGCTGCTATTCCACATTATCTTTGATAATTTATGAAGTCATTCTTAAGAAATGCCAACATCAAGGCTAAAATTAGTTTTTGCAACAATTTTTATATAATGGAGACTATTGACTTACCTTTTCCAAGACAGAAAATAGAATTCCAGTAATTTTAAGATATTAAGAAAATCATTGTAGCTTTTAACTTACAATGAAAGACTGATTTCATTGGATTGAAAAACATGAATACATTTTAAAGCAAATTTAGCTGATAATCTCTACTGACAGGCAGCACATACACATACAAATGATCATTATTAATGTCTCACATTGCACCTACTTTTTGACACAAGAGTTATTACTATCACAAGGGCAGCCTCCAAGTAATTTATTATACAAAAGTATGTTAATTTTTTTTTTACTAAAAACGGACTATACTCCAACATTGTTGCACACATGAACCAAAAAAGGAGCATTTAAAATAACACTTGGGCTTCTACATGAAACGTTAATGCTTTTTGCATAATAAAATGACAAGAAAAAAATCTTTTTAGAAATATCAGTGGAATAACGCAGATGCTCTGATTCAAAGAAACAGAATTACACAAAAGAATTACCTGAAGACAGCGCCTGAATACCATACCCATTGTCTGTAAGACAGGAGCAGGTATGACCTCTCAAACTACTGTGGTAGGATTTAAACTATAACAAAGCATCTGATAGTTTATCTTCTAAGAAAAATACCTTGCAGGTGAGCGATCTTGTGCAAGGTTTCTTTGTTTCAGGATCCAGTACTCCACAGTGTTTATTTGGGTCAAATTCTCTTTCTGTTTGATGGGAGAATGAGAAAGGAGAAAAAAAGATTATTACAGAAGTTTTAACCGGAGTAGCTTATCGTTTTTGCCTATTAGAATTTCATTCAATCAGGCTCAACCTGAACCACTGATCCCAATCCTAGCATCCCATAACAGTGCTATGTGCATCACTCATAGAGTTGTGCATTTTTTTTGTCCTTGCATGTTTTAAACCATTTATAGCACGATTTCAGTCAAAGACTTCATGGAAATAAGTCTGCTTACAGAGCTGTACTCAGTGGAGTGGCCCAAACAAAGGATGAAGCCAAATCCCTGTGACTTAAATTCCTTCTCTAACTGTGGCTGCCTCTGAGGCCATGAAATACAGCAATTGCAAATCTGGCTCCTGAGCTGGGCTGAGACACAAATGGTATCACAAGTGCTTTAAGCAACATTTCTCTGACATAGAAACTCTAGAAAACAACTCATGGTGTTTCCAAAGTAAATAGAAGATTAATGGTGGCTTTTAAAAACTAAAAGTTATTTAAATCTGTCCCCTAAACCTGTATAAAAGTAACATGTATGTTAATTTTTATTTCCCTAAGTGAAGGGAGGGATGGAGTTTAAAGTTGGCAGAGATTATGAAAAAAGGCATTTATATGAGTTCCACTCATTATTGACATTAGAAGTGCATTAATATTTAATATGCTGTATTTGCATGTTTAATTTTCATCAATATTTTAGTATTTCTATACCATAGATAGCACCACCTCCTTTATGTTATGTTAATATAATTTTAGGGGTTGCACTAAGAGCTGTAACAAAACTATGGATATACACTTTTTAGTTTATGACATCAAAACCGTCTACCATTACCTTCATATTTTGACAAATTATGGTGTAATTGGCAGACTGGTTTGCTTTTGTTTGATAGGGGAATATAAACTATTTGCCAAATCCTATTTTAGCTATACAGTGGTTTTACATTCAGATATAATAAACATTCTGTACTCAAATACAACATTTGATCAGAGGATCTAAAAATTCTTTATAAACAAACAAGTGGGAGCTAAGAGGAAGACAGTGATTCCCAGCTGTGTTACAATGTTATGACAGCATCATGGCAAGCAGAACAGCTGGAAGAAGAAAAGTAAGGACAAGTAGCTTACGTTAGACAGCAACTGTCCTCCAGATATCACAATTACTAGCAGTTTTATGTATTCTGCTACACAGACTTAAAAATGCTTATGCAAACATTAAATGGTTATTTTATTAACCTATTAGCAGAGCCATACAAAATAGTGAGCTTGGAAAAACCAGCTTGCACAGTTTTTTTTGGTGAAATCTACAAAAAGATTGAAATATGTTATAAGTAATTGTAGTTTCTTTGGCATTTACAACACAACAGAAACACAAAAGTAGCTGTGCATGACTCAATATAACAAATATTTTTTTCTACTTAATAGATGAAAACACATGTTCATGAACTAAGAGAGTTAGTTACTCCTGGGGTTTGAGTGTAAGATGTTCCTATTAGTTTCCTGAATTACCCACCTAAAAACCTTCAATGAAAATTAAAAAAAAAAACCAAACGAAAGAGACAATATGGACCAATAAATATGCCTTCAAATGGAAAGTCCTGAGGGCAATTATAAGTCTATGGAACATGTTCTGAAAATCACCAAGCAAGGACTGTTTTGGACCAACAGAGAAACAGACTTCAAAAATGAAAAGTGGTTCTGATTGGTACTTGTCAGTAAGTGGCCCAACCAAGACTTGCAGGACTGATTATAGCAAAGCCAGTTATTAGGAAAACATATACAGATAAAATCCACCCAAGGAGTTGTAAGAGGAGAGAGTGGAAGCCTCTGCCATTGACTGAAAAACAAAATAACAAGCTTTCCTTGAGAAACAGAAAATACTAAACAAACTGGAAGCCACTTCTCCTGGCTAGAGCATGGGTGGATAGTCCAGAGAAAGGATGAACATCTAGTTGCCAGCTACAGACATGCCTGGTTTGGGCAACACACTACGTGAAACTTACCACCTTCTTATCAGTAACAAAATGCAGCTTCTGACTACCGTGTTAGGAAACGTGGAGTGTGGCAACACCCAGCCCCTGTGCACAGACACAACCTGAGAAAGCTGCTTCTCCGGAATGGATTCCATTTCTTCACGTTCAGTGGACAAAGTGAAGAGCATTTGTTATAATCTCACCAAAAGAAGAGGAAGGGCCAAAACTGAACTGTCACAATCTATTGTTTGCAACACAACAGTTTTTCTTGGTGTAAGCTGGGCATCTGCATTCCTTAACCTCATCCCAGAGAGAACCAGAACTAAGGAAGACTTAGGAAAAAAAAATTTTTTTTTTGCAGTTTGCTACTAGGAAACACTGATGCATTTATGCTGGGCAGCTACAGACTGTCTTTTGTGGCTCTGCAAGCTGTTTCCTCTCTCTCAACAAGGACAGTGCTCCTGAAAAGAGGGCAGGTTCATTCATCACCCAAACAACCACCAGCTCTCAGCAAAGAAAAAAACAAACTTCAATCACAGTCAGGGAAATGGTCTGAGAGAGAGCAGAGGTTGCTAAAAAGGGAAGGAAACAGATGCAAACTGGCCAGACTTATTAGGGAGCTTCAAAAATTAACATCTGTACAGCTCCAAGGCAGTGGACTGAGGGTAAACCTAAGTCCCCTAGCTGCAGTTTCATCCTCTTCATGTGAAATAATGACATTATGGGGTATCTCAAATAATCATCTCATTGACCTTCCAAGATCTTTTTCTCAGCCTTTGCACACTCCTGTATAATAATGGAGAGGAATCCATCATAGTGACACACAATCTACAGGCAATTCATCTCCAGTGCTCTCAGGACTTCTATGATTTGCATCATCCCTAAATTATTGCATTCCTGCACCAATACTCGAGGCAGTGGAAGTAAGACTGAACAGATCACAAATCTGATCATGACAGAGGAGCTGTAAAAAAAAGTCTCAGTTCTGCATACTTGTTTACCATATCAAAGTGAACATATGCCTATGTGGGTGCTCAGTCAGTCCTGTGCAGAAATTTCCACCACAGGCTAGGTTATCTAGCCTAGAAGACATTGCAAGTCAGAGCTTAGAGGAAGAACAGCATCAGAGTGACCTCCACAGAAAAAGCCAGCAAGCTGAAGGAAGGCCCTACAGAATTTATTTTTCTTTATGAACACATTGCTGCAATCATTTGGACAAAAATGTAAAAGTAGCACCTACAGCCCTGCCGTGGTACATGGCGACATGAGGAAAACCACTAACAGTTCAAATTGCTCAAGGAGGAATTCTGAATTGATTAGCTAAATTAAGCATCTAAAACAATAAAAGAAATAATAGGTTAAAAGGAAGTAATATTCTAAATTAACTGTAAAATATAGAGAATTTTTATTAGAATACTATATTGGATCTTAGTGAAATGTAACGGTTAAAGCCTGATCTTAAGCTACTTTCTTGTAATTTTTTTTCATTTTGTGAAATGCTATAAATGAACAAGAGTTCTGTTCTCTTATATGCCACCTTTAACTAGTTAAGGAAGCAATCAGTGTACTGAATCTTTTCAGGCAATGGCATTGTTCCATGCCCCACAAAGCCCTAGCAAACACCTCACACTGGTCTGGAATCTAGCCACGGTAGCAGTACCCTAGGCTAACTGCCAAATTTGAGAAAATGAAAAAAAATAAACCTGATATTCAGGCAAAAAATAGAGCACATTCATTAACTGGAAATGAACACATTTATCATGTACAACTTATACTTGTTCACAACTAGTGCACGTTTAGAAATCATGTGAACTAACTTTGTGCCAAAGTGACGATCTAATGCGGATCATGCTGCCATTAGCAAAATCAGCTTTTCAGTACACACAAGAAGTTCCTGCCCGAGTCACAAAGTACTGCCAGCTGATGAATAGACCCTGCACAGCTTCTGGAGCTGTAAACTCGAGTCAGTTACTTTTGCTTTAAAAAAAAAAAACCCATGAAATAAAAGCCCTCAAAACACTTCGTTACTTTTCATTCAGAGCAAAAAATCTGTTTTGAGCTTTCGGGAGCAAATTCTCCACTCTCTGCCCAACAGCTGGCATGGGTCACCCCTGGGGAATTCCACAGAAAATGATTCCTCCTCCCAATGGATGGCAACCTTTCTAACTGAGCCTCTGCATTCCCACAACGTGGCATTCTGTGCTTTGTGGCAGGTTTGGACAGGGACCTACATCCTCCAAACTACCCTGCCTAAGGCCATCGAGGATATTTCCCATTTAATGTCATTTCCTCAACTCCACTGTCCTGTCTTCCTGAGAAAGATCACAATCCTCACGCTAGAAATGTTGCTGCTCGTATGTGAATTGCAGGGGGAGAGGGTGAAGGGGAATTACGACTTTTAAGACTTCCCCCATTTCCTGTATCTCCTTAAGAATTTTCTTGTATCTAAAACCAAGAAAAAAGATTCTTTAAAAAATCATGACTTGGAGCATAAACCAATGTCTTAAACCTGTTCAACTTGATCATGACTAAACCAAAGTCACCCTACCAAGGCACATTTTCTTTTGCTGTAAATAGGCCCAAATACCATAATCACTTGAAGAAGTCTTCTGCATTTCTGTTTTAATGAATTTACTTTCTTAAAAATTTGTATTTGGCCTGTCAACCAGTAATTTCAAGCTAAACAGAATGTGTACTTTGGAAATACTTTACACATGCTAAGAGTGTGAAAGCTTTCATTTTTATACATGCAAACCATCATCTTACAGCAAAAAAATCAAACCCAAACCAGCATTTTATTAGCTGCATTATGAGCTATAGAAACATTAACAAAGAAAGACAGATTACCACAAACAGTGAACTACAACATCACTCACCTGAAAGTCTTTTGTAAGGCTTGTTACTGCTTTTAGTGCCATTTTGGTGTTTCTTGTCTATTGATGGAGCTACAATTCCCTTGCCATTCAGAATCTTTTCTGGTGATGGTGGCACTGACTTGGATGTCAAACCAGATTTAACCAAGGTTGGAGCAGGTATGGCGGATGAAGAAGCTGAGGAGGAGGTGATGGTGGTAGTGGTTGCAGAATTCATTTTAACATTGGCACCATCTGCCTTCACTAGGTTAGGAATTTTCTCTAGACTGACTACTGGAACAGGAACGCTGCAAAATCAAAGAAAAATATTCAACTGATACCTTCTGTAATGGAGATTTATGGTTACTTAATCCCCTTCCACAGATACAAAAATTTTGATGCAAGTGACACGGTATCTTAAGACCAGACTAAAATGACATACTTGATACCACTACGGACTGTTTTGTTCAATCAAGCGTTTACAAAGCCAGGCATCTGTAAAGCCTGGCAATGCAGAGAATTATGAAAATGAACCTTTGTATATTTTTTTTTAAGATCCAATCCCCTACCACTCATAAGCAAAATCAGTATTTGGTACTAAGCAAAACATACCCCTTACAAATACGGTCTCATGCCTTTAACACACGCACATACCAGATATGTGTATGCTGTACTAAACTCACCATGATAACGAAGCAGTTTGCTAATAATATTAATATTTTTTAAACAAACACAAAAATAATTCATTTGCTCAGATGTGTCTGAATGACATACAAGTTCTGGAAACAAGGAGAAAAGAGATTTTAAGCATAGAAATCTTAACAGCATTCCCTTTAAAAGTACTAAAATCCTTGATGACTTGAGCATTACTACAGGGTATTTTAATAAAATCTTAGGAACTTAAAAATAAAAATTATCAATATAATTATTAACTTAGTTGGCCCTTCTCAGAGCAAAGTTTGCAATAACTAACTTACTCTAACTTAACTACCACCACTGCATATTTGTGACACAAACAAATATTGCCTTCTCAATTTGACAGCAAAAGAGTGAGACAAGTGATTTTCAGTTGCAACAATATTTTAATATTTCTGGGTTCTATCTGCATTAGGATATATCCAATGATAGTTTTTGATCTACTCAACAACTCCAAAATTGGATGTCTTGTGATTGCTAATTAATATATAAATTACATACCCCTCCCTAGTGAAACAAACCCAAATAAAAAAAATTACACGATGCATGTATGGTTAGGGACTTCCCCCCCATTCACAACTCACACATAATTTCAGTCTTTTGTGTCTGAAAAACGGCACCTTTGCTGCACCTTTCTACAGAAGGAATGCTTAACAGATGTGGAGTTTTCACAATCAGAAAAAGATGACTTTGAGATGGCATTCTCCATGGGACACACTTTGGAAACATCGTAGCAGGATACAAAATAACTCAAGCCTTGACCTTCCTGGGCTCCTACAAATCTCTGTTTCTCTGTAGCTGCTGAAGATGATAGACCTTATTCTAAGGGTATTTTAATATAGGAAAATGTACAAACTTTGATATAAACAATAAGTATACAAAACTATAAAGAAGATTTAGACACCAAGACATCTTCTGGAGCTGGAATTAAATTATCTAAAACTTCTATCTACTGTGGTACCATAAAATGTAGCAGTCAGACAGAATACAGATGCAACTGCACTAAAGTGTAGAGCACGGCCAGTAACTAAGCCAAAAATATACCTTTCTCACAAAATCAGAACCACATTAAAGACTTCAATGAATGCAAACATGTAGCTATGAAAGAGAGGATTTGATCCTGTCCTTTTTTAAACTGCTCTGAATTTATTAAGTTAAATGGCAGGCAAGAATTGTAACATCTCAGCACAGGAATTATTTTGGTTTTGTCTTTAAAAAGATGGCAATTACATTTTCTGAAAAAAAGAGAATTTTACTCTACATTAAGTAGTTCTACTATATATAAACTATATGAATACATATGAACAAATCTTCATGCCTAGTTTCTATTTTAATTCAAAGTACTGATATGCAGTGAAAAAGTCAAGTGTATTATCTAATCTAGTAGCAAAATACAGTTAATAAAAATGAACAGGATTTCTCTGTTTTGCAGTGTTCAGAATCTCAAATCCTAGGGCACATATGGATGGATCACTGTGATAATGAAAAACGCCCAGGGGAGGGAATATTTTTGCTTCATCCTTCATTATGCATTTCATTGTAGTGTAGAAGAAAAAAGAAAAATACTCCAGTATTTGTATACACACATATTCTATAGGATTCCTGGCACTCTACAGTGAATTAGTTATGATTTCAGAAGATAGAGATGATAATTTCTCTCTCTTTTACTGCATTCAACAGTGAGGATCTTTAGTTTAATCTTGTCATAACACATAAAGATGAATTTATAACCAAACAGCAAATTGGAAGGTCCACAAGACCAGTGACCATGGTCAAGTACTAAGGTCTAAAAAAGTACATAAATCACAAATGCTTATATTTATATTTGAGGGTTAGAAAGAATTCTTCTCCCAAACAGAGTTTGTTGAGTAAAAAAATGAGGATTTATTTTAAAAATTGGTAAGAAAAATAAAAATCAGGTTTTTAATCTTACTGACTGTATTTTAAAAGGAATTTTTGAACAAAACCTTGATTTTTTTTAAAAGACAGCTGTTGAAAGGGACAATTAGAAAAACAATGTGCAACAAACATAAAAAGCGAGGAAAAAATCTGCATTTGGTAAAGACAAGTTTACTTTTTTTGACAAAAGAAACTCTAATAAGAATAGGCGTATCTATCTAAAAGACAATAAAACAGTTCCTATCAAAGCAAATATTCCTTATTTCTTCTGTACTAAGAAGGAAGCAGGATAACTCTCTCCAGTCAGATAAAAATGCGTTTTGATTCCTTCAGTAAGTGCAAAGTGCCAGCTAAAAAATAATGATTGGTTTTTTTTCTATTTACATGAGGAAATCTCCATAATGTGGCCACGAGTTCCAAAAGAGTTGGAGAGATATTGCGTCTCAGCATATTAATTTCTAATTGAATCTTGGAGTCTTAGAGAAGCTAGCTGCATGCTGCTCTTGCATCCATGCTGAAAACCCAAACCAAGCGTCTTGGAAGAAATAATGGAAAAGCTAATAAAAATAAACTGATAAACAATCAGTTGACTGACTATTTTGGGTTTTGCTGAGAATCAAATCCTGGCAAAGAAATATGGTTTCATTTTTTGATGAGGTTACCAGTTTAGTTGACAAAGATAACTGTGAAAGTGTTCTAATTTTTGAAAGGCATTATAAAACACAAATAAGAACAATTTAAAAGTAAATGTTAAACAGCATGAAGTTCAAACCCAGTTTTTCAGAGATTTATGATTCATGAAGGGTGTTTTGCTAGGGGGATTTTTAGCCATCATTACCAAGTGTGACATGATTGAAAACTTCAGTGGACTTGAGAAATAAGGATGATCTTACTGGTGATAACATTTGCTGATGGAATTGGGACTGAGGGGAAATTAATAATGAAGAGAAAAAGACAGTTATAAAAAGCAGTATGGAGTGTTGAGTAAAGTTCATTAACTCAAAGAGACATTTTAATACAAGTGAATGCAAAGTTACATGTGAAATAACAAGCTGTTCAGTCTGCAGTGAAATACAGGGAAAAAACACACTGGAAAATAGTGACAAAAATATTTAGTGGTCAAAGCAAAAAAGCAACATGAGTTTTTATTTTATTGTTGTGCTTATATCAAAAAAGAGATATGGCAAGTAAGAAATAGTGTTCACACATCCCTGGTTGTACTGATATTGGAATATGGCTTCCAGTGTTGTTGACCAGTGGTACAACACCAATGTTGATTAGAAGGGAACCAGAGAAAGGCTCAAAAATGTCTGAGGGCAACACAAACTGCATGATCATGACAGGCTTTAGAAGCTCATTCTCTTTTTCAGATAAGATAACAAACATTTCCTTCTGTTTTCTCATGCTTTGTCAGGCAGTTGGACTAGAGGATCATTGTAGGTCCCTTTCAGCAAGCAAGAAAAGTAATTGTAGTATGTCACAACACTCTCATACCTGCAGCTCCTTTTATTTCTGTTTTCCTTTTCTCTGGCTTTTAAAAATTGTTTCTCCTTCCTGTTATGTAATTTTGCTGGGTTTATGTTTTGGTAATTTGTAATTATATTCATTCTAAAAGCTCAGCCACTCACTCAACTCTTTTAAAATTTGTGAGAAAAGAAATTCACAAACACTTAAAAAACCCATAAAACACTGCTCTATTCTACATTGCTGGGATTGCCTCTACAGTGTACAAAGTATTTGTGATTTAATGTTAGATTATATGGTCCAAGTTAACTCTGCTGAGTTTTGCTTCCATGCTGCAGCAGGAATATCCTTAAATCATTACTATCTTCACTTTCTCAGCCTCAGTATGAACAATGGTATTTCCTAACAGAAAGAAATAAAGACCAAGAGATGATTAAAAAAACACTTTGAAAAGTGACATTATAAATTTTTTATGATTCCCCACTGGTAAACCTTTGGGATCCTTTATGTGTTTACATAAAGAGTCAATTTTCCCTGTGTTGATGAAAATCACATAATTTCTATCTTGGTTTTTTCATTTTTAGAACTTCTGGCAGGCTAAACTTTGTGGAGGAAGGCCAAGGGGACCTGCTTCAGCTGGTACCTCAGGGCTAGCTTACTTCACCACTTTACCCCAATTTTATACTGCCTTGGGATCATGGATAGGTGGAAATGAACACCCTGTAGCATCACAGCACCTAAATCCTCTATGGCAGCACCCAGAAGCTGTACTGAGGCACAACAAGTGAAGCAACATCCTTTGGGCAGGTCAGGAATGAGGAAGAGAGCTCCTGGCTGCAGGAATGCCTTTTATAAAAGGTAAGCATCTCAGCTATGCTGACTAATTATGATCCCTTGCTCATTATTATTGTTATTACTACCAATTCTTTGCCTTTTTCTCCCCATTTTCTACCCTTCTTCTATACCTCTTACCACCTTGACTGTAAGCTGCAGCAAATGATAGTTTGCATTTATCTTGTGCACTGTGCAGTGGTGTTCCAGCTCTGCTCCATCTCTTAGTACTGCTGTATTAATAGCAACAATGTTAGAGATACGAGGAAAAAATCAGAACTGACAGATATTTCTGGATGATGTATTCACAATAATACTTTATATTCCAACTACAAGAAGGGAAGTATTAAAACTGCAGCTAAAAAATGAAACAGTTCCAGATCTCTTTTATCAGATCATTCCAATCATGATTTTTAAAGCATTAGCCATGGAGCAACCTGAACCTCTGTGGCACATCTCAGAACAACACAGGACATGAAGAAGAGAAAGTGCTACTCAGTCAAAGGGTAAGATGATGCCTCAACCAAAGCTATAACGACTTTAACAACAGAAGCTGGATCTACATGAAGGCAGGCACAGCAACAGACAGATCTACTGGGCTACACTGTTGCAGAGGCCATTCCCAAAATTCTAATTGTAACAGCTAAAATTTAAAGAAGATGCTGCACAAAAGAATCAGGCAAGCTGAAAAAAGGTTGTTCCAGGTCTGAAAGGAAATCATTAAAGTGATATAATTCCTGAAATAAGCTAATTTGACCACTATCTGGAAGAACCTATGTCAAATATATGTATGGTATGAGATTACAATGTAACAGACAAAAGCTGAACACCTCGATGCTTCTGAGGATGATAAACCACAACACACTTGGATACACCATAAATCCTTATTTGCATTTTTGAGACAAGTGTTTCTGTGTCAGTTGAATATTTCTTTCCCAAAGATAAGACAAGAAATTCTATGGATTGTGCAGGCAGCTGAATGGCAGACAGAACCTTAAAAATAATAAATTTTATGAATAATTTCACTTTAAATCAGACCTTTTCTGAATATTATCCGGGATTCTAAATAAATATTATAATCCTCTAATGGAATAAGAACAAACACTTTCTTCTTTAACAGCTGTCAGCTTTCTGTAACCTGTGATGATTATCAGACATTTTATTCTTTAACAAGTCATGTAATCTAAGGCACTTAACACTAAATTTTGCAAGACGATTTCATTGATCTTCACTCAGACGGTTTGCAATTTACTATGTGGTAATTACAGTATCTTTAACTACTATATGCCTCATTTTTCCCCAAAACCAAAACAAAACTGCAGTATGATCTCCCAGCAGGGCTGCAAGAATTAGGTAATTCTTGGGTACAACCACTGTCATATCCATTGCCAAGAAACCAACAGAGCACTGTTGATACAACACTTTTAAATGGTT
Source organism: Entomyzon cyanotis (assembly GCA_024500445.1). Classification (NCBI taxonomy): domain Eukaryota; kingdom Metazoa; phylum Chordata; class Aves; order Passeriformes; family Meliphagidae; genus Entomyzon; species Entomyzon cyanotis. Next base: position 44,627,253 of record JAKEPQ010001018.1, on the reverse strand, counting down.
AAATCTACCTTGTTAATCATCAGTAAATATTTAGGATGTTCCCAATAAAGGGAAAAGGGATTGGTGGAAATGCTCAGTTATTTTATTCCCTTCCAGCTTTTACTGACTGCCAGAATGCCATCTGTTGCCAGAACGGAAGATATTGTTTATAGATTCAGTTAGTCTGCTGAAAAGTGGATATGTAAGTTGCTGTCTGTAACAGGATGAGAAACAGGTTTATAGTCAATAGTGTTAATACTATGAAGTCCTTTCTGATTTTCTTTTAATTAGACTCATAAAAGAATCCTCTCTTGTATAAAATTGCTCTCCAAGATACAGAAGAGAAAGTCACTCACTATTCAATCAATAATATTTGGTTTTAACTAGTAAATAAGGCACACACAGATAAGACAGAGGCTATTCAAGTTAACGTGTGTGTGCACAGTCTAAACAATCAAATTTTCCATTTTCAGAATTTTATGCCATAATTATCCACAATGCTTGTCATGCTTAAAAAGATGGCGAGTTCAGATTTATAGGAGGAGTAGATTTTGATCAAGTTTGTTCCAGTGCAAGGTTAAATTCTACAGCTAGGCAGAAGCTGCTATCTTTGAAATCATGCCAACTTGTACACATTTCAGGCAGAAAGCATAAGCTATTCCTTTAACATAATTAGAGTTTATTCTTTGTCTCATGAGTGAATGTTTGCATTAAACGATTTACTGCTTTAAGGCAGCTGTGTCCAGAAACCCCACCTAAAATCATTACCTTCTTATGCTAGATATTACATATAAAAGGAAAGGATCATTATAAAGTAAGTAGATAAAACTTAAGAAAAAGGAAGTCTCACTATCTCAAATTTACAGATAGATAACTGAAGCTGAGGAGACCAAGGCATAACAGAACCAGGAACGGAACCCAGATCTCAAGTCACCAACCTAATGGCCTAATCACAAAGCATCTTTCCTGTAGATAATGAAAGACAAAACAGTTTCTTAAGGGATAAAATAGTGACCCAGTTCTGCTGTCATTTATATTTTTGCAACTCTGCTGCTATCATCACAGTCACGGAAGGATGGGCATGGCAGTCTCAAAGCCTGTATGTGTGTATATATATCACAGTACATGATGTAAGACACCCCCAAAATAGTGATTTTTGCAGCCAGAATTTTCTTGTCATCTTATAAGGCATCAAACATTTTCAAAATAGAGAATGAACTCCAACAGCAGCTGCTATTGAAGATAATTGACTATAACCAGTAAGTTTTCATGAACATCAGTTAAGCCAATATTAAGAACCCTGCAAAAAATTATCCTGTTAAACTGTTTAAAAGCAGCAGCTCTAAGGGTTGATAGCGTAATGGAAGATGGACCTTAAAGATAGCAAACTGGGTCATACCTCACTTGCTATATGCATCTTAGAAAAACACATTTGATGGAACATCGGAAAAGTAATCCAGTCCTTTTTGCTCTTCCTATATACAACTTTTTTCCGTCATTTAAAAATATCACAGTTTTCTCCCTCAGAAATATAGAGGCTTAAACTGTAAACTGAGGTAAAATGAGAATATGGATTTTTTTGTATGATTGCGATATATATATATAGAGATACTTTGAACATCAACATCTTTGGTAACTATTATTTTGGTACTTACCATGGTTTATCCCGTGACACTTTCGAAGGAAAGACTGTGTGCTGTTTGCTACTGGAGGTAAGTAGATTGTCTTTGGGCGTTTTGAATGGCTTTGAGTTGCTGCTGACAGGGTTATGGCCGCTGATACAGGATTTCGGTTTCATCTGTACTAGAGATGTCCTGGAATTAGAGGCTGGAGAAGCTGGAGAAGGGGAAGGTTTACACATTGAACCGTGTCTTCGTTCTGTAACAGAAAAGAAATGAATTTTACAACATGTCATAGGCTAAAATTAAAAATACAAGTCAGGAAAGAGGAAATTCTTCTTCTCTATGCTAGTTACAATGATTTTCATCACTTTAAAGAACACCAGTTCATTACTGTTGTGAATGTAATCAAGCCAAATGGTAACTAGAGAAAATCAGCTCCATGAAGTGCTCTCAAAGAATAGTAAAATAAATGTAAAGAATAGTAAAATAAATGGCAATAATCTACCAGAAAATCTGTGTGAGGTGCACTTGGTGTCCCACCCCTTTCATGCCAAGAAGAAAGAAGAGTATTTAACAGCTAAGATGACTCAGTAAAATGCTCTGTGACAGACATGAGATGCTCCAATAATGGTTTATGATGAATTCATGTGACCTGGTTATTGGGAAGTTTACTTTATGACTATCTTGTTCCAATTTTAATGAGAAACCATAAGGAGAACAACAGGATGACTGAAAAGTAGCAAAAGGTCTACTCCTCCTGGCCCTTCTAGAAAGGCAGGCTCTGCCAGGTTCACTTGGTTATCTCCAAGCACCATTCAGTAATAAGTTATTTTTTTCCACACAGAGCAAATGGCACATGCAAAAAACCCCAGGAAGTTTTTGTCTCAGTAACAAACACAGCATCTGGAGGTCAGCACTTCTTGCACTCGCATCAGAGACCTCTTAAGCACTGCAAAAAAGCAAGGCCTGGCTGACCCCACACAAGACACACATGCTTCAGTGAAATTGTTTTGGTTTGGTTGTTATTAGTATTTTTTAAGATAGAAATGTCCTATCTCTCATATTGTTAAGTAAAAAGACTGTTTTGGCCATTCTTTACAAAGCCTATCTTTCTCCAGGGTAGAAATGCCAGTGCTTGGCCAGCCAGCTGTGTCAGTGTGCAGCAAGCAACAGGCTTGTGCTGTGAACTTCAGCACAGCTACAAAATACTACAAGAGGCAGTAGTTAATTTTTGCCGCAGGATTTTGAGGAGTGCTATAAATCTTGAACAGTCCTGTCTGCCCAATTTGTGAAACACCTCTTCCCCAGCCAGTTGACCCTGCAGTGAGCCAGCCCTGTGCTCCCCAGTCAAAGGCAGCAGCGGGCGGCACAGACGGGCTGGGGGAAGAGGAATTTTCCAGTCAGCAGGGCTGTGTTCACTGGCACTGACTCCAGTTTTCTGGTGCCCTAACACCAAGAGCCTCCATAGCAAGGGATCAGCCAGGTACTCCCACAGCCAACATGATAATCAAATGTAGAAAGCAGAATGTAATCAGACACTGAGAACTTCAGACAAGCCGGAGATTCTCCTTCAACATGCAGCAATTTTTCCTTGCCTAAAGCCTTCAGCACTTAACTTCAAGAATCCACGTGAGTGCTACTCTTTGAGCTTGAACAGTATCACCTAGTCAGCCAAGAGCAGGTTAAGGAAGCACCAGTGACCTGCTGCTGCATGGGAAGGTTTTGTATTTGCATCATCAATTTTGTGCTCGTTAGTTTGATATTTCAAGGACAACTAAGAAAAATTTTCCCACAGAGAATCAAAACATGACAATTTGTCTGTCATCCTCACAAGTAAAAACTTGCGAGTAGCAAAAGGATTCATCCATGATTAATTTGCAATAGGCAAATATCTCAAGAACAAAGATAAAGGCTTAAAAAAAAGAATATTCCAAACTGTTTCTATTAGATCTCCAGTGACTAAATAGAGACATTTTCTATTTAAGATCAAGCAATTCCATATCTTCAAATTCACAACTTTAATTACCAATGATGAAATTCCCTCCAGATTCTCCTGCAACTGAAGAACAAAACCGTCTTAATTATTTTTCAAATACAAAAGTATCTCTCCTCATGCCGAAAAATGCCCCCTATCATTTGCCACCACAAATTCACTCCACCACACACTTCAGTGTATGGCCTCTGCCTTTAAAAGTCCTTCACAGGATGCGGTGGATTTACATTCATTTCACCTCACATTTGTGGTAACACCTGCGTAAGCTACACATCTGATTCTGAAATGCATAATTCCATTCATGGACTATTAATTTCATTAAATAATAGTTATTGTTTCAAGATTTATCAACCTTCTCAACAACTCTTTAATCAAATTTAATTAGGCTAATCAAAATTTGAACTTTCCCATTAATTACTTGAGGACTAATGAATAGGAACTGCTATGCAACCAACAAAACCAAGCAGTATATAAAGTAAAACCTGGGAATAAACATGATTTCCACATACATTTTATATAAACGCAGGATTAATTACTCTAATTTTCACCACAGCTATATTAGTCTTCTCAAGCCTGACTGCCTTTTAGTAAACTGTGCCATTAATATCAGCCCTATGGATATGTTTGGAAATGAAATGTATTACTCTGTTATTAAAATTAATCTTCTGGAAAGATGAACATTCAAGATCCTGCTTATCTAAATTTATATTTTGATGTTGTCCAAGTACCACATACCATAGCAAGTTGTATTCCAACAGTCTTTTTGTACTGGATTTTTAGTCAAGCTAAATGTTTGGTGCTTTTCCCCGGACGTTCTCAATTTATTAATTCCCAAGAGCAAACCACTACATTAACCTTGGATATTTCACTCTAACATAAAATATGGTGGAAGAGGCATTGTTTTAATATGACAATATAATAAAGTGCATTCCACTACTTTAAGAAGATGCTTACTTAAAAGATAGGGAAGGAAAAAATTACTTACTTTAGCTGAGTGCGTCAGATTGGTGGTCACTCTTGTGATCAGGACTAACGGCTATAATTGGCATTTCATTTTACCTCCTTAAACTGCCCCCTTCCCCCAAAACATGGCTACAGAAAGTCTTCCACCTTTTAGACAGATTCTAATACACATTTGAGAATCATCAGCATTACCCAGCTTTTCTTCAAATTTCTTAGAAGTGAAATGGAAATGGAAGCTGTGACCTCTGTAAAGTCACACAGGAGAAAGAATAAATAGCCAGTGCCACACAACCATAGGTGTTCTCAGACACTTCCTGGACAGGTAAAATCTGTACATTTTCTCACAAAGGTGAATGTCACTTTAATGTCAACAGAAGAAGATGGCAGCAACACCTTGCAGGTATGGCACACTGGAGAGCTGGAAGAGTAATTCCCTCCAAAGGGGCAGAAAACCCCTGTTTGAGCTGGGCAAGCACGGTTGCAAGAGGCTGTATTTGACAAAGGTGTGAATTCTCAGACAAATCTCGATGGTGAGGGCATAAATTGTAACTAAATATTGGTATATTCCTTCTCAAGAACTATCAAGTTGCCTCTCTTCTTCATTCCTTACTATGTGTGTGGTAGTGAATCGCCCTTAGACACTGGTAATATGTTTCAGAGAAATAATGGGAATATATGACAAAAGAAGGCCATCAGCTGTCAGAATCAACTGCTTATATCAGGGTGGTTGTGGCGGCTCCTCTATCAAACTGACTTTTGTGGTCACATCTGTTTTAAAAATTTTTTACTAATTTGTCTCTTCCTATTTTACATATATACAAGGGGTGACACACAACGTACAAATCTGCTATTATACAGCCTACACAATAAATCAATGTGCATATAAAAGACATTTGCACATCAAATAGTTGTTATAGAATTAAATATTCACATACTAACATATTCAGCAGACAATCAGCTGTGTAACAATTTCTACACTCCTTTGCAGTTCATGTGTAGACAGATTAGATCTAGCAGAGCAGGTGAACTTATATTCACACAGCTGTGGACATGGCTGTCCTTGAATACATACAGCAGTGACACAGTCAGTGGACATTGATGAAACTAAAGAAAAATGAAATTTTTTGCTCCTAGAAATGACTAAACTCTTCAAGGCAACTAGAAAACCAGCTATCACTGATAAGATACTGACCTAAATTCTGCACACTTTTCTGCAATGCTATGAAGGTGCGCTCCAGTTTAAGGGATAACTTTTCTGATTCATTTAAATACTTCCAAATGGATGCTTACATTCCACATAAATAACAACACATATTTTGTTTTGTTTCTAAATACCAGGTGCTGTCAAATCCAAGAGCATGGGAGCACAATCAAAGTTACAATCCTCTTTACCACATTAATCCTTCTGCAACCTCTCAGCTGTCTCAGTGCAGCCACTGCAAGCAAGTGAAAAGCAACATGTGACTTCTGCTGTCAAACAGTTAATGTATTAATGGCATTAATCTCAGAGGAAAGTTTAACACTCACTGAATTACTTCACTTTCTAAAGAGTCAATTCCAGATCAATACCTGTTATATTTTCTATTTAGTGGCAGGAGTCTAAAAGCCCGGTGGTACATATCGTTCTAAGGCGCATTGCAAACTCTGCATTAGTAGCATTGCAAATGATCTTAAACTATTCCAGGAGATTCTCCATGTCCTATGGAAACATGGATATAGTCCAGCTTTCTCAGCCAAATCTGAATTGTTTGTAGATGTGAAGTCCTTATGTTGTTGGAGACCTAACAGTCCCTGAATCTTCAGAGCTTTTGTCCTATGCCACTGTACTCCATTTTTAATCCTCCTTCCTGCATCCTGCACAATGCAACCCCCTACCTTTCCCCAAATCTCTGCTGCAGCTGCCAAAGTCCTCTAGGTCTGCCTTTAAATCTGTAACTCCTCTGGATCCTCTCTGATGGGTCACCAGGGAATACTAGCAGCTGTTTTGCAGGAAACGCCACATCTCCTTCTAATCATAAGCAAAAAAAGTAAAGCAATAGAGAGGCAATATGAGCTCCAGAGCCACAAGCACAACGTGTGGGAAAATGAGGCAAAACCACATTCTGAGTAGAAAGTCTCTTTTCAAATTTTTGCCTTGACTCTTTCACGCAAGATCAAGTACTCACTTAGCTCACAGCAAACCTTACAGTGATATTACAGCAAATACGTTGCCAGTAAAATATGTCAAACTTGGTAGTTTTCTACCAAAAAAGATCTTTATGTGATCCTGAAACTGCAGATATCTCTAATTTGGACTAGAAACAAAACCCCATTTCTTAGTATATCCCACCTACATCCACATTCTCACCCAACATGCGCTACTCTAAACTGATCAAATCAAGTGAACAATTTTTGCCCACAGTTAGTGTCTTCTCCATCAATATGACTGACAATCATGGAGAAAAAAAGTAATGACACAGTTTGAGCATAGAGAAAGATAAGTCTTTTGTCTTTCAGTGGTTTTTTTTTTTCCGATAGTTGAAACAAAACAAGAAAAAAAACCCTTTAATGTTGTCAGAAGACAGACACTAAAACTTTGTCAGCACGAGTAATTTTCAAACATAACTCTTGTTTAACATGATCTGACTTCCTGCATACAAGAGGCCTAAAGCAAAAATCAATTTTAGGTTGACCCATGAATAACTCAGAGACCCAGTGTTATAGCTTGGTATTACACTTGGTAAAAACAAAATATAATTGCTAAAACTCAGAAAGATAAGAAAGTTATTTGCTGCTAGTAAACATTTATAGAATAATAAAACTCCTTTTTAAGCTTGTATTCATCACAACACTTGACTTCACAGCCCTTTTACTTAAAACAGCATAAAGTAACTGATCCAACTGCCCTTAACACAACATGAATACTGTTACTCCCCATTTACAATATTTAAGCAGATGGTAATGAAATTTAGTATCTCATAGTCTTGTTGATGAAGATGTTACTCATGGTAACTTATACACTGCCTATGCACAAATTACAGGTTTTCTATTCACATTATATCCTGAGGTGCTTTGTTGCACAGCCCTTCACTGTGCAAAGTTGAGCAATGTATACTTACAATTTCAATAAACAGTAAATGAAACCTACCACCTTGTACTGATCCCAGTTCAAAGTTTGCAAATGTATTTGGCATTAATCCTAATAAAACCAAAACAGAAAAAACCCCACACATGCCCGAAAAGCAACAGCCAGTAGCCAGAAAATGAACAACCTAGACTCTTGCAGAAATGTGTCATCCTGCAGGAACTGGCAGCTGGTTCATAACAAGAATTCATAAACACCTTGTAAGCACTTTCATTTTGCAGCCACAGTCTGAAAAAACACTAGCAAACCCCAGTATGTGAGGTTAAACAAAAATAAAATTGGATTTGATGTTAGCAAACTACAGCATAATGTTGCAAGATTGAAGGATAACTTTACCAGCTTTTTTGACAAAACACTATTCCAAGTCCAGCTGAAAAAGTTTGGAAATAATATCCGCAAACCGTTCCACCCTTCTTGCACTGCGCACTGGAAAGGAAACAGCACAGTCGGTTTCATTTTGATACTTCTTGTAAACTGACAAAGGAAATAAACTGCCAGCTCCAGCCCCCGGACTGATCCGCTGCATAAAACACTGCTCAACAATCACAAGCTTCATTCCAGGTCAAATGACATAATTGGGAAATTATCAAGTGCTAAAATAACCACCGTTCTGCTGGTGTTTATTTACAATAAACACAAGCTTCGCTTTCTGACAGAAACCCACTAAAATGATTCTCCATTTCACAAAGTCTACAAGTGAGTAGGATCAGCAAAATTATGCAAAACATCCTGCTAGAAGAAGAAATGTAAACTGAGCCACTTACAGAGAGGAGCAGGCTGCCAACTTAATCTGATTCTACGACGACTGTAAACATGTACTTTTGGAACGTGAAGCGATTCACATTGCCACAGATGCCGTCAGAGAAACACAGCAACGTGATTAGGTATTCTGCACACGGGGAAAAATCCGGCAGATGACCTGCCGCAGCAAATACCAGATCAGTGCTCGCACACACCAACTGTTTTGACTACAGGCACTTGTTAAGCACCAAGTTTCGGTCCTACCAGTTGGACACCAGAACTGAATCAGTGCCAAGAACAACATGAGCTGAAAACGGCTGCAGGGTTTTTTTTCTTTTTCCCTTTTTTGGTTTTTTTCATCACTGTTGATACAACTCAAGTAACTGCAGAAACGAACCAAAGTGCAAAATTAAAAGCAGCAAACCCCACAAGTGTATATTTAGAGGAAGACACTGAATTTTTACTTCCTTGATCCAGGAAAGAAGAAGAATCTGTCTAACACAGCAGGATGAACCTGCTGTTTTCCTGGAATTTTTTTTATTTATGGGATAACTTGGCATTTGTCAGGCTAATTATAAAAGACATGAGAAATAATCTTTAGAATATCACTATTTTACACTTATGTAGCCAAATATCTTAAAAATGGCAGAATTCCATAAAGAGCCACATACAGCATTTCCTGGAACACTTTCATTCCTCTTGAGTAAAAAGCATGAAAAGAAAGAAGGGTCAAATGGAACTCCAGCACATCAAAAATGCTTCAAATAGTGCAATTAATCATCTTAAATGTAAACTGAAGCTTCTGGGTACTTGTCTGCTTCTTTTACAAGGATTTTGAGATGTAAATATGAAGCTTCAAGGTACCACTGAAGAATCAGAGAGACAGGAAAAAAACAGAAGTGTGAATACCCTGCTGTGGTGACAATGTCAGTCTTCACATCGTTGAGCAGGAAGACCTAGATTTGACTGTAATGTCAAGGCCTGTTTCTGCAGCTATAAAAGGGGATATTAATGATTTAGGGTATTAACTTGATTAAAAAAGGAATTGAAGACTTAAGTAGGAATTCATCACTCCTGTAATGACACAATTCCACGCGTGTAACCAGCACTTGCCACCTGACACATTGCTACTGCAGAAAAATGACAATTTTCAACTCTATGTCATACATATTTCTCAGCTCAGCAAGGCCAAAAATCCCCAGGCAAAAAAGAAATAACAGAGCAAGCCAATCTTGGCTACACACTTTTTTGAGTGACAACCTACCAAAGCAAAGCAAGTAAAGCTTATACACAGAAATATCCCATTCTGCTGGAGGAGATGCTCAGGTAAGTCCAACATGAAATGAGAGTTTGAGCAAAATACCACCTCAAACCATGTGCCTAGTGCTAACACCACAAGAACAGACCTCACCATCATTTGCGCTGGTATCTTACTACCTGCTGACCTGCATTCCCACCATTTTTGTACTCAGAGGATGGAAATGTATTATCAGCCCTAAACTTAAAACAGACATATCAGGTGAAACGCTAAAATATTTCTAGCAAACAAACCATGGTACTTTCAAAGGTAAATACTGCCAGCAAATCAGAATTTTGTGGGTGATTTTTTATGTGAAATCTTTTATTTGGCTAATGTACCAATTTGCAAACAACTCACCTATTAATTTATTCAAACACCCCGACTTAAATCATTTCACTCCAGATTGTTGCAGGAAAATTTAGTATTGTCATCCTCTCATGCTTTGTACCATGTAACAGACCTGTTTCCTCAGGCAGATCTTTCACATTCAAAGGAATCTAATGACACATATTTATTTACTTATACTTAGCAGGTAAAATATTACACTGTATCTCTATTTCCATCTTTAATTATATTGACATAACAGTAACAAAAAAAATTATGTACATTATTGTTTTAAGAACTAATTAAATCTTTCCCCTCATCTATCATAAATCAGAAAGGTGGGATTTCTTTAATGCTTTACATAGTCCAAAAATTTATAATGTCATTTCTTTTTACAGATAAGAAAAGATAAGCCATTGAAGAGTGAGATGCGACTACTGATGTGGTTTGGAAAAAAACAATGCTGTACTGACTCTGAGAAAACAGGCTATCATTTTTAGGTGACACGTTCTTGATCTGACTTTGTGCAAAACAGGACATAGATTTTATTCAATATCCAGATGACATATCACGATCTCATTTTATCATTCCGTACAAATAACTTATAGAGAAACAGTAACTTCACTGAAATTAGCCCAGAATAACAGCTTTGCAGGACTTGCGTATAATCTGTTTAAACCTCCTGGCTTGCTCTGTTACTTGGGATCCAAAACCATCACCTGGTGAATCAATGTTCTTAACAAGCTGTTTTCTAAGCACAGAAATAATGGATTTTTTTTTCTAAAAATACACAGGTTTGAATGCTAAATTGCTCCATCTCTGTTATCCCAAGATTCTTTGTTCCCCAGCACCCTCAACATTTCATTCTGTATCCACAGTCCTTTGTCCCTCTCCCAAAGAGGCAGGAAAAGCTCTGTTTGGTCTGCAGGTAGACATATGCCAGCTGTCAGTACAAGCTGCATATGTGCTACTGTCACATGGAATACTGTTCTCTGGGCCGCACTACTTAAGGTGTCTCCTCACAGCTGCTGATTTTCACAAGACTGCTAAAACTTCTGATTTTTGAACGAAATTAGCAAAGGTCTAAAAATTCTCTGACAAAATAGATATAATCACATAAAGTTTATTGTTATTATTATTTTTATTACTAATAGCATTATTACAATGATTATAATATTTTAGGTAATCCAAGCTAAAATCTATATATGATTTTTTTTACTTGCTTTTCTGTGTTTGCCACTCCTCATGGGTATTCCCAGGTATCAAATTACTTCCCTTGGAATATTCTGACATCTTTTCAAAATCCAGGCAACCACACAGATCTGCCCAACTAAGGACACTGTTTTGTTTTAAAATTTGAATGAGTTTACATTTAAGTTTCAATTTGCTTTATCAAAACCTGCTATAAAAGCAGCATAACTGTCAGTTCAGAGCATTTCCTCATTCCAGACATTTTAGATAAATTAGCTCACTCATCATTCAGGCACGTTATTTGCCAGAGGTAAGAAGAGCTATTATTTGGAATGCTGCATGAATAACCACAAGTGATAACCCCCTAAAATACAGCCTCCAAAGTGAACGTGCAAAATAATTCTGGAAGACCTCACTTGTTCATGTTTCCCTTAATACATACAATAGCTCTTAAAAACAAGAAACCAAACTCTTAACCTTCTACAGAAAAAAACTCAAGAGACAACACTGAAAAACATACCCAAATAAAAAAGTGGGTTTGTAGGGCATTTTTAATCTGTTTCTTTTCCTTGGAAAGACTTTCTAGTTTTATATTTACATACAGGTTTTTAGTTCTAAAGTTGGTTTTCACTTTAATTTGCATAATTTATGACTTCTAACTGTGCAAACTAAAGAAACTCAGACCTAACTGCACAGGAATGAAATAAAGGCAAATCAACCTCTGAGAGTCCAAGTGACAACTACTTCATATTCTATCTCTGCATGTACCTCTTGACCATTCATCACTGCAATGAACTTCTCATGCTACAAATTACTTCTTTTGGAGAAACTATTTCTCCATTCATAATTTAACAAATTTCCCATCATTGCTTGGAATGAGAATTTTTTATGGTTAAATGTCTGCTATACCTATGTATATACATAAAAGATTTTTTTCAGATAGGCATTTGTTCTGTTTTTTCAAATTGAGACTTCCAAAATTTGCTGAAGCATGGTCAGTGTTTCAGGTGCTGTATGAAGAAAGGTATTTTCCAAGGTCACCCAGCCATTAGAGTGCAGATCTTAATTTAAAGCATTCCATTCATATTTGTTCACCCACTGATGCTGCCTCTGTTATAGATTAATGTGGCAGGAATGGCACAGGGGAAAGAGACAGGTGATTTCCAGTACAACTACCTACCAAGGTGCATGAACTGTTGTGACAGCTCAACTGTGCTATTCCGTTTTCCCTTCTCCCCCTTCCAATGCCTTGAACAACCTGTCATCCAGAGTGGGCGGTTCCAACTTTCCATGCATCCTCTCAGAAGCACACAGACCATATTTTAGAAAAAAACCTTTGGTAAAAAAACTGTGTAGATGCTCACCAGCTGAAGACACAGGATTTTTTTCCTATGAGGCATTCTAATTACTTTCTATAATTACTTATATAATCTCATAGGGGGAAAAAAATCTCATTAAAACAAGACATAGCTCACCTCAGAACAGTTCTTGTGAGTTTTAACACGGACAGTAAGCAAACAAACCAAGATGATTAGAAGTCCAACTAGAAATAAGTCCATACAAATGAAACCAGTTTTACCTGAAGACATTTAGCTATGATATACACAACAGGATGTCTCTGAGAAGAAGCATACAATAAGTATCTTTCCAAGGTATCAAAAATTTCATGTGTGCCAGTCATTTTTGGTTTAAACCACATAAGTCAATTGGAGCACAGGTAAAACATTAGGATGATTATTTCCTACCATGACTTAGCTGGCTCTTTATAGTGCTAGAACCTGGTTTCATCCATGCTTGGTGTAACATTTCACTTCAGGTGGGAAGAATGAATAGGACATGTTTGTCAAGAGATGAGAGAAACCCTTGGTCAGCCAAGAAATGACTACAGAGAGTAAGCCTGGAAGCTAACAGGAAGAAGAGAAAACAATTTTAAGACAAGGATTTCAAAGTGGGTTATTTATAGAGTCAACACTCAATTATCCATGGTCAGATTATCTGTACCAGAGATGCAGAAACAAATCAGCTCCATCTGGGCTCATTAGCAGAGGTGCAGCTTGGTGCAAATGTTCCTACACTTCTAGGGACACTGTGGGTTCAAAAATTACACAGCATCTTTTTTTCAGCATAAGACTGAAGTTCTTTTTTTCAATCTGAAGTGAGTCACTTTGGTTGTTTCTATATGGCATTTCCAAAGGCAAGGGTATGGGGCAAAATGGCAAAGACCTCAGGCAAAGCCATCACCTGGCAGTGTTACCCCCGTGCTCTGCATCCCAAGAAATTTTATTAACTCAGGCACAGTGTCAAGCCCTAGCTGGCTGCATGCATTCCTGCATTCTGCATCAGGGCTGTGGCCTCTGCCAGGGAGCTGGGGCAGACAAGCACTAGATACTTGTGACAAGGCAGGAGCCAGGCACCAGCCACCTGGCAAACAGCAGCCACCTCAAATACAGCTGGGGTCGCCTCCGTGAAGAGGGACCGAGCCTCAAGTGAGATCACTTGAGATTACAATTTAAAGTTGAGTCATTTAAACCAGAGTTTCTAAATAAGGGGAAAATTAAAACAAGTTTTAATTGACTTTTTTAACTTCAAGAAAAACACAGACACAGCAATATCAACCCAGCTTGAAGCTGTTTCCCGGCCACAATGCCAAAAGTGTAACTGCCAGTGAAATACAAAGGTAGATTAAAAAAAGGGAAGGAAATTGAAAAAATCCAACACTGTATTTCTTACCTACCAATTGCTCCCCCTGAATCAGACTATCTGTCTTCTTGCTCAAGGACTGAAACCTTTCTCCATCTGTCAGGAGAAACAGCAAACTCCAGAAGAGACTACGATCTTCTGGAAATTGTCCCTTCTCATCAAATTCGTGTTCTATAGTTGAAAGAAATCCTACTGTTTAGAGATAACAAGAGATACTTATAAATTGGAGAATTTGAGATTCAATTTTTTCCAGCAATGGGAGTCACTTGACCAAAGAGGCAGAGAAATGACAACAGGCAGGATACTGGCATGATAAATCTCAGCTATAATCAACTGACTCCAGCTTGATTATAGAGGAGGAACTAAACTCTGTATTTGGCAAATGGATCACAGAGCAAGTCTTTTCTAAAGCTTTTTGCTGAGTCTGACAATTGTTAGCTAGACAGTACAGCAGATTTAACCAGCAATGACTAACAAATGAACCAAAACTAACCATGCCTGAGCTATCATCCCTGGGATTTGTCTACTGTACCTAAATGCCGAGAGAAAAAGGTATTTACACTGAAGCTCAAGTAGTTTCAAGTGATAGCTAGAAATAGAGGGTCACTGAGTGCAGACAGAGGAAGAGGGTTACTTATCCTGCTGGAAGATCGTTGTAACACTTGAGGAAATCTGCAGGTCCTAAATCTACAACCTTATTACCTGCCTTCTTTCCTGTTCCCTAGTCCCAAATGCCTTGATTTTCCAAGTTGTTTAAGGTCTCAAAAAAAATCCCCAACAATTCAATAAAAAGAAACAATTCCAAAGCAAATTCACTATGATGAACTCTAGCAGTTGCAGTTGCTCTTATTTCTCCTTACATTTCAGATTCCTAAATGTCTACTGCCCAAAAGTGATAGCAGCGGCAGTTACAAAAGGTCTGCTGTCTGTCTTTGGTGTTTTACTTAGGGACATGAAGTCTGTTCTCAGTATTAGAGGCTAACATATTTTAGAAGGTGTAACATTCAGCAAACAAAACCAGAGAATAGATCTGCTGTACAGTATTTACAAGTTTCGTGTATAGTATCTATCTTGGAATACACACTAATGAGGACAGCAGCACAAGCACTAGAAGGGAAAGGACTCAATTACTGTAAACAACTGGGAACAAAAGACTGTTAAACATTCAACAGTCACATCAACAGAAGCTTTAAAAGTATTTACCTCTTGTTTACTGTAACAAGATTAGGTCAACATTCCCCTCTTCCTCTTAGCCCCCTCAAACTAGGGAAGACCGTAAAAACAAAACCACTGCACTAACTCACTCACTCACTGAAAAAACTCACTGCTCTGCTCAAAGCATTGGAAAAGATACCAAAGTATCGGGGGCTACTGTCACAGTAAATTTCAGCCTGTAACTTCCAGCTAATCAGCTGCATATCTGTCAAGCACATACATGCGAACCACACTTATATAAACTTTCTGCTCCCTTGGTGCTCCTCCCACTCCAAGAGACCAACTCTAGCCAAGAACTTGATTAGCAACAGACTATTAGAACCATTTTAAGAGAACATCAGAGGTGGCACTTAAAAAAGGACAGTGAACTTTTATGGCCTGAAGGCTCCAGAACAAAGTGTGGCAGCTGGCATTGGACACCGCACATTACAGCTGCAGTCGTACCATGAACCAAACAGAGATGCAATTTCTTTCTCTGCTCTTCTTCCCTTTCAAAACATTCCTGGCACACCTTTGGCTTCAATCTGGTATTAATCCATGGCTGAATTACAGTGTACGGATGGAGACCAGGCACACTGTATAACATAACCTTGAGTCTTCTAGCAATTGCCTCCTAGAATAGGCTGCTCTTGCCCCACAAGTACAGTGTGTATTGTTGTCTCCAGATGTAGCCTCATAGATTCAGTATACTGAAACAGGCCTGCTGAGCCCTCTTTCACAAGCAATTTTGATTCATCCTGTATCAGGGACCTCTCTCTTGTTAGCAATTTTATGCCAATTTATGAGTTACAATTATTACATGCTCCCCCACCCCTTCCTGGCTAACTGTAAAATTATTAAACACCATAGTTACATGGACTACTTTTGTATGACTTCTGTCTTCCTCTTTATAATTAACTGTCAGAATCTGGTACACAGTGAGTTTCAAACAAATCATTCTATGCTGGTTTTGTATTTTAATTAAATAGAAAGCAACACTGGTTAGACACCTTGGGACATTTCTCTCTTTACAGAAATCAGAGCTCATTTAAGAGTCATAGTATTTCACAGACTTAGACAGACACCTCTATCAGATAACACTGGTTTCAAGTAAACAAGTAGGTTTTATTTTTTCCTCTGAAAACTCTAATGAAGTTTCCTAGTGTAATTTAGATTTATAACCATTTAGAAAAAGGTAACACAGATACACACAGAACTTTATGTTTTTCTCCTTTTAAGTTCATTTGGACAAACAGACGGAGGCTGTAATCCATGCACACTGCAAGTAATCCAGCTGTAATTCATATCACAGCATAGCAGAGGTAAAGCGGTAATGCCGATATTAAACCCGATACTATTTAGCCCTTAAAGCTTGCAGGTAATCCCTCTCTTTCCAAGAACTCCACACTGAGAGAAACCAGATATATTTAAAGAATAATTCAGTACCATGAAAGTAGTCACTTCTTTTTAAATTAAGCTTAGACATCTAGAGCCATACTGAGGCTTCCAAAAGCAAACACTCAGCAACTGCCTTGTTCTTTATTTAAAAAGCTCTATGGAATACATATAAAAGAGAGCATAGAAAAGTTGACAGCTGCCAATTCAACAGTCAGCAGTTTCCCACTATAGTGGCACATTTTGTTTAAACTACTTTGGTACCACTGTCATGTTAATAATCAAATTAAAAAATGCCATGTATTATGTATTTCTAAACCACTACCTTTTACCAAGGTAATCAGACATAGTTCACACTATTTTTTTAACCACACTGTCACACATGAAATATACAAAAAAATGGCAACACAAAACACAGAACATTCAAACACATAATATACTTAAGGGAGAAATCAAGGTGAGTTCTTGAATATATGGGTCTTGCTAAGTTTCTAGATACCTGCATCCATTTTTCTTTAGCCTTTCTGAGGCTGCTGCTGCAAATGGAGTTTAGAGTCTCCTCTCAAGCTAAAAATCTTTGCAATAGTTTTTGTAGATTTGTGCAGATAAAAATAAAAATCACAGACTCTATTAGATTCCAATACTGTAAGCAACATGAACTAGCATATCTACACAACAGCATGCTGATATAGTTGGGAAAAAAAGTAAAAATAATCACAGTACAGATAACCAAGGGTCAAAGTTCTGGTTATGCATGAAGTTTCATTATTGGCACTTCCTGTTCTGAGTCTAAAATACTCATAATTAAATAATTTTGTCCTTCTTTGCTAAAGTAACGAATTGCTATTCTCTCCCCACCTTCATATCTCTGCACCTGATCTGCTCCCTTACATTACTGTGACCCATTAGGGCAGTTTTTAAAGCTCTTGGGCCCACGGGAGGCACTGCCCCGATCAGTGCGGCAGGCCAGGGCTGCGCTGAGGCTTCCTGCCCGAGGCTCAGCGCAGAGCAGCCTGCGGAGCGGGGCGGGAGCTGCGCTGGCATCCCTGACCCCGCACCGCCCAGCTGCCGCGGAGGCCGCAGGTGCTGCCGACAGCCTTCAGCACGTGTCCCCTCCCTCCGCACCGCGCGGCTACCGACGGCTGCGGATGTTTCTCTCTAGCAACAGCCCTATCCTACAACCTCGTGCGGCCCCTAACACCAGGTTTCTCACGCCGCTCGACCTCAGCAGCAACAAAGCAAGGCAGGATCTGTAGCGACCCTGGCTCACACTCAGCCCCGCTGCAAAACCCACCAGCAGCACCTTCTCCTGGTGCGCTGACAGCTTCGCCTGCGGGGCTCCGGGCCGTCCTTCGGCGGGGGCCGCCGGGCCGCAGGCGCCGTCAGCGGCTAGGAGGCTGCCGGGAGCGGAGGGCCGGGAGGAGGAGAGTGCAGGGCCGGCAGAGGGAGAGCAGCGGGCCCGGAGCTCCCCCTCCCGGAGCCGCCGCCCGCTCCGACAGCCGGCTTCCTGCTCGCAGCGTCCCTGTTCGTGCGACGAGCAGGAAAAGCCCCAGCCGAGAAAAGCTCAGGATCAGCACAGTTAAATGCAAAACTCGTTTCACTTATCACACGATTTTTCTTCTGAAAACCTGACAAACTTCTAATTTAGTTTTAGAACGCTTAGTGAAAGCCAGTCGTTTGACCCAACAGTGCCGCAGCTTCAGCCGCTGCCGGCAGGGATACACACACTGCCCGCGTGAACTCCAGATTCAGGCTCTGAACTCCACACAATAATGTATGGCAACTCCTAATAAAACAATTAGGCTTCTGAGGATCTGATTATCTTTGATTTTTACACAGAGGAGTACAAGTGGAACCAGGATTAAGATCCTGTTACAGTCAGCTGCTGGATAAACACAAAGGTCTTTATTGCCTCTTTTTCTTCTTACAAGTAGTCCACACTCACAAGCATGTAGATATCAGAGCTATGGTGTCACCACCCAAAATAAAAAGTTCAGTCAACAAGCTGAGCTTTGCTGTGGCCCAGCTCAGTGTGTTAAAGCATAGCTGTGCCAAACCCTCAGCCAGCTGACTGCTGCTGGAAATGGTAAGTTCCCCATTAACCAGAAATACTTCCTTTGGCATAACTCTCAAGATTTGGAATGGCAGTATGTTTAATGTTTACCCGATGCCATTACAAGTAATTTGTTTCAAATACGTTTAAAAGGGCAGCCACTCAGCTCTTCTCACATAAGTGCAACTCCTCTCGCAGCAAAGTAGCTGCTGGCCTGCCCACTAAAATCAGCCAAATCCAGCAATTTGTAGCAGATCAGCATGGGACCTCGGTTAAAATGCAAATTTATTCTCACAGCTATGTCCAACACAAAACACAGGAACAAATGCAAGCCCACACTGCAAGGTATTTTACAATGTTGCAGTATTAAATTCCATATACCTGAACACATACACCACTGTCTCTGTTAGTATCACATTGTATAAAGAAAAATATTTACAGAAGTTAATCTATAAGGTAAATGTCTATGGTCTTCAGCTCAACTGTAGAAGTCTTTTCCTATTTAAATACATGTCTTGATATTGTTGATAATTTTCCCTTTTTAGATTGAAAACTGAAGCACTGGTTTTCACATCCTGAAACATTTGGTTTAGGTGATTTACCGATGGATCACTTGAGATGAATGGTGTTCCCCAGGAAATTTAGCTGGAAGATATTCTCTGGAGTGCTGCATTCCCTGGTTGTGCACCTTGCTGACTATGCAGAGATCCTACTGGGGCAGGAAGCAGGAATGGCCCCAATTTATTCAAGTACCTATCTTAATCACAGAACCTTCTGCCCAAGGCCTTGGAAGAAGACAGGCAGCGTGAAAACAGAACCAGAACTCCCAAAGCTTAGTTACAGTAAGTAAACTCTTCAGAAGGCAAAGTGGGTCCTTCTGGCAGTTATTTCAATTGGACAGAAGTGAGAACTGGATTCAAGACATCCTGACCCACTGGACCAAAAAATGGAGCCCAGAAGTTTAGACAACAGATCTTTGAAGGTGCATAACCAGTTGTTTTGTGCCTTTGCTTGTTTGCTTTATTTTTTAATTAAATTTTAACATGGGACTTGAAATAAAAAAAAAAACACTACGTTTGAGGCATAAGCCTACCTAAACAAAATAGCCCTGAATGCTTCTGGTATTCCTGTGTAGGAAATCATTCACTGCAGGTGTACATGTTTCCCAGAAGATGCAATCATTGAAACCAAGTAATAACAAGAAACAATAAAATATGGAAGTATAAATAAGCAGAAGAGAAACAATAATAGGCATAGAAATAATAGGCAAGTAATATCAAATAAATAACAAGACAAATAGGTAAAAAGTTTAAAACTGACTGGGAAAAAAATTCAGTAAAAATGTGTGTTCATAAAAAGCTCCAGCTAAGCTGAGAAATAGAGGGCTGAAAGAAACTACTGGTTGTGTTGTACACCTCCACAACTTTATGGTGACAATGTTAGACTCTGCTAATACCTATTTGTATATCTCAGATTCATGCCTGTAGAGCAGCTGTCAAAGCATGTTGTAACACATAATCCTGGGGATCCACAAGGCTGCAAGGCTGCTGCAAAGTGAATGGTGATTGCTGCCTCACATCAGCATGTGATAAAGGTCATTTCACAAGTCTTGAACATTGAGTGATCATGAATATTTAAAATGTAACACAGGGTAACATTAAGGAAGAGTTAACTTCTACAAAGAAACAAAACAACGCATCAGAATTTGAGGGGGGGTGGGGAATATGCATAGTAACCATGCAAACAATCTAGCAGAAGTAAATTCAAAGTGATGCTTTCACTATGTGAAAATAAAAATTCATCTCAAAACCAAGGCTGATGTTAGCTTTTGTTTAAGATACAATCTGGATGTTGACAGTTTTCTGTACCTTAATATTGGGGGTCTCCAGTGATTCATCAAAAAATCACCTAAACCAAATATTTCAGGAAGTGATAACCAGTGCTTTAGTTTTCAATCTAAAAAGAGAAAATTATCAACAATATCAAGACACGTATTTGAATAGGAAAGGACTTCTACAGTTGAGCTGAAGACCATAGACATTTATCTCATATATTAACTTCTGTAAATGGTCTTCTTTATACAATTTGATATTAAGAGAGACAGTTTGTGCTAATTGACAGACAAGTTCTACATTCAATCATATTGGGAAAATAGTGCGCAGTAAGTGATTATTTTCTAATTCTAGAATCTTAATACAGAAATTTTTGCACAGAACCCACAGTGTGCAAAAAGGCTAAGAACAACACTAGACAATAGTTAAAAGAACTATTCATTGTAGGTAATATAGGGAAAGTTTTTTTTTTTTTTTGTAAAGGATCACTTTCTTTGCTCATCTTGCAAGTTTTAATTAAGTAGCTATGAAATAAGGAGTAGCTAAGAATGATTCTTTTGTAACGTGACTTTTTCAGGCTATAAATGTATTTCTGGTTATAGTAATACTACATTAAAAAAATATTAATGAGACTGCCTACTTACCAACCAAAGCCTAGATATAGGTATTAATTTGCCTGATGTCAGCATGAAGTTAGGATATCAGGGTGTTTTTAAGCCTATCTTGAAAAGAAAACATCTAATCTCTGTAGTGAGTTTTGGACTGACAAAATTGGGATTGTCTCCAGTGAAGAAAAAAAGTGATATGCCAGCAGCACTTTATGGTGACTCTTTTATGCTGTGCATCAGAATACTCCCATAGAATTTTCAACAGGAGGCCCCAAATTTAAATATTAAGTGCTTTTCTGATGGACACTGGCACTATCACACAGCTCGCATATTTAAGCTACTTGAACCTGGGAACATTTCTTAGTACCCAGCACACCACTTAGTCTGGAATGTGTTCTGGGACTAAAAGTTTAAAATGCAGAAACAAGAGTCCAATCTGTTGGGAGTATACATGTTTCTTGTTAAAGCTCTGCAGGCCTAAAATAGTGCTAAAATTAATTTTGTTTCCTTGTACTGCTAGGTAGGTCAACATGCAGGGTTTTTTCCCACCTAGAAACAAGGCTACAGCTTCGGCAATTCAGCACCAGTGAAACCAGAAGAGACTTCAGACAGAAAACTTTAACCCAATAAAACACTAGCATGTGTATTTGAGTGGCAGCTGTATGAAGTGTTTTGGGTTTTTCTGTATCTGTACATTAATCTCACTCTGAACCCCAAATCAGGTGTCATGTTTCAGTCCCATGGATATTTCAGCACCAAAGGACAGAAGAGGGCTGTTACAGAAATGCAAGTCAGAGTGCTTGGGAAAGCCAAAATTGTACTGATTTTTCCCGTAGAGATTATTTCAGAAGAATCTCTGAAGCTCTAGCTGATCATTTCTGCAGACAGCTCCTAGGAACTACCATCAGGTATCTTATCTAAACCACACTTAGCAGAAAAGAAGAGAGGGGACCCAGATTTCTATGAATTCCAAATATCCTGACTCAACTCCAACAGATCAAGCATCTGATCCATTTTCAGAAACACACTCTACAAAGCTGTGTTTGTGGCCTGTAAGACAATCCTTTTACTCTTAAAGCATTATAGACCTTCATAAACAAATCAAACTGTTGTACTGAGGAAGAGTACAAAGCTACGACTAACAAGTGGTACTTGACAGACACTCAGTTATGCTTACATTACCCTACAGATGAGACTAATCCCTCAGCAATCCCAACTTTTTACAGCAGCTCCTCCAGAAACCCCATGGGATTCTGGATTCTTGTTTAATCTCTCGGAAAAATAAGGAACACTGGTTTACTTGAGGAGTGCCTTAGTCCTGCACAATTCACTCCCAAATCCATAAATTAGACTATTAATTTTGGGAAGTCCTAGAAGGACTGAGATATATCCATACCCTGAGATAGTCCCTTTTTTTCTACTTGTCTTCCCATGTATCAGAATTTGTCCATAAGTGAGGCAAGGAACAGCTGTTCCACTCCCTTTCACTTGATTTCAGTCAGTCCTCACATGAAGTTTGCTCCATCCTACTCATACAGAGATTTATGACACAGTTGTCCCCTTTTTCATTTTTTATCCAGGCCAAGAGGGTGTTGCCCATTTAGGTGTCAATATGTATGCAAACCACATTTTAAAACCAGCTTCTAACAGCATAAGAAAAGATGACCTACCTTCTGCTTTCTTAGGAAAACATAGTATTTTCAGAGAGTGTTTATTTAATATCTAGCACATGACTTCTTGTTTCTTGGTCAGGATCCCTAGGGGTTCCTAAAGATCAGTTTCTCTTATTAAAAATGAACTATCATAACAACAAAATTAAGAACAAAGTTCTGTTTCCATTGAGTTGGACACAGCTTTCTTGCTGTAAATCTTCTAACCTAAACAATCTAGGCAAGTTGAAGTAACAAGAAGTGATGACAATGTCTTTCCAAAATAGCTAGAGTTAATATTGTACAACCACATAAAACCCAGTCTTTGTTCTCAATTGCTTAAAAACTATTTCAAACACTTGGGCACCTCACCAATGCCATGAGTTCAGCGGTGCCACTACAGATGGAAAATTGTGCTTAGGTACTTCAGGGATAACCAATGAAACTAACCCAACAAGGAACATACATTACTCCTCCTACACTTAAACCTGCAATTCTTCAAGTGAGCTCGTGGAGTCAACAGATCTTTCAGTACTTCTGTCACACAACTTTTTGAGTATTTAAAAATAATATTTACTAATATACTTTACTGATAGTGTTTACTAATTTAATAATGTTAAATGATACACAAAGAGCTCATGAATTCACAAGTAAAATACACAAAACCAGTATTTCTTATAGTAGCAATGCTGCTGTGCGTTGAAGTGATTTCTGAAGTTTATTACTTTTGTCCTCATACACATGCTGCTTCCTTAAGGTGTTACAGGGCTCAAATGTTTCCTTTAACTACTTATTGGAAACAAGAACAAAATCTCTTGCTTGATGTGTGCAATGCTGCATAAATCTTCACAAGCACCCCAACATTAAATTTCTTAGCTGTGAAATTCCACAATCACGGGTACTAGTTGGTATCTCTTACTGACTTAATTCAACTGATAACAAAGGCTTTATTTCAATTAGTCTCACATTAGAATCAGTGATTTAGATTTAAATTAAATTCACATAATTTTCATGTCCTGTGGGTATGCATGTTTTGACAGTACTGCAAAAAAGTGCTGCAAGTTGCATAGAAGTTGATTGAAACCGTCAAACCAGTATTTAATTGCTTGCTGACATGTACCTCAAAAATAGTCCAGAGTGGATTTATCTGAACATACAAAAGTACATGCAGAAAACACATTTAAAGTCATCCGCATGCATTGAAGAAATACAGGTTTTATTGCTACATTTTTAACTCCTGAATCAAACACTGAAGCTTTTGCCCATCATTTGCTCTATGGCTACATGTATCACCTCAGACTTCGAGAATTCTGTTTTCCACATAATGGATATTATAAAATAATACTTATAAAATTAAAAAATGTTTAAAAAAATTTTAAACAAAAAAATTTCCTTACTTCTTTTGTTCTGATCCCCAGGCTTTGAAAAACTGTAACATCTGCGCAGTCTCATTAAATACATTTTCTCGGATGACGTACAAGAAAAGTAATCCACAAATAAAATTCACAAAGTTTTTACAGAAACTTTGATTCAAACTTTCATCTGTTCTCTCCTGAATTTTGACTTTAATCCTAATCAGTCAGAATGCGTGAAGTTTTAGAGTTACCTTCTAGACTTTCTATGTCTTTTGGTAATTTTAACAGGTTTACTTCACACATCAAAACCTACTCTTCATCACATCCCTCTTTAGGGCTGTGAATTCTTGTTAGAGATGAGCCCTTTTGGGCAAAAAAAGATAGCATGCTGCCACCAATTCTTAGATCATAGAATTGCAGAATGGTTTGTGTTGGAAGGGACCTTAAAAGTCATCCAACTCACTTGCCATGGGCAGAGACACCTTCCTCTAGACCAGGTTGCTCAAAGCCCCATCCAACCTGGCCTTGAACACTTCCAGGGATGGGCCAGCCACAGCTTCTCTGGCCAACCTGTGCCAGTGTCTCACCACCCTCACAGTAAAGAATGTCTTCCTAATAGCTAATCTAAACCTGTACTCTTTCAGTTTGAAGCCACTCGCCCCTGTTCTGTCACTAAATGATTTTGTAAAATTCCTCTCCAGCTTTCCAGTACCCCTTGGTACTGGAAGGTGCTCTAAGGTGTTGCCAGAACCTCCTCTTCTCCAGGCTGCACAACCCCAGCTTTCTTAATCTGTCTACACAGCAGAGGTTCTTCAGCCTTCTGATCATTCTTTGTGGCCCTCTACTGGATTTGTCCCAACATGTCCATGTCCTTATTATATTGAGGGCCTCAGATCTGGATGCAGTACTCCAGGTGGGGGATCCTGAGAGTGAGCAGAGGGGGAGAATCACCTTCCTCAACCTGCTGCCCATGCTGCTTTTGATGCAGCCCAGGATACGGCTGGCAATTTATCAATATATTTATGTCAACAGTCTGCAGGTACCAACGTAAAAAAACCAAAACAAAAACCACCCTCAAATCTGAACAGGCACAGCCCAGAAAAAGACCACTTTAAGATAAATTCAAACAGTAAATCTTTCATCTTCAAGGTCAGGTGTCCTTTTCAAAAGATATGCTTTTAAGATTGTAGTTTAGAGAAGACAGGCAGAGCTGAATTAATAATTAATTGCAGCTGCTGCTCCCTCTGGACGTGTTACTCTGAACCATGCATTCTCCCTGCTTTCGCCTTGCACCACCTCTGGCATTCACCTGCTGCCCTGCTGGGTGAGCTTAGCTTGCTAAACCAACAGAAAACCAACAAAAGAAAGGGGGAAAAGTTGCTAAACCACAAACAAATCAAAGTGAATAGCTTTCTCCTAGTATTTGATAATAAGTTGAATAGTGTCACTGCAGGGTGAGATGAGCAGCAGGGAAGGAAGAGTATCCCTGGACTGGGTAGGAAGGGTGAGGTGTGAAGTATGTGCTCTGCCCTTCACAGCAGTGCATCTTCAGATCCATTTGGGACACCGTGCCACAGTGATAATCAACAGAGCTGTAGAAAGGGCCCTGATGTCACCAACAGGGAAAACATCCCCGAGAGATGACAATGTTTTAAAGCTGCTGAAGGTTTTGCTGCTGTTGAAATAGGTTCTTGCTTATTTTACAAAGACCATGGTTGTCACTTGGTTATCAGTCCTTGCTGGAAAAGCGCACCATTGCACCTCGTGAGCTCTGGCTGCTCTCACAGCTGAGTCTCCAACCCATATTGTCTTCTTCCAATCTTTACCAATTGAGGCTCAAGAGCTTATTCTCACAAAACATCACTGATCACTGTCCTATTTCAAACAGCGTTATATTCTGGGAAACATTGGCAAGTGTGGTAGTCTGGCATCAATTGCCTGATACTCGTACCACACTGACTGGCCTTAGCTAACCTATCTGGCTTCGGTTATGGCAGCAGAGAGGACATGATAAATGTAGTGAGAATAAGTAACTAACTCTAATATTTTAAGAAATATGATCAGGAGTCTGCAAAGAGCTGGATACAAAATGAAACTTCACTCGCTATCTTTGTGTATCACCAAGAAAAAGCACACTTCATTTTCAAGAACAAAACACTAGAAAAACTTAAGAGCTGTTGAGCCTACTGGCCACTGCAGACCTACTTCATCAGCGACTTCTGCATATCTAAGAAAAGCCTATTAGAGAAGTAATACAGAATACAAGGAATTTGTCATAATGGTTCTCCATGACTCGGGACTCGACACCCAAGTACTAATATTATAATATTAGTACCTTTCTTGTGAGACTAATACAGTTCATTAAAAAATAAAATCTAATCCTGACATAGAAAATTCTCAATGCCCTAAGGTTTAAAATAAAGGCATTTTGCTTATTTAATTTGCTCCAAAGTTTTTAAATAAAATACTAACTACAAATACAACAGTTGAACTATTTATTTAGTTACTTAAACCCCTTTTTTAAATTATTTAAAAAATAATTAATAATCTCATATTAAAAGTAAGTTATACATTAAAACAAAGGTTCACTATAGCAAAAGCATCAACATGGAATAAATAAAACATAGGATGCCCATCAAAAGAAAAAGCAGTATGAAAGACAGTGTAACAATGTTAGTAATGTTCATTTGCAGCACAAGCAAAGCGTTCATTGCATTTCTTACAACACTACATGAATATTCCACACATTAGAAGAAGAACAATCACTAAAGCAAGACACATCAGGAAGCCTTTTGATAACGTAAGATGGATTACAATCAATGTTAAAAAAGCAAACTGCTACAAGGTGAGACCTTTTCTGTAAATTGCTAATCCACATTAATAAAACCACTACCAAACATCACTGCAGGTAACAATTTACTTTAGATTAACATCAACTAAGCCAAAACATATTTTAATGTAACAGCATTGGTTACATTTTAAAATTGTTTAGTCATTTTAGCCATCAACACAATCCAATGTTTCTAGGAATGCAAGTCATTTTTATTAGGCAGCCAGCTGCAGACATTGCTGGAACTACATACAGTTCCAGAAAAACTGGGAAAATTACCATTCATATGCTTTCAAAAGCCTCCCGAACACATGAATGGAAGCTGTGCTTTAACGGCAAAAGTCAAACAATTTGGAAACTAGATTAAAGGAAATAAGTAGTGATTTATTTGCAGTGTATCTTTTTATTCCACATAAAACTGCTTGTGTTTAGTGACCAAAATTTAGTCCATACTTTCCAGAAGGTACTACTGCAACGAGGTATTATGAAATAATCTTTTAAAAATGAACTAGGAGCAACTGCTTTAAAGAATTACTTTCCTGCACATAGCATCAGGGAAGGCAGTGATGACTAAAGGACAGAGGCGCTGCTTCGCCAGCTCAGGCCCACAGTGTGGGGGAGGCACTGCATACCAGCGAATGCTTGCAGGGAACGTGAAGCAGACACTCTTGTATCACAGAGAAATAAACAGGGCAGTAAAACAAATGAAGTTGCTCAGCCTTTCCTCCTGTAGTATTTTTAAAATATAATTAAATTGCTAAATGTCAGTGTAATCTTATGAGAATTCCCTTTACTTTCTTTAGGTAAAGCTAATCCTGAATGGGTTTCTTACACACAGATGTCTATACTGTATTCACCCGAAGAAATTTAAGCCCAGGTCTCCATGCCCATTCCACATGATAATATGTGCAAAGCCCACATAATAAAATCTTACATTTC
The DNA here is from genome assembly GCA_024500445.1 of Entomyzon cyanotis. Lineage (NCBI taxonomy): Eukaryota > Metazoa > Chordata > Aves > Passeriformes > Meliphagidae > Entomyzon > Entomyzon cyanotis. The sequence continues at coordinate 44,599,461 of JAKEPQ010001018.1, read as the reverse complement.
ATAATAATACTGCTTCTCAAACTTTCACCATTCTTCCTTTTTACATGGAAATCAAACACTTTAAGCCATGGTACAGCTTCCCATACAATAGTTACCATAGCTGTCATTCTTTAATTTAAACAAGTTATTAATTACTACAGCTTCACCCAGCAAGACTTCTCATGCATATTTCTAGATGATCTAAAGAAGCTTCTTGTTCTTAGATAAAAACGCGGAGTTTAAGTTCTTTTAAATAGATATTATTTTTTCTTTTAATAACAACAAAAACAGGCATTTCAAAATTTCCAGAAGTATCTTCAGGTGATCTGAACGAGACACTTTAATACATCCAACTGCAGTTTCTAATGGCATAAAAAGTAGAACTAGCTATTATTACGTTGGCCACAACTTATCCTCTCAAATTTTAGAAAAGTTACATGGAAGTTCCTGGCAGAAACTTTGCAGACTGGGGGCCCTCAAGCCATTTCTCCCAAAGAAGATCAGTATGCACCCTACTAACCAAGGGGATCTCAAAGAAGTCAGCTATACCTGCACAATGCAGCATCCTTGTGCTACAACCAGGATTCTCCTTCAACTTGGAGGGTTCAATTATTTAAGAACAAACTGACATTCCCCAAACTAACCATTACAGGATATATTTTAAAAAACAATTGTGACTGATCTGTGTGGTGCAGCTGGAACAGCTTTAGAGCGAAACATACCAGAAAAATGGGAAAGTCAAAGTGTAACGAGTAAAACCAGCTTAGGTCAACAATCATGCTTTTTCATCCAGTGCAAATGTCTTATGTGAATTGCATTAAAAAAAGGATCCTACTTGAAAGGGAAAGAAAGAAAGAAAAAAAAAAGGGTCAGGCAGGGTGAAATAGAGCCTTTAAGAGCCCAGAACAATTTGCAATACAAATACGGAGGAGCAAGCAGCTTCCTCTTTGAATGAAGCAAGGGTCTGACCCCTTCCTGTGTCACAACTCCCCGCACTTACTTAATATGTTTTCTACTAGCAGTAAAACAAAATATCAATTCTATCAGCTTTACAGACATGTGTGTATCAAAAAAGACATCATACTGTATTACACCCAGCTTTAGAGAAGACAAAAGATGTATTTGAACGAGCATCTTCAGATCTTTGTTGTCTGAACTGCTCCATAACATTACTTGTGATGAAACAGCTTGTAACGTAGACTTCATAAACATTAACTATAGTTTTTTAAGCAGATCCTGTAATAACCTAAAACCACAAAATTACTGCTAAAGAATTTACACGAAAAACACAAGAAGATCATGAAGAAAATAAAATGGTACCTTGGCATCTCATGCAACTCCAAAGGTACACCTTATAATGCTAAGCCACACTTTATGCATTAATTTCCTTCATAGAAGTAAAATGTCCAGGTGAGATCTGCAGCTATCTGACTCTTACACAGATACACACAAGTTTCAGATTATTATGTTAAGTGAAACTATGAAGGTTGCAATACTTTTTCAAAAAATGAAAGTAGCAGAGGACCCCTCAAAATCCTGTCTGGATAGATCTGAGTGGAGCCTAGTTTGCAATCTGCCAAAGCTAAAGAAGGAAAGGCTGCAAAGTGAAGGTATGATGTGCTGCCGCAGCAGAGAAGACAGTTTTGTTAGATCATACACACATAAAAACACCACCTGTTTTACCTGTTTAACAGTTGATATTATGCAACTCTGACTGCAGAGAGTCATCTGGCATTCATGTATACTACTCCCAATAATCAGTATTTCCCAACAGATAATTCTTTCCTCTAGTGTTACAGAAAGCAATTACATTGTATTTTCTTTTTGTGTTGTATGTATGCTTTGGGGAAGAAAAAAAGGTCAGTCTAACCCTACATTTAACATCGAAGTTCAAAACAAAAAAAATCAGGACATTAGGCAGTTCTACCAAAATGATATTAAACTAAGTTTAAAAGCTGAAAATATTTCCGTTTTATAAAAATGTATTTATGGGGTGAAACATCAATGAACAATAGTTAAAGTCTCTCATTAAACTAGTTGGATTTAATTGCTCAGTGGAATGTATTTGTTTATATAGCATTCCATTAAAAGGGTGGTGCTTGAAGCTCTATGTATCATTTATTTGAATTTTGTATCATCTCAGCGATATTATCTTGCTAGAATTGTCACTTTCAAACCTGTAAGTTAAAATACAAAATTAAACAGGAGTTATCTTCTTAGGGAGTGCTTCTGGTACAAATGCTAGCAACAGCTTTGTAATTCCTTCATATAACTGCATTACATGATAAGCAACTGGAAATAAAACTGTCCTAGCACAGGGGATACTGAGTAACTAGAATCCCTCTGCGGATGAAAGCAAAGCAGAAGAGGCTGAAGTCAACTTTGCCAGGTTTCACTGACACAGATCTGAACATGCAAAGAAGAAAGACAATTCACTCCTTCCTGCCTGCATTTCTAAAATCTGCCTTTGTATTTTGACTTTTCATCACACAGAGTGTGAACAGGCCACTCACAGGTTCAAGATGACTGGGCATCCTCAAATTAGGGCGGAAGCAACAATTCAGCTTTGTTCCCTTACGCCTCCCTCCAGCTACTCACTCTGGGTGCTAAGAGAATCACCATGGGAAGGCAGGAAAGCACGTGGATAAATACTGGCATGAAGTGTCGAAGAGGAACAACCTCGAGCATGCATAGGCAAGTATCTTCTCTTGACCCATGCTAACTGTAAGATAAAAATCTTTTCAACTGTCTGTTTCTAAGAACTCCTAAATTGGAGGATGGCTGAATAAGCACCCTAGTGATCTCAAAACTACTCATGTCTGTGAGATATGGCAGTCCAGTCTATGTGGTTTTGTTTCTCAAATTTATGAAAATAAACTAGAGTGAAAGCTGTGAATGTAACATGGACTGGATATGCAAATATCCTGACCTGCCTCTCTTTTCCCACAAAAAACCCCAAACCCTGCTAAGTGTGTTCCTTGCTGCAGGATTGCCATTGACTTTTCATTCTTGTCCCTTTTCAAATGCAAAGACAGGCTAATTTTAAGTTAATTTATTTCCAGTCTGCCAGACAATGCTGATGGAGCAGTAGGGATCTGGGACACAGAAGAGAAGAAAACCGCAAATACTCCAGTTCTTCCCACATCTGTCCAAGAAACACTAGTAGAAGTTTTCATGACTCCCAGGATTCCAAGCTAGGACATGTGAACTCTGGTACTGGGATTGTGTGTAACAACCTTATGAACCTCCTTCTTCCGCTTTGGGAGACAATATAAAAGGGTTTTAGTTTTTGGTTTTGGTTTGTTTTGTTACCCACCTCTCCAACCCTTTCTCCTCTGCAAGAAAAAGACTCTGACCTCAACAGGGTGAATATTAAGGGGCACTTGTAGCATTATCATGCCATAGGAACATATAATAGGGAATATTTAACTCAGTGTATGTATAGCCTATAGCTCCGTACAGCCACAATATCATGGAATCATAAGGCAACACTCAAGCTTTGTCAACTAACTCACTGCTGGTAACTGCTGCCTGAGCATTCTCACTGTCCTCAAAATAACTTTATATTCACAACACATCAATAGCTATCACTGGACCAGCAAACACAGCAGCTGATATTATATGGCTTTTCCCTCTCAAATATCAATACACAATTCTCTGATAATTCTGTAACTGCCTTTATTTCTACTTTACAATCAGCTACTTAGGCTTGGTTCAGAGAGTGCATTCATATCTAAAATTGTGACAGAATAGTAAGTATTTCTAAATATGTTTTGCTTTATTAGTAAGCCATTTAGTGCTAGGTCTTTAAACAGGACAAAGTCGGTGAAAGGGAGATGGCGACTTCCTTGAGTAAAGCACTCACCTTACTGTCATCAGTCTGAACCCAAATCTTCCCCTCTTTATAAAAGGGCTCTGACAACAAGGATAAAGCCTTGTGAACAGTGTTAAGAGGTTGTTCTCTCTCCATCCTGCTGAAATAATTTCAACCTTTTACACACACATTTCCTGAACCACAGATTGGTTACTTGTCAAAGTATCCAATATCTTGCTTGTCAAAGTTAGGGATGAATTCCCCCTCTTACTCTGTTCAACAGCTATTATTTTATGCAAAATAAAAACACCAAAAGGAAAGGAGAAATCAATGTAGACTGAAATTACGTTTTCCAGTAGTAGAAGCCCTCAGTCTGCAGGTAATTCTGTTCCTCTCAATCCTTTGCATTCCTTTTCCATATAAAACATGCAACTGGAGAAGCAGGCAAAGCCTTGTAAGCAGAATTTTTCCACTACACCCTGGCAGATGAGATACCCCAATTCTCATTAGCATTTCTTAATAGAAAGGAGAACAAATACCCATCAACACCAGGTAGCCTGCTTAAGTGCACTTGATTCAACTTCCCTCAGATTTGGGAAGAAAGGTATAAGGAGAATGCCCCACATTGCACATTAACTGTTCTAATCACTACACTAGTGGCTAAAGGAAAAGAAATGATTTTGCAGACTTAGAATTTAATTTCCTCTGGGTTTTTTTTTTTTTTACAGTCTCTTAAAAGAGATTTTACCTCAGGCCAAGTGCAACACTTCACCTCTACGGGTATGGAAATTATTCTGGTAAGAAAATGAGAGAAAAATCAGTTACGCTCAAGCCACTTTTTTAATGTGAAAAACCTCTGTTTCCTTCTTCAGCAACCTACACGGAAAAAAATGCCATTTTTTTACCAGTTGCATCTACCCAGGAAGTGGTAATAAACCACTCCCTAGTAATTATTACAGAATTAAGGCTACAACTGCTTTTGGAGTGCAATGGACAGGTCAGGCAAGATTTGTGAATACATACAGAAATGCATACACAAATTTAGACACTTAGGCACAAATTAAACTCTGCTTTGTTTCTAGTCATGACAAAAATTATGGTCCAGATGCCCCAAAGGACTTGGAAAACCCATCTCCAACTGAACTACTGGCTTGGGCAAGGGAAATCCAACTGACACAGTCTACTTAAACATGTAAGTGAAACGAGGCCATGTATGCACATTTCTTAAAGTAAAGGTACCTGCTGTTGAGACAGAATGGAGGGTTCCAACCCTCATCCAAAGGCTACAGAACTACTAACAAGGAAAAGAGGGTAAAAATGGTCTTCAAAGAAAAAAAATTAGCAACGGCATGCAGAAAGAGTCTGTATTAGTGCCTGAACTATTCAGCATATCCAGGAATGATTGAAAAAAGGTGGTGGTATGTAATTATTCAGAGTGCTAAAGATGAAAATCAATAGATTGCAGAAAGACCTAATACTAACCAGTGCAATAAAATAGTAAATGAAATTCAATGTAGAGAAATGTAAAGTGACAAACATGGAAGAAGAAAACAGTCTTCACTTTAAATATAAAACGATGGTCTTTCAATTATTATTAGACAGTAATAAAACACTGGTCTTGTAACAGTTCCATGAAATTATCATGTCAATGATCTGTGGTGATCACAAAGGCAAACCTAATGGTAGGCAAGGAATACAGCACATCATGCCACTACTTCCCTCCCTTCAAAAATGGTTTAGAAGAGTTAGGCAATATATAAAAACTCATGGGAAAGACATTGGGAGTTTCCACAAGAGGCAATTAGACCAATTTGGACTTGTCAAACTGGATGAGTGATGACAGAGGAGGGTTATGGCGTACATTTATTACAAACGTGGACAGGAAATGATTATTTTTTACTGGTTCAAAAACAAACCAAAAAATGAGGTATTTCTTCACACAGCATATAGCTAAGTTTTAAGAATCCTTTCCATGGGACCCCTTAGCTTTCAAGTTCCCATTAAGTTCAAAAAACCCACTGTGTCAACAGAATTGTTTAGCAGCACAGTGACAAATACCAGACTTTTCTTTTCAAGGTCTTCTCTTTTGCTGCACCATTTCTTTACTCATCTAACTAATCGCGCAGTTCTGCACTGTGCTCTTCTTCACAGCCTTGTCTGTCTGGTCCTGACTATGCCTTTCCTGCCCATGCAAAAATGCTGAAACTTTTACTGCTCATTTCAGCATTCTTGCTACATATATCTGGTATTAGACAGTGACAAAAAGATTTATTTAAACTGCAAACTAATCCTTTGTTGTCCTAGCCAGATTTAAAAGCAATAATTTCACTAATTTCTTACCGTTTTCAGCTATCTAGAGTCAGAGAATGAGAAACACTTGTCTTCAGACACCTTAGGACATGCACAATCACAAGATTGAGAAAGCTTAAAGAACACACAAGGATGCACTGGTCTCCAAAGTTCCTGCAGTCCTGTCACCATCACACAAGAGCTAAATCCATCTGGAACACCTATAATCAATGTAGACCTTTACAGTATTGTTGGCCAATTCCTGGTCTAAGTTTCAGCTTGCACAGATGTATTCCTGCTTCAATATTTTTTGGTAGAAGTGGCACTGAAAAGAGACTCCTCCCTGTCAATCCTAACCAACTGAATCAAAAAATGAAACAGGTTTTCAATCACCAATCTCAAACATAAAACCAAAAACTTCACTAATTAAACAAAAAAACCCCAATATTTTCTAGTTACTCAATTAGTAAAGCACAACATTGATGACATACTCATGAAAAGAATACCTTATATGACAGAGGGAATAAACTGAAACCAAGTGTATCAAATAACGATACATTAATGCTTGCCTTAAACACATTTCTCACATCCAATGCTTGATATTTTATGTAAGTATGATATTGGTTAGACTTCACTAGTTGCAGAGCAGATGCTAGGCATGAAAAAAGAGTATTTCACAGAAACAAGAAGTCTGCCCAAAAAAGAGGGGGAAAAATATGTTATTTCCCAGAACACTAGTCAAAGAAAATGTTCCTAGTTAACAGTATCACTAATCTCACAAACATAAATAGTTAATGAGGCAAGTTTTCTAAATTGCATTTAGGCATCTTAACAATAGGTTAAGTAGGTTTTGGTACACGAAGCTAAATCAAGAATTTGAAAATTAATCATAATGAAAATATGCACACAATAAGGTGAACCAGCAGTCCATCATCATTTGCATAACATATTTTAAAGCGTTCATTCACTGTATCATGAATAATATAATTTTTAAAATCTATCTAAATGAATGCAAAGAAGGTTATTTTGAAAACAGAAGCCTACAGTGTGTCTAACCCACCTGTAGTAATAAAATACATTTTAGAACAAGGCCTAATTCAATATTTTACATTTTAATGTGACAATTATTATATTAATATCACCAGTTAAAGATAATAGCAATAAGCCATTACAATAATTATATGAATCACTACATGGGTATGAAATGGGAAACACAAGAAGCTTCAGATACATTTGAAATGATGAGAACTTTAAGTACAGTAGTCTGTGCCCACAAATAAAATGTTTTGAATAGGTTTGGCACTAGTCAGGTACCAAGAGGCTGTGTACCAGTATTACAATGAAATAAATAGAACTCAATAGATTGTAAACATGGGGCTGTGACAAACATGTTTGGATACTAGGTGAAAAAAATAATATTAAAATAAAGAAGAAGAAATATTTTAAAAAATTAAACAGGTTTACAAAATCTAGGATAAATATTACTACTGAAAACTGTGTCAATAGTAATTTCCAAACCTTATACTAGTGAGTTTATCACAGCTGAGATTTCCCTCTACTAAAAATAAGGGGGGTTCTTTTAAACATGAAATTAAAAAATTATTTCTTAACAAAAGGCATTTAATATAAATATTTCCACCTTGAAAAAAAAATAAAGTTCTTGAAATGCAGCCCAATATTTAATTTAATTGTTCTCCATTGCACATATATGAGTAAGGACATAGAAGTACCCTGTCATCTGCCTGCATGCCAATGGACTTTTGTATTCCCCACTGCACCCCATGTGGCCTGTAGATGTCAGAAAAGGCAACATAAACATTGCTGGAAAGAAGCACTTCAGCCTTTCAGAAGCAGTACTTCCAGAACCTAATAACCTGCCATTCTAGTTTTCTTTCCACTCACCAGTGAGCATAACAAGGCAGCTGTGAGGGCCACAGCTGTATTCTGGGGTCATTCAGCCTCCTCCCAGACCCAGTTCTCCAACTCTAAAGGAAGCCCTTGGATGCCCAAGATGAGTTACAACTCCAGCCCCACCTGCCACCTCACTTGCAGGCTCAGCAATCACGACTCATGGCATGGGAGATGTTCAGCTGCCGGAAAAGACACTACCCCAAAAAAGTGCTGTTTATGCAAGGAAAAGCCCAATAGTCAATAGACAAGAATCAACTTCACGAGTCCGCTTACAAAACAATATTAATATAGGGATGGTAAAAAATTCTTAAACTTGTAATATGCTCTGCAAGAAAATGCTAAATGATAACACAGTAGAAATTGCAACTTTCAGAAAATTAACTAAATCCAAAATACTTAGACAACTACAAAAAGTCATGATCAGTAGAAGGACTATATGCAGATGTGACTTCTACAGACTTGAAATGGAACTTACAATATTTGGTAGTGGCTAATTAAAATGTTAATTACCTTCTGTAGCACATGCAAAGTGAAACACTATTACCAAAAAATCCCACATCCCACACTAAAAAAAAATCTCATCATCCTTGTCTAATCACATGCAAGAAGTACAAAGCGATAACTGAGAGAAAAGACTTGCTCTTAACACTCCTGTACTTTCAGATGCAGTGAAGAAACAATGACTTCTTATTTGGATCTTTGGCAAATTCAGGTTCCACTTCAAATTTTCTCTCTTTAGAGTACACCACAATTTGATATCTGAAGGAATTTGATCTTGCTTATCTTTTACTCACCAAAACACTTCTAAACAGTGACTTCAGAAAGCTCTTAATTCTGTTTTGGATTTTATCTAGGAATGGGACCATGAAGTCTTTTCTAAATTATTTTTAAAAACATTCCTTCTCTATGATGGAAATCATCCACCTTACTCAGTAAGACACGCTATGGAAGACTTCAAGCCAAATACTCCAAATTTCAATTTTGTCATGTTTTTACAGATTATGACAGAAAATTTTCACTACACTTCTCTCTTCTCCCACTATCACAACCCCCATCACCTCCACCAATGAAGCAGCCAGAAGACTGATGCACTGAACACAACCCTGTAAATTATAGTATGTAGGAGATTAAACTTAAGCCTAATGCTATAGTCAACCTTCAACAGCTGAGTTCTATTAATGGACACTCCTTAAAAGAAATCCTTATTGGTTACTATTTAAAACTACAACTCTATTAAAATCTTGACTGAAAGAAATTACATGTGATATGTATTGCCCATCACTGCCATGACAACAACACCCAGTTAAAGTATGTACTGCATCATTTACCACAATTTATCTGAAGCAAAAAAATACAAAAGGGTTCCCAAATCAAATACTATCAATGAATACATGATGTGAAAGAGATAAGCTAATTTATAATGATAGAAATTACATGTAAAATAGAATAACAAGACTTCCAGTGCACTGAAAAGCCAGTGTCATTATTACTCTTTCAATCTCCTTCTTATGTGGATTTCTTTAAGATCAGCATTGTAAAATTACAGCACAGTCAAGGCACTGTAAAGAACTTAATAGAAGACATCAAGGGAAAAGGCAATTACTTGATGTTTCACTTCCACACTTCGATTTCATACACAGGACCAGAAATACGGGAGGGTGTGTAGGTTTATTATGCTGAATAGTAACTGCATTCATGTGTGGCATTCTTTTCACTGCTGAATGTTTTCTCCTGTTGAATACTTACTGCTCCCCTATGTACAGTCCTTTGAGATTCAACACTCTAAAGTGTTCCTGTTTTCTCGTTCGAAGAATCTTTTGAATGAAAAAATTTTCAATTATTGACACATGAACCCAAGGCCAAGTTATCTGTGGGAAGTTGTCGTCTTCCTACTTACACTACTTGTTGACCTAGTAACTCTTCATGTATCATATCTATTTCTATATGTGAACTTCCCTGTTTTAGGCTCTGTCACTGATAATGAATTAGCAACAAGAAAGAAAGCAATTTAAGCAACAGGATGATAGTAGAAAATACCAAAAAAAGTCAACCCTATCCAATAGAGTACTACTTGTTTCCAAGAAAGCAGGTCAGCAGGTCTGAACACGGCTCCACTTTTAGTGCTAGACTAAGTAAAGAAAGCACAACAAACTCCTTAAGCCTTGAGCAGGTCTCAGCAACCTGCAAGGTGAAGACACATTACACTGCTGTTGTTCTGAACATCAGATGTACATTTTTCAGTCCCATCACAGTCCGTCCCTTTGATCTGGGTGTTACTGCCCACATTCAGGCTCACTTTGTCTGATACATCTCTGATGCAAAAAGTGTGCACTGTCTTGCTTTAGCCTGGGTTATGTGTGCCTATTTTCCTTTCTTAGGAGGTGGAAGGTGAGAGAATAGCTCCTGGGTGGTAAGGTTACTAAATCCAAATCTTCTGCTTCCTGGACGAGTAAGTACAGAGAAGATAGGATCTGGTTGCTGTTTTTCTTAAATGAACATGTTCTTGTCAATCTATCTGTCAGTGAAAATATAAAAAAGCCCAGGACTGTTTGCAGTCCTGAATGAGCACAGTAGCCAATACATAGGTGACTACTCTCACACATACAAGCAACTATGAGGGATTTTTCTTACTTGTGTCACTTGAATCAAGTATTAAAATGTCAGTTTATTGCCTTTTATGCACCTAAGTGCTTTTCCGCATCTGGCCACACTATCAGCAGTTACACTATAAACAAAGTAGAGATTTTGTAACAGAATAAACAAAGGCAGAATTTGCATTTTTGTACCTATTTAGAGTCTCAAGAATTGCTGACGGTCTAAAAATATGTCACTCCAAGAATATGTAGGGAAAAAGATGAATTCAAAGGAGCGCTGGTTTAGTTTTGCCTCTTCAAGGGTAATACTCGACCTGGATGGTCCACGCAGGAATGTACTACTTAACTTCTACAGGAATGGTGCAAAAGACGGCTGGTGACCCCAGTTTCACAGCATCTGCCATTGTGCCAGGCTTGGAAATGTTGCAATGACATGGACATGACAGACTCACATGTACCATTGCAGGAACTACAGCTTAGATTTTCATCACTGACAAAAGACAGAGGTTTATGCCACTGGCTAAACTTCTGTCTTGAGAACAAGATTTCTGATGGATAGACCATAAAGCTACTGAAATTTTTTCTGGAAACAAGGGTTTTCCGATTTAGAGCAATGGAAATTAAAGTTTCAGACAAAATCAGTGTATTCTAGGCAGTCACATAAATAAAAATGTACATATAAGGCACATAAAAAATTCAATTCCATCTTCCAGCTGTCCCCACTCCTATCAAAAGAAAATCTTGGAATCTTGCCAGTCTAGATGCTACTGTTTCTGTTTTGAAAACAAAGCTGTAGTGAAGAGACCAATTTTTATTATTTTAATTCTTTTATCCACTGAAACCTAAACATGGGACAAGTAGAAAGTTATTTAATCAATAATGATATCATATAACAAGTTTTGACAAGGCTATGAAAAAAGAAAATTGCAGTAACGGAGAATCACTCAAAATGTCATTGTCCTTGAAGGGCACAAAATTGCTCCCTCTGATAAAAGGTCAACTGCAGGGGATAAAATATTAACAATTACAAACCCCAAAACAGCTGTATTTAATAAAAAAGAAGGCACTGAATAATTGAAAATATAAAAACAGAATTATCTGTCAAACGTGACACTGACACCTGTATCAAAATCCCTATGCAAAAAAGGTGCCAACTAGTAATGTTCCAGCTAGCGTTAAAAAAGCAGATCATTCTTATTCATACTGTAAGTTCAGCCTTCTTGTCTTTAATCATGGTTCATTAAATTGTAACACACAACTAGCACAATGTAAAATAGCTAGTCTGAGTAATTCAAAATATATAACCTCCCTCAGGAAAATAATTACGATACAGAAGGGAAAATTATTTATTTATATTCTTCAGTGCTCCATTACCTTCTAGTTTGTTTTCCCTTTTAAATGACACTTATACAAAAACAGAAGGATAAAAAGGAAATACCCTTGCAACTTTCATGAGGACCTGAAGATACCAACCCAAGGATTTGTAACTCAGAAGTAATGAAAACCAAGTGTAGTTTATTTTTCTTTTTTATGGAGTAAGAATTTCTACTAATTAATTTGAAACCTGACAAAAGAACCTCATAGACAGGCAGGGTAGATATCAATGAGCCTCCTATAAAGAAATTAGCAAAAAAAAAAAAAAAAAAAAAAAGAGGTCTTTGTGATCATTTCTCCTTGATGAAGCAAAATTGGTTTCTTCTGTATGCTACAACTTCATCAAATGGGGATTTTAACCATTCAATCCATTAAGATACCATCCACAGCTTTGGAAACTGTTCCAGTGCATGTGTGGAAGCTTTCTTTGATGGTTACACTGCTATTATTGTTCAACCAAGCTGCATTATTTAACTAATCCACCTCTTCCCCCCTAACTTTTTCCTTCTTTTTAACACTTTCCCATCATTAATTTGTTTCCTCATAGTAGAAGTCAAGACATCTTGACAAGCTCTCTAAATGTACACTGCTTGATCCTCACTGTGCCAGAGCTACCTTTTATAAGAGGTTTTCCTTTTAACTGGTAAAGACCAAAGTTAACGAGACTGTTACTGCACAAAACATTAAAAAAAAACCCAACCAAAAAAACAAAGCAAAACTGTATCTGATGCTCTTTAGTCTAGTGAAGGACAATGCAATATAAGAATATGAAGCTTTAATCTTTCTGGGGCCAAAGAAAAATGGAAATGTTTCCTGGGAAATGGTACATGTGTCATCTTAGCCTGTATTTAACAATGACACAGAACTGAATTTAACAGAAGTCACAGGGACAGAGTTAAGCATAGACTGCCAACCTAGAAGTCTCCTAGAAAACAGATGGAGAAAAAACCCTAAACAAACAGCAAGAACATTATCGTACTTCAGTATTGTACTATGGTACTATATTTTGATGTTCCAAGAAGTGATCTTCATTGAGTTTGGCATCTGAGAACAAATTAAAATTTTCTGAAAATCAAAACTAGAATTCCTCACATGCCATGTATACTTAGGAGTGCTACAATCTGCCTATCCAGACTGACTTCTCATTTCAAACTACTTTGTGGAGGAATAAATACAACTACATGTTCACAACATTGAAAAAAAAGTAAACACAAGATATTGGACCACTACAAAAGTTACTCAAAATAAATGGTTTCAGCAGCAAACACCACTATTTCAACCCTATTATTGATGACATTATGATATACTATTTTCTAAGTGCACAATAATACTGAACAACCTCAAGAAATTATTTTATTTACATGGTTTATCCAGCAGCCTGTAACAGCAAGTCTCTTTCAGGTGCGCTTACATCATATGTAAATGAATGGTTTAATCTGTACAAATGGATATGTTTATCCTGCAGATGTAAGGAGGTGAAACTGTTCTTAAAAATAGCTCAGTATTTCCCTGACTTAGGGGCTAGAACAGATCTCGTACCTTGCAACACCAAGTTTTATGTTGTGCTCACTACATATGCTCTCAAGCCCAGCAAGTCAGTCCTCTAATTAGCCAGATCTCTTCTTTTACCTTCCTGATTTCTACTGCCTAAGGTTCTATGATGCACTGCTTGCCATTAAAAATAGCTTGAACCACAACCAGATTTTTCTCTTTTTCTGCTTGATATTCCAGGAAACAAACCCTTAAAAGCTAAACAACATCTGCCTCTATAATCTTCTCAACTTCCCAGAGCCATCAACAAGGATGGCTGCCACATGTCTGAAATCAGAGGCAAATGAAACAGTGGGTTTTCTTACGCTCTGGAGAAATGCAGATGCCAGCAAGGGCTCAAGAGAAGTGTTACAAAAACCTTTGCTAAACTAAAGCATTCCAGTGCTGCTGCGAAGCCAAGACCTTCAAGTTACAATGCAGGGAACCTAGAAACATAAAGCATGTGTCTGGCATGGACGTAATTTCTTACTGAGAGGATATGGATTAGATCTTACCAGGGATATTAGCAACAAACCACACTTTGTGGGAGATTCTGGGATAGATCTCTACAAGTCCTTGTCGGTAGCAATAAAGACTCCCCATGATACAACCTACAAGAGCCAAAAAACCAGCAGTGCCTTCTAATGCTTTCTCATTCCATTGTCTGTGTTACAACTTTGAAGCTGCAATTCAAGACATGTATAATAATGCATTTTGTAGTAAATAAGATAGTCTAAAATACCTCCAAGTCTACCGGCAGACATGCCCAGCATCACTGAATTTCAAGCATTCTGCTGCATCCTCTAATTAAAAAAAGTGATCCACCAAAATGAATATGTCTGAAGGTGATAAAACTCTAAATAGAACAGAAAGTTAAATATTCCTGCTTCACAGAAGAGCTCGGTGCAGCCAGAATCAATGTCTCAAATGAGGCTTTGTCCAGACCTTTCTCAATGGGCTATTGGAACCACAACACGTGCAGCAAAAAATTATTCAACCACAAGCAGGTCATGGTTGATGTGTTTTCTAGTGGGAGATTTTTATAATTTCCTAACCAGACACTGCAACTACAGATTAATTAATAACATCTCTGTGTAGCTCTTCTTTAAATCTTACTCATTTCTTATGAAAACAACTATAAATTAGTAGATGCATTTCACATATACAATATAGAGTACTTTCAACAGATAATTTTTTAAAAATAAATTATTAGTTATTTTACAACAATTCTCAAAACCTCCAAGAATCCTTCTATAGTCTAAAGCTTCTTTTATATGTTTTTAGTACATCGCCTTTACTGTTTCTTTCTTAAAATAAAATAATTTATTGATACATTTAAAGCTCTTTCACAGGCCTTTCAGCAATATTCCAGTACACCTTTCCTGAAACAAGTCTGACTAGATTAAGTACAATCTTCAAGACCTTTGGTCAATTATTTTCAGTATTCTCTGGGTTTTTTTGAACACAGTCTAATTTTTTTCCAAGTCTTTATTGGCCTTAGGCTCTTAAATCAAGCAATTCAGAGCTTAACATTCAGTCATCCAGTGTAAAAGGATTGCTATAATGAAGATGAAGTAAAAGGAATAGTAAAAATAATGGAGTAATGGAGAAAAGAGAAAACCAGACAGTAACTCATGGGATCTTTGTAGCTTACATGTATTACACTAACACTGATGGCAACTCATTACTTACAAAGAGCTCAAAAATATTTTCTAACATGGAGTAATATTCTCTCACCTAGAAGTAACATCATTCTATATGCCTACTACATGAAAACAGGACAAGCTTTCACACTGCTTGCCAAACCAGGTTCGTGCCCAGGAAAGAGCACAGCTATGGAAGGTTACAGCAAGGCTTCCCACAGGTTCTTCTGTCCTGAAGCAGATTTTATTGATGCACAAGTTCAGCGTTTATGTACCCACTGTACCAACAACCACATGCACAGAAGCTTTTCTGTTACTCACTGAAAGAATCATAAGAAGCTAGGCAGAAAGCAACCATAAGTCTAAGGGCAAGAAACAAATTTTGAAAAATAATAGCAGGATGGCTTGTTAACACACTAAAATCAACACCTTCCCCCATCACTAAATTAATAAGCCCTTGTCACCCTAGCAAATACTATCACATCTTTTCTCATTTGCTGGATAGAAGAACTGTATTTCACCATTACCATTTTTTCACAATTATTTCAATCTAGGTCAAATCTGGTGGTGAGTCTTAGAACTGCCTCTTGACAAGAATGCAGTTGCTCCTGGTTGGTTGTTAGCAGTCCGTCCGTACAAACAGAAGGCATTGCTTTGGTAATATTAAATAAACTACTTTTCTGTACATCCCACTTACATTTTTCCATTACTGAGTTGATTTGATGTCAAAAAGACTAAAAGAGGTACAGGATTTGTGAAGTTTACTTGTATTTAGACAAGTAAAATCTTGCAGGGCTATTCTTTTTCTTAATGTATTTAATTGATTCCATCCTCAATAGTAGCTGCCTTTCATTATTATGCAATCACCTTCAAATTATTTTGATTAAATTAAATTTTATTAAACCTCATACAAAGCCATCTATTCCAGTCACTCTTTGTATGCCTTGAAAAAAATAAAACAACAAAAAAATCACCACAGAAATAAATCATTGGACAAATAACAAATAAACCACTAGATAAATAAACCAGACCTTGGGATGAAGTTTTTCAGAAATAATTGAAAGTACTTTGTTAAAATACAAAAAATTTCTAACTGGAGTAATTCTGCTTACAAATAGTCAACACAAAAATCATCATCTTGTTGTTGTCATACTAACTGAGAAATGAATATCTGCACTTTTCTGCTGCGTCTCAAGATTCTCTTGAAAAATGTTGATTTAAGAAATGTGTCTCAAAATGCCAGTTATGTAAAAACTTAAACCTTATGATAAATATAAAAATACACCCTATGTATAGTTAAGCATAAATCCCATCAGAAAACAATCCATAACATCCAACTTCTAGTTAATGTAGATCAGTATCATAGACCTCAGTTTGCAGCTTTGATAAAAGACAATCCAATGTTAGGTCATAATAGTTTTAGCCTACCTAGTCTCTAACTAACAGGATTTATTTGTTGTAATAGGTTAATTTAGTATAACAAGTTCAACTTGAAAAGCTCAGCTTCTAGAACAACTAATTTAACTTCCTCTACAGGAAATATGCTTATTTGAAGGCATTGCTAGTATTTTCTGTGGAAAGAACACAAGATAACCAGAAAAGTCTATTTGCAATGCCTCTGTTACAATTGTATGCAATGATTCTTAAGAGAGCCATACGCCAGTTTGGCACTGTAATTCAGGAAAGAAAACATTCACTTACCGCAGTGTGACTGGAAAACCTGTGGCTTGACTACCTGATTGCAGATATTGCACACTACAAGATAGAAATCATCATGAGCTGGATAATGGCCAAATAAGTGCATATCTGTGGGAAAGTTAAAAATATATACAAGAATTAGAAATTATGCTTTAAATATATATTACGAAAAATAATTGAAAATACTGTAGGGCCATTATTGTTATATTAATTTATACAAAGCAAATGTATACATTGCTCCATAAGAGCTTCTTACTATGTTCAAGAGATTTTTTTTCCCCTCTTTTGGGTTTCAAGGTCCTGTACTAATGCTGCAGCCTCATCCCTCAGTCTGAGTCAGAACACAGACTGCAACACCTTCTCTTAACACTCACTGCCAAGAAGTGGAATAAGCATTTCTGTAATGGTCAACTGTTGAAACAGTAAAGAAATATGTTTTTAAAAATCTCTGCCTACAGATCTTTATACAAAACACACTGCATAGGTTATGCTCCACGTTACAATATTCCAAGCTTGACTACAAGTTGCTTGAGAAAGGCTTCTGCTTAAAAGCCAGTTATAGTAACCAAAGTCAAAGATCCTACAGCTTAAAATACAATCAGGAACGCCATGCCATATGAAATTTCTGATTTTGTGCAAATGCCCTTCCCTAGTTCCAACACCCTGCTGTTTGTCCCCAACAAATACTGTAGGAAGAGACAAAGCTGGTTAATGAGGTATTTTCTTGGTGATGGCATGAGGAATTTAATGAAATCCAAAGACAGGTACAGTCAGATGATGACAGGCACTTGTCCCTCTCATCTGAAACACATAATGCAATACATGCATTCTTAAGCCATTACAAACAGAGTAAAATGGGCTTAAATTACTAACTGAAGGCATCAGAACTCTAACATTACAAGTGAGGTAGCCTGTTCTACTCTTCATTGCTAGAACTTAAGAACAAGCACACATACTCATCCACCACAGCTCAGTTCAGAGGATGGGACAGTCACTTTTACGCATTT
Source organism: Entomyzon cyanotis (assembly GCA_024500445.1). NCBI lineage: Eukaryota > Metazoa > Chordata > Aves > Passeriformes > Meliphagidae > Entomyzon > Entomyzon cyanotis. The sequence continues at coordinate 44,581,622 of JAKEPQ010001018.1, read as the reverse complement.
CAGTGGGATCATGTCACCATATCCAGTGTTGTTAAAGAAAGTGTTGCTGCATTAGTAACCCCATGCCAAGTACTTGCCCCATTGCCCCACAGATCACACGACCTCTCAGATTATAAAGATATTGTAAAATCCCATTTCAGGGTTATTCAGCAGCATCTGAAATCTATTACAGAACCTGCAAGTGTAGACTGAATTATTAATCTGGTGCCTTTTAAACAGGAGCAATACTGACAGGACAAATACATACAACAGCAGTTGTGACTGATAAACATCAAAAACTAAATCCTACTTCTCCACTAAGTTACGTATTTCTAAAAAGATAGTAATTTCTTTCAAAAACTCACTCAAGCAGGTACCTTATTCCACTAGTTCTTAACCAAAGCAATTATTTTGGCCCTAGATCTACTTCCATAAGTAATTCTGCCCTGGCCTCTGGCACTGTAGGTAACATCACTGCTTATGATGGCAGTACTTGGCATGATGAAATGTTTATATCATGTGTCTTCAGCTCCCAAAAAGCCCAGAGGAATGGGACATCGCTCTCACACTAATACAGGCAGGGCCACAAGTAGCTCCAAAGAGGCTCATTCAAGAATTCTTGGGCACAAACCAGCCCCATCAACCTGCAGGTATTTCATAGTATGATATAATGTTATTCCTTTATCCACTGAAAACCAAAACCCTCTTTGTTACTGCTTGTACCAAGCTATGAAATCCAGCTGAAAGGTTAACCAGACACGATACCTTTGCAGTGCTGGTCTTGCAGTAAGCAAGCCTTTAAATGCAGTACAGTCAGATATATGCAATCAATACATTCAGCCTAAGTTTGAAAGAATGCCAGGGGTGAGGTATAAACTCCTGTGGTGCAATTAGTGTTAGTACTGCTGAAGCCAAAAGTGCAAAGCTAGGTTAAATCAAATCTTCCTTACTGGTAAAAAAAAATAAACAAAACCCTAAGTAGGCACCAAACCACGCAGGTATAATATAATAATATAATAAATATAATAAATATAATAAATATAATAAATCTTTATTATATTTATTGTTTTAATATGATAAGCTAGTGATCTTAAAAATTACTTTACATTGGCAATTCTTAGCTGGATAGTTTTGATCAGAACCTACAGATTTTCAGTAACAGCACTGTAAGTTCCACAGAAAGAGTATTTCTCTGGGTATGATGCCACACAAAGTCTCAGCTCAAGAAAATGCATTTAATTATGGTTATGAAATATTTTGAAAATGGTTAAAACATCTAAAAATATCTTTTTCTATTGTTTGAAAGGTACAGTGACAATCTTCTTATGAAAGCATACAGACTTTACCCTTCACAAACACAAAAGTTACAACTTTTTTCCAGTTTAAATTCCTTAATTTCATTTAACCTTCACAGGTCTCTATCCTAACCTTTAAAACATGTCCAGCTCTGAGGCATCTAAAGTTTGGCTGGGTCCGAGTCTGAATTTTTATGATTTCTGACTGCAGGGAGTAACTTATAAAAAAATAAGGTATTAATACTGGCAAAAACCATTCAAGGACATAGGTGGAAAAAGGAATCAGATTAATTCACAGGATCACAAAACCATCTACCTTTTCACCAGCCACTGTCAAGGAGACAGAGCAGTGAAGGAAAAGTCCTCATACCTGCAAGCTCACTCCACAACCCTGGCAAACACCACTGCACCTAAGGCACACAGCATCAAAAGGATGCACAGATGCAGAGTAAGTGACATCCTGAAGCAGCACTTTGGAAGTCTTCTCATTTTGTAGATGCCTAGAAACAGCCAAGTGAGTGGAGGTGCAAGTGTCCACTGTAAATGTGATTTTTATGATATGAACTGAAGTTATTAGCACCCTCTCAAAAGTCTATTTAAAATAATCCGAGAATCTCAAGGACACAAGACTGCAGGTTGAAAATAAGAATCACAGCACACAAATATACTGTTATTATTGAATCAGAATAGATAAAAAGCTTAAATTAAACACTATCTTTCAGACTTTTAAGGTTCCTTAAAACTCTCACTATGCAGGAGCTTTTAAGAGAAGAAAATCCATTAAGTCCAAGCAGGTTCAACTACCTCTCTTAGTTCATTCATTTTAACAAGACTGGCACAAATCTGTTTTCATTATTAAACTCATAATTTGTAAGCACACATGATATATAAACTACTTTTTAATTGAAATTGAACCATGTATTAATATTGTCTCACTACAAATTCCAAATGTGGATTATTAGATGTAATAATACTATAAATGCAATCCAGATCAGAGAATTTACAATGAATAAAGCAAGGAACATTTGAAATTAAAAAGAAAGGGGAAAATATAAACAGCTACATATCTTTTCATACTTGTTTTTCTGTTTTTAATAAGAACAGTTCAATGCTACCATGTCCTAGTCAAAGCAACCAAGACTGAACAGTTATTCTGGACACTGGTATCATTCTTAGATCACATTGCAGCCATTTGACAATTTAGACCTTCTGTGTGCAACAAAAAAGACAATGGCCTCTCCAAAGAAAAAACTGTCTTCTAAGACAATAATCACATCTCCCTGCTGCTTAGTCAGAAGCAATGGTGATAACTTTTCAGAAAAGATTAATTTTGGGGAACATGTCTCTAAAGTTAGGTCAGGAAATACACCTTCATGGAAAGAGGCAAGACCACCGAAAAAGAGAGGCAATGATCATAATAAGGTGAGTGACTATCAAATGGTACTGAAATAATTATCAGGGTACAAAAAGAACAAGGAGGGACAGAAAAACAATTGCAAGGGGTATTTATTTTCTACCAAAAAATGCCTACCCAGTAAAAGTGAAACCAAGTGACCACGGTGTGCACGACTCACTGCTTATTGGCATGGTGACCTGCTTTCTCCCCATGTGTCAATACAGATAGCCAAAAATCTGAGACAGAAAGGGCTGCCCTGCCCTTCTGCAAGGTAAAAGCACTCCACAGTCCCCATCACAATTCCCTCATTTTACTGGAAGATACTTCCAGCAGATTCAAAGCAGACTCTTGATGGCAAAAAGAAGTGGTAACTTATTTTTCAGTACCCACACACTTTTCAGAAGGGCCATCCACACATACCTCACTCCTTGCAGTACTGAATCTCCATCCCCTCAGAATGAAACACAACTGACACTGCTGTGCCTGTTGATACCATACAATGACAAAAGCCTTCTTGAAAATGAGCTACTGAACTAACAGGTTGCAAACGTGGCCCATATATCATGGGAAAAATATTCTATATAGGTGCAAATCTGAGACAGTGAATGCTGACTGTTAGAAATATTGCTTCCATAGATTAAAATCTTAAACAAAATACTACTTCGTGTATACTTTGCTATGGCACTTGAAAAATAAATACAACTTCTACCTGTAGGTTTTATATTACTGCCATTTGTAAGTGAAAAGAGAGCTGTAGCTGTATGACATAGTTTTGTAAGACACCAACTTTGTGAAATGTGCATTAAGAACACAAATAGAAAATATTGCTTCCGCAAATTGTGACACAAATACAAAAATGCAGGTGTCAGATACGACTTTTTATCTTCTCCAATAACATACAGAAAGGAATTATTTTTAGTAGCAATCAAAGGCAGATGACTTATATGAAATTCCTTCTCTATTATTATATAATTCATAATCATTTACATCCCACTGTATAATAAAACACAAGCTAGAAATAATCTAAAACATTCTTCCACTGCAGAATTAAGGTTGTCAAACAGTAAGACCTCACAGCATTGCGTGGGAAATCAAGTTTTTAATGATGATCTTTTGCTATAAATTATACACACTTTAAACATTCACATATATATCTGTTGCTCCACTAAATATACCCACAAAGCTTGCTTTGAAAAGTATTAGTGATGTTTATGTGCCGAGAGAGAAGGGGAGGGAGGAGGGGAAAGAGAAAGAGCATTCAAGAAACACTGGTTTAAAATTAACAAATAAAAAACCCCAAACAACCCTAAAAAATATAATTTTAAAAAAAGCAATGGCAAAAATAGCAATGGAAAACAGCAAATATATGTGGTTCCTCCAGCTCCTGGAGCTACAGATTTTTAAACTCTGTGCCTAGAAATGTGCCCAGTATTTCCCTCTTGTTCCACAGAAGTGACAAATCTGTACATCATTCAAGAATCGGAGGAATGCACAAAATTTCTCAGTGCAGTAGATTACTTCTGCATTTGAGATTACTTTAAAAATGAAGTAATTTGAATGGTGAATTGAAACTTGAAACTGAAACAATAAAAAGACAATCTTCAAAATTCAGACAGCAGTTAAACATGCTTACATAGACAGGTTAGCCTTATCATAGAAATAAATGTTACACTCTTTCCATTTAACATGAGCTTATTCTCCCCTGAGTGCAGTTTTCCTTTCTTACACAAAAATCAGTAAGTTCAGTAATTAGTTCAACAGTATAAATTGCATTTTAGCCCTGAAAATGTCAGTCACAGCTGCAAATTAATCACAGAATGATTTAAGCTGAAAGAGATTGCTGGATATCATTTACTCCAAGACCCTGCTGAAATTGTGGCTAACTTCAGGGTCAGAACCACAAAGTAACGCTCAAGCTAATTTCTTTTCTGATGGAAAAATGCAGGCCATGGTTAAAGTAATCATAAAATTGAGGAAAAAATAAAGTTAAAATATTCATGACAGAACTAACATAGGTCCAAACACAAACACCTGACTGATGCCCTTCACGTGTTAATACAAGAAACTTAAGATTCTGTATGTTAAAAGTCAAGTGAGAAGGAAAGATCAATGAGAAGAAAACAGAAATACTGGCCTTCTCAGCAACATCAATAACAAATGAAACATGAGCGTGCAAAAGAAAAAAAAAGAGCATGGAAAAAAGCATGGAAAAAGCAGCAAACAGACTTTAGTGTCAGTGTGGTAAAGAGTCAAGGTCATGACAGATTTAAACCAGTCCAGTATGGTCCAATGGTATGCTGCCTCCCAGGTTAGAGCAACCATGAGGACAGTGGCAATCCTAGAGAATGCTGGAAATAGTTCATTAATTATAGTGTATACAATAAATACTACCCTAATGACACAGAAAGACTTTGTACTCCACTGCTTTATCGAGGCATTATGAAATGGTACTGAAGATGGAAACTGTTCCTTCCATTCCCAAAGATCGATAATAACAACAGAAAAAACAAAAGTTCATAATCAGGAACTAGTGATCTAAACAAATATTGTGGATTAACCATATCTGCATATCTTTTGCAACAACCCTCGTCTGGAAGGGATTATAAAGTAAGCTATGCAACACTGACATTATTATTTTGCATGAGACACTACATATCAAAAAAGAGAAAAATTAAATAAGCATGGGAAAATGTGACAATGTTTTTCTTCCAAAATTCTGAAGACTTTTATGTAATTTATGTAGAAGATTTGCCATCCCAGTCTAAAGTAATTCAGCAATATATGACCAGAATTGCCTAGGCTACCAGGTTAACATATCAAGAGAATACTAGAAAAGCCAAAACTCACAAGTCAAAAAATATGCTGTATATGTATGACATCAAGAAATCTCAGTTTTTCATGTTTTAAGACACCTAGAGGATAAGACAGCACCTAATGTAAGTTCTTCTTCCTTGAAAAATCTACTTTTAAAAACTTCCTTATATAAAGGCACAGGGCCCCTTAACTCCTGGAGTAGGCAGAAGATAGCTGGTCAGCTTATGGCATCTTTATTTCACTCTCTGAACAACTCAGAATTTAAACTGATCAAAGTTTGGCACCAGTATGGTCCTTTTGGACTCCAAGCTTCATATTCCTGCCCCTCCCCTGTGCTTGTACCATCAATTAACCGATTACACAAGGAGCCAAATTCAAGCCAACTCTCAACCACGAGCAAAGTAATAACAACAGAACACAAAAGGAAATTATTTTCTTACAGTTTCATTCTATAAGCTGCCCTGCTGCAGAACCCCATGAATGCTACCACCAGTGTGAGGGGAATGAAATGCAGAGCCCAGAACTGCACAGAAGGAGGACCAACAGGACTAAGACAGCTCAAACTGCACTGGAGCGCTGGTGCCTCTCTAGATTACGCTGAAATCTGTCGCACAGGTATCTGTGCAATATTAAAGGAAGACACTTGGCTCAAAAAGAAGCTTTGTAAAACTAAGGCTACTTGCCTGTCAGTTAGAAGTAGCAGTAAACACTTTTATTAATTTGTAACAAATAAAAAGATTCAGAAACATTGTACTGTGCTTGTGTGGCAAGGTTTTGGTAGTGGGAGGAGCTGTAGAGGTGACTTCTCTGAGAAGCTGCCAAAAGCTTCCCCCATGTCCAACAGAGCCAATGCCAGCCAACTCCAAGACAGACCTGCCACTGGTCAAGGACGAGCCCATCAGCATATTAACACCTCTCTAATAACATATTTAAGAAGCAAAAACAAACAAACAAACAAACTACAGTACAAAAGTAATTGTGAACAGAGAATTGAGGTGTAGAGAGTATGTGAGAGAAACAGCCCTGCAGATATCAGGGTCAGTGAAGGAAAGGGAGGAGGTGCTCCAGGCACTGCAGCTGAGATTCCCCTGAAGCCCATGTTGAAGACCAGACAGTCTCACCATGGAGGTCCAGAGGGGCGCAGAGATCCACCTGCAGCCCATGGAGGACCCCACACTGGAGCGGGTGGATGCCCAAAAGGAGGCTGTCACCCCATGGAAAGCCTGTGCTGCAACAGGCTCCTGGCAGGATCTGTGGCTACATGGATAGAGGAACCTATGCCAAAGCAGGTTTGCTGGCTGGACTTGTGACCCCCTGAGGGACCCACACTAGAGTATTCTGTTCTTGAAGGACTGCACCTTGGAAACCCTGTGGAAAGGGACCCACACTGGAGAAGTTCATGAAGAACTGCTTCCTGTGGGAAGAACTCGAGATGGAGAAGATCATGGAGGACTTGTCTCCAATGGGAAGGACCCTACACTGGGCCAGGGGAAGGACTCCTCTCCTGAGGAAGAAGCAGTAGCAGAAGCAACATGTGATGAACTGACCACAATCACCATTCCTTCTCTCCCTGTGCTGCTAGAAGAGAGGAGGTAGAGAATCAGGAATAAAGTTAAGCCTGGGAAGTAGGGAGGAGTGGAGGGAAGGTGCTGTTAAGAATTGTTTTACTTCCCCCTGTCCTGCTGATTTTGACTGTCAATACATTCAACTAATTTCCCTAAGTCAAGTCTATTTTGACTGTGATGGTAATTGGTGAGTGACCTCTCCCTGCCCTTATCTCAACCTGTGAGCCTTTGGTTATATTTTCTCTCCTCTGCTCAGCAGAGGAGGGTAGTGATAGAATGGCTTTGGCGAGTACCAGCCTCCAGCTAGGGTCCAACCGCTACAAGTGTAACATCTCCTTTCACATAATTCCTTATGTTTCTAATATTTCAGATTACTGAACTAATCTTTAAAACCAGATTCCCATTTCGCCATTTAACTTTTCAATTATTTTGTGCAATGTAACCAGACAGGGTAACTTCTACCTCATCAGTTTCTGAACACAGTCACTTTTCTGCCTGTCCTTCAGTTAAAGAGCATCCCCATTTCAGACATGAAGGGTGCAGGCACTCAGAAACCAATGTACATTTAAGAGAAGAGATTATAAACCACTGAGATCTGTTTCGATGACAATGAGAAATTTGGTTAACATTTCCTTTTTACTTTTATTATCATCAGAGTTTCAACTCAGGGCAAATACAACGATAAAAGTTGCTAAAATATATTAATAAATATTAGCGTACATTTGCATTTGGACACTGCAGCCTACGGCTGGAGTGACAGGGGATGGCACTGGAAAGGACCAACTAGAGCAAAGACAGCCCATTCACCAACTTGGCAATGCTCTGCACTGACCCTTCTCTCTAGCAAGTCTGCATGGAAGAATTTTGAGAGTGGAACAAGGCTGCAAAGTTAGACAAAATACAGTTTAGCTGGGTGAAAGGAATAAACCCCATATTTGTAACTGAAATGGACATCAGTCAATTACACAGTATCTAGTTTTCAGTAAGGTCATTGTAATTATAATATACAAACATGAGGCAATTGTAACAGCTCCAGTAACATCTACAAAATTGTTAACTGTTCTTACATTTTTCTTTAATTATTAGATTGTACTTCAGGGGAATTATCTAAAGGAGCTTCTTCCTCGTGAACTTGGATTTTGAATTGCCTGCTATTTTACATATAACAACATATTTCACAAATTAGAGCAAATACTTATGAAGTTTATATCATAAAATTGTACAAAGTCAATACCCAGAAGAAAATCCTGCTACATTGTAAAACAGATACCAGTTAAGCACATTAAGATCCAAAGACACCAGCAAATGAAAAAAAAAACCCCAAGTAAAACCAATTTTTCCTCAAATCAGTTACAAAATATGCCTCAAAAATCTAGGTGAGCACAATACAAGGAAGAAATAGGCTTTTAATGTGTTCAAAAGCAAGCTAAAAGAGTCATGTAAATGTAAACAGTATCTTCAAACACATCAACAGGTTAACATTTAGATCTGGATTTTGAGATTTAAGGAGAAGTGTGCCACCAAATATCTCTATCTTCCCTACCAGCTACGCTTAGTCCAATTAGAGATATCACCTCCAGCTACAAATTTCATCTTGCTTGTGTCTGGAAATCTTCAGGACATCAATAGTATTATCAAATGACAGCAAAAATTAAATTACTGAGGATAAGGAAAAAAAGACACATTATTTATAAGGATCCAGACTATGTACTCCGTATCCTGAAGAGGTGACATCCCATCTGTAGAATAAATAGCATAACTATCCCCAGACTCCTGAGCATGGAAAGCATGGTAAAGACCTGATCAGAGACTTTCTAACTGCAGATACAGTGGATTTCTCTTAGATCTCACATGTATCGCTATCAAAAACCTTGGAGAGTAAGCATGGCTGCACACAGGTGTACATACAAAGGATAGGGAATGTGCAGGAAAATCATCAGTCTCTACATCAGAATTCTGATTTCTTAACATCCCACAGGCAGACATAAGGGGAGGATCGGCTGGAAATCATCTTCATTTCTCTCGTAATTCAAAGTGAATGTCATGCACCTTGACTAGGCAGTATCCACACACCACCATATAGCAACAGAACAATTCTTTCTTTCTCAAACATGTATCAAGAGAAATCTCACTGCAAATGTGAGACTTGTCAGCACAAGTAGTACCCTTCATGGATGATGGCACTAAATTTCAGCTCAGATTGATGTACAACTGCCCAGAATTTGGCGTTTGACCTTTAGCAACAGTTAGACGGTTGCACCACATACATACTTTCTGCAGCAGGCGACCTCTGACAGCTTCTGTGGTGGGAAAACACACCCTGAACACAGGAAGAGATGTCACCTGCAAGTTAACTACAATAACTCATAGAAATACAGTGTCTCAGCTTTTGATTTTTCTGCATGAAGATGGTTAAACTTTCTGATACATAGCCAAATAAACTAAACAGGTATGGAAACATCATGAATATACTGGTCCTGCACAAGCAGTAAGATCAAGATCTAGAGATATCAAATACTGATTGAAATGGAAACAAAATAATTTAACAACCCATCTGTAAACTACACAACAGTACCTCATCAACAGTACCTACACATCATCTTTAGAGTAAGTCAGAGAGAGTTTTAAAGTGGTTTTTCCTTATTTTTCACCCATTTCCCTCATAGATTCAATGATCTTACATTAAGTGAACAAATATTAGTGATCTGAAAAATAAAGTTTGAAAGGAAGATAACTTCTCTGATATGTACTGACATTTTCTTCTAGCTTTTTTTTTTTTTTAAGGAAACGTTGAATACTTCATACTATGGACTACTAATAGCCATATTAGGGATTACCAAATTTGCAGCAAAAAGACAGAAATGTTTTAAATATAATTAGTTTGCAATACTTTTAGTAATTCCAACATTTGGAGTGCTAGTAATGAAACACTACAAGGATAACTGGATTTCTTCTTTCATTTTCTTGTCAATGCACACTAAGAAAAAGTTATCTATGCAGTAAACCAGTCCTATGGAGAAAAATCTCATGGCCAAAAACCCCCTTCATTCCTATTTCTTCTGTGCAGACTGCCATGAAACAGACTTTAATCTTCCAACTGGTGTTGCCTTCACAAACACTCAGCAAGACACAACTGGCACTCACACACTCGCCTGCAAAGCTGTATTATCTTTTCTGCAGAAGAGCGACTCTGGTTTAAGGCAGTACAACTGGACTGAAGGAGAGAGCTGGCTTAATTCCTGGCTCCCAAACAACATTCTTGCATGACCCTGATTAGATTTTTCTGTGCCTCAGTATCCCATCTCTAAAATCAGTATAATATGCTCTTTGTCTGCCCTGCCTGTTTAGATTGCAGCCTTTCAGTATTCTCTTACTATTTGTCCATACACTGGGACCACAATGGGGCCCTTCATTTTGGCTGGGACCTCACTATTACAATAGAACAAGCAACGAATAAGATAACTTGCAGTGTGTTTTAGAAGCAGTGTGTGACAATCTTCATAGAAATCCTGCTTTTTTGATTAAGAACATAAGTTATCAAGGGTTAAAGAAAGTCTTATAAAAACTAAAATGTCACAGCTTTCTAGCCCAGCTCTTTAATAACATTATTATTATTATTTGAATAATTTAACAATAAAGATAGTATTATCAGAAAAATATTTCTCAGACAATGACTAATTTTTAAAGTAGGGAAAACTGTGAGTAAATGAGCAAATAATCATGAGAAAAAAAAAATCTTTAATCTCAACTATATAATTTTACAAAATGCAAAGTATTTCATTGATCTGCACTTCACCATATAACTAGAGCCAAGGCCAAGAACATCTTTAATTTAACTCTCTTCTCACCCAAGATGGAAAGTGTCTGCTCATTCTTAATCAACGACTGGATATTAAATGAAAATGCATTGTTAAAATGTACTGTCTAAAAGGACACAAATAATTCTTACGCCAATTCTCTGAGCTTTTTCTGTATTGTCTCTTACATCTGTAACAGCTCCTCTTTTCAGGAATATTGCCTCTTGTGTAACTCAACTCTCTGAAAAGTTACTTTCAGATAGACTTTCAATAACATCATCTTTTTCCTTCACACAGTTCCAAATGAAACAGATCTAGTTCTCTTTCTTGTTGGCATACAGATCAAGGTACTGCTTAAAGTGTTCAACTGTGGGGTTTTTTCAGTCAGAGGACTTTATGCCAAAGAAATATACAAGAGAAAAAATATTAATGGATAACAGGATATGGAAAGATGAATGAGAAACTTTCTAACCAAAGTGCAAACATACAAAATGTCTAGCCCAAGGCCACATAGACAAAACAGTTAAACAATTCCTACAAATTGAAGAGCAGCCTATAGTTCCACTAACATACAACTCCAGAAAATAGCTCTCATTTTAAGAATTCTGCTCTCAAGGGAATAATTATCCTGGCAAGTGCAATCAATCAAATACTTGTACTGTCTGAAAAAGCATAGATACATCATCAGCTCTTACACTGAGATTTATATAGTACACTTACATGCACACCACAAACATTTCCCAGGATAGGAATACGCTCCCACTGGTTCAACATGTTGCCTACAGACAAACAAGTCTGGCAATGCAGCACTATGTGCTGGTACAGTAGTTTCTTCCTTATTCCAGGAGATGAAAACACAGTTTTGCTAGACTAACCAAGTCCATGACAAGAGCCTGCTGCACACCTCAGGGGGTGTTCTCACGGCTAACAGACACAAGCCTTAAAGAACATGGTCATGAAGGGCTCAGGTCTATACAAGTCTGTATGCCACTGAAGTGTCCACCAAATCACTAGTATGAACATATTAAAGCACATATACACACACGGCATTCAAAGGTATTCCATTCCTTCCATCTCTCTTCTTCCTCCAGGAGTGCTACTAATAGTTTCTCAAAGGTACAGGATGAACCACAATTTAAAGCCACAAAATAAAGCTTTGCAGTTAAAGTTACAACCCTATAAAGGAGCAAACTCCACTAGCTCATGAGAGACATGCTCATGAGAGTTGCTGCCATTAATGAGAGGAAAAATAATTAATTTTTTTGTTTCTGTGTCAAGCAAAAGAAAAAAAACGCCTTAAGAAATGTGAGGAGGTTTTATCAACTAAAGAATGAGCAGAAGAAACTCTAAGCATTTTCCCTCCGAAATATCAAGATATTTCAGGTCTGAACACTTTAAAAATATTTCCAGAGCAAGTGTAAAGAAATCTGCCCATCTGGGAGTACTGAAGGAGCAAAAGGAAGAAATGAAGAGCAATGGAAGACACACTTATTACTTGTATCTGTCATCAACTTGTTATGTTTCACAGTATCTATTCCTGAGACAAATCATTGGTTTAATATTGTCACTCAAAGGCATACATGCTAATATAATAAAAGCTAATAATGGGGGCTCTTTCCTTTTAATGAAAGAAAGGAGCAGTTTATTAGCTCAACCACGTTGCTGTTGTGTTTCAATTTCTGCCACACCGAAAACTGCACAAGTCATATTCTCACCTGCACATATGTAACACTGATTATCTAACAAATAAACAAAAAAAAAGCACAACAATTTTGCTTTCATATTCTCAAACAGAGATTTGGGAAAGCTTCCGATGTCCCTGGAGCTGTTTTGCTTGTTTCCTGGACAAGAGAAAAAGGTGGCTTTTGTGAAATAAACTACTCAAAATATGGGAAGATAAAGAGTTTTTCCTAATTTTAATCTTAAGTACATGACTAGTACAAGGATCTTTCCAGCTCACTGTTCTTCACAACCGTAGATCACTTTCTACTACCCAGAGGCAGCAACAACTTACTAGTACTTGATTGCTACTTCAAGGGGTAAAGTACTATAAAGTAGCATTTTTTCTTCAAATACCACAGAGTAGCATTTCTAAGGCTTCAGAAGCCTTTCTCTTTAAAGGAAGACCACTGAATATAATGAAATATCAGCAGGCTGAGTTGTGCTACATGGATGAAACAAGTAAGAATGTTTTGGATCCATTTGACCACAAAGGTAGTGAGCCTGCTTCTCAATGCAGCCCCCGAGTCCCGACTCCTTGTAGCAGGTACACTGCAGCTTCATTGCTGTTAATACCTCACTGAAATCGGATATGAAAGGCTCAGACATTTTTACTGGGGTGCGGAGAACATCCTAATAACACACAAAGAAAACTTCATGAAGATTAAAGCAAGCTGCTGAAAATTGGCCTGCTCAGTGAGTGTCTCGGGTTCTTGGCACAAGGTGTGCAAAACTTCAGCAACAACTTTTACTGACACGACCTGGTCCCAGAAGCAATGCTTTCACCAGCACCCAGCTTCCCACTATAATCTCATCCACCTAACAGCTCACTGACATGAACAGACAACTTAACACTTCTAATGCTGCAGTCTGATGCCTGTCAACTTTGCTTAGAAGCAATCTCCCTTCCAGCATTATACTATTCTGAGGATTTGGGTGTAGCAAAGCAATTGTTCATTTATTTCTGAGGATTGGGGCGTAGGGAAGCAGTTGCTAATTTATTTAATCCAGTATGAGTGTTGTGCTAGATCTTCAACAGCTAAAAAAATAATCAACAAACCGGTTCTGTTTAAAGACTGATTCTTCATGTTTAGAATAATTTTTTCTTCAAGTCTGCTGTTCCCCCTAGTACTCCATGATTTATCTAATTGTAGGGTCATTGGAACAAGAGGTTTCCTAGATAAAGTTCAAGGCACACCTTTTCAGAGACATACTCAGTTCTTTGGCACATATCTGGCTTCAGCAGTGATAGTGCATTGAACTGACAGAAGAAAAATGAGATAGAGGAGCAAAAATATACTGCCTTGTCTCATGCATTTAAGGTACACTCCAGCATCATAAAGCAATAAAAAGTCATCAAGATTCATGGACAGAGACCACTTAGGAGACTTTTTCACCAATGCCATTAACAAAAATATCCTCCACATTACTAGAAGCAACAAATCTTACCCCCATTTACTTTAATAGTACAAGTCCTTGGAAGGCTGTTACTAATTACTGCATAATCCAACAGACAGGACAGTGGACAAAGGAGGAGTCAAACCCTGCATTCCTTCATTCCCTATGCTTTTAGACAATTTTTTTGAATTCTTAGTGTCTTTCCCTGTACATCAAGAAGCATTACATACATTTATAACTTATAATTAAATACTTCCAAATTTACTAATGAAAAGCATCACACAGGAAAAGAAGTATATCCATCATGATGCACATTTGAATAAATGCCAACAACTTATCTGCAATTTTATGTGATAATTACAATGGCATAAGTGACAGCTAATTCCTATCACAGCATTTCATCTGGAAAAAACCCCCCTGGTATTACTACTTTTCCAAAAGATTGAATTCAACAAAATTCAGCTTCTGAAAAAAAAAAATCCCAACAGAAAATAGCCTGAATATGGTACATCAGCCACGTGAATGAACATCTGTCCACTAAAAACTGTTTGCATGTTCTCCAAGTTGCAGGTCAGAAGCAAACTCTGAAGCTGCTTGCATGAGATGAAGGTGCTTCAGTGTGAAGAGGTACATGCACATTTTGATGGATGCAACACACCTCAGCACAGGACTGCACTGTGTGTGCTGTTGCAGCACCATAGCTGTGGAAGGTACCAGCCTCAGGAATCTTGCCAGCAGGTTGGCAAGAGATTAATGTGGTGCATGGATTTAATGAATGGTAATGAAGGGTAATATAACACCAGACAGAATCATTATTCTAATCAACAGAGTCTGAAGTTCTTTGTTAAGGAGGCTAAATACCTGAGTAGAGAAAAAAATGCAGAATGCACTAACACCCCACACAGCACAGCGCAAAGAATGACCATATACATCTGTAAAGGGCATTTTTGGAGTATCACTCACAAAACCTCCAAGTTAGCGATGTGCACTTCTTCCCAATCCCCTGTCTGACAGACATGTGAGTTTTGTTGAACTCTGTATCTGTAGTGTTAATGTAAGCTCCCTGTTAAATAAGTTTCTGTAAATGATCTATGCAACTACTCTGTAATTAAATACCTTCCTGTTTCCGAGATGATAGTAAGAATTTTTTCCAACAACTTTGCAGCAGAAAGGATATTTTGCAGTTATCAGAGCAGAAAGCTTGAACAGTCTATTTTTCTCCCAAGTACTCATCACAGAAAGCCTCAGCCTAAGGAAAACTTTTAAGTCCTGAATGCACTTTCTTTCGGAGTGTTAAAATACAAAGCATCTTCAAAGCTTCTGTCATAGGCTGAGGATTCTTAAACTAGTTTCATACCACATTTTTTCTTTTAAGTCTCCCCATTCAAGTGGAGTACATTATTCGATACCTAAAATGTGATCATTTGTCTCTGTTTAAAATTTGTCTGTCATTTACAAGCATTAAAGAGCAAAGAATCTTTGTAGTTTATAAAATTGGGCTCTTTTAATTTCAATTATAACAACATGTTTCTGCAATGCAAAAAGCCGACAAGAAGTGTGAAAAAGAATGCACTAACTACAAAGAAGCACATCCTCTGAGTAAGTTATTAGGATACATAGTTACTGCATAGTCACATTATAATAAATAGACTTAAGGCAGTTTAGACATCTTATGTATAAGTTTCTTTACCGATTTAGTACCTTTCTTTACTATCTGAAAAATTATTTTATAATTTTATCATTCCACCTATATTTGCAATACTTGAAACATGCAACAGCATTTTAACTACTAAAAATCTTATATTTCATTTTTTCAACATAGTTTAAAGCTAGTGAAAAAAGGTGTTTCTTTTCTTCCTGACTGTATCATCCTAAACTCTTCATAAACAGAAGACAGAACTTGCTAATTACTACTTTGCTATTCTTTTATCATTTAAGTGAAAGAAGTTTCTGTTTCGTGCACCAGCTGAATTTTACAGCTAACACTATCAAAGTCATCAGCTATGAAATTCAACAGCAATACACCAGCATTTTCAGTAGAAAACACAGGCATAACTAAGATTTAACCCTGTATTCAAAATTTTTGTCTTTATCTCCACATACATAACATGGGAATATTGAGTTTCATCTCAGAGTTATATTTTACAGCAAGGAGAATATTGCAACTATTTACCACTTACAGTTTAGAAGCTGACCAATTGGCCATTCACAATTAATTTATTTTTGCTTAGTATCAACAGCGTAGCTACCAGAAATCAATGGATGACAACTCCCCTTGTCAAAGAAAGGAGGAAAAAAACCCCAAAAAACACTAGTAATCATTCACGTCCAGTTAATTATCAAAACATGGCCCAATTCTTATTAAAATAACATACTCACAGCTAGCTCACAATCACTGTTTACATTCCAAGTGCTTTACAACTGCATGTTTCAATAACCTTACAAGGAGTTATTCCTCTGTGGAAATAGAGCATTACAAAACGTCAAACTTGTTGCAACACCGCTGATGAAATTGTGAATAAAATCATCTTGGCTAAAATTTCACCGAGGAATGGAATAAAAAGGATATGCTGTTAAAAAAAACCCCAAAAAACCAAAAAAACCACACCAAAAAAAACGAACCAAAAATCCCGAAAAATTTAAAGCATTCCTCCCAGGTGAATATTTCTTCTTTGCAAAAAAAAATACAAAAATTACAAATTATGCAAATAATACAGCACTATTTTTTCCAGTTCTACTGTGAACTTTTATTTCACACACTGCAATTGCATTTCACTTTATTAAATGTTACAGAACAAACATACATTTCAATGAGTGGATTACTGTATTATCACATCACATCTGCATAGAAGAATATAAGGATCTCCTTAAGTGACATACACAGATTTGACTACATGTCTCTCAGTTACATTCAAAAGACTTCTAGATTTACAACCTCCAGACTTATATGAAAAAGAAATGTTCTCATTTTCAAAGCTGTCAATATTCTTAACTTTTAAGAAAGATTTTGGACATGTAAGGTGAGCATAATGGGAGCTGTGCTGCTGTTAATGAAAACTTTACCCCATATTTTCCCAGGCAGAGTGCTTAACACACGTACCAAAGGAACTGTAAGCAGCCAGTAGCCCAGACACATCAAACTTGGGACACACTAAGCAAACAAAACCTTAATCATTTACCACACTTCTTGACTCTTTCAAACAGATTCTGATGGTTTGAAAGCTCCCACCGTCTTCACATTAGGCATATCTGAAGCACTTAGGCATAAAGCGAATTAGGCAAGAGGTCACACTTCTAGCCAGGACACATCCCCTGAAACTTCAGATGATACATTCACAGATCCTGCCTGGTACAAATACGCCCTGGCTCCTCTTGCCTATCCCTCTCCAGAGTAACTTCCTCTCACCTCTAGCCGTCTCTATCCTTTCACTTACTCAAGCCTCTTCAATTAAAAACAAAGCTATGGCCAAAGCCAGGAGCAACTCAAAACCATGTAAAAGAAGATATCACATACAACACAAGTTCCTTGCTGCAACATGTCTCTCTGAATGAACTGACTCCATAGGAGCACTCCTAGTCAATTTGCTCTCTTAAAAAGAAAATGATTAATTGATACCTGCTAAAGAGAAGGAAAGTCTCTTTCTATGGAACATACGCAGTAACATCAAATTGCTACTCTGCCAACTCCTTCAACCTAAACAGAAATTCTGAAGAAAAAGAACCCTACATTTCAAAATTATCAGAGGTTTCAGTACACAGGTTACTAGAGATATCCACAGATATCTCCACAGAACCCACAGATATTCCTGTATACATTGTACACTCCAAGGCAAGCTTTCCCAGTGCAAAAGCTTGACAGAGACCTGGACTTTGCTAAGTACCTACATTTGGTTGATTGCAAGTACAGCAAATTCTAAAAACAAAGAAAGAAAACAAGAACAATAAGAAATAAAGTACACATGTATTCTGATGACAAAATCTGTTCCACAAGACAGCCCTTAAGACAGGCACTTTCTGGAGAGACCAAAAAGCAGTTTTTCTCTCCTCAAATAAAGGAAGAACTAAAACTTGACAGCAGCAGTGTAAAGCTGTGGCTGATTAGTCTCCAAGTTCCCACATACATACCTGGTCCTCCACCACCTTTCATAAAAGTATCAATAGTAAGGAAGATGTAGCTTCTGTGCAGATACAACTAGCTACACTGTGTAAATAACAAGATATATGTCTAAGGAGAATATCGTTGAAAACACATCAGGTGTTGCAATTATATGCAGCAATTTACTTATTTTTATTCACCTCAGCGTCACACAATCTCCAAATACAGATGCATTTAACCAAAGCACTCCAGCAACACAGCTAGATTTATCTTCTATGTCTGGAGCTAGTCACTTGGTCTCTCCATGTTTCTCTGTTTTTCCATCTGTAATGCTTCACAGAAAGCTTGAGAGGCTTAATTTATTAAGTAGCCCGCCAAGTGCTAAAGAAAAGTGTGTTACTAAAGCATTAAAACTGTTGGTTCCGAAAGGGTAAATCATTAACCAAACCAAATTGAAACCAAAAATATCCTTAAAAGGGCGCTGCACTTTTTAAATGCAGAAGTATCATGTTTACCTTATTTGCCTTTACAGGAAAAAAGCCTCCAGATTTCAGGTATTTTATTACATTAAGACATCAAGAGATCTGATTTGCTCCTGAACCCCCTTTCCATACACTTACTGTTACACTCCCAAAGGAGGTGATAAGCAGAGAGAAACAAACCAGTATTGCCAAATCGAAGTGACATGTGCCCAGCCAGACTCACTGTCCCCAGGCCACAGGGGAAGACCTCTACTTAGGAATCAACAGTGTTTAACTGGCAGCGTATGTCAATTACAGGTCACCTGATCAGGGCAGGAAACAGTTTGGATGCTAATAATGAAAAGGGCAAACTGCCCCGAATACCTGCAAGACAATATACTAAATACTGAGAGTAAACATATTTAAGCCCTAGACGTCTTTCAAACCAGTATCTCATGTGGAAGTTTTGTAGCTACACAAACCCAGTGTATAGGCTTTTGCTCTTTATCAATTGTTGTTTTTATTGCAGTATCACCGAAAGAATTCTCAGGAAGCCATTTCTGGCAAGCAAAACAGTTCACCTAAAATATTGACTTTAGGACAAGGATTGTCTTAAAATACCAGCTATATAAAATACAGACACCTATCAACCAACTCCCAAACACTAGTTCCACTTAGGAGTATATAATACACACCTTTTATAGCTAAAAACAGCTAAAAGAGGCAGCTGGGGTAAAATAAGAAACTCAAAGCAGAAACCAATAAATAACAGTACTGATTTCTTGTAATTTTAAAATTATTAAAATATGAACAGCCAAATAAAACAAACAATCTCAAATATATCACAGATTGAAACCAGTATTCATTAAGGCAAAAGAACTCCAGTACACTGTATAGAAGTTGTAACATTAGATCAAGGAACATAAGTGCTACCTTGAAAGAGGGTCATTTTGAATCATCAGATACTTAACAAAAATCTTGAAATCAAAGAGCAAACATGATTACAGACAATTTTCTTGTTATATGAATATATGTGTACACATATGCATATATTTTTAGGATATATGCCTACAGATTTTCAGCATATAAACATAGCATCACTCCAGTGCCATCCCTCATCCTAATCCAGCTAACCTTGCTGTGTGCTTTATATCTTTTTCAGACTGCAAATGTATATTTGTACTGCACTTTGCTGCTAGTGTATCCAGCACACAATTTAAAAGATGGCCTGATGCAACTGTCGGGATTGTGTGCTAGCTCTCTGCATCCTTAAGCTCCAAGTATTTCAATCCCCCAATTCCACATGCACACTGCAGAACCTATCCTGTCTGTAGCGTCCTGAACAATCACTATGGTAAAAATAACTTTCTTTCCTCCTGACATGTCAGTGTGGCTTGCTCTCAGCAGGTGACTGGCAATAAGAAAGTAGTTTCAGTTCCATCAGATGCACAGCGATGGACATACTTCTCTTCTGGAGCCAGCACCTGACCTATGTGCCATATCAAGAATACAGTGTTCAGCAAGTTAGCAGGCTTCTGCACATTTCAGGACAGGAACTCTTCTGCTGTCATTTGTCTCTTGCAGAAGCACACAGTGACATTTTGGCAAGGGGAGTAGGGAAGAGAGGAAGGGCTTTTTTGTAATCAATGGACATCAGATGTAATCAACGGACATGGTTCAAGATGCCTCACCTTTTGGTAGGCAGGACACTGACACAAAAAGCCAAGAAAATACCCTGAATGGTTTGGTGCTGCTATGTGCTATATGAGGTTCTGAAGGTCTGCACAACTTTTGTAAGATGAAAGTCATGATCCATTTAAATTCTGAGACTGTGGCATGACAATATAGAGCATGATTTTTTTCAATATGTACTTTGTTCCTGTAGAAAGTAAATGAGAAATAAGAACTTTGGTGCTCTTAATTTCCAGCTTGAGTAACAGCCATGAGGAACAGTACCTCACAGGAAGGTGAAGCCTTGAGCTTTGTACAGCACCACAGAGTTTAAATACATTTTAAAGATCTTTATCCAACAGCAATAGTGACACAGATCTGCCTAATACACAAGCCCAGCAAACCACTGCCTTGGCTGGACACACTGTGCCAGCAGACTATCTATTTCCTCCAATTTTTAATGAATCTCTCCCTCCTGCAGGGTGTCAGTCTCCTTCTTGAACTCCTGCTTTCATACTAGAAATTACCCTTTTTAGTGCCTTATGTCAAAGCAAATATCATCTTTTGTTGTCATATTTGCCACAGTCTCAAATACAATTTACCTGAATGCAGGTATGGATTAAATGATGCTGGGAAGGTTAAGCAGAGCAATCACCTGATTGATCTTAGCATGGTTGTTAGTATTCTGCAGAGAATACTGGCCTTACGGCAGATTCTGATCTAATCCAACATTTGTTGGACAGCATGATATACTTATTGAGGGGACCATGACAAGGTCACAGTCTAAACATTCAACCCAACTCACTATACAAGTAACATTAAAGGTGATTCCAAATGTAAACTTCCAAATATTTTGTAAAAACAGCCAAAAACTGATGGATCAGATACCTATCAAGGTGCTCCACATTGTCACAGTCAATAACAAGCAACTGAGGGAGATTCAGATTTCCTAAACCTTTAGACTCTCTTCATGGTACTACTACAAGGTAGCACAGGATATGTGTGACTCTGTACACTCCCAACCAGAAAAAGTCCAAGCTTGAAGTTTACATGGCTCTACAATAGAGCACACACTAACATATATTTGGAGCAAACCTCGTCGTCCAATTCAGTTTGTTTTAGCCCTCCAACTGCAGCAAAACCAACAACAACCAAGCCTGTTCTGCAGTATTGAAATTCTTTAGTTTTTGTTAGGTGCATAAGTCCCAAACCCTAACATTTAATACAAAGAAATTAAATATTGCCTATTTTCTTTTTTAGAACACCAATTCATGCTGTCTTTTTACAAGTTTTTGGAAGTAGCAATACTGGTAAGGGGATGAGGCTGAAGGAATTATAAACTTGAGATGCAATGCATTTGCTCTCCATTTATTTTGTACACAGTACTTACAGGAGTTATAGGACCATCAGTGCTGGGAAAACCTCTAAAAGCAGGTTAGGTGCTTCCTTTAACCCCACATTCACAACATTTCCCATCTAAGTTGAATGGTACCTTAAATCAGCACTGATTTGCCTTGCTGTCAGCATAACCAAGAAAAAATGCAACACTTACACTCATAATGGTGATGATTTTAAAAGTAAGAGGCAGACTAAACTATTCAAGTACTAGTGTCTTTCAAACAACTGCTACTGTCTCTTTTGCAAAACTAGGATAAAATGAGCTCTCACACAGTTCATTAGAAATTACAGAGCCTTTTACTCTACCACGAAGATTGGCCTGCTATGTCCTCATAAATCCATGGCCAAGAAGGCAGGGAAAACATGCTGACAAAGATTGCTTTGCTGTGCAAACAAAGTCGACGAAGGCGTTTGGGTCCAGCTGTCAGTTACCTGACCTTACAATGAGAAGGCACAAACTACCTGCAATGCTTCCGAAAAGGCCAACAATTACATTGGTAAATGATTAAGTTGCACTTAGAATTAAAGGCTGGAGGGATATTAGTGGTTTTGATTACCAGAAAAATACAAAGCAAGATTGGAAAGTGTTACTTCCTCTTTTACCTGCTATTAAAGGACAGTCCCTTCTCGCTCACCAAATTAGAAAGCTTCTTTTTGCTTTTATCCTCTCATCTTTCACATGATTTTTTTAACAAAAGAAGCAGTGACAATATATGAAATTTTAGGGAGTTAGAACAAAAATCTTCCTTATGACCTGTACTGACTTTCCATGTTAAAACAGGCCATAGCATTTCATCATATTATTTTAGCCTCACACCCAAGCTTTCTGGATGGCTAAAACATTGTGTGCTTCCAGGGAAAGCACCGGGGCCTTATGCGAGGATTTTGTGCAACAGAGAGTCTACTACATCCCTTGATAAGTTGTTCCTATTTAACTGTATCATTAGAAAACTGCATCTTATTTCTAGTCTGAACTGATCTAGCTTCAGCTTTCAGCCATGAGAATCCCCTTAATCTACCTGACAAAGAACCATCTAACTGTCAGATACCTTTGCCCTGTCTAAGTACTTATAGACTTATCAGGTAGCCTCTACTGTCTGTTGATAAACTAAATAGATTGAGCTTCTTAAATCTTCCATTCTAAAGCTGATTATCCAGGCCTCAAATTACCGTAGGGTTTTTCTGAAATCCTTCCAGTTTTTCCAGCACCAGATGTGGACATGAGAACTGGGATACAACACTTCAGTAAAGCTGTGTAAAATGTAGCAGTATTCACCTCCCCCTACTTTGCCAGTCATGCACTTTCAGCCTCCTTGAAGACTGCTTCGCACAGAGTAACACTTGAATTAATCAACCCTTAAAAGCAATTATTCCATCTCTAAGTATGCTCTATCTAGATGCTCTTCCTAATACAAAAAATTCAGAATGGACCATGACCAAGTTTACGTCTGTTTGTGGTAAAGAAAAATACATATATTTTTAATCCCGATTGCATAAGCTCTAAGTATGATGAAATGTATAAATTCAGTGTCTGTATTTTACAAGAGGAAAAACTACAGAGAGAAAGATTACACTGCAATCATGTAACAGTTATCCAATTTAAAACTCCCGCTTTAAACTATTATTTCATTCAATAAACTCAACATTTCCAGCCTATTTTGCACCATGGCGTTCTGATGCTCACTTATATATTCACCTATAATAGGTGCTGGGCAGAGCAGGTTATGTTCTCAGCAAAATCCAATGGGCACAATGAAAAATTGCTTCAGGCTAAAGCCAGTGTTCTTCCAGACAAAAGGCAGAGCTGCAGGCTAGTCATGGAGGATTTGCTAATGTTATAAATCTACCCATGTAGTGAAAATTAATTGCCAGTTATAATCTTCAATTATTACTGTATCACCAGCTAGTTTCCCCTTCCTAGAAACCTGAGCAAAATCATGAAGTATCTAGGATGACCATTTTCACAACACAACAAAAAGAAAAGTGCCAAAAAAAAATCCAATTAGAGATTATAAGATCATATCCTATCGTATCTGGTAAAGTACACATGGTCCTCAACGGTAGAGCAGATGCAGAAAAGAAGATGACTGCAATGTTTGCACAGAAAAGGAGCAAGCAACCTAGCTTTTGGAGCAGTAACATCAAATTCTGCTTTTAAGTAATTAAAAAATATTGAAAAGCACTGTACTAGGATATGTGGTGACTTGCTAAAATATAGTGAAGTACTGCAGGTTTTTGCTGTAATAAGAAGCGACCTATTCTCATCAGTGTGGTTTGGGTAACTGCTCTTTGAGAGAAAGATAAACCCCAGTAACATATTTTGAAATATGTCAGTCCTTACTTTAATGAGTAAAATGTGGTGCCAATGGCAGCATCAGCTTTTGAAAAACAGTAAACAGAGTGCTAGTCATTAAAGCCTGCCACAACCTGTCAAAGGGAAAGGTAATGTGCTCTGGTATTTTGCTTTTTCTTCCCCCCCCCCCCCCAATAAATAAATACATTCTATGCACCTATATTCTCTTTGTAATCTAGAAATAAAGCATTGTTCATTTCCTTTCAAAATTGTTATGCAGTAACATACTTCAGTGAGAACTGGATTACACCCTATCAGTACACAGTAGACTTTCAGTATTCTTTCAGTTAATTCCAGTGCAGGCACGATTGGTCTTCCAGAAGCAGCAGCCATGTTTGTCCCTCCTCTTTCAGTGACAAATGGACTAATTCCTACACATCATAGCTGGTAGGACACTTTAGGCCTCCTTACAAAGAGAGGTGATCTATAAACATCAGTAGTCAACTTGTTTCTTCTCATGACTTCTTCCCATCCACTCATTCCCTCTGCCATTCCTGACACGAATAGTATTTCATACCCTTCCTCTGGATATATACACACTGTCCTGATTATTACTCAAAGCAGCTTCAATATCATGATTTTGAACACAGGGAAAGTCTCTCTCACAACCTCACAGTACTAAAATAAGCAAGCTTTTAAAAACACTTGTTCTGTGTATTGTTTTCATAGCACACTCTGCTTGCACATAGTACGTCAGAAATCTGCCATGGAAAGCCCACATTCAGGGGTTCTCCTAAAAAAAATATTTAAACTTCAGAGGAATTTGGACACAACAGGCTCATCCTGTTGATAGTCTAGAACAAGAGTCAAAACTGTTTAGAATTTTGCATGTCACTTACCCTCCAATCCTGTAATATACAAACAAACAGGCATAAAAGAACTAAGACAGAAGAAAAAGTGTAAAAGAATGACAAACCTTGTTGCACACACAATGTGTTAGTTTCTCTTCACTTTACGCCTAGTAGCAAAACTAGGGCACTATTCAAGAGAACAGATGAGGCTGAAGCCTAATAAAAAAGGGAATGTTGAAGTATTTGGAGAACAGAGGGCATGTTTAGGGAACAGAGTTAAGAAAGATTAAGATTTATCTTTCAATATTTATGTTATTTTTGCAGTCTGGCAATTACAATTAGTTTTGCTTTCCAGCTCCGAGACAGTAAGACAATATTAACAAAACAGGGAGAGTTTATTTTTACAAATGAACTGCTTTCACTAGAAATCTGTTCTGTATGCTACTTGCCGGTGTGCTATACTATCAGCTTTGATGCCTCCTTCCTCCACATCGACTAATTATTCTCTACCTCCTTCAAATTCCGCCTTAAAATAGCTTACTGCATGAAATTTTTCAACATTCATAGACTGATTTTTGTCTTCACAACATACACTACTTATGGTTTTGTCTGAAATGTATTGGAAACTCTCAGAAATACAGACCATATCTTGCTGTTTTAAAGCTAACACTTCTATATGTTACAACATTTGAACACATATGTGACATGCCCCTTTAGAGCTTTCCCAAATAAATACTTAATTACAAGGAATTAAAAAAAACCTCATAACAAATGAAAAGCCTACAAGAACTCCCACAGAGGATAAACTCTTACCTTCCAGGGAAGCGATAAAAGTTTGCAATACCTTTGATTTGCCAAGGAGCTTGGAAAACAAACAGTCAGAATAGTGACAGGTATCTTGAAAAGCTGGAAAGAATAATAAATGCCACAAAATAAAACTCGTAGCATTCCCTCCTTGAGCAATGCAGTCAAGAATAATTTTTCCTGATGAGCAAGAAACCCAAAAATATGTAAAGCTGCATTACCTCTTACAAAATTTAAATACCTACAAGGCTTGGTAATGTTCACACCCAGTGCGTTGTGAGTTATGAGAGAAGCTGAAGAAAACTTACACCAAGCACAGAATGTTCGAAGACTCTATTAAAACCGCTATACACACAGCTCACCATAATTTCAAGAGCTGAAACATTTTTCCTCCCATTTCTCCTCATGTTTTTCCATTGCCATGCAGTTTCTTAGTATATTTGCCCAAGGTTCTCCAAGTCTTCTAAAAAGCCAAAAATACAGCGAAAGCATGAATACAGATCAGAACCACAAAACTTCATGATAGTGCACAAAAAAAAAAACCCAACCAAACCCTGAGAGACCCTGAAGAGAAAATCTGAAGACCTTTTCTTTCCCTTTTTTCTCAGCACCTCTGCATGGTGACGTGTATAAGCTGCTGGGATGACTGAACATTGATAACATACAGGAACATGCAGAAAGTTGCTTGGGAAAGGCAGGCAAGGTAATGAATAAAGCCTTCCAAGTCAAAGGATCAGCTCAATGTTCTGTGTGTGAGGGAACAAATCTCTTCCATAGCATTCTCCTCTTCTTTAAACAGTTGTTTAGATCTACTAAAGAGATGTGAAAACCTGAGATTAACTTCTTAAACACTGAATGACATGAATGACAGCCATTCCATGTAACACCTCTAAAACTATTATGTCCCGCTTTCTCAGAGGAAAAAAAAAAGTGCTGTATCATAAAGCATGCCTGCCTGTAGCATGTAGACAGGAACAAGCTGCTTTGCCCTGCAAGACAAGCGAAAGCCATACAACCATGGTTACTGCAGCACCGCGCCCAAGCTCTCACGATACACCCTGAGCAGTACGACATTACCCGGGGCCCAGTCCACGATAATGCAATCCCGTGGCCTTGTCTCAGCTCTGGAAGCAGGAAGCACAAGTCAGTATCAGTATGTGACAGATCACGCAGACATATTATCTACTTATGATGCACTGAAAGGAACAGAACTACTTTCACGTCCATCATGCGATATGATAGATATGACCAGACACTCTTCTCTCTCCTTGAAGGGCTTTTTTTTTTTGTGATGCTTTTTGCTTCTGCTTGCCAATACTAGGTCCAACTCTACCAACACTGAACTCATGCTCGTCTTAAACATCCATTTTCTTCACTGTATTCTTGCCTGTCCTAGAATTTGCAGTGGAAAAGAGAACCGGTCTGAAAATGAGGTTATCGCACATTTTCTCTCTCTCTCTCTCTCCTGCTGCTTACTAATCTGTGCCATTCCTCCAGTTGAGCTGAACCCACACCTGCAATTTCAGCCTTTTTTCTTCCTACTTTTGACTCACTCCTCAAACCTTTTCTTTTGTATCTATTTCTTTCTCTGCAACAGAATGCAAATATTTATTCCAGGAGAAAGCGAGAAAACATAATAACCATTTCACATTCTCTCTTCCCACTCTCTTTCTCTCTCTTATAGCTCTCCCTTCTTCCTCATACAATACACACAAAACACATCTGTCCCACTCTCCATTTGCCTCACTCACATCACCCCATACCTCACATCCCCTTTCTCCTCCCGCTCTGACAGAACAGCAGGACAGCCAATGAGTCTTTTCTGTGTTTGGAAATCTACTTCTGACCCCTTGATTCTCTAATTACACTACTCTTTCTGTCTTTCTCTCACCTCTAAGCTTATTATGCTGTTTGATAACGAATTATACTTTTGTCTCTAACTTCATCCTGAAGTTTCCTTCATCTGTTCCTTGCACTACAGTGAAACTATTCTCACTAGAATGTCTAAAAACCTTTTACTATTGCAACATCTCAAATTAATCATTTACATCACCCATAACCCTTGCGCGTTCTTCATAAAAATTAAATTTCTTTCTCCTTTTGAAGCATTCACTCTCTGTTTCTGACTTCATGGCTCTACCCTCTCCTGCTGCCCATCCCTCCTGTACCAATCCTTTTACCAGTCACTGGCAGGCTCCTTATTCCTCCTTCGTCTTCTAGCAGATTGCCATTGAGCTGTATCTTTTGCTCCTACTCCTATGTCTGAGAATTTTACATTCAGTTCCTGAGAATAGGTATCAAATACAGTAGATTTATGTCTAAACAAAAAAACTCATTCTATCTTTCTGACACTTCTTGCCACTGAGTAGCTGTTAGCTTCAGCTCGACACAGCTAGAACAGAATTTAGATCTCACCACTCCTACCCTCTTCTCTCCACCTCCTCTCTTGATCACCCTGGACAGCATAATCAATTTGTCTGTCATTCAGATATAAAATACTATGATAAACTACTATGTCATCTTTGCCAGTAACTTGTCCCTTGATCCGTTCGTTCAGGTTACATCTATATCTAAATTATTCTTTCTTGTCTTGCATCCCTAGGAAAAAGTCTGCTCTAAACATCTTCAGAGCTAAAGGTTTGTCGGGGCCTTCACCTCACATTAATTAAATTTTCTTCTTTTTCATGTTGACAAAGATTATCCTGCTTGTTCACACTGTTCAAAAAGTTTCGTCTTCTATACTGTCATACTGCTTTACCATTATTCTCTCTGCATCTTCCTATGCGCAATCCTCCATTCCAAATTTAAATACTGGGAACAACTCATCTTTGCTTTTCAGATGCCTCTGTCTTATGTACATTATACTGTCCACATCCTACTTGCCGTCACACCATTTGCTCACATTTCTAGTTGGTTCATGATGTCAGTATTCATTTATGAAGCTTTTGACAACCAGCCTGTATTTTCATTCAGGCCAGTTTCCACAAATGAGTAAGGATACCTTCCAAGCTCTTGCAAAATTACTTCACTGCCCTCCAAATATCACCTTAAAACCTTCCTTGCTACAGTTCTAAGAAAGCTACTTTAGTTTAGGCTAAAGCCAACCATCTATCACATTGAGCAATTAAGTGCTTTTGTTTGTTTGTCAATATTAAAACTCCTGCTTCGTCATACGTTAAAAAATTAGTTCTCTGCAGCAGAATTTCACAACACACACAAGCACACACCCTTCCTCCCTGTGCTGGTCCCCTGCACAGTAGCATCTACTGTCTGATGAGGCTGCTGAGCATTAGGATCATGCAAATAATAATACTGCCTCCCTAGTCATTGCACTAACAGATCAATTACTTATATTCTTGCAGATCATTGTCCTCTGACTATCTCCATTATCAGCACTAAACAAATAAGGTTTTGGCTCTTTCAGTGTTTGTTGTGGTGGCATGGGTCCAACAAACTTTTCAGATTTAAATCATCATATGATCCTGTCTCAGTAAGATATAACTAAGTGCAGCTTAAAAAACAACTGAATATGCTACCAACCAACTGATAATCTCTCTAACCTAGACAATCACAAGTGGCCATCCTAAAGCCACCTGAGGACAGGATATTTATCAGGGATTAAAAAAATGAACACACATAATGATTTACATTTCTTTAAATCTCAGCTTCCATTCTGACCATTTCAGCTCAAAATGATGACAAGCTCAAATCACCTTATTTGGTCACTGGAGAGGTCCAGTCCCATCCTCTTTTGTCTTGCTAGAGAAGAGAATTTTGATCCAGCAAACTTCTCAACAGCTACTACTCATATGACATTAGCAATGTTCAATCCAAATATAACTTCAAATTCCCAGACTCTGCCTGCCCCCTATGTCTAGGCCCCTGCAGTAGGAAAAGGAAGAGAAAGAATGACTAGACAGAAAACATAAAACACCGTATAATAGAAAAAAAAAATAAACAAAATAGAGAACATAGAGAAGATCACACAGAATCAAACCCCACAAACTCTTTCCCTTTGCCAGTCATTCTTATGTCTTGATGCTACTTCAGTCACCCTTCTGTCTCTTCTGCTGAACACCTGCTCCCAGGGAACAGAAAGGGAAGCCAGCCTAACCCCCTGCGTACTGTGCACAGCTCTGTCACAATACAACTACTTCCGTTTTACAGATGATTCACGAGGGGCCCACAGACTAAGTGAAACTGCACTAGACACATACTAGAACCAGCACTTGTGCAGAACCTAGAGCTTCTGTCATCAAGTCCTTTGCTACTTCTGGCTGATGATCTTTCTGATCTGGGAAAACTCCTGTTCTTTTTTTGTCAAATGGAACACATTTTGTAAATACATGAACACAAAAACCAAGAAGTTGGAGACCAAATAATTGTAAATTCTAATTCTGTCAAGAAAACAGACAGATAGGATATGTGTCAGGCTTAGGCACTATATTATTAATACAACTTAGTAAAATATGAAGGAAATCAGTGAGTGATAATCAAAACATTTCAGAAATAAGGAAGACATTTCTATGTATGCAAGACCAAGAGCAATCAGAAAGTTCACTTCTCCAGCAACATCAATGGCTTTCAGGGATAACTTTTAATAAGCCATACAAAACGTTATGACAAAACCAGTCCCTTAAAATCAACCAGAGAAAGGGACACAGAAAAGAAAAAGAGAGAAATTATGCATGCAATAGTTGGTTTTCCTCTGTTCTGTATCAGTTGCAAGTAACTGTGCTGGATTCTTCCTTGAATTTGAGTCAGCTTAGTCAGCTGCATAGCACTGTGATAAAAAACTGGGCCATTTTTACCCTCATAGCATCTACCCTTCTCATCCATCAAGAGAACCATCAATATTTCTTGCTATAGACTTGCTATTAGACCTCTGTCAAACACCCTTACTATGTCATGACAACATTTGCCAAGGGGTTTTTTTGCATATTAATTACCTAAAGACATCAGTTTCACCTGGCATCCTGCACCATTAACTCCCAAATCAGCTTTTTCAAAGACAAGCTGAAGAACTACTGCACCAAGTTGAACTTGGAAGACAGAAATATCTAGTAACTTAATCTATGCCCATATACACCAAAAATCTTTCTTGCCAGTCATTCCAAAATCAGTCTTAACAATGAATAGTCATGGCATTCATATAAGTTTACATTGGAGTTAATTCTTTAAGAAACATTCATAGCAACAATACTACTTTTACTGAAGGTGACCTTTCTTAGTAATGCATGCAGTGGCTACCAGAAACTTTCACTCTGACTATCAGAAACTTACGCTTTCTGCCTACAGAACTCCTGTGATTCACAAATAGAATGTAAATTGAAATGTTTTCTATAGTATTTTCCATTGCTTTCATCTCATTCATACACCTCAGCCTTAGTTAAATGGCTAGTATTTTTTTGCCCCAAAGGTAAAACAGCACCTGATAATGTCCTAATTTTTAATTAACCAGAAAACCAGGCCCATTTCAAAGAAATTACTCCATTTCACAGTGGAAATGGTTTAGCTTGTGTGCAGTCTTTTTTTTTTTTACACACAGAAATCTATACTTCATCTATAAACTATTAAGCACATACAGAGGCGGATCAACAAGAAAACACACACGTTTTTATATCTCACTCAAAATTAGATACACAAAGTCATTTACTTTCTGTGGTGACAGAAGGGCTTGGGGTACCCTCTAGTAAACACATAAATTTCCCTCTTTCTCAAGTCTGGTTATAAATTACAACAAGTAGAAGGAATGTCAGAGACAGATCCTTAGTGACAGTGCTGGCAGTTGACAGGGAATCACACATGGTTTCCCCACACACAATCAAAAAAAGGTACCTTGAACTACAGGAGATCTAACCTTTTCAGAACAACTGTTGCACAAATACTGAACTTCATTAAGATACATACCACCTAACAAAACCAGATTTTTTTAAGAAGTAATTTACAGTAAAACAGTTTTACATACATATTCAAAAACATCAAAATCTTGATTCAAAACACAGAATGTCTGATCAGAGAGCCTTACCATTACTCCACTCCTTTTATCTAGTGTGTGGGATGAAGTACTAAAGGACAGGTTTCAGAAAATAACTATGAAACTATGAAGATAAACTACAATTCTGACTGAATTTTCTGGGCACTATCATACATAATGTTTAATTCTTCCTCTGTCATCATTCCTTGAAACAGATTAAATGAGGTGACAGCCATAACCAGGAGACATGCCACCCCCTGCAGAAGCTGTCCATGTGAAAAAAAGAAAAATCAGAGCCAGATATCATATACAGAACTGATCAGCCACTTACACACCAGAATGCACACCAGAATTCAATCCCATTGTCATTTCTCATCCTAAACAAAGACCCCATGGGGACCTCTACTTACTGTTTTTATTCCCAGCATAAAGATAAGAATGGTAAGAAAAAGTCTCTCTTGAAAACAGCCACAGTTTTGTGCCCTAACAATTCTCAGTTGTTTCACTCATCAAGCTCCACAGAATATTACATCTGTTTAAGAATCAGTATCTCTGGAAGACTATTAGCTTACAGAGAAGAGACCTAAAATTATACAACATTCAACCTTCTCTTTTGCCCACTGTAAAACCAAAACCAACCCCAAAGCACCATCTACAATGGTCTAAATTTAATAACCATATTTCTTTCTTTTGGAGTATGTGTTTAAAACCTTGTTATAGCTTTCTTTCCCTCTCAGCCCTTTCTAACTTTCCCTACTACCACAAAAAGGTGGAAGATGAAGGTTGTAAGAAAAGCAAGAGTGTTTTTATTCTTTTTTGCTTAGTTTGTTTTTAGAGGAGACAAACAGCACCACAGGCAAACCACTAGTAAACAAACAAAAAAATTAAACAAAAGTCAACTCCAATCTCTATGCTTACATTAACCAGCTGGTTTTGTCTTCTTTCACAATCTCCCCATAAGTAATTTTATTTCTCTTCCTCTTGCTTTTCATAAAGTAGAACGTTGTATGTCACATCCTTTTTTCCCCTATAGAAGTGTTCCCTACTACCACCTAATGTCCTTAACTTATTTTTCCAAGAAGAATGACAAATTATTCAAGGTATTTTTCTGAAGAATGAAAAAGATACTGAAAGCAAAACTATCAGTATCCCTTTAATTTTGTTCTTATGTTGCCAAAGGATTTATCAAAAAACTTTTCAACAGATATTTGTGTGGGAAGTCAAAATAGGAAAAAATAAATTGTAAACAATTATCCAATAGATTTAAAACTCCAGTTTGCATGTGTAATCATAAAGTAAAATGGTCAAGTTTGGGGTGGAACAATAAAGATAAAAAAATCTCTACTTTTAACACAAAATCAGAAAAACAATTATAATTTTTATGTAACATTCTTAATGTCAAACAATAATGAATCGGTATGGTTAGTGAAAAGACAAAACACACACATCATCAGATTGAAACTTCAATAATACAAACCCACTGAACTGGGAAACTGAAGTTGACTATGACACCAAGTACCCAGACACAGACCGAAATCCCATAGGCCATATTTAACTCTGCTGTAATTCACAAATATACACAGGATACCTTTTGCTCCTTTACAGCCTGTCTATCTACAAATACTGACAGCACTCAATGCTTGCACATTACTAAACCAATTTTTAATAAAAGATCCACATGCAAAACCAAAAAAAGTCCCATTTTTCCATTATTTTCTCAAACTCATGCCTCCAAAATTAATCTATAATCATTTATAGGTTATGGCTGATAATAACAGAACACTGTACCTACCTCAGGCACACAATTATTGTGATATTTCACAGAACACAGATTCTTAAATACAGACTTCTTTTACTATGCTTGCTATCTGCAAGAGAACCTTCAATTCTTCAAAATGCCATTCAACCTTTTAAAATTCAACATAAATTCTAAATGCTGCTCCAATTCTGATAACCCCTCTTTCAGCTAAGCCGGTTGCTTGGTAGTGATTTGTCAGATAAGTTACACAATACTGTTTCTGTTTCCTGATTAGATAAGCAGATAAGTTGGGGTTTTTTTCTGGCACAAACATTTATGTATAAAATGTCTCATTTTCTGTGAACACTTGCAACTTTGTAATCCCCTCTCTACAAATCTACATGCCAGTAAAAGTCAACCACGGAACGACTGCATTTGCCATAGGAAAACTTAGAGTAAGTATCAGCATGCAAAGAGCAATTCTGTCTAGAAAATTGAACAAACGTTCAGGAAATTTCTCCCTCTCGAAGCTGCCTACATATACACTGCAGAATAAAGGAAAGCAGTGAGCAATACTTCTGTGTCTTTACTTTTACTCTTAATATGGGGCACAGGGCTTGGGTGCATCTCTTGCATTACAGAAATGAACAGCACACTCAGACTGTGACCCCTCTGCCCAGGGATTCAAGTATCAACCCCTTGGGCAGGCAGAGACTTGGCAGGGAGTGTTCCTACCCCCTACCTCTGGGAAATGCTGCCTCCCACATCCCCTCTTGGGCCAAAGAGAGAAGGAAGAGCAGCCTACCACTCTAAACACACATGGTACACAACCAGAAAGGAAGCAGCGAAGCAGGGATCAAGCTAACTGAAAGCACTTTTTCCCACACGAAACCATTGTTTTTCTACAAAACCAAAGTGAAACACCTTGTCGTGGTCTGGAGACCAACATCATCCCACGCCTTAGCCCCCAGCATGCTCTGCACACAGTTCCACTCATCTAAAAAACCTGCTAGCTTAACTGCTTACAAATGGCCACATAAACCCGGTCCTATCTACTAAAGATGATGAAATGCAGACAAATATGACAAGAAGTGCAGAGAGATCAGGTTTCACACTATCTTTACCAAACAGGACAGTAATTTTTGATACTTAAAATCCTGACCGTCAGTGGTCCCCAGTTACTTGATACAAGTAAGTTACAAGTAACAAGTGATATTTCTAAGACACCACATACAGTCTCCTGGCACCACAGATGCCATTAAAAAGGTACATTCAAATTGGTAAGATCGTAAAAAAAGGAGTTGGGTTTGGTGTTTACACCTATCATGACCACAACTCTTGTCTATGAACAAAGCAGGCAAAAAAATTCAACATGTCACACAACACGTGAGCAAGATCAGAGCAAAAGCACAAGCATTTCTGCAAATACGTGAGAAATGTTTCCTGCAGACCAATCTAACTCTTCAAATTTTTCCCCAGCTTTGTAAATAAATATGGTGAGACCCAAGGAAGATTTACAGTGGGTGTTCAGACACACAAATGGGTGTGGTGAAAACACCTGTATTAACAAACTGCCTAAATGAATATAGTAGAAATATTTCAACACATACTAATTTATTCAAACTTCATGGAAGTTCTTTCTAAGTGATCTAACACAAATTACTACTTGGAAGCAATAACATCCCTAAGGCTTTTTATTTTCTAAATATAACAGTCAATTTTGGGGGGTTTTTTACGTAGTATTATGACATTAGTACTATACAAGCCAGTAAGTGCTTCACACCTGTCATGATCATAATGTCAGCAATGACATTACACTTTGCATGAAAATAATTTTTCTGAATAGTGAATTTAGAAAGAGCTCCTTTGATGGGGTCTCTGACCCTGCAAAAAACCAAACAAGACTAGAACTGGTAATTTAAATGGAATCATTCTAGGAAACAATTTGCATATTATGTATGACTAAGTAGTAGAGACACACTTCAATCTTTATGTCTCAAGCTTATAATAAGAATTTGTGCTCAAGGACTTCCGTGCACAAAACATTTTATCTCAACAAAGTAAGCTCCTTATGAAGGCCCAGCTGAAGTAGCAAAATTGTTGTTCAATTATTTATGAATCAACATTCCTGATAGATGTACAGAGCCTTGAACCTTTTACCTTTAAATAAACTACAGGTGAATCCCAGTTCTGCTGCTAACCTATCTTTGGGCTGACAAAATAGAGAGGTTCAGGCACACAAGAATCAAGACAGGAACACAATCAAGCTTGGCATCTCTGTAAAGGTCTTTCAAAAAGGAAGTTTTATGCTATTTTAAATAACCTTATTGCACACTCCATGCAATTTTATAGTTTATTACACAAATCTACATTATTGATTAATTAATTCTTTTTTCAAGAGCTTGTTTAGAAAACATAAGATTCCTTTGAGCTGCCAAGATGCTCAAAATCGAATGCATGTGTAATGTCAACTATAATATAACGGGAAACTTAACATCATTTCAGAATATATATTATGACATTACAGGTAATAGTGGGATTTCTCTCAACATGAGTAAATCACACTGAAGTTTCACTGCGATGGGATCGTTCATCATGAACTGACTTCCCAAGAAGTATTTGTCAAGACAGAGAGGTTGTGTATGTAAACCACTTTCTTAACGAAACCGAAACAAACACAGCTACTTTAAATAGTATCCTGAACCATTTCACCAGCTGCATTAGGTGTTAGCTCAGCATGATGTTAATAACACACATCACAAACAAAAAGTGTAAAATTGATTTGCCTATACTCACCACTAAAGTTTCTCCTCTTGCAGCTGACAGAACTGTGTCAGGCCTGGCATATTGGCAAATACCACTAACCTGGAATTTGCCTGTTCACACTGATGGTACCAGAAGACCTTATGGTCTAAATGACTAATTTGATTTGCTTTTGCATAATATGCATGGCTTAGCGTAACCTAGGATAATATTTGAGGCTGGCTGCTCAGTTGACTGTAGGTCACACTCAGCAGTAAGAATGAAGAATAAAATACAATTTGAGCTAAAGTGAATGAACTTGAAGATTGTAACAGACTCTTTCTCACTGCAAGTGAAAACATCTCCACTAAGTTGCTAATAATAACATAACGTTTAAAGTTTATATGCTTATCTTCACAAGCAACTGAAACGTTGCACTAAAGGACAGGGTCCACCAAAAAATCCAATATGGCCACTGATGTTCAGTTGTCTTTTGACTCAAAACTGCCTTATCTTTTACCACATCTGTCAATTGCACATATACACCTGTTATAGCCGTACTTCAAAAGAAGCTGACACAGTGACAGTCATCTGCATGTATCCAACCCTGAAACGTTCTTCATGGCAGAGAGATCCATATGCTACCAGACCACCCTGTCAAGGCCAAACCACAGTCATCCACAACCACCAAGAGACAGACAGGTAGAGAGGTGTGCCAGCACTATCCACTTACCTTCTTTATTAAGCCTCATAACCTCCCTGCTTTTTCCACCCTCCTTTCCAGTCTCTTCCAGATCTACACCTGCAGAAGAGAAGCAGAGTCAGGAAGCGCCGAGGGCCCTGAGGTGTGCATTTATTGTTTGGCGAGGGGAGGAGGAGAGGTGAGGAGGTGAGCAGTGTTTCTATTTGCAACAGCAAAAGCACAATGGTCGGAGCATCTGCCAGGGAGCGGAACCGCCGGGCCCCCCGCGGCAGCACCCTCGTCCCCCCTCCGCGCCCGCGGCATCCTCCGGCCCCTCCGCGCATCCTCCCCCTCGCCCCCTTCCCCCACCGCGGCGCCGGCCCAGCGCCGCGGGGCAGCGGCACGGCAGGCGCGGCGCGGCGTGCGCCTCCCGCACACATGGCACGGGGGCTCGGCCGAGCGTCAGCTGAGCGCCCGGGGGGCGGCACCTCCCGGCCCCGGCGGGAGGAGGGAGAGGAGAGGAGAGGAGAGGAGAGGAGGGGAGGGGGGGGGCGGCCCGGCCGGACCCCGGCCCCGCTCCGGGGCGAGCGGCGTGCGGAGCCGGACCGCGGCCGGTCCCTGCCCTTACTGTGCGGGGGGCGGCGCCGTGCGCGTGCGGGGGGGCGGCCTCCCGCACCCAGGCGGCCCAGGGCTGGCCCAGGAACGCCTCGGGACTGGGCACGGGCCGCTCCAGGGCCGCCATGGCGCCGCGCCTGCTCCTGCCTCCTTGTTGCTTTTCCCGTTTCCTTCGGCGGCGGCGGCGGCGAGCGAGCGAGCGAGACACGGGATTCGAGAACGCCGCACGTCATCCTCGGGACGTTCCGCCGCCCACACGGGGGTAGTGTCAGCCCCTGCTCCCTATCAGATCGGGCTCCCCGCCGCACAGCGCGCATGCCCGCGCCCCCCGCGCCTGCGCCCCGCGCCGCCGGCACCGGGCCCGCGCCCGCCCCGAGGGGCGAGGGACCCGCGCAGCACCGCGCTGCCCCTCCGGCACTGGCCCGGCCCGGCCCGGCCCGGCCCGGCGGAGGGGAGCGGAGCGGAGCGGAGCGGGGCCGGCGGCCGAGGAGCCCCGCCGGCAAGGCGCAGCCGCCGGCCGTGCGCGCCTAAGGGCTGCGCGCCCCGCGTCTCGCAGCGCTCCGCAGTAAGTCGCTGGGACGGGCTCTCGGTAACTGCGCCTCGGCCCCTCCGCGCCCCAGCGCGGCGCCCAATCGGACCCGGAGTGGGGCGTCGGGGCTCCTCTGCTCCCCGACTTCCAGCTGAGCTCCTGTGGATCACCTATAGCCACAACCACAGCCATTTTGTTGTCCAAATGCTGCCTAATGTGTAGTAGGCTTCGTCTGTTTGCAAATGGGATTTTTCTCGTTTTCTAGGCTACGGTACAGCAGCTCTGAACTCGCAGGTCCGGCTACTCTCAAACAGTACCGAGGTTTTCATCTCGCTCTACATAAACTATGGGACGTATATGCTTTTAATTTAGGACAATGTAATTCTTGCTTATTTCTCCATTGAGGTAAGAATAGAAAGTAACCGTCACATTTTTTTATACTCAGTGTACCTGATTTGGGTTAGGAGTTTCATCATAAGCTTGTTGCTTCAGCTTACACCTCTTAAGCCAAACATAAACACTCCTGGTGAAGGAGTGTTTCATTTAATCAGTATCACAGATCCCACATGTAGCATTTTTCATACAGCTCTGCAGCCCCATTAGGGGTGGTAGTGATGGAAGTTTATGGTTCAACACACACTTCTCAGAGTGGTGATGTGGGCTTTGCGTGGTGCCATCCCTGTCCTGTGTCTTTTCCCAGACTCTCGTTCACTTTTTGCTGGTTCAAACCATTATGAGACAATACTGAAACAGAGCATGGAATTAATCTGGACTCAAAAAAAAGAATAACATTTCAGGCCTGCTCAGGAGTTGGAGCTGTGGCCAGAGGGGCAGGACAGGAGTTGCTGAACTCAATACTGCTGTGTGTTGAAAAGTATGTGGTGCTGCAGTCTACAGTGGATTTAAGTACACTTCCCACAGCTTCATTGAGACTAGGCTCTTTACAGTACTAAAGTGGATAAATTTTTGGGGCACAGGACAAACGCTCTTTACCTCATGTACACTGTCAACCCACTCCACCTCTTCCAAAAAGTAGCTGGATTATACAAGTCCCATCATTACTACCCAGATGTGATCCTAAAACCTTTCATTCTATATGGCCTAGCCAGAGTGCCTCCAGTCAAGTAAACATTAGCTACAAGAACTTCAGTAACATTATCAAAGAAGCAGAAAGCTCACTAAAACACCCCTCAAATAAGAACCAGGCAATTGCAGCAGGCTTGTTAGCAACCATCGTGTAGCAGACTTAAGATGCATTACCTTAGATACAGTACATGGGGAATTTCCAAAAGCAGGAAGGGTAGTTGTGATGTAATGCAAAGCCTGGAATATTAAGTACAGTTCTGTCTACCAGTTTAAATGAATTGTCCTACAAAAAAAAGAAGTGTGGAAAGGGTTACCAGAATGATCAGAGGAATTAAGATTCCATCATATGAGAAGAGCTTGACTTAGTCTAACAAAATTCAGCCGGTAGTGGATATATTTGATGGTTTTTTTTAATTATAAGAACACATAATCATCAATGAAGAAGAAAAAAAAGGAAGAATAGATGTAAACTACTTGTGTTGAAGTTGCCCACTATACTGAAAAACTCTGGTCTGGAATAGCAAGATGGAATTCCTTAGAAGGAATTATAAATGACTTGAAGTTAATAGTCAACCATGTTTGGCACTTGTGTTCAAATTCACTGCAAGAGAGTTGAGCAATGTCTTGATAGTGCCTGAATAGTGTCATAATTAGAGAAGTTAAACTCCACAGCTTGTACCGTAACACTGGTATGATTACCCAAGATGTGTATCTGAAGACAAGATATGAAAGAAAGGCATGTGAGCACCCAGGAAATCCCCATCAGTGAAAACCAGCATTAGGTTTCAGGGAAGTATGGATGGCCAAATGTCTAATACTGAACACTACCACAGGATACAAAAGTAGTAAAGCAACTCCTAATCATATGACTGAGAAAAAAAGGGGAGGGGGAAAGTCTTTAATACAAGCTGCCTCAAACCAAGCAAAAAAAAAAAAGTGAAGAAACTTTCCAGCTTTAACACATGGCACTACACATGATCTACATGCTGCTTACCATGACACACTGCAGAACTACAGTCTAGGCTCTTAACAGAAACAGACCATATGAAGGAAAATTAGCATAAAATCAAAGATTCAAAATGTATCAATTCCTTCCTAAAAAGAAACAAGCCAGTGACTTACAGTTTAAGAAAGGTTTCCAAAGCCCTCACAAAGGAATTTCTCCTCTGTACCATATGTATTCAAGAACAACATTATCATTAAACAAATGGTTTCACAATCAGAATAACAAAATCATTTAGGTTGGAAAAGACCTTTAAGATTGTGTCCAACCATTAACCCTAAATCCATCACTAAGTCGTGTCCCTAAGTGACACATCTACACATATGCTCAACTTTCCTGTGATCAGCATCTTTTGTTTAAAGAGTGTGAGTTCTGCTTTGATAACATCTATGCTGCCTCTATAATCTGCACCAAGAAATAACCCCATCCCTGAGCAAACCAGGATCAGTTTGTCTCCATTGGCTTGTAGGGTGCAGGTCCTGAAGCTGCAGAACAGTATCCTCTCTTCTGCCCTAGGGCTTCTCCCCAAGATCACCTCTTGTTTCACTCCAGACTGGTGCCAAATAAACTAGTGTATGTGGCATGGACAGCTGTGCATTGTGCTCCAGAGCCTTGTAGCAAAATAGGGTGAGAGCTGATCTGACATCCTAAAAGTTTACCCATTGTTGGGACTATATGTAGTTCTGTCTTGTGAATGTGAGCTCAAGCTGCAACTTTATCGTAGCGAGAACATTCAGAGATGGTTTCTTCTTCCCTTCTTCTGGCACCTGCTTCTACAAAATTCATAGAAAGACAATCCTATTTAAAACTTCTACTCCTCTTTTGAATTTGTTTTTATTAATCAGTGGGGCCAAAATTTGTGGAAGGAGAGGAAAAAAGTGAGGGAAAGGCACAAACATGGTCACAGAAGACTTATTTCCCTAGGAAATGAGTAGAAAAAACTGCACATGAAAGTGCAGATTAAATATTCTTGGTTTTTTTCCCACTTGCTCACCAATACTGAAATTTAATTCTTCTGTGACCTTGAAGAAGTCACTGTACCACAGAAAAATAATTAAGTCAGTCAGGAAAGGTCCTTTTTTCCCTCCCCGGTCCCTAAGGATTTTTTTATTTCAATTGCTAAGCCAAGCTTCTTTTTGCTCTGTGGTTTTTCAAAATTCAATGTAATGCAGCCTTGATTTTGGTTGCAGCTTCTAAATACTACAGTGATCCAGTCATAACATGGTATTAAAAAAACAAACTATAAGCAAATTATGGCCTTTCATTAA
This sequence comes from Entomyzon cyanotis, assembly GCA_024500445.1. Taxonomy (NCBI): domain Eukaryota; kingdom Metazoa; phylum Chordata; class Aves; order Passeriformes; family Meliphagidae; genus Entomyzon; species Entomyzon cyanotis. The sequence continues at coordinate 44,540,445 of JAKEPQ010001018.1, read as the reverse complement.
TAAATGGCAAAATACAAATAAAACCTCAACTCTAATCTTTGTAATCCATATATCATTGGTCTTTTAAAAAGATGATCTCCAAATGCAAACTTTTTGCTAAGTAACCAGAACATAAAAATCATATATTCCTATACCTACTCATTAGAATTATAGTTAAAGACTGGAGCTTTATAAAAGCACAGTAAAAGTTATGACATTAGAAGAGATCCAAAACTGCGTATCAATCTTTGGCTTATTTGGAGATCAATCCAACGTTTATATAATTTTCAGAATATGAATGTGAAGAGCTAACAAACTAAAACAGCAATTCTCACATGTGGCTATCAGGAATGTCATAGGTAGTCACCATGTACAAATAAATAATGACATGATTTAACTTCAGCTGTACTGTCGTACAGAGAAAATACCATGAGAGTGCTGAGGGTGCATGTGTACTCACAACAACAACAACAAAATCATGTATACCTGGCAATATGTGCACCAGATGGCTTTAAACTGGCTACAAAACTATTATAAGAAACCAGCTGTATAAGGCTTCAATATCATAACAAGATTATAAACATATAATGCTTGTGACAAAGCCATGATTTAAGCAGTTTGGCAGGAGATTCATTAGTACTTCCCAGGATCCTATTTAGCAATGGATTTACCACAATAGTGCTTTTGTCTTATATAGCAGAAATTATTACGTAGCAGACAGTTTTATGAACACAGGTATCTACTTTGGTGGAAATGGAGCAGTAAATGAATCACAAGATTTTCTTACAGGTAGTCAGTGATGGAGTTTGCGTAAGAAAAGCACCAGCGAAGTAGCTGACTGTCAGTCACAGGGGTAGAGAAATTTCAATCCTCCTTCAGCATTTTGAGGAGTGAAAAACTAGCAAGTGTATTTACTTGTGTGCAAATGGTTTTTAGTGGATTTTTACACTCTTGCTGATTTTAAACCTGCAGATTATCTGTTTGCAGTCTCTCTTTCCACAGTGGATAAATGAAGTTTCTGTTTAATACTACAGTAACCCCTGAAGTTACCAGACAAGTTTGTATTGAGAAGGTGCAAAATACACCAAATAGATAATCCTGCATTTCTCCATCAAAACTGATTCTGCAACTTTTTTTAATGCAATGTAACATTCTAGTATGCTATGTGATAATTAGAGTAGCTGAATTAATTAAAACAACTGGATACTTAAAAAGAGTCCTGTGTCTAGGTTTCTGCAAAAAGATGTATACAGGATGGCCATTAAAACAACTCATCAGTTACTAAGGCAAATGTAGAAGCCACTATGAGCCACTCTCCCGGGAGCCACTCTGGCCAAAAGTGCAGTCCCTGTACTATTTCTGATCTCTTTGTCATTTCAGAAGGTGTCTCAAACACTATGTGAGTACCATCATAGAAGACTTGAGCTAGAAAACTGTATTAAATAGACATTTATAGCAGGGAAATCTATTTTTAATGTCCTCTGAAATAACACAAGAAAAAAAAATCTGAAATATGCTTTCAGTTCCATCTTAGCCAAAGAAGCCAGCACTTAAAAGAGAAACAGTCAGAAAAAATGGAGAACTGAAAAAGAAATTCGAAGCAAGATACTCTTGTATCCCAACAAAAACATGTTTCTCAAAAAAGGGTTGCAAATTGCATTACACAAAACAAAACAGTGCTTGAAACACTACAGCAGCACTAATCAGATGAAATGGGAAATCTAAGAGAGGTGTATGGCACAGATTTATGAACAGACAACGCACAATTAGGTAACTTACTACATTGAACTCTGGGAAGTTTAAAGAAAAAATGCTACCAAATAAAAGGCTATGAACTAGAGATGGAAATCAATAGTTACTGTGCGTTTCAAACCCAAGAGAGTTATGCAAGTGCTGTGAAAAAAATTGCACATCCTTTGGCTCCAGTGCCTAAAAGTTTGTTCTAAAAAATTTTTCTCAAGTGTTGGTTGTCATCTAAATGCATTAACCTACTACTGTACTGTCTTTTCAAGAGGATAATTTTTCTTCTCTATTACCCTTTCTGGAGTATTTCTGATACCAAAGCTGGCAGTGGTAATTATCAATGTACCATTGGGTATCTCTGTTCGGTGCAGATGTGTATCCTCACTGGACACAACGACTTACCAGTTGCTTCTGGGAAGCAAAACAGTTTCTTCTTCTTTTCGGCAACAGTTTCGGGTTTCAGACAGGAGCCTCTGAGAATTCAGTTTCAGAACCATCTTAATTGCCAGTATTTTCTCTCCCTCGAAAACATTCCCCATGTCCTGACCTCCACCAAACATCTGAACATCCAGTCTCAGTGCTATATGAAACATGGATCTCAAACTCCCTTCTTAAAACACACTACCCAGAGTCCCTGGTCTAACACTTCATCAGCTGCCCTTGTGGCAAGAGACTGAGGATTAGACCAGGTCAGAGGAGTGCATTCACTGAAGAAGAGTGAGGACTCGAGTGTGTGCTTTAGAAAGTGGAAGACATGAGTGACAGGTCAAAGAGTACTTGACAGGTTAAAATTCAATTTGCCTGTATTGACAGGTACTCAGGAAAGATCACAGAAAAGTTGTTTTAAATCATCTTCATAGCATGTTTCTGTTTCCTAAAATTACCAAATATGTCTAGCACTGGTACAGCAAGTCACTTGTATTTTACTTACTAAATATTAGTTTTGTTTAGGTTTTGGTTTGTTGTTTTTAGTTTTGTTTGTTTGCTTGTTTTTAAATTTGAAAGAGGGTTTTTGGTAAATAATAGTAAGAATAATATATTCAAAGGCCATATCCAGGCTTTAGAGGAAGGCTCTAACCATCCAGTTGGGACAGAAAGGAAGAAACTTTTAGGAGTACCCTGCATTTTTGAAAAATACAGCAAAATTCTTTAGCTTTTGAGATACAAAACTTCATGGGGATGGAGAAAGTTACCTTGCCTCAGTGTGAAATCTGCATTCAAATAGTGTGCTGCTTTCCTGTGCTTTGCTCTCTCACAATGCCCATGTGAATAACCAAAACCACAAAACATTGGTTCCCAAAGGTCTTCGCACATTTCTTGTGAGGTAGGCATAGAAATATTCTTTCATTAAAAATTAAGTTTGCCGTGATGAATAATGTATATTATAACTTTCCATTCACCAGCCACATTTGTGTGTGTTTGCAGCACACAACAGCAGCTTCCTGCCCTTCCCTCACTGCACTGTAACCAATTTTCTCGTGTTCCTTCTCAATACAGATGCCATATTTGTCCTGTTTGTATCCCTTCTTCTCCCAAATGCTTCCCTTTTCTGAATTTTGTTCCCATTTTTCTGTCATCTTACCCTAACCCTGCATGGTGTGGTTCCATCTCCTGCCAGTTTACTCCACTGAAACACCAATTTGGGGCCTGTTTTTCACTCTCAGCTACTCTCTCACCACCATTCCACTTGGGCCCAGCTGCTTCACCAGAGGCAACCATGACTTTTAATATGCGCTGCCTTGTTTTTTATGCCTTACTTTGCAGTTAGGAGAGTTTCCTCTCCTTTGCCTTCTCTCCCTCAGTGGAGGACAGGTCTCTCCCAGTTCTGAGTCACCTCTCCTCCTCCCACCAGTGAACCTCTCCCATCGCGAAGCTGTTTGGAGTTGCTCTCTTTTCCTCTCTAAATGATTCCTCACCTCTTGGGGCAAGTCCCCTTCTCCCCTCCTCTCAGCAGCCAGCTCTCCTCTGCCTCTCCCTGGGAAGCCAGCAGTCCTTCCCAGCCTTGCCCTGGCCCTGGCTGGAGCCCCTTGGCCTCAGTGCAGGGGTCTGCCTCCCCCTCCCATCATTTTCCACAAGTGCTGATGCCCTGGCTGTCCCCCTCTCCTGGCAGCACACTGATCCCCACTGTGAGCAGGGACTCATCTCTGGCAGGGCCAGGTGCCATGTGTGAGTGGGCTCATGGGAGGCACCCACGGGCTGCCAGAACATTTCAGCCTGGCAGGGATATCCCTAGGTGTTTGGGAGACACTTGAGCGTCCTTCAGCCTAGCTATGAAAGTTTGGGGCCATCCAGAAAAGTAGTTTGAGTGACAGTGATATTGCTACACCTTTGGTATGGTCACATTTGGTCCCCAGATCAGTGGAGAGCAGAGAAGGCCCAGCCTGCTCACATGGTTCTCCAAGCCCTTGCTGCTTCCAGAAGCTGGCTCCAATCACACCTTGCTCGAGGTTCTGAAATGTTTTGACAGTTGTTACAGTATGTCCTACTTCCAACTCGTACAGGAAGCAGACATGTTGAAATCACAGAAGAAAGCAAGCCTGTTCATCTTGTATTTCTGGCTGAGGCTGGAAGTGGAGTGCCAGAAATCAATTGTGTCTCATCTATTGTACAGGGAATTCTCTTGTACCTCTTTGCATCGGTGTGATAACTTTGCAATGAGCTTTGTTCTAATAAGATTCCCATTGCAACCTGGAAGAGTAAAAGGTGGTATCTTTTGATAAGCACTGCAAGTTCTGTACTAAGTTGGAATGGATCTCAAAGGCCTTAGCAGGAACTGGGGTATAGTTAGTGATGTGCTTGACAAATAAAGGCACCCAAAGTATTTTTGATATTTAAGCATTGACTTGCATGTATAAACCTCTCATGGGTCACCCTGAACTTCTGTCATAAGACTTCACCAGACCTTTTACAAAAGCAATGTGGTTGCAGAGACCGCATGTGGATGGACCTCAGTTACAGTCTCACAAATCAAATGAATTTTTTATTTAAATCCTCCTCTTAATGATAAAAATACATTGTACTTTGCTATTTTTTGGAAACCTGTGGTTTGATGAGTGTTCCTGAGGCACTATTTCCTTTAAGCAATCCAAGTATAACCATACAGTACTAGTAATACATTGGAAAATGGAAAGCATAGCTGGTAAAGAAGACAAAAGTTCAGACATTAATAAAAATATCCCGTGATACTTCTGAAATGCCTATGAGCTAAGACTGCAACTTTGCAGGCTCAGATTAAGAGAATTTTTGTACATCTATGGCCATCAAACATTTTAACTGGCTAATAACATCCAGCGATGCAAATCTGTGCATTGAATCAAGTCTTGTTTTGTAGATACTCAGCATGTGACATCTGGTATACGCAAAAGTTACAAGAGCGATGAAAAGTGAACAATAGTGGTTTAGGGAAAAAATTAACTAAAAATCATTACAAAATTAGCATTTGAGAATCTTGTAATTCAACTACACATACCCATTTGATCCAAGATTATAAACAGAACTGGCTGTTGTTTCCCAAACCTTTTAATTGAGAGATAAAAAAGTGCTTTTCCTTTATGAGACAGCAGGCGTCTGTGGATTCCCACTGTCTGTGTTTAATTCTGCCAAATAATATATAACAATAATAATAATATATTAATTAAAAATACTCAAATTCAAATGATTAACTAAGTACAAACTCCTCTTCCTCCTTGTATGGAACTGGAGTCTTATTCTGTGTATACTAGTTCTAAGCTCTTACATTTTTACTTCCATTCATACTGACATTCAAGGACTCTGTAATAATCTGTTTTTCATTCTGCACTAAGAAGAGTATTGGCACTGCTGACACTGGTGACTTCAAAATATTATTACAGTTGTGGCCTGTGACATAGGAAAGCTGGTAAAATCAGAATGCTTTCTGTACAGTGGGCTGAAAAATTTTGGAGTAGATTATTTGTCTAAGCATATATTGACTGTCAGTTCTCTGAAAAGGGGTGTCTACTCTTCTGCTTACAGGAGCAATGGAGCCCTTTTTCTGTGCCCTCACACATCATCATAATTAGCACAATTGATACAACTCATTCAAATCTATTAGTAGCATAAGCAGTGGCATTTTACTGAATTATGTGCTCGTGTCACAGTAGAGTTGGGCACTTCTGAATATTTCTGAAGTTGTTTGTAACCGATGGAGCAAAACTTATGTCATGCTCTTATAAATAAATACAAAGTTAGAGGTTGTAGGGAAACAGAGTGAGTTTTGGTGGTGAAAAGACCTAACAACAGTGCCTTGATAAACACAATATTTAATAGCAGTACAATAGGAATTGAAATTGAGAGATAAGTCTACATTGGAGGGGTTAGAAATGGTCTTGTATGGAAAAATTATGGGTGACAAAGTCATGCATGTGTGTCTTCTGGATTTGTAGAGGGAAAACCTGAAGGGCATCTCTGGATTCTGAAAGTGCTCATATGTGGGTGAATTCCTCCATTTATTCAGGGTTTAATATTTTTGCCTATGGAAATTTTTACATCAGCTGACAAAACCCCCTCAGTCTGTCTTTGTCAATCTGAATCTTAACGTAGCCAACTGTTCTGTTGAGTTCTCACACTACATTTGTGGTGTAAGAGTCTAAGAGCATGCTGTGTCAGCCATGGGATTATTGGTCCTAGATTTTGCAAAATTTCCTATACACATTTTTAAAACAACAGCAGATAATTATGAGAGTTGGCAGATGCCACAGACATAATTGTTTTCAGCAGCTACAATAGATGTTTTAAAAACATTTCCATATTCAAACCTTTAGTTAGTTCAGGGCTAGTGAAAGACAATCCTTCCTGTTTTCTCCTGCCCTCGGGGCATCCTCTAGGGATAGCAACCAGCAAGATCTCCCTCTTTCTCATTGCTCATTGCTTTTCACCTGCCTGGCTCACCTTTTAAGTCACTGCTCCTGGTAATTTGCTGGGCTGCCTCTCTGATCTGCTGCCTCTACAGCTGTCTGGACTTTGCAAAGGCTTCAGAAAAATCATGCCTCAAAATAACTGTTTCATCAAAATGGAACCATGTCTGGAAAGAAGGTTGAACTCATCAGCACTTTTTTTCAAAAAGTAACATGGATAAGAAGTTCCATTGGTATCAAAATATTATGTGCTAGTAATAAAGGCATGATGGTGATGTCACTGTCACTTTCCTTTTCTCCTGTCCTTCTCTCAAACTTGACCTGACCTGACCTGGGATTAAACAATCAGAAGTGTTGTCACCCTTTGAGCATGTTTCTCATGCTCAAAGATCACAAGTAGGCTGACCTCAGCACACAGCAGAAATGGTTGGAGTGGCAGAAGATAAGTAATGGAACACATGTGATCTTGACCGATGCATTAATACCCATGCCCTGCCTGCAGCACACGTGGCCACACATCAGTGAGATGAATAGAAGTTTTCCTTTCTTTTCTGTTCTTTCACTTCCCTACTCTGTTCACCTAAGCTGCAGGAGTCATCGTAACAGTTGTTCGTGGGAAAAGATACAGAATGTAATACATCTTCTTGTCCCTCAGGAAAGACATTTGGTAAATTTGGAATGAGCATCTAATTCTCTCCAGGATGCTCTGAATGTAAATTTGGAAACAGGAATTTCTCCAAATAATTATAGTTTAAATGCTGAATTCCAAACATATTTATTTTCTTTGCTTTTTAGTTGGCGCGTGTTGCATACATGCTGGTAGAGATTTCTTTTTTGTGGTTGCTATGGTAAAAAGCAGTCCCCAGTCCTTTCAGTTAAAACCCATGAACTGCAATTAACTGTTTAATGTTGTAACAGGCAACAGCTCTAGTAACACCTTAACAGCTTTGATCATGATACTCCCATCATCTCAGCAGATGGCGATTTTTGGCATTCTGTGTTTTCAGTTTATTCTTCTCCTTTATAATCCTTGCCATTATATCTTTTGACAAATGTTTCTGGACTAACTTAATTGCAATTTGATCATACTGAGACAGCCCTCAGATCTCAGATCTTTTTTATTTCTGTTAAAGGTGACCAGTATACAGAAAAAAAAAAAAAATTGTGTGTGTATCCCTGTCAGCAATTACAAAACCAGATTTTAAAGTAAGAATGTTTCTTCTCATCTGTAACCATAAAAATACAGTCCTGAAACATGTTTAATATGCCATAGGAGCCATACATCTGAACAGAAAAGGAAAGACAAGGAGACAAATGATTCTTTTGTGAGGAAGGAGTAACTCTGAATGTTTGTCAAGAGTCTGAATTAAATAAATTAACAATTTCAACTAATTTTACTACAGGGAGTTGCCCTTCATTATTATTTCTATAGCAATGGAGACTGAAATCTTCCTGAATTTTGCTCATTGTTTTAAATATTTATGACTAATATAAATCCTTTTAAATAGGGAGTTTCAATTAAATTTAGAAAAAAATTCAGCTTTGGCAAGACATTATCAAAAGCAAGATTGCCTTGTGAAACAGTTTTTCAGCTACTCTCCCTTTTTCTCCCATATAATGCAGTTGTATTCCATCTCTAATTTTTTTTTTCCACTTAGAAATAAATTCTTTGGGTTTAAAATCAGGACCGTTCTTCATTTTGCTCTTTAAAGGGATTTTATGTATTAAGCAGGCAGAACACTTCAGATGTTTAATTCTGTAATACAGGATCAAATAAACTTTTTTTTAGTACCTTTAGCAGCAGTATTAGCATTTCTTCTTTTTTAGGAAAAGAAAACAAGAGGGGAACAGGAAAAGAATCGTTTTCCCAGAATCATAACAAGATAATATTGCCGTTTCAGGTTTTAAAATATGAATGTCTCATTCACAGCTATTTCCTGGCTGACTTCAGGTTTCTATGATTATTATTTATTCAGTGCTGATAGTGTGCTTGACATTGTGCAAATATAGAAAGAGATATTCATGTGGACTATCTGCCAGGATTTCCTAGTTGTTAGTGGCAGTGTTAGCCTCTTTAAGCAAAAGCTTGAGGCTGTCTTTAAAGCAGAGATGCTTATCCATCCTGCCAACATGCAGCTTCATACATATGACCGTGGGAAACTGCTCAAATGCACAAGGCTTTGGAAGGGTGGACCCAGAGGAATTTAATTTAATTAGTACAGCAGCAGTGTGTGGTGGCTCTAACTAATCAAATCTTTAAGACCAGTCATGGTAATTTCAAAAGCGGGAAATTTTTTAGGAAGGGTGAGTAGGAAGAATCAATCCTTCTGATTTGACACCTAAAGAATCAAAGACTGTTTGCCTGAATACTGCATGGTGTAAAATCCTGTGTCTTCTGTGAAATTCATGGACTGTTTTGTAACTTATTTGTAAGACTTAACTGATGGTCTATGTGCTTAATTCACCTGGACAGTGATGATGTCCCTCAAGTTGTTGCTACCGTTTGCACACTACCCATTGCCAGACTGACATCTGCCCCGGCTTTGTCAGAAAAAATGTATTCCAAATGGTAGCATTGAAGGCTTTTGTCCAGGAATAATTTCCCAGGTTAGGGACATTCTACCAGGAAAAAAAAAAAAAGTAAAAAATCTTAGTTTAAATGGGAGGAATGCATGCTTTTTTAATTAGAAAAACATTACTGTCTTTGGATTTCCTTTCCAATGGAGTTTCAGAAAAATCATTCTAAGGGTCTTTAGTGGCACTTCTTTGACTTTGTGCATGAAAGAATAGAAGGTTTGCTGTCTGCTGTTTCATAGATGAGGAATATTTTTGTCATGATCACTTGCAAAAATAATAAAACTCCTGAAATCCCACCAATAAAACCAACTTGCAGTGAATAAAAAGGTGGAATGTAAATACTTGTCCTTGTTTTCTCCCTGGCTAGGATAAACATTTCAATATCTGATTCTTTCCCTTATGCCAGCAGAATGAATGGACGATGACAATAAGCTTATCTCTTTGTCTGAGATGGTGATACCACCCATCCAAGCTAACACTGAAAGGCTTTCCTTAGAGCAAGACAAATCATACATAGGAGCCAGAATCAAAAAACTCCACATCCAGAAATGAGCATATCTGCCACGTATTGTACAGAAGGAGCCAAACCAAAAAGACTTGTAGAAAAATAAACAAACCTCTAAGGGATTTGAAAGCTGAAGTCAGATATCTTGAGGTCAGTTCAGAACTGTGAAGAAAATTAAAAATGGATATATCAAATCTGATATATAAATTACAATTCCTGTATTAGTCATAGTTGTTATATACCAAATTTTGTTTGGAAAAGGAAAGGCAGTGCTGAAATTTCCTTGCCTCTCCACCCACCTCCCTTAAAGTCTTCCCTTTAGCTTTCAAGAATTTTATTTACACTGAGCAAAATGTCTGGTTTACACTCACAGGAAAAGTTTTAATTAATTCTCATTTTACAAATCCTCCACAATATTTATTCAAAAGATTGGCAAATTCCAGGAAGTTCACTCATCCCTGAAAAAATAACTTTTGTAAACAAATCTGGCAACAAATTTATTTTAACAGCAGCAACCCTGCTAATCTGTCAAGACATAGTTTGTTTCTGACACTTGATTAAATTATTTTTCCTGAAGAATAGAAAATAATTTGCTGCAAACAAATCATTTAGCTGGGACATGGTGACTGCCCCTCTGCTATTTCACAGAGCATTTAATTCAACAGAAAAAAGCCAACACATAAAGTATAATGATTAGCACTTTTTTTTTTTTTTAACAGAAGCAAGGCTATATTTCTGTAGTTACAAACAAGAACAACATTAGAAGGCCTCAGGGCATTTAAAACAAAGTTTTGATGTATCCAACAACCGGGACCAGCATTACTCCACATCTCTCAACAATGGGTGTGTTTCTGGCTGTAGTTCCACAGGAACTGTCTTGCCCAGACCCCTATTTCCTGGCCATTTATTTCTGGCCATGTCATCCACTTGCTCAGTTCTTACCCAGCCTCAATTCATGGATCCAGGTCCCTGTGCAGCAACACCAGCAGTTGTGCAGACACATTAGCCTGGGACAGCCCAGGCTGATAATGAAACAACTGAGTGGATTGTGCAGCTTAGTCTGGTTTCATCAAGAACAATGTCCATGTACAGAAAAATCTTTTGTGCAAGGAAATAGTCTCACAGGTTTGCAAATATTGGTAAAGGAAAATAGGCAAACCCTGCCACTTGCCGTTAATGTCAATTGAAACAAAAGATAAATAGGTGCTGATGTTCAACTTATATGGACATCACCCTTCTTTGCATTAAGACTTCATCCAACTGGACTGCTGGATGTGTGGACATTTTGGGGCGTTCACCTCTTGATTCTTAATGAGGTTTGGCATATCATCTCACTGCTGCTCCTGAGCACAGGAAGACAATTTGTGAATCTATTTTACATCACAGCTTCATAAAACTGCATGTCCTGGTGTAAATGCTCAGCTGGTGCAAATATCAGTATAGTGATGGCAGTTTGTACCAATAGGTAAAATCTGCTGTCCATCTTTCTTGCCACTTCCCCAGCTCCTTCAAACTTAAAAGACTGATGCAGATCCCAGTGAAGTCAGTGAGAGCTTTGTCTCTGCTGGATCCAGCAGTATGCAGCCTCCTAAGTACAGCAATTTAGATATTGAGCTAATGTTAGTAATCCTTTCCTGCCTGCCTAAAACACCCAAACTGAGTCAGGCTTCATTTCATGCAAAAGTCTGAGGAAATCAGTTGGGTTTGTGTTGCATCTGAAAGGTCAGTCTCTGTCCCCCTGGACTAAGCGGTATGGGGGAATTCCAGCATTTGCTGCCAGTTTCTTGTTATTTATTTCTGCAAGCTGTTAGCTTAGATTTTTTTTAGCTAAACCTAGTTATGGGGAACTGAGATGATAAGAGTGAGAGCTTTGGAAAGTCATATTTCTAGGTGCTTCAAAATGTGTTTATAAATCTACTGTCCTTGTTTTTCAGGTTCCTTTTTAGATGGAATTGTAATTCACTTTATGGACACTGAAGACAGTGCACATATTCTATTTCTTTTCTAATACCACATATAAGGACTTTACCAAATGAGCCTCTCTCTATAAAGCAAAGAAATTAACCCTAAAAATCCTGGCAGAGTTTGACATCAGTAACTTTATCCACTACTATTGTGAGACATTTTATTATGTAAATAGTTCCTCATTTGGAGGAATTTCAGATATGCATTTTTTGCAGCATTAGTAAAATCAGTGTAGAAAAGGAAAGGATTTATATTGATATAAGGATTTATACCTGATGAGGTGAAATAATGGATTTTTAAAATATCAGGAAATTAACTTAGCATCCTCTTGCTTAATTGACACTAATGCTATTACAAAGAAAAGGAGTGGTGTGTGTCTAAAACTTTCTCAGGCTGAAAACCAATATTCTTTTACATTATTTACTCTGCTTCTCTTTGTGATTTAATCCTGTCCTTTACGTGTCTAGTGGGTAGAAATAGTGGGAAAGTCACAACCAAGGCAATAACATGGCAATTAACCCAGAGGTGCTGGTGGGACATTTAAGTAATTTTAAGTCAACATATATAAACATGATGTTGCTGGCTTGAAAATCTGGATATTGTTTGCAGCTGGAAGATTTGATTACTTAACTGATTCTGATTTTCGGATTGCTTTTGAAAATCAACCATTGGTTTGAATCTGCTCCAGATGGGCAATGACTGAAAACTGTTATAATCTGTCTTGTATTTGGTAGCATAGGTAAGTGAGTTGATGGCCTCATTAAAAGTATCTCAAACATATGCACTGATTAAAACCCCCCTCATCTCAGGTTCAGCAGGGTTTTGGCTGAAGGGAACAGAACTGCTCTGTCACCCCTAAGGGCCATTTCTGGCATGACAACGGGAGGAACAACATAATGCTGCTGCACACAGAGGGGAATAAGAAATGTGTCATGGCCCAGTGCGCCTGCCCAGCAGCAAGTGCACCCTGGAACAGGTCAGCAGCAGCTTCTGTGTGAGTACATGTGTCCCCCACAACCTGAATGAGAATCACACAACTGAGATCCTGCAGTTTAGAAGTCTAAGTGTGGTACTTATTTTTCCACCAACAGGTCCTCAAAATTATTGCCTCTCTGGTTAAAAAATGGTACAGACAGACAGGCACTCAAGGTTCAAGGGCTCTGAACACCAGAACCAGATATCCCAAACCCCTCTTATTGTCCCTGCAGAGAAACAGATATTTCAAAAGTACAGCATTTCCCATCCTAAATGCAACAGCCAAAGCTGGTCACACCAGTTGTGACTCTAGTAGTGCCTCTTTGTTTCCAAAAGAAGCCTAGGGTGACCATATAACAATAGCATATACAGGTCTGTGTTTTAGTAAATTGAAGTCAGGCAAGGTAAATCCCATTCTCAACAGCATCCCATCGTTCTGGCAGCTACTTGCTAAACTGTTATGAGAATATTTTGCACTTTTTTCACAACCTCAGAAGAACTGAACAGGGTCTTTCCTCTAAAGTGTTATGACTCAGCTCCCACAACACAGTAATTTTTTTAAAGGAGAAAATGTACCATTTCTAATAACAAGCCTGGCAAAAACACGACCAAATGATGTCCCTGGCATATACTATCCCTGGGATTTATGATGCTTCTTAACCATTGCCTATGAGAATTAAATTACTCTTTTCTGTTTAGACAGCTGGATTTCTGTGTGGCACTAGATGGCAATATTCCCTCAGCTCCTTCAATGGTCAGGAGAGCCATACACAGTAAAGGGACATATCCTGACCTTGTTTCCTTGTTATCACCCACGTATCTCATATTATAACAGCCAGGTTTTATGTGACTAAGCTCAATCTGGGCTGCAGGGTTTTTTAAGAATCTCTGTGCATTCATCCACCTACATTTACAGCTTCTCAGTTCTCTGTCAAAACATTTACTGGACACTGGGTTTACTGTGTGGGATCTTCTGTTTCATTAAGAAAGCTCTTACCATCTCAGGATGTTCCATGATGTTGATGCTCAAATCCACAGGCAAGAAATATCTACATCCGGAATATTGCACTGGTTTCCTGCTGCCTTCTGTGTATTAATGTGGTGGCAGATTCAGTCAAGTCATTACTCAGATATAATGTTGCCTCATGTCAATTTTAAGTGGATTATTTTTTCCACTCATGTTTGTTCTTATATAAAATCAGCATAATCTAAACTCAGCAACTGTAAAAAAGTAATTCTGTGTCTGTACCCAGATGAATTTAACCCTATCCCTGTGTGATATTTCTAAAGGTTTTCTCTCATCAAAGAGCTTACAGACAGCAAGGAACAGGGCCAGCGATGAATACTGAATATCTCTATTGTGTGATTAGGATTTGTTTGCCTTTGGGCCACTTTATTGAGGTCCAGGTCTACTGAAATTTCTCCTTTCAAAATCAGGCTTGTCACTGATTTTTGTGAGACCAAGGTCATTATAATTATATTCCAATAGTCTAGACGAAATAATAGTGGTATCTAAAAGTGAAAAGATTCCAAGGATGGCTTTGGACAATGTGTGTCCCAGGCAAGATATTGAGGTGGAAACTGAAATTATTGCGAAAAAACTATTCTTTTTCAGTTCCCATAATGTCATAGGATCACCAAAGCCCCTTCTTCAAGCTGATGGCTGCCACTTCCCATTCACCCCAGCACTCAACTGTGGTAAGATAGGGAAAGGCTGCAGGCAGCCTAGACCTAAATAAGCTACAGCTGTGCCCCTAAACAAGAGAGGTAAACACCTTTGTTGGAGAACGAAGCAGAGAATGCAGAGTGTATGACTAATTAGAAAAGGCACCTGTGGATAGTTTACTAACCAAGGTAATGTAATAAGGAACACCTGTTATGCATATAAAGCAAGAGTATAAAAAGGTGTACCAGGGATTAACAAATTGCTGATGCCTACCATCATCTTGTGTGTCAGTGTTTGAGTCTGCTGTCATGCAACCTTTTTTCCAACATTTAAACCTACATCCATGGTGCCACAGCTACTTTGCCACATACTTCTCATTGCAAAGATCCCAAACCCACATCCACTGCCTGCCTCATCCTCTTATTGTACATCTCCTTGTCCTCAGATTAGAACCACAGTTTCATATGCCCCATCTTTTTCATTCTTCCTCTCCTCAACTTTTCTAGCAGAGATCCAACTTTTTCTCCACCATGTCCCTTCATTTCTTGTACCTCACAGCTCCAGCCTTAATCCTCTGCCTCAATGGTGTCTGTCCTCATGTAGCTGAGTAAATCATGGTACTACTTCATTGGGTGTTGCTAAGCATGAGAATGGAACAGAAACAAAAATAATGCACTGAATCCTCAGGTGGTATCAAGCTGCTGCATGTCACCTGATCCATGGAGGTGGTAGGAGTGTGGTTGCTATCAGTCATCTGATGGGCAGTCATTTGATGGGGACAGGAGCTCATAGGAACACCACAAGCACAAAGCCCTGAGTGGGTACCTTGCAGTTATTGAGGGTCCCACCTAAAAGGGTATTGTCCACAGCCAGACTGAGTTTATATTCTGAAACAGAGGAAGAGAGTGAAATGTCCCTCCTTACGCACCACACCACCTCAAGGTCCTGGCACAGCTCAGTCCCCATCACAGCTTTGGCAGTCCAAACAAAACTAGAGTGTATCCAGAGCCACCGTGTGTGCTCTTCTCTCTTCACACACCCCTGTTCTGGTCCCCTGGAGAGCCACAGAGCCCAGCTGAAGATCTCAAAGTCCTTGAAATCATAAACAAAATTTCACACTGTTAGGAAGTAGTGAATTATTCTCATTCCTCTTATTCAAAGGATGGAGGAACTTAAGTGTAAAAACCCATCTATCTCCAAGTGAAACTTCACCACCTGAGCCCTCACCCTATGCCCAGCTATGCCCTTTTCTGTTAGTTGCACACTTTTCTGTGGGTTGTTTTTTCAAAGTCAATAGAAAATACTTAATTTGTGTTAAAAAGCAAGGTTGCTTTTGCAAAAATAATCAAATTACTTTTGCTGATAAAATAGGGAAGATTTTTCATGTTTCATGATGCAAAGGCCTCTTAAAGTAATTCTTGATGATATAGTAAAATACTTGACTAAGTGAAGTGCATCACACTGTGTACATAGAAACCTTGGAGTTTGTGTAGCCATATTTGCCCAGAGCATTCTTTCTTGTTGCATTTGCATCTTTTGCTATTCACATCCTTGTTTATATATTTACCATACAGCTCAGGTGGCCAAGCAATTACAATAACAAATGTATAATGTGCAGTAAATGCTATATCATGAGTATTGCTGCATGGATTCAGGCCCTCATCCAATAACCAGTTAATGCAGAAAGAAGACTTCATTGGCCTCAACATATTTTTCACTGGATCTTTTCTGGCACTAGAACTTAGTTTGGAAGACATGATTAAAATTCAAATGTTACACGTGTCTAGTATGGACAAGTGACATAAATTCTTGCAGGCACCAAATGTTCTATGCCACAACACATTTTTCATTTCAAACTACCAAACACAAAATACTTGCTGATAACATCTACTTTTGCTCAGGTGAATGAATATCAAAGCTTGTTATCACTGCCTTCCATGTTTTGTTAAGGCAGAAGAAAGTGTAGCATTTTTAAGCAGCACAAGAACTTCTCAGCAAGAAAAACATTTGGCAACAATGTGTTTTTCAGTCATGGTGTCTTATCGTTGTCATGACTGAGTTGTGGAGTGGGACCAAGACCTCTGGCTTTTCTGGAGTTTCTCTGTGGCCTTTTACATGAGGAGGATTCAAGACCTCTGGAGCTTTCCTGGATTCATGTCCTTGTAATCATCTGTCTGCCTAAGTTCACATTTGTCAAGATGGAGCAGAGGGAATGGGAAGGACCAGAACAATCTCTGCTGACTTAATGCCTTTCATATTCCCAGTGGTCCTAAAATAAGTGCTCAAATTCTTTGTTGCAAAAGACAGACTCTCAGGATTTCTTCTTCTCTGGCAAATGCGTGCATCTCTTGAGTGTATAACTCAGCACTGACAACAGCATCATTTTCAACCTTCTGTGTGTACTCACCCCAATTTTAGGCTGTCCTTTACTTAAACCTGCATCCCCAAAGAAGAACTAGGTGTAATGGAATCACTTCTTGTTAACAAACACTTCAAGCTAATTATCCAGGGAATGACTAATGTGGGTTCTGTTTTTATGTGTCAATGCTAGAAAGATACCTGCCACAGACTTTTTTCATAATATATGGGTTACAGACTTTGCTAGGATTGGATTGCATTAGGTGAGATTAAGGTAGCATGGGTAGTACTCCATCACTTTTAATTTGTTCTTGTCGCTCACAAATGGTACAGAGGAAGCTTTTAGATGAGAAATTGAAGGAAATGGTGCATAAGTTTCTGGTGTAGGTACTGTTTTAATATTTTAGGAAAGCTTACCAAGGCCTTGGTAGAAGCTGGAGAAGCTGTAATGTTTAAAGAGTAAGGAGATGAAAATAAAACCTGATGGTCTCAGTAATTTAATTAATGAAATAACAGTAATAAATACTCATAAACTGAACTTGGATAGTGTGTACAAAAATCCTCCTTAGGCTGCTTAATTTTTGGTGGGTAATTACCACAGTAAGAGCAGAATGTCTACTTTCCCATGAACTGACTAAGAAGAAGAGAGCCACTACTCTGGCTGAAATAACCATTAATGGGAAAACTATGTCTTGAACCTCTGATGTGTTTGAAAAGTGAGAGAACATTTCCTTCATGTTGACAGACTGGAAGTCAATTGAGAATTAAATGCATAGAAAACAGCTGAATGTCCTGAACCTGCACATTTTGTAATGTAAGAAGACTACTTCTCTGAAGCTGGCCTCTGTTGAAATCCCTCACTTTCCTGTGCACAGGCAATTGGAAGCTTGCACATCAAGTTTTTGCTTTCCTACATCATATCCCTCACTTCCTGTGTGCTTTCTCTCTGCATCCCAACCTAAGACTAGTGCATTCTCTCATACTCTCATCTGTTGATCTATTCCTTGGAACCAGGATTCTTTAATTTCTTAAAAAATGTAGAATATTCCTCATATTCTCCACTTTACCTGATTATCCAGAAGACTTTTTTTTTTTCAGAAATGCACTTTTTTTTGCTCCAAAGTGCCCAAATAAAGTTTCAAATCATCTTGAAAACCAACGAATTGCTAAAACCCCAGGGTTTTTTTCCCTCTTCATTTGCTCCAACTAATCTGCCCTCTATTTTGCCTGAAAATTCCCTGGTTGTATTCTTTCTTGTGTTGCCATGACCTTTCTTCATCTAGTTGCTTTATATTCCCAGAAAGCTCATTCCTAACCTTCTTGGAGTGTGAGTGCTGCTGTTGCTAAACTTTCCAGTGAACTTTGGCCTTGCTCACCTTTTTCCTAATTCACCACTTCCTAACCAGCTCATATGCTTTCTTCCACTTGATTTTCAGCCTCTTCTGGGCTCTCTTTTAATTCTGGCTGCCCTTTCACTTCATGCCTCACCACCTGGCAGGCTGAATCAAAGAACAACAGAAATCCACTCAGAGGAACATCAGAAATGAGGGATCTAAGGGAAATAATGAGACATGCTGGCAATGACTCAAGGAAGAAGAAAGAGCCAGAGCTCTTTCTGCTCACCCTTACTCCACCCATGTGAACTGCTCTCCACATTCTCCTTCCTGTGTGCTACACTTGGCTCTCCCCTCATCTCCATGGTCACCTCTACAGTCTCTTCTCACAACATGCTTGAACCATGAGTCTTAACAGGAAATACTTGGAAGCCCTGGAGACATATTTCAAGAGAAAGCAGAAATTAACTACTCCATGGGTATTCACTTAGTACCTGAAACAGTTATCCATTGCATTTCCAGGTGAAGCTGGGGAAAGGCTAGCATTTCAAACACATGTATATTCCAGATGCCTTTCCCAGACATGTCTCCCATATCCCTCTATAGTGTCTATATCATAAATAATGTCTGGTTTATGTATATGGACATTGAACCCTTGCTGAAAGTAGATCTGTGTACGTTGCCAGAGGAAGAAGGATCAAAACAAAGAAGTTGGGAAATGTATTTATAGGATAAAACCTACCTCAAGCCACATCAAAACCAATCCCCCTTCATCCCCACCAAACTCCAACCTAAGAAGAAGAGAAAGAAAATAAAGGGTAAAACTGTGACCTCTGAGTTCTGGAGAAGGCTTGGCTGTTCAGAGCATAGGATGGAATCAGTCTTATCACTCAAAGTAAGTACTGAACAAATTCAGAAATGTATCTGAAAGACTTTAAAACTCATCTCAGATGTTTCTATAGCTTTTTTCAAGACTTAAAGGAATAGCCTTATAATAGGATAGATTATAGATTGCAACTAAAAGGAGGGAATAAAGCTAGCAGCTGTTTTACAGTGTTCTGGTAATTAGTAGAAGATCACTGTACAGCACATCACATTGTACAAGCGTGGTTCATGCCTGTGCACACAGACCTCATTTTTGTGAGATGTCCAGTCAGATCAAAAGCTTCTTGCTTCTTTGTGAATTTAGGAAATGCATATGAAGGGACATGCAAAGAGCTGGTAGGTAAAGGAACAGGTTAGAATTTTTTGCCAACATAAATATATTTACATTATTATCAACATAGCTAGGTCATTTGAGGGTGAAATTTTCCATATACTTTTTTACAAACATGAAGTCTAGGCATACATTTCCTGGGGCAAAGGAAGATCAGCTTCCTCAATACTACAGACTGTGTTCCCAGATGAGAAGGTCTGGCCACATCCACTTTAAACCCAGGTTGCATCACAAGGTCCTAGAAGCCCTTTAAATAGATGCAAATTAGCCATCAAATAAGTATTTATCATGATTCTGTAAATCAGTATCAGATATGCAGATATGGTTCAATTCCAACCAGTAGGTTTTGTTGATGCATCTTTTCCAGGTCCATTGTATCAGCAGAATTCTCTGGGGCACACATGTACATGCCATAGTCTAAGGTGTGAATGCAGCAAACACAGGCAATGCCTGCCCAGTGTTAAACTGGCTGCTCATGTTCAGCATGTTCAATGAACATGTTCATGCTACACAAAACAGGAGCACAGGACAGAACTTTCTGAGCTACTGTCAGCTTTCAGTGGGACAGCCACAGAGGGTCATGCAGAACCATCTAGAGGTGGCAGTTTAGCTCACAAATCAGTCAGGTATCTTCACAGCTGTCTTAAATCTGAATTTCAAATTCTGCCTCTTAGGAGAGCTGTTTGTACAGAGGTGTTGAGAACCAACTAAATGAATCCCTGAGCAACCTGATCTAATTAAGCATGCTTTGAGCAGGATATTTGACTAGGTGATGTCCAGAGGGCCCTTCCAGCCTAAATTATTCTATGAGTCAATTCTAAGGAACCTATATTTATTGCATCCAGGTCCAGTATTAGTGTCATTCCTCTACTATGTTCTGTGAAAAAATTGCCCTTAGTTTAAAAAAAAAAAGTTTGTTGTACTGTGGGCCAGCAAGTAAAATGCCTAATCTAAGGGAACCAGTGCACTTCTATAGGGGTCCATGCTGTTCCTGAGACAGCTACAGCAGAACTGCATCATATACAAACTTCATCATGCACACCTGCTGCACCTCCAGGTATGCAATGCATGTGGTCTGAGTGATTCTCTAAGAGTCAGAGAAATAAGAAAACTTCAGGTTCTTGTTTTGAGTAAAAAACTAATGGTTATTTTATTCTGGTGTGTGAAGAGAGCACCTCATTGCCAGAGTGGTGAAAGCAGCATGGTATTTCCAGATTTAGAACATGCTAGATTCTCTTCATAACGCTTCATTGAATAAGATGATTACAGTGAAAGAACAGTTGATGACTGTTTTCCCAAGTACAGACCAGGTCTGTGAATGAAGTGTCAGCAAGGAGCAGCTCCTGACAAGCAAACAAGCTGACGGTGTTTGGAAACTCCCTTAGAGACACGGGTCCTTTGTTTCATTTCTCACTGCACAACATGACAAAGAGCAGGTGGACCTGACATAAACTGGGGAAAACATACCATGATCTTCCTTCAGTTGGAATCCTGGGAACATGAAGGACAGGGTCATAAAGACAATGAATAGCATGCTCATTTTCCTAATTTTGCTGGGAGTAGTATCTGGTAAGAACATGATTTCATTATGCTTCTAAAATTAGAACATTGTTGGCTGTTATACTTTCTCTTGGGAACTTTATACTACATATTTAGGGATCAGACATGGATGGGAAAAATCAAGTAACAATTATTTTCCTACTGAAATAGATTGGGCTCTGTGGTTACAGTAGTATAATGAAGAGAATATGACTCTTTGCTAAAACATTTTCTTGGATGAGGCACTTAATTTATAATAGCCACTACTCAGTATGACAGCACTGGAGTGGGAAAGGAGGTCAGCTCTCCAAGAAACAATAACTAGTAGTTATACTCCAGTATCCTCCTTTCAAATATTGTTAACATTTCTCTTTGATAAAGTAAAACAAGCAACCAAACAGGACCAAACAGAAAGGAATTTTTGGAGAGTATTAGTGGGATAACACCAGTAGCTTTGATCAACCGAAATACATGGGAGATTTGCCAATATGAGTATTTGCACATTAACAACTTAGTGGATCTTCAAATTGTCTGAAGTCTGTGGCTCATGAAGTACTGGTATTGCTTGCTGTAAGCTACCTGCTCAGGTAGGGTCACTTGGCTCTCAAGGAACTGTAAGAGTTCTGTCATCCCTTAGGAACCTGTCAGTATTTGGTGTTTTTCCTGATGTTCCCAAAACTGTGATTAGCACACTGCCTGCCAATTTCAGCTTTCATTGAAAAATAGCACTTTTCTAACCTTCTTGGTTGTGCATAGAGAAAACCTTAAAAATGTTACTCAAGCACACTCTAAAGACTGGCACATCATAGATAAATAAGTCTTAAATATACATGAACTTCACCAAGATAGTCTCCCTATTGCTTTGTCTTCGACTCAGCATTTGTCAATGATTGCCATTGATAACTGATAAATAATGTATTAAATTGCTTCAGAAATATTTTGTTCTGCAAAGTAAAGAGGTAAACAAGGACTTGTGAATGCAGAAGGAGAGGGTTGGAAAAAGAAGAAGCCATTTAGATGCACTATGTAAAATTTCAGTTAAACACAAAGAGCAAGAAGTAAGAACTTTTGATTTAGAAAGATAAAATAGGAAGAAACAGCCAATGAAATCTTTGGAGATAATACAAAAATAGTGACTCCTTTCTACATTTCTAAATATTGTAAATTATTTCATTGTTTCCATAAATTGTTTCCACTAATGAGCTGTGGCTTGATGAGGGAACTGAATTCATCAAGTACTGTCCACAGGAGATTACATTCGAAGTTCAGTTCCACTTAGGAAAATGTATCTCCAGAAGCCCCTCTCAGCCCAGCCTCATTTGCATGGGTGATTTTTGTCAATGGTGCTTTCCAGAATCTGTAAGAACAGTAATAAAAGTGTAGTCCTGCACTGTGTCTTGCTCCTGCTGACATAAATCAGTAACAGCTCAGGTGAACTCAGTCCTACCGGGGTGTCAGCATGACCTGTTCAGATTAACTCTTGCAGGCAGTTCCCACCTCACAGACTCCCACATCCCAGCCTGTACCTGTACCTGTACCTCCAAAGCTATTTTTTTCCAGAGTAATCCCAGCCAGATCAGTGATGCATGAACTTGCTGTATCTGGAGTGTAGGAGCATGAGAATCTCCCTGCAGCCATGGAGAGGCTCTTAGGCTGCAGCCCAAATGGTCTCAGACTAGTTTCTGTAGCAGCTTTTTACCTTGCAGCTCTTCAGCAAAAATAAAGACTTCATGGGGCTTTTGCTACAGTAATTGCTGCTGTATGAACAGCCTGTCCAGGCCCTTGAGTGGGCAGTATCTGTCTTCCTCTTGGCACACAGTGTGTAGGAAGTTCCACTGAACACAGCCAGCTTTCTTGGAAAGTGTTTTGGACAACTCAGTGAAGCATCCCCAAGGAACAGTCAGCCCTGCCATAGCCTGGTGTTGAAGTGCATTGCCAGTTCAAGGATGTGAGATTACTAAACTGTTGTTTCAGGACATCAGAAGGGGTCCTGATTTATGCTTTCTAGACACCCTTCATAAGATAAAGCACAACAGGCCTTTGTCAAAAATAGCAAAAACTAGAAGCTAAATGAGAGAGAAAGCAAAAAGTTTGGTTTGGGGAGTCCAGAGGTCTGGACAAACAAGGAGCTTGTGCAAATCTGTTGGATGCCTCACCAGTATGTGCAGCTTGCACGCAGTTTGGAACCATAGGGTGCTTTTGTGGGCCTGCATCTTCTCCAAAGGCTCCAGGTTGCTCTTCCTTGCTCAAAGCAGGAGACATGACAACACAACTCCTGAAAGTATTACTAGCCTGTATTACTCAAGAGCCAGGCTTGCACACAGCTGCTGTAGAAAGAATTAGAAGAGGGAAAATGGAGGAAATAGGTGCTGCAGACAGTGTAGTCCACAAAAACCCATTTCTTCTTTAGTATCTGTGTCTGTGTGATTCAAGGTACTTTTTGATGTGACAGTGAACAGAGGCAGTAATTAATACAGGGGGCGAAATGAAATAATAGAAACATCTTTGGCTTCTTTGCTTCTGTATAAAGACATATATGAAGGCAAATGGTGCAGTAACAATAACACTTTACCAATAGCCAATCTAGATGACAATACTATAGGACTGAATTACAAAAAATATTAATTTTTTTTGCTATTAATGCTGGATTTACTACCACACAATGCCCCCATTCATAAATGAAAAGAGAGTCAGGGCATTTTGTGCACATTAATGGCAGCTCTTGACAAAAGCTGTGTACTTGCTAGCCCAAGGTTCCCAGAAGTAATTTTATGTTCATTTTCATCTTGCAGGAAGAAGACGCCAGTTGCTTAAGGGTTTACCTGCAACAAGCACTGTTGAAGAAAACTCAGCAGCTGGTGTTTCAGTCTTTGACTTCAATGTAACTGTTTCTCCGTTGGCTTCTGAAGGCATTGCAATTCTTCCTACCATAGTAAATTCAAATCCACTTACAGAAGCTTTTGACATTGAATCAAAAGGAGCTCTTGAATACAGGGTGAGTTTTAAGTTTATCTTGAGCAATTTTCAGTTGTAGGCTGGTGTTTCCTGGATTACTGAGCACTGACAGTGCATAGTGTCTCATCTTTTAATCAGAAAAGAGTTTTAAATGCAGACTGTGGTAGTGTTCGACAATGCTGTAACAGATATGACAGATCAATAGCAATAGTGATTATGATTTTTAATTGCATCTAGGAAAAATCACTCATCACAACAATTCCATTAAGTCTGTGATAGAAAAAATATGATTTTTAGAAAATAGGAGATGAAGAAGAACATGGAGAGCCTGCTTCTGTTTTGAGGTTTTATTCATAGTTTTTCAGCTTTATATGCATGTGAAGTCACTGTGAATTGAAAGTGGCTTTGTTAAACCACATATAGCTTCTGTTTGGCCACTCTCAATGAGAATTAAAATTAATTTGTCTCACTTCCAAAATAAATAAAGCTGAAGCAGATAAAAGTAATTTTTAATTCTGAACAAAGGCTGTGACACATGAGGAAGTTATCTTGAGGTAAGGAGTTATCACCCTTCCACACCTCTGTGACCTGTTTCTCTCCATTGCATGCCCTTGTCCTACGGCAAATGCAGAGCAATTTCCATTACTTCAGGCTGATTTTCATTGTTGAACAAATTAGCAAGTATTAGCTCACATTTGTCACGGGCAATGAGTGTTCAGATGCATTATATCTTGTCATCCCATTGCAACTTGCTTGTATGTCCAAACCTGAACAGTGACACTGAAGAGCAGCTTTAATAGCTACAGATAGAAATCGTGCAGAGTCTTAAAAAGGTGATTTGAATATCCTTTTCTGGGTGTTTCCAAGGAAGCTCGGGTTTTCACAGAACAGATACAACAGCTCTTTTCTTGTTCTCTTTGTTGGTGTTTCTAGGAGAAAATTTGGGAAAAGTAAGGCTGTGGCCCTGGGCAGTGTTGGCTCATGGATTTGATGTGCCTGTGGGGAGCTGCTGTGGCTCCCATGCTCCAGCCTCCCAGCAGAGCGCAAAGTTCACTTTTGTGCTCTGCTGGCTCTTTACTGCTTCCCAGCCAGGTCTGTGAAATGGTTAAAAAAACTCTCCAAAAAATCCCTCTTTCACCTGTGAAACATAGTGTGTGGACTGGGTAAGCTGGAGAGATCACAGAACCATAGAATTATAGAATATGCTGAGTTGGAAGGGTCACTTCAGGATTATCAAGTCCAGCTCCTGGCTCTATGTAGGACACCCCAAGAATTGCACCATGTGCCTGAGAGCATTGTCCAAACTCTTCTTTAACTCTGCCAGGCTTGATGCTGTGACCACTCCCCTGAGTAGCCTGTTCCAGTGTCCAGCCACTTTCTGAGTGAAAAACATTTTCCTGATGTCTAACCTAAGCCTCCCCCAACTCCACTTCATGCTCCTTCCTTGACTCCTGTGTAACAGTCAGAAGGAAATGGATACATCCCTTAAACTGGCTCTGCTGACAGAGAATCCATAATGTAGGACTGCCTTCCTAAACTTTGTTTCAGCATTTTGAATTAAAGCTATCCCTTCTGCTGCAAAACAAAACACAATACTTTTTTATACCTGCTTCCTCCTGTCCATGTCATCTTTATGTTATGATGCACAAGAATTTGTATTGCTGCTTGTGGAGTGAGACTGAGAAGTTAATCTGGAGGAAAAATAATAGACAAAAGTCCTTCTTGTTTTTTTTGAAGATGAAAAAAAACCAAGATGATGGAGACGGATGATGGAGATATTCTTGTTCTAGCTCAGTGCAGGGTGACAAAAGGATGAAAATGGATGGCCAAAAAAGATGTAGACTGGAGACTGCTTCTTCCAAAGTGCCAGTTTATATCCATGTCATACCACAGCCACATTACCAGAATGGCCTGTGAGCATTTCTTTGTTTTGCTTGGACTGTTTTCAAGGTTTCCTAAGTTACTCGGAGGACTAAAACAAATAATTTGAGCCAGTCATGAAATAAAAGCATAATGGAAGATACATACAAATTCTGCAAATTAGCAGATGAGTGCTAATTACAACTCATAAAGCAAGGATAAATACACATGTGTTCTTAGTTCATTTATTTTATGAGGATTGCTCCTTCTAATTAATTTAATTACACTATGGTGTAGCAGGTCTGTACAATATTTCACAAAAGTGATGTGATCCAAAACCAAGTACCTCAGTTCTATCTATTACCATTAAATCTTTTCACTTTGCTAAGATACAGAAAAAGGCAATGGTTAATGAATGAATTATGGGGTTTTCAGATTAGCTAAGTACCTGCTGGGACAGGCTCTTTAGTATTTCTTGAGCACATTTACTCCCATTGCAGCAACAGAAAGCAAGATCACAATTCTTGATATATTTTCAGGTTTCTGAGAAAGTCACGGTTTTTGAGATCTAAGTCCTGTCCATTCCTCCTCACCTTACTCTTGTTTGAAGGTTCCCAAGAGCAGAAGATGTGTGGAATGCATGAAAACCTGTTGTTGCCTGAAACTACCTGGATGTTCTTAGAGATGCTCTCTGAATATATTGGTGGTGGAGCAGGGAGAGTGAAATCCAATTGAATTCAAGTGAATTTCAGGGAGCAGTGAAATTCTCATGTGGAACAAGAAACAATTTAGGGGTGACTCAAGATCCCCTTTCATGAAGCCCGCAGCTGCTTCAAGTGTGTGCAGTTCTGCCTTTATCAGTAAGCTTTGCCCCTACCTGAAGGAAAGGTGAAGAGTGGCTCACAGCCTATGCCAGTGGCAAGCTGTTCCCAAAAAGATTCAAAACCAACCTAGAAAGACACCATTTATATTCACATTGTCACTTCCAAGGCCTCTATAAAGGAGGGTGGAAGATGTGTATTTAGACACGTTTAGTTTGGCTGTAGTTGTAGCACCAATGAAAATACTTGGTTGTGAACTGGAGGGATAGTCACCAGAGCATGTAATTTCTGCTTAGAACTGGACAATTTAAAATACTGGATTCATTGCATCTGTTTACTGCATTTAGACCTCCATCAAACACTCATTTTGGACATCAGCCTTTCCACTGGTGTGACAAGATTTTTAGAATGTTTTTTCTGTGTTAGCATCACTTTTATGGGAAACTTGTATCTGTACAGTATAGGAGGAAAGGACACCGTCCAGGGTGCAGTTATTTTTTCCTGCAGTATTGTAACAAAAAGATCCATGAGGTTTCAGACAGCATCTGTTTTATGTACCAGAAGGCACAAAGCATTTGTGCTTCTGTTCACTCTCCTCCAACTGTTTCTGTTAATTGGCTGTATTTTGACTTCTGTCTTCTAACTATGCTGACATCACTTTTGTGTTTGTCCTCTGGCCCACAGCATCTGATCTAAACCCAAGGATTTATTTATTTGTTCTCCTTCTGCATCCTCTTCAGTCTCCTTTATTCTGCAGCATTGTGAATACACTGACATGCTCCTTGTCACACACACTCATGAGCCACAACTGTTCTCCAGTTCCATAGCACCCTGCTACTGTGTTCAAGCTTCACAGTTTTTTAGCTACACAAAAAACTTAACTGTCACCTTTTCCTTTCTTGTCCGAGACAGGAAAGGTCTTGTTTTATTATTAACTTCAGCAGTGAAGATTGAGGCATACAACTTTCAGCATCCTCCTGTTGCTCTGGGCTCATCCCAGATCCAGAATGACTGCATTTAATGTTTTGGCATCGAATGTCATCCTTGTGCTTGTACATATTCTATGTTAAGAGGTAACATGCAGAGCTGGAAGCCTTTGCAATAAAAACCCCAAAACAAAACAATGCAAATCTTTGCCTTATCAATCTCACAAAACTCAAGGCCTAGGTTATTCTTTTCAATTAGTTCAACATTTTCCCCAAGCAATTCTGGTGCCTCTCTCAGACAATGTACCCATGGAGCTCCCTTTTTCTGTGGTTTTCCTGCAAGTGTTCTCCCAGATACAGGTTATATACAAGGAAGGTTCTGGTACCTGCTAGACTACTATATGGTCTCCTTGTCCACACTCCTTATTTTAAGTAAAAGATCTTCCTCCTCATTCTCCTAACCCACAGAAAAAGTGAAGCTGCCCTTGTGTCTTGCAAGGCTTCCTCTGAATTCTCAGTCTCATCACACCTTGACTGCTCCCAGAGCTTGGTGGAAAGGCAAACACTTGGCACAGACACATACCTACAAGATGTAGTCCTGAATTTGAAGACAAAGCATTGCCTGTGAGGCAGGACAGCTCCCTCCAGGCTTTCTCCCCCTCAAACTGCTCCTCACATGAAAGATCTTTGAGTTTCTCCATGAAGCAACAGCATCTTGGTCTCTTTCTTTCTTTTTATGACTCTGTTTTTGTGACTGTTTTTGTCACATTTTTGCCACGGATGAGAAATGTGCCAACAAGTAAAAGATTATCTAAAAGACTCACTCTTTACTGATAGAAAGTGTCCCTTTGTTTGTATTCACTCTTTAGACTATAACTTTCATCTATTGCATCATGTGCTAATAATAATACTTTATTTTCAGGTTGTTACCACTGGAAACCCTGTCCTAGATTATGAAACGATGCCAAAGAGCTTTGATTTGCAGATTTTTGTTGAAGATACAACTGGAAGAACTGACCTTAACATATTGACTATTCGAGTAACAGATAAAAATGAGCAACCTGTATTTCAAGGAAATATGGCAATTCAAAGTAAGATAATGGTAGAATTTGAAAAGAACCATACTTGAAAGATGACATCAGCTTAAAAAAAGAATCAGGCAGTGACTGTAGCTAAAGTGGTCTAAGCATTTTTCTTTAGGAAAATAAGGGAGGAACAGGATACTGTTTTTATGAGAGCTTTGTTTTACACAAAGACTTGGTATGCTTCATCTCTGGAAATGCCCTTTTACTTTTCTTGAAATTTTAATTAAAAATTACTTAAACATTTTGAAGCACCTGAAAAATTAAAAGAAAATAAAATATACCAATAAATACATATGCTCTTTTTTATTAAAAAAAAATGGAGTTTTCTGGGGTTATAAACATTGAGTATGGGTACATATGTCAGTAGTTTGTTGAAAACTGGGCTGATTTGGACAAGCAAGATAAATTTAAATAGGTGTTTATTGTATGTGTAAGAATTTCTGTGGGAAAACCATAAAAAACCATTGCTTTGCAGATGTTTTATATGTGCATATTACATTTACACCTTCCCATGAGAAATTAAGTAGAAAATCACTCTTAAGAGTGAGACCTCAGAGACTGTGATCTATGGTGGTGCAAATGGAAGGAGGTAGAGAGTTCTGTCTCCTGCATTGGGCATTTAATGCAATCCAAGTTTACTTTTAGACCAGAGGCAAAATGCAATGGGAAGGAATGTGCAGTAGCCTCAGGAACTAGGCTGGAGAGCCTGGACTGCAGCTGTGGCCAGTGCAGGCTCTGAACGCCATGCTGTACCTGATGAGAGTGACGATGCCGTCAATAGAAAGGAGAGGAAACTATGGTCTTACTCTCTGAGAGATCTTATCTTGCTTATTTACTAATGAAGAAGACCTGCAAAAATTGTACCAGGATACAACAGGATATAATGATGCATTTGTTATGTGTTCACATGCAGACAGAACATTTTAGTTTACTACATAAAGTATTGAGAGCCTGTTTGAAGACTTGCTGTCCTATCAGCACTCTATGACCAAGCATACTTCAATATTCAATTTTAAAAAATCTGAAAACACTAAACTGTGATCCCTTTGTGGCAGGTATTCAGAGGTGGCTGCTGAGCCTCCTGGTTTAGACTGACCACACTGGAGCAGTGCAGTCTGGATGCAGCCTGACTTGTGTCTGCTGCACAGGGATGGGTTCAGAGCAGCCTGCTTTTACTTGGCCCTCCTCACTGATGCCTCCTGAGCACATTAACATCCCTGATTCCATACAATACCTAGTTTGCAAAGCAAATTAGCTTCCCCCAGGGAAGAGACTGTGTCATCTTCTCTCTGTAGCTGGTGTCTTACATATCATGGGTGCTACTGAAATCTAATAATAATTACATGTGACACTTCAGGGATCGACACAGCATGAAACACACTACGTGGGAGCTTGTTACAAATAAATGCACCAGCTTAACTCTCAGCTAGAGCTGCCATAAATTGGTGAGCACAGATGTCTGATCTGTCTAACTGTGTGGCTTTAGTTAACAGTACCAGCCACAATTAGACACTAATTGCGCATTCGGTGTTTATGAAAAAGCATCTCTCTCTCATTAAACCCTATATTCATATTGTTGTCCTCTGGGAACAACTCATTATGCTGCTCTGGGATTCCCACTGCTCTGATGAGAAGCAACAGTCAGTAGGGGTCACAGTGAAAATTAATAGTCCAGAAAGAGCAGGTCCAGCAGACACAAAAGGGCATAAAG
This sequence comes from Entomyzon cyanotis, assembly GCA_024500445.1. Classification (NCBI taxonomy): domain Eukaryota; kingdom Metazoa; phylum Chordata; class Aves; order Passeriformes; family Meliphagidae; genus Entomyzon; species Entomyzon cyanotis. The sequence continues at coordinate 44,510,356 of JAKEPQ010001018.1, read as the reverse complement.
CAAATAATATGATCTAAAGATCTGTTGTCCTGTTAATTGCTCTGCCCAAGGAGAGATAACTGCCTGTTGCCAGTATGGGATAGCCCAGCTGTGAGAATTCCTGGCATGGAAAGAAATGCACTTTGCACTGAATTATAACCCTTAGTAAAGCAAACATTTAAATCCAGTCAGACAACTTATTTGTCTCACAGGTGTAAAGGAAAAGCAGAAATGGAGATGAAAGGCTCTGAGCTTTCCTGGCAGGGCACAGGATGTGGACTGGAAGGGGATGGTGATGGGGACCTAGCACAGGACTGTGTTGTCCCCATCTGCACAGTAAAAAACCCCACAGATGTAGCCCAAATGCATAACTGTACTCCATAACTTGTGAACAGCTCAAAATAGGCCATATGGAAAGATCAGTCTTTCCCCTGAAGGCACAATTCATATTGCAACTCACAGTGATGGTTGCCTATTTACAGATATGTAATTGGTTTCTTTTTATCTTTTGTGTATTTGTGATCTTTGTGATGATTTTGGAATTACACTTGTGAAGTGAGAAGATGCAGCAGGTGATAATATGTCCTGGCTGCTTCAGTGCATCAGTTTCTTTGCTGCTGTGTCCTTTACTTTTGCCCAGATAACACTGAGTACATTTATATCCATGCAGCTGTGACAATCTATGTGTTGGAAGGGATACCTCCAGGACGCATTTACCAAGTTGATGCAGCTGATCCTGAAAACGAAAAACTCAAAGTAAGTTGTATTAAACAAAAAACCCCAGAGATTACATATAATCCATTATATCTGAAATGTGAATTACCATCACCTTTCAATAACTTCCTTCCTTATCAGGAACACAGGAAAAGGTTTAGTCTGGAAAAAAAGAAGCATTTTCAATAGAAAACTAAGAAAACCCAGCCTTAATGTTTGGACATAAATTGTTTGTGTTTCCAAAAATCATATTTTTTAACATCTAGAGAAATTTACTCAATTTTTTCTGAGTTTAGGTGTAAAAATTTTCTATCAATTCTAAGTTTTAATCAATCACAACAATCTCTATTTAATATAATTGCCCAATTTAATTATTATTCCTCTTAAAACATATTTAAAAAAATTCAAAACAAACACATATTTTTACTTTTTTAGTTGGAGGAGGAGGATGGAGGTAAAATATTGAGGGAGAACAGCATGGAGACGCCAAGGTCAGTGAAGAAGGTGAGGGAGGAGGGGCTCCCAGTGCTGGAGCTGAAAACCCTCTGCTAGCCATGGCGAAGGCCATGGGGGGCAGGAGGTCCCCTGCAGCCCATGGAGTCCACAGGAGTGCAGAAAATCACCCACAGCCCACGCCAGAAGAGCAGGTGGAGCCTGGAAAAGACTGTGAACAGTGGGAGTCTCATCTAAGAGTTAAAACTGCAAAGGCCTTGCAAAGGAGAGAAAGGCCTTGCTCCTGGCATGGAAGCGCCTGGCATCGGCCGGGAGAATCTGCACAGCACCCTATGGACAAAAGACTCATGTTGCAGCAGAATTTCGGGGGGAGTTGTCGTGGATTGGACCCGCCAGAAGTTTCAAAGGACTGTCTCTCGTGGGAAGGACCCCTGGCCGTGGAACCTCTTTCCTGATTGGACTGACCGGGACCCCCAACCGCCCCTGTCTGTGTTGCTGGTTTGGAAAGGGAAAAGGGGGGGGAGGAGAGGCTTCTTAGGGGTGGGGGTGGGCGAAAGGAAAACTGTCTGGAGAGAGAGAAATAGTAGGATAAGGTATTTGTAGTAGAAGAATTGTGGTGATGAGTAAATTTGGAACGCTCTGTGGCGAAAAGGACCCCACACCCGCCCCCACCACCCGGCTTGTTGACGTAAAGGGGAAGGGGGGAAATATGGTTGAGAGGGGGGGGGGAACAAAACGTAGAAAGTTATTTTGTTTATCTCCAACTCTGTTGGTAATAAACACTTTTCAACTTCTGGGGGGTTCCGCGAGCAAAAATGATTTTAAGTTCTCAGCCTTACAAAATTAAGGGATATTGAAGGCAGAATTTGATATAATTAATCAGAGAGGCAGTTGAAATTATGAACTTAAAATTTTAAAAAAGGCTTGCAAAATGCTTCTTGTAGATGGGTGTGACTAAAAGTAAATAAAACTTTTTACCCTCTGTATCACAATTCTTTTAAATGAGACAGTGAGGAAATTACTTACAAGGCAACCGAATCTCTGGTTTTGACAATCCCAGGGCAAATGGTCATCTTCTGTTACCTAAACATGTTGGCTGATCTGAAAATACTCTTGGTATCCAGAAGAACTTCTGGAAAGTGATAAGTTGATAGCTGGGGAAAAGTAACTGCACTTACCTAAGAATTGTGTTTTATCTTTGCTTTATTGACTTTGGCTTTATAAAATGCAGCACATTCAGGAACTGAAGATGCTACTTCAATGTTTAGTGTTGTTCAAGAAAGCATTTAGCTGGAAGTCTGTCCTCACTCTTTGCCCTGTCAAACCGAGCTGGCGAAGAGGAAAGCAGAGTTGTAGGGGTTTAGCTCTGCTTTGTGTTCAAGAGCAATGGCAGTGAGTTCCACATGCCGTCTAACCCCTGACACATCGGAGGCGTAAGAAGCTGCAAATAAAGAAATGCTGTTACATCCTTGGGCAGATCTGCTCAGTGGCTTTTGCAGGTTATTTGCATGGTGAATGACCCTCTGTTGTTGCATACTTCAGACTTTATGGGTATCATTAACACCTGCACTAGTAAAGGAAATGTCCTTGAGGGCTTATTGGTGCTGCCTTGGTATGTGAAAGATAGAGGGGAGGACAGGGTGGGTGTGTAGTAACTACCTCATGGCCACTGGGAGCACAGTGCTGCATTTCTCACTACTGTGTGCAGTGTTGGGGTGCTCTGCTCACTGCCACACCTTTGGCTGGTGTGGAGACCATTTGTGGTGTGCAATGTACAAAGTGGCTGCTGCTGTGTCCCACCTCTTTCAGCACTGAGCTGTTGTGAGCACTCTTCAGCCTTACACCCTCATGTACTCTGTGAAGGTCCACTCTCCCCTCATTGCCCTCTTCCATCATCTGGACTTCCAAACTTCATTGCCTCCTCCACAGCTCTCATGTCCCCTAAATCCAGCCTTGCCCCTTCTCTCACTTCTCCTATGTGCATGCAGGGCTCTGCCACCACCAAGCTGATTTTTGCTTGCAGTGCTGTGGCCCTGCTGGCTGCCCTTTCTGTGAAATTCTCTTTGGAGACCTGGAGTCCGTGGAGGTAGAGAACAGGGTGGGCTCTGATGTAGCTTGACACCTGTGACTCTCCACGGGCTGTAAGCAAAGCACTTACAACCAAGGTGTGGTGATCAGGCACTGAACTGGCATCTGTGTGTCAGTGTTTCAATACACAGTCAGGGGAAATCCTTCTCTGTCAATCAGCCTCTTCTACAAGGCAAGGAATTAATGGAGGGATGTTTAAAAAGACTAATTCCCTGCTCTCTTCATTTCAGTATTCACTGCTTCCTGCAACAGTGCCATTCTTGATCGGGGAAAGTGGAACCATTTTTTCCACAAAAGAATTTGATTATGAGAAAGATCCACATTGGTAGGAATGTATTTTATTTCCATGGCCTATTACCTTGTAGTAATCAGAGAAATGTTTTCTGACATTTGCAGAATGATTCTTTTCTATTTTTCTTATTTAACAGTTACTTTTTAAATGTAACAGTCACAGATCCAAGCGGACTCAACTCAACTAAAACAGTGAATGTAAACATAATTAACATCGATGATGAAAGCCCTTACTTTATCACGTGAGTAAAATTTTTCTCTTGTGTTCAAAATGTAGATGTTTTCTCAGGTTTACTGCTTTGGCACCAATGGGAGGGTTTAACATAAGGGCAAATAATGCTGACAACAAAACAGTACTGAAAAAGGTATTTTAATTTTGCTGTGATTTCTGTTCTTATACTGGAAAGCTTTGTCCTAATGCCCCTCGCTTATTTGTATTCTTAATAGTTTAAACTTTTCCGGGCTCTGCCTTCGTGCTAAGGACAGCCAAACAAGCTTGTTTTACTTGTTAGCATTGAGAGAGGTTAAAACTATGCAAAGATCTGTGGACAAGTTCAGACAAGGAGATTAATTTCACCCTGTGTGAATACAATCATACAGAGTTTGCTCCTTATGCAGGTGTGCATTTCACCATAATGGTATTTATTCATGCAGAAATGTCCAGACATAAAAAGGTCTTCCTTTTGATCAGTCTTCCTCTTCCCAGACACACTTGTAAACAATCCCAGTTGAAACATTGTTGTCTCTTACTGTGTCATAAGCAGGAAATTGTGTCATAACACACAAGTCAGAAATAGCTTTTGAAGACTAATGGAGCCAGGATATATGAAAAATTTGAAAAAATGGGAACAAATATGCATGTCCTATGAGCAGGCAGTTTTGCAACTGAAAACACGATGGATGGTCGTTTCTGAAGCAGGAGCTTGAAAATGACTACAGTTGATCTGACTCTGTTGTTGATTTATCTTTGTCACTTGCATGAGACACTGATGGGATTCAAGGCACTGTTATGATGTCTCCTGATTGTGAGACTCTACAAGGTTCCTGCTGAGAATATTTATGATGGCTGCTCTTCTGCCATCTATGCAAAGGTGAAGACAGGATAGCATCTAGGGCCATGCCAAGAGGTTCCAGCCACTTGTTTGGAACAATCTTCTGGGTGCTTTCTGGAGTCAGAGCAATGCATGGCTCCAGAGCCGAGGCCAAGGATCTGGACTTTGATGGATAAAGGGGTGAAGAATCTGAAGAAACAAAAGAATTAAATGTTAGAAATAGGCATGGATTTTTGTTGTTGTTTTTACTACCTATTTAATACTTTTACCTCACGTCTGCAATAAACAATAAGGTTAACAGCTCATTCCATGTTACTGTACTTCTGCAAGCAGGAGGATTTCTCTTCCAGTGCCAACATCTGCACATTGTGTTCTAGACTGATTATTCCCTCCTAATGCTGCAGTTTCCGTGTATTTATCCTTGTGTCTGGAATACTAAAAGAGCTCTTTTAAATATTTATCTACTTGTTTGAATTAGTGAAAGCTGTGGTGACTTGAGAATATATAACACCTAAGTTCTGAGACTCAGCTTTCATATGGCTCAGACACAGTCTGGTATTTGTTTGAATCTTCTCCCTTTTAGATTGACACTACAGACCAAAAAGAGCAGCTCTGTTTATAAAGAATTTTAGATTAAATGGCACTTCATGATCTATCCTTAATGTGCACACGTATGGCCTGTCCCCTTCTACAATGTGAGCTGCATTCTGTGGCTAAATGCTTCCTGACACTGTAATAATTAGTGCTGGGATGGGAGCTGGGGAAACTTGATGAGTTAGCAAACCTCCTTTATTTAACCCTCATCATAGCTGTCAAGAACAGAGTTTCAAAGGGTCTTTTTAATTGTTCCCACAGTATATGCAAACACATCTGGTTTTGGTGTTCACAACTCTACATTGGCATTCAGCCTTTTGTAATTCTGGCTGTTAAAATCAATGGAAAACTTGTGGAGTCAGGAAAACAAAGAGGAAGACAAGAAAACAAACATATGCTTCCTTTGCAATTACATTGCAGTGACTAAAAGGTCTGTTTGAACCATCCTGTAAAAAGCCACTGGCAGGTGGCAGACAGATGGACAACAGGACACATCCCAGACGTAGCTGTGTAGGAAGTGGCCCCCAACTCCTCCCCAGCTGTACTGGTGCTTGGTGCTATGGGGATGTGCTCAGTAATGTCCCACTTCTTCCCAAAAGATCCAGTGGGGGATGGGATAACAACCAGTGCGAGGTTCAGAAGGGTTGGTAAGGCTGTGAGGGTGGAGCTCTGGTGAGTTTGCTGGTCACAGAGAGGTTGGAGTTGGGGTTCCAGTGGGCCTGGCGAGTTTCCTACTTCGGGCCAAAAGCAGTTAGAGCTGTGGGAGTGAGGGAGATCTGTTTCTGCATGACTATGGAAGCAAGAGGAGAACAAGGTAGGAAGAGATACAATGCCAGGATTGAGATACAAATTTCATAAATACCCTGGCATGACAGTCTTCATAAACCCCTTGTTTTCTTCTGGCTGTAAGTTAGGTATTTTACTGGGAAAATGTGATTTCTCTCCTGTATGCTTGCCTCTTTTCATATGATCTGACAGAACAGTTGAAGATAGTGTGTCTTCTTAACCGTTTTAAAAATCACAAATGGAGACCTGGAGGCATGGAATCTTCTGTTCTGTCTTTGCAATTCACTGCTCCAATTGCTAAGTGCCCCATGATGTATATTTTCAGAGAACACCGAAGGATTCATGTTTTCCAGTGCTGGGAGCTACAGACCAGTCAATTACCTAAGTGGCAGCATAGGATGTTTAAAAAGTGCAAAAGGAATTTAGTCTTGAAACACACTTCTAATGCTTTTTTGAACTCTTGAGCACCTTCAACTCCATTTGAGTTCTAGAATCAGGAGATGGTTGTGCGTGACTCAGTAATATAAATCAGCCTTATGAAATTCCTTGCAGGATTTTTGTGTCCTGGCCCATGCCTATTTTTGCATATGGTTCAAGCACTGTAATTGTCCACCTGAGCACCCGTGTGAACATCAAACTGCAACCACTTTAAGCAATCCTGCACAATTGCCTGCCAGGCCATATCTGACCTATAAAATTCAATTCATGGGAAATCTGGGAGCACTGGCATGCCAAACAGCAGCAGTAGAGAGCCATTTTCCCAGTGTAAAATGCATCAGACAGACAGACAGCTGCTGCTGGGAGTTTGAGGCACATGCATCTGTTCGATACCCAGAAGAGTGCTCTTTCCTGCCTTTGCCTACTGCAGGGAAAACTCAACTTGTCTTTAATACTGTTGCCCCCCAGTAGGTTCCAGCATTCTTTCCAAAAGATGATTAACTACATTACTTATTGTATTTTTGCCTTTCTCTTGTAAAATAAAGAAATTAAAGCAAATGGCTTTACGAGCTGGTGGCTCTGTAGGGAGATGGATGGCATGACTTAATAGCCCCTTACCTCTTCAACTTCCATGATTCTGTGAAAGCCAAGTTGCTTTTACTGTGGAAAAGTTACAGGGGAAGAACACTTACTTGTGTGGTTGTGTTATACTTTATGAACACATGCCAGTTCAGCTACTGCTACACGTCCAGCTGGCAGAACCAGTGACTAGGATATATATCCAGACATGCAAATAGCCATCTCTGAGCCCAGCATGGCCATGGCTCTGCTGCTACAATTGGCTGCTCAGCTAAGTCTGTAACCAGCTGCCCTTGCAAATACGACACATGTTTTGCTGAATTTTATCTTGTAGAAAACAAAGAATCTACAGGATTCCAGAGGAGCAAAGCCTGGGCACCACTGTTGCCAATATAATTGCTAAAGATCCTGATGATGAAGACTCTTCCAGCAGACTTTTCTACAGCATCCAGTCATCTGACAGATATTTCTCCATAGATCCAGGTAAGACTAACAAAAATGTGACTTCTGACATCTTAAAACAAACCCAAAAACCAAACAAACCAAAACCGCCCACTGTCTACATCAGAGGAGTTATTTTTGCCTTAGTTTTAAATTGACTTTATTTTGTGGCTCCCTATAGCAATGAGGAATGCTTAGTCCCTTATTAGGGTCAAATTCTTTGGTCAGCTGACTAAGACTCAGTACGATATGTCAAAGAAAGTAGACCAAAGGTGACTTCTTGGCAAATATTGACTTGTGGCTGGAGGGTGATGGTTCCTTGGGTGGAAGTAAGATTACTGACTTCTTTTTAATCTTTGAGGACTGCAGGTGGTTAGACCTTAATGTCCTTTCTCCCATCTGAAATCCTCCTTAGCACTGAGGTGCACAGCAAATCTATATCTCAGGTTCATTGCTTCATTCATGACCATCTTCAGGCAAGGCCACCCTAAAGAATCATCTTTCTCATGGTGATCCTATCTTCTTCATGCTCTCTGGGGTCTGTACTTCTGTACCCCAGAGGCTTTTGCTTCAGGGTTGGCATTCAGTGACTGCTTTTCTCCTTGTATGCTGTTGCTTTAGAACTGCTTATCACAGTTGTAAGGAGTGCCATGTAACACAGTGCTGTGGGGGATCAGCATGATCCTTAAATGCTCTGGATTCCCTATGCCCTTTGGCCATGTATTGCCACCCTCCTCCTCAATTACACTCCAAAAGGCAGAGGATATATGCACTGTTCTTTTACCTCCTTTGTGTTCTGGGAATTGTACTTTTACTGTGCTATAAAAATCTTTGAACAAAGGCTAAGAGAAGTGGAAAAAAAAAGTATTAAGTTAGTGGTTGACCAGAGCACTTGGCACAGTCTGTCACAGCTAAGAGCAGCTCTGTTGATGTGTGAGTAGATTTGGAGGTGCTGAAGGATGCTTAAGTGATAACACTGGAAAGTGAAATTATCTTACTAGCTAGGGAGCAAGAACAGCACAGGCATTAGCAGCTCATTGTCTTTGATGCTTTGTGAATACACTCAACTCTGGCTCACCTGAGAAGCTTGAGAGTAAAAGAAACATAACTGCTTTCCAAACCCTCTGTTGAGCCTCCTAAGGCATATTTTTGAGCAGTGGTATCTAGCCATTAATCTTACCCAGAACGTTCACAGACATTTTGTATTGCTTTAAAAAAACCCAAAAAACAAATCCAGGCATGATTTGCTCAGAACAGAAGGCTTTTTATTCTGCTCCCTGTCTGTTGAGCTGCCCTGTCCTTTTGCACATACACCATGACCGTTTGTTGCTTCCCTCCTTGGTGAATGTGTGACTTCTGGCTGCTCTTTGCAGCGACTGGAGTGCTTCAGGTGACCAGGAGAATTGACCGGGATGCTCTTCCACTGCGGCTGCATCCCAACATCTCACTGATAGTCCGGGTGGAGGACAGCCCCAGCAGAGGCCATGCCAGTGAAATGGAGATCACAATCATTATTGATGATATCAATGACAACACACCCGAGTGCAATCCTTCTGCCTTCAGGTATGGAGTTTCTTCCTTGCCTTGGCACTGCCTTGCTGCCCCAGACCAGTGTGCAGTCTAGGGTACATCCCCAGACCTACAGCTGGAGGCTCAAATGGACATTTATTGTCAGCCTGCCCATTGTACAAGGCTGTTGTCCTTCACAACATATGGGTCACATTCTGGGTTGCTTCTTCCATTGTTGCATATTTAGATCTAAGACTTAACTTAGGAAATAAATTAATGTTTTGGCATGTGATATACTAAGAGTTCAAAAGGAGAAATATAAGTTTCTCTGACAGGAAATGTGTTTGTTTTAAACAGGAAAGAAGTAAATGAAAATACGACTCCCAGGACATTTCTTGTTGATCTTAGAACTTACTGTAAAGATATTGATGTTGATCCATCCAACAATCAATTTAGTTTTACTGGATTATCCGGTTTTGGAAGCAATAACTTTGCTCTGGAGTCCACTGTGTCTGGAAGACTTGTGGTCAGTCATTTGTGGCTTTATGTTAGATTATCCCATTACAGAAGTCAACTTATGAAATATTATAAGGTTTTTTTTATTCATTGTACAAGAAAAAGAATAACTGTAATCCATTTCACAGTAGATATGATATGGAGAATGACTGTTTTGACTGGATGTGAACTATATACCCCTTGGTAGGATGCTTTCTAAGGATTCTACAGAATTTAGTGAACAGAGACTGTTTTCTCCAGCTTTAAATAAATGTGCTAGATATGATTGAAAAAAATATTCTTTTTTGGGAGTGTGAAGCATCAACTTTGATATGGATAAACAGAGACATTTTATGCCATTTCATACCCATTTACTCATCACAGACTGTGGAAGATCCTTGCTATTCAGCACGAAGAATTTAAATACTCGAGAAATCTCACACTCAGTAACTAAGCAATTGGTCAGATTTGTAAAACCACTTTGAGTGGCAAATTTTCACAAAAGTGTGATGGGATTTGCACTTCTGTGATTTTGCATGTCAAAGTATGGATTTCTTATGCTGATAGCTGCTGGCAAACTTGCATTGGCCAGAACCCCACCAGTTCCTGGACACGTGCAATGGTTGTTGTTTTGTTGCTTTAAAAAGAACTGTGGGCAACTACAGAAAAAGGAAAATAACAAAAAATAGGCATTCTGTCTAAAAGACAGGAGTGCTACAGGAGCAGTAAAATGATTTTGTATGGCTAATTTTAATTTTGGATCTGAGATTTCCTTGTCAATAAGCACTGCCCTTAGCTTCTTCATCTGCCAACATAACAAGCATTTTCCTTGCTGCACAGGATATGATTGATCACTGCCTTTGATCACTGTGCATGTACAACGTAACAGACTATATGAAGTGACCTGTTCCTCCTGGAATTTCCCTGCAGAGACAACCAGCAGTGGATGCCTGTGTGTTAGTCCTCCTGCCCCAAAGTTTATGAGGCTTCTACAGCAAGACAGAGAGCTCAGGACACTAGGATTTAAATCTGAGAGAGCCACCATTTAGTAACAACTTGGTTTCTGGACAAACACTTGTGGCTGGACCTTATACCTTTAGTTAATGTCTGCAGGCATGAGCTCAAGGAGTAACTATTACTGTTTAGCAATCCCAGATCCTTGTTGAGCCAGCACAGGGCAGGGTAAATAGCCAGCCCATTACACATGCTTTGAATTGACTAGGTAAAAGGTCAAGACCTTATGATCCAAATGATGAAACTTTCTGCTCTTCAAGGGAAGAAATTCTGTTTGCAGAAGTGTGAGCATGTAGGAAAAGCTTGGAATTCAATCCTGGAATTGCCAGTGTTATTCCTATAGAACAATTCTATATATCCAAGGGGCAGATCACACTCACAGGATGCTGAAAATAGTAATTGTCATCATGTGTACTGTGACTTCATGTATGGAGGTATAAATATGATTGTGTTCCTTTCTGTTTAGATGACTGGAACTATTGATTTAGAAAACCCAACTAATCCAGGAGTTGAAGTTTATACTTTTACTGTCGGGGTGCAAGATATTGCCCATCCTAACTATTCAAGCAAGTATCCCTTTTACATTTCTTTTGGTAGTTTTCTGTGCTGTAACAGCATGGAGAGAGGAATACGATATGTATTTTGAATATATGCATGAGAAAATTTCACAGCTATACTTAACTATGATTTAATCTTCTTATATTTCCAGATATCATCTACATTTACATCAGGATAAAGCCAGTGAATGAATTTTTTCCAGTTTTCAGAAATTTATCTTATGCATTTAGTGTTTCAGAAGTTACTAAAGGTACAGTAAGTAGCACCTGAATGATAGAAATAATGTTGCCATGTTGTTAAGTGCCTTTTTCTCTAAATGATTTTTCATGTATGTAAATGAGGCAAATGGCTCAAAGTTCCAGTTCAGCTAGGGTCTCACTATACAACCACCTACTACCCTTAAATAGACTAAACTGGCAAAAACTCCAATTGTACAGATGGAGGCTGAGACACAGACAAATTCAGCAATTGCACAAGAAATCTGTGACAGTGCCAGGAACTGAACTCAGATGTCTTGTTTTAGACCGTCTTTCTGCTCTTGCTAAATTAGCCTTTTGGAGGGACTGTGGTGGTGCACAGAAACCTTTATAGACTGACACAGATGAGTGAGGACTCCCTTGGCCTAGCCATGGTGCATTTCTGCAGAGGTTCTCCACAGACTCTTGTGTTTTGGTATTTACTGCTAGCAGCCCATGCACAGGGGAGCCACAGCACACCACAGTGAAATAGTGCTTCTCACACCGTTGCTTTAGTTTTCTTTCTAAACCAAATCTTTAGTTCAGTTTCATCAAGTTTTTGTTGAAACAAGTACCCTGTACCTTCTGTTTCTTTAAATGCTAATGAAATATGGTTTTTCTGTCTCTCAGTTGGATCCAGCATTGGAAGAGTGCATGCCATAGACAAGGACTTGCCACCCACTGCCATCACTTACTCCATTGTAGCTGGAGCGGGCACCAGGGATTACACAAATATCTTCTGGATTAGCCCTTCCAAAGGAGATGTGACAATTTTAGCTAGATTAGACTATGAAACAACTCAGAAACATATTTTCACGGTACAGGCCTCAGACCAAGAGAAGTCTACAACAGCATCGGTGAGTAAATCTACTCTCCTTCTTACCCTTCAGCTACATCTTTCTCTCTTCTTGGCAAGAACAGGAAGACATTGGGCAAAGCACTATGGTCTGTAGAAGGCAAGTGCAACCCTACACAGTCATATATTACTCAGATGAAAAATGTGTTGTTCAGTCAGTGCTGGCTTATTTCTTACCAAAAAAGATAAAACAATATTTTAATCATTTTAATTGTGGTTTTTGCTTCTCAGAATTTTTTTCTATTTTGCCTGGGCAGTGAAATTGTTTTCTATGTTCTAGACAATTTAAGTTATTCTTTATGGCTACAGAGGTACTAGAAAATAGAAAAAAGACAGGGTCTCGAGGCCAGGTATCACAATCTAATTGTAGCCATTCTTAGTGACAAATCCTTTTTGAAACCTGTGTAGTGTCCCTTGGTCCTCAGACATACTTCTGATTTTGTCTGTGATTTTTTTTTGCTGCAAAGTGTCCAAAGCAATGTGACAACTGTGTTGCAGCTCATCAGAGTTGTGTTTTCATGGAATGGTACAGAGAGGATGTGGATGGGAGGAGGGCTTGGGCAGCCTCTTGGGTTAATACCAGAGGGCCAGCCCAGTACAGCTGTGTCTACTTGGCCTGTTGGAGTTGTGCGTTGCCCATGATCTATTTATTTCCCTGATGGTGCTATCTGGCAGGACCCAAGACCATGCCAGCTACCATGATAACCATTAACAGCAGGGTTTTGCTCAGGTTTGCTGCCCAGACCTATCTTATTCAGAAGAAAAAGTATGGATTGTATATCCACAAAGGTATTCTGTGGCTAGCACAGGTCTTTTTCATGAGAATTTTCTCTTTTGTTTTATAAACAAAGATAAAGTTTGGATGTTATTAAAAACAGTGTCTTGAGATTTGAACAGTTCAGGCCTGGCCAATCAGGGGGAGGTTTCTGACTGACCAATCTGGGTGACCTCTGAAAAATCTATATAAGTTAGAATCAAAATAATAAAGCTCTCTTTTCATGCCACGCTGAGAATCCAGGTCTTTTTCTCTACTAGCGGCTCAACAGCGACAGTATTCCATAGTCCCTTCTTTCAAAGAATCCCAGTGCCCTTCACTCCCTTTACTTCTTTTTGCATTTTCTCCCTCATGACTGCTTTGTACTTGATTTTTGCATGTCTCTTGGGGGTGACACAGGTACTGGGCTTGCTTTTTATTCCAGCCAAGCACCACCCATAGAGTTGCTAGCTAGGAGGCATTTGATCTCTTTATCATCTATAGTGTTTCTAGGTGATGATTAATGACAATTTAGCATCAGAAGCTTATCTGTTGCCTGACTGACAGACATTAGAGGGTAAAGAGTAACCTTTTTCTCTCAGCCAGCTAGTCCCAGATGACATCAAACACATCTGGTGTTACTCAGGGTGCTCCCAGCCATGCAGGAGGCCATTACCTGCATTTCTCTCTCACTGGGAACAGTCTATAAACACTCTTCCTTCCATGGATCATGCTCTGAATGGTTATTAAATATGCAAAGAAGCTTAACTAATGATTGTAAAATGAATTGAGAGTTTTGGGAGGGAGTTTAATGATTATGTAGTACTATTATTATTTCTAATTTTAACTGTAACACAATTCAGGTTATTTAAACAGTCAGACATATCAGCTTGAAAACCCCTCAGTTTTGGAAGATGGCTCAGGTTAAGGAACCTGTTCCCAAAAGAGTGCTGATCACAAGAAGATTTGAAGGACAAATGATCACGGACATTTTCCGGCAGGAACCAGCTTTGAAGGGGACTTCAGTGCTCTTCAACAGTTGTTGATCAAAAGAACAAAATGGCCAAAGCCAAACAGTTTCTGAAGTTAATAACATTCTGGCTCAGCAAACTGAAGCAACTTCAGCTTGCAATTTCTCTTTTCTTCTAGGTAACTGTGAATGTTTTGGAAGTAAATGATGAAGAACCAGTTTGTTCACCCAATTTCTACTCGCTTCAAATTCCAGTCAGCTTAGCTGTTGGGACCAATATTAATGGCTTCAGGATTGAATGTAAAGATCGTGATTCTGATCCCAGGTCTTTCCGTTACTTCATTAATGAAGGTACTGCGTCACAAGTGTGAGCACTGGAACAGTGAAAAAATAGTCAATGCTGATGGTTCACTTACATTTATTAAAAAAACCCTAATATAATTTGTGTGCTACTTTTTATGGTGAGCTAGCTGTGATCCACAAGTGTTGCTGCTGTCTCTAAAGCTGGGTGCTGGTGCTACTGGTGATAGCAGCTAGAACCACTCCCTTTCAAGGCTGGATTGACTGTCACATTAATTAATAGGCTATTAATTACACAGTTGACAAGAATTTCAGAAGAATGAGCTGGATTGGTGTGCGGTGTTGTATTTCCATTCCAATTACAGCTGAGTAAATCTTGAGAAAAGATGGAAAATTCTGTTACACTGCATATCTCACCTCTCAATGCTGGTGCACTGCTCAAAACAGCTGCTTGAACTGCTGCATGTCATAGGTCCATGCTGCACACAATAAACCCTCCTTTTAAGAACCCTTGTTTGGATCTTGTGATCAGCTGCATCCACTTGGAGAACTGCAGTGGTATGGGATGACACTTGGCTTCACTAAAATGGGAATGCACTCTCTTGGGGCAATTCCTTCTTTTGTTACTGAGGTGACCGCTGTGAAGGAGGGAGCAGATTGTCTAGGTGCCAGTAAAATGCTGTGTGAAAGGTGAGAATCTCTGTCCTACTGCAGCCCCTTGATGCCACAGAAGGAGTTCTGCAGACATGGTATTGACACATGAATCCATACCATGGCTGTGTTAGTAAATCAGTGTCTCACCACAGGCTTAGTCCTGGTGGTACAGACCTGAGCTGCACCAGGCATTGGCCTCTGAGCCACAGAGCAGCTCATGGCCCTTTTTGTGCTGTAAAATAGGCATGGCCTTCAAGATCGTGTCAACTCTTGATCTCTGTGGGGCAACAAGAGCAAAACCAATGCACATTTGGTGCCTTTTCAAGGCTCTGATCCCCTGTATGTGTGCTCTGTCCAGATCCTCACAGCTGAGGCTGGTCTACCAGCAGCCCAGGCCACGAGCAGCTCTCCAGCTACAATGGACAGAAAGCAAGGGATGGGGAGCCAGCATTTCTGAACTCTCCTCCCTGCCCCATGGTGCTGACAAAGCTCTGGAGGCAATAAATGTCACTGAGTCATTAACTCTCCTCTGGGGGACCTCTTCAAAGGTCACTGCATCTGGGCAGAGGGAGAAGCCATGGAAGGAGACTGGATTGACACTCCAGGGACACTCCAGGTCCTCAACCCAGTGGGTGTTGTTGGGTGCTCCCCAGGCTGTAAGGACAGGTCATTCAGGTGACCTCTTGTGTGCCCTATGCTCTGAAGTGTTTCCACATCCTCCTCTCAGCTATGTCCCCACAGAGGATCTTATTCTATATTGTAATGCTTTTATGGCGGTATTATTTTAAATTGTTTTATATGGTACAAGGAAGGTCAAGTAGACCTTCTTGCCATTGATAGTTCAGCACACCTCACCACTTGTTCCACACATTTATTTTAATGTGGGATTATAGCAAATTTTTTGGCATATTTTTGTTATCTTTTTGCAGGCAATGAGAACAGCCATTTCATCTTTTCACCAAGTGCTGGCTCCAACACGTCTTGGCTGATTCTTGCATCAAGGTTTGACTATGAGAGTGGAGTTGATACAAATTGGATTTACAGTCTGCGCATCTACATAACAGACGACAATTTACTGTCTGCCAGGGACAAAAGTACACATTTAATTAAAACTGGAACGGTGACTTTAAGCATCAGAGTTATCCCAAACCCAACTACTGCCACTACCACTACGGTAAGTTCACTTAAACTTATGTTCAGTTCTGCATTTCTTTTATGGACTAATCTCCACAGGAGTGAAGAAAAGAGAATAGTTGTATGCAAAAGGAAAGAAAAACCTAGAGTGCATCTCATCCTGGGAAGTTCTGAGCCCTGCGCTCTTATGATGAAGCCAGAGGTGGTTGATGTGCTTGGTGTCATGGAGGATTAGTCCCAGGTATAGAGTCATAACATGTGTTTTGTATTTCAGTTTCTAAAACAAAAAGGGCAGGAAGCCAAAGGACTGGGCATGCTGCCATTACCATGCAACTGGAAAGTTAAAGATTTTGGCAGCTTTATTAACAAGGAAAGAGCAGGGATTAACCTTTGCCTGGAACCTTAAAATTACCTCATGCATTTTGCACTGCCTCTTTTTTTATTCATAGCTATTCACTCCCCCAGCTGCCTTGCACTTCTGTGTGCTTCTTTAGCATTGGAACACATTAATCTGTGGCTACCAGAGATGAAACAGACAACAACGACAAGAAATCCTCATCACTTGGAAGGGTCTTTTTTCCATCTCTGAGGTCACTGTCACGTAAAACTTGGAGCAGCCTGTCAGGAACTGAAGCAGTTGTGCACAGCCTCAAAGCATTGTTGGAGGTTTCAGCAGGTTTCAGACAGCAAATCCAGAGGGGTGGGATGGGTCTTTCCTGAGCTCCCTGCCCATATGATGGTCCATAGCTGAGCTGGGAAGCCTGCACAGCTTTTGGCAGCCCAGGTGGGATCTAACCTTGCACAGCCTGTGGAACTGTGGGCCTGTGTCCCAGCAATACAGTCCACTCCTCTGCACAGCCAGCCCTGTTGAGCTCTGGCTTACCAGTTAAATTTCGGAGTTGATTTCCATCAGGCTGGTACAGGATGTGAGGAGAGCTTGCTTTTGTCTTGCCTGTAGATGTGACACAGCCTGAGGGTACCAATCACTCTGTCCCTATCCTTGTACCAGTCACCCCTTCATGCCTTGCTGCACCATCTTCCATCATCCAGAGTCCATCCATTCCCTGCCTGCCTGCAGATGGCATTACCCTTTTGTCTCTTGCATGCAGGAATGAAAATACGAGTATCCAAGTGAAGTGGTAAAAGAGCTCTTCACCATAAAATGGTCTGGATCTTCTAGAGGCTACTGGTAACTGAGCCAGAATCAAAGGATCCTGTGGACAGCACTTATAAGTCTGGTTGCTTTTCTATGAAAATGCTTAGATCCAAATTTCCAGACTGATTAATAACCCTGTTATTATCTAATGCTCTGTTGGGAAGGAATAAATTATTTTTTCACTGCCTTCTACTCCCCCTACTTGATGGGGAAATGAAATGTTAAGCTGAATAAACTTATTCTGTATTTCTTTCCTGTGCTTTACCACAAATACAAACAGTCTCAACCACATACCACAGCATTAAATCTGTCTCCCCAGAGATATCAGCCTTCCACTTTCAGGCTATTTTCCAGAAGAACACTTCAATTACAGCAAGTTCTCCCATCACTACTCCTTACATGTGTTCAGTGCAGCAACTTGATGAGTCAGATACTGGAAAGCTGGTAGCGTAGAAAAGAAGCCCCATCACAAAAAGTCACTTGTGACTTCAGTCCGAGTGAGGATAAAGTGGTGGTGGTGATATGGAGCTTACTTGAGAGTTTCTCTAAGGATTGGATGTATCTATTTTTGACTAGACTAAATGGGTTATTTTAAAATTATTCTTAAACTAGAAAGAAATAGATACCCTGGTAAATTTCATACTAAATGTGATTACACATCTTACAGAAAAGTAAATAAAAACTTCAGTTGATGATCGAAAGTAATAGTACTACACTAGTGTATTGGTTTGAAAACAAACCAGTGGGAGATCACAAGTCAAGATTGAAAATTAAAAATAAGTGAAATAATACAAGGAAAAGCACTGACAAAGTCAGATACAACCTAACACCCTGTTAGGGTGGTAGTAGCAGTCCAACTGAAGTAGTCCAGTTGAAGCGGTGATCCTGTGAAGGTCTAGTCTCCAGCTGAAGATCCAGTGGTAGCTCTTGTCCTCTGGGAACCCAGTAGACAGGGCTAGCTCAGGCAGTTCCAAGGCCAGGTTATATCCAGGTGGGAACACCTGGCTCCTCCCTCCTGGGCAAAGCATCCCACAATGGGATGAGATAAGCCCATGAGTCACACGGTGGGTCCCTGATGGCCCATTGCCTGTCATCCGGAGTGGGTCATTAGCAGGTGATAGCAGCTAACAGCCCACAGCTGGTGGTAATAGAATACTTAAATACATCTATATTGCAACCCAGGACAACTAGGTAATGGACAAGAGCAAATGAATAATTTCTGAAATGTGTGAGGATAGTTTCATGATGGGACCATAATGAATGAGTTGCTGGCATCAAGTGATGTGACAGCTCAGAGATGTGTCTCCTGACACTCAGGAAGATGTGGGAGATTGCAACTGCTCGGGAAGTGTGGTTTTCCTTTCTGGAACAAGTCACAGGGTAAAAAAAGGAGTTTCATTTCTTTTCATACAGTAACCCAGTTCCTTAGGGTTCAACTCCTCTTACAAAGCAGGCTGAATGATCGCTGCAGTGAAGATGACCTAATTCCAGTTTTGCCTTAGGTAACAAGAAAACATTATTTCAGTAATGACAGTATTCCCTGAACTTGCCCACCCTCCAACAGTGCACTCACAGCCTCTCAGGCAACCTGAGGCTTTTAGGTTCCACCACAACATGCTTGTTTTGATATAAGATATTGAAATGTGATCTGGAACTTCCCCTTTGCCTTGTGGATGGGCTCAATTTCACCTGCCTTTGGTGGCCCCAGGAGCTCAGTGGTCCATCCCAGCCATCTGAGCTGCCTTGGCAGTCAGCAGGCAGGCTTGTGGGGTGAATCACTGTCTCCAGCAGGCACCATCTCCCTCTGCCCATCATCTGCAGAGCCCCGGGGCAAGCTCGGGCCAGGTGCCTCTGTGCAGAATTTCAGCCAGATGAAAGGTGCTGTTGGTGTCACTATGTGGCCTCGATGAACTTTTCCTATCTTGTTTTAAAAGCCTGGCATCACCGTTGTGACAAAAAGGGAAAACCTCTACTCTGCCTCGGCGTGGTACGTGCCTTTTGTCATCACCCTGGGCAGTTTGCTGCTCTTCGGACTGCTGGGCTGCCTGGGGCTCCTGCTGCTGCCGTGGCTCCGCACTCGCTGCCCTCCGGCAGGGAAGGCACACCGCACACCTCTGTGAGTCCTTCCCCATGGCACTCTGGGCAGGTCCCCAGCAGCACCTGGCAATGGCAGAGATGGCTCAGGCCTTCCAGCCGTGATGATATCGATGCTTTAAATCTTTTATAGTGATAGGCCCTGGACTGTGGTAAATGCTAGTATGAGCTACAGTGATATTTAGTGTTAATGATATGAAATCAAGGAAATGTGTCCATGGCGTTTTTTTCATGGGTTTAGTAACATTAGCATTAGCTGAAGGTAGAAGTGGAATAAGCAGTTATGACCTCTAAAGGCAGCTATGCTTTTGAGGCTCAGTCAGAGCCTGTGCCAGACTGTGCTGACCACAAATATTTTGGTTTGTATTTGACCCCCACTCCAAGGGAGCTCCCTCTAGGTAGTTACTGGATACATTTTCCTCCCTCTCTGCTACAGATCCCAGTGTCCTTTGCAAATGTTGCTGCTCATGCCAAATTCATTGTTCTGGCAAAATTTCTGCAGATTTCCTGGAGTTTTATCCAAGTCAGTTACAAGGCTCTGGTCCATAAAGCTTCACAGTACCTAAGTGCTCGTGCTTGGCAAAAGACATGGAAGCACCTGGGACCAGCTCTGAGTCACTGTGGGAAGTGCAGAGATCCCTGCTGGCTGGTTTCTCAGTGGGCTGGAGCCAGGCTGCCTTTAAATTGACTTTGTACTTCACCAAACAAAGATATGCATCCTCTAAGTGGCTGGAATTAAAAAAAAAAAAAAAAAAAAAAAAAAAAAAAAGATTTCTACAATTATTCTCAGGATTTGGACATCTATTTTACATTACATGTAAAGAGGTACAGAGGTACTTTACAACTGTGACTACAGTTCAAATCACGTGTGTAAGGCATTTAGCAGCTTGTGATAAAAATGACAAATGAATCTCCTGCTATTATTTAGTAATAGGGCAAATGATTTATTGAGAGCCAGGCTCTCCCATTAAAAAGCAATTTCTATATTTTCAGAAACATTTACAACCTTTCAAATATTTTAAAAGGTGTTCTCTGAACAGATCAGATCCAAAAAATTGACCTTCCTCCAAGGATGGAACAAAATGACAATATCTGAAAATACATTTCTCCAGATTATATAAATTCATTATGCTCTCATCAATAAGACTTATTATTTTAATAGCATTCCTTCTTGGAGAAGTGTTAGAGAAATGCTCAGGGCTGTTTTCCTCTTTGAGAGCAGCATTAAAAGATACAGGCTTTTAGTGAAAGCAAAGTGAGAAACCAAACAAATCAAGCAAATCTCAGAATTGAAGGAAATAATTTGTCTTGCCAAGGGAAAGACAACAGAAAACATGATTTTTTTAATGTAGACAAAACTATGACATTTGTTAACTACACTCTTATCTTCTTTTCATTACAGGATAAATGCTCCAGGTGTGTACCTCTTTTCTGTATTTTAATGCTTCAAAACAAGACCTTGTTTATGATTCAGTGTAAAATTTCTAAATTAATTTCCAGATATAAATTTGACACAGTACAAGGGTACTGAGATTAGATAATCCTGGCCAATTATGGGAGGCCTGACAAAGTGATTTCATGGCCCTTTCACTCTTCAAATCTATTTACTATTAGGCAAAAACCAAATTCAGAGTAGTCTGTTATTCTGGCCGGGATGCTAAAGAATGACTGTATTTTTCACATGCAATTTATATGATATCTGTTAAAAAATCATCTCATCCATCTGTAGCACCTTCAAGAGTCCTGTCCACTCGAAATCCCTATTCTCCAATCCCTTCATTTTCTACCTTGACACTATTACTTCATGTAAATAAAGATTTATTTTGAAGTATTGGTGCTTTTAAAGGGGTTTGTGTAACTTAGCAGGGGCATAAATTGCACATGGAAGATCATGGTTTTTTAAAGCAGTGTTGTTCCTTTTAGTCCCATTAGCTTTCTGCTAGAAAGCATTGCTCATATGGGCTCAGTAAGAGCCTGCTTTTGTAATTCCCCCTTCCTCACTCAGTATCTCCCAACTAGAAAAAAAACATGACTAACAAACCCCACAAAATTAGCTGTTCTCTTGGTTGCCCAATTTGAGACATTTCAGTGTTGGCTGGTTTCCAAAAAATGAATGCTTTTTGCTTTCTGAAAAACTGGTTCCCAAATGCTGGGCAGCAAAGGCCAGACAGAACAGGTTTCCCATCAGTGCTCAGATTGAGATCCACCTGCAGCACTTCAGAGTTTTGCACACCTGGCTGCAAAGCATGTTTGTGGCCAGGCACAGTTCTCCAAAGAAAGGCCATTAAACAAACTGGCAAGGAGCGAGCAAGAAGAAATCATAGCAACTAGTTGGGTATCATCCACAAATCCATGCTGTCGAGATGCCCATGGCACTGCTGCTGTATTTGTTTGCATGTGGGATGAATTAATAGTGTGGTAGATTCACACACAACCAAACTGTTCTTCAGTCTGAATTTTACTTGATTGAAAATGCAGCACTTCCATGTTTTGTCTCCAAGAAGATATTTGACACAAGCTTTGCAACTACAAACATTCATGGAAAACAATAATCTGTATTTCTAGTTTAGATATTCCCAAAGGGGGATTTCTATATCTGGTGGTATTATTTAGAAAGGGAAATTTGTTTAACAAACCATTGGTATTCATTTATTACTGAATTTTCAAGGCTAGACTTTCGATTAGTCATTAGCAACTGTGGATTCTCACTCAGCATTTGAAAAGAAATGACTCATTTAAGATGTCTCAACCTTTGAATAGCAAGAATGTCTATTTCTGTGAGGAAATCTTGTCTTTAGTGTCTATAGTCACTATCAGAAAATTCTGATGGTTAACAACATGCACTTTTCTTTCCATAGAAAAGAAGAAACCTAAGAAAGAAGTAGTTTTGGTAAGTACTGCTCGCCTCAAAACAAACCTCAGTTTTGCCAGACCCATGATACAATACAATCATAGGGCCTTTTTTATGAAAGGTGTCTGTTTTCCAAAGCAAATATAAAAATGATAGGCAAGAAAAAATATATTGCCTTCAAACACTTTAGTGCCCCAACTGGCCTCTGTGTCTGGAAGCAACACTGGATGTGAAAGGTGCTCACCTGTTCTGGGCCCCTTTGCTTCCAAGTGCCAAAATGCTGGGCTTGGGAGGCCAGACAGGCTGTGCTCACAGCAATGGCCTGGAGACTCACTGCAGAGGTGGGATGACAGTGCCCCAGCTTCTCTGATGGCAGTGGTGCACTGCTCAGACACTACTGACCTGTGTTGCCAATTCTGTCCCACCTGAGTGCAGCCAGGAAGCTACACCAGTGTGCCCAAGCTGAAAATAGTTTGGCCTTGATAAGCAATTTGTAGCAAAATGTCATAGCTGTTTCCACTGTTGGAGATGTTTCTTTGCTCCTAGATCTTGGGTCTCCTTCATTTTCACAGACATAATTGCATAAAGACTGTAATGCTCTCAGGCACTTGGTGTGATTCCTGGAGTGGTCCTTTGTAGGTCCAGGACTTCGATGATCCTTGTGGGTTCTTTCCAACTCAGGATATTCGGTGACTCTATACAAGGCACTTTTATTAGAAACTCCCTCTCCCCAAGTTTTTCAGAGAGGGGATTCCCAAGCTTACTCTGGGTGGAGGAGACCCTCTTATGGTTACACACATGGAGGCATTTAGCATGCCAGACCTCATTAATTCTCCTTTGAACAAGTGGCAAAACCCTATATCACAAATGGCTCTTGTTGCCAGTTTAGATTAAACCCAACTTAAAGGAACCCAATACACGAGTCATACAAATCCACCTCCATCCATGTAGGTCACCATTTCCAAGTCACTGCTCCTCTTTCTGACTTGAGCAACTCACAGGTTTCATTTCACACTTTGTGTTTCTTCACAGACAATGGCAAAGCTAAACACTGTCTTTGATGGAGAAGCCAGAGATCCAGGTAATAAAATGCAGTTAACAAGGGATATGAATATTAGGCTGGAAACAAACTGGATTAGTCAATTTAAATATGGTTTGATATTGGCTTTTAATATTTCTGGTTTGCTGTTTCCAAGGAGAATGGGAGCTATATCTCACAGATAGTGAGAATCAAGACAGTGCCTCAGCACCATTTGTAATGGTAGAATATATTTATGGCCCCTGAAAGCACACATCTGATTGTAAGCCTGTTCACTACTCCCCTGCTAAACTGGAATGTATGGATGTTGTATAGGAAGGTGGCAGGGGAGGAGGAATTTGCTGCAAGTTTCTTGCTCTGGTGCTGTCATGTCTACATGGTCTCACCCTTACCATGTCTGGGAAATGGCCAGAAGATTAATGTCACTGCAGAAGTATTGACTTCATCTCTTAAACCTCTCCTTGGATGCAGGGTGAGTGGGTGAGTTGCTGGCTCCTGCACAGACTTCCTCCCTTGCAACAACAGGGCATTGCTGCTGTTTATCCAAGGCTCAAGCATCACTTGCTGGGGAGAAAAGGGAAGGCAATTAGCTGGCAACAGCTACTGAGTGTGTCGCCAGGCTCCAGCTATACTAACTCTAAGCTTATCTGATTAACCAGCTGGGAAAAGTGAAGATAAGGCAAAAGCTACAGACCTCAGGATGATCTGGGAGGTGTGTGCTTATCCAGTTCCCCAAGTGACAGCCACTGCTTTGAAGCAGGGCTCATTACAGGAAAAATATTTTTGTTTCCCTGAGGGTTGATCTGGCTCACCTCATTCCCCTGAAACAGCCCCTACCTGAGCCCCTTACTTTGATGTTTGGCCTGGAATTAGGGTGCCCAGCCCTGTGCCTAATGGCTGAGGGCCCCAGCATGGAGATGGTGGCTGGTGGAGTGTGAGTCAGACAAAATAGGTCTTTAACAAATAGATCTGAAAATAGGTCTGAAACAATGGGTCTAGAAATTATCCAGAAGGCAGGTTTGTTTCAAAGCTTGGATTCATCTGGCCAATTTCCACCCAAGTGCCTGTAACTTGTGTTTCTTATTAGTTGGCTCAGAGCTGTTGGATGCCTTGAGCTAATGGGAAACACTAGGCATGGAGACTTCAGTACAATTTGGGCAAACAAGTGGGACCCTACTGCGCAATTAAGCCCATCCACAAGGCTGCTCAAGGCCAGTTTGATCCAGGTCCAAGCCTCACCTGCTATTTATAAAGAGATCTGGAGGAATGGGCTCCAAAATCCCTGCTTTTTTTCCCTGTGTAACTGCATTTGTAATATATTAAACAGGGATAGTCTCTAGATTGCTGCAAGAGCTGCTTTGCAGTGTTCTCTCAGGACAGCTGGGGCTCCCTTTCTCAGCAAACCTGACCACGCTGGACTTCAGGAGAACTGAGCCCATCCAAACTGTCATCTAGAGCCACAGCATTTGTGTCGTGCCTGACACTTAACATTAAGCTGTAACACAGCTTTGTGGTGAGAGTAGGGAAATGTGTGCTCCCCACTCCTCCCCTCCCTTGTCCACAGCTCATCCCAAACCCTAGAGGATCAAAGGTTGCTGGTTTGGAAAAGAGATTTAATAATTCCCAGGGCATCATCTGTTGAATATGATTAAGAGGGATGGTCAGAAGCTGCTTCCTGATCTGGGCTGCTTTAACACGCCTGCCTCGTAAGCAGTCAGAAAAAATAACATTTAAAGAGATCCAGTTTCATCTTTAGTTGCTCAAATTGTGTTAATGTGTCATAAACCATTAATTTTGATACAAATTGCAACACGTAGTAACACATAAACACTGTTTCTTTCCAAGCCTTAATGGTCTTTTGTTCGTCTTGTGTTACTAATGTTTAATTACGGAAAGTGCCATTATAGCTCCTGATTCTCTCTTTAGCAAGACACAGTGATTTAGACTGTGAGGCAATCACACTGGACACATAGAATTTTTTTGACCTATCTCTAGGTAGCAATGAACTGAAGGAGAAGATATTTGCTTTTAATGTACAAGTAGAAATTACCCATAAAACCCAAATAGAGACAGAAATATTTCTGACAAGGAAGGTAGCCATGTGTGCTAAACATAAAAAATTTAAGAGTATTTTATATATATGAGAGAATTATGTACTTGTGCAAAACACATGGTACTTCACTCTGCAGCATTTTGTGTGGATGGAGAAGGAATGCATGCAGCCAAGACTTGTTGGAGATTCTGGATCTCCAAGCCCTGGGTCAGTCCAGATGAGCTGACATGGTCTGGAAGATGTATGTAGCATATTGTGCTCCTAAGAAGGTGTTGCTACCTCTTGTAGGCAACTGTACATGACAAAATAGGCACAGACATATAAAATGGTCTTGCTCATTATGGCTAAAGACAGAAATTTTGTCCTTATAACTATGCAGGTGTTTGTTACACCATTCATGTTAATCCCTGGTAGCTGGAGCCTGGGTAGGGTTATAGGGTCACAAGAAAGTAGGTGGTTTTGTAATGGGAATGTTTTAAATATTGCTGTTCCCTGAACTGCAGAGACAATTCTTTTAGTGGCAGAACAGCCAACATGTCCTCTGAGCAGCCACTGCAACACCCAAGTCCCCACAGAAATGAGGTTTTCCCTCTCAGGGCCACCTCTTCTGACCAGCTGAATTCCAAGTGCTTCACCTTTCTCATTTTAACCCCATGCTGAGAACTTTCATGCCTTAATCTGCTAAAGTAAGAATCATTTTAATCTGATACCTTTTTGTTCTTGCAAGTTTCTGGCAGAATGTATGAATTCAATACACAGTCAGGGGCCCGGAGGTGGAAGAAGAGCAATGAGCCCCTTCAGCCAGTGCTGGCTATGCAGGAAATATCCAGTGCCACAGAGAGCAGTGGCCAAGGGACAGATAGAGCAGAGGCACCAAGCAAAAAGGAGCCATCAGAGAAGAGGAAAGACCTGACTGCAGCAACAAAACCAGCTGCCAAGCCTTCAGCAGGGCAATCAGAAACACCAGGCCAGGCTGGGTTGAGATTGCAAACGAAGAAAGAGGAGTCTGAGAACAGGGGGTTATCCTCCCCAGCCCCTTAAGGCAGGAACTGACCTACTCTCCCAAAATGAGCTCTGCTTTTCTATTAAGCCAGAGTGCCATGAGACTCTGAGGCACCTCCCAACTGACCCCTGAACAGCCAAAAAATCAGATCTGGTTTTTCTCTCTATCTATCCCAGCTGTATAAAAAGGTGATCATAAGGTGTGTAAACCAGACCCAAAGGCAGGATGAAGCTGGATGTACCTTTGGCAGGTGCATGTAAGAGCAGGAGAGAAGAGGAAACAAAGCAGAGTCATGAACAGAAGCATTCAGTGCCCACTTCCTTCTACAGACACTGGCAGCTTCCTCCTAGGGGAGCTCTGCACCTCCAGCAGATGTGGCCACATCCTCTGAGTGCCTTTGGGAGTGGCAGCATACACAGGTGTGCTTTCTCACCAGTGAATGGGGTCTCCTGTCCCTACTGAGCAACCAAATGTGTGAAAAGCACATCAGGGTGGAAATGTTTGCTGTTAAAGCTAAAAATATTTTCTTTTCATTCAGTGTTTTATTTCAGCCCTTTCTTGCCCTCCCATATTGCTGTAGAAAAACCATGTCTTGAAAGCAGTTCTGGAGTAGAGAAAACCCTCAGCTTCTTCTGGTGGCTTAGGCTGTCATGTCAACACTTCCAGCTTATTTATCTTTTGTAACACTAACAGTATTCAATATCTTCACCTTTGGTATTTCCTCTGGCACATTTAACGCTTTACAGAATCAAGTGGAACATACTCAAAGGAATGATGACAGTAAACACATGGGGTGAAATAATCTTTTCTGAGTGTGAGCATGTATAATGTAAGTGCTGTCTATGAACCTGATATAAAACAATCAAACCCTACAAGATTTTATAAAATTATTTTAATCTGAAGAAAAATAATTATAAATTATTACTTAATACTCCATCTCTTGGCATGTTTTCTTTCCTGATTGTAAAAAAGTGTTTTGACAGCAAGGGACTGATATCAGGTGGCAAAAGAAAATCTTGGTTTAAGTTGAGCAGGGACAGTCACTGAAGATTTTATTCAGTCAGTCACATACCGACTGAATATTGTACATTTTGTCATACAATGAAGGACCTGGATGGCGAAATCCACAGTAATTTCACCAAGGATTCTACACTTCACAAAACCACCTGTTATGATGCTATGACTCTTTGCTGTACTCCAAAGGAGTGGCTTGGCTTGGGGACAACTTCCCCAACAAACACCAATCAGCTTCAGTCAAATGCCATTTCATTGCACAATCAGAAACCCAGCATGTAATGAATACCACAAAGATAGAGATAGGAAAGAGTGATTTATAGTCTCTGAGCATGTTATCAGTTTACTGTGTCCATGGCAGCTGTCACAGCATTGTTTGACCCTCCAGCACCAACAGGGCCAGCCACACACTCAGTGCTCCAACCCACCATTGTTTGCATTTGTTAGCTGTAAATATATCACATTCAATTTCTATGCAGGTGGTTTTCCAGTGACATGTTGAAACTCTGCAGTAACTGGTAGTGCTGCTGGAACTCTGATCTTCCTAGCACTTCAACACCAAGCTACCAAAGGCATGCCTGGCACTTACAGACCTTGAATTTTGTTACCTGAAGAAGTTGATTGCATTATTTTCATGACAGGAAGGCACACAAGCTTTTGTATTTACTTTCCTGAGCATTTCTCTAGGGCAGTTGCTTTGCTTTCTTGATTATTCTCATTCTGCTTCAATGATAAAGAGATAAATAAATTCTTTTTTTAAGGGAAGGCAGAGACAGACAGTAGTGTCAGCCAGAAAACCTGCAAAGAGACAGATGAATACTTGTCTTTCTTTACTACTGTTCCTGCTGCTGAACTGCACAAACTTATTTCCTTCCTTCTTAGGAAAAAAACCCGAACAGCAGCATAACCCGGGACCAAAGCAGGCTCTGAACTCTGTGTATGCAAACACAATGTCATGGCCAATACTGCTGGTGCCATGGTCTCCCACAGCTGGGCAACAGCTGGATGAAAAGAACTGCTCTGGTAGTAGTGCTCACATACTCCAGTCTCAGAATAACTGACAGGTGAACAAAGAGGAACCATGGAGACAAGAAATGTCAGATCCAAGCACTAACACTGCCGAAAATGCCTGCACCCAGTTAGGGTGGGTTTAGCTGGTGTACTCAGCATTTGAGGGGACAGATTTAAGGAAGATAAAGCATCATGCAAGCCCCATGCAACTCTCTGCATGAGGAGAGAAGTGTGCTGACCCCAAAGCACATCTTCACTCTTCCTTACACTGCTTTCATATGTGTAATGCTGAACTCCAGCTCCAACTCATTCTTCACCCTGATCTTCCCTATAAAACCTTATTTTGGACACGCATAGGACTACTTTCCCTGCTTGGGATCTACGAAATCAAGCAATAACAAGGTTTTGTACGAGCATTAGCTTTATGCAAAAGTGGGTCCATTTTCGTATCAGCTGCCCCTACTACTATCAATGTTCCTCCCTGTGAAGGAATCAAGAATGAATTCAGGTCTCATTGAGCCAAAGCACATCCATTCATGTCTCTGGCTTGTCTTTTGTAGGACAAAAGCAGAGAAGGCAGAACTGACTGACCCACGTGTACATTTACTGTATCAAACAATATATGAAAAGATACTTTGAATATATGTAAAAGCAACATATATTTTTCATAAAATAGGAGTTATAATACACTGTGCAGTACAGCTTTAAATGTTAGAAACCTCTTCTAATTCTCAGATGAGCTTTTGTGCTTTTTTCATTCAGAAGTGTCTTTTGAGAACACAGAGTCAGCGTCTAGAACAGCCACTAGATGGACTGAGAGCAAAGATTAAGTGCTGCTCTACACAATGAAAGCATTTGATTATTGGAACAATTAGCTAAGACCATGGGGTCTCTCCATCATTTGAAGCATTCAGAAGTCAAGAATGGCTGCTGTGTGCTGCAGAGGTCAGACTAGATGATGGGAACAGCCTCTCTAGTCTTCTGTGCACACAGATACAAGGTGTGAACTTTGGTGCCATGTATTTTAGAGTGATGACACTGATAAGCTGAGACTAGGAAGAGGAAGAAAGGCACCTAGTGGTTCAAGAAGAGTGGCTGGGAGCAACGGTTCCTGACCTACAGCTGCCTATTACATGTTACGCAATAATTTTATCTGAAGTCTACAAAAATCAGTGTGAGTTCTACTACAGCTTTTGATTGCTGTGTCGCCACCTATTACACATCTCTGAAGTTCTTCCAGACCTGTGGATTGACATTGCTCTGAAAGTTTCAAGAGCAATTAGGATAGAGCACAGGTCACTTTTCCTGACTGGGTCTAATTCCCCCAGTAGTTTATGTGTGATCACATTACTCGGGTTTTTGTGCTTTTCTCCAAAGTGAAAGTACTTCTAACGCATAAATGCTCTGCTTTCATGCTAGTGTTATAAATAGCACTTGCAATAAACATCAGAAGTCTCAGCTTCTGGCAATGCAACTTCATTTATATTAAGGAGTATAAAAGTGCTGATACTGTATTTCTTCATGGTGTCAAAGAGAACTACACAGGAGAAAAGCTTCAGCTGCAGAGATGGAGAATGTCTGCCCCAGGGGCTGCCAATTTGTGACTGCTCACTAGGAACACGAGGTGGTGTTTGGATCCCCTCAGAGAAGGAGTGTCAGACACATGGAGCAATCCTTCTCCTGAGCAAAGAATCTGGCTGCTAGGTTATTTTATGAGACCCAGATTGCAACACCATAATGTAACTAACATTTTAACAGCAAGCAGCCACAACTGCATATTGCACATGCCGCAGCTGATCAGTTGCCTGACACACCCTGCCACAACAGGTCCTTTTCAAAGCTCCAGCTGAAAAGCTGAACACAGGCTCGGCACCAACTGGGCTCCATTGGCACAACTTGTCTGAACTAGACCCTGCATGCTCCCCGTGTTGTCACAGGGGAGAAAGAGACACTGGGGGTGACCTGTTAAAAAGCAGACATTAGAATAGATCAGATCAACTGTGCCCTGAAAGCAGCTGTTTCTGGATGCCTAGATCAGATATCAATGCCTACAGAACATACACAAATGTAAATCAGCTGAGTCTCAGCCCAGGTTGTTCAGGTGAGGGCAGGTCTGTGCCACTGCACCTGTGCCTGAGGAAGCTGAAAATGAGGGAAAAACTGAGCATGGATGTCAGCCAGGCTCTGCTGCTGCCTGCTCATATCCCAGGAGGAGAGGGGGCACCACCCATGCCTTGTCAGTGCTCCGAGGTCTGCAGAATGCTGGGACCTGTCTTGGTATGATTCTGCATCTGGAAGCATGTAATGAGTTGTGCTTCAAAGCAGCCCAGTAGAAAAGCATGGGCTTGGCCAGGAGAAGTGGAAGTTAAAGAAATTAAATAGAAGCTTCAGCAAGTTACTGCAGAGAGCTCTTGTTATTAAGACACACTTGCAAACAAAATAGATAAATACATCTTATTCTGAATGGTATTCAAGGTTGGTACCACTCTGCAGTTCTCTGGTACCAAACTTCAGCTGCTGTGGGTGAGCAGGTGCCTGGGATTTGATTTTGAGGCAGGGTTTGCACTTAACTTCCGAAGCTTGGGAGAGGTTGGTGAATGACATGGACATGGCATGGCTTGGTCTGGCCATGCAGTTGCACTTAATTTTCAATTCCTTCCCGTAGATACCAGCTGGGGCCATGCAGACTGGAGCAGCAGTTCAGTGTTGGCACAGGGCACACCTGGATTTGCCCCGCTGCACCCTGCACTGCCTGCTGGGCAGCCGGCTGCTTGCAGAGGGGCTGTGTGCATCCCAGAGCACATCAGCCTCACTCAGGGAGGGTTTGCCGGCTGGTTCCTGTCCATGCAGGCAGCAGGGCTCGTGGATCCACAAGGTGCTGTGTCCACACACGTGGCGCAACCCCGGGCACAGCACCCGGTGAGGGGGAGGATGGACAGCACCTAGGCGGGGAGGCTGAGGCCGGCGCTCCCCCACGGCGGCAGGGCTGTGTCCGCACAGCCCCTCTGAGCCCTGCCCCTGCTGCCGGGGCTCCCCTCGGGCTGCCCGCACACCCCGCACCGGCACAGCGCCCGAGCAGCGGAGGGGCGGCGGCTGCAGGGCCCTGAGACAGGGCGAGGCAAAAAGGAAGGGAAATTTGAGAAAAACGAGGGAAAAAAGCCGGCCCGTGAGGCACCATAGCAATGCAGGCGTATCCAGAAAGAGATGATCCCCTTATAGGATTAATCCGTTGCAGAGCACACTGGATCACTCCAGGAACGATCAAATGACCTATTTTCTGTTTGCTTTGAGCTCTTCCCTTTGCCACACTGAACTGAACCCGTTCCTTGCTGTTTATCTGAGACACAGGATGGATGCTCCTGTACTTCATCAGCTGCTCTTTTATATCCGTGCAGACTGGATGCAACCAGCAGGCAGAGAAGGATGCTCTGGCAGATCTCTGCACAGCCACGGACACCAAAGCAAGAAGGAACCATATTCAATCGATTTTCACACTGAATTTCTAAACACCCCTTGCTGCAATATCCAGCCTGATCACATCTTCTCACTTCATGCAAGCAGTATAACCACACTGACACCTAGAGAGGAGGCTGAGGTTTCCCTATTAACTACCAGCACCAGGGCTAGCTGTCTAATGCACTTACTCTGAAACATCCTTACAGATGTGAAAGCATGCAGACTGTGGCAGAAGCATCTAGGAGATCACACCCCCTCCAAAATTTTAAGGGGGGGAAAAAAAAAAAGCCGTTTAGAAAAGTGACAGCATTGAAGGAGATCAAAATGGACATCAATTTCTGCCAGTGACCTTCTGCCAAAGGGTGTTTCCTAGTCCCTATACAAAAATACAGCAGTATTTGCTTGCTACCAAATATTAGAAGGCGAGGATTAAAATTCAGGTAGGAAACTTCACCTACTCAGCTACTACCCAGCTCTGAAAGTGTCTGAAGAAGTTTGATACCTTGTTCTGTCAATCACAATCCCAAAAGCCTCCCCAAATATCTGAATGCCCCTTTTGAGCCTGCCCAGAGAGACCAGGGTCTCACCAATGTCCAACAGCAACATATCAAGTTCAGTGATAGATAAACCTCACAGAGGTATTTCCTGAACTACTTTACCTGATGCCAGGATATGTTTTGGCATCCTACCAACCCCACTGGCCCTGGAGGGGGTGAGAGGGAAGGGGGAAGTGAGCAGAATGTTTGTGTAACTCTCCCTCCCTGTCTGTCTGCCCAGGGTGGATGGTGTCCGTGGGACATCTGACAGCTAAC
This sequence comes from Entomyzon cyanotis, assembly GCA_024500445.1. Classification (NCBI taxonomy): domain Eukaryota; kingdom Metazoa; phylum Chordata; class Aves; order Passeriformes; family Meliphagidae; genus Entomyzon; species Entomyzon cyanotis. The sequence continues at coordinate 44,477,972 of JAKEPQ010001018.1, read as the reverse complement.
CCACTTTAGTGCCTTGTTCAGGACCAGCAGAGCTGCAGCTTGTACCTAATATCCTTTTGTCCCCTCCCCATCACTGTTGTACCTGGAGTGAGGGAGCCAGCTCAGATCATCAACAAAGAACTAAAGTAACAGACATTTCAGGACAGTATTTCAGTGTTGTTCTGACACATAAGTCAGGACAAAGGTGGATGCTCCCAGGGATCTCCTCATGCACAGCCAGTGTTGAATCAATACCATGTTCTAACATGCTCCTGAAGAAATCCTGCCCCATCACTGAACCAGAAGCTTTTTCCACAGAGTTAAAAGAGCATGAACTTACCCACTTAACAAAATAAAGCAGCAGCCAGCCCCAGGGTGCCTCCAGCCAGAACTTGGCTGTAATCACTCTGCTGGCTCTTCTTGCATGAAAGATTCACTGTCCTCTCAGCTTTGTTAGCTCTAGGTCATGACAGGTAGTTGTAACTGAATGGTAGCTCAGGGATTAATCCAGAAGGGACTGATCCTTCACAGTCCTGCCCATTTTGGGGCACCAGCGCATATGCATGGCAAATAAAACTCCATCACTCCAGCCTGGAGGCCTATTGCACTTGCTGTAAATCCATGCAATTAACTGCCCAACTCATGGAAAAATATGTTCATGGTCTCTTGAAGAAGAGAGATCTTCCAAGTTTCCAGCAGTTCTGTTTTATTTCCAGCAAGAAAAGGTTGAAAGCTCTGAAGTGCCCACATTGGCCACAAGTTAAACCAGACAATCAGTAAAGTCCAAAATTAAATTACTTTCTTGATTAAGAGCTTTCAGGGCCTCAGGACAAGAAGGAAATACAGGCTCTTTGGCTTTTTTACTTTAGCAAAGCATTTCTCAAATTCATCTTGGTCTAGCTTCATTCTCAAGATGCTCTTCGTGGAGCTGAATGTAAAAAGCCTCCTGTGCCTGCCAGTCCTTTCTCATTACTTTTGATGCACAGTCTCTGTGGAAACTAAAGCTAAAAATAATCACCCTCATCTCCTCTACTAGCACATACTATTTTATTCTCTAACCATAATTGCCTGAATAACCTGCATTCGTGATCTTCTAGGGAGAGAACTTTCCCATACCATGCCAATTTCTGTATGAGTCCTCTCCAGGGGTACTCCTGGTGCTGTGCCTGGCATAATTGCTTGTACACTGTCATAAAGATGCCTTGCATGCCACAGCCACTGCTGGGAACCTCTGAAAACTCCCAGTGCAGCTCTGAGATGCTGCAGCTTGAAAGATCCTATCACCATTTGTCTCCTTTGGACTCATTATCAGAATATTGCATCCCTTTTCTCTCTTCTTCTTCTGATCAGGGACCTTTTGTTTGCTGGCCAGCTCAAAGAGAAATGTTCAGCTGAATTGCAGACTGTTTTTATGGTGTAAACAGGACCTGTTCCAGGGTCCAGAAGCACATCATGCCAGTAAAAGACCCAGAGCCAACACTGGCCCTTTTGAAGAGAGGGAAAGGTCCTGATGCAATACTCCATGAAGCCCTTGTTAAGAGCAGGTCAAATTCAGTCTCAAGGCATCACAGCCTCCTTTTGCTGTGTGCAGACTAGGCTGTTGCATGGTACCAGAAAAATACTTATTTCATTAGATAGTCAGCATCTGTCCTTTACAATTTGCCTAGTCTTTTGTTTCTTTGTTGGAGAACAATCTTCACATCACTGCATGCAGAGACCTCACCAGGCCACTAATGCTGCTCAAATTCCAACTGAAAATCTGAGCAATATAAGAAAATCTACAAAAAACACCCCTGAGATCTTCCAGGCTGCAGCCACCTCTCTGTGGAAGAGGATGTGTTCCATTTCAGCTCATAGGATTAGGCATTATATGGAATAAGTGTTCTCTAGCTATTTTAGAGTGACTATGAAATGAAACTTGAGGATACAATTCCTGTATTACTGTGAGTATTGAGGGAACAACTAAACCTTTTGTTCTGCTACAGCCAGTGTAAAAGCAGAAAATAATTGCTCTGATGTGAAAGCTGTTTAAAAAGAAAATACTACAAAACTTGAAAAGGAGTACAGTCTAGTGGCTTATAAAGGTAATAGTGAAATATAGTATTTTCAATTCAGAAAAGGGGAAAGAAAAGCCACAGAAACATAAAGCAGGAGAATCCAGCAGAAGGATTAACATGCACAGTGCAACCATTCACCCCAGAGCAAAGTAGAGCTCCAAGGGAACCCAATCATATTAAATGTGAAGTTAAAATTAGATGCTTGCAAAAGCAAGATCGGGATGCAAAAATTAAAAATAGCTGCTGTATCTGCAGAAAGTGGTGGAGAATTAGATTTGAAGTCACCAGAGGAAGATGATTTAGGGGCTGTTTTGTATAAATATGAACAAACAAAAAGGAGCTGGGAAGAGCAGCATGTATGAGCACAGATAGAACACCTTCCCAAGGCAGGGGGTGAAGGACATAAAATGACTACTGCTTTACATGACAAGAAATAACCCAGGGGATTCAACTGCTCATCTTGGGCCACAGAAAGCAAGCACAACTGTGGGCTTTGAATGAAATTGAAACTTCAAACTTTGAATGAAATTGAAATGAAACAGGTGAATTTATTAAAGCTTGTGCCAATAGCAGTGTGTACTCTGACTGACAGTAAAGTATCAGCATACAGCCTCCTCCATGACTGCATTAAGTCAAGTGGCTGCACAGACAGATGAGAAGGAAATGCAGCTGGCAGTGATAACATGAAGTCACAAGCCAAGAAAAGACACAGCATGTTTTATGAATAAATGAGGAGTTGCTCAATTGTTGACAGGATGTAATAGCAAGTACAAACCACCCGTTGCTGATAGGGCACAGCTACCTGCAAGCACAGGTAAAATCTCCTGGCAGCAACAGCAATCAATCAGATTCCATGGGCCTGATGGATTATGAGAGCCAGCTGTTCTTATAATCCAGGGTGTAACAAATACACCCCCACTCACTGCAACAAACGCTGATGTAGCAGAATGAGAAGGAACCTACTTAGAGAGGTAGAAGAATACTCTTACTGAGTATTATGGGTTTGGTCCAGGAGGTAAGGAAAAAAAAAGAAAAGCCTGAGGGAGCATTCCAATGTCAGCCAAGCAGAACCCACAATGAAACATTAACTGAAAACATGGATAGCAGAGAATAGGATCTGGCAGAGGCAGATTTCCTTAAGGAAACAATGAAAGAATATGGTCAGGATTGGCACATATTTCCCTAGTCCCTACAGTGCTTGTCCTGGAACAAAGGGCAAAACCTTCCAACAGTGTCCATGTGGGCACAAATTTTAAGGATGGCAGAACACAGCTCTATATTGCTGCCTTCCTAACTCAGAATGAAATATTGAGGCAAGAAGAGTGCTACTGAGTACAGGAAAGTTTTTAGAAGTTGCAATTGAAAAACAAAGAAAATTGATAAAAAACACAAGTCTGAAATTGTAATTTCTTTTTCCCTGGTCTAAACACGTAGTGTCTGTAGGAAGGCATTGTTTATAAGGGTACACCTGGATGCTCTTGACATACCAGAAGGGAATTCCACAGTTGAGTCAGTCTCAAAAATGTAATTCTATGGTGTTGCTAAGGTAAACTTGAAGAAAACTCCCTCATTCCCTGATATGTAGGGGATGGGGATGTGCTCCTATCCTGTAGCATTCTTTTGACTAATTATTCAGCTTAGTATGTCAAGGTGACTAAGCAGCAAAAACTGGCTTCTGACTCTGGTGTCCGTGACAAGAACTTTGCCTTAGGCAATACAGCAAATCTGTCAGGAATGAACACATTAAATACTGCCACAAAAACAAGAGTAGATGATCCAGGGTGATCCAGAATATCTGATGTGCCATCATCAAGACTGGGGCCTTTGTGGAAGCATCAGGGACTATCTTCAGGCAGTTTCCAAGAGTGAGGCACCCTACCAGCTCCCCAGGAGCTTGCAGTAGGGCAGGCAGCCAAACCAGCACAGAGCAGCTCAGCATGGCCCCAGCTTAACAGGCTGCTCAGTTCTAGGGAATAGGGGAAAATAAGCAGGCTGTAGCTACCCTGTGTCCACAAGCAGGTGATGAACCCACAGTCTTACAGCTCTTCACATCAAGGCAGCATCTGTCTTCTTTCTCACCTTCAGTGAGAACTCCACACCACCAGCTTCCACTGCTAGCCCAGTGTGCAGAAATCCAGAGCCTTGAGGAATTTCCCACCCATCACAAAGCAATGTACAATCAAATTTAGCACTGCTGCTGGCCTGTCAGCTGATGTTTCAGTGTTCCAGCCCCAGCTTGTGCTGCAGATGGGTTTGCTGGCTGGGGTGACAGCGGCCAAAGAGATACAGACCCCAGAGAGACTCTATTCTGCACTGTTGGCACTGGCTCCTGAGGATTGGACAGTGCCAGATCTCTCTTGGATTTAATTTCCTACTGCTTTTCCTGCAGATTGGTGGCAAAGCTCTCAGCCAACACTGACACCACGCCACCATGCCAACTCCACAGCAGGGACTCTCCTGGGAGATAGCACATGCAGCATATACATTTCTCAGCATTGTCACAGGGGCCTGAACCCCAGATCACTGGTCAGAGCAGCCTAAATCACAATGTACTTACTTCCTTAAAAACCTCCTAGTGCTAATGGATTCTATTCTTCACTAAGGAGTTCTCTATTGCCACCCCATGCTGACCCCTCAGCTTTATTTTCCTTCACTACCACCTGACAGCCTTTCTTCCCACTGTGGGCTTCTGATCAAAATCCCTCTCTCCAGCATCACACCAGGGATCATACATCCCTTGACTAGCTAGGGCTGCACAACTACAGCCTGCTACCAGAATAATTCCTGCAGTATGAAAGGATTTTTATGAGCTTGCCCCACTGATGGCTGCAAGAAAAACAGCTGCCAGCTGAGGATTACTTACCTGTAGAGAGCTGGCAGATATCCAGGCCCTTTGTTCCCTCAGTACAGAGGGATCAAGCACACTGCATCTCCCAATAGCAATGGTGATTTCTTGTGCAGTCAAGATAAAGCTGGTAAATCAGTCTTCCCCCACCATGAGTAAATAATACACTGAATGTTTTGGTGCTGCCAGCACAAATATGATGTTAATTCAAAGGCAAAGACTGCTCAGCCCTTTTGTGGGTGTTCAGGGTAAATGAGAGCAGCTGCTTGCTCCTGCTGCATGATTGCCATTTCATCTCAGCTGCAGGACTCCAGCAGCCATCAAAGCCTGCAGTATTCTGCATCAGTCCCTCCCCCTTACAAAGGGAAACAAGCTTTATCCTAATGAGCCAGAAGTGCACATGGGGTTATTTTCCTTTTTAAAAATCTTGCTTGCTGTGTACTACACATCACACTTAACTTGGCCTGTTAAGAGTGACCTGGCTCTGCATTTAGCACTCTGGAACAGATACACATGCAGCCTGAATTCCTATAAAACACAACCACATACTTGTGAATCTCTATTTCACCACCTATAGTCCTGCCTGCCATATTCCATCTCCTTGTCTTCTGAAGGAAAGCACTCTGGGAATGGGACACACTTATTTCTTCTACAAAAAGTGTTAGGGGTAAGTTTCAGCCCTAAGGGAACAAGGAATGTCTTTTTGAGTGCACATGAAATTTAAGTTTTTGTTGAAACAATCAGTCATAGTGTACTAAGCTTTCTAACACTGTTTCACTTGTTGCCTAGACCTCAGCCATAAATGAGGCCATTACTGCTCTCACGTGTGCAAAAATACTCACAATTACAATTTTATAACTAGACCCTGCCAATGACTTACAGGTCTGTTTGTGACAAAGTACGTGAGCACATAAGAAAAAGGCAGGAATACAGTTATCTTAAAAATATTAAAGGTTAATAAAAAATATTGTAGCCACATCATGTGTAATCTTAAATCCCAAATAATGATAAAATTCAAAAACCTAATTAATGTATGATTACCAAGTTTTTTCTTAGACAATACAAAAATAGAAGTTTTACGTTTTAGGATGAAACACATGTTTTTAAATAAATAAGCATGCTCAATGATACAAACTAGTGAAAGTTGCATTTCTTACCTCTTCCAAAAATAAAATTCTGGATAGCTGCAAGTAATGCAAAGCCCCTACTCTGAGCTGACAGGAAGAAGTGCTGAGCAGCACCAGGCAGCTGTAGCCTGCAGGAGTGACAAGTAGTCCTCTTTACAAAAAGGGCCCCAGTGCAAAAGCCCCTTCTGTAGCACAGGTAATGCATCCAGCCAACACAGTCAGCAATAGCCAAAGCCATGCCCCAGAAGCTACAAAGCCAATATATTTGCATCACTACTACAGCTGTAAGGACCCAAGGCACATTACTTCAGCAACACTCATACTGACTTTATTATATTCTTTGAGATTGAAGTTTACTATCAGAAAGTCAATAGCTCTGGCACACTGAACTATTACAATTTGTGTTATATGCACATTATTAAGTCTATTTTCATCACAAATAGTTTAAACAAACAAATACCTGAACAGCTTGATTATTGGATTTGTCAAAACATTTGTTCTAAGCAAGTCACAGGGAGTCAGACACTTTAACAAAAAAGTCCACATAAGAAGACACAAGCGTTGTTTCCAATGAATGAGCTGAACAACATCAATGAAGGTCATATTCAGACGTCTCCCCTTACCTCCTTTCACACACAGTCTTTGTTCGTGCACCTCAAAAGAAATACACAGAAGCCCAGGCAATAGCAGAATACTTTGACTTTACAGTATTTGTAAATGTTTTTGGCAACACTTTATTTTTCTTCCCTCCCCACCTCCTTCAAGAGTTTAAATCATCTACTGCACACATATACAAACTCTCATATTAGTGAGACTAGAAGCTATGAACTCATTCAGGGATTGTCCCAAGCCATTAACAGTAAGAACATATTGAACATAGAAATGATGTCCTTCCTGACAGACCCAGCAGCAGATTTGATACAATGATCTCAATGGATTATCTGGAAACCTGCATGTCTTGGCTGCAACTTTGACAGAACTGTGAGTTCTACTGAGGTGACTTTTGCAAGGTATTAGTGATAGGAAAAAACTGGAACTGCATTTTCACATGCCCTGGGTGAATTTACTTTCCATTTTCCAGACAAGGCTTGTCAGAACTAAAGATGATGCAGTAATAACCCAGATACAGATGCTTCTCACCCACCCCTCCTGTGAGGCTAATTTAAGGACCAGAAAGGGTCAGCATCCAGATAACCTCTTCATTTTGCTCTTCAAAAACTCTAATATAATGCTGCAAAATCTTGAAAGACATAATATATTTCATGATAATTAAACACTTCAGTTGGAGTACTCAAGACCTCATGTCAAACCATAGTACAAAATAGAAATTTGTAGGAATTATCAGTTATTATTGAAATTAATCCTAATGGCTCCATGCTCTTGGTAGTGTGATGTGAAAATGGAAGCACTTCAAAATATCAACTTGTTTTTATACCCTTTCAGTTGGACTTTCAGAAATTCTGTTCCATTGGCTTTGCAAGTTGGTGTCCTTGTATACAAGCCAAACATTTCCTGCCCATAAAATCACATTAAGCAAGCCAAACACCTGTAGGATGAAGAAAAAAAAAGGAGGGGAAATGTAATATTAAATTTTTTGTGTTTACTTGAGTTTTGTTTTTCTTTTTTTAAAAAAGTCAGAATATGCCTTCAAGGCAAACCAGAAACAACTGCTATCTTTGGCACCCCTTCAATATGGACATTTCTACACTCTTCAGAGTATTATAAGCTATTTTAACAGCATTCTTTGTAGACCAGAGAGTCAAACTTACTCTATCCTTTACACAGAATTAGACAAATTCTTTTTAGTCACTGAGCACCTCTGCATATGCACACTCAGACCACATTACTAATTATTATTGGGTCAATGAAAAACAGCCTGAGTTTTGAAAAGCAGGATTCACTAGGATGTTCATACAATAAGCCTAATCTGCCCTGCTATGAAGGGCTCTTTTTATGAACATAAGCTTCATACCATTGTGATACAAGGAACCTCAATCTGATGTGTAAAAATGCTCACAGTTGAGTGAAAATCTAGGTTCAGCACCAGCACAGCATTTCCTCATTTACATCAGTCATCAAACCACTTGGGTGGCTCAGTAAGATATTTTAGAGTTGCTCTTGGCTACAGGCATAGACACTCAAATGCATCTGCAAATGCTGCATCTAGAAGCTCCAGAGGTAGATCCTACAAGTGGTTTCTCTTTATTTTCTTTAGAAGAAAACTTGTTTCCTTAGAGAAATTATTTGCTCAGTGTTTTACTACAGTATTAATGGACCTATAACCCATAAAGAAATCTTAACACAGAGCAACACATGCAATCAGTCCAACAGGACTCTCAGGTACCATTTGTTGTTTTCCAGCACATTTATTGTGCCCATATGGTGGAAGGCATACATACCACAGACATATTCAGAATTCCCATGCTGGTCACAGAAAGAAAATGACAAGTTGTTCCTGGTGCTTTGCAAGATTCAATTCCTGGAATAATGCTGGCTCCTGTGGACACCTTGATGTCAGCAAGTGCCTTTGCCCAAACAAAAGTACTGACCAGCCACAGAAAGGCTGTCAGGACACTGACAGTCAAGTCCTACATGAGAGAAATACCCATTAATAGGTTAAAAAAAAAAAAGCAGGAATATACATGAGAGCAAGGCAGAGACAATATCAATTATATCACCAAGATAACTGCATCAGTGTTAATGATCACAAGCAAATTTAATCAATAACAATGTTGTAATTACAAGGCAATATTGATAACAAGCTACAAAACTCTATGCTTGTGCTTGATAGATGCAAAAGACAATCTTAACCTTTGTAAGAAATCAGCTGCTAAAGTCACATGACTAGCACTTATTTTATGAGAATTTAAGCCAAAGTTCAGTCAAGTGAGAGTGATGGGAGAAGCACAGAGGATTTAAATCAGGATGGCTGATACAGTAAAATTTGGTTTGAAAGGTTACTAAGTTCATTTTCAAGCATACTATGAAACTTCTCATTCAAAGCTTCAGTATTGAAGGTGACTGAAATCCACAAGGTAATTATTTCCCTGTGTCTGTTGCAGAAGGTGCTCTATGCAGGGAAAAGTCTCAGATTAACAGAGGAGGTTCCACCTATGGAACAATGGTATAATCAAAAGAAAAGTTATGGTGAAGATACTGTTCACCTGAGAAGCTGAAAGTCCATTCCACTCTGCTTCAATAACTGCATAAGGTGTGGTGCCATGGATGGCCAAGGGCTTTGGGTCCCCCTTTCTGCTCAAGTGCTGTAGTGACTAGTCCAAAATACTTGTGTTCACATTCCATTTAACTTTTGTAACTACTGGATATTCACCAATAATTCTTGCATTAGAAATATTTCTCATCTCTTTGTAGTTTCAAAGTCAAAACATTAAAATATCTTAGTCTTACTTACAGTTAGTGGAAACTTGTTATTTTGCTGATACACATGGTTATACCCAATATATACCACAAGGGCAGTAATGCAGTAGAGGAACATCAATGCTGCCAGTGTAACAAAGAACTGTGCAGAAGAGGAGAAGTTGCCCACAAGGTGGGCATCAGTCCAAGTACCACCACAGGCTTTTGGGTCTGGTGCACTAAATACAACAGTATTCAACCTGTGAAGTTTATATCCATCTAGTTAGAGTTGGCTCTGCAGGGGAAACTTAATATAATTATGCTTCATGCTTCACAATAACAGTTCTTCAGCATTCTAATTGTATAAGTTCACTCTAAAAGATACACTATACATGTAAAAATAATCAGTAATGCTACACAAAGATTTGTCAAGCTATCTGAAGATTATTCCCAATCCTACACTGAGATATGCAGTGGTACCTTCAGGAGAAGAATCCTTATCTCATTTTTAGAGCAGTTGAAAAAATTCCCAGTTTAGAGGCAGACTTAACATTATTTTCCAGACGAGTATTAAACAAGGGATCAAGACTTAAAAGGCATTACAGCTATAAAAAAATGCAAGCACTGAAGCTGTATAAATAAAGCCTGTGTGACCAGCAGTGACCACTCAATGACCAGCACAGAATTATTTCAGATCCCCACTGCCCCCTCCAAATGCTGTCATAATGCTGGGGTTTGAGACCAAGTTCTATATTGTTGTAGTGGTTTTTACTGGCTGGTCACTGAATCCTTTTCTAATTTATTTATATTCTTATGTTTACTGAACACATATGGAAGGCCAGCCCTGCACTCTTTATACTTGTGCAGTTGCAAGAGCAAAGAGGAAGCCTTCCTCCTCCTGCTCCAGGGAAGGAGCTTGTCTCTACAAGAGCACTGCAATGACACTGAAGTATTTATGTTTTTTGTGCCAAACACCCTCACCAAGATAAATCTAGAATCAACAGAAAAGTGTTTTCCATTCGGTCTTTGAACAAAAGAAGGATAACGGCACATTCAAAATAATCTTATCTGGGCCTCCAAAGCAGCTACAAATTGATGAAGCGTTAGGCTGTTAAAATTGATTCTGTTCTTTTGCTTACTAATTACTTTCTATAGCATTCATGCACTGCTAGACTAGAGCTTAAGGCAGAGTAATGCAAAGCATAACACAGCCAATTGCCATTTCTACCTACATCTTCGTATAGGTCACTAACAACGGCAATTCTCTTAATAATAATTACAACTAAGTATTTATTTATTGATGCTACAGAGCAAGCCAGAAGTTTCACATCTCCATTTATAAAGTAAGTACATATTCATAAGGAGACAGAGAGGAGAAAAGGGATAATAAAGAGTTATAAAGTAATAAATGAGGAACTAATGCTCACCTGAATGGATAAGCAAATGCAGCTGTAATTGTTTTGTTTACCACACCTTTGCAGGAAACTAGAAGGGTAGCTTCACCTTGAAAGCCTCCACATGTGGCAAAAGCAAAGGTGGCAAGAACCTATAGGAATTGTTAAACAGACACATTACTGCACACCACTAGAGGTCAAAGGAAGCAAACTCAACATTTAGCTGAAATAGCTAAAGAAGACAAGAAATAGCAACACAGTTAGCAAATCTGAAGTATGAAGTGATGTCAAGAATAAAATGCTGAATTTCTAAAATCCAAAGGCATCAGCAACACTGCTGTCCAAAGCCCATTTGAAAGTGATTTCTGTTTATTTTGTTTTCAGTTGAAGATAAAAAATTATGGGGGTTTGTATTTTGTTGGCTTTTTAAAAAATGCTAACAGCCAGCATAGTATTTCTTGCAGTTGATAAAGGAAACACTTTTACAAGTCTCACATATCCACAACTGCAAATACAAATAACTACAAAGTATATGCTCAGAGTTTCATGCACCAACCTGACTCTCCAAATAGCTCTTATTTTCCCTTTTTTCACTAGCCAGACCCTAAACCCCCAATCATCAGTACACTCAATACACAGCAGCACAAGTTGCTGTAACAGAGTTGTAGTTAACACATCAGGTTTATGCATCTGCAGCCCCAGGGCCTGGCTGAGGAGCAGCCTGCTGCTGGCACCCAGCACCAGTGGCCTGGGGCAGCCAACAGCTCTGCCAGCCCAGCAGCTCAGCCCTCTCCAGGGGTACCCAGCCCGGGCACAGCAGCAAGGCCAGGCCTGGGGCAGCAGGGGCAGCAGCCCCACATGAGGATGGGGCTTTGCCCTGTGCCCCTGCAGCTCCACTCACCCATTCGAGCACCTTAACAAAACCCAGAGGCTCCAGGAGCACGCTGAAGTCCACCCTCAAGCCAACCATCGTGGGCAAGACCAAGGCAGCCAGCAGGAACCAGGACCAGCTCCAGCCGACTGCTGCAGCACCCCCGGCAGCTCCCTAAAGGGGCACCCGGTGCCACACCCTCCCCTGGATCTGGGGATGGACCACCCACACATCCCCAGCTGCGGCTCTTCAGCCCCAGGCCTTGTCTGCGGGCTGGGGAAATGAAGCAGTGACTGTCACACGGGGCAAAGGCATTGGCCATTTTGTGAAGTGAGGTAGCAGCGACTTCTTCCTCTCCCTCTCCCTCTTCTCTAGCCCCTTCCTCTTCCTCTCTCCCCAGCCAGCACACTTTGGACAGTCACACGTGCCATACCTTGTGCTTGATTTGATGGCAAACAAGGCCTTTAACAATCCATGTGCTTGCCAAAATCTCATTGACTACCTTTGATGTTTTAAGCTTTAATTGTTTTCTGTGACTGCACTTTGTTGCCAATATGTTAATCATCAGTAAAAGTGAAGAGCTAAAACTCATGCTGAAGAAGGCTTGAGGACCATCAGAGGGGCTGCCCTCTGTCCCCTCCCCAGGACAGAGACCATGGATAGCCCAGGTGGCCATGAGCACAGCATTGCTGCTGCAGTTTCCTGGCTCTGATTCAAGATCCTGTAGGAATTTCGTCTGGGATTGCTGGGGGCCTCTGAGGAGCATCAGGGTGTCTGGTGCTGCTCTCGGGAAGGGGTGGCTATGGGAGGCTGTGGCTGCTTCTAGCAGGATTGACCTGTTCTGGCAGCTTATAGCAAGATCTGCAAGCAGATCCTGGCCAAAGGTCCTGGCTCCCAGCTGAGCCCATTATTGCTGCCAGGCAGCCTTGAGGAAGGTGCTGAGGAGATGCCAGTGGGAGAGCTGGCTGTGAGTGCAGCTCCTGGGTGTAGTTAGAGGGTGCAGAGCTTGTGCCAAAGGGGGCCAGCAGCCTCCACAGGGCAGCAGGTGTGTGCTCAGCTGTGATGGTGTGCTGGCAGTCCCAGCCCCAGCACTGCTGGGATCAGTTCTCCCTTGGCTCAGGTGGAGCTGCTGAAGGGTTTGCAGCTCTCCAGTCCTGGGCCTGACAAGCTGAGGTGCTCTATGGACCTGATACTGACAGGTAAGGACTAAGCAGTAATACTGCTCAGGGCTATGGAGGCTGGGGCTTTCCTGAGTTTGCTCTGTGACAGATGTTATTGCTGTGAATAGCTCATGGGAGGCCAGCCAAAGGTGGAGACACAGAAGGAAGCTTCCAGGCTGGGGACTGCCTGTGAGAATGGCAGCAAAGCCAGTGTTCAGCTGGCATGGGGCTGCACTGCTGCAAACTGCCTGAATGGCAACAAGCTCTGCTGCTCTCACACTGTTCAAGGAGAATTTCTGACCCTGGCTTTCTGTGCAGTGACCAAGAGAGGTGCTGACATCTGCCTGCTGCTACAGATCCTGGAGGGATTCCAAGTTAAAGCTGTGGAAAGGATGGCTCTTTCCTTTCTTTCACCGCTTTGTTATAGTACCTAAATCTCACAGAAAACCCACCATGATCCAGACAAGCAGTGCTGGGGGTTCAAACCACCTTGGTTAGCTTTGCTGCTTGGATAGTCAGTGCATTTAAGGAGTAAAATAGGAGTATAAAACCAGGGACAGACCAAGGTAAAATATATATTTGTTCATCTTCTTGACATCCTCCATGGCAAAGAAAATCTGTTCCATATATAAGTGACATACAAAATGTTAGTTCAGCCTAAATGAATTAAGCAACTCCCTGTCCTCCCATCCAACATGCCTCTGTAATTTTTTTCTCTGTCTTCCTTCTTCCACATATTCTACTTAAACCGTACAAGCAATGTGTCTCCCTAAAAATACGTATAGACACTTGCTTGATTATCCTCCTTTTCCACTTTTAAGTTAGTTAAAAACATTTCATTATTTAAAGCATTTTCCAAAAATGCTCTCAGTCCTGATTTTTATGTTTTTTCTTCCTGAAGTCCTTTCACATGTCAGATGTCCAGTATGGATGTACCCTGAACTACATACAATGTTCTAGCTGTGAGCTCATTAACTCATAATTGGAAAAGGCTCTTAATTTCTCACTCCATATAACTTCTCTCCCCACTGAGTTTAAAAGTATTTTTGAACATTTCTGCATGTGAATTTCACTCCAAAGTGATACCAAACACTTAAAATACAGGTGGTTCTTCCAAATGGCCTATTTCATAACCTGAAATCAGTTCCGGATCAAATATCTGCAAGGAAGATTTTAAGCAGGAAGCCTGTATATTTGTTAGGAGCATTAAAAAATCCATTACAAAAGAAAAGAGAGTTATTTTGATTGGAAAATAATAGTGGCTTAGAGAAAAAGCGACAGAAGTTTAGAAAATACAGAACAAATGTGGGAAAGCAGAAGTTGGTAATAATATAAATTAGAAGACAGCCTATTGAAGAAAAGTGATGAGAAAGAAAATGTGCCACAGGACCAGAATGTTGTCTACAGGCTTGTGGACAACAGTGATGCATTTTTGAAACAGAGGAGGGAGAGAAGAGCTTATACCAAAGTAAACAGACAAAATTGATGGAATCAACTTTAAAAAAAAAATAGAGAAAAAATTAAGCAAGAACAGCCAATATTGTATTCTGTATTTGGGAAAAAGCAGGGCAGTATTAATATGCTAATCATGTAATAAATCCTTTCCACTCCAGCAGGGCTCAGGGGAGTGCTGAGTCACATCTGCTAAAGCTTCCCTATCAGTTGTCAATACCCAGCAACCTCAGTTTGGCCAGGGCTGATAAAGGAGTTCTCTTAATACAGACAATGATTGACAGACATCTCTGAAACACAGTTTGGGATCCAGATGTCTGAATGCTATGGCAATATAAGCCTATCCATTTATCTCTATTCCTAAGAAAAGAGATGGGGTGACTGATGCAGAACCCTCTTGACAGAGAATTAAATTAGAACGATACAGTCAATGTCAAGCTGCATGGTCATTTGGGAGGGAGTTTTTGCTGATTAGCCAACACTTAAGCTGATCAAAAGACTGGGCTGATATTACTTGACACTGTAACATAGTTTCAGGTTCTGTGAGGTATTTGGCCTGGTATTTGATGACTCTAGAAGGATATAAAACTGATGTAATCACTGATGTAATTAGAAAGAAGGTAACTGACTGTACTTTAACTGAAAATCAGGATTATTAAGGACCCAGAGATTTATACTGAGACAGTTTTACCAAAAGGATCACTGCATTTAAAGTAATTTAAAGAATATAATTTATATTGAACATAAAGTGAGATTCTGAAAATATCTTCCAAGAGAAAACAAACACTGAAGGTTGTTTTAGAAGGAGTTCAGAGTATTTGCAATATTGTTGTTTGTGATAGCAGTGGAAAAAAACCTGAATGGTTCTTGGTGTTCTTTGCCCATCCAATCCCCTATGCAGCCCAAACAAGGATTAATTCAGGGAAGTCCTGAGCTCTGTGTTTACAGATAAAGCAGGAGTGGGTGATTAAGTTAATGCTTATCTGGCAGGGATAACCATTGCCCAGAACTGCTCTGTCCACACCACTGTCTATTCAGCAGGGCTGGAAACACCAGGTGAAGAAAGTGTTTTCTTCCTCCCACAGTAAATAAGCCTTACTTGCCTCATAACTGTCTACACATAGTTTTTTGTGATGTAAAGAACTGCATTTTGTTAACTCTCTGTATGTTTTCAAGTATCTTTGTAATTTTATTTGCTTGTGCATACTGATGCTTTAAATTGTTCTTTTTTAGACCTGTAGATATATTTATTATTCCACTTATTCCTTGTTGGCTCTCTAATAAGAATATTAGGTTACATCATTATTTTTCCCTGACTTCTGTAGCACGCCTCTGCCTTTTCTCCAAGACTTTGGAAATCACTATTTAATGCATTTGATCTTTGCTAAAAGTCCTTGAGACATATTTCACTGCATGTGCCATTCATCTTCTGTGGCTAATACAAGTCAAATTTTCCAAGGTACTGTATCACTAAAAAAAACCCCAAAAAACCAAAAAACCTGAAAAAAAAACCCAGAAAAAAAACAACCTAGGCATTTTATGCTGCCTTTTTTCATTTAGTCATAGCAGCTTAGTCATTTCTTAACTATTACTAGTACCCTTGCTGCTCTGAATTTAAATTTTCTACTACTGCATGTGGCAAAACTCTTGTTATTCTCCTGGATACCTGTAGAAGCCACTGAAGGGCAGGTGGTCGTGTCCCCTACCCTCCACATTTCTGTGTACATTTCCAAAGGGCAAGAGGGTATGCAGCCCTTCCCAGAGAGACAGTAGCTCATCTGGAGGATGTTTCTGAGCAGAAATTTCTCGTAGCTGCTCTTGCCTCCCAGGCAATGTGATTGCCACATGGGATCACAGTTTACAAACGAATCCTGAGGCTCAATTTTCCTGGCTCGTCCCTCTATAGGTGTTAGCTGGGTACCGTGGGACCTCCCCTGTGCACGGTGCTGGTGCATGCCTTGCTCTCTAAGCACTCCTTGGAAAATCATCGCTGGAGACAGAGTTCTAGAAGATAACAATTAACTATAAAGGACAAAGAATATCATGCATGCAGCTGGAATAAGAATTCTAAGTTGTACTGTAGGGTTATGAATCTTCAGGGAGGATTGATTCAGCTGCCTTTGGGGGGTTTGTCTGGGCATGCGGGGCGGCTGCAGGACCGTGCAGAGTCCTGTTCTACCATCTAGTGGAATGTTGGGATAGTGCACGAGGTGGAAATTGCCTGTTTTCAGGATAAGGAGGTCTTTATTAATTTAATAATTATTAATAATTTATGTTTATCATCATCTAACCTAATAACATTTCCTGGATGAAGGGAAGCCATTAAGAATGCCAGGGATGCTGATTTAAAGATTGCCAGAGATACTGATTTCCACACAGTGAAAAGGGGGTAAAAAATATTCTCTGCTGCAGCCAGACCACTTAAGCTCGGTGTGGATCATCAGTAGCACCTCTGAAAAGACTAATTTCACTGTATTTATTATTGCACGTGACCTGTACCTTACAGCAAAGCACGCCTCTGTAGTGCTATTATTAATTTACTTTTTGATGAATCTAGAAATCAGAAAAGCCCTTCCCTTTCCCTTCTCTTCATTTCTTGACAGTAATCTCTGATAACTAATCGAGTAAATTCAGTTTTGGCCACATCATGCCACTCTGGGCAATATGTGTCCCTCATGCTTCAGCCTACCCCTGGGTTTTCTGGTGTTTTATGTTGCTTGTTTGGCACTGACAGCTAAATAAACATGCTCTGTCCATGGCTGCACTCTTCTCTTCAGAAGGTTATACAGTCACACATTTGAACTGATCAGAACAAGAAATAAACCCATAAATAGGATTTTTTGTACCAAATGGATGCAAAAAAAGCTTGTGCCGCTTCAAAGCAGAAGGTGTTCTGAGGGAACATCCCAGGAGCATCTGAACACCAAGAGTAGAATTCTGCTCCCTGCAGAAAATGCAGGGCAGAACAAAATGCCTTTGGAATGCCCAAGTGTAGCAAACTGGACTCCTGAACTGGACTCAAGATCGGCTCAGGGCTTGCTGTAGCTCACTGACTCTCAGCACTAAAGATGCTTTAAAATGTGTCCATTTATTTGATGGATGGATGGATAAAACACACCAGTCTTGCTACTTGCTGAGCTACTGCTGCTACGCTGCTGTGCAGCTAATGCTGCTATAAAATTGTTTGCATTTTAAACCAAATCTCATTAGAAGTTTATGTATAATTAATTATACAACAGAGCTGAATGCATTACTTTTTTCCCCTTCTTTATTTTTCTTGAAGGTTCCAGATTTCCCAACTGTTGACAAAGGATGTGCTAATGACATCATTATGAAGTTCTGTTGTTTACTGTTTTCTTCAACAAGTAGTAATTTTATGGACTTTGGCAGAGAGATTGGTGTTTTGCATGATTTCAATAGATTTTGTTACACAGAGGCATAATATAAACCAAGATGTTCCAGAATAAACAGGACTATTACTACCAGATGGAAATAGTTGTGAGGCATTATTGGACTTGAAAAAACAAAAACATTTTAGGAAAAACATTTTAGGAGTCAGCCTAATCATTTTGAAAACAATATGTAGGTCTAAAGTACTGTTTTTGGAGAAAACAGCGGAAGGATATAAATAGTAATTATTTCAGATCTTGATACTTTATCATCTATGCACGCATTTAGAATATGTGAGTCTTTAAAAGATTTGCCAACATATTTGAGTTAGTTTTGTAATTTGAATCTGAAATGAGATATTTCTGATTTGAACACAAATCAAGGCAGCTAAAACTCAGAAGGCGGTCTGGCAGCAAACTTATTGAACTCAGGGGCAGGAGATGTTGGCTGACCTTATTTGTGGAGCTGGTCAAATGATTAATTGTGATTTTCAGATGAATTCTAAATTTATCCTGGTAACAATAGCTTATGCAATCAGTGGATAACGAGCCCTGGCAAATGACAGGTTTGTAACTCAAATCTGGGTCATGGACATCAGACCACAAAATAAAAATTAATCTATTCAACAGTACAAGTATTTCTCATTCTAAATGGTGAGAAAGGAAGTCTGTGGACTTGGGTGGAATAACTGTACATGAATACAGATGGTCAAACAGGTAATATTTGTCTGCCAAATGAGGCACAATAGATATTGTTACAGAGTCTGTTGAGAATTTGAAAGCAATGAAATGCACTGGGTAGATCATATATTTTAGATCATAAATTGCAAAAATACATGCAGGTTAAATAAAATGCAAACAGCTATGAGAAGTAAAGTGAAAACTGAAACAGAGGGCATAAGAAAATTAAATGTTGCTGTGTAGTTAATTCAGTTATTATCTGACTGGATTAAATTCTCCAGAAAATGAAACACAAACTAAACAAGTCCCAAGCAGCCTTTATAAATGAAAAAGCCTGTCTTAATGTCATTAAATGCAAATTCTATTCAGTTCATAAATCCTTAGTGCAAAAGTTCATAGTTCTTCAAATGCAAGGGTGAACTCTCTTATGGTACAAGCCAAGATCAAGTTTGGCCAAGTTCATCTTCAAGCAGAAAAAGAAAACTGTACTCTGGGCGCTGTATTTTGGTAGATGCAAGTTTGACATCTTTCCTCAAGACTGCCTCAGACCTTGACATTTAGCAGAAACAAATCAAGTAGGCACACAGTGACCCTGGCCTTTTCTTTCTGCTTCAAGTCTGGGAATAAATTGGGCCACCAGTGATCCTGCCAGTCACACTGCAGGATTCAACAGAGGCACAACTTCTGGCAGAAAAATTGAGCAAATGAGGATACTCTTTGAGAAAGAAGATATTGCAATATTGTCAAATTTTCTTAGGAAAACAATATCCCAGGGAAAACAGAAAAAAAAATCTATAGGTGAACTGACAAATCAAGGTTTTGAAGTACTTAGACAATAAAAAGCTGGCCCACACAGAAAGATTTTTAGAAATCAGGTATAAGGGTTGCTTTGAGATTTCTCCCAGTTAAATTTAAAAAAGTTTTCTGAACTTTCTAGACCTTTTTAATGTGTTGAATGGCAGTATGAACAAAGTATAAAATGTATTATAAAATGCAGCAGAAAATCTTAGTTTCCTAAGATGATTCAGCTGCAGTAAATGAAATGTGGCCAGGGCCCTTCCTGGACTCTGAGCCAGCTGACCTGGTGTTTATCTGACTTTCTGCTCATAAAGCCTCAGCCTCCAATCCATGGTGGCTCTGTGACCTGGTTGTAACCATCTCTGGTCCACCATCACTCCTGAAATGTGCCTGGGAATTATTTGGGAGCGTGTCCATGTGTCCTGTTCCTGCCCTGGAGTGCCTTGCCAGTTTGCTGACTGCCAGCACTGGAGGGCAGGTGGCTCCCCTTGCCACTCTTGAATTTTTCTTGTATCAAAGCAGCACTTTTGTGGGAGGGCTGGAACACCCATAGAGAGAGAATTTGCCTGGGATTTCCTTCTTATTCCCTCTTGCAGAGACTCTCATCACTCTCCCACCTCTCCAGGCGCTTAACTGCTTGTGTCAGTGCTTGCAAGGCTGGTTTCTCCCTTCAGCCATCACCTCCCTCCTTCAGACTGCCTCCATTTTTCACAGCTCTCTCTCATGTTAATCAATCCTGGAGGAATTTTTCCAGCTTCTGTGATGGGAGATAGAAGGCAGAAGGAGGCTGGCAAGATGCCAGGCAAGGGAATAACAATAATGCTGCTTTTTATGCTCCAAATCCATTTTACTGTGAGCATCCTGCTGTACAAGCCATTTCATGATCCGTTCATCATTCTCGCAAACGAGCCCTTTACTTGGACAAAATTTTGAAGAACAGAAAGCTTAGAAGCAAGATCTATGTTGCTTAATTACGTGGCCACTCTGGGGTCATTTACATGCTCTGGCGCCATTGCAATGTGTCCTCCAGCAAACACGTGCCTGTCAGCAGTGCCAGCTGTGGGCAGTGCCTCACCTGTGCCCAGGGCTGCGGGTGGCACTGCGGTGCTGCCACCTCCCTGTCACCTCCCTGCCACAGCCGCTGAGTCTGTGCGAGCGGGGAGCTCAGAGCTGCCAAACCCAGGAGTCAGTCTAGGCGCTGACAGGGCTCGTGTTCCAGCGCTGCACACGCTGTGCTTTGACGAGCTTCCCAAGGATTTTTCCAGTAGTTGGTTTAATCAGTCCTGCTGGTAGCCGGTCAGCCCCAGGCAGCATTTTGGTACATAAAGCTGCAACCACCGCTGAGCGGCACAGGCAGCAAAGTGCAAGGCTGTCCCAGCTTGGCTGGCTCTGCAAAGGCATAAATCCTCTTGTATTTCCTCCCTTCCTTCCTTCTGCACTGAGCATGCACCAAATTGTTGGCTATACATAGTGTCTAAAATTTCTACCTTCTCCATGCTTTCCTGTTAGCACCCAAAACAGACGGTTTGGGTTTTTCAGGAGCTCCCTCAGCTCCCTCAAACAGGTATATATAGGCTTGGCACATAACGTATGCACACATAATCTACATTAGGATATGAATTTCAAGCACCTGATTGAAATGCATATTGTTAATGGAAGGCAGAATTTTGGCCCTAAAATTTTTGACAAAACCTTCTGTAAGATTAATTTGATTTTTAAAATTAAGTTGCTATAAATTAAAAATAACAAATGGAACAGCAAATGGACTCCCTCACCAAATCCTGTGTGTCCCATCTCATTTATGGCTGGGACAAAAACTTCCCTACTTTTAGATATCTTTCCCGCGGTTTTGAGCACTGCCAGGGGATATGGACATACATGGACAGTATAAATTTAAAATTCCCCACACCACACTGGTGGCACTCTTCTTCTCGTGCTCACAGTACATAATTACTCAGCCGCTTCCTTTTTAGCCTCTTTTTACGAACGCCCATTGCCAAGTGAGAGGGTTAATCGGCTGGGCACAAGATTCGAGGGGCGCTGGAGATGTCCCGGCTGAACTGCGATGCAATGTCAGCGAGCCATTTGCTGAGATCGTTCATTCCATGCGGAGCACATTACTTCCACTTAGACTGCTCCCTTCCAAAGCAATGCACACGTGGAGCTGCAGGCGGGCTGTCCCCGCACGAGGCTCGCTGTGTCGCTGCGGATCCGCGCGGTGCCCGGCCGGGAAGGCAGCGGTGGATGGATGCTCAGAGCCCGAGGCCAGCCGGCAGCGCTGCTCTGACTGCTCTCACCCGCTCCGTGTCCTCTCGCACTCACAAGAGCCTGACGCGCCTCCGTCCAGAGAGCTCTGCATCCTTGGCACTCAGCCCGCTTGTGATTTTCCAGTGGCACGTGTTCAGCGACGGCTGCCGTTGGCTTTGGCAGATGCAAGGAAAACATTTTGTAAACCTGGAAAATTCCCAGTACTCACACTCTGTCTGACTGGTGTCCAATGGCAGCTCTGGACTGAGAACAATCAAGGGGCACAAGCAACAGGCTGGAGCCGAAGGAAGGAAGGAAGGAAGAAATGCAAGGAGAGAAGAAAAAAGCAAGGAGCAATTTTTCCCCTCTTCAAGAAATTTCCAAATATTCAAAATTTAACAGTTGGTCCTCAAAACAATGCTGGTTTTAAGCCATGCAATTAAGTTAAAATTCAGGCTCTTGATATAGCTGAGATATTTTTTATTTGTTTTTTTAATGCTTTACGTTTTGGAGGTCACATTTGCCAGCTTTTCTCTGCAGTCTCAATGACTATAAACCTACTTCTCATTGTCATGAAAGCTGAGATCCTCACATAATCATATGATCCAGAAGCTGGAGAT
The DNA here is from genome assembly GCA_024500445.1 of Entomyzon cyanotis. NCBI lineage: Eukaryota > Metazoa > Chordata > Aves > Passeriformes > Meliphagidae > Entomyzon > Entomyzon cyanotis. The sequence continues at coordinate 44,455,995 of JAKEPQ010001018.1, read as the reverse complement.
AGAAGTACATTGCGTTCCAAGGCACCAGCCATCAGAATGCTGGCAACACTGCAAAATTTCCCTGGAGAACTCATCCTGCTGTGCTTAATGTCCCAAAGATAATGCACAGTCTCAGATGAGCTGAAGGAGCAATCTAAAGGGCACATTCAGCCCTTTGCAGCTAACCAGCAAAGTCCATGGATCATGCACCTCTCAAGCAGGACCTGTCCATCTAGGTAATGCTGACATTCATGTTGACCTCAGGACTGGATTGAATTTCCCTCAACGTGCACTCAGAAGAGCCAACAGCTCTCTTGGTGACTGCAAAAGTGAATGGAAACAAAATCTCAGACCTGGAAAAGGGTTTAGGGTTTTCTTTTCTTTTTTCTTCCTTTATTTTTTTCCCCTTCTGATGGATAGCTTACTCCACCAAAACCTCTCTGGTGTTGACCAAAAACTACATTCAATTTAGAAAGCATCTTTTTGCTTAAGGTAATGGTATGATATATACAAAGAAGAAAAAGGTATTAAATTCTTTTATTTATATGTTATATATAGAGATAAAATATACACATATAGAGACAAGATTCCATTTTTACATGTTGTCAGTTCAAGTGCTCTAATTTTTCCACTTTGGAAGCATGTTTTATTCTGAAATTTGCCTTATTTAATAATGAGAATAAATTCAAACCTGATCAGACACAAGACATATCATTTTGGATCTGACAAAGACTTTCAGCCACATGTGATAAAAATGAAGTTTATTTCAATTGCCATATTAAGAAAATCAGTCCTTGGCACTTGTCTCAAACACTCTGACAATGCAAAAAATTGCCCAGAAGCCTGTGGGAAGCCAGGGTGAGAGCAGAACCCCTCAATACATGAAGGCATTAAACAAATTTTTCGCTGAGAGCTGCTTTGGACAGAGGAGGTCACATTGCACCCAGGTGCTGTGTCCTGCTCCAGCTCAGGCAAGGGCACCTCGGTGTGTGCCAGGAATTGTGCAAAAGCTTGTGGGGGAACAGGGGGTGCCCATGGATTTTGAAACCAGCTGGCAATGCTATTTCTGTACTTGTGAGAAACACCCAAATTCTCTTGCCCATAGCCCTCTCATGGACGTCAGAGGCATTACATATAGCAGGATGCTTTTAGGATGCTGGTTAACTCTTTTATCTTATTGTAAGAATTATTACTACTGAAAGGAAAAAAAGTAAGAGTGGACAATATCTAGGGAGTTTTGTCTCCATTATTTACACAGACAGACAGAAGGTTTCATTATCCCCTGGGTTCTGGAGCAAGTTAGGACTGCAAATTGTGCCAAGGTGTCATGGTTTAACCCCAGGCAGTAATAAAGCCCCACATGGCCACTTGCTCACCACCCACTCTGTGGTCCCATTATGATGAAGAAGAGAATCTGTAAAAAACCTCTGAGTTGAGACAAGAACAGTTTAACAATTAACAGATATAAAGTAAGATATAATAATAATATTAGCAGCACCACTTGTAATGGAAAAGAGAGGTAGAGTGAAAGGAATAAAACCCGAGGGAAAAAAGCATGTGATGCACAATACAATTCTCACCACTTGCTGACCAATGTCCAGCCAGTCCCTGAACAGGGATTGGCCCCTCCCAGCCAACTCTCCTGTTTATAGACTGGGCATGACTTCCTATGGTATGGAATATCCCTTTGTCCAGTTCGGGTCAGCTGTCCTGGTCATGCTCCCTCCTGGTTTCTGGTGCACCTGCTCCCTGGCAGAGCATGAGACACTGAAAAGTCCTTGACTTAGGGGTCAGCACTACTAACAGCTAAAACATCAGTGTGTTATCAGCATAATTCTCATACTAAATCCCAAACAGAGCCCTGTACTAGCTACTCAGGAAAAAAATTAACTCTATCCCAGTCAAAACCAGGACCAGGTTGACAGCTCTGGGAGAAAGTGGTATATGCTGAAAAGATAGTCTTTGGCTGCTCTGAAGGTCCACAAACCTCTGTCTTGTCAGCACACTTCTGGAGAAGGCATTTGGCACAGGTTCTGAGGGGGCATTCTCTGACAGGTTTGTCCCTGCGATGTTTCCCAGTGCCTTTGCAGTGGCAGGGAATGGGGAAGAGTGCCCCAGCACAGGGTGGGGTGACATGCCTGGCTTTGGTTTAGCATAAAAATAAAACGCTGAGTGATGGAACACACTCAGACAGGAAATCACTTATTTCCCTGTGCAGCTGCTATGACAGCAATGTTGATGTTGGACCTTCTCAAGCTGAAAGAAAAAATAGGGCCTGATTTCAGTACAGCTGAGTCGTTGCCTCACTCTGGAAGTTGGTTTGCTACAGCCCCTGTGCCCAGAGAATCAACCACATGAGCTGCCAGAGGTGGATGGTTGTACATTTATCTTCCTTTATCTACAAAATGCACAGCCCCAAGTAAGGAAAAAAATTGAGATTTAATTCTGTTTGGTTGTACACAGTCAGAAACAATGAAGGATTTTCCAATTGCACTTAAAGTACTTTCATTTCTATTGCCCTTGAGACAGATATTTATATAGTCCTGTCACTTGAGGGAAGTTGCTTGCACTTTTAACTCCTGTGTTGCCTTTGGGGAAGAGGCTAAAAGTCTTCAGTGAGCAAAAAATCTCCTCTGGTCATTTCATGTGGGAAAACTTAGAATTTCCTGACATCAGAGTTGTAATTTTCACCACAGTCATGATTCTCCTGAAAAAGATGCTATGAGCTCTGCTCAGCCCACTGGCAAAAGGGACAAACCTATTCTTGGCAGATATGTATTTGTTTGTTTCTTCTTTTTTCCCTCACAATTTGCTCTTCCTGTTTTTCCAAGAACAGAAAAGAAAAAAAGGGCTATTGTTTCATCTATCCTTTCCCCAGTGCTGAAGGTGGTTTTTAGCTTTGGAACAAAGTGGGAACAGGGAGTATTTGAGAAGTTGTGTGGCAGCAATTGACTGTAGGGGAAAATCAATGCTCCCCATCAAACCAGCTCAGCTGCGTGTGCATACCCAGCTGTTCTGTTTCCAGATGCTATACTTTGCTGTAGCAACATTTCCAGTTGTCATTATCAACCTGAGCTCTATGTTTTACCAGCAAATGTTTCAACTTGGTTTACACATTAACAGGCTCAGGTTAATTCACTTCCTTTAAAACGTGAGCAAAAGGAGACCTGCACCAAAAAGTATGGGAATTCTGGTGAAATGCCATGTGAGAGACTGAGCAATGAGGTACAGGTGGCACTATGTGACTTGATGGGATCTGTGTCTGATTTATAGTGATTCATATGAGACCAGAGTCAAGGACAGACACCCTAAATAGTTTCAGTCCCAGGAGAACAAAGCCTTGGGGCTGAGACAGTGCCAGCTGTAGTTGCCACGTGCCTTGGACTCACACTCCCTGGGTTTGCTTGGCAGCTGCTTTGCAGGTCCCTGCCTTGCTCACAGAAGCAAAGGATGAGGGAGCACCAGCACCCCAACTCCTCCAGGGATTCTTATTTTTGTTCAAAAAGTAGCTTTTTCATTGAAAAAACGAATAATATTTGTTCCTGTTTATCTACATGATATCTCTCCTTTGCTTGAACCGCTCCCAGCCATACCTGCCCCAGTGCATTATGCCCATATGTGGCCTCACCAGATTTATGGTAAGTGGCCAAGTTGTGCTGGCTCCTTTTACAAGGAGTGCTTGTCCTGGTAGCTCCCTGCCAGCACTGGGAGCCTCATAAATCCCTCCCTGTGACTGTGCCCATCACAAGCATGCAGCCTGCCACTCAGGCAAGTCATGGAAAATTTGTTTATATCCCCACACAGCCAGGGTAGGTCGTAGCATCCAGGGGCTGCCTGGGTGGGTGGACATGTTTCTCCTGGAGCAGAGGCACATCCACACATTTCTCACTAACCACTAGGAAATTCAGCTTAGCTTTAGTGTATGGAATTGCCCAGCAAGACTGAGCCACGCATCGACCTTCCCCTGCCTGAAACCACTCCTCTGGGGCTTTAAAGTCCATCTACTGTCATTAAAAAGAATTTCAATCAGTGGGAGATCAGCAGTCACACAGCAGCAGTGGTGACAAATGACACGGTGACGTGTGTGACGCAAGGACTGTCCTGTGCACTTGCTGTGCAGTCATTTGTGCTGCCACAGGCTCTGCAGGGAACCCCATGGTGAGGATGGGGGTGGCAGCGTCCCTGCCAGCTGGCTGCCATATGGGGAGCAGCTACTCAGCCTGGGAACACAGAGGGATGGAGGGGAACACAATCCCCTACCCTCCCACCAAGGAGTGCACCAGCACAGGAGAGAGGAGGCAGCTGGGAAACTTGCTTGGACCATAATGGGATGTGGGGAAAGTGCTCACAGAATGAGATGGCTCTTCGTGTGACTGAGGCTGTTGCTGAAAATGCTGAGATTGATTGATATTTGCTTCTCCCAGAGCTCACAATCCCATCACATAGTGCCAAGTTTGACCAGCAACCTCACTCCAGCATGCTGCTGAACCCAGCCGTGAAGGCGTTCAGTTATCACCCTTATGTCAAAACACATGGATGTGCTCTTATGTCCATAGGATTACACCAGAAAATCCCAGCCTCCAGGAAGCAGCACCAGCCTGAGAGTGAGCCCACCACTGAACATGAAGGCTTTGCAACTTTGAAGAGGTGCAGGACGGATATATGTGTCTGTTTGTCCACAATGGTGGGGACATCCTCATGTTTTGTTGTCCTTTGAGGAGGACAAACACAGTCTTTCACTCCAGGAGATGTCAGCTCTCTCTTTCAGCAAGATGCAGCTCTAGATCCTAACTACAGTGTTCCTATATGTGTTTCTATCTAATTTATTTTGTGATTAGTTACACATAGTTTCCCTGTACAAGATCTTGTAGACCTGTTGAGAGAAAAATGCTATGAAAAGCAAGCAGCATTATGGTCAAGAGACAACACACCACTGGGCTGCAACTGAGCACCCTCATCAATCCCAGTAATGGCTTCTTGTGTCTGAAATCTAAAGCAGCTTGGCCCAAAGCTGTTAGCCTGGGGCTGCATTAAAACCAGAATTTTTAATACTTTTGATTGTCAAAATAAATATACTAAAAAAGTAGTTAAAATAAAGATGGCACTCAAAAGAAACCTGTTCCATCTAACAACAGAGGAGATCAGAAAGGTGGACAGGAATAGGAGAACACTGGTCTGTGGTGTGAGCTCAGTGCATCGATAAATTAATTAACAGGTAAAATGTCTACTAGAAGGGAACTAGGAATTGCATGATCCAATGATTGATTAGTTAAATATTTATTAAAGACATCCCTGACTGATGATCTTTGAGCTTGTACCGGATTTGCTCCAAAAGCTCCAGGCATTCATATTTTTTTATGGTGATGAATGTTTTATGACCCTTGAATCACCTGTTTCAAATGCAGAAATGCCTTCAGACTTCTTTCTCTCTCAATTATATTTATTAGAAATGTTTAATCTTAATGCTTTTGTTTCTTGACTGCTGTTAATCACACATAGCTCTGTGAACTTCAAAAACCCACAATGGCACTTATTCCCTGGCTGTTCAGGAAAACATTAGGCTAAACAGTAAGGAGGAAAAAACATAAGCAATGAGTGATTTTTTGAAGAGCAGATATTAATTCCAGATGGAGGAGCCTCATGCCAAGCTGCCAGGAAAAGAGTTTGGGGATGATCAACTAAGAGAAGGAATGGTTTTGTCTACTGTATTTCAAACAATGCATCTCTGGGTCCAGCTGGGGACCTGAGCAAGGGCAGACACACACTGATTATACACTGCTTGTATATATAAGCAGTGTATACAGATATGAGCACTTATATATATGATTATATTAAAATGTTGTTTCAACCTTGGGAGGATAAAAGTCAACAGCAGCGGCTCTCAGGAGGATTTGCAGCAGGATGCATTATCAAAAAAAAAAACGAGGAGGGAAGACAGGCCTCGGTGTCTTCTGTAACAACCACAAACCAGCAAATTGATTTGGTACTTTGGAAGTTGAATGAGAATGGCACAGCTGCACAAAACCCTCTTGGCTGCAACCCCACTGCATTAAGAAATGTGCTGTGCAAATATGAGTATTACTTACTTGGCCCTAAGCCACAATAAAAGGTGTCTGCAATGAACCATGTTTGGTGACTTTGGTGTGTCATGGATCTTAAGGCCATGTGCAGCACCACTTCACCCAGACAGGGAGTGCAGTAGTATCTTGCCAGCACAGGCTCTGGGGAGTATTATTGCAGGATAAAGACTTTAATTTTTATTTTGAACCTGAACCCCCCCAGTTCATTCCAAAATTAGGATGAATGTAATTGGTTTTCTGTGCTTTCTCTGGTGCAGAAAGAAGGGCTAAAAAAAAACCAACAACCCAAAAAAAACCCCAAATGGAAAAAACCATTTCACACTCCCACTTTCAATTATTTCCTTTGGTTTTCCACACCCACCAGTTATTCCCAATATGTATTCAGGACAATATTATGTGTATTACTTAGACCTTTATCTTGCTCTAAACATGCCTCACAGTAGTTGCAGCCCAGACCACCTTCTTTTTTTTTCTTCTTTTCCTTTTTTTATAAAAATCAACACCAAAACAGTAATAAGCCTTTTAAAATTAGTTAGCATTAATGTTGGTTGGCAAGACCAATGTGTGCCTTTAGCTTAATGTTTGCTCTTCTTTTCATTAGATGTATTGCACTGCCTTTGGTGATGAGGGAGAGAGACAGAAATGCTTCACCTGTGTCTTTGAATAAGAGCTGTACTGAAAGCTGAAAAGAAACCTGTCAAAGGGGGCAGTGATGCCATTGCACAAGGTTCCCCAGTTCTCTCTAGAGCACAGGCATGAAACTTCACAGCCTGGTCTCCACTTCCCTGAAACTTTCCAGAGCAGCTTTACCTCGGAGGGAGTGAACTTTCCACTCCCCAGAAAGCCAAATTTGAAGCTGTCATTAACTGATGATGACAATGTGTTTTGGATTAGGTCAGTTCAAATATTCTGGGTTTAAATAATGCAGAATTACTTCATTTTTATTTAAATTGTATTTATTTTTTCTAATTTTAAAATTTTGATAATATTTGATAATATTCTTTTTAACTCCAATTGTAGATTAAATTCATATTTAATTAATTTAAATTTCAGCATTTCAGCAGTTCAAAAATTTTCTAAGTAGCTACCAAATGGACAGATTCACCTGCAAACTGTTTTGGTTTTAGCAAACTGGCATTTTTTAAGGAAAAAAATGTTTCACAGAAGAAATTCCAGTTCTCTTTGCCCAAATTATTGTATAAAGGCTTTTAGAACACTCAAAGGTCAGCTTGTTTTCTTGGAGAAAGCAAGTTCATATTTTCTTGCACTCTCCTAACCCAAAAGGAAATAAAAAGAGATAAACAGTCTCCTTTTGGTACTAAAAGTGCCTTTTTGTACTTCCGTAAGTACTATAGAAAATGTAATAAAGTAGCTTAAAACTTCTGTGGCTGAGCTGGAGAACCTGAAGCTGTGGAAGCACAAACTCCCAAGGCTGAGGCACTTGTTTCTCACTGGCCCACAGAGGCCAGAGGTGGCTGTCAGGCTGCTTGTGAGCAGTTCCAGTGTCCTGTGGCTCCATGTGGGGTTTTTGGGTCCTTGTTCAGATCTCACTTGTGGAAGCCCTGCCAAAGCTCTCAACATGAAAAAATTACATTGAACCTGGGGGTCTGCCCAAATGAAATTGAGATTGTCTGGCCCTGGGTTTACCCTCAGGTTTCCAGGGCCAGAATTTCATCCTGGCAGGAAACCCTGCTGCTCTGCCAAGGTCTTGAAGGTCATCAGGTCTGTGATGTGAGCCAAGTGGCAATGTCCTGCTGTGAGACAGTGGCCTGGCTGGTGGGATGCTGAGCAGAGGTTGATGTGCTGCAGGTTTGTTGGGGAAGGGGAATAAGCTCCTTTTTATAAGGCCCGTTGCAGTGGGAGATTATTTATCCCATGAGAGATGCTGGTGCATGTCCATACATTGCCAACGGGGGAGAAAAGGGAGGTAACGGAGGACTCAGGCTGGTGGGATGTGATGCCAGGGGGATGCTGCTACCAAGAAATCACACCTACAATGTGAAACAAATTTGTAAGGTGGAGCAAGGGGCTAAGGCTCTGTGTAAGGTGCCAGGCAGAAGGGCAGGAAGCTGTGTCCAGCAGCCCTGCATTCCAACCCCTGCCCTGCCAGGGCTGTGCCATGTACAGGCAAACAGTAACTCATCTCTTCTAAGCCTTGCCCTGGTGGCAGGAGGCTGTCTGTGTTTCACACGTTAAAATTCTGGCATCCATGCAGGAATCCACAGTTTTAGCACAGCGTGGGCGGCGTTGAGGGAATCCTGCAGGCTTGACGTAGAGTTAAATCTGTGGCTTATCTCTCAGTCAATTAATTATTGTACCCTTGTTCGTTGAATGAGCAGCAGCACTCAGGGTCAGAGTCTTTGTGCTTTGAGATGAGAGCTGCTGGAATGGCACACTAATGCCACAGGGCAGGCAAGAGAGGGGCAGGCAAGAGGGAGACGATCAAGCTGCCCCTTTGGAAGGCTGGGGCTGCTGATGGTGCCCAGCTGCCAGACACAGGCACTGCTATCCTGCGCTGTGTGAACGCTGGGAATGCTGCAGGGCGTGCAGGGTTTGGAAAGGGGCTGGGAGACACTGAATCCACCAAGACACCAAAAGGCACGTGCAGGAATTGTATTTCCTGCTTTGAGCAAGATGCTGTTTGCTTGTGAATGGGGCATGGGAGATGCCATCCAGGCTTGCAGACAGACTGCTTATGGAAGCTACTGGTCAGTTCAATGACGACTGTCTGGACTTTTCCTGGGTATGTGCTTTTTCTCCTGCATCTTGGAAGAACACTAGAGGGCATTTCTCAAAGTGCTGCAGATACCCTGGACTAATGATGCTCCAGGGAGGTAATCTCCTCAGAAAATGAGTTTCATTTATTGTGTACACAGGGTCTGCTCAGCCCCTCACTGGAAGGTGAAGGTATGTGTTCCTTCCCACTCACCGTGCTCCCAGAAGAAAAGTCCCAAGTCACAAACAACTGAAAATAGCAAAATGATCTCATAGATCAGTTGCTAAAAATACAGAGTCTACTTACAAACACTGTGGCTGTGTGGTGTGTTAGTCACCCAGCACAGAAAGACATCAGAGAATCCTACAATCTTCCACTTTTGAAATAATTTTTCCCTCCTGGTGTTGCTGCTGCCCATTTCTGACCAGCACCAAGCTGACACTGAGCCCACTGGAGAGGATCTTATGCAGAAGGAAATGCCAATGAATGAGGCAGGAGCACAGAGCATCTCCCATGGCCCTGAGCTCTGCCACACCTGCCCATCACCCAGGGGTGCCCTGTCCTTTTGGAGCCTGAACCAACCTTCTGGACTTTCCTGATCTGTGAGTGGAATCACCCCAGGGGCTGCTGGGCTGCAGGGACAGAGAGGCCCCTCCTGAGAGCAGCATCTGGGGAGCAAGTGCTGATGAAGAGGACTTGCTGCAGGGCCCAGGACAGCCTGGCTATGCTGCTGACTGCAGCTGGGCATCTCCAGGGGAGCAGTGTGCTCAAAGTGTGCTCAGCCAGCTCCAGCTCATTTCCTTCTCTCCCACCTCCACTTGGACAGGTGTGATAGTAGAGGCAAAGTGTATTTCAGTGTTTTATAGCCAAGATTTTAGAAGCTGATAGGTCACCAGTGAAAGCTATACAGGAAAGCTTAACAGGATGCACAGAACAGTGTTTGTCCCTCTGGCTGTTCTTAGATGCAGACAGAGAGATCTGGCATCCTCAGAGCTGCTGGTTCCCTACAGACTCCTTTGGTCTGTACACCTTTGCTTTGCTTTGTGTCTGTCCTGCACAGGTGGACACCACCCCAGGCAGAGCTCTCTGTTACCCCATGGGGATCTCACAGGCCCCAGGGAACTGCTCGTGGAGGCTGCAATGGGTATTTGAGTATTTCTGCAGAAGATGAACACTCCTGTCTCTGAGCAAGTAAGCAGGGCTGGAGGAACCAGGGAGGCAACCAGGGCAGGCCCTGGGAGCTGCACTATGGTGCATTGTTCTGAGGCACTACAGGTAATCCCAAAATACAGCACACATTTGCATTTGAGCTGCTCTAAACATGCACAAGCTCCTCTCCCAGAGAGGTTTGTTGAGCCACTGTGGGTTGTCAGGTCCTGGCTGGAGCAGTTCAGTGTCCAGGGATGGGTGACCTGCTGGGTCTGGGCTGTGCCAGGCAGGACAGTCCCCAGGTGATGGTCCCTGCTTCTCCTGTGACTTTACCTAGCTAATTCACAGATCCCACTTTTCCTCTGGGGCTGTGTTTTCTCGAGCCAAATATTCCCAGTGCATTCTTTACCTAAAGGTATTTTTTGTCATTAGGTATTGCAGCAGAAACCAGCATTTGGCCAGCAGCAGGTCCTGCTCAAAGCCAAAAGGAGAAGGAGATCCCAAGTGGAGAGATTGTCCTTAACCTTTCAGTTCAGAGCACTTTGCTGGCTGGTAGTAAAAAGGGAATGAAATTGGGCTGGTGGGATTTTTTTGCGGTTGGTTTTTTTTTGTTTGTTTTTTGTTATTTTATTTTTCCAGGTCTGTTGAATAAAGAAAACCATCCTAATGCAGTGTTAGACATTAGTACAACACTGTGTTTGGTTTTAAAAATTCAAATAATATGTAATTGCCTGGTAATTAACTATGTGGATTAAAGACTGATTCTTTCATTTATCTCAAAATATTGACCATTGCAAGTCACCAATGAGCAAGACCACATTTAGCAGCGATGCCACAGGACTGGGATCTTTTTGCCACAATTCCTTTGTTCCTTGGTGACCTAGACAATGATATAAACCTTGCATTGATAAAGTCTGTGGGAGACATGTAAGTCGAGGGGTAATAAAGAGGGACAAAGACAGGTTATTGTTATGCAAACCTGACTTTCCTGATCACACTCCCATGACATTCACTGGCAGGTAGCTAAATATCAACTTACACAACACCAGAGACAGACATGCAGTGTCTTGGCAAGCAGCAATTCAGAGACAGATTCAGGAATAATCATAGATAATCATTTCAGCATAAGCTGCCAGTCAGGTGATGGCTGAAACACCTGCTTACACAACTCTTTCATGTACAAAATGAAGTTACCAGGCAGAAACAGAGCAAAGATCCATGTCCACAGAGTTTATGAAGGATCACAGCCCATGAACAATCACTATTAGAATGTCCTTAGTACTTAAGGATATTTCCTTCTACAGTTACAATATATACATAGACATCTATATACATCTGCCTATTTATATATAAATACATTTACATCTTTGTGTGTATAAACTGCACATATGTACATATACATATGTGATCCCTATACAATCAGTACATGTAAGATATAAATTGCTCACTTGATGCTCAAATAACATGACAGAGGCACCTATATTGGAACTACTGATTTCAATGCACCCTTGTTTCAAGCATAGAGGTGACCAGGTTTACATATCAATCCTTTCGGGACATGAGACATGCCTACAGATGCTTGCCTGTGGTTTTAAAACAAATGGCTCTTTGCTCGAAAGTATTCTGGAGTCTGGTTTAATCCAGAGTCCCTTGTTGAAAAGAATTTTTTTGGAGTCCAAGGATGAGCACTATGCAAACTAGGTTATCTTTGCCTCTAGTCCCCAGTTCTTGGTGGGGCTGTCTCTTTTATTATGTCCAGCTTTCCTGTTCACGCATGTCCCTGAGAGGCATCACCAGGTAACAAGCCTCACAAGCCTCCCACAAGTTGGTCTGTCCCTTCATAACTCTCCCTCTTTAATTCAAACCTGAAGAACAGATTTGTCCCAACGGCTCACTGCGTTTCTTATCCCAAGGTATTCCATTGCAGAATCTTCTGTCATTCACCATAGAGCATGGTACTGCAAAAGGACAAAGACCGCATGAGAACAAGAGTCCATTTCAAAATTCCCTGAGTTGTCTGGAGTTGGATTTTCTGATTTTTCAAAAGACTTTTGATCTTGTGGACAAAGGCACAGTAAGACCAAGGGAGAAATTACAGTAGAAAGAACAAATTTCAGCTCCCGAGGGAGATTCTGATTGATAAATGCAAGAGAAAGTTACTTTCTTTGAAGTTCTTTGAAGGAGTCAACAGGTATGTGGATAAGGGAGACCCTTCTAAAATAACCTAGTTTAATTTCAAAAAGTCATTCAACAAGATTTATAATAAAGTTTTTAAGGACTCTAAGTAGTTTTGAGACATGAGGAGAGGTCATTACATGTATACAACACTAATCAAAGAAAATAATAGGAAATTACTCAGCTTTCTCAGAGAGTGAAACTCCACTTGGTGATCTGTGCTGGAGCTCCTGCTGCTCAACATGTTGTTAAACAATGTGGAGAAGGATGGGTAAGTAGGTGACAGCTTGCTGGAGGTGCTGAGTTACACAGGGTAATAACGGTGGGAGCTGATTGTGAAGAATTGCAAAAGGACCTTATGAAACACTGACTGCAAATTAAAATAGGAGATGAAATTCAGCACAAACTGAGACATACAGGAGAAAATAATCCTAACCTCACATAAAGTGACATGTTATGATTCATCTACTACCTCTTAAATAGAAAACCCTGGTGTTATAAAAAACAGCTTCATAAAAATGTCAGTACAAAGCACAATAGCACTAAAACCAAACAAAATCAAACCCTGGCAATTCAAATGTCAGGCAAGAACAGAGAGGGTAACGCAGAGCTTTACCCCATTGTAGGAAAATTACACATGGGGGCTTGATGGTAGTGGTACTTCCCAAATTCCATGTGTTTTAAGAGTAATAGAAAAAGCCATTTGGAACAAAACCAGAGGCCTTAGCTGACATGAAGCTCGATAGCCTTGTTTTTACCATGGTGCTCTAACAACAATTAGCATTTGTCTGATCAATTGACTTGGGAGGGAATTATTATTTACAGTCATTCCACAACTCCCAAAGTCACTCCCTCCTCTCATGCTGGTTTACAGCACGCCACATATTCAACAACCATATGGGATCTTGTCTCAAAATGCCTTTGGGCAGAACTGTGTTGTAAGATGGAAGAAACAACTGAAACTCTTCCCGGGTCTTGCCTAATCCACTATGGGCTGTGAAAGACAGACCAGGGCTTAACCATGTGTGTTCTCTTACAAAAAACAGCCATGGGAATAGTCTGCACAGCTGCAAGCAGAGCTGGAGCTGAACTAGGTTCAGCAAACCGACCTGTGGTGTTCAGGATGGCAGTGGAACAGGCTATTTCACACGGTGTTGGACTTTCCTAGCAGACACAAGACCCAGGACTGTGGTCTGCATGTACTCGAGAACTTTGTCTTGCTACTCTGTGCCAGTGCAGCCCATGTCTGATGGGATTACCTGTGGGTAACTCTCGTGGAACATGAGTGAGACTGGACTGGCAAGAAGCACCTGCAGAAACCAAGCTAAAGTGCTTGAGTATTCAGCAATGCTTCACTAATTACTAAAAAGGTTCTAAGTGTATGTTTCAGTATAGGGCTTTTACATGTAAACCAGTTCTCAAGCAAACAAATCCTTATTTTTGCCAGATTCTCATATGTTTATTAACATTTTCATGGTCACAGCTTGGACACAAAAGGCAGCCAAGGGTCACCTTTCTCTGATTTTAAAGCATGAATCTATTTGCTTTTATCTGAAGGTGTAATGATTGCAAAACCTTGTACAGAGGTGAAATCTTTATCTTCTGGAGATTTACAGTAGCAATAAAAACAAATAATAGTCTTCAAGCAGCAGTACTAGAGGTGAGGCTGCAAACACACAGTGTGGGGGAAGAACAGGAGCTTTAATGAAGTTTATCAATGGCATTTGGTTTAACAAGTAGCTACAAGCCTTGAAAAATGGATTAAGGTTAGACTGGGGCACATTAACAGACCACTGCTTTGTTACCACAGGGGCTCGGCAACACTTTGTTTTGGTTGAACAGACTCAATGTTTTCACAGCAGATTACAGGATAGACTTGAACCTGCTCAGCTGAGACAGAAATGGCAGAGAGGCACCCCCACCAGAGGGAGATTAGTTGTCATGCTCTGACCTTTCTGTGACTTACAGACATATCTCTACCCAAAGCCATTTCACCCAGAGATTATCCTCTTAAATTGCTGGGGTATGTCATCCTTCTGACACATCCAACAGCGAGCCGCAATTCCTTATGCTTAAAATAGGGTGGCATCTCTTGGAATAGGGAAAACTTCCTTGAAAGGGAAGAGCAAACCAGCCGTGTTCTTTACCAGAAAGCTGAGGAAAGCACATCCCAAAGGCTCTGAGGAAAACAGCTTATTTCTTCTCCTGTTTGTAGGAAAGGGAATTAAGTTTGAGGCTGAAGTTCTTCCCTTTACCTTACAGGAGAGAAGGTTCAGAGACCATGCAGTTTGTTTGACATGTGTATTACTTATATCAATGTTTTGGTGATAGGAGTACTCAGACAGTATAAAACACATTTCCTCATTTCCTTTTGTATAGAAGAGCTGATGTGAAAGCTTTAAATAGCTATAGTAATAACCACAATTAACAAAGAAGCAAAAATGTTCTGCCCTCAAATCCTTCCATGCATCCTTTACCTTTCCACCTGAATTTCTTAAGTCTGTAATTATATGAAGATTCTGAAGCCATTTTCAACAATTTATAACTCCCTGGCTATATGCAGCATGTTTACTTGACATGAGCATTGGATCAACTACCAAGACTTAGATCCTCAGATCTCACTAGTAATCAATGAAGCATAAATACATATATTAAAAATTAGAGTATTTTTGTGTAAACTTACCTAGCGATTCTGTGAAATATCTTGGATTGATTTCTATACAAACTAAATTGCTGGGGAAAAGAAAGTTATACAGCCCCAAATTTACTGGGTTTTCTTGTTTTGTTTTTTTTTTTGGCTCAGTGGTAAACAAATAATAAACTTGCCCTTGAACTGAGAAGAGTTGAATAAGAGGGAAATAAAAACCTTGCAGGAGGCATGATGGCTCCCCATCTAGCCTTAAAAGACCTCTGCTCCAGTCAGAAGCAGGAGAGAAGACTGCCATTGTTATTCCAGAAAATCTCACCATAACTTGAAAATTCTAGAAACTCTGTTCAAAAAGCAATTAGGAGTACTCATGCAAAGACTAGTAAAGAAATTATATAGAACAAAACACGTTACTTGAGAAGAATCCTGCTGACTTCACTCCCATATCTTCTGAATTGCTCTGGATTGTATTACACCAGACATCAGGGTACCTTTCAACAAAATATGATGCCACAGGAAAACGCTTTTTGGAAATACTCGATTGCTAAGTGCTTTTCATCCCTTATGCTTAATTAAAACCAAACATCTTTCTGTGAAGGGTGTTTTAAAATCATTAACAAGGTCAGCTGTGCTGCTAGTAAAACAGGAAAAACCCCACGAAGAACATAACATCCATGGTTAGCAACTGTGATCTTAGTAAGCATGACTTCATAAAGCATCTTTAACCTCAGTATTTCCTTATTGCTGATCACCTGGTTATTTAGAAGGCATGCAGCTCTCCACATAAGGCCCCTATCCATCAGGCTAAGACAGAAGGCTGGTCTCTCAGTCAGATATATACAAATTTGATGGAGATGTGCACCTACAGGACCCCACTGGGGCTCTCACAGACAAAGAAACCCAGACGTTTCCAGGCAGATGCAATTACCATTGCACAAGTGCAGCCTCACAGTCCCTGCTTCGAGCAGCTCAGCACAGTTATGATTTTAATTGTTACAGCAGAATTGGAGGACATAAATAGAGCTCTTCTAGTCCTGCAAGTCCCTTGCCTTCTGCACAGTCTGAGGCCTGGAATTTCCCTGCTGATTTCTTGCAGATGACCTGGGAGCCATCACTGCATGCTCACACTGGGGAGTGACTTCACTTGCACAAAGGCTGATTACAGTGAGAAAATCTGGAGTGTTGGAGCTGGTGGGTTTTACCAGCATGGAAAGGAAGCAGAGGAGCCTGCCTGGCACTTGGGCTGTGCATGCTCTCTGCAGATCATGTAACAGAGGCTTTAAACTCCAGCAGTACTGTGAGCTACAAGAGCCCCTTGCCACAGTACAGCAAGAGCTGAAGGGACCAGCAATAAATGATGATTCCATTACAGGAGGTGCCTTATCCACCCTTCCTGACACATTCCTGTTTGCAACTTAAAGTAACGCAGGAGTTAAAGTGTAACTTCTAGTTATGGAAATCCTGTCCAAAGGATTCTCTGCTAAACACCTGACATTATTGTTCACAGTACTGAAGTGAACTAAAGGCTGCAACACTGATGGTTAATTTGCTTTTAAACAAGCATTCTAGTGACTTTAGAGGTAAAGTTTAAATAATAAAACTTTATTTGAGAAAGGATTATGTCAAATATAGAGGATAATGGCTTATGTCAAATTTCAAGTGCTTTAGTTTTAAGCACAAATAAACAAAATGCTGAAGCATAGATGTACTCAGTACTCACACACAAAAAAAAAAGCAGGAAAGAAACTGCAAAAAAACAACCAACCAACCAACGAAACAACCCAAAACCACACCTATACACACACATGAAAGGAAAAAAAAAAAAAAAAAAAAGAGCCCAGTTTGCTTTCTTTTCTCTAAAACTGAGCTGGTTGCAAATTTATTTAACTCCACTCCAAACTGTCTGCAAGGCAGCTGAGCAGCTCTCCTTAGAGGACTGCAATGACAGCACAGCTCCGCTCTGCCCTGTGTTTGGCAACAAAGAGCACAGGAATGACACCTGATGCCCAACATCAGAACTTTAAGACACAGTCAGATGGCTATGATTTTTCACTGCCAGAACTAAACTTTATTTCCATGTGTATTACATACTGGTATTTGATGCCAAGTACATTAAAATTACTTTAACAGAGGATTTAAGTGAGGAATACTTATTCTTCACTAAACAAGAAGGAATGTAAAAACCTGTAAGAAAAGAACTGTTTAAGCTTTGTTTTGATTTTGGCAAACCAAACAGTAAAGTACTCTTCTGTTCTCTCCTCAGATCTTTCAAAGTACCAAAAAAGTATCTTTTTTTAAATAATCATGCAGCTGAAGAAAAAAAATAAGTCTTACAAAATCCATTTCTTATGCTAAATATGGTTACAAATCAGAGTATTAAACACAAAATTCCCAATTCCTATTTTTAAATACAAATACCGTATTATATTATGAAATGGGGATAATTAAAATATATCAATGACTACAAATCTAGTAATTTAAAGCAAACAAACATGCTGTTTGCTTTCATGTGGAAGAATTAGGATATTGTATGGTTCAAGCACTGCAGTAATTTCAGTCAACTCCTTGATGCCCATAAAGTCAAACTGCCAAACACAAAGAGACAAGTGCTCAGGTCTGAATAGCACCAGGTGTTTTTCTTCCCCCTCCCCCCCCTTTAAAGTTATTAACATTTAATAAAATGAGTGACATTACAACTTTCTGAAAGTGACATGCACAAGTAGAGAATTTGCTTTGAGCTTTCAACTAATAAACCGAAAGTTTTAGACAATACTGAACAATTAGTAATGTATTTCATGGTACACATGAAAACACAGTGCTTCCACAGTATATCCTCAGTTCTCAAGTACAAAAATATCAGTTATGAGTAGTCAATAGTTATCAAAATTTTTATTGGTACAGAATGAAAGCAGCATTTACTTTATTGTTTTTTAAACCATACATCATAAAATTCCCTAGTACACATGTGAAGGAGTGAAATAGGCTCTGTACTATTTACCTGCTACTGATCCTAAGTCCAGATTCAAAATCTTTCCTGGCCAAAACCAAACAATATAATTAATAGCTAAGAGAAGGCAGTTCCTCAGTGTGAAAGGTCAGCATTTAGAGTTTTACTAAAACACTATTCTTGAAACAATACATCACTTAAATGTATAATTACATACACTACAAGTGAAAAACAGGTTTTTATTAACAAGAACTATTGAGACTGGGCATAAACTTCTTAACCACAAACCCTGGAAATATTATGAATGCTTTGATGTGGCCCTTTTTGGTGAGAGAATAAGAGCAATGAAGTATGGCTTTTCAATCTTCCTTTAAAAGCACATTTTATAAAATTTTGTAGGCTTAAATTATTTTAGACCTCTAACATTTTCCAGTAACATCATTTACTAATTAGAAGCATTAATTACATCAGTATATTAAGCAATTGGCTGATAGGTGATCACCAGCAGAACTGGAACTGTTTGCTTTAACTGTTGTTTTTCGTTTTTAAGTAAGGGAGGTACTTTTCTAGTGAGAGCCATCCTACAGTACTATCAAACATTTCAGAGGTTACTACATAGCTTCTCAAATAAAATCCTCAACAGTTTCATTTTCCAGCAGATACTTATATCAAGCATAAGCAGAGAGCAAATACAATCAAGTGCAGACAGTTCAAAAGTATCTCTCAAACACATTGTTTTACAGTTACCCTCTGCAAAATAAAAGCCCCTCCTCACCCTAAATGGATGGGGTGAGAAGGGGAAACAGGTTTGCCATTCATGTAGGAGTTTGGCTAGCATAGAGTTTTATTAAAGTTGTTAACAAAAATAGTTAAACATTTTTACAATTTAACATCCAGTCTGACAAAAGGCAAATCAATGAAAAAAATACAAAAAAGTAAAAAAGTGCACTACCCAGTCCAGTATTTTGCTTTAAAGTCATGTCACTTACAGTATATGAAAAATAAACCCAGAAGTGTAATTACTTTAAAATACACCGCTTCCATCTTTCAGTATTTTACACATATATTCTATAATGGAAGAGGAGATCTCTTAAAAACTTTACTCTTAAAATATTGAGGTGCATATACCAAGTGGGATAGACTTGGCAAGTTAAGTTGCAGTAGAGAATCCTTTCAAATTTGGCATTTCACTTACATACCTTACTGTGTCAGCAAGGTCTGTAGTACCTAAACCTTCTAGTAAGAACAGTAATTTTGTTTAATGCAGATTTACTAATGCAGACAACTACAA
Source organism: Entomyzon cyanotis (assembly GCA_024500445.1). NCBI lineage: Eukaryota > Metazoa > Chordata > Aves > Passeriformes > Meliphagidae > Entomyzon > Entomyzon cyanotis. The sequence continues at coordinate 44,437,011 of JAKEPQ010001018.1, read as the reverse complement.
GAAATGGTGAGGTCAGCAACTCTAAGGGATCTTAAAGAGATACGAGTCCTGATTTAGTTGTCAAATGGAACAATGTCACAACAAACTTTTAAGGCCATGTTTTATTTGCTGATTAATGGACAAAAGGCAATGGATTCCCCCCCCACTAAATATTTTCTTGAAAGTCTGTGCTCATAAAAATCATGAAAAGTTGGAAAGACTTAATTATTGAAACTTTAAATATATTTTACACAATCTTGTTTGTACAAAAATACAAGTTAAATATAAACATAAAGCAATCATGATAATTTTATGTAAATCCATTTTGTGATATTCTGTTATATATAAAAAAGTTTCTCAGCTCTGTCTCATTTGTGAAAAGATCAATACCAGATTGAATCACTACTGGCAAAGGGCCCTAAAAAGCACACTTTAGCATTAAATATGTTTTACAATGTAAGTACCGTTTCCTGATTTCAACTTCTAAAGACTGGCAAAAGATAGGGCAGTATGTCCATAAACCAACAAATAATTTGGCTACAATGTCATAAAACACAAACACACAAATCTGTACAATAAACCAGTAGCTATGCAGTACTGAACTAGTTACACACACATACACAGACACGGAATGGAACTTAGTGAGACGCCATCTGTAATTCACTGTTCTTCAGCCTGGCATTTTGTCTTACTTCATCAAATGAATATGACTTCGTTACCTTTCCATTCTTAAATACTGTGTGAAGCAGATCCTGCAAGAAACACCACTGTTTTAGCAAGAGTGATTTGGCAAGCATGGGTTACGCAAACTTGAAAGCAAGCACGCAAATCCAGCCTGGTAAGGCTGGAACTTTAGACTGTCGAGATACTCAATCTTTACAGCTGCTTCTGACACCTTTTACTGATGGTTACACAGAAAAAAAAGGGCTTGGGTCATCCTGTGCACAGACAGCAGCTTTGTGCTTAGGAGTCCCTTGAGTGAGCTATCTGCACCTGGCCAAAGCCAAACACATGCTACATACACCTTGCTAGAGCAGTTTGTAAGAAAGGTGACACTCAACCAGTCCAATACAATTCAGTTACAGAGGTTTAAATAAAATATTTTTTTCCTCTAGGAAAAAAAGAATTAGATCTCTTTCAGTGCCCTTTGCTGATATATTTTGTAAAACAGCATATCAGGAAGTGCTTGCACACTGCACGCTGGAAGGGCACAGCTGGCAACAAGTCAGCACAGCTGCAACACTGAGCAGTCCCTGCACGTGGTGACCTACTGCAAGGACCTGTGGCTTTAGGGAAATGGGCCCACAGAAGAGTACATTTCCCTGTCATTTCCAGGGAGCCCCAGAACCAGTACCATAAAAACAACCTCTCTAATACCCTGGGACCAAAAAAGTTTTGATGAATAATTTCACCTGTCAGAAATGAAGGGACAATATATTGTCTAATTTCAGAGCCAAAGTCTTGTTTGTGTTGAAGAGATTTCTCACCATTAGGTCCTTCCCTCTCTAAACATATATGAATGCTCATCACAAACATATGTACATGAATATGTGCAAAGAAAAAAGTTCGAAATTTATGTAAGATCTTTGTGTCCAGAGCAGAATATCTAGAGTGTGTATAAGTCAGGTTTGTTTCATCTTGAAATTTCTCAGAGAACTCAGTTTTATGCTTATTGTTATGTAAAACGGTGTGCCTAGAAGTACCTCTCTGCCTAGTAGCACAGAAACAGCTTCTGTATAACAGAAAACTTTCAGCCTCTAAAAGCAGAAGAGCAATTCGATAACTTATTTTCAGTCCTCTTAACATGGGAAGAGACTCAACATACAGTTTAATGTTTCATTGTTGCAAGCTGAAAACACAAGACGTATCAAGCTGAAAGCCTATGATCGGCATAACGTTTGTGCTTATTTCATGAAAATAGCATTTCATTTTGCAATGGTAAAGAATTCACAGGGAAACTGAATTCATGGTTTAAATTTACATCTTTGAAAACTGTGGAACTACTCTGTGCTGTCAGAAGCACTGACTCCTGAAGGAAAAACTGAAAAAAAGAATCTCAGTGGGGAAGCAGAAACACATTTGAGTTACAGCTGTCCCTTTTCCATCTCCAGCTAGGGTCACCACTCAAATTGTGCAATATAGCCCAAACAAAACTACCTGGCCAGCACATATTCTGCAGCACTGGGGCATTAGTTTTGGGGAAAAGCAGTAATGTTCTCATGTTTCTGAAGACAAACAAAAGAGAGAAATCTATAATTGTAAAGCCTGGACATTCTAATGTCCTCCTAACATTCTGCTGTTACTGAATTTGGTGCTGAGGTGATTTTTGAGGTAATAAGATGGGATTTGAACAAAATGACAAATCAGAAATAAATTCTGAAATTAAGTTATAACCTGCTTATTCTCAGTGTATTTTTGCGTGAAGAATGATAATAGATTTTGAAAATTCATACCTGCCCATACTCTTCAAGATCTCCCTTGCCTTCCTCAAGTGTCACAAACTCTCCAGTAGGTGTCCTATGCAACGACAGCCGTCCTTTCTTTGATCTTTTGTTGGGATCAGCAACAGGATCTTTGAAGACATTTACCTAAAATGAAGAAGATTTTTTTAAAAGGAAATGCTCTGTGGGACCTAATGCAGATGGTGGTAACATAACAGGAAATGTCAAACAGGTTTTCACGTGGGGAGGCCTTACTGAATGGAGAACAGCAGAAATTGTACAAAGACATACCCCGAGGCCGTTGGTCACCACGTAACTACATTTGAAGGAACAGTTTAAGAGGTCTCTGGTTAGTTTCTGTAACAAAGCTCCACCAGATCCAAAGGCAATATTTTCAATACTCCATTTATTCTTCTTCATTCCCTCCACAATCTAATACGAAAAAGAAAATTATGATGGAGCATACTTTTAGGTCATGTCATTTTTCCATAAAAATATTATACTACTTAAACAAGATGCTTTTTACAGACAATTAAGCCAACTAACATTCAGTTTCCAGGAAATGTATGTAATTTGGTCAGTACTTGACACTCTGTTTGCATTTTTATTTACAGTTCCAGCATGGAACTGGGAAGTTTTTGCTGAAACACAATAATCATGCCAGCACACATACTTTCCAAACTGGGGTGGCACAGTAATGCAATGCCCAGAGAAACAGAGGTCTAAAGAAAAAAAAAAGACTTCATGGGAATATTTCAGAACCTGCCAATTTCTTGGAATTATGGGGAGACCTCAAAGCAGAGCCTGTAGCCTGAAACAATGCAGTTATCCTGCTCAGCTCCAAAAAGTTATTACCTTCTCTGACCAATGACTCGAACAGAGCAATTAGCTTGAAAATCACATTGTCTAGAATAAGATTAGCAATTTCAAAGATGGGAAATGAAAATAAAGCAGCTCAAAAAGTTTGCTTTGCCACCTTCTCAGGCAGGTACAGATCAATGTGAACAGCACAGCCAAGGTAAAAGTTACTGTATCATTTCCCTCCACCTTCATTCTATCCAGAAAAATGTGACATCCTCTAGCCTGGAGTAATGGGTGCTCATTTAGTCATGCTCATAAAGGGCCAAGATTTGTCTCCCTGACCTGTTACCCTTATGAAAGCCTGAAGTGATGGTTATAGCCCCAGAACAGGAGTTCAAACACTCTCTTCTCCTAACTTTTTACTAACAAAAGTAGGTGAGAAAACCAGAGTGGGTGAGATAGCAAAATACCATCCATCCAGAACAAAGGAAGGTGAGAAGGAGAATTGAAGGACATATCCTATGGGGAATAGTGTAGAGTTTCAAAAATCAGCATAATCAGAAACCTGGTAATATTCTGGGCAATCTTAGCCTCTCGCATCAAGAAGAAATGCCAGAGTAACACTGAACAGGACTGTTTCAGGAGCTACTGATATCAAGCTGCTTTCCTAAGGGACAGCTAAGGTTCGTAAGACGGAAAAGAAAGGAAAACCACAATTCCAATTTCAGACTGTGACAAATTGGTAATGTAAATAAAAGAGCACACTAGTATTTTGTTTATGCACTTAGTCACATGCAGACTATCTTCACAGATACTCTCAGTCTGAATGTCTGACAGAGGCCAGCCAACAGGACAGGTGGAGAGCAGAGTCATAACCTTTTGAGGGTATGCTCTGAACACCTTCCCACTACATTTCTATTAGAGATTACTCCAGGAGAAATCTTATCAGTGACTTTCCATCATTCCAGTGGCACCAGCTTACACAACTTCATGCAGCAAGTCAAGAAAAATGAATCTCAAGCTCTATCACCATGACTTCCACTTAAGAGAACCCTTTGGAAGCTTTGTATCCTGAACAAATGCCCTCTCATATTCATGACAATCCCGTGGACTTTAGTAGATATCATACCCTCACAGTGACCAAGCCCAAAAGGAATCTTTATTTTCAGGTGATCAGATTTTCCTGGAAGCAGTTAAAAGAGGTACTTAGGGAAGATAAAGGATTGAAATTAATTAAATTCCCCTTTAAGCATCTGAGAAGTAACTGAAGATGACAAAGAAAGGGTAAGAAAAGGTATGTTGTGTATCCTGTAATTAAGTATAATGCCCAATAATGCCATAAGAAATGAGACTTAACTGGGCCTGGATATGGACTTTACGTATCTGTGCTATCTTTTAAAGAGGGAAATATAGGCAAACTCCACCTGGGGTCTGGTTCTGTCTAGACACTGAGAAGCCTGAAGTTCTGTGAACTGCTGGCCAAGCCTTAGCCAATGTGTTCTGCTCCTCTCATTGTGCAGTTGCAAAGGTCAGGTCTGGCACTGAACTCTCTTGAACACACCTGCAAGATACAACTACCTGGTATAAACAACATCCTACACCAAGGTTTGTGATGCTGAGACTTCATGGTCACTGATACCTGCAGGTTAACAGATGTTAGTGCAAGTACAGCCTAGCTGGGCCATGGCTGCTTAGCCCTCTTGCCTGAGTGAGAAGAAACATGAACCCCCTTTCAGCTCGTGTTCCTGCTCTCATTTACAGATGGTTTGCTCATCTCGTGCTACAGGCACAGCTCCTCACTTACCCTGGGTGAAGAACTGGCTTCTAGCTTTCCACCTTCTCTCAAAGGATTTCCTTACTTAGCTTGATCTTTGTCTGGTGAGGAGCAGAAGGGAAATCCAGACTAAGCTGAAAGACATCTCTGACTGTACCAATGACCCACAGCAAAGGCCCAGATACTGTTACTTCCTTAGGTATGGGGGAGAGATGGCAAACACCAGCAGGAAGAAGAAAAAGGGGAGATCTGAAACAACTGAAGCCTCCCACAAAGGAAAACGATACAGATGAATTTTTTGTCTCACACTTTCAAACCTATACAGGGAGAACAATTCAGGTGTCCAGGTTTTGACCAGGTTATGGGCATGATTAATACATCAACTGGGACTCCAGACTAGAGGATTAATTTTGTATAAAAATTTTAAGACATCTGGAAATTGAATGTTCAAAGAAAATCCTTTGAAAGTGTAGTATATTGTGGAGTTAGCAGATTGGAATGATTTTTAAAAGTGAAAATGCAAAGAAAGTCAAAAAAGTTTCCTTACCTGTTCTACCAGCATCCCCTATTAAAACAAAGAATTTTAAAATCCAGTTTACACTCTGAGTTGTTTTCTATATTGTTGTTTCAGCTACTTTGGATCGCTAAATGAGGCTACTGATCATTACACATTCTAGATTTTCCTACTGTACCCATTATCTTTCATCTGATCAGTAACAGTAAATCATGCCTAGAATCTAATGCTGATATGGAGTAATTGGAATAATAATCTTGCACAGGCTACAAGGGGTGGGGGGGGAAAGATGGCCACAATGATACATTCATGTTTGTTCACGTCAACTCCTTTTGGAAAAGAATGAATTATACTTCAGTATTGGTTTGGTTTTGGTGGGTCGTTCTGGTTTGGTTTTTATTTGTTGTTTTAAGGTTTTTTTAATGGTATCCAATTGCCCAATCTTCTAAAAGTCAGCATGGTAAAACCTGGGCTTTGCTGACATAAGAGGATGAAGAGATTCATGCTATTTAAATAAAATCAAAATCAGGTTTCAGAATCATGATCATGTTGCTCCAACATAATTTGCTGCAGTCAAATGAGAAATGTCACTTTCCTTCCTGCCTGTTTCTCCAAGCTCAAACTAACAGTTTATTTTCTCCTGTATAGTGCTGGTAAGTATTAGCCCCTTTTGGGAGGGGGGGGGGGACAATTTAATTCAATAAACCACAAAACTGATCACTTTTGGCTAAGGTAGTTTGCTGCTACATGTGTGGTCTAAATTATTTAAATGACTAGAGGTTCAATGACTAAAGCTGACATGAGGCACAGCAAAATTAGAGTCAGGAAGAGATGAGAAGGTGCCACCAGGCAGCAGTGATCTGTCTGTTCTGTAAGTCTTAGGGAACTGGATCTTCTGCTCTCTTCTATTATATGCTACAGGAAGACTTCTCACAATCAATTACAGCTTCATAAGGAAAATTCGTAAACAGGCAGATCACCTGAACAAAGAATTGCTCATTTTGCCTCTCATCCTCTTCCCATTAGTTGTGGCAATTGTTTTTCTGCTCTATTTAGAATTTGGAGAGCAGAGCATTTTTCACTCCAGGGAAAAGATTTTTAAATATTTAATATTTTAATTAGAAACAAAGCTAATATGACATCTTTGAATTTGGACAGAATGGCTTAGAAAAGGTAACCAGAGTTCCTCACAAGAAAGAATAGTTCAGTTTTTTCCCTCACAACTCATGAAAATCTCAATCATAATATACTTTACTGAACACAGGCATCAGTCTTGTTAGAGCAGTGTTGAGAACAAGCAGAAATGATCTGGTTTTGTGTAGGTTTTATTTCCTTTAACAGAGTCTCTTCCCCTGCTATCTAATGATAAGACTTTCTTTCCAGTTATTAACCTCTTGTGCTTGTGTTCTGTTAAGCATACAAGCATAGTTGTATATTCTCAAAAAGCCACATGGGACAAAAAAAGATAAAGTAAAATAGAATTTACTTTAAAGGCCATTGCGGGGTGGGGGGGAACTGCGGAGCATGACTGCACTACAGTTGGTCTATCAGGTTACAGTCTCAGTATTAACTGCTCTTTTAGGATCTGAGTGACAAATCTGAGTTCTGTCACTGAGGTTCACATTACATGCCCATGTTAGACATGCAGACAGCTTCAGACTAACTAAAACCCAGAACTGATACCTCCCCTTGCTCCTAATTTTGAGAAGCAGCAAAAGTCAGCTTTGTTGACAAGAACCTAAGGATGTGTCAGTTTAAAAAGCTAAGAAAAGTCAATATACTCAAGTAAAATTAATCTTTTTCAACTTATTTCTGGTTTTGAACTCTAATACGGTTGAAGTTGAAAGACTCAGGACAAACCTGACAAAGTCCTCTTCCTCTTACATGCCCTTTGTCATCTGTAGTTACTGCAGTCTATACCTTTATAACCATATTGTATTACCTAGTTTCTACATCTAGTCAATAGCAGTGAATTTGGGACTTGTTTCAAGCAGGCAGAATCTACTAAATAACCAATTTACGTCTTGGTAAAACTGCAATTTTGACTCAGACTACAGCCTAATCTGTTACACATATTTTCTGGCTTTTCAACTAATCCTTTTTCCACTAGCTGCCCAGTCAAGGAACTTGCCTTCCTTACCCTTGGTTTCAAAAAGTCTCCTTTGAAACTACACCTTCAGTATGTGAAGACAAACAGACTGCAGATGGCACATAACTAATGAGTCAAACCAGTTAATTACTACTATTGCTGTAGCGCAGTGATCATGCAGTGTGCCTTAGACATCAATGAAAGGACCACAAACACTGCCAGATTTTGATCTCAATTAGACTTGACAAGCATGATGAAAGCAAACAAAAGGAGAGACAGTGGAAAGAGAAGGGTTACAACAGGGGGATTAGAAAATGCCTTTTAGGGTTTTTTTATGCATCTTAACAATTTCCTGTGGAGTTTTAATGAATTTGTTTTACACATTATGATATCACTGCCAGTGTCTGGAATGAAGGGCAGGGGTGGGGTCAGCAGCCTCTGCTGCAAAATCTGACTAGCTGTAACAGAGTTCAGATAATATATCAACCATGCCAGTGTCACCCTGACGCATGAACAGGATCTCCTACCTCTTGCAATGTGTTGATATCCACACCATCCCCTTGAATAACTCTGAGATATGGTGGCAACAACTTGTAGCCTTTTGAATTCTCTGTAATAGGAAACCTCTTCCCCAAGATCTCCAAGACCTATTGGAAAGAGAAAGGAGACAGTTCAAAATGAAAATAAAAATCTGCAATTCCAATAAAGAAACAATGTCCACATTTGAGTTATGCTTTCTCTAAAAAAAATAAAATAAATCCATAAATATACCCACATAATCATGCTCTAAATCTACCCACACAAATAAAAAGTATGCCAGCCATTGTGGTGGAAGCCCTTAAAGCAGTCACAAACAATATGGTCTTCATGAACTTGCACTCGGGAGCTAATCAGAACCATGCTTCCCTCCTCTCTCCCTTCACTTGCTGTGAATTTTTGTTATTAAATGTGTCAGCTGAAGATTCTGCTCTTCTTTTGACCTCCCTTAAAAGGTAGATGAGGCTTTCAGTTTTCTGTGATTTTGTAAGCCAGTATCATTTAAAATGAGACACTTCAGCTATGAGTTTTTCTTATCAGCTTTCATAAAGATCATTCAAGATCTTTGATTCAAGATCAAGTGGCATATTTGTGATATGCCACTTATCCCAAAGGAAAAAAAAAGTGTTGAAGCCTGTATGGATCTAATCAGATAGAGTACCAATGTAACTAACATTGCCCCTGCCTTCTTAATCAGGCAGTGCTGACAGTTACTCAGTTTCAGAGGTATCAACAGCTTTTATTATGAAACTGTAACAATCATTACACTTTCTAAAGAGCAATGAGGCAAGAGGCATTTTTCAACGTGGACTCAGTGCCACTCACTTAAATGCACATCTTATAAAAGGCGGAAGAGGGCTAAACGTGTATTTGTGGCACAAAATAGTGAATTCCATTAATATGGGATGGCAAGATACCTAAATTTAGTGGTAAGAAATGTTACTGGCCTGGCATTTACTAGCACTCAACTTGTTTCCCATTGCATTTGTTTTTAAGTGATGAAAAGTTTCTCTGTATAGAAGCATTCCAACATCATTACAGAGCTGACGTAAACATTTACATTTTTCGTAAGTCCAAATTAGCCAGCATCAAATACATACAATACACACCAAGTTAGAGCATTGGATGTTTGCTAGCCAATCATTACAAACAAAAAACTGCCCTCCCAATCTTGTACACAAAAGGCTACAAGAAAGGATTACCTTTAGAACAGTGTCAAGAGGATTCCCAGAATCTGGTCTAATAATAAGCGGTGCCTCTGGACTTCGGGCCTCAATTATATGCCTTAGGTCATCACCCCATATTTTTTCACAAGCATTGTAAATGTCGTAGCTGTCACTAACCACAGATACAGGCACTGAAGAAAACTGTGTTACTATGTGTTCAAAAGCATCTTTTTCATGATCTTTCCCCCAGGCTGTTATGGTACTGCAAAGGCAATTGAAAAATTCATATTAGAGTAGCATTTGCATGTCATTCTGTATTTCCTACTAGCAACAGTTCCAGACAATGATAAGCAATATGATTACAAGACAGCATAAACTATGTGCTTATCAGCTCTGTGTTGCATGGATAATAACTACACTATATACTAAATAAACAGACTAAATTCAGACAGCTAGGGAACTACAGATGCAAGAACAGAACATCTGCTCCAACAATTTCATGCTACAAAATGGGAAGTTGGAAATGAAGCACTGCACCTTATGTTAGAAAAATCTGAAGAAGAAAACAGAATTTATTTTCTTTTTTAATAGTGACATAAATCAAATATTCTCACTTATACATTCTTCCAGAGGAACCTCACTCAGAACATTACCCTTGGTACAAGGCTACAGGCAAGCACATAAAACAGAGTTGCTAAGAGAACTAGTAAGTTACTGAATGCAATTGATCTGCAGTAGCTGCTCTGTACATGGCTGTCACAGGCCAGCTGACATAAATGACTTTAGTAAGTGGTGTGCAAAGACCTAAAGATGCTCTTATGCACAGCATAAGAGTCAGTGGGCAGTGAATTTTACCTTAAAATTACAGCATTATCTGCTGTGTGGATAAGTCCCAGATCATGGTAGTGGGGAGACAAACAACCTTTGTTTCAAAGAGGTTGGGGCAGTCCCAGAAGAGCTCCACTGACACAGCAGGGGCAAGCACCACGCTCACACCACCACCTTTTATTGGAGTTGTGGAACAGTACAACAATTCTGGAAAAATTTGTCTCTTGTATGAGACCCTTTTTGTGCACTAACTTGGAAAGGGTGACTGCAGTCTGCATTTGGTGTTGCAAACTTTGGGTAGGGCAGTTTAATCTGTCTGCTCTAATGCCACCACTTCAATATGTTGTGCAAAAGACACTTGATCTTGACTCCAGATGCTTGCTTTTGCTTTCATTACAAAAAAATTTATAGTAGTTTGGGTCACCAGAAGTTTCAGACAAAAACTGTTACTTCTATTCATCAAGCAGGAGTTCTAGAACAACACTACAGCAATGGTACAGAAAGTTCTATGAAGCAGTGCTCCTTTAAGGATGACCACTGCTCTACAAGGGCTATTCATGTAAGCCTTCCCATTACCTGTCTTGAAATCTTAAGTGAATACTAACTATTTAAAATGAATACTAAATATTTAACTGGCTTTTGTGCTCAATATGAAAAACACATCTTTTTTTACATTCTGTACATTTCAGTGGGTAGACATGCAACTGAAGTTCAAGGATTTGCATTCACTCCCAACCTTGCACAGGATATGGATTTGAAAAAAAGTAAGAGCTCTCTCTCTCAAATGTCTGAGATCAGTTTCCTTACTCTTAAAAACTTCATTCACAATTCTTAGTGATACAGCAAGTGATACTAGTGATACTAGTAACAATTTGCCATTACTAGTCATATTGATGGAAAGTTTGAGAGCAACTGCCTCTTCTGGAAAGAGAACACAAATTGTGTGAGTCCAGAATTGCAATTTACAGAGTTTTTTAATTTATGATTTTATATTTAAAACAAAATTTGAAGTTCATAATGTGAATCCTCAATATCTAAGACTGTGAGCCTTCAAGCTTATTCTAAAAAGAATTATCCAAACTTACTCAGACACTGATAAGAAGGTTATACATTTAAAATTTAAAACACATTTATCGCTAAGAACAACCATGTTACTTATGTGCCCCTAGAACATAGAGGCATCAGTACAGAACTGCAGCCTCAACAGCTGGATAAGTCATGGCTAACAGTGCATGGTATATTTCTGGATACAAAGACGTGTAAGAAAATTACATTTTGTTAAGTTATTTTTAGAAAGGTTTAGACTAGTATCTTACCTGTGTTCAGCAGCTGGAACAGAATATCCTGGAACTGGATCTTTTGTACCATAGTACTTTTTAATTAATGCAATTCCTGCTACAGTGTCTGTTCCTTTGAAGTTCACCAAATGAGCTGAAGCTCCTATTCCTGCAGTCTGAAAAAGATACAACTTTCAGCTTACATGCCAAATATAGAAGTCTAAATCCAGTCACCACCTAGAGCACTAGTTTGTAACAACAAAACTCTGACTCAATTCCCATTTCACCAATACTCACTTCACTCACTTACACTGGGAAGACAGACAAAACTTCTCCCAGCCTAGTGCCCACAGTTCAGACATTATATCCACCCCCATCCCAGACCTCCCCCTCCACAAGTAGCCCAAACACAGTGCTCTGTGCATTCACAATTTCAGTGCAGAACAGGGACACAGAGGGACACAGACACATGCTACAAACCTTCATTGCTAGGAACAATGAGACTTTTCAAACTATTAGACAAGCAGTATTACCTCTTGTGAAGAAACTCCTCTGTAGCCAAAGTCATGCAGTTTATATTCCAGTCCTTCTAAGCTGCCAGAAGTCTCCAGCAAATATTTAGCCAAAATCTTTTTCTGCTCTCTAGAGTTTGTAGCCACTGTGATTGGGTACCATGACTGCACAAGAATAGTCTAAAACAAAACCCATCACAATATTAGGTGTATATTTGCTTAGAACTTAACAATGTCCACTAAAGGTCTATTTATTTTCATTCCCTGTTCAGAAAGTACTGATGCCTCCAACAGTTTGCTTTAGGGCTTAAGTAATTAACCTTTATAAGGTAGGCAATGCATTGACCTTCTCAGGAGTTATCACTTGCAAACTACTGGCACACAGTTCCCCCATCTCCCTTTTTTATGGACAAAAGTACTGTTGTGAACTTCCTGTGCAGTTATTATGATCTCTTGCCAGGTGGGGGAAAAAAGTCTCTGTAAGAGAACTACAGAAAATAATTAAGGCAGAAAATGAAAATTGCCAGAGATTTCCCTTAAAGCAATACAGGACTCAACCTTTAATTTAAGTGCATTAATATTTACTTAGAAAAAACATGTTATATTTCCAAAACTGACCTCAATCCAATTTGTGAGCCAGTAGCACTCTGGATCTGTGTTTTCTACTGTGAAAAGAACATTTCCTCTGGGAATTACAGAGCCCTCAGGAACAGCCTTTATTTCTATGGGAAGATGGCCATCATATTTCTATGTAAGAAACAGCAATATTGTTAGACAATAGGAAAGATTAGGACCTACTTCTCTTTTATTTAACTGCAATGGATAAAAGTCAGGCTATGAGTTAACAATAAAGCTTTCTTCTTCTTAATTTCTTTCAACCCTGAAAATAAATCCTCCAGCCCAAATAAATGAAAAAAATCCACATTTATCAAAAAAGGATGAAAATCCTGTAACTTAAAAACCAGCCTCTTTATCAAAACAAATGACGGTTATCAGTTGTATTCCTTGGGCAAATTGAGCCAGGAAAGTTTAAGCACTCCATAAAAATACGTAAGTTCTTCCCACAGAACAAGAAACATTTACTATTCAGTTTCCTTCAATGCTTTCACATGCAACAAGCTAAAAAAAAAAAGTTTAGCTGCTATCTAGATCTTGAAAAAATCCACTAGTTTTGCTTAGTATAGATATGTGCTTTGTTAATTTATTATAGCCGGATCCATTTAATAACTATTTTAGAGAATATCTTTATCTCAATTACTCACTAAACATGAAATCTCATATTGGAGTGTCATTCTTTTGTCAGTCTTTCATCCCTGAAGGACTAAACTTCGTGTGAAATATGCCTTTCGAAAAAGATTAACTTGCAAACAGCAACTCTAAGAGAGTAATTATAACTTTCTGAAAGAGCTCTGCAAGCTATACTGGCAACACTGAAAATATTTTGGATGGTAATATGTTTTGACAGAAAGCTTCCCATGAGAAATCCCTTAAAGGCAACAAAAATTGTATTGATTCAGAAAAATTACAGATTCATAAGTAGCATCAAAACATATTCTCCAGTACCCAACACACACCAGAAATCTCTTCTACCTTACAGTTTAAAAGTTTATTCAGAAATGTAATAACCTGAAGCAAATTGTGTTTATATACCACACAAGTTGTTGTTGTTATATACCACACTAGTTGTCAGACTTGGAGATGTCTGGATTAACAAAGGAAAATGAAGCCTTCAAAAAGGCTCAATATAATTTATTAATGATTCAATGAAGACAAAAGTATACTTAAGTGAAAAAAATCCCAAACAGACTTCAAAGTTGCTGTAGGTGTTGATTTTGTCCATGGAAAAAAGTGATACGATCATGCCATGGCTCTATATTATAGCCCTTTGCAAAAATTTTGGATAGATTTAACTTGTACCATTCAGGGCTTACATTTCTATCGCTCATCACTGATTCCTGACAACTTTCAGCCTTTACACCATCCCACTGTTCTCCAGGAAATCAGTTCCTTTCTTCCACCCCTTCACCCTATCAGTATTTACCCGTTCATTTACTCTCAGTACAAAGTGGTATGTGTACATTCCAAATCCATTCTGGCACTTCACGCACACTCCACTTCACCTACCACACCTGAGGCAACTGAGCCAGGGAGAAACAGTGGCAGGTAAGTGAACATACACTGGAATTCAGTGAGCAGAACCAGGGTCTCTGTGCGCATAAAGGGCACACACAGACTTAAAGAGTACATACACTTCCACTTTGAGAGCCACCAGCATTTGAGATCAAGACATAAAAATCATGTTTGGGTTTCTTACATATATATACACACACATATATAAAGGATAAAGGAATACACATATAGGGAGGATATGCAGGAATGCTTATTTTGACTAAACTGGAAGTTGCATGGACTCAGTCAAGCCTGGTTACAACTCAGTGAGGACAGACATGCAGCATTAAAAGTGTATTAATTCTGTTTATCCAAAGAGGGATCAAGCTTACTTTAAACATGGATGAAAGCAGTTCACAATGTATAATGTAGCTTAAACACAAATATGGATTGAATTCACATTTGTATTTATTTGAACTGGATGCAAGTCCTCTACAAACCTCTTAATAACTCTCTAAGAAAACTGTGGGCTTATTTACCTTGCTGCCATTTGCAACATTTAGTTGAAATTCACTCTTCTCTTGCACACCTGTGGTCCACCCCAGTGACAAGATGATACCCAGATATATTAATAGACAGACGCCCCCAATAAAAATACATACAATTAGGGTATCCAGGGAAATATAAATGCAAAGGACTAAAAAAAAGGCTTTCAAATGCCAAAAATATCCATTCACTAGAAGCCACAATGAAACTTAGCATTTAATTAATCTGCAGAGATTAGTACAGCTGTGATGAATGCTATTAGTCTGAACCTGCTGCTTTTACAGAGAATAGATGTTTGCAATTACTTGAAGTCTGACACTTTTTTAAACAAAAGGGTAAGAGAATAATTGAAGACTTAACTTGAAAGGTTTTGTGTGTCAAAAGTGCTCAACCCTTGCATTTCATAATAAAGTTCAACATTCATATCTCTGAAAAATTTAGGAAACAATTGCACAAAACATCTATTTTCTGGAACTATTTATACAGCCAGGAAGTTGTAATGCTTTCTGCATTAGAATAAAAATTGTTATGACTAGTTAGAGAGAGCAATGTAAATGATGCAGGCAACCAGTGAGTGCTGTATCACACATGGAGAGTTGCCAACAAGCCCCCACTCACAGGAGCTGGCTGACGGCAGCCATAAATCCTTATTACCTGCAAAGCCGTATTTGGCATCTGAAAGGATGAAAATTACTTTTCTCTAAGGAATTACAATTATATGATTATTCTTTGACAGCTGCTACTCCCTGTACACTAAACATGAAAAGCTAAATTTATCTAGTCTTCACTATCAAGATTAAAAGAAGAGACTGTCGTATTTATTCTACAGTTGATTCAGAAATCCTTCGCAATGATCTGAAACCATTTTCGTAATTTTTTTTACCTCCAGAATATAGTTCCATCCCTTTTCATTGAAGACATCATCTTGAAAATGCTCCCTATATACTTCTTTGGCTTCCTTGATTTTCTCTTTGGTCACCACTTTACCTGGAGTTTCAGAAACAGATGAAAGCTTAGAAATT
Source organism: Entomyzon cyanotis (assembly GCA_024500445.1). Lineage (NCBI taxonomy): Eukaryota > Metazoa > Chordata > Aves > Passeriformes > Meliphagidae > Entomyzon > Entomyzon cyanotis. The sequence continues at coordinate 44,421,416 of JAKEPQ010001018.1, read as the reverse complement.
TATAACATTCATCAATTGATAAAATAAATACCAAAAAGGTGCAGGCACAGCAAAGTCACTTTGCCTTCAAGAAAGACACGAAGAGCATGTCAAATGCAAAATGTTTAAACCAAACTTTACCTCCATTTATTATATAGATTAGGGTGCTCAACAAATCAAGAGAGTAAAATACACTTGTGGTTTGCATGTGAATCAGGAAAAATTTGAGATTATTACTCTTCTATGGCAGCCAAAAACATGTCAAGAGGTTTAGCAGTACTGCTTTTCCCAGAGGAATGTGTTGATTGTGCAAGTTAGCACATGCAGCAAGGACATATCTAGCACAAGGGTTAAGCTGCACCATTCCAGGGAGAATCCCCATGGAGAGACGTTGCAACCAACCTTTGACTGACCACTCTGTGATAGCAACCAGCAGACTAACCACATTATTTGAATAAGCATGCTACTGCTGTAGGGCCAGTCATCTACCTTACAGAACAACCCCCAGATTGCCAAAGACAAAAGAAACAAAATTATCAAGTGTTTTGATTATAATGGAATTTTAATCTTTGGTGGAATTGGCAGAGATATTTATTGGATTAAGACATAGACACATAAGATGTATGACTAAAGTCTTCCTGTAGAGCTTGGCAGAAGCCAACTTGCACTCAGGCCAGAACAGGTGATATTTGTACATAATGCAAAAAGCAAACGAGATCTCAAACAGAACCAAGGAATTTTCAGATGTTACTCTTAAAATTATCAGTATCAAAACCACTTTCACATGTAGCTGCCATATACAATGATCTAAGATGAGATCATTGTATATGGCAGCATCCAAAATTTGAAGAAAATTAAAATTTAAGGAAATTTAAAACCATTATTGGTTTACACAGTAAACAAACCAGCAAATACAGACTGAAGTTAATGTTCTAAATGTATTTTCCATTGAATCTTCTATCTGCTTGTGACTCTATGCACAGTTTTAGTCTATCTCCATTCATTTCAATTTTGTCTACTGAAGTTGGGACATGAACACCTCTTCATTTTTAATAAACCAGGGGCATAAATAAAGATAGTAGAGAGGTGTCTAGGTTAAGAAGTCAATACCAATTTATGAGGGTGGACAACTTATTTTCACAATCACACAAGTAAGATATTATCCACGTCAGTACTTATGGTCTATCAGGATAACCTGGAATTGTTTCAACTATTAGACTACACGCTTGAGAAAAAGTTAGATACTTAATTACAGGAAGTTTTACTGGAATTTGAGACAGTTACCTTTTAAATATTTATTCAGAATGTACTGCAAACCATAAAAAACAGTTTCTTCATATTTCACTTTCCTTAATTTGGAATTTTCAGTCTTCTTTTCACGACATTCAAAGTAGGAATATACTTTGCTTGTGTTAGGTGGATATTGCTTGTAGTGTGTAACCTATATCAAGAAAAACTTCAGTAAGAGCTCAAAACATGACTACAAAGCACAAGAGAAATCATATTTGTACATTAAAGCTTAAGAGTAACTCCCAGCTCCTCTGGACTGTTATTATTTATCCATTCACATTCTACACCGCAAGTATTTAGGGAATTTCCAGGTTTTTAACCTCCTTTAATTTTCAGTTCAAAAGACTGTCTTCCGTGTTATTCTTTGCCTCTTCATCAGGTCTTTTTCCCCTAATGACTTTGCTTTGATTAACTGGGAAAACACTGGCTAGGATTTTAGGAGCAGCACTGAACACCAATGTGTCAGGGCAGTTTTTGCTCTCCCACGCTTTGGCCAAGCCTAATAGCTACAGGAAGCACAAAATTCCATGCCACTACCAAATACCTGCTTGGACTTGATTGAAGTTTTGAAGGCTACCATCCCATAGCTCAAATAAAAGCAACCCAGACTGAAAAAGGCACTTTACCCAAGTGTGCCATTCTCTGTGAGCAGAGTGGGTCTCTCAAGCCCTGGTTACAGCAAAGCCAGTTTACAAACCTGTCACTGTCAGTAATGCTGTTAAAACCTACCTGAGGTTTGTACATCCCCACAAATTCTGCTAGATCGGACTTTTTTTCCAAATTTGAAAAAGTTCTTTTTCAATGTAAAGGAAGCATGAGAAGTTGCTGCCTGTGTGTATTATGTCATACTGGTCATACAAACACCCAATGTCATGCTGAATTCAACAATTACAGCTTTTTGTAGTTCCTGATAGTAAATCAAGCCAGAAATAACAGCATTTGAAACAAGTACACTCTAAACATTTAAAAATTTAAACCTGCAAAATTTCATCTCCTAACGTGTAAAAAGCAAACTCTGTGCAAAATCCTTAATTCCACATTAAGTCCAAAGAATACACAATGATAGAAATTTCATACTATCAATGTTTAAATTACAGAATATAAAAATCAAGGTAAGGCATCCCCAAAGTTGCAGGTATTAAAAGTTTTCTTAAATTATAATGAGAAGTCTGTGAACAAATATATACATTCCATAGGGAAAAACTGCTCTTTCAGATGCGAAAACATTGTACATCAGAACAAAACTCAAATGGTGTGAAACTGATGTCTGAATCTTTTTCAAACTCTCACGTTTACAGGTAAGAGCATGAGTTCATTATATGTTTCTTGCTTTTACTTACTCCAAATTACCTTAAAAAAATCTCTGTTTCTTATACCATAAGGAATTGGAAAAGGGATAGTTTTACTGCTTCTCCTTTCTTGTCCTGATTTTTAAAATGTATCTGACATTCTCAAAGTAAAATATTTGAAGATTTCCCTTACCTGTATTGCTAAAACTGTACACAAAACGATTTTAAAATGACAATTTTCCTTCTCCTCTCAAATGTAATTTAAATTTAATATTTCACTCAGTTTGGACAATGAACTAGACCACTCAATTGCATTTCTTGGTTCTCCTATACTAGCACAAGGCTGTTATGGGTGGTTTCCAATGCTGCAAGGAAACATTCAAGAAAGGTCAATTTTAAGACCATTCTACTGTCTTTATTTGTATGAGGTTTACAAGGCCAATCAAATAAAACCCAAGCTTGTCATTGCATGTTTTCTGCCTTTACTTCAAACAAAGCACTGCACCACAGGCATTTAATGGAGCACAAACCTATTCTGTTACAATTCCACAGCCACTCAAAAGCAGAATGCTTAAAGAGTAGCGATGTTAGACCCAAAGACAAAACCTGGCTTTTAGATTTAGTTCTAGTTATTAATAAATGTCTCGCTTCGCAAATTATAACATGTCCTTCCCTAGTTCTGTGCAGAACTTTCAAGAAGTACATCACACTGCCACTCATAGAAAACTCTCTACGTGGTATCATCCCATTTAAAGGAAAACAAAATCCCCGTACAAAAGAAGACAACCTTCCCTGCATCCCCCTTTTTTACTAAGCAGCAGATGAAAATATGCTCTGTTTGACAGGTCTTTCTAACCAATGGGTACATGAACACACACACACATAAACACACACACACAAACCCTCTATAAAAATTGTATTAAACGAACTCTAAGAAAAAGATACTGTAACAAATCCTTAGAATACTCACGTGGAGAGTGGGAACTCCTTGCTTCCCACTGCTGCCACCAAAGTAAGTTAAGCAATTGCACGAAAAATTTTTATGTTTTATGACTGGGACTGGACTTTTAAGTTCATAATTTCAGAGTAAAGGCTCAACATAGAGTCCAGTAGCTGCAAGTGTACACAGCAGATGTCCCTGGACCAATTCTCAAAATGAGTATCTCAATTCCTTGTGACAAGCCTGAGAGCAAACCAAAGCAAAGCTGCTGTTCTCACCATAACAGCTCAAACGAACCAAAGAAAACTAAATCTGCATGAGACAGGATACTCAGGTTCCTTTAAAAAAAGTTTAATATTTCACCTTACTAAGTACAGGCAAGTTGTTGTAGCCAACACCTATACTGTAATGAAAACCTGTGTGATCTTCAGCTCACATCTTGAAAATATATTCGACTTTGGCAGTTCAAAAGCATCTCCTCCCGCTATATGTGTCTTTCTTTCAAAATGGTTACAGGCCCAAATTAGCTCAGGGTGCACAGTGCACCCACTGAGTTGGTGTCACCTTTTCTTATTGCATTTAAGTACATTTTTTTAGGGACTACCTATCCTAGCTTTGCTTTGAAGCATGATCACAAAACACTGTGATGCTCTGGCTGCAAACCAGAACCTGAGAGCTGAAATCAGGCTGAAAGGCTAACAGATTTATCCTTTATATATTGTACCTGGGGACACAGCTCCTTCTGACTACCTTGCTGACAGTTTCAACCCAAAAAAGCCCCACTCAAGTTCCTCAAACCTTAAATCAGTTTAGCTATCTTTTGTGACATAAGATTAGATCTTAATCTGAAAATACATAGTAGCTAGTATACAGAAAATAGTTACTTCTAGGGATTCAAACTTACATGACAATTTTGTGTTTGACAGAAATGTAATTTTATTGATTTAGTTGCTTTAAGTACCTGAAGGAGATAAGGACCTAACTTTGCAAGTCACATGTAGTATTCAATTATACTCTTCACACATTAGAATCTATTTAAACAGTGAACATACACTTCCCTGGCAATTAAAATATTTACATCTGAGCGAACTTTACAGCTGTAATTTTAAATATGCTTCTTTTGACATTCCACAAAGCTGCTAGTTTTATCTACAAAGCTGAGACACCCTTTTAAACACTACTCAGTATTTAAAGGCACAACCACAATCTTAAAAGTACCACACTTACCAACTACTGCTTACTTGAACGGGACTTATAAAAAAGATGTGGACACACTTTTTAGAAGGGCCTGTAGCAACCAGACAAGGAGTGATGGTTTTAACTACAGGAGGGTAGATTCAGACTAGATATAATATTTTTTTTATTATGACCGTAGTGAAACACTGAACAGGTTGCTGGGAGAGGTGATAGATGACCCATCCCTGGAAACACTCAAAGTCAGGTTGGATGAGGCTCTGAGCAACCTGATATAGTTGAAGATGTCTCTGCTCATTGCAAGAGGCTTGGACTAGATGGCCTTTGAAGGTCCCTTTCAACCCAAACTATTCTTTGATTCTATGGGGTATAGGTGTGTGAGAAGTCAAGCAAAAGATCTACGACTTCTGCTGAGTTATCTGGCCATCTGTTTTGCTCCCAAGCTCTCAGGCAAGACACCACACTTAGCAGAAATATCTGCCCAAAGAATGTCAGAGCAGCTGATTGTGTTAGCTGTCATTTCTGGACTACTAGGGCATGGGGAAATAATATCCATCTGCCATAGTGGTGGTCAGGAGGTTTGGCCTGTAGTGAAATGCCTGGTGGTAAAAAACAGTGTGAAAAAGGATCAAAGTCTAGAAGTGGGAACAGTTCACAGAAGTCACAAAGAATACCACTGAAAACAAAACAAACCAACCAATAACAAGAAAAAACTCAACACAACACTACACGGCACCTGGACAATGAAAACTATGCTTCAAAAAATGCCTGATCTTTCCTTGTTGTCATATGAAGATTTGCATCTTGCTGTACCCTGAAGAAGAGTGGAAAGAACTACCAGAGGCAATGTACAATATTTGAAATTAGATTTTATGTAACACAGATCAAGACAGTATTGATAACTCTATGCTTTCAGTTAGGGGATGACAGAAGCAGGACGTGTACAGACAGGCTCTTGATAAAGAGCCTTTATATGGACTATGAAGACAATAGGAAACCCCTTCTCTTCAAGAAAAAAAGAACCCAAACCAACAAATAGAAAACCAAACAAAAGCCTCAACTGGGATTAAGAGACCCTTACAAGAAAACAACTCTCCCAAGTATCTTCAAAGGCCTTTTGATGTTTAGTTCAAAGGCTGTGATTTAGGTTTTGTCTATAAAACATATGACAAACAGCCTTGGAGCTACTACCAACAAGATTATGTACTATGACTGAAACAGAGCACTTTTATTCCAGTTGTGATAGCTCCTAATTAAATTTAATACAAATAAAGGTATATTTGGGATAAAGAATACCACCACACAAGGACTACGTCTATTTAACTAAATCAAATATTTGAAGAAATAAACCATGAAGCACAAATTGCATTTACATCATAAAAACCCCACCCCCAAACATTAAGAGTTAAATTTTAAGAAAAAGGAATTAACAGGTATTCATCATAAAATAGGGATAAATGAGGTAAGTGCTGCGTTTTTCTAAGCTAGATAAGAAGACTTTTAGCATAAAAAAATTATTATAATCTACAAGCTTTGTTGGACAAGATATCACAATGAACTTACTTTGAAGGGTTATTTAAACCTATATAATTCGACCATTTGAAATACATGGGAAAACCAGATGTGACATGATGTGAGTGGAGAAGTCAGGTGTGGCCAAAATCCCCATTGGTGGTTAATTCCTGGTGCTCCCCCAGATCAAATGCCAACATGAATCATCAGAAAGATGCCTCCAAGCCCTGTCTACAGTGAAGAAAACAACCCAGAAGAGTCTTGCCTGTACCATAACTCTCATGTGATAAGATGATACCGCTTAAAGTAAGACAGTATTTTTTAACTTTCTGGAGCTATTTTGAAAAATCCTTAGTGCAAAATGGGTACATAACAACCTGGTCACTGAACCCATGGTGCCACACAGCCAGAGCCATGAAGAATCAGAGGAACAGGTGGAAGGTAAGCCAGAAGCAGCATGGCCTGGATGCTGAGCCACTTGGCCAGGACACTGCAGGGCTGCAGCACGAGGGCTCAAGGCACAGGCTTGGTCGCTGTACTGCAAACCTTGATCTGCAAGAGATACTTGGGGGATCCTCAGCCCCCAGTACACCTTACTGAGTTAAACAATTTTAGTGCAGTGGTACTGCTGGTATTTACACTGGGGAGATTTCTGCAAAGCACCCCAAGACCTCCATGAATTGTGGTACTATATATTATTTGCAAACATTGTGGGAAAAGGCCGTGGTATGAAATACTGCTTTACTTTAAACCTTTATGAGGTTTAGCCAACAGAGCAGTTAAAAGCCAAGTTTGACAACAACCTATATGGAAAACAACATTATTAGCAGCAATGAGGAGATGAACCAGGACTTAGTATCAGATTTACCTCACTGGGATGAGACATAACAAACAGCAGTTATAAGGCAGTTCCCTCTTCAGGAAAAAAACAACACAACTGTGACTAGAAGTTATATTCAACAGGGATGCTTTGGTAGTGTTCAAAGCCATCACAGGAGGAATGCACACCACAACAGTGGAAATGAAAACCAGACCAAGAACCAGTATGGTTAAGTGAATTAATTTATTTGAACAAGAGAGGAAATGTCAGATCAATCTTTAATAACTCAAGAGAAAGGGCATCCAACAGTAGCAGGTAAAGTGCAAGACACTTTCAAGTGAGTTAAAAAAAATTAATCTAAGAGTCAAGTACAATCTTACTATTTTGATTATATGAGCTTCAAATTACCACAGGAAAAAGAAAAGCCTTAGACTCCAGGCCCCTAATTAGAATGCATAAGACTGAGATAATGTTTAAGAACCAAAGTGAGAATATTGGGAGATATCTTACGAGATGAGAGATATAAATTAATGGAGGTTGTGACTGAGGGATGACCTTGCACCACTTTTAATGTCTCCGTATTTGAGTTCATCCACCACTTCTTATATGTGTATTGAAAAATAAGAGGACCAGAGGTGAGGAAAAAAAGCTAAGAGATCAGTCAGAACTACGAAAAAAAAAGGAAAGCACATGCAAGCAACTGAATTCCTATGGAAGCTGGACATTATCAGCAGAGATGCTGTATGTGACCAGGTCCACATTCACTTAAAGTGCAAGGTCAAATGTAAGCACTAGAACTGAATGTATCCTAAACTTCTCAGAAAAAATACAGTGTTTAAAAACAGTAACATTTTACAGTAGATTTCTTTGAAAATCACTAAAGATTTTCATGTTTTTGTTGTGGTTTAACTCCAACTGGCAACCAAGCCCTGCTCGCCTCCCAGTGGTGACGGGGGGAGGGAATCATAAAGGTAAAAATGAGAAAACTCATGGGCTGGGATAAAGACACTTTAATAGGGAATCCAGAAGTTCTCTGCACATAAGCAAAGCAGAACAAGGAATTCATTCATCATATTTCATGGTCAGGTGTTCAGGCATTCCCAGAAAAGCAGGGATCCAGCCCACGTAGCAGTTCCTGGGAAAACAAATGCCATTACTCTGAATGTTCCCCCCTTTCCTCCTTCTTCCCCCAGCTTTATATGCTAAGCATAATGTCATGTGGTATGGAATATCCCTTGGGTCAGCTGGGGTCAGATGTCCTGGTGTCCCCTCCCAGCTCCTTGAGCACCCCCAGCCTCCTCGCTGGTGGGATGGTGTGGGGGGCAGAAAAGGCCACGACTCTGTGCAAGCACTGGTCAGCAAAATCAAAAATATCCCTGAATTATCAGCATTGTTTTCAGCACAAATCCAAAACATAGCTTCATACCAGCTACTAAGAAGAAAATTAACTCTACCTCAGTCAAAATCAGCACAGTTTTACATGCAAGATTATCACAGATGAAAAAATGCCTTATATTTACTGTTTACACATTTGTGACTAGGCAGCTGTACTAGCATTTATAGCACATGCTGCTATAAGTTTCCTCTTCCTTAATGAAAAAGGAAAAACATTTACCTTTCCAACAATGAAAGTTGCAATGATTCTAGAAGGGGTTGCTTCCCACTACTTTAAAAATTCCCTGAACACTGTACAGCTGCAGTGTTCCTTTTGAGCAATGATGTCTTGGGGTTTGTAACAGGATCATGTGACTGCAAATCAAAACTTGGAAGATAATGAACCTAGATGGTGTGAAGATTGCGTCTTACAAGGAGTGTTGAGCCAGAAGTTTCCGATGCTTTCACACTGGCAGAATTACAGGAGATAAGAGAACACATTCACACTCCCACCATAAGATTTTAATTAAAGAAAAAAAAAAATGGGCTGCTGTAAAGAATATTTTGCAGTCATTAAGTACTAGTCAAATCCAGTAGGCTAAAGAGTACTCATGTCTCTTCCTTGCATACCTCTAGCCTTCTAAATAAAGAATATACATGCTGTCAGAGCCTGGAATAAACACACACTCACGTGAAGTGCTTCAGAAGTCAGTGTTCTCCTACATCCACGCAGAGTAAAAGAAGTCATTTGAAGTGACAAATACTTAAAATTCAACGTGCAAGGCATACAGAGTTAAAACATATATTTTGGGTTTCCTTGAAGCATCCAGAAAGAAATTAATTCTGAAACAGATCTCATTTACAGTCTAGATAGCAAGTCAGCTCCTCCTAAGAGGTAATTGCATGGCAGCTTATTATAGCTATCAGCTTAATTACGAAACATGCCAAGCAACAGTAATAGATCTCATTGGCAAAAGCAAAATAAGCTATTATTACTCCAGCAAACAAGGTTCAGTCAATAGCCTTTCCCCACTTGCAGTTCATGGTCCATCCGACCCAGGCCTGGTACGTGCCACTCATGGGTATATTCCGACTAGCACAACACAGCTCTGCCAAGCTGATCCTCCCAATGCAGTTTCAGACTACATTTACCCTGGAAGATTTCTTGCCTGTGCAGAAATAAACAAATATAAGATAAACAGAGCCCTGAAAATCAAAGAGAAAGAAAATGCAGAGGAGGTGTGTCAGCGATGTAAGACAAATGAGGAACTGAAGGGCATGGACCCTTTCCCAGGGGAAGGGCAGAGAGTGAGCAGAACCCCTACTGTCACAGAGGGACAAGACTGCTATAGAGCATTGTATAATCTATATATAGCTAGCTATGTATATGTAGCTATATAAATTGTGTCTTGCTATAGACACAAGACTAAGACATCACGCAGCATGAACAGTGATTTTCAAGGAGACTGCTGGTACCCCCTAACTTGCAGCTTTCTATCAACAGGACTTTGACTTCAAATACTTCCCCTTTTCAGTAATACCAAGTCACTAGCAGAAAATTTCACTAATAGAAATGCCATGGCTATAAAGACAATGAGGCTCCCCAGATAACACTGCATTGATGAATCTCCTGAGAGCCTCATGATCAGAAGAATTAAAATGACTGCTATCACTTATCAGCATGTTGCACACACACCATACCATATGCCCATGCCCAGGTTCATATAATTCCCATCATACAGGAAGAATTACACTTTTTGGGGATTTGTAAAAGCTTAAGAATATGCAACAAAGTACACAGGAAGAAGAATCTAAGTGATATAAAAACATTTATCTTGTTATTGGGTTTAGAGATGAACTGTACAGTTTGAAGCCCAGCCTCAAAAACCTGGAACACTTGTACAATTGAATAAGCTCAAGTCTATGACGGAAGCTTGGTCCTGGTTCCAGTGCATAGTTCACTTACTGGGAACTACTCCCCTCTAGAAATATTGACTATACTAGAAATTAGCATGATACGCAGCAGTTTTTCAAAAAAACTTTTAATATCTTGAAACCGAATATTAATAATCCCTATGATTTAAGAGGAAATGTCCTATGATACACATGCAGACAGGAAAATAGTGTACGAGGGAAGGCTGGATTAGCTCTCAACAGACAAATCTTTGCTTACCAACTTTGTTTCTGAAATTGTATAGGCATTAAACCAGCAATGAGCTGTCTTTTCACCCCAAATTTCCAACTGCAGCAACAGAGAACTGGGACAGTGGAGCTAGTACTCAAACTAACAAGTTGTGACAGATATGACTCTGAGATACTGCAACTTTTTTCTGATGGACAACTGCCTAAGCTAGGGTGGTACTGCTCGGTATGGTCTGCACGTATTTTTTTTTCCACAGCTGTTTATTTCTGTGTGATTTTTGTCACCAACATTAGCTTGTATGGATTGGCATCTACGCAATTGGATCACCATGTAAACTTCTGACCTCATCCATGTTTTTTCTCAGTCTGAATGTTATGTACAGACAGTTTTGCACACCCAAACAGATGCTACAGTTGTAGATACAGCTGAATTATCTGAAGAAAAAAAAAAAAAAAAAAAGGGAAAAAAAGAAAAACCCCAAGATCAATTCTCACTTCCGTTTTAATTGCTAGTAAGAGTGGTAATTCCTGTAAAAAGCTTGATGTTAAACTACCAGATATTTTAGTGCAATTTTACTGAAAGTGCTCTCGCTAAGTGTGTTTCATTGATTAGGAAATGACAGTATCATCCAGGAAGATAAGCGATGTTTGCTCATATTACCTAACAAGATAAAAGCAGCTACTTGTTTAAGTACTGTTCAGAGATACTGGAGTTCCTAAGATTTGGAAAAAGCATGTGGAAAGGCAGACAATTTGAATAGCCCTAACAGCAACTGAGGGGGGTAACTGTTCTAAATATAATACAAAATGCTCCTAGCTGTCACAGAAAACCTCATCCAAATTCAGTTTTAAACTGGGGAAAAAAAAACCAAAAACACCTCAAGCCTTTATTTGACCTCTTTAACGTTTCTACCACTCCTGGAATGTTACCAAGTCATCTATACTATGAAACAGCAAACAAAACGGAAGCAAACTGGTTTTCTGTCACTCCAGTGCACCACACCACCACCAATCTTTGAGCACATCCAGAGAATGCAGAAAAAGTAGTGCACAAATTAGATTTAAAGTAGATACCATTTAAACCCAGGCCTGCAGTATTTAATATGATTAGTCTCAGACATGGAAAAAAGTCTATCTTCCATATTTGAGTAAGATAGATAACAAACACTTAAACCTAGTTCATAAAGAGCACTGTAGCTAGATTACTCCTTGAATGGAAGCAGCTTTGTGAGTCCTCAGTCACAGCGTCAGGATGCCCTGATTGAGCTGCTCCAAGATTTATCGGCATCTTCCCACAAACAGCAACAATAACTGTTAACTTTCTTCATGTAACACATAGTAATAGTACCAATAATGAAAATAATAGTAATAATAACATCACCACAAGAGAAGCTGGAGAAGGCACAAGGCAGCAACTGGAGCACCTACTGAGGTTTGTACTTTGGTAGTTACTCAGTAACAAGACCTGGTCACAACATAGCTTTCGCTTTTTCAACTCCTCTATTTAGAAGTACCCTCCTCCTTGAAACTCTTCTGAGCAGCACAACGTTCGAAGAGCTAAAACATAATAAATGCTTTACAATGATAACCAGGACTGTTGCTGTAGTTTTGTTTATGCCACCAACAACCTCTTTGACATTGCAATAAAGCTCCTGAAGGAAATGACTCTTCCAGCCTAGGAGAGGCCAGGCACATGTGTCCAGCCAGGCGGGGGGAGTCACACGCTGCTGCTGCCCAGGATCTGGAAGCTGAACACGACATGACCGCGGCGCTGCGCAGGGGCAGGACTTGGGCCCGGGCACTCGCTGCGAGGCACGCCAGGAGCTGCCGGGTCAGAAATCAGCGGCTCGGAGCGCGGACAGGGCGCCTGCACTTTGCCACTGCTGTCAGCACTGCTACTTCCAAGAAACGCAGGGAGGGCCGTGCAGTGCGACTCTCCCCGCTGAACCAACACCTCGCCTAGCGAATGTGACACCGCAGTGGCCAGGAGCTAACCACAGGGTAGAAAACACGCATTTTGCGCCAGCCGGTTACCGGAGCGCGCTGCATCACCGCCAGGCACACACGAGCGCAGGCAGCGACCGACGCGAGTGGAGCAACGCGGGAAGGACGAGATGCGAGAGCAGAGTGACCGCTCCGCGGCCGCGACATGTGCGCCCTCTCCGACCCCGGGCAGGGCGGGGCCGGCAGCCCGCCGGGGCCGGACGATGCTCGGGGCCGGGCGGCCCCCGCCTCCCGCGTGCCCGCCATGGCCGCTCCCCGCGCCCTAAGGCGGCGGGACGGCGGCGCCCACCCCGCCCGCTTTCACTTTCTTTTCTGGCCGCGCCGCCGCTCCCCGGCTGTGCGGCCCCGGGCACCCCGCGGGGAGCGGCTCGGAGCTGCCGGGGGCGAGGGGGGCAGCCCGGGCCAGGCCTCCGCCGTCCCCCCGCACCGCCCCGAGGCCGGGCAACCTCACTGGCGCCCCGGGGGGATTTCCCAGCCCCGGTCGGGAGGGCAGGGAGCCGGTGGCGGCGCGGCCGGCCTGGCTCGGCGCCCCGCGGATGGAGCGCCCCGGCAGGACCGGTGCCCGCAGAGGTGACCCCCTTCCTCCCGCCCGACTGCCCGTGCCCACCTTGTAGGAGTCGGTGGCGAGGAGGATGTTGAACTCGGCCCCCGCCGCAGCGCACTCCATGTCGCCGAGCCCCGGGAGGCGCCGCCGCCCGCACGGACAGGACCGGGCTGCGCCGCCGCCGCTGGCGCTCGGAGCGGGGGAGCGCGGAGAAAGGGACCGGGCGGGGCGGGGACACGGGACCGCGGCCGGGGGGAGGGGGCGCGCGCGGGCGCTGATTGGCTGCGTCTGTCCGCCGCCGCGGGAGGTGCCGTGACGCCACGGCGCGGAGGGGCGGGGCCGGGGAGCAGGGGAGCTCTGATTGGCCCCGCTGCCGGTCGGTGCAGGGGGAGGGGCGGGCGGGGAGCGTCCCGCGCCGCACGTTCTCTTTCATTGGGGTCTGGGCGGCACCGGCTCGGTGACGTCACCGCGCGACCGGCGAGCGCGCTCTCGCTATTGGCCGGCGGCGCGCGCTCGGCTGCACGAGCGGCGGGGCCGAGGGGGCGGGAGCGGCGCGCGTGCGCGGCGGGGAGCACGGTTTCGGTTCTCGGCGGCCGCGGTTCCGGGAATGGGGAGGCGGCAGCGGCACCGCCCCGGCACCGCCCCGGCACCGCCCCGGCACCGCCCCGGCACCGCCCCGGCACCGCGGGGGGACACGCGCCCACAGCCGCACCCACAGCCGCACCCACAGCCGCGCCCCCGCCCGGCCGGGCCGAGCTCCGGGGCAGCCGCTGCTCCGCACGGGTCCCTCTTTCCCGGGGACCGGGGCTGATGCCCGTACGGAGCAAGGACCTCCCGGCCTTCCAGAGCACCCAGATCTCCGTCCACCGGCACTGCTGGCGTTCGGCACCGGCCGCCTCAGTGCAGGAACGAGACACTTTTCGACAGAAAATACTTCCGACCCCTCTTTTAAGTTGCTGTTGATCACAGATTACATATGAAGTTACACCTGCTTTCCAAAAGCTTTCTTTTATACTCATTATATTGTAACTGGTCTGCTAATTTCCGCAAACACGTGAGGTTTCTTGAATCTCGTTAATCTGCCATTTAAACAGAGGAGGAGGCGGGTCGGGGTGGCTGTCACTCTGCCAGCCCCCGGCGGGAGGCTGTAGCCCGCTGCGGTCGGGCTCTGCTCGCAGCAATAGGAAAAGAGCGCACAGCCTCAGGCTGCACCGGGGAGGTGCAGGGCGGGCAGTAAGAAAAAATTCTCCACAGAAAGGGTGATTAGACATCGGAATGTCTAATCAGTGCCCAGGGAGGTGATGGAGTCACCCTGGAGGGGGTTGAGGAAGGACTGGATGTGGCACTCTGCTGTGGTCTGGTTGACCCCATTGGTGTTTGGTCATAGGTTGGAGTTGATGATCCCAAAGGTCTTTCCTAACCTCATGGATTCTGTGAGTCTGTGAATTGCTCCGAGACTACAGAACACTCTTGGAGCAAGTAGCAAATACAGTTCCTGTCGCAGCTGTGGCTCATCCATGACTGGAAGATGGTTGTCTTGCTCTCTGCTAATCAGGCATGTAGAAAAATAACTGCTAACAAAAAAAGCTGCTCGGTTAGCCTTTTCTGTAAAATCATCAGTGAATTAACACTTAGATTGTTGTTTGATGGTATACAAATCCAAAAATTGTATAACTGCTGTTTATAATATGATTCAGAAACACTGGGTTTCCCCAGCCAGATTTTGATAGAAATAAGAATGTCAAAAAAATTGCAAAGAATATGATAAAGAATGAGATCTAGGTATTTCTGACATCATTCTGCATAGGTCCTGGTGTATCCATATCTGTGCTGTGAACCACAATAATTTGATTACCCTTGTGAGTCCCTGTTGGCCTTAGCATGCTCTTGTTTTATGCCATTTCATGTGAGAAGAGCACCAGTTTTTTATATATATATATAATATAGATATATATATATATACACATATAATACATACATATACATACATATATATATACCTTGCCCAGAAAGGCTGTGGGGTTTCCCTCACTGGAGATATTCAAGAACTATCCAGTCACAATCCTGTGCCATGTGTTCTAGGCTGACCCTGCCTGAGCAAGGAGCTTTGGCCAGAGGACCCACTGTGGCCTCTTCCAATCCTACCTATTCTATGATTCTGTGAAACTATTTTCATGAGTTTTCTCAGGAGGGAAAGGGTTCCCATAGAACAGGAAAAGGTCTGTGAAGAAGTTGGAAACATTAAGAGACTACGCATATCAGGAGCTTCCGGTACACTTTCTTTTGCCAGCTTGTTTGTGTGTTGTTTTTCAACAAAATCTGGTAGTAGCAATGGTAATTGCTGTTAGTGCTATTAGCCACCATGAACTTGCAACTAATTCTTGTCTTAGATTTTCTGCTTGCTTTTGTTCAGTCTCATGGACAGAAAGTTATCTTCTTTTTCTAACTTCCCCATCAGAGCAAAAAAAATTGAAATTTCCATTTTCTTTCTAAAGTCTCTCTGTAGCTCTTCCCCTTTTTATCTGTCTTGTTTGTTGCTGCAGAAACAACCCTGTCTGCTCTCTTCCACTGGCAAAACTTATGTAAAAGTGCTTGCTAGTTTAGAAAGCTGCTCTACTTTTTCCGCATCCCCCTTGAATAAAAAATTTTTTTTCTGAAATTGCCTGGACTTAAGTCTTCCTTAATTCCATCTGAGGATTCCTTTTGTGGAGTGTCCCATCAATGGGACAACACGATCATGGGATAGTTTGAAATTATCTTTATATACAAATCTCCTATGTTTTGTCACAAAACTTTCTTTGGTGTCACTTACATCAGGCTTTTGCCCCTTAACACATCCTTTATCTGTGTTATCTGTCCTTATCTTTTTCATGGTGAAATTTCTCTGCTGCAAGGGACCAAGCTTATTTTTTTTTAAATTCTGCTGTAATATAAAGCTGATTAGTAAAAAGAAATAGGTATTTTATCAGATCAGTCTTTTATCTTTACTTTAGCAAGAAATCAGAAAAGTCAGAAAAATACTATATGGCTTATTTGTTTCATTTTTTAAATGACATTTCTCACTACAGAATTCTCCTGATTTATCTTCAAGCCTTCAATAGATTAATTAATGATGGTTTGCTCAGACAGAATTTTGGTCAGCATCTTCTTCCTCCTCCTGCTGGCTCTTTCTTATATCTTAAAATGTGCCAGAGCTTGAAAAATGGTTTAATTTAGCTCATATGAACATATCTTAAGCTGTATCTGTAATGAAATATTGTAAAGTTAGAGTGTTTCAGAGTATTAATAGAAAATGGTACTATGCTAAACAGAACTATGTTAAATCATTATTTGTGGTTGAGGAGAACATATTTTAAGTTTGGAAAAAATTAAATACGACTCTTGCAGCAGTAAATGGTGGGAGTGCAGTTATGATGTCAGAAAAAAATAGTCCTGGGAAACTCAAATACTTTATTTTGGTGCTGTATCTGTCATCTATTACCTGTAAAACTGACTTTGGACTGCTCAACTGGCTTGTTGAAATCAGGATTTGTAATATATGTGGGGCTTGACTTCTCCCTCCAGATGGAACCACACCAAGAAAAAATGTTCTTCAATTTAAATGTAAGTTCAGCTAATTTTTTTCTGATACCATTTGCCTAGTGACAGAGTTGTGGTTCTTCAGCAGTTATCTTCCAATGTTTTCCTTTGGCATGTGAGAGATTTTTACAGGTACTCATTCATATATTTTTAATAAACAAAGTTCTAATGGTAGCTTTAATAAATTCATATTAATCCAGAGACAAGTTTTGTTCCCTGGGGATTTCTGATAATAAATGACACTCTGTGTAGCAGAAGTGTGCAGTCAGCATATTATGTGTATAAAGTCCATAATATAGTCTGCTGCTGTATCTGGAGGAAAACTATCCTGCGTGTTCTCAGGCTCATGTCTTAGGAGGTATGCAAGGACAGTCAAATTAAGATGGATATTAGATTATATCCCTTCTTCCATCACTACTGCAAAACTTGATATTTATTTCATCTGTCTGTGACAGTACTGACACCATTGCAGAGAGGATCTTTGTGACTGAAATTTCTGCACACACAATGGTTATGTACAGGGCGTGAATTTTCCCCTCCAGTGTTTCTGGTTGTTTTGGTTGTTAACTCTGAGCCTGAACCAATCCCCCGTGCTCCCTTTATCTGAGTGATAATTCCAAGGCATATTGACAGATTGAATGTCAACATTGTTTCTTAATACTGTTGTTTTTCTTTTCAGATATGCTGGCAAAAGGCCAGAATTTGAAATATGCTTCTTTGTGCTTCAGATTTGGTGTATCTAATACTTGTGGTGGTGTTTAAGCTTACAGGTTTTGGCAACTGCTCCCTTGGTGCCTTATGGCCAGGCTGGTGCAGCTGGCATTTATCAGGTATCTGTCACTTGCCAGCTCCCTGCACACAGTTCTTAGCCATGGAGCTATAAGGAAAACAGAGTGGAGCCTGTATACTTTTTTCCCCCCAGGGCTAAAGTCCTTTTGTCCTTCCTAAAGCTTCCCATCCTATGCAGTTCAGCAACATCTCAGTTGTGTTCTCATAGTGTTCTTTCACCTTGGATACCTGGCTGGGACTCCAGAGTAAATTGGTGCATAATTGGTTAAGATCATCTAAGCAGATTTTAATGTGCTCGAGAATTTATTTCTTATTGCTAAACCATATCCATCAATTGTCCTGCCAAATGCATCCCAGTCAGTGAATGAAGCAGACCTAGAATTTCTACCTTGTAGTTTATACAAAGGCTTGTGTAGAAGTTTCTCTTTAAAAGTGATGGGCTATGCAGATTGTATGTATGAAAAATGGACATGACTGTATGTATGAAAAATAAGAGGAATTTCTTTATCTATGCCATATATAGGACAAGGTAAAATCTGGTGCAAGATTATGTTTACAGGAGATTGCAGATTTTTCTGGTGAGCAGTCATATTGGATTATATGTAATTTGATATTTAGATCTTTTGTTTGTGCAAGCGTGTATATATATGTATATATATGTATATATATGTATATATTTATACACACACACACACACACACACACACACACACACATATATATACAATCCCTAATACTTGGTTGAAATACTGCCTGATGGTCTGTCTGCAGACCTGTTCAGTCCATGGCATAGCATCTCTTCTGAACTCCAACTACCAAGTGGTGTTTAAATGACTGCAGGACCTGGGTCACAGGACCTCAGCACAACTAACCTTCACATGTTTGCCAGTTTTTGTGCTTCTGAGCGTGACTCACAGCAAATCTGCTTTTCTTTACACCTTCTTAAGAGCTACATCTAGCCATGAGGTCTTATCTTTGTAAGCCAATGCCTGTGTTTCTGCTGGGACTTGGATTGCCAGCCTTCCAGATGTGCTGTGAGACTTCTTGCCTTGACTTTTGGAAGAGGTGAATTTCAGATTATGGTGATGGCTTTGTGTCACACCACATAAATTGTTATTTCTTGGCATGCATTGCATAACCAGTACTGAGGTTTTTGCACGTTCTTCAAAGAGTAACAGAAGTTCAGTCACTTCACTGTTCAGAGTATTGTGAAGCTGAGATAGCTTAAAAATGCTGTCACACAGATGGGTGAAATGACACAGGACACCCTGAAATTTACTGTTACAAAGATTCCTGAGTGGTTCTGAATTGACTCTGTGAATCTGTAGCACAGTTTACTAGTCTTGGCTGGGTCCCAAGCCTCCCTCTACCAAAAGCCACTCAGGTGGATCTGCTGTCTATTTTTTCCATGCTTGGGTCTCCTCATGAGCTGAGTGGCACATAAATGTTGCTCATGGGTATTTGAGTGCATCTGTCTAGCATCAGGTTGGATCAAGAAACACCCTCCTGAGCAGGACCTTGCTGAATCTAATGTGGCTTTATAAAATCAAATGTGCAAGACTTACACTTCTCGCTTTTCTTGGTTTTGTACTGTGGTTCAGATATACAGAGTATGGAGCTGGCTTGGCTTAGTAAAGCTGGTTCTTTAAGTCCCAGGTCATATAAAAATGGCAAAACCACTTCCTGAACTGACACCAAATGCTGTGTAATGTTGTTTGTGCAGCACTGTACCTGAGCCAATAAACTTTGTAAGAGTAACCTCTGAGCTATACCGTGTGTCCCTGGCACAATTAATGTGCAACTAAAATAAGCCTCTGCAGCTGGTCGAGTGATGACTGCGGAGTGTGGGACACAGTGCAGGAAGAGAGATGTCAGGAATATTAGACTGGATCACCTGTACTTTGTCCACATGTTAAGGTTCTAAACATCCAAACAGTTGAGTTTCTTTTCCTTTTGAATCAAGTGAGCACAAAGTATTTTCTGTGTCTCCCAAACCAAATATCCTTCACTTCATTACAGTGAGGAGTATCAGTTTAGTCAAATAAAGTAGAATTCATCACAATGAATGCATCTGGCTTTTATAGGAAAGAGAATGAATTACTTTCAATACATTTATTTCAAGATTCTGATATAGTTCTAAATTGTTTCTTCAGCAGTGTTTGGCCAATGCAGAATTTGTGATCTTCTGACATAGTGTGTAGATTTTACTGCTGTTTTTCTAGAGTTACATTTATAATTTAATCAGTGTTTACTGCCCTGAAATAAATGCTGAGTCCTCTGTACCTGAGACCATTTCTAGTTATGTATTTATTTATCACCTGATGTGGTGAGGGCTGATACAAACCAGAGCCCCCACACTAACACATTAACAACAGCAACCACAGTGTCTCCAGGGCTTAAATGAGCTTTGTGTGGTGGAGGGATCAGAGACCTGGGGCTAAACTGATTGACTTTTGTATTTCACAATACAGTGTGTATTCAGATATGAGACACAGGTACACAGTTGTGTGTCCAGGTGAAAATACAAGGTTGACAACACTTTTACAGCACATGCAAAGTTCAGTCAAGCTGCCACAGTTATGTCTGAAGATCAAGTGCCCCCTGTCCAGCTTAGAAATACAGAATATAACTTTCTAATGACTTAGGTCTCCATTTTCATTCTTGCAAGCTGAAGGTTCCATTTTCTTCATTTGATTTTACCTTCTGTGAAGAAAAGAAAGAAAACACCGGAACTCTCTAGAAACAGATTTTCTTTTTGCAATGTGTAGACAGCATGAAAGTATACATATTTATTGATTGCCCAATTTCTGTAATATTCATGCTGGCTTTGTAGGAGAATACCTGAAGCAAAACACGATAAATCAACGCATTTGTAAAAAGCAGTAGCAGGACAGACACTGGGCATTTTGCTACAGCCCATCAGTTAGAGGAGTTACAGTTTCACAGTTTATGGCATCAACCAGTGTCCTCACATGAACTTCAGCCTTGAACTGTTTTTTTCTCTGGGCTTGTGTTAACATGCTCAAACACTTTCTATTTCAGCCTGATCCTGTAACATGCAGTGCTTCTCCAGTGAGCTGCTGCCGACATTAGTACACCAAGGACCTTTTACACTGTGTCTTTAAAGAGAGGAAAAAAGAGAGTAATTTATTTATGCTCTCTAGAAGAATTGTATGGAGGGCAAGCTCTACTATACAGACAGTGTTCTGGCCAAAAAATGTCACAAGGTTATGAAATTTGTAGCACTGTAAGTTTAAAGAAATGTGATTATTTTCCCCAGGCATCCTTCCTGCAAGGGAACTGTGAGGCTTATCAGGGAAATACCTTGCTCCTGTTGTTCCTGAGGAGAGTGAATATAAATTGATAGGGATTGGACAGAGCTCCAGGCATTGTCCGTTCTCATAACAGTACATCACAGATTACAGTTTGACTAGGAGACAAATCAAGACCATTTCAGTCAGCAAGAGTATTTGTAACTGTGGCTGGAGCTGTGACGCTGCATAAAGATGCAGTGCTGTTCTGCTAAGTCATCCCAGCTGTAGGTGAGGAAACCCAGCACACAGCTGAAGGATCATTTCTGCTCCCTCCGAGCTGGTGCAGGCAAATTGCTGCTGGACTGAGCCATTCCTTGGGCTTCTCCTGTGCACACGTTGAAATACAATTGTCTAGGGAGACAGTCTCATGGAAATTTATAGGTTTGTATTTTGTTGCTTCCTAAGGTAAAAATGAAGGGAAAAGAGCTGTCTTTAGAATATTAGCCTAAGCTGATAAACAGCAAAAACTGCCTCAGGTGCTTAAATTTAGGATGTTAGCAGTCGGTTGACATGAGCAGGATTAAAATTGGCACGTTTGGTGAATAATTATAAAACTGATGAAGTTGTGTGTAAGTACACTCATTTCCAGAGATGGAGATCTTTCTCTTTGATGTCTCAAACATAAATGATCGCTGAAAAAAAGTTGCTGGTTTTTTTTTTTAAAAGTGGTCTTACACAATATTTGAACTGCACAGGTCACTGGTGTTCCCAAGATCTCTGTGGAGTGATTTACATGAAATGCAGAGTCACTGGAGCAGTGGACATGCTCCTAGAGGACTATCCTGCAATTCTTACAGTGTAGATGAGATGCAAGTTTCTTCTTCGTCTTTTTGCAGACCCAGTCCATCATCAATGCTCTCCACAGGGCACAGTGGGCTGGCAGCAGCCTCAGTGTCTGGGGCTGGGGTACAGGGTGGGAGCTCCTGCATGGCCCTTTGCTCTGGGGCTGCTGCTTAAACATGTGGGCAATTTTCTGCTCCTGCTGTCCACATGGGAAAAGATTGCAGCTGCATTTTGAGAAGGGCTTAATCCCATTAGTGTGCAAGGAGCATGGCCTAGAAATGTGCTCTGGATGTAAGCAAAGGAATGGGCTGAAGAGAGGCAGGCACTGGAGCAGTCGGGCTGTGCCACACAGAAGCAAATTGATCGGCACCAAGAGGTCCTTGGGATAAACAAACAGGCACCTGCTATGCTACACAGAGTTTTCTATGAATGGTACACTTGGATTTAGGTATTTTTTTCCATTAAATTCTACTTCACTCATATTTGTCCTGATTTTTATTTAGTGCTTTGTAATTAAACATGTAGTGAAAACTGTAGATTGGAGCCTAATGTGGCAGGATGAGAGAGGGATGAACTTTATGCATCAATTTCAATACAGATCAGTCAGATACATAAATTAAAAAAACCTCCACATTACCTTAAATTCTGAGGCTGAGAAGTAGAAGGAAGAGCTGCCTGCACCTAGTAGGCAGAGAGATGGCAGGCATTCTGTGTAACAGCTTGTGCTGCATCAGGAATCAATGTGGGATCCCAGTTTGAGCTATTTGATTTGGATTGCACCTACCTAACAGATACCTATAGGGTCTGGCTTTGCCCTTTCAGAGCGGTGACATTTGGAGAGTTTGCCTATCTGATAAGTTGCAATGAACTGAATTACAGCATGGCTCCCTGGACACAGCATTTCCTCTTTTCTCCTACTGATTTGCCAAGCTCCCTGAATTCAGTTCCTGCCTGTAGTCTCATTTCTTCCTCCGTGCTTTCAAGAAATGAACCAAGTAATTGGGACACACCCCTGAAATCCACACTTGTTTATAGCTTGTCCTTTCTCTGGATTGTTAGCGAGGTGTCTTTTATATTTCTCTCTCTGTAAATTTGATCCTGAGATCTCAAAGATAGTGGAAACAGAAGTGAGATTTTAGATTGCTAATTTTTAGAGGTATGATTTTTGTGTCAAAACAGTGCTGAAGCTGCGATGAAACAATAGTCATATCTCAGTATTACTTCTTAAACATGAATATCAGATAATATTAAGCAAAAAAAAAATCTGGCATTTATCTTATCAGGTAGCAATTAATAATCATTCCACAAATATTTGGAGAAATGTGTGGGCCAGTGAACTCACTGAGATGAATAGGTTGTGTCAAATCGTTTTTATGAGATAAAATGTGAACTTTTCTATAGCCCTTGTTAATAATTTTACTGTATTGAACCAGTGCCTTCTTTATGTTTTCATTTTTCTTCCCCTTTGTCTTTCTGTTTAATGTGCCTATTTTACTGCTGCTGGCAGGAGTTTCTTTTTGCTTGCTGGGAAATCAGAAGGTATCTGATTAACTTTTTCTCTACAGATACCTCCTCCAATGTTTTACATAGTAATGTTCTCTCTTTATAAACTGATCATAGTAGTGGAAATTATGCATATTCCTGTTAAGAGGATTTATTTCTGTGTTATATTTATTAGTGTTTATATATTATCCAGGCACCTAACCTACATTGTCACAAAGATCTGCCCTCTGACTCCAATTAAAAGATTTAAATTTAGAAGACTTTTGAAATCTAAATAACAACTAACTGATAAATGTTGTTCAATATTTGCTGGTCCCAAAGGTGTTTTTTTGCAGAGAGAATGGAAATGCAACACTGGAAATTTGAGCGGGAAATGCCCAAGTGCGTAGCTCAAACAACAGTGTTCTATTTGATGCTGAAATGTTAAAGAGCCAAAAGTTTCCTCACAAAGGGAAATATTCAGAGGACTGTGAGGGTCAACTAACTAGCATGGAGCAATGGAAAAGAGTGGGAGTGAAATTAAAGACTGAAAATAAATGGTATGAATATATAGTTAGAAGAAATGGTCAGACATCCTTGTTTATGCAAACAGTGCTGGAGTCATCTTCTGTGCCCTTCCTGTGAGTCGTGGCTACAGGCAGGTTTTCAGGGATTCCATTAGAGCAGGAAATCCACAGAGGAATTGTGTCCTAATTTATGTGTTGAGTCACACTGTGGTGCAGTGGTGTTCCAGCTGTGGTACCCAGTTCAGCATCTCTTCTATCATATCAGCTTTCCAAGAGCTGCACCTGGGATTATTTAATATGGTGTGCAAGTCAGGGTTAGGGCAAGGAGGACAGCTGTGAAGTTCCATATATCCATATCACTGTGAGAGCTCCAGATGCAGTCAGGAGGTGCTATGGCTCCAGATTCAGACCTGGGAATCAGAGGATATTCCTGGATAGAAGGGTCTCTAAAAACATAATATTATTTTGAGCTGGTAAGAGAGGAGATGCATCAGGAAAGGAAAAAGGTAAGCTGAAGTCTTGGCAGATCCTGAGTTGATTTCTTTTTTGACCATTTCCTGTTGGATCTCAGGCCAGTCAAACCCTGTGATAATTCATGGAGCTGTTCAGGTTGGAAGAGCCTTTGGAAGAGCTCTAGCTTGAGTCTGGCCTGCTGCTCAAAGCAAGTCAATAAAGATTTCAGACAATATTGCTCAGGACTTCGATGTGTCAGGTCTTGAAAATTTCCAAGAACATAGGTTCTCCAGTGTCTCTAAAGAGTTTATTCCTGTGCCTAATTATCCTCCTAGTGATTTCTCCCAATGCTTACATTCAACTGGAACCTTCTGCAGGCACTGGAAGGCTGCTATTAGGTGCTGCCTAAACCCTTCTTCAGGTACATAGGGCGTGTGTGATCTGATCACACTGACTGAGTCAAGATTTGTCAGGAGGCACTTGCCTCAATCCTCTTCCAAGGAGAAGACAGTTCTCCTTTGCTCCCCTCTCTAAGTGCAGCAGCCTAGAAAACATTGCTGGTGGAGAATGAGGCAAAGGAAGCATGTTTGAAAAGCCATGGTGGTCAGGCAAAATCCCTGGTGACTAGGAAAAGGGAAACATTGCTCTTGATTTTTAAAAGGGGAAGAAAACAAGACCTGGGGAGCTACAGGCTGCTGAGCCTCATCTTTGTGCCTGGGAAGATCATGGAGCAGATCCTCACGGAAGCAATGTTCAGGCACATACAAGACAAAGAGGTGATCTGAGACAGCCAGCACAGCTTCACTAAGGACAAATCATGCCTGACCAATCTGGTCAGTCTGGAAGCTTTTGGTTGCAGGATTTCAGGGCTCCTCTCTGTGTCAGAGCACTAAATAAAGCTGGGTCATCCATATCTTCAGGGTTTTCTGGAAGCCTGAGCATAGTCTAGCCTAAAAAAAGAGTTGGAAATGAACAAGGTTTTGTTTTATCTGCTCTTTCTAATAAGAAACTCTTTAACATCTGTATGTATTCACGAGATGTGTTATTTCTAGCAACTCAGTCTTTCCTACTTGTTAAGTCAGCAAATTCCCCAAACACTTGTTCAGATGATGCAGCATTGTTGCTCAAATAATGCAGGCTGTTGGGAACCCAGGAAACAGTGGTTCCTGTCATCACAACCAGAGATTTTGGAGAACCTGAGTGTTATATCAACAGTGAAGGAAGGTGGCTAAAGTGTGGTACATGAATCCCTTGCTCTCCTTTTACGGTGCAAAGGGAGAACCTCTTCATGACTTCTTTATGACTCTCTTCTTTGAGTGAGCTGATTGAAAGGTCCATCAGAGTAGCAAATGTAGATTGCAACTGCAGGTGTCCCCCTTGAAGGGCACTACAAGCAATGTAAATACCTTTAATCAGTTTCTGCAGTCTCTATTTCCTCTGATTGTTGACTTCAGGTGAAAGTAATTGAGAACAGTTCTGGTTCAGGAGGTGAGCTCGTGAAGGTGGGACAAGTCTATACAAGCAACACATGATGAAATCCCTCTTTGTGTAGATATTCCTGTCTACTTTTTGAGTCTGTAAATTTGTCATAAGGAGGCAAGATGAACCTATACTCTGGTGAATACTGCTGTGATTTATTATTGTATAAAAGACTTGTGAAATTTCTGATCTTCAGCTGAGTTATCTAGAGAAACACAGTGAACTCTTGCTTGGATTTAATTTTCTTAATTATAAGTGCTATGGGAAAACCTGGACTTCATTTAGCATCTTCTGAGAAACACCTATCAGTTGACACAGAAGCAGCAAAATTGAAGTGCTTTAATCTTCTACCACTCCAGTCTGCATGACTGTGCCTGTCAGTCAGTGGCAATGATGTAAGTACAGATGCCCTAATTTTTATGCTGGAGTATATAAGCTTTTACCCATTTCATACATGCTGATTACATACAACTTAGCTGTGTGAATAGGGAAGGTTAAGAAGAGTCAAGTTATATCAAGTCAAAGGGCCTGGTTGCATTCTCTGTTATGTTGATATAAAATGGGCATAAACATAGTGAAATCAGTGGTGCTTACTGCACTGTGAAACAGGCGTAATGATTACAGCAAAAGGCAAATTCAAGCTAAAATTCTCTTCTGGTATAAGTAAAATAGATTATAGGGTGTGAACCCTGATTCAACAGAAGCAAAAGAGTTCATTAGCACAACACTTCAAAATACCTTTTTTTCCCTGATCTGTGTCCAATTTAGTTAAATTTTAACAATTAAATCCTTCAAAGGTCAGTAGAGACCTGTACCATTACTAAAATTCTTTTAAAACATTGGATTAAATCAGATTTCCAAATAATGAATAAAACTGCTGTATGTTATATTAGTGTGACTGAATATCAAATCAATATCAAGCCTGTCATTTTTAATCTGATTAAGCTCACCAGGACTGGGTCTCTCAGTATTAAAAACACTATCAGGAGAAGCAGTACAATCTTATCTTCTATGGACTAGCCAGTGGAGAAGATGAAGGGTATATTCTGTTATTCAATGGACTGTATTTTTACTGTAAGAGTATCGATCACTGATTATTTATGTCATTATCAGAAGGTCTTGCTTTACAAAATGAAATGAAAAGTGTGCACATCACTATAGTGTCATGTACAAATCTGTAGAAGGCCAGAAGATAAGGGACTAATGTGGATGTCTCAAACACTGGTAGCTGTGGAGCCAACCAAGGATGGTTGGCAAATTACCAAGACTTGTTGGTAATAACACGCTGTGAGAAAGAACAGGATGTGGCTGCAGAAGGGGGCTATGAGAAGGTAGTGCAGCACTTTTCCAGGACAAATGTCCTTGTTCTAGCTCCTGGAGATAAGCACAACACAGTCCAGTGCAAGAAAGGAATAAGAATTGGGCAGGGACTGGTGGGAGGGAACAAGACCACCCAAGACCCCCAAATCCTCTGATCCATTTCCAGAAAGGTCTGAAGGAATGGGCTATCCATAACAATTTCTAATTTGCATTGAAAAAGAGAATCTGTCTTCAGGGTGGGAAAAATTATCTGTAAAAAGGCACCCCTATCAAGCCCAGGCAGTGATCCCAGGACCCTGACACCCCATCAACTGCATCAATGGTGGAGCAGGACTAGTGATCTCTTTCTTCCTTTCTTTCTTTTCTTCCTCTCTCCTCCCCTTTGATTTATCTCTTTTCTTTCCCTCTTCCCTTTCATCTTGCCCCTTTATTCAAAACCCACTGCTGTGTACTTACATAAGAAGCCAGGGGCTAACATAGTAATTTCCATGCAAAATGTGTAATTTACTAATAAAACTTTGTGAGTTTTTGTGGACCCTTTGAGTTCTGTTGTTCCTGTCAGCCACAAGCATTTCTGGATCTGGGGTGCTCCCTTCCTCTTAAAGGTGGGACATAAAATTGTTGGAAGGCTTTGCTAAAGCCATCAGTGTAGTTAGGTTTTGAAAACATACCTTTCTCTAATGAATGTTGATTACATGTACTCCTTGGTAAATGCCTTTTTATGTACTTCACCCAGATTTTTTCCAATAGATTATTCTTCCAAGAACTGAAATTTTATATTTTAATATCTCCTGCTGTAGCCAGATCAGAAGTCCAAAGATATTTGAGATGAGAAGAATTTATACTCTGTAAGGTTTTTTTATTGTGTTTTTACTGTCTTACAGAGCCTTACAGTGTTGTTGGGGATTTTTTCTGGTTTTTCTAAAGTAAGAATATTAATCCAGCACTCTGAATAAATTTCCCATCTCTTCATCTTAATTGGAACAAAGGTCTTAAGGTTATTTTCCACATGTAGTCAAACACTGCTGTATGGTTTTGAAAAGTCACTTTAATTCAGGGAGAATTTTGAAGTATATGAGAAATTTTTATCAATAAGATGATAATCAAAAAGGATATGTTTTGTACTTCTATATCTGCCTATCCTCCTAAGATCTCAGAGCCCTTTGAACATTGAAGGAATGAAGCATATAAAATATATTGAGTAGGTAACATTATTTTCATTTAATAAATTGGGAAATCAAGGCACACAAATTTGTAACAATTTTTTAAATGTCCTCTGGGGTTTTTTTGGGTAACAACTTTGTCCCAGGCTCTGGATTCAGAACTGCTTATAGCCTTTAATTGTGTTTAGCCCTTGAATTTTCAAGTCCAAGTAGTCATCTGGAAGAGTTACCATTTTTTGAGGAGCCTTTGTCACAGTGTGTACCTCATTCTGTGGTCACTCCACTCTGTGTTTCTCCCTGACCTGTGTCATAGCTCAGAGAAGATCCCTGCTCAGCAGTTTGCTGCCAGAGCCCATTGCCGTGGGCACTGCATTTTGCTGCTGTTTTCCATTATTCTGTCAGAGGGGGTTTGCCATTCTTTTTGCTATCCTTATTCCTTGATTTATCCAGTTTAAGTTTAGGGGATTACTTTTTGTTCTTCCTTATTCTCAAACACAGATGTCCCAGACTTCATCCTTCTGCAGAAGGAAGACATGGGGTTTGGAACTGACATGGTTTGTGTGAGGCTGTGCTGACAGAGGGGGTCAGGTTTTGCTGCCAGGAGGATTTCCTAGCAGTAGTTGAAGGGGGGTTTGTTAGCAGAATGTTGGTTAAAGATTTAGGACACAGAGTCTGTGGCTAAGGACTTGTCAAAAATGATCTCAGTTAGTCTAGATGAAATCTTTGCTCATGAGTTCATCATGGTGCCACAGGCAGTTTGGCCTTCATGTAAGGCCTGTCATGGTAGAGGGAACCTTGGACTCTCCTTGTTGTTCCCATCCAAGGTCAAGAACTGTGATCTAGGTGAAGTCCATCCAATGGAATCAGGAAACATATTTCTTCCTGTCACCACCATCCTCAGTCCTCATGCCATGGTTTTTGGCTACCCAGAAGCCTGACATTGGTGACTATGTTGCCTTGTACAGTTGCTTCAACCCTAAGAGAAGGAAGCAGGGTCATGTGTGCAACACACTGTGAATGTAAGCATTTTCCAAAGCTGTTCCAGCCACTCTACCTGCTGTAGACCAATTACAGACAGTGAAGTGTTCTGGCTTTGTTTGACATGAGCTGGAGGAGATTTCTGCACAGAAACCAGCTACATCACATCAGTTACTCTGGTTAAGACCACGCTGCACTAATTGTGTCGATTGTGTACATTGTGATTGCAGTTCTGCAAGGAAAAGCTTGCTCTGAACAGCATCCGCTTTCATTTCCTGCTGCTGATGTGTTTGGTGTCACGGTGTTAGTGTCAGTGTTGTTGCCACTGCAATTATTCTCCATACATGAGAAAAAGCAGCACAGCACTGTCTTCCACGTGCCCCCCTTTTCTCTTTTCCAGAACTTTCTGTGATACAGTGTCCCTTTTCTGTCTCCCAGTAACCTCGGAACATGTGTACCTGTTGTCAGGCCACAGTGGTGTTCTCAGGAGCCCAAGCAGTCATCAGCAGAACATTTAATGGTATGCTAAAAGGAGGGAGAAAGGCTGGAAGAAATAGGTACTTTCTGGTAAAACAAAGCAAGTTAGAAGCCTCTTAATTATTCACATGAATGTGTCCCAGGATGCACAGACAATGAATCAGCATGAGACCAGTGTGTTGGAGCTAACTTCCAATAAAAGACACTAGAACTTACTCTTCCCACCTAAACACAGAATCCTTGGTGTGCCACCAGGCCCACTGGGAATGGGGCACAGAGACAAACTGCAACAGCAATGAGAACTCCATGAAGTTTTAGAATCATAGAATAATTCAGGTCAGAAGGGACCTCAGGAGGTCTCAGAGTCATCTATGGGATCAGATTGGGTCCCTCAGGGCTGCATCCAGTTGGGTCTTGAAATCCTCAGAGGATGGAGGCTCCATAACTTCTCTGGACAATCTGTTCTAGTGCTTCATTGTTGGGAATTTCATCATCGTGAAGAAATTTTTGTTAAAGTCCAGACCAGTACAACCTTTTTTAATTTCAATTTGTGCCTGTTAGCTTTTGTTCATCTGCCATGGATCATTTAGACCCGTCTCCAGGATGTAGAATCTCAGTCTCTCTAAATGGATCATGTGCAGCAGCCCCTTGATCATCCTGAACCTACTCCTTTTTAGACAATAAGTAAAACCTGAGCCAGACCTTTTTCAGCACCTGCCTTGTAACAGGAGTACAATCAATCTGTACTCCTCGTACTCCTCAGGTACTAAACAAAGAAATATTTACACAAGTTCAGACACTCAATCTCTTAAAGATTTGTTGAGGATGATGGAGGTAAGGGCTCCACCTGCACTACTGTTAAGTGTTCTTTTATAGCAGGATATTGCTTACATGCATGAAGATGTTTTGTTTCTTCTGTGAATGCAGAGGTTCAGATCCTTTGAAGCCATGGCATGACAGCCTTGTCAGCCAGCAGTCCACAGCTCACAGCTTCTCCACTCACTCTGGAAAAATGCAGTCTCAGACTAACTAAACAGACAGCTGCAGCCCTTCACAAGTTGCAGTAACATATCGCCTTTTGCTGCTTCCAAGGTTTTCCAGAGGAATATAGTATCTCACAGGGGCTTTAGCCTGGTCTGTAGGCATACACTGACATTAAACAACCCTTCAGTTTCCAGGTTTTACATAAATAATAATGTGCAATGAAAACACAACTGGGGACTTCAAAGTCAAAAGAAGGTTTAAGAAAAATAAAAAAAGAAAGGGAGTGCACAGGGGATGAGGAGGACAGTCTGTATTTAAAATTATCTTGTGCCATTTTATCTATCAACACTGTCACAGAGATTCTGAATCAGATTAGATTTTATACCACTACTCTCAAAGTAGTTGGATTTATTCCAGGTTATATGCTGAAGCACCTGCCAGCCAAGAATGTGTTGTCAGAGATCAACTTCATATGTCCTCAAGGAATCTCCATTACCCTGGCCTTGGGATAAGCTGTGCAGCAAAACTTAGTTGTTAAATGTCTGAATGTTGCTTTCTTCTGGTGTGTGAGGGACAGCTGTCATTTGGCAGACTGTATCTCAATTTAATGTATCTGACAGACAGAAGGTACACATGGTGTGACAGTAATTACCCTGGGGTAAACATCAGTAATCTGTGAGTCCCTCTGAGAAATCTTTGTGGTGTGATTGTAGAAGTTTGCAACTATCTGGAGTAGTGTGATCCATATACTATGTCTATATTTAAAAAATATTTTTAAATATAGGTTTTTAAAAACTAAACATATATTGATACACCTATCTATACCTGAGATAAATTACACATAGGAATTCAGTGGAACTACTATTGCCATAATAGTAAAAAAAAATGCAGTATGTGGCAGGTTAACTGACCTCTGTGTTTTATTTCTGCCTGACGAAGGGACACAACTTGTGCTAATGATGACATTTTCACAGTCTGCAGCATCTAATATTACAGTATAATGTATCTATGACTCAAACCCTCTGGCACACTACGTAACCTCAGTTTTATGTGAAATGTTTGTCAATGTTTCACTTTCACATTGATGTTTATTCTTTTATCTGGAGATGTGTCACCCAGACATCCTGTGTCTGTGATTAAGGGGATCTTTGGCCATCACATCTGCTGACAGCAGAACTGACTGCCTTAGCAATTGTGTAATAGTACAATTTTATTTCCACTTTTGATTTACTCAAAGTAGGATTAGGGATCAGCATTAAAATTAAGTGCTTGGCCACTGCAAACAGCATTCCCTGAGAAGCTGCCATGGCTTTCTTAATTTAAAAGCATATTCTGAAAATAATCTTAAGATTTCACAGTGCACTTATTCTGAACAGCAGTATCTGAGGCTATTTGAGGGCTTTATAACTGCTACCAGAGTTGACACTGTTCTTTATAAATTTAGATAAGTACAAATAAAGCTGTCAGAATTTATTTAGATCTCTGAAGTGATTGAATTACAGCAATCATTGTACCTTCAGACACAGCAGCATTGGTGCGAAAAACAGTCAGGTGTGAAAACTCCCAAGTCAGCCAGCAGAAGGAAGAAGGATGGAGTCCACTCAAATGTCCCAGCTTTGCAGGCTGCCACTACTCACTTAAACCTCTCTTAATCCTTTCCCAAAATGGACACAGCTGGAGCAGGCCTTGACAGCTCTTACATGATATAAGGAGATTGTTTTCCCAGCTCAGAGTATAACTACACAGAAGAGTTGTTTGGATCACTTTATGTAAGCTTCAGTGGTCCTCAGTTTCTGTATACAGAAGGTGGTAGCTACATCAGTCTGACTGTGGGCAGGGCTTTGACTTCCATTCAGCAGCTGCATCAGATTCCCTGTTCCACAAACACACACACAAACACACGTGTGCATATGGCAACAACAGGACTGAAACTCATCCTAAATATGAGCTCTCCTCAGCAGGCATCAGGTTAGCAGTTTTCCTCCCTTGCAATGCTCTCTGAGAGATGGACAGACAGCCTCTTCTCAGATCCCCTTCATTTGTGCTTGTCAGCACAAACAAGAAATTGATCTCTGATAATATTTGGCTCTACTTCTAAGATGATTACTACAGTTTCTAATTGAAATGAGCCTGCTGCTGATAGGCAGAGTTAACACTTATGTCCATGCTTCTGGGGATATCCTGAGCTGCTGAGCTGTGAATCTTTCAGAAGGAGTGCTATAGAGGTATTTTTGTAACCATTTCTCATGCAGGCCAATATTGCACAGGTATTCAATGAGAAAATATTTGTTTAAAGTAAAACTTGCTGTCCTGTGCCAACAGGAGTCCCCACTGAAGTGGCTGTACAATTGCTTGGTTGCAAGCCATGCCACTGTCCTGCGTGACCATCCATTCCTGTCACTGTACTGCTGCACTGGGCAGGTGTCACCAGGCTTCATGTGGCACTGGTTTGCAGTGTTGGCCTCTCTGGGGTGAGCCCATGCCCTGCTGCCTGCCAAAAAAAAATTCCAGCCTGCCCTGAAGTAAGTGAAAACCATATGGTGAGAAATACACCCATGTGTGATCCACGCCAGAGCAGGGACACAGGGGAGGAGAGCAACAAAGGCCATGGTGTGCAGTGTGGTGGGAACCATTGAGTGTCAGGAATCACAAAATGCAGCACAGCAGAAACAGCTACATCAGCAGCAGAAAGCCATCACAAGCAGAAATGCTCTGCTTCCACTTCCCCAGACCATCCATCCCATGGCCAGGGAATTTTGATTGAACAGTACTGACTGCAGAAAAAATAAAGGAAGTTGACTCTGGGAAGGAGGTAGGATGGAATTTCATGTTAAGTGTCTAGCTGTTTGTGTTCTTTTTTCTCTTGATAGCCAAATCAGGGATCAGAAGCTTGGCTACAAATTAAGTAAAATTTCCCAATTCTGGACTATTTTGTCTGTGACTACTACGCACAAAACTGGTTTAAATACCTTAAGTGTGTACAAAAGACTGTCCTACATGGGTATTTTTTTTTGCATCTGCAGGAACAGTTTGTACTGACTGCTTACAAATGCCATATCTATGTACAACTTGATTCTTTCTGTGACTGCTAAAGCAGCAGAATTGCGTGAGAACGCCAGGGACAATCCACCCACGATGTTAATCATCACATACATATTTAGATATACAAGGGAGATGAGCAACAGCAGGAGCTACCTGGGGGAATATGTAGAACTGTCCAAAATTCCCATCTGGAGAAGTTCTGTGTATGAATGACTCAATTATGGATGTTTTAAGGAGTTCAGACCTGTTTTCAAGGTAATCTGTTGTCTCAAACCAGCTTTACTATCTCATTTGTGCTGATGACAAGCTAAGATGTTCCTGGACCACACAGGCAATTCATGACTTCAGTGCACAGGGTATGCAGCGGGGCACAGTCCTGATACCCACCTTTGCCACATTTATAACTAGGGGATAGACTTGAGTTTCATACTTGTCTGACAGCTCCTGACACTTCAAGATACTGTCCTGATTGTAGAATTTGGAAATCTCTGCTCTTGAATTACTAATTGAAAGAATTTGTTCAAATCGAACACAGTTCCAACTCATTCTGGGTCATGCAACTTCTCATGAAAAATGGTAATATTGGCCAAAGTAATCAATCAGTGTTTGCAGTTAAGCTTTTATTTATCCAAACCTATGACTCTGCTCTACTATTTTAAGGGAATCACTGGCCTCTGTCATATTTGTAGCAAGACAATCTTGTAATGAGTTGTAATTAGGTGTAAATTATTATGGCAACGATTACCTTAAGATTTTCTTCATCTTAGTATTAGTAGATTTCACTGTTTGCATATTTTTATGCACTGGACCACAACAGGTATATTCATCAGTCAGCCAAGACTAACAGGGAAAGCAAGGTGGCCTTACAAAGCCTCTGGAGATCACGATCTGTTGATTTCTTTTGCAAAGGTGAATGGGTGTTGCCTCGTGGCTCTGTTTCTTCTGCTCTCCAGGTTCCTAGAGACACTTTGTCTTTCTGAAGTGCTGTTTTTCTGTATCCCCAAGAATTGTCCAGGCTTGCCCCACACTTGCCACATGGGACACTGAGCTGCTGAGGTCCTCTGAGCTCTGCTGGACCATAGTGTTCAGAATCAGTAGTTTTAATACAGACTTTGAGAAAGAGAGTGGATTTGTCCATAATTGCTTGAGGGAAATGTTTCTGTTACCAACACTACCTTGTGCAATCTCCCTTTCCCTCAATAAGGAGGAAAAGACTGCCCAAGGGATGCATCTCCATGGTGGTGTCTACAGCCAGTTCATCCAATGTTTTACCAAATAAGTAGCTCTCAAATTGATGCAGGAGGCCTGAATTAGATGATAATGTGACAGGGGATGTTTGGATGCTGAAAAAAGAAGAACAGCCACTCCCAGCAACTCCAGCAGCAGAGCTGCAGCAGCTCAGCAGTGCCTTGAAGGGATGTCCCACCACCCAGTGGGTCAGCAGGTGCTGACCACATCTAGTGTCCTCAGGTTAGAGAAGGAGGAAGAGGAAACCGTATTGCTGAGAAAAAGGTTTTGAAACTGTAGAGAGAAGTATTTGCTAATAGTCTGAGGTCAGGGCACTTTACATCTGGGGTTTTCACTTCAGGCTTGGGTTTCTAGGGATGAGAAACCGTAACTCCCTCTGTGTGTAAGTGAACAGTGCCCAACTGAGTGTGGCTTCACTCCCAACTGAACTCCAATGAAATACTGATGGATAAATAATATCTATTTCCAGTTTAATAGCTGTCTGTGACAATGGAGTGCAGCACTCTTTAGTTTCGACCAGCAGTAACCCTGAGCAAATCAGTACCATCTGCTCTCAGCTCAGAGCTTTCCTGATCAGCGTAAAATAAAATAGATGCAAAAGTTTCAGAAAATAACAGCTACCCCCAGAATTGTCAGGTTAGCACCATATGTCAGTCTTCCTTTCCAGCAATGTCCCCAGGGCTGTGCCCACCATTACTCAGGAATGACAAGGTCTGGATCTCAGGCCTGAAATGTTCTCACCCACAGCTTTGGGGTTCCAGGAAAAACAGAACAAGAATTTTGTCATGCTATTAAATTATGTTCAGCCTTGCTAACCTCTGGTGATGAATGGCTCCATCTGAATATAATGCTGGCAGCCTCTTTGCATCTATATGAAAAATAGTTATAATATATCTTGAGGACCTGTCAGAGAAAGAGCTACAGCATTTTTATGCAGGATAACTCCCTGAGGAAGCAGGATGAAATGGAACCACCTCAAAGCTTACTGCAGGAAAAAGCATTAGAGACAGTTCAGTGGGAGATGGGTCCCAGAAGGGCCCAGGGACCCACAGCAAACAAAGAGACTGTTCCTGTCACACATCCATGCCTGCTGAGGGGTGACAGCTTGTGGAACCAAATCAGGAGCTGGAACAATGAAATGGCGTGGAAGAAACCAATTTCTTATTTTTCAAATGTAGTAACACCCTCTCCCTTCGTCCTGCTTACAAGTAAACAGGAGTGGGAGCCAAACCCTGCTGCAGTGCACAGAAATGGTGGTGGCAGTGTTGTGCTGAGACCTGGGCTTGTGGTCAGTGGGAATGGGCAGCATGGAGCTCAGCATGGGCTGACCTGCCCTGAAAGGATCATGGAAGCAGCTGGGCACCACAGGAGCTCAATAGTATTTTGTGGCTGCTGCTTAGACTGACCATGAGCAGCACTGTCCCCTCTCCTGGAGCCCTGGGAAATCACAGTCAGTGTTAGGAGTCCATAAAGGTTACACACAAGTTTCGGGGCCTTGAGTTCAAAGACAGGAATAAATTAAGAATTGTTTTAATTCATCCCATCAAGCTAGAGACTCCTAAGACCTTTACTTTACAACAACTCATGGTTTCTCAACACACAGTTGAGGCTCATGCTCCACCTTCTCACTTAGGTACTTTGAACACAAAATAGGGGCATCTCTTCTTAATACAAGTCCTTGCACAAAAGCAAGCTCTGGGCTTGTTCTCTGATTCTCCCAGAATCTGTCTCCAGGCTGATACTATTCCTGCCACTGACGCCTGATGATTTTTTGTCTTTTCTTTTTTATACCCTTTTTATACATTTTTATACCCTTTCCCAATCCTTGTACCCTTTACACACACTCTTTGTACCTTAGCCCCATATATTTATAATTCTTGTATTTAGCTTATTTTGGGGGTTTTGCAAAGCAGGAAGATCAAACATTCAAAGTAGGAGGCCAAGACCTCTATACTATCACAGAACTAGAGGCTCCAACCTTGGATGAAGTCTCTCTCTCTCTCTGGAACAGATTTTGTAAACTAGGCTGTAGTCTCTTTTTTTTTTTTTTGGGGGGGGGAGGTAATTAGAATAGGGGGACAAATACTTCATTTATTAGGTTTCTTCTTGGGGGATTTTAGGTAGATATGCTGATTTGTGAGATCCATAAAATTGTGTAAGTGTTGTATGGGCAATGTTTCTCAGCGTGTTTTCACCTGTGATGAGCGTGCACTGAGGATCTTATTAAAACCGAGGTAAATTCCCTTTTCCCTTTACTGCTGTGTCTGCTTCATATTTCTACCAGCCAAAAGGCAACACCATCTGCTAGGAAACAGAGGGATGTGAGCTGCCATCCTCCTTCTCCACACGTTCTTCTCTCTGGCTAGAGACTGCCCCGGCTGTGTGGACCACGCTCCCACAGAGCCCCCAGCCAGAGCAGCCTCTCCCTCATTGTCGTTCCTAGTATTCTTCAGCAAGCCAAGCTGAAATGGTGAAGATGCTGCATGTTCCAACTGGGAAGGCAGAAGGAATCTGGGGAGTAAAAGAGTGCTTTTTGGTGTGAAACCCTGCTCAGACTCAGTGAGCTATGTTCAAAGAGGGTAAGACATGCTTGTTATAGCAGAATAAATATAATGCAGAAAGGGATTTTCCCACCTGTAGTCCAGTTTTAGATTTTTTTCTTCACTGTAGGAAGACAACTTTTAAGTGAGAATGAATATTTGTCTCCATGTGATATGGAAAAAAAGTTGCTTTAATCTTAATATAATCCCAGATCCTTGACAGGGATCAATTTCAAGCACAGGCACTGGGTTTAGCTTCATGGAGTTTCTGAGTACCTCCTGGTATTCAATAAATCCACCCATACTGAGGTCAGCACATCAGCAGGGATCCAGTTGGCCTTTACTTCAAGTCTTGAGAGATGCCCATTCAAAGCACACCCTCTCAAAGACATGATGAACTTCTCATTCAGCATTCTACTGTTTCAGTGATCTAAATCCTAAAGTTAGATATAATCTTGATATGCCTGACAGTCAGAATCTGTTAGGATCTGCCAGAGTCTGCCAGTCTGATCTGGGACGGTGTGTAAAGATGAGAAAAGGTGCAGAGGCAGAGATGGCAGAAGAAGGAGCAGCAGCAGTAGTTTGACAGATGATGTGAGGAAAATCACTGTCTTGCAGAGATGCAGGATTCTCTTCCAAGGGAATGAATGTGCTTAGCCCAAAGTAATGAAATCCTGAATGTCAAATCTGGGTACTGAACATCACTCACTGAATTTTTGGGAGAGCATTCAGGCTACCTTGACTCAATCCTTCAATAAAGTTGCAAAAAAAAAAAAAAAAAAAGTCATACATATCCACTGCACTTTACTGAAGATACTGTTGTGTGTTTCTTGTTTCTAAGAGTTTGCAGGCAACATTTAACACTTTCCTGATACTGAGGCTAGTAAATAAACCAATGTTCTCTGGCCTGGAGCCCTCCTGGCATTGTTCAGCTTGTGTCCCTACAGCCAAACTCTCCAGTTGCCGACTCACATGGCTACATCCAAACAGCCAGCAAGAATCCAGGCTCCTGCCAGCCCGTGCCTTGGCTGGGCACAGTTTGGGCTCCCAAACCTCACCCATGTCAGGGACCTTCCTGATGATTTAGTTGCTGATCATGATCTGATGCTCAGACCTCTGTTCTGGCTCCATTTTGCTCTTGGCTTTAGACTAAAGCCTGAGGTGTTGCAGGAGAAGACTGCTCTGGCTTGAAAGGAGGGGGTGTGAGTGGTGGGGTGTGCTGCTCCTGGGTGCTCAGTTGTGCTGGCTGCAGCACAACACCTGCTGCCCAGCTGGCCTGACAGGCAGGGCAAAGCTGGCTTAGGAGCATCATCACTGCCCCTAAACCACAGCAGGGATGGCAGAGATTTCCTGGCATAAATGTGTGCACAGGGAAAATGATTTATGTTTTTCCAGGGAGGAAGAGGAAGGATGTGCTGGAGCTGAGAGCTTTCACAAGAAAGGCAGAATTGTCCTGAACAGGACTTCTGAATTTTTACAGGCATTTAGGGAATGCCAAGGGATCATGTGAGCATGATGGTGGCAGTAGCCCAGCTCAAGTGACTGCACAGACATGCTCCTTCAGCTGGGGGCAGACCGGGTACCAAAGGAGCAGCCACAGACTCCAGCGGTTGGGAGGGAGGACTGGAATTAAAAGAAGAAAAGGAAAGCCCGTGCAAAGGACCAGATTGTGCAAGGTATTGAAGGTGTCTGTGAACAAGTCTGGAGCAGGATGGTTTGAGGCAGTGTCAGGTTTCAGGGAAGGCAAAAGAGAACGGGAGATCAAAGATAATTACTAATTCATCCCCTGACAAAGCTATATGATGCTTCCTCCTCTCTGAGTCAAGCCCTGCTTCTCCCCTCCCTGTCCTGCCCCACTGCTGTCTCCCATTTTTGACTCTTTTCCTCCTCTTGCTCCCCCCCTCATCCACTCTCTATGCACTGTTTCTCAGTGTTGAGCATTTACTGAATGTGCCAGGTAGCAGCAGCCTGGGGATACATCGGCAAGAGTGGGGTCTGTAGCCCTCACTAGAACCTACCCAAGCCTTTATTCACTGGTGGGCTAATCGTGGTCAGTGTGTATGCCTTGGCATGACAACAGTGCCCTGGAAAAGGATACACAGAACTGCAAGGTCACTGTGCCTGTGCAATGGTCCCCAGCTGGGATTTCCCAAAGTGCCTTCAAGTTACAGAGACAAGTGTTTGGCAACATGAGCTGAGCATGAAAAGGAGCAGGCAAGAGTCACTTGGAAGGTCTTGACAATTTGGATGCCCTGTGGTGTCATTCGTGAGAGAAGTGGTGAAAATCCACTGCATAATCATGTGCTTCAGGCCTCCAGTGGGTTTAAGCAAAGCAGATTTTTTGGAAATCACATAAGCTATGTCAAAACAAATGGGAAGTGTTGAGCATTTTGCAAAGCACTTCCACCAGTGTCAGTCACCCTTACTCAGTTCCTTTAGCAGTGCATGCATCCAGTCCTTGTTCCCAGCTTCTCAGAGACCTTACTGATTTTAGAGGTACAGAAGCCTGCCAAGAGGGTCTTTTTGCCTCATTTTACAAACCCAGCTTTCAAAATTAGTGGTAACCACATTTTAAAGTGTGCAGAGCTGTGATTAGCACTCCAGCCAGGCAGAGGCTCAGATAAGGGAAGGAAAGCCTTGGGGCCAAGGGGGGCCTGTGAATGAACATATTTCCCAAAATACATCAAGTTATGTTTAATCACAGCAAGATTGTGAATTGACATACTTCCCCTCCCAGCACAGAGATGTCTCAAAGGCATGCAAAGGGTCTGTGGCAGAAAGTGTTTCTGCTTGGCCATCTGGGCTGCAGTGCCTGAGAGGGGATTTGGCTAACCCTGAGCATGATGCCATCTGCCAGATCCATCCATTTCTTCTTTTCTATCTGTGTAATACTCCTTTTATGTACCCACAGCAAATGGCAGACCACCTGAGTGTTTTATCTTTTAAAAAGAACGCCCAACTTGTCTGGCTCTGAAATGCAGGATTAATTGAGGAAAGTTTACTTCTGGACACAGTGTTATTTTTTCAGTGTCCGAAGCTGAAGTCATGCACAGACCCATGCTTGTATTTAAATTATGCTGACGGCATGGATAGTTCATGCAAGTGCACATGTGATTGATTGTGTATTTTTTTAATAAGCTCAATGTTTGTTCTACTGCAGTGCCAGAAACTCACAGTCAAGAGTAGGATGCAATTGTGCTAGGTGCTGTATGGATGTGATGAGGGAAAGCCATTTTACATTGAAATACAGCTTGAAAACGAGCACTGTCTGTAGCTAGGAGTGCCAGTGATTGCTTCCACTCAGTTCAAATGATTTTGCCTCCCTTTTGAGAGTATCTCTCTTTATGTTGCAGTGCCAATCTCATCTCAGATTTTCCAGGCTCCAGGGGGAGATGAAGTGTGTTATTTGTCATGCTGAAGGGAATATGAGCTGCATTTCAGCTGAAAGGGCTATTCAAGGGAAATGACACCACCAATGCACTCTTTGCTGCAGAACAAGCAAACTCACATTGCTACTTGAAATTAAGAGTGAAGCACCTCAAATCACCCAAATTCCTAACATGGGAGAACCAGCCAAGTCCTGATTTCTCGCACACATTTTGCTTGGATCTATGAGTGAAGAGTGTTTTTGGAGTGTTTCCTCCAGAGCTAGACAGAGTTTTGTTTGAAAAAAAATTATCGGTGCTTTCAGACATAAATCTCACATTCATCACAGCTATTTACTGATTGACTTGCTGTGATCGATGCTATAGCAAATGATGAATGTTTAATGGAGAGCTCTCCACAGCTGGTCAAGGTGGCTGCGAAATATTTAATGTTTCAGAGCAATCCAAGTATTTGGGAACATCCTTTCCTTTGCCCTTGTGTTTATTTTTTCTCCCATCCAGTGTGATGTGTGTCATGGGAGTCTGCCTGGGCCTTGACCATGGCCTTGGCAGCTATGTTTGTGGTACAGCTCCTCCAGTTGTGGGCTTGGATGCCAGTAGAGTAAATATAAATTTGGGATTATTTTTTAAGGGAAGGAGGGAAACTAGTGATAGCTGTGATTATAATTCAATATTCCTAGTACCTGGTGCCAGACCATTTTATTCTGTGTCTCTTTAGATGGTAGTAATTGTACCTGTATGTTATTCTTCCCTAACATTTTGCTATATTTCATAAACAAGATAAGTTTGATGTTTTGCAAACAGTTTCTCCGGATTGAGTGAGTTGGGCTTGCCAATTGTGCCTAGGGGAGGTTGGTGACAATCTGGGGCACTTCTGTAGACTCTATATATATGGAATTCAAAACAATAAGTTCCTTTTTCTCCTCTCTTCGCTTGTCTGAGAACTTGGAGTCCTCAGCTACCCTCAACACGACATCTACACATGGACAATTTGTGTTTATTAAAATGACCTTATCAGAAGATAAACTTCAGCAAACTTCAGCCATGTGAGCAGGACCATCAGGGCTGTTTTATGGGGAATACCTCAACTATTCTGAGAAGTCTGCCAAGGAAATTTCACAGCTCTGGAGTTGTTTGCCAGCTGCTCATCTGCCTACTCCTGTTGACTTTCCTCAGTGTGCTCATCCATACTACCACTTTGTGTCCCTGCCTGCCCGGTGCTTTCCAGAAGGAAAGAGGTCAGAC
The DNA here is from genome assembly GCA_024500445.1 of Entomyzon cyanotis. Classification (NCBI taxonomy): domain Eukaryota; kingdom Metazoa; phylum Chordata; class Aves; order Passeriformes; family Meliphagidae; genus Entomyzon; species Entomyzon cyanotis. The sequence goes on along the minus strand of JAKEPQ010001018.1, from coordinate 44,379,539 downwards.
AACTTCATGGTGAGGGAAGACTCTGTGCCTGCAAGGTATTGGCACCACTGAGCATACCCCAGTGAGTAGTTAGGATATTGTGCAGTCAAGGGCCTGAGCTGCCTCTGCCTGCTGAGGAGAGGTTATGATATGACATAGCTCCCCTCGCCTTGCTGCTTACTTGTTAAGCTGTGTTTTGAATCCTGTGGCTTAGACCAGAGACCATATTTTCTAGAGACAGTTGACATAGTGAGTAACAAGAAGGTTGGCAAGCTACCAGGGGAAGTTGAACAAAAAGGTGATTTTCATTCTCCAAAGGCTGCTGAGCTGACTGCTGATAAGGTGCCAAATGTTTCCTAGCTCATAGATCTAAACTCCAAATTCACAGGCCTCCTGAGGAACTTAGGAGCCACTGTTAAGCCTATTAAATCCCCCTGATGTTTCTAACAACAGCCTAGATTTTGTCAGTAATTAAAGAAAACTCACAGTTCCCCTGGATTTAGTCCACCTTATCTCAATAGCTGACAGAGAGCTTGGCTAAAAGGATAAAGACTTTTTTCCATTTTATCAATGTATTAAGCTATTCTCCTTGCTTCAGTCCAAAACCAGAAAGTGTTCTGAGATAATCCTGAATGTTTTTTCTGGAGTGATTCAGAGAGTCACTGCTCTGGCACTGTGGAACTCCTGTCCTGGAGCAGAGGCAGCAGAACCTGTGCAATGAGCTGCTCAGCCAGCCTGTGGCTGTGTCAGTGTGAGTGGTGCCACTGGCTCAGGTTAGTTGATGAGGGCACAGGCTACTCTTCAGCTGCCTGTTCCATGGGCTGGGAGCTGAGGGTTGGAGCAGATACCTCCAAGAGATACCATAGGAACAGAGTCATAGTATGGATGAGATGCCTCTGGAGATGAGCCTGTCCCTCCTGTGTTTGGTGACCAAGGGCCTTCATTCTACATCTGTATTTTAAAGAGGTAAACAGAAAGTGAGCAAACACCAGCTGGTAGGTGTTCTGTAGAGCAGAATGTTTCACCAGCATCTGGTCTGAGACTGATGGATAGTGGGTATTGGTACAGTCACTGCAGACCAGCAGATATATTTTGGATCTCCACAATCTGTCAGAGAGAAAGCCCAGTTGAGGACAATAAAAAAGTACATGATTAAGTGAAACTGGATGTAGATATTTAATAACTCAAAAAAACACCCCAAAACCCTCTCTTTTTGCCTTCTGTTCAATTCCATCCCCTCTCTGTCCTCTTCCCAAAAATCTGCCAAAGTATTGCCAGTTTTTCATGAGAAATAATTCCATCAGGAAATCAAATACTGGTTATCACAATTTACAATATCACAATTGTTACAGGCTCATCTCCACCAGCTGATTTAACCAGTGTGAGAAATGTGCCCTGCTCATATGGTGAAGAGAAAGGTGGAGGGAAAATTGTCTTAGGTAAACTTTCCCCAAACCTACTGTAATATTAATTTGAAAGGGGTGTGTACATTGCATTCTGAGCAGGATTTGACTAACATAAAACACAGAAGCAGCCGTAACTGTTCAAGATGAGTCTCAAAAATGGCTTTTCAAACAACACACTGTGATCTGATCAAGCCATACACATGGAAACAGAATTTTAGGGACTACAGGAGAGTTTTAAGCTTGGGGTTTACAAACATTTCCTGATATTTTCTTCACTAGTTAGAAAGGGGGAAAACACAGTCACAAAGGATAACAGAAAACCACACTTTCTTTGGGGATTTTGTTTTGCTTTTATTTTTAGAAAACTGACTGACATCCAAATGTTTTAAGCAAAAGGTTTACGTGAATGTTTTAGGAGCACTGCTTTTTACTACTGTCAAATCCAGTCATGCTCCAGGAGCTGCACAGTCATAGACACCTCTTGCTCTAAAGGAGTAGAGCAGGATTTCAATCCTAGTCTGAAGAACTGAGCAAACAGGCTGGATAACTTATTCTACTAACAGTTGGGTAAACAACTTAGGTGATATATAAATCTTACCACATCCAGGAATGACATGCAGTAAGGTTCTACTAGAATGTTTGCTGGATTCCAGTGTTTCCAAGTCTGCTGTGTTTACATATGCATTATAGACTTTTGTACATATACAGTGCATTCACATGCACACAGGTGGATATAAAGACACACAAGCTGCTGCCTGCTGTGTTTCTTCTGTGCAATAAGGATATTTACATTTTTTGCTTCTCTGGGAGAAGCAACCCATTTGAGAGGAGCTGGTGTTGTTACAGGTTGAATACATGAATTTTTTGTTGGTGACAATGCAGTGGGGAACTTTTTCCAAATTACCTTTCCTCTGCTGACCTGTTAGCTGGATACCTTCCTTGAAAGCTGTGCTGTAGCAGTTTTACCATCAAGTTATTTACACACAATTGTTGGTATTGAATGGATGAGTTTTAAAGGACTATCAGGATGTCTATAAAGCACGTGCACTGAAATTCAGTTTATTTTGTAAGCTCTCTTAGGAAATATTTTATTATTAGTATAAACCCAGCTCACTTGTGATAAAGCCTTTCCATCCTTTTAGTCCTAAGGAGATCACCTGGAGCTTCAATGTTGCAGAAAGGGTACAGTCAGTGCTACCTGTAGTTTGAGCTGTTGGATGTAATGAGCCTAAAAAATCCAATTATGAGACCAAAAGAGTAGGGTGGAAATTACATCATGTTGGCTGTGTGACAGTCTGGGTTGGCCACTGGATCCAGTAGTTGTACAAAATACAGTTTTACACAGTTTTCAACAGCAAATCCTTTTAGAAAATACTTCATTTTCAACTGATGTTGCTTTAAAGATAGTTATGAACATATTTTTCAATTCCTGTCACTGTCCAGGTGAAATCTGTCCCCAACATGAACAGCACTCTTACCTACAGCAGTAGCAGAAGTTATGTATAAGTGTGAACATGGAGAAGCAGTTCAAGATCCAGTTTCCAGGAGGGCTCAAGGACCCACTTGCATTAAGCCAGTTTTGGAACAAAGGCCCTGCAAAAATCCCTCAAAGGCTTCAAACACAGGATTGTTTAACTTCATACACTTAAGCAGCCTTTTAAAGCCAAAAGAATTGCACAAGCTTAAGATCACCATATACACACATGATCTGCTAGTTTAGGACCATAGAGGTGCTGATAACCTGATTATGTATTCATACTTGATAAAAACATTCTGGAAATCAGACACCTTCTAATCAAGGTCATTTTTCCTGGAGTAGAAGCATGTCATACAATCTCTTCCCTGACCTTACAAAGCTCAGTATAGCTCAGTACCAAAGGAGTCTGGCTTCTGACCCCAGTCTTGAGGACTTGAAGCAGATCCTGTATGTGGCTCCTGATTTCTGATTCTCAGAAGACATATGTTTCAAAATACTTTTAAATCAAACTTTGCTATTTTTCTGTTCAGGCACACTGAAATGGCTGAGTCCAAAGCCATATACTACAGGCATGCACATATCCCTCATTATATTTTTAAATAAATATCATTCAAAAGTATGCATATGGAGAAACTGGAGAATAATGTATAAGTAATAATAATTAGATAATGATATAATTCAGTGATACATCATCAATTAACACATGTAGCAAAGTGCTTTGGTTTTCAATTAATATAACTGAGATAAAAGATCTGAGAGTACTGGTCTTGACATTTGATCAGTGCCATGTTTTGAGTTTCTGGAGAAGCCGTAAAGGTTAGTGCTGTATTTCATCCTTCCAAGCTCTGCATTCAAAAGCTCAGTCCCATCAAACATCACCTGGTGCCAAGGAAAGGCAGTCATTTTTTAAAATCACATTCTGATACAAGCTCTGCAGAAGTCTCAGTCAGAATCTTCTGTGCAGACAAAATCAGCGTCTTGAAGAATGGCTTAAATCAGATGAAGTATTTTTGGAGATGGAGATGGAGATGAGATGGAGATGGAGATGGAGATGGAGATGGAGATGGAGATGGAGATGGAGATGGAGATGGAGATGGAGATGGAGAGGGAACTAATAAGCCTCAGATTGCAACCTGGACACCAAAAGAGCAAATGGAAAGAAATCCAATTGGGCAGGGCTTAAGAGGATGGAAAAGATAATTTTCCACCCACAGTAACATAGTCTGAGAAGTAGAGAAATAAACAAACAAACAAACAAACAAAAAAAAAAGGAGATTTAGCATCCTGTGGGGAGATTTCATGGGCTGAGTCAAAATATCTGGAGGAGACAGGGACTGGAGAGATCATAGTTGTAGGAGATTTATTGATGGGATAACTGGAGATTTATTGGAGGGATAACTTCCCCGCTTAAGCCAGTTACTGGGCATTGGGACAGTGAGGAAACCCTCCTCTGGACCTTGTGTGCACTGTCAGCCCTAACCTGGCTGGAGAGGGAAGGATGATGGGGTAGCTGATAGAGACAGTTTGTATGGGATGTGCTCCTTCTCCAGAGCCTGAGGTGGCCTGGGGAGAGAGCCTTGAGAACAGCCTCAATTGCAAATAAGCAAACCTGGTGTGCATCCTGGTGATATCTGATTTTTTTTGTCTTTTCTTTTTATACAATTTTATACCCTTTCTCTTCCCCTGTACCCTCTACACACTCTCCTTTTACCTTGGGCCCGCATGTTTATAATTCTTGTAGTCTGATATTTAGCTTATTTTGGGGGTTCTGCAAAGCGGGAAGACCAAACATTCACAGTATCTCAAAACTAGAGGCTCCAACCTTGAATGGAGCCTTCTCTCCTGAACATAGTTTGTAAACTGGACTGTAGTCTCATTTGGGGGGTGGGGGTAATTAAAATAGGGAGACAATTACTTCATCTATTAAGTTTATTATTGGGGGATTTTAAGTAGATGTTCTAATTTGTGAAGTCCATAAAATCCTTCATGCATTGTGCAGGGTGTGCTTCTCACCTTTGATGAGTGTGAACCTAAGATCCTATTAAACCACGATAATACCCTTTTCCCCTTTACTGCTGTGTCTACTTTGTATTTCTACCAGCTGAAAAGGCAACACTGAGAAGTGCTAAATAAAGGTGCTTGTGCTGAACACCTGCTGCACCTGTGGGTTGACTCCTGCCCCAAGCTGGAAGAGACATAGGGGAAGAAGAACATCACAGAAACATCACTTTGGTGATATCTTTAACAGGAAGGCTGGGTCCCTGGCACTAGAACTCAAGAGAGTCTTGTGAAATGAGAGTGGGAGGATGTGTGTCTGAGGATCACTTCTGGTGAAACACTGGGGCAAAGTGTGCACCAAGAGCTGAGGTTTGAGCTGCTGGAAACTGATGGCAAGCTGTGTGCTGGCTGGAAACAATAAACTGTCCTACGGGCAGCTCTTGTGACTCATTAGATTACACAGTCCTTGTCTCAAAATGCTGTCCTTCATGGATTAGAAGAGAAAAATACATATGTAGAAATACTAAAAATACCTCTGCCTCCCTCACGCCTGACAAAAGGACATCTCCAGCAGGTGCTCCTACGCAGCAGGCACAGGTCTTGCAGAGAAGACTCTGTGCTTGCAGTGCTCATCTTCACACAGCAAGAGACAGTTAAAAATAGCTTGTACTACACAAACCTCTTAAAACCAGTCAAGGAGGACTTACAAAACTATCTCAGGTGCCTTTTTACACATGCAGCTGTTTGTGCCTTGTTGTTCTGTCTTTATACAAGTCAAGAAGTGGTTGGAAGACATAATTTGTTTTGTAGTTATAAGATACAAAACAAAGCATCAGATGTCCCCAAAGACATGATTTTAAACTCTGCTTCTAAGGTGGGATCAGGTGAAACAGCTGAGATTTTTTATTTTGTCAGGTAAAACTTTACCAACTTTATTGCTATCGTGTAGTCAGTAAACCAAGACAGGTTTCTGAGGCAGTTCACATATAATAGATGTTGGGGTTTTTTCAAACACAATATAAAAGCCTTTGAAGAATAACTCTTGGATTTCACAGAATTGCATTGCAAAAGTTACTTCTGCACCCTATTAAAGAAATTAAAAATAAGGAATGGGACTAACATATACATTTACAAAGATTTAATGGTATGAGCTGGGAAAGGAAATACTGCTGTATTTGAACATCCAGCCTTAAAGAAAGAATAAAGAGGCAAGAAGCCTGTAGAAGCAGCTAGCATTTTTCACTGAACCAGACTCTTAATGTCTGTGCCCTTTGAAAGAAGGGTTTCAAGCAATACTGATGACATCTGGTTTGTTCTCACTCCTGAACTTTCTTGCCTGTAAATGCATAGAATAATCAGAAATTCCTTGTGCTCTTGGCTGCTTGCTTTAAAATTAGCATTCCAAGTCAAAATAGAGAATTTTGTTAAACACAGTCACACAGACTGGCAGATTTTTAGATTTTTTGCTCTTCAGTCTAAAATTCTTCAAAGCCTTAGTGTACTCAAAGGAATAATTAAAAAGTAAGCTTGAAGTTCTAGCAGACGTAGTCCTTGTAGAGGACAAAGCTCCTGTGTCTGGACTGCTTGTGCAAATCTAGTCCCAAGGTTAGTTTTTAGTCCCAGGAAACCTTGGGATCTTATCACACCAGAAATGGGTCCATCCAGGCTAAACTGCTGTGCAAAGAAAGGACAGGATCAAGCAGCTTACAGAACTGCTGACAGCTTTGAACTCGGCAGAATGAGAAGCTTTCATGCCTGAACTATCAGCTGGGTGCCCTTTAGCAGCTCTGGATTCACACCAGGCTGAAGGTGAAAAGTGATGGAAATGTGTGGAGTGGCTGTACCCTCCTACTCATAGATTCTCTCCTCAAACTCACACATACATATGTATGTGTGTGTCTGTGTGCATATGTATGTTTGCATAAATTCCCTGTATTTCTTCATAATTACATTATTTATATGTAATATATAGTATATGCAGTCTGCAGTGTATATACTTTTTCTCTACAGCTCTCCCTATAAATATGGGTGTCTGTACAAACACACAGATAATCACAGCGTTATTTAAAATTCAAGTGGTACTGGAGTTTCCAAGGTCTCATGAGAAGGACACAGTAATGCAGCCAGACCCTGTGTGTGCTGTGCAGAACTGCACATCATCTTCTCAAGAAATGCTCATTTACAGTCTGCCAGGTAAACTGTTACGTACAAAGCTGCAAGTACCAACAGACACTGATTTGGCAACCCAAGGTTGAAGCAGGTAATAATGACACAGCTTTGTCTTAAAGCAACCCCTAACACACGCGAAGCTACAAAGATTAGAGCATCACATTGTTTTTTATGAAATCAGATGGGAGCATGATGCAACCCACACTGACAAGGGCTGAAGCAAAAGAGTGGGTGTTCCTTGGCTGCTGGCAGTGGGGACTGCACTGAGGGCTGGTGCCATGTGCTAAAGCAGGAACTCAGCACACATGGCCAGATTTGCCAGCCAGCCCTGGGTGCTGTTGCTGGCTGCTAGATCTGGTCTCTGGTGAGTTTTCCATCAAAAAATCACGGTTGTCAGAGTTCCTCTAAGTGAGTAGAGAGGAACCTCACTCCAGCTTATGGCCCAGGAGGAGGACAAGGATCAGCAGCAAAGTTCCAGGCAACCCTTCATCCTGGCTCCACAGCACAGGTGTTTGTCCCACTCTGGGTCTCCCTGGCAGAGGAGATGTGTGGGCAAGCTCCACCTGCCACCCGTGCTGCACTGGGCTGCCCAACACATCCCAGGGTACGTGGAGGACTGGCGGCATGAGCTGAGGCTGCTCCAACATCTGCCTCCCTGAGCAAGCAAGGGCAGCCTGTGGCAGCACTGCACGGGCGTGGAGGCAAGGACAGGGCTCACTGCAGGGACCGTGCTGAGGAAAGACCATCCCCACCCATTTTGCTCTCTTTCTGTCTCTCTGTAGACATACACACCTAAAAGACATTACGGAAAACATACATAGATGCATACATATAAACAAACACACCCACATGCTTCACGCACATATCCTTTCCAAGAATATCATGGAAGTTCTGTTTGCAGTTTTCTGGAGCCCTCACAATCAAATCACACAGGAGGGGGGTGGCACAAAGCTGTAGGCAGAAAGTAATTTACTTTTTAGCTACTGTTTGCTAAATTGTGTGGTGTTTGCTTAAAGGTAATTGTCATTAATTAACCCCAGCTGGCAACTGATCCCCACACAGTCACTGGCTCATTTTCTCAGGTGGGATGAGGAAGAGAATTGGAAGAGTAAAAGAGAGAAAACTTGTGGGTTGAGATAAAGACAGTTTAATAGGTAAAGAAAAGGCCCTCTGAACTCAAACAAAGCAAGCAAGGAATTCATTCACCACTTGCCATGGGCAGGCAAGTGTTCATCCATCCCCAGGAAAGCAGAGTCCCATCATGCATTACAGTAACTGAGGAAGACAAACTCCATCACTCTGAATGTCCTCCCTTTTCTCCTTCTTCCCCCAGCTCTGTATGCTGAGCATGATGCCATGTAGTCTGGAATATCCCTTGGGTCAGTTGGGGTCAGCTGTCCAGGCTGTGTCCCCTCACAACTATTTGTGTACCTCCAGCCTCCTCGCTCATGTGAGGGACAGAACAGGCTTTGGCTCTGTGTAAGCCCTGCTCAGCAATAAGAAAACATCCTCAAATTATCAATACTGGTTTCAGCACGAATCCAAAACATAATCTCATACGAGCTACTATGAAGAAAATAAACTCTACCCCAGACAAAGCCAGCACAGTATGGCAACACCTATTTGCCAAAGAACCAGTTGCAGAAGTGTTATGAGAAGGTGGAGTTAGAGACCAGAGTAATTTGAAACACCACTCTTCATATTGCTGTGATGCAAGGAGAATGTTTCCTACCCCACTGCCTTTACTCTGCTTTTCAGAAGCTGTTGGTGCTCAAAGAATACTTCTGTGATCTGTTCTAGTGTGTGAAGGCACTAAGACGTTCTCTTCTTTGGAGGCTTCATGCATTTAACTGGAGGGGTGGCCAGGGCAGTTTCCAGGTAGAGGGGGTGGATGCTGTTGGAAGACATCCCTTGGGACTGAGTGTCCCTGGGTCTGCCCTGACTCTGCAAATCCTCCAGGCCAGAAATAGAAATATACAGTCACAGTCCAGAGCAAAAACAATCAAATTCTGTGTAGGCTGCCAAAAAAAATCATCAGCCTAGGTTGTTCCAATGAGCAGGTTGGTGTTGGGGCCCATGCAAGCAGTACTGGTGCAAAAGCCTCAGGAAAAGTCACTCCTGGAAAGAAAGAACCCACCTGTGATTTTTCTGATGGGTGATGTCTCTTTGAAATAGCACTAATTTCCCAAAGAAACAGCCTTCCCTGGGGCCTGGCAAGGAGGATGAGGTGACCAACTAAACCCTTCACCTGCAGAGCACAACACAGGTAAAGGATCATGGAAATGCTGGAACAGGGTGCCATGGTCCTTGCCTGAAAGGTTCAATCACGGCACTGGTGATGGCAGACCAGAGCCTCAGCAGGCTCATGCCAACAACGAAGCTAAGGGATGTCATGTAGAGGCTGTCCACAGAGTCCAGGCACGGTCTTGGTAGGGGCATCCCTGGAGCAGGGAAGTGAAGGGTTTGTGATTTTGGAAGTGAGCTGCAGAGTCATTCCCAGTGAAGGCTACTCCTTGGCATGTGGAGAGAACAATGACAGCTGCATGTGCATTGGAAATTTGCTTTATGCTCACTTCATGTAATGAAATGTTGTGATTTTTTGGTTTCCAGTTTCTAGTTACTTGTTCATGACTTCCTCTAATACTGTAGCATCTTTCTCCAGATAATCTCTGGTGTTGCCTGGGCATTTGGTGGGGCTGTGCAGCCCCCAGGAAAGCCCCTTCTGGCCAGTTTTTATGACAGGTTGCAGTGGATGAGATGGGACTGCCAGCTCACCAGGGACCCTTCCACTACAGCCTGCTCAGCACCACACAGATCAACCCAAGCTTCCACACACTGCAGCCAGGCTGGGAAAGTTTGTCCTTTCCCCTGCTGCCCCCAGAAAAATGTGATGGAGGGCATTTAGCCAAGACCTCGTCACCCCAATAACCCTTCCGCTGTTTTGTCTGTACTAACAGGTGGCTTTACTGGATGCTTTGCTCTGCTTTACCCCAGGCTTGGGGTAAAAGACAATTTCACTGACCCTGTCACGTGCCAGAGTGACCTGGGCCACAAGCAGAAGCAGTGCCTTGTGCTCTCCCCTCTCTCCACGGGGAGCTCAGCTGCCTTCCTCGCATGCTGCCTCCTTTGCTGTAAGCCAGCCCAGCTCCTGCATCGGGCATTTTGTGGAAGAAACTGTCTCCTTTGATCTGCTGATCTTTGATCATCTAATGTAACTAAAGATCATGAACTAGTGCTGCTGCCGTCTCACAGGGAGCCCAAGTTCCAGATATTCTGTTTGGTGTGCTGTCGAGATCACTGATAGCAGTATTTTTGTGACTCGTTAAATAGCAACCGTGTGTGGAGAGCAGGGTTGATGGGAAGGTTACAGTAGCCTCCGTGTCAAGGATTTGGCTAATTATACAGTAGCAGCTCCTCTGCTGATGCGAATTGTCACAGCCCTGCTGGAAAGCACAAGCCATAAAAATTCACATCAGCTGAAGACCCTTCTCATCAGCCAAGAACTTGCTGCAGCTTTGTCTCTCTAACATAAATATTTATGTGGACAGATCTGGCTGCATCTTGCAATTTGACAGTCTGTGAAATACCTACAGCTTCAGGCCCTCTCCTCACCCCTCTGTCTCATTATAGCTCTTGTAGAAAGTATTATAAACAGAGCTATTGCCTGTTTTAGGCACTAGGATTTTTATTTGAATCTCGATTCCGTGACAGTCAGATCATATTACTATTGCTAACAATTAGCATGCTTCTGAATTGCCTCTGTTATCCTTGGGGATATAAGATGCACAAATTCATTCTGAAACATCAAGAAATCCAGAAAAGAACTGTACATTTCAGGTTGAAATCTTCCTTGCGTCTTGCTTACTGTCTTTAACAGAGCACACAAATGAACATGTTATGTTTTTAGGGCACTGCCTGCTTAAAGCCTAGAGATCATGGTGGATATTTAAAGAAAGAACAGAAAGAAATCGATCACTGTTTTTCCAGATGTTTTCTGAAGGAGTTCTTGTGAGCATGGGTGAGAGAGTAGAGACATGGCATCACAGACCGAGTCAGCTGGAGGAGCACCTCTGCTCAATACCAGGCTGAGGCACACAAATACCAGGGTTTAAAATTTTTTTGGACCTCCAGCTGAACCCCCAGGCAAGGCTGGGGCTGCCCCAAGCTCTCAGGAGGAGCTGCTCAGTGCCCGTGTCACAGAAAAGCTGCAGACATGGCTCCAGCCTGGACTGGCTCTATCCAGTACTCACACAATGCAGCTATCACGCACCAACAGCATCATGTCTCATTAAATGCAGAAAAGCTGAATACCAACCTCTTTTACCTAAGGCAAACATGGTAAATTGAATTCCCTCGTGTCCCAAAAGAGGATTTGAAAACATATCTTCCAGGAGCCATTTGCTGGCAGCTTGTGGATGTACCCTCATGCTGACACTGTCTGATGGCATGAAAATGGGCATCAGACATGGCAGGGATGTCAGAGAAACAAGGACACAAGTAGCTGGCACTGGTCTGGTGATCAGTGTGCTCCCCCAGGCAGGAGGATTCCCAATTTCTTCTCCGTATTGTCCAGACTGGCCCTCCATGGTAGCCTACCGAGTCCTGGGATAAAGGAGTAAACATGGGGAGAAGGTCTCAACTCCCTTCTCCCTCCTGGTCAGGCACTTGGAGTGGGTCTGGCCAGGATGGAGTCAGCTTTCCTCACAGTGGTGCTGAGTTTTGATCTGTGGCTAAGCCGGTGTTGACAGCACACCAGTGCTTCAGCTGTTGCTGAACATGCTTGCTCAGCATCAAGACTTTCTCATTTCTTCACTCTGCTTTCCCCCAGTGAGTAGGCTGGCAGTGGGCAAGGGACTGGGAGGAAACACTGCTGGGACAGCTGTTCTGAACTGGCCAAGGGGATATTCCACACTGTGTAACATCATGCTAACAATAAAACTGGGCAGCAGAAGAAGGGGATTTGTCAGGTTTCTAAAGGTGCTGTTGCTCAGTAGCTTGACATTGGTCTGCTTGTGGGAGATGGTGAGTGATTTCCTTTGTGTTACCTGTGGGGGTTTTTATCTTGTTCCTTCACCTATTAAATTGCCTTGATTTCAATCCACAAGTTTTCTTGCTTTTGTTTTCCCTATTGGGAAGAAACAGAATTCTATGCTGGTATCCATGGAGTAATGAGAAATATTTTCAAGTGCAGTAAAGGACACTTCCAAAGAACAGAAGAATTAAAAGAAAGCAAACCAAGGTCTGCGGAAATATGATGTGTTACATTCAAAGGACCATCTAAATTTCCTGCAAAAAGAAATTACAATGGCATGCATTAAATATAAATCAACACAAAGTATGAGAGAAAAATAGTGTACAATAGTCCAATTTACTGAAAAAAAGCATGAAGGCTCAATTTTTATACTCTATTTCAATGTAATTGTAGAAAGAGAAAATATATTTTCCCATGAGAAAAAAACACATTAATGATTCCTTCTTTTCAAAAGCAAGCAGGAGAATGCAATGCGACAGGCATAAATGTGTGTAATGTCTAAGAATTCTAACTTGAAAGATTTCAAAGCAGTTGCAACTCAAAACTCACAGTAGTAGTAAAATCACACTTCTAAGATGCTGAGAATAATTGGATTCATATTTAGACTTGAATTAAACTGTGACACCGGACAAACCACTCAGTCAAGAGTATCAGTACTTGCCAAGGACAACAACTTCTTTGTCTCATGTGAATGTTGTCCTTGTACCTTAATGAGAGGGGGAAAGGGGATGGTCTGGTGCAAATGGTACTACTATGAAATCTCGGTTCAATTCTTCATAGCTGTCCTCTGAGCAGAGTCCTCCTTTGTCCAGACAAGCAATTAAGCTGCACAGCCCAAGAAGTGTTTTCTCACCTAACTCCCACCAGACTTTCAGGGAGTCAGGCAGGAGTCAGGCATTCCTCATCTAGGCACTGGGGAGCTGCCTATCCTCACTTCTTGGTGTTTCTGCCTTGGCTAAGCTGTTGGGAAAGCCAATGCCATGAAAACCAAGTGTGCTCTGGACAGCACACTTGGTTTTGTGTGTTAATTAACACAGTGAGTTAATTTGAGAGGATCCTGCTGCTGACACATGCCCAGCATCTACAAGAGCCAAACCATCAGCCCTTGGTTAGACAGCAACCCTGGTACATGCATCTCAAGGCACTGGTGTTGGAAACACCTCCAGGTGTCTCCAGCAGTGATGGTTCTGGAAGAAAAGGACTGGAGCCACCACAACTCTCATGAGATGACAGGTGACAAACAGCTGAGGCTCTTCAGCACAACCCCAGCCAGGAAAGAGGGTGTCAGAATATTTTAGTCTTTCAGATAAAATCAGTTCGACTGGAGCAGATGCCAGGAAATCAGCTGATCCAACCTCCTGCCCAGTTGCCCTTATAGCACTTCTGCACAAAAGCTACAGAATATTTTCTTAAATAATTTCTTGGGATGAAGGTACTTCTGTAGGACACTCACTGTGGGCGAGGTGTTTAAAGTGTTGCAGAGAGCAAGGGATCAAGAGGTGCCCAAGGTGAAGGGGAGATCAACCATTTCAGCCCCCAGGGATGTCCCAGTTGCTGACCCACAGCCACACATGACATGTCAGAAGTTCAGCAGGGCAGAGACAAGCTACAGAGCCATAATACAAATTCTGGGCACATGTCACACAAGGGCATTCCCAAAAAAAAAAAAAAAAAACAACCCAAAACAAAACAGGACAGGGTCCTAGATGCAGTCCTGCCAGTTATTTCCTGTAATCTTGAGCAGCTCACCCCTGTCATTCAGTGTCCACATCTGCAAACCTGGGCAAAGAGCACATGCCTGCTTCAACATGACCATTTGCCATCATGCTGCAAAGAGCTAAGGGTCATTTCCTGCCATTAATGTTGTCTAATTCTGCATTATCCTCAATAACTATGGATGTATCAAGATGAGCTCACAGACAAAAAATGCTTTTTATATGCTGAATGGCCCTGTTAAATGGGAGCAAGTGAAACAGCAGCATCTGCTTAACTCACCCTCAGCCTTCAAAGGATTTTAGCAGACCTTTCCTTGTGCAGCGTGAAATTGTGTTGCAGTATGGACCCCCAGTACCTCAGAGAGAAAATACAGTCCCTGCCTCATCTTGTTAAGAAATGTTGAAGCATAGAGACAGCTTCACATGGCTTAACCTCCTCCTCTCCCTCAATCGCCAATAAAAATACCTGCCTGACTTTACTGGTTAAAAGATTTCTTACTGCCTGGGCTGCTGGCAGGCACAAAAGGCTTTTCTCCCTGAATTATAATTGTAATGTATTATGCAAGCAGTTAAGCAATGGAGAGATAGAACCTGCAAGAAGCCAAAATAGAGCCCCACACAGAACACGCATGACTTCGCATTTTTTTTCTTCAAAATTATAAAAGAACTGGCCTAGCCAGTAGGGTTAGCCAAATCTTAAATCCCTGTGATAATAAATGACATAGCCATGACACAACTGGGTTTGCATAATGGCTTTTTACAAATTTGCAAAACACAGATGACTTTTTGCAAATGTTAGCCATGGCTATTTTTATCTCATGGCTAAACTCTAACTCCATCAGACGGCCATTCCACCAAAATATTGGATGTTTCACAGGCAAACACACATCTGGGAGGCTGTGGTTATTTTATATTTTTGGGCCCAGATATTTTCCCCAAAGGATGTGGAATTCCCCTGTGACAAATTTAAGCCTTCTGACAATAGGCTTCACATTTGTTGGTTACTTACCTTGTACCAGTGGGATTTAATGGGCTGCAGGTTGAAAGCTGCTGATTTAAATATCAATCAACTTAATTCTGCAGAAGGATTTGTCATACCGTGAGAGAAAGAGCTCAGCCCCTGCAGACGAGGGGAGGAGGGGAGTGGAGGATTAACTTGTGTAGTTATGGGTTGGTTAAGGGAGGCTTCTTACCAGGATTTCTTGTTTCAGAGACTAATATAAGAGGGATCACAAGAACCCAAGAGTATCAAGTGAGGACTGCACCAGGCATCCCCAGCCCCAGAAAAACCACCCCGCATAAAGCCTTCCTCTGTCCACAGATTACACCTGAGCTCTGTGGACATAGGTAGAATTCCCAGGTCCCCTTTAGATCAGCAGCATTCCGCCCACGACTGGACACGTCTACACCTCTCTTGCGGTGTGTCCTCCTCAGTTGTCCTCTCCCTGCCTTTTGTCCTGGGCACTTTTCCTGACAGACTGCAAGGGGACTCAGTTCCAATCTGCATCTAGTCCCAGCTTAACTCTGGCTCCACAAACAAGCCTGCAGTTCGAACATCATCTGGGATGAAAAATGTGGTGTACTAAACACCATTCCCCCATACCACCCCCCTGATTTTTTAGGCTCTTGGTCTGGGCTGTAACTTCGGGGCAAGCACCAGGTTAGATGCCTGGCCAGGGACATGACCTGCATGTGAGGATGGTTTCCAGAAACAAGCTAAATTTAATGTCCTGCTATCCAGCTGGATTTATGCTTTGGCTGCCAAGAAGGAGGTGCAACATGAATGTCCATTGAGAGCTCGTGGGCTTTGGCATAAGTGAACAGCATGGGAGCAATTGCAGGGAGACCTTCCCTGTGCTGCAGGTCAAAAACCCATATTACAAGTAAACAGCTGGAGGGGAGGCCCTAGGATTTTTCTGTTCTCTTCCTGTCTTATTTCATCCTGTTTCTGCAACTTTTTCTTGCATGGTATATTTCTCAGAGTCCTACATTGCATGAGACAAAAATTTGGGGCTGCACAGTTATCAGTCTGTACGTGGGAATTGTATCCCAAAAAAACTGCCCACGGACACTTGTCCTACAGACCATAAGGCAGCTTAGGAAGCACCAGCCTGCAATACTTGGTTGTTGCACAAATTCCAGGAAAGTGTTCCATGAACTAGATACCTTTGGGATTAGCCTATTACAAGATCTTTCATTGAGGCATGTGATAAAAAGCCTGATTTTAGGGTCAGAAGCTTTCAGTCTAAATTGTACATGTAGTGTTGTGCAAGAGGATGTACAAGGGAAAGAAGCAAACCACACTGTCAGACACTGATAGATCTTTTGCTGTCCCTTTAATCCGGAAAGTTTTACTTCTGGTTTTGGAGTTGTTGCTCACAGTCATCTCATAGACTTTACTGATTATCTGTGAGCTTTGGTCCTGTAAATATTAACTGCTGTCAATTTGTTCGATGTGCCTGTTGCTGCTCAAGGGTCTGAGTACTTTGAACCTTAACCTAAATAATGCAGTGTGACTTTGTTCAGGGGTAGCCAGTGAGAACCTTTCAGTTTCTGCGTGATATGAATCACAAGTGAAACCAGAAAACGTGTGGCTGGAGTTAGTTGTATAACAGTAAAGCTGCATTACACAAGTGCCCAATCCTCTGCTGAAGTCAAATGGGGTACTTGTAAATCAGGGGACACCACCAGCAATGAAGGGATGGTCAGCAGGTTGTTGTTGGACCTTGCTTACTCATTGACTAAAAAGAATTGCCAAACTGGTGCTTTGCCCTTCCCCTCACCTCGGGCCCTGATTCAATTGTGTTACAAAGACAAGGAGAGGCTTTTGGGTTGTTTTGCTCCACCATTTGCCGAGGGCAGTGGCTGGCTGTGGGACAGGGTAGCACTCAGCCATGGCTCCTCAGGGGAATGCCATTGAATCACATCCAACCAAGTCCTTCACTGCTGCTGCAAACTTCCTGGAGGCACTGTCAGGTCAGGCTTGTCTAACCCCCAGGAGAGGCTGCTCCTCCTGGGGCAGCCCAAGGCAGTGCTCCCTGCTGTTGGCTGTGTCAGGCTCTGGGATCCCATCTGGGGACAGCCTGGGCACTGATGCATCCTCACCACCTCACCGCACATCGGGGCTGGGCTGTGGCACTGAGCCCTGCTGCAGGGCACCAGGGCAGGTCAGCCCATGCCAGCAGGACTCTGGGCACTGCCAGGGCTGGAGGCTGATGCTCTGGGCACAGTAGTGGGGGCACTCAAGAAGCTCCCTGCTCCCGTAGCACAGCCCCACTCAGGCAGCAAGCACCACAGCCCAAGGTTTCACCTGGCAGCTGTGAGGGACAGTTCAAAACACTGTTTGCTTTTAGGTCATGTCAGCACAGGTTTCTGTGACTCTGGAGCACTTCCTTCTATGCTGTGCCATGTGCCTGGGCCAGGAGCCCACCCAGCTGCACCTGCAAGATACGTAGATACAGTTCCTTGCTGCTGGGGCTGGGCACATTCTCTGCTGTGTTTCCCTTGGGATGAAGTGCTTGGAGGCTTTCGTCTGTCCCTTGTCACCTCCTGCTGCTGTATGATGCTCAGAGTTTCTATTTTAAGCAGAAACAGTCCAAATGAGTATGTCACAGTTAAGGTGACTCACGCCTCAAGAACACATTCCTCCAGATTTATAATCTGATTTTTGAAGCCTGAGCAGCCCCACTGCACACTCCAGGCGTGCCTGAATAACTTGTAATAACCCTCTGTGGAGGTTAAGGCAACTCTGTTTAAAGGTATTTCTTTCAGAGCAAGAAAAGTAAAATTGCTCTGGCCAAACAGATGTGAGAGAACTAATCAAGGAGGGCCAAGTGGTTTTTTGGCAGCAGAGACATTTCAGAGCACTGAATCGAGGCACCTGTGTTTTGCAAGAACCAGCCCATCAAACACAGTGCCCCAGGGTAGTCCTGGCAGCCCCCGCTGCCTGCCAGACACCAACCTCCCCCCACCACTCTGGGTTGGGGTCCCCATGCACCTCTCAGTTCCTCCTTCCACATTGCAATTTTTTACTCAACTTGCACTGAAGGGAGCAAGAAAAAACCTGCAGCATACATCAGGTGTTCAGGGAGGTCACTGCCTTAGCCCCACCATGTCTTAATCAGGGTCTGTTGTTGGTGCTGAAATATTGGTCATTAGCAGGAGGGCTCAGTCTGTGCACACCCTGTGCTTGCTTGCACCAGTGCATCCCGAGTGCTGAGGAGCAGGAGGGCTGCTCTTCCGGTTTGGTAGCCTTTTCCACTCCCTTGGCAGAGGCCTGGGCAATGACAGAGTTGGGTGGGGTGACAGGGGATCAGGACCCTCTTTTTCTACAATAGCTACAGAATAATATGCCAGCATGAATCAGCTTGTGCACAGACACTCAGGTAACTCGGGTCAATGGAGTGTAACTCTACATTGTTTCAAGAACATCAGCCTAGTGACAACATGCAAGAGTTGTACAACACTGCATTGGGGTTCGGTTTTCACCTGCTAAAGGGCTTTTAGAGGTGTCAGACCTCCCTAGCAAAGTTTGCTGAAAGATGTGCTGTGAAGACAGTGATGTCACAGCAAGAGGCAGAGGATTAGCCCATATGCCTGAGCCATAATTGCCACCACTGGCAGTCTGGTGTATGCCTGCAGGATAACTGGCACATATCATCAGGGCATGGAGCTTCCACGAATGGGGTTTCCTGGAGCAGCAGGGGAGCAGACAGGCTTTTCTGTGGAAATTTAGCCTAACATCTGTCCTAGAAAGGTCATTTTTCCAAGCTGGCATAGCACTTCTGGCAATAACAGTAGTGTCTGGCACATGCTTGAGCACCATGTTCTGCAGAAATGGGCAATGAAAGTGCCTTTTCTGATTTTCAGCATGGATGAATGTTCCAGATTTTTAAAAATGGAAAGATATTATGAGAGGTGATCAATAAGGAAACTCCAGCATTTTACAAACCACCTCTTCCATAAAGCTCCAGACTCCATGTTCTCTACCTGCATGCTGGCCAGGTTTATTGCTGGATCAATCCCTGTGATATTAAATCATTTCCTGTGCAGAGATGTTTTATTACTCCACTGCCTATAAAACTCAAAATATGATAAAGCTGATAAATAATAGATGAGGTCTTTAGCTGTCGCTGGTGATCACTCTCTGGAAGCCAGGAAAGCACTCACCAGAGTGCCCTTGATTTGCAACACATAAAAGCTTTGGCTTCAAGGAACTTTAACCAAAATCAGAACAGCAACTGTAATAATTATCCCTTATGGTTGCTACCTTTGCTATCAACTTTGACTGCTAGAACGCAAGAAGTAAGAAAATAATAAGAAAATAAAAAACCAAAATGGAGTGAAAACCCCTAGAGAATTTTTTTCAGCAAATTTAGTCACTTCACTGAGATGGTATAAATGCATTCAAAAAGAAAATTCTCTCTGTGACTTAAGGAGCTTTGTTCCTAACCCTCTAACAAGGACATACTACTCATTGTGCCGTTCATGTTTATAACAGGTTGTCACCACAGCATCACAGAAAGAAAATAAGACTCTCTAAAAGAATAACATTTTCAAGTGGAAAAATATTTTTAGTTCTGTCACTTCTTGCATGTGCAGTTACAGAACAATTTCTCAGAAGAGTCTTTTCTTCCTTCACCTTGTGTGTTGGTACAGTGTCAGGACTTAAAAGACTATTTCCATTTACTGTCCCTCTGTGCAGCCAGGAAGTTTTCAGGTTTTTCCAACTGCCCAATCTGTCCAACCCCTTCTTTCCCATGATAAAGGAAACTAAAAACAGGGCAGTTGTGCGCACCACATTTTGGCAGAGGAATTCAAGACCACTCAGAGGATCTGGAACTAATTGACTTTCCTCCTTTTCCTCTTTACTGCTGCCCTTTCTGGCACATTGCAATTTCAATCTCCCAAATTTTATAGTAAAACATTGCATCACATGTACTAATAGATGTGTGGGAACTGAGGAAGAGCAAAACTTTCTAGGGCTATCTCATGCTAGAAGAGATATGTAAAATGTTTCTATCCAGATTTCAAACATACGTGCTTTGATGCAGCTTTTATTAAAATAATGTTGTTGAGGAATTTCTTGGAGCAAAGCTGTGCAGCAGGTACATTAACTGATTAGACAATAGTCATAGATAAAAAGAGCTGAAAAACTCCTAACAGAATGGTGTGCATGGGTAAACACAGCTGTTTTGAAACCCAGATACCCCAGAAAACAGGATGATTTCAGTGACATTTAATGGGAAAAAAATGTAAACACCCATTTGGATAAGGCTAAAAGTTCAATCTGGGCGCTGCCAAAACAGAATATTTTTATTCATAGTCTAATTAAAATATTTCAACATTCAAAGCACTCACATTCCAAACATTTCAACATTCAACATGCTGAATTTGAATGCATCGAAATATTTTTGTGATCTCATTCTGATTCTTTAAATTATGGACCTTCCTGCCTGTAGGACCTGAAAATTCTTGCTCCATGTGCTGCGAGTGAGCTGCCTCGGGTTTGTACCATGTACCTCAACACAGCGCCTGGGAAACCAAGCTGACCCTTTAGTGAAACACATGCACTAAAAGCTTTGAGTTGAAAATTAAACACATGATCATGAGCTGCTTTGCTCAAACCTAGCACTGCCTGAGGAACTTCATTCTTTTCCCACAGTCCTAACCAACATTTGTACTGCAATATCGAAGTGCAAACCCTGGATCAGCCCCTACTCTGCAAAGTTTTACCTGGTAGCTGTTTTGGCTGAGAGTGTAGGAGTGTAGTTATCTCAGTCAACATTTTACAATATTTTTAGGAGAAAAATATTGTTGTTGTAGTTGTAGAAAAAATAAAATCCCTGCTAACAGAGTGCTGCAGGTGTGTCCTCATTCTTAACCTGGCCTGAGGCCAAAGACCAGGGCCCCTCCCTATCTGTGCCTTACATCACTGAGGTTGGATCAGGACACCAGCTTCTGATGAGGAAATAAACTCTTTCCCAAACTGGGGCCAGAATGATCTTTTATCAAGGAGCCTGGGTGAAAGAGTGGTGAGCTCAGCTAAAATTTTTAGGGAAACCTGTGTTGCAATAGCAGCAGAAAAACCCGCTGCTCATATCTGCTGGCAATTTGGAAGCCCAGTTCGTGTAGCCAAGACCCTACAGAACAGGTCAGATGGGATATGGCCACAGTCCAGGCACGGGGTTCTGGTCAGGGCTTTGCAGTATCCTTCCTTATGGTCATCCTTTCTCATGGGATCCCTCCTCCAGCCCACTTTGTGTTTCTCCAACTTCACCTAGTAGCAACCAGACAGTGGCCCCTCTTGCTGTCAAAACTCAGCTGAAAGGTGCCACTACTGAGATCTGATTAAGCTCATCATTAGATGAAAAATGGCAAAAATTTGAAGGCACCAGTCCAGGCAACAAACCTTAGGCCCCAGTGCTACAAAGGTGTGGACATAAAACCTCCAAGCAAGAGAGACCATCCCCAGTTCTGGGAGAGCAGGTAGCCTGCAGTGAGGAGAGCAGCCAGGCTGTAGGAAAACCAGGGCTGAGCTTCCTGGAAATAAACTTAAACTAGAGCCAGGTGGAACTGCTTTCCTCAAGGAGCCCCCTTGGCATGCTTTATCCCATCCTGTTGTGTGTGAGCAAGAGGATGCAGAGCTCCAGCCAGAAACCAGGCATGAACAGGGACTGACTCTTAGTCTGTCACTGCCCTGGGAATGGTTACCTTGAGGCAAAAGATCTCCATGACCTTTCTGTTAAACAGCAAAGGTCCAGGAGTCAGGGCTCATCCTAGAGTGAATGGTGGACCTTTCTGATTTCTCAGACATCTGTGAGAGTGAAACAAGCTCTATTTGGGTCTTCCTCATGGGGGCTCCTTCTGTCTCTGTGCCCGTGTGGCTATAGCATGCAGCATCAGCACGTCAAAAGCATATTCATTTAAGAGTAAATCTTTATTTATGCTTTAATTTACATGAACTTGAATGCTAAGGCCATGCTCATTATCTGACAGGGTCAGAGCAGTAGCTGGGTTTTAGGGAAGCCCTTTTTGGCAGAGTGAAATAAGCCAAAGCACTCTGCAGAAGGGAGGGAGAGGGCAACATGCCTGAACTAGGCAGAGAGCAGTAGTCAACATTTATTGGAGACAGGCAGTTTGGGTTCCTTTAGCACCTTCTCTCTTCACAGTAAATCCAATGCTACCTCAACCTTTTAATGCATATTTTCTTACTGCTAATCAAACAGCACAGTATAGGTCCATCACTGCTCCAACACAACAGAACTATTTACTTTGAACAAACAGAAACATATAGAGCCCCCATGACCAATTGTTAAAGCCTAAATCCTTAGACAAAAAGGGGAAAATCAGTCAGAAATTACTAAATAGCTTGTTTGTTTGGGGATTGGTTTTCTTTTTTAAAGTGGCTGGATTGCCTTCATCCTTTTGCTCAGCTCTACAGATTCTTCTGAACTGCAAAGCCAAAAGCCAGCCACACAAGCCCACACACCACAGGAACAAGAGAGCCACCAAGAGGGTTGTTTTGACAGCAAATGATGAAATTACAACAGCAAATACATCAATTTGCTTTGAAAATCCCTTAGTGTTGTTTATGCCGGAAAAGCACATGTACTGAAAACAGCAAGTCTTTCCTAAAACTTCTAAATTGTTTCTTCAGTTATAAATCCACTCAAGACTTGAAGCAGCAGAAGCATGCATGTCTTGATGGTCCTTGATTATTGTGTAGGCTGCGGGTGGAGACCATCCAGCCAATACTACCCAAATATTGGATGGGGCAGAAAGACAAAGGCAGCAAACCGTTTCCAGAGCTAATGATGAGTCCCTGTAATTCATAAACAAGCTAGGGACTGGCTTCTCTTTGCAAGCAATGGAATGGGAATGTGTCCTTGCCCTCATGTTTCACACATCAAGCCTACAGCTTTCATGGGTGGTTGGTGGTGGTTGTACAAAAGATTCCCAGTGCAGAACTAAGGTGCCTCTTTGCCTTTCAAAACACTTCTCTACTTCTCTCTTCCTAGAGACCAGGACTCATTACCAGGTAGAACCTGTATCTTCCCATGTATAGCCAGGGCTACTTTTGCTTCCACGTTTTTTTGTAGAAGTACCCTTTATTTCTCATATATTTCAACACGCCATTCAATTGTTTCATTAACTAAGTTTTCTGTTACAAACTGCAATATTCCTGCTGGACAGCTGGGAGAAAATATCATTCTGTGTCATGACCAAGCAATTCAGAGGATCAGGATTCAGAGGGTTATTTACAAACTGGGATATGCCAACACTGCACAGGGAGAATTTAAGAGACCTCTGTGGCATTACTTGCAAATACCACTGGAGGAACAAATCAAAAGTGTGTGGTGGAAGATGCTTTTACCTATTGAAACAAAGATGTGTTTGTGACCCATCGCTACAAATAAGTGTCTTGATTCATCACCTGTGTTTGCATAGGATCTTTGTTGGAGTTTGCTCAACTTGAACATCAAAAACAAACACACACCAATGGGGAAAAAAAAAAAACCCAGGAAAATTACAAAATGGTACATTACAAGGGAGAGGTGAAAAAGCTGGATAACAGCTCCAATACTGTGATGGTGTAGAGTAATGGTGGCTGTTCAGTGACCTCTAAAAATGTATCTGGCCATAGACAAAGGCCTGGCTGGTGAATGTGCGTGTAAAACAGCACTTTGTTTAAAGCTGAAAACAGCAGGAGGTAACTGGTAACTGCTCTGAAGGCTCAGCTCAGCCTGCCAAGGGGCTGAATGGCCACATCCCTCCTGCTTTGTACCCCAGCAGTTACCTGTGGAGCACCATAAGCTGGTTCCTGCCTGCTCAAATATTGTGTCCCACAATCCCCCAACCTTTCCTTTTCTTTTTAAAGAGAAAAAACCCAAAGAAAACATTAAAAAATACCCAAAAAACAAGCAAAAAGTATAAACCCCCCCCAAAATTAAACAAAATCCCTACCAACTAATCAAAGCAAACAAAACGGCACAGCAGCCGCACGCTTGTGTCTCGGTAGAACACAGTCCCTGGAACAAGGTGGCCCTTGTGCCCCATGGCCGAGCGGCGATGTCCCTCCGGCCGCGCCTGACTGCTGTGGCCTGCTCTCCCTGCCGCTGCCGCTCTTCCCTTCTGCTGCACCTCACATGCCACCTAGTGGCTTCCCGAGTGGAAAATTCCTTATTAAACGTGATTTACAGCCACGCCGCCTCTGCCAGGCGCTCCTGCAGCCCAGGCTGGCTGCTGAGGAGCACAGCCCTGGCACTCTGCAAACCTGCCCGGCCACAGCCCCGCCGAGAGCTGCCTCTCACCAGCCCTGCCCGCCTCCTCACACACCCCCGAGACATTCCCACCTCCCTGAGCTGTGTGTACAGCTCTCTCCTGTTTTCTGTCGTGTTCAAAACCTCCACGGAGCCTGCTCCCATCTGGCTGCCCGCCTTACCCCTCTGCCCCACCACCTTGATCAAATACCTGGTGGAGAGGAGGTTGTACATTTTACTTTTAAGCATTCAGTGATGGCAGACACTCGCCACAAAATTCATGTTAGTTGAAATCCAAGTTTTCCAAGAGAAAAAAAAATACCAGAAATGTTTACAGGGCTCTTCTTCTTTCCCTCTTCCTAACTTCTTACAAGGGTCAAGGAGGATTTTATTGTTCAGCTCAACAGTTACTTTTCGAGTGCCCTACAGACATTTTCATTCAGACAAAAGGTGTTGTACCATAACCTTTCACTTAAGCCATTTCTCCAAGAAAAAGGAAGTTTTGGTTAAGAG
This sequence comes from Entomyzon cyanotis, assembly GCA_024500445.1. Lineage (NCBI taxonomy): Eukaryota > Metazoa > Chordata > Aves > Passeriformes > Meliphagidae > Entomyzon > Entomyzon cyanotis. The sequence goes on along the minus strand of JAKEPQ010001018.1, from coordinate 44,354,988 downwards.
CTATATTTTGCCTCCAAAAGAGTTAATTTGATTAGTCTTGCTCCCCTCTCAGCAAGGTGGCCTAACCCCTGTGTCAATTGAATGCCTGTGTGCCCCAGGCAGCCCCAAAGTGAGGTGGTGTCTGAAGAACAGGTCAGTGGAAACCCCTCAAGGACTGCCAGTGCCACAGTCTCTGGGGATGAGCCCAGCTCCAGCCAGGATGCCTGTCAGAGGACACAGAGCATGTGTTTGCTGAGTGAAAGGAAGAACTTTACCACCCCTAAATCTGGGCAATTTCTGTCCAAGACACTCTGGACAAAGAAAGGAACTGGACCTGATCCATGTTATCTTCAGCACTTTCATTAGGCAGAGGCAGCAATAAAAAACAAGCCACTTTCCCTAGATATTAATTTCTTGGTTTTCATTTCAAATGCTTGAAAACAGAATAGCTCATCTTGAAAGTACTTGAAAGTTTTCTCTGCAAGAAGCTCTTTGATTTTTCTAGGAAAAAATCCAAAAAACAAACCAAAACACTCAAAGCAACTCATTCAATATTTCTGAAATGATGTACCATTTTTTTCTTTCAAACCACTGGAGAAATTACTTTGTGTTGTGAAAGGCCACTGGTAGGCTTTACCATTGCCAAAAATCATTGAACTTTGCTGACATCCCTAAAATAATTTCTCCTCTCACCAGTGTGGTCCTTTTCTTGCACGTGGTTTAAACCCAGGTGCTGACCTTGAGTGCTACATATCACCAGACCCTGAGCTCTGCAAGATATCATCCTGCCCTTCAAGAGCAGGTTCCTCACCATGACAAAGGCCATGCAGGTGAAATCATGTCATAAACTGCTGCCATGGGGCTTGGAGAGCCATCTTTACTGTGCAAAAGTCATGCAGCTGTTCTGTATCAGTTAATGGCCATCCAGGTGATCGTGGTGATACAGAGGAACCGTGTGGCAAACACAGCTGGAGCCCCTGGGCAGGACAAGGACCATCAGAGCTCCGGAAGCTTGAGGGGAGGAAGAAAAACTCACTTTCTATACAGGCTGCTCTAGGAAAGCCAGGGAAACAGGGACGAGGGTGCATTCAGCAGCTAGAGGGCAGGCTCATTTTTCCTGTAAAACTTGGGAACCACTTCCTCACAGCTGCAGTGAGTGCCAGAGTATCTAACAGAAGTGACTAAGATGTAAGTCAGTCAGGCTAATTGGAGGAGTCTTCTGTGTATTAACTAGAGGGTGGGGGGACCCAGACTGAAAAAAACCCCAAAGCACAGATGTACAAACTTGATAGTTGTTTCAAAATGCTTGGCTTCAGCCAGGCAGGCTGATTTCTGAACAGCAGAGGGAGAGAAATCATGTACAAGACAGGAATATTCCACAGATGTGGCCATATCTGATTGCAAACACCCCACAAAAAGGACACACTGGCCTTCCAGGCTTCCATAACAGGAAAAAATGACTGAAAGGATTTACAAATAGTGCTCACCAAAGCATTCCAGAGAAAGAACTTCTTCTCTTTTTTTTTTTTCCTCCTGTTCAGAAAAGAAATGTGAAGCAAACTAAGAAGTCTCTGCAAAATATGGTCTCAGGTAAGTTAGGTACTCCCTAACACAGAATTTTCCATTACTTTCTGCAGACATCAGATTTGGGAGCTCAGGCCTTTGTGGAGAGTGCAACTGGAGGAGCCATCCAAGCACCCACTCTATGCTGCTGGTGTGATGCTCCCACTGCTGTGCACCCACTCAGTGCACAGGCAGTTCTGTGTCTCCAAAATCAAATTCTCCTTCTCTTTGTTGATTTGTAAAAGAGCCATTGAAAAATCACCTGTCACAATATTACTGTTTGCAGTGGAAACGTCCTTATTGAAGCACAAGGGGAGACTGTTACACTGCCTGATATCACTGATGTTGCCCTGTTCATAAAATTAAGGACCAGGCCAAGCAGTCCTACAGGTGATGCTTGAATATTAACGTAATTATGGGGGTTCTGCCAATGCAGGAGCTCACACTAGTGAAACACCAGGCAGTGCCAGCCTGCTGTGGATGGGGGTGGTAATGCAGTGTTGGGCAGGAGGAGGATTTGAAAGCTTCTGGTGTACACCAGCTACCTGCCAATGCAGCTGGCAGAAGCTTAAAAATCACATATATCTGGAGGCATTGCAGGTTTTTCCCCATTTTGCAGCAGTGGTTGCACTTCCCGATCAAAAGAACTTCGTGGGCACCCTTGATGGGCAGCAATGTGGGAGAAGCCCAGCAGAGAAACAGGGCTTGGTCTGGACCAGGGCACTTCTGTCAGCTGAGGAGCAGCCAGAAATCACGAAAGTCCACAAAGGTGGAATCCACTGAAAAATTCACCACCCTGTGCATTTGGTGCCATGCATGGCACTCTGCACTTGTCTGAAATGTGAGAGCACAGCTTAACATAAACACAGCCCTTAGCAGAGTCTGTTACTGAGAAAATGGTTCTTTTCACTGCACTTCTTCCTGCCTGTCTGCAAATGCCAAATCGTCATGGCTCTAGCATGGACATCTGATGCATCATTTCAATAGAGAAAGGCTTGAAAGATATTTTGATTTGTACAATGAAAGTGCCATTAAAGCTCTGGAGAGCCTCCATCCTTGGGAACATGGAAAGCCATGAGAAGTGCTTGTCTTCTCCTTGTTCACCTGCCAAAAGGCAGATATTTCTGTGAAAAAGCACTATTGGAAGACAGGAGGAGAGGGAGGTGTTTAAACACAGCCGTGTGAATGCAGCGGGGAGTGAGCAGGCGGAGGTGGAGCTGTCAGGAGACAGCTGGTGGGAGGGCTGCCCGCTGCCCTCCTCTGCCCTGCCTTCCTCTGCAGATTATGCTCACGGCCATGTTCCAAGCGACACACTTAAAAAAACCCCAAACCCCGATGGCATCAGCCACAGCAGCACCTGATTTCTTGGCAGGGCTGCACTGCTGGAAAGCTGCTTCTGGGCTTGTCCTGTGGCTCAGTCCTGCTGGTTTGGGATGACTTTTTGTCTTCCTGGTAGCTTTTACCTCTAGGTTGGTATGGCTTCAACTTGCTTTTCCCTTTTTTCTTTTTTTAAGACAATTGAAAACATTTTCCACATCTGTAAGGTCACATCTGATGAAGAGCAAGCAAGCGCTATCATATAGCACTTGTATTTTTCTTGTTTAACCAGAGTGTAAAACCAAGAACATTTCATCCTGAATTGAGTGGGAGAAAGAGATGCAAAAGCAGAAGTAGGATTAGAGGGCAAACCTTCTGCCAGACATCACAGCCAGCACAATGCCAGACCTCAGATTTAACACTGTCATAAATAGCCTTGGTGCACATCCCCCCTGTAGAAACACAGGAAAATTAAGCTAAAATGGTGCTCAGTGAACAAATTTTTTCCTACTCCCAAAAATATGAACCAAATGACAAACACTATTTCTCTCAAAGGGGTGGCGATGGAGGAGAGGGAAACCAGGCAGGGAGGTATGAGGAGGTACATTGGTGGGGGCACCTGCTTCTGATCCCACCTGGGGTCCCCCAGTGCCAGCATCTCTGCTCATATTGGCTCCAGGACCCACACAGAGTTAAGCTGCCTTGAGAGCTGAGCTGGCCCTTGCTCAAGAGAGGAAATGTTGCATCAGCTTCTTCCTTTTCACACATTTACCAAAATCTCTCTTGCCTTGAGTACCCTGCTCCTTCATTTGCGGCCTCTCTTGCACAAAGAAGCCCTTGCACGGCTATTCACCCCAGGGACACAGGAACAGGGTTCATGACTGACATTTCTGCTACACATTCTCCATCTAATGATATAACTCCTTTCTCCCAGAAATACCTCTAACATAGCAGAACACCAATGCACCTGCCTGTTGGTTCCTCTCTTCTGCCACACCAGATCGCCATGAAACACCGTCCTTTGTGAGGGTCCCATCCCAGGACTGTCCCTCCCTGTGCAGTTGGCTGTGGGGAATCAGGGCTGCTGCCCCTTGGGCATGGTGGGGAGGGTGGGGAGCAACTCTTGCAGCAGCAGAAATTATTGACCCAGAGTGACTGCAAAACCACAGCAGCAGACTGACTTGTTTTAAATGTATGAGTCCAGGAGCAGAAGCTGTGTGTGCTGAAATCTGCTGTTTAAAGTCAGAAGAGGTACAAGGGAGAAAGGAAAGCCTGTTGTCAAAGTGCTTTAAAGCAGCTCCCAAAAGGCCAGCTCCTACATGCAAGTTTTTTTGTGCCTCTGCAACCTAATCTGTCCTTCACCTCTGCCAGAAGCAGCGCCAGGAGTATCCAGCTCTTGGGCACTAGAAATTGCTGCCTGGGATGTGCTATTTAAAATGGCCTTCTTTCCTCACCAAAGAGCAAATATGGAATAGGTATTTGCAGGATAAAATCCCATGCAAAGACAAGGTCTTCGCTGTAACCTACTGTAGGGCAAATTAGTAAGATGAGCACCACCACCTTTCACTGCTCCTTCTTGCTTTCCTCAGCCCCGGCTGAAGGAAATACCCTTCCTTTTCTCTTTGCAATATCCGAAGTCTTGTATATAAAATAGCTCTTCTCGACAGCAAAGCCACACTTTGGACTGATCCTCACAGTTCACTCCTATGAGCCAAGATGCTGACAAATATTTGTTAGGATTTACCAATTAACCAGGGCAGATTCAGACCACTATTAAAGGAGACCCAAGCCCTCCTTGTGCTTCCTCATTTGATCCCACTGCATGTCATCTCCAACCTCTTAACATCCCTCAGAAATACATATAAAATGACAACAACTAGATACTCTCTTTTAGCAAACTTGTCATTGATTATAACAAAACAATCTGGTAGTCCAGAGCCCTTGGTGGGATTATACATGCAGATCCACAGAAGAGGCATGAGAAAGCTGACAAAGCAATTGCTCTTGTAATTGTCTCCCAGATGGCTTAGATGCTGGATGGTTTTGCAATTCACTGCACAGAATTCCTTTTGATAAAGAAGAGGTACTGGTGTCTCCCACAGAGAGGCAGAGGAGGGCCTGGTGGCAGATACTGGAGCAGACCTGTGCTCTCAGTAGCACACTTGTGACCCAGCCTGGCAGGACATCACATGAAAGGAGCCACAGCTTTGTAGCTGGGCTCCTGGTAACAAGAAACTTCAGAGGCAAAGAGCAAGCTGAGCGCTGCTGAAGCACAGTGCGCTGAGGCTGTTTATGATTTGATTAAGCCACAGTTCCCTTTAATGAATCTCAGCTGTGCCCTTGCTGGTGGCAGGTCTCCTGTGGTGGCAGCACACACACAGGTGCAGCACCCAGCAATCCCAGTGCTGTGGAGACTCTTGGGGACATTGCCTGGTCTCTGGCTGGGACAGCTACTCTCACTGCTCATTTCCAGCCACACACAGCTTTCCTCTGTGGTAGGGAGCACTGCTGGGAAGATGGATCAATCATACCCCTGTCCAGCATGTTGTTAAGGTAGGAAGGTTTTCATTAAGTCAACAAGGGTGTTAATTTATAGCATGTTTGCTACTTCACTCCAAATACTCCTCCAGATGAGAGCTTGCTCCCTCACAATTGCTGCATGCCAAAGATTAACGAGCGTTTTGTTTACCTGAGTGCTTGATGCAGTCCTTCACCCCTTCCACCCTCCACAGTGGGCTCCTGGCCTCTGCTGCAGGTTGAGTTGCTGCTCAAACTGCAGAAGAAGATTTTTCTGGTTGAAATAAAACATATATATGTGGGGGTTTGACCTAAGAATGGCTATTTATGGATATAATGTTGTGACTTAAAGCATTACAAATGCAAAGCCAAATTTTGCAAAAACTCCCATTTGCACAAGGTCTGTTATTGCATACTGAGAGCTAATCATTAGTGGAGTATGAATCTACCAAAGCAGAGCTACTTCCCCACTCACAAACACTGCATTTTGTCAGTTTTTTGATAGCAAAAAGATTTTCTCAGAGTTGAACAGCTGAAGGTTTATTATTAGATTAAGGAAAAACTAGCCAGAAATGCAATGAAAAATAAATGTATAAAGAATTATCACTACTTTTTGGGGAACTGCAATTACTTATATCACATATTCTACAGGAAATTTCAATCATTGCATCTGAGATGTGAGATCATCAGTTTCTAACAAAGTATGTTGTAGTACAAAATGAACGCATAACAAGCTGTACTGCATTTTCATATTTACAGCAAGGCCCATGAAAATTATCCAATAAAAGGAATGGTTCCTCATTGGCCTGTACTAGTTCAGGTTTTTTCTTATTTTGTGTGGTGTCTCTTCATTATTACATAACCTTATAGAAAAGATGATACCACTCAGGTCTAAGATGTACCTGAAGGACTCTTGTACCACAAGAGTCAAAGATCTCTGGAGCTGTGTGATCCCACGAGAAATTCCTCTCTACTGCTTTGTGTTTTGTAGAGCTTCTTACATGATGTGCAGCGACATGACATACAAAAAGAGTGTCATTGTTCTTGGTACACCCAAGTAAAAATCAATGGATATTTAAGTCCACTTTTATCCAGAAAGATGTCTTGAATCCACTGCTTTCATTCCAGTTTATTGTGCAAATGCAGATGTAGGTTATGGGTAATAAGCTGCCACAGCAGCTGTTGCAAGACCACACTCAAGAGGAGATAAGTCAGCAAGAAATGAAAACAGGAATTAGACTAGGAACAACAGTGATCTCTTTTTTGTGTGACACGTAGAGACTAACAAGAGACAAGCTCTCTAAGTCCATTAACAATGCTCCGGGAGATGGGAAAACATAAGAAAATGTCAATATTATTTGAATCACTCTTACATTTGCAATAGCCAGGGCCTGGATAATATCAGCCATTTGTTCCTAGATCAGGATGTCTCATTTCCATTGACTCCCTTCTTCTCTCAGTGGTGGGCGTTTGAAAGCAGCAGGTAACACCACAGCCTCCTTCTCTCACTGATATAGAGCTGGTTGGTGTATCCCCAAAAAACACTGCCTCTCCAGGGTCCCATCCCTACCTGCTTGAGCCTTGTGCAGAAATACCTAAATTCAGTGCTCAGCTGTTAAAAACATGAGGGCTGTGCTAGGGAACAGTTGTTCCATGGGTACAGCCCTGGATCACACTGGCAGAGCTCCTCAGGCAGAATCAGTCTTGTAGGTACCAGGCTTTTCCTGCCACAAGAGCACTCTGTAAGACAGTGGGGATGGCAGACATAAACAGCTTCTGGAGAAAGAGTGCATTTTCCATAGGCAACAGCTCCCCTCCTGGTCTTGTCAGCCTGGGCATAGCAACAGAGGATGTGCTGAAGAGCCATTGAGACAAGCTCATGAGCCCTTGGCGATTTAGCAAGGATTTAGCAACCTCCAGCAGCACAGAAGAAGGATCTTCTGTGTCTGACACATCAAACACTGTCTCAGCCTTTGGTAATCGTGAGCTTACACATGTGATGCATGCAGAAAGCTGCCCAGGTCTCACTGTTGAGCTCCTACATGGAAAAGGGTCTCATGCACCCCACTTACAGAGCATCTTTGTGTTGGGGAGACTGGGACACTCTCTCCCTGGACAGACAATTGCTCTTTGAGATGCTGGAGGTAAAGAGAGACCTAAGAAGGAGTAATAACCAAAGTTATAGTCAAAAGAAAGCTCTCAGGTGCCTGTAACAGCCCACCAAGCTCCCCATGGGCATTTCATGCTCATGCTGACATGCACCACAATGAGGAAGCTGCTGCGCTGCCATGGAGGGTAACATGCTGCAACATCACTCACACAACTGGAGGACTTCTTTAAGTTTGCTCTTTGCACACAACTTAAGCTGAAAATATGTCTTCTCATGAAGTGGAGCATGAGAAGCAGCAGCCATAACAACAAAAGCTATGCTGTCTCTTGGGAAAAAGTGTTTATGTCCTCTGCAGTGGAGAATATGCTGCAGTGGAGGTAGAAGGCTGCAGTTGGAAAATCTGCTCTGCTGTTTCCTCTGAAGCAGAGCAGAGAGCATGTCTTGCAAGCAGATAGCTCAGAAGAAGCCTGGACACTGAACAAAAAAATCCCTGGATTACAGAAGCGATGGTGCCCCTCCTGCTTTGCAATGAGTTGGGTTACACTGTGCAGAGATTGGGGAATTGCAGTGGTAGTGCCTGGCTGGTCTGTAAGGCTGTATTTGAGTGTGGCTGTGAACAGCAATATCAGGCAACATGTGAGCAGGCTACACGAGGTTTGCTCAGACCTACAGCACCTCTGGTGCTCAGAGATGTGTTCAAAACTGTAGTATGGACCAGTCTGAATGGAGGGAGGAAAAATCACACCACCCCTGTGAGAAACATCACATCACTGGAAAAGACCAAGAGATGCTGTAACATGGAGAAAAAGCAAATGTTTGGAGCCAGGAGCTGAAGTCTGTTGTTGCCACATGCATTTTTTGGAATTGCACAGACCTATTGAAAGTTTTTAATGTAGTACAAAAAGGATGTGGCAAATTCGGAATGTCATTAAAACCAACTCAGATTTCCAAATTAACTCCTTGTCTGCCTAGCCTTTTCATAGAGACAGTCCACTTACAAATCCTTGAAAACAAGAAAAGGTGCAATGTATTACTTTTGACTTTTCAACAGGGAAGCTTAGCCAGGAGGTTAATCTCTGAATGTCTTGAGCCTGGCTAACATTGCATGCAGTGGTAGAATTCCATGCTACTATTACTTGACTTTGCTAGGATTTCCAGAGAGCTGCCATGTCTGTGGTATGAAGACTCTGCATGGCTGAACTGTGCTTTACTGCTGAAAGACAGTAGTAAACAAAAGAAGAGTTTTCAGACAGAATATTTCTTCTTGAAAAATCAACACAACTGGAAGGCCACTGGCTCCTTATGAAGTTCCTTCCATCATAAATCATGCTAAAGCTCATTGGAAATGGAAGATATTGCAGCCCTATTCATTCTCATTAGGCAGCAGGGAACAACTAACTTCCTTTATGGAATAAACTATCTGAAACAATAGGATGCACCATCCAAAAGGCAGGCACATGGTGTGAGCCTTCTGAGGGAGCCAAGCTGCACCAGCAAAGTGCTTTGCCGAGTGTTGCTGGGTATTACAAACTGCAGGAGCCACTCACTGGAAAAGAGCTTGGAGCTGCAAGCAAAGTGTTTCCTCATTTAAGCAAAGAAAGCAAAGCCTGTTCTTTGTAAATAAGCAGCTAGGTTTTGAAACAATCCTGACACTAGAGAATTAACTGAAACAATCCAAACTTTGGCTAAACACTAGGGTCAAAAAAGGATAATAAATCCTCTTTTTCCTGTTAACAAAACCCACAACTTTATTTTCTATTGCTTTCAAAAAAAAAAATTACATCATGAGTAATTTTGGAAATTCCTAAATATTACTTCATTTGCCTGGCAGGAGCATCCTGTCTTGTCTCTTCTTTCTCTCACAACAGTCCTTGCAGCAGGAACAGTCTCCCTTCAGACACTGGAGGTTTGGTACAACTCTGTCTGACACGATTACATCCATGTGGCAAAGTAGAAAGTATAAAAAAAGAGCATGGATTTTCTGGATGATGTAGGCTGCAGATGATAAACATGAAGGATGATGGGTCCAACTGAAGAAATCTGAAGAGTATTGGGAATCTTTGGAGCAGGGAAAGCAAGAAGAAGGCAGAGATGTGAGCAGGAGAGGGAAGCCAAAACAGAGAGATGCAAGAGGAGGTGAGCAGAGAGGTCAAAAACTTTAATGATAATACAAAGTTATTGCTAGGGAATACAAGGGCAGATCTTAAGAGAGAGAATGACCAGCCCAAGTAATGGCAAATGAAATTCAGTCTAGGCAGGTATAAAGCCATGAATGCATTTAAGGAGAAGCAGCTTCATCTTCACATATAAATAATGTTCTCCATGCTTACTGCTGCTGCTCAGGAGAGAAGCCTTGGTTTAACTACTGTAGAAACTTTCTTGAAAATATAAAATCACTGCTTCACAACCGTCAAGGAACAAATGAATGTTTGGGATTACTACAAAAGGAAAAGCCAATAAAACAGAAAGATCACTGTTCTGCTGTATAAATCCTTCTCGCACCCACACCTTGGATACTCTGTGCAATTCCGGGCACTTGAAAAGGATAGAGAAGGGATGGAAAAGATTCAGGAAGAGTAACAGGATGAGCAAAGGTGTGACACAACTTCTGTACGAAGAACAGTGCAGGAGAATAGGACTGCCAAAGCTGGAAAAGATAATAGATGGGAAAGCACAGGGAAAGCTATGAAATCATTAATAACACAGAGAGAGTGGATATGGATCGAGTGCTGATTGTGTCTCCAGGACAATGAGGTACCAGCTCATGAAGCTGGTAGGAGCCAAGCTCTGAGCAAACAGAGGGAAGGAGTTTGTCATGCAGCAGGCAGGGGACCTGCCAAGGGTGTCCTTTCAAAGCATGCTGAAGACACAAGGAGCTCACGTGCTCACCCAAGTGTTTGTAGGGATCCATGCCACAGGCAAACCTCAGCAGGTTCAGGAAATCCTCTGAGCTGAAAATAGTTGGAAACTGCAGTAACTGATTGATACGAATCTGCTTATGGCCCCTGTTGAAGGCAGAGTAGATGGATGGGTTAGATGATCCAAACCAGCACAGCTATTCTTACCTGGAATGAACACAGATAAGATAGACTCAAGTAAATACAGGAACCCTGAAAGGAGCTAAGGTGGCAGCATGCAGCACAGCAGGAGCTGAAATCAGGGATTGGGGTGAAACTGGCACAGTTTAACTGCAGTCCAAAGGTGTAGTAGATAAGGAGGCAGAAGAAAAGCTGCAGTTTCAACTCCATTAATGCTTGGGCTGAGCCCAGACATGCCCCACTGCAATCAGGAGCAAAGCTTCCACTGACTCCAGCAGATCAAGCCCTCAAGACATAAAGGCAAGCAGTTAAATGAGGAGTTTCAGGGTCAAAGAATATCTTCAAGATAACAGGAGACACAGCACAGGTGAGTCTGTACTGGCAGAATTTTAAATTTATCTGTATTTATCAGCCAGATCCAACTTATTTCCATCCCAATCAGATCCAAGAAAATTTTGAATTTAGAGATATTCCTTTGCAGAGTCTGCATAATCCTAAATAATAACTACTGTGTAGGTATTGCCCTCAGCACAGTTATTTTTTCAATCTTTTTTAATAAGCACTTTGAAATAAGTGGAGTTGCCTCCATTTAAATATGATATAATCTAGTAGTGAGAAGTTAGAGAGTCATGGCCCCAAGGCAAGGTGCAAAGCCTCCCAAATGGCCAAGAGTTTCAATTCTCCTTAAGGGCATGTGGGTGTAAGAAATATGGCCTCCAAGTGGAAGGAATCACTATTCATTAGTTACTCAAAGCATTCTTGCATCAGCAATAAACAGCAAAATAAATATGTTTCTTCATAGAACCAAAGAATGCTTCACATTCTTGGGGATATTTCTAAATATCATGATTTTTCTCATACAGAAAACAATTATTTTGGGTAATGACCTTGAAATAAGCCTTTCCTGTCCTGAGGTTGTGTTTTTCTGTAGGACTGATCTTGATTTATTTGTATTACAACTCCTACATGTAGTTTCTCAATAAGTGCCCACATTGTGGTCAGTATTTTGAGAGAAGAGTCTTTTATTCTTTCAGCTGAAGTAGACTGCTTCTCCGGGTGTGCTGAAAAAAAAATCATTATAAGAAGCTGATCTGATTAACTGGGTTAAACTAGAAATGTGCCAAATTGCTCTGCAGACATGGCATAGCTGCTGACCTGCACCGAGACTGGAAATCGTTCCAGGCTGTGACGTGCCATGTCTGCTCACGTCAGCTGTGCACTGGGAAATGCACAAGCAAGCAGCTTGCTGAAAATGTCCTTCAGCTTAGGGCTCAAAAAAGATTCCCACAAAACATGTTGCTTGTGAGGAAACCAGCCCCTCAGACCCAAGAAATATGATTTCTCACACAATGTTTTAGTGTTTCTCAGTTTTCTTCCAGTGTATTCAGGACAGCATGCACAGATGGACACACAGCCCAGACACACACACAGCCCTTCACAAAGAGCTTTACAAATATCTGACCCATTCACCCCACCTAGATCTGTTCTTCAGCTTGATGCCACTAGCCCCCAGCAGCTCAAGTTGTATCTTCTTTGCACTAAAGAAGATCTAAAAAAAAAGAGGTTGCAGCAGTTTAATTCTGACACTGCAGGTTGACATCTCTGTATCATGTTTGTTCCCCTGCATGCTGCTCAGACACCCAGTTTGCAAAGCTGGGCATCTCCCCATAGACCACTCCTTGATCCCTGCTGTTCAAGGATGCATTTCAGCAGCAGGAGGTTACATTTGTGGGTCTCAACAACATTTTCAGATTCCATCCCCCTGTTTGTCTTCCTTATCACATCTGCTCCTCTTGCACATGTTCAGTGGGGAGGGGAAGCTGGCATGTGAAGACAGATGTTGGAAGAAGAGCAGGCCTTCCCCAGTGCAAAGCCTCAGGATTGCTGAAGACATTGCCTAACAGAGCTTTTGTTAACTGTCAGGAAGGAGGAGCCTCAGAGGGCATTCAGGCTGCAGCCTGGTGAGCACTGCCTTTTGAAAGAGTCTCTCCCATCTGTGCCTTTAGTCTATTTTTGTGCTGTCTTCATGTCATGCCATCACAAGCCAACATGCAGCTGCACCATGAACTGGCCCGAGGAACTGATCTGGCTGAAAAATCACCCAGCTGAAAGGAGGAAAAAAGAAAAAAAAAAAATCATTTTCCAGCCAGCTCAGATCTCTGATCTCATTTACCACACAGCATTTCTAACAGTTGTATCACCACCAGGGAGGTAACCTCTTCCCACAGCTGTGGTGGCTGCTGCCAACTCTTCCTCAGGCAGCAACCCAAGCCTTTGCCCCATGGACCTGCTTCCTCAGAATTGAGTTTCCTCATTTCATTTCCACTACTAAGGCAATTCTAGCTTGTGTAGACAGGCAGTAACACATGGATGCCCAACATGGGATTTGAAGAGGTCTGGTTAGAAATCTCACATGGGGAAGGATCTGCCAGAGCTCTCTCCTTGTAAACACAAAGGCAGTAGGAGAAAAATTTCTCTGAGTGTTTCTTGCTTCACTTCTTGCTCTCCTATCCCCTTGGGGAATTTAAGAAATAGTTTATATAGGCAAAATCTTTTGGTAGCTTCCCCCCTGTTCCTGTTGACCAGTGGATGGAAGCAGCATTCCCTGCCTTGAGACCTCTGGTCCCAGAGAGATTGTTTGACACTACAGTACTTCTCTTGTAGCATGAATTACTGAGTGGAAACAAGAAGCTGGTAACATGTGACCCATTTGCTGCACACTACAGCTCTGTCTGTTAATAGATGTGACCTTTGTGACTAATACAGCACTGGGAAGTACTGGGAGGGTGCATTAAATCCCTCCCTCCAGCACAGTTGTCATCCTTGTCTCATCACCCATCCAAATGAGGAAGCTGGAGTTTCAAAGCCTGCCAATTCCTGAAAGACACTCAAAATGCTGGACTGGGTCCAGAAATCAGCCAGAGGATGAGGGATTGGTGTCACCAGAGGTCAGACCAGTGCTGCACTGTCCTCATGCCTGGAACTAGGTCCCCACTGGGGTGACAGCCCCACCACAGCCCTCACTGTGCATTCAGCCTCCGCCTGTGACAGACATCCCACGGCTGCGTGACACAGGGCTGGCAGCTGCAATTGCACCATCCAACACTCCGGAGAGCCTTTTCCTGCCCTCTGCCCTCTGCCTGCAGGTAACAGGCCCTGGGCTCTGGCACAGACAGGATGGCTTCTATTTGCAGACTGTGTGTGGATGCCAAGGGACCTTGTAACATCTGAAGTGGCAACTCCCAGTGAAGAAAGCTTGTTATAATCCATTGAAACATCTCTGATGTTGAGGCTGGGAAGTTCTCTTCTGAAGGTCTTTGGTCCAGGTGATTCTGTTACAGACCCTCCTGTTTAAATCCACAGGGCACAAGCAGCCCTTTACGCCTCTTGCACCCCTCAAACCACCACCAGCCCACCAAATATTCTCACCCATAACATCCCACACCAACACTCTACCCTCCAGTCTCCCTCCTGAGCCTCTTGCCCCTTCCCCAAAGCCTCTTCTACCCCATCATGCCTCAAATCACAGTCTCCCCTTGTGACCTTTGCCCCAGCCCCATCCTTGCCCCTGTTCTTCCTCTCCTCATTCCCAGAGCTTCTCCCTGTTCATCCCTTCCACTCCCTGTGGAGCCACATCCTGCATCCTTGGAACAGTACATACCTTGACATGGGAAGAGAGGGGGCATCTCCCCAAACTCAGCCCCACGTCCAGCTCTGCACACCCCCATGATGATGTGCTGAGCCCCATGTCCAGCTCTGCACACCCTCATGATGATGTGCTGAGCTCAACTGTCTGGTTCTGGTCTCCCTTTAAAGCATTTCTGTTTGCTGTGTCTGAGAATGTGCCACAGAGCCCACTTAAAGCAATGGACCAGTGCTCCATAAAGACAGAAGAAACATTTACAATCATACAGGTATGGAAAAATTAGCAGACAAGGGAAAATTTTATCCTGGGTATCAAAGTGCGTGGTCAATTAATGTTTGCATCTCATCAGGGAAACTTGCAGGGAATTAGCAAGCTGTAAATGCTGAATGGGAACTGCATGTGCAAAATGCAGAGGATACACAAGTGTGCAGAAGGAAATAGGGAGACAGAGCTGTACCCTTAGCCCTGAACTTCTAGATAATGCTAACAAGACAAACTTGCAGGCAGGAGGAGAACTCCCTGCAGGAGTGGTGTGCCGGTGACTTCTTCCTGCTGCAGAGCCTGGGCCACTCTGGCCACACTCAGCATGGGCGCAACACAGGGCTTAGAGTTATTGCCAACAGCAGCAAAGCTGTGGTGGGGATGGACCCTACCACCTTCACAGTAAAGTCTCCCAGTCATCCTGTTTGCTAACCTGTCCCTCCTGCATTTCATTCACTTACAGTGAATTCACTGCCCTTCATTGACTCATGGCTGTTTTACTGTCAATTTCCTCATTCCCTACTCATTGTTGCAGACATTGTCCTCTTGCGACATCTCTCATTTAATTAAGAATAAAAAATCTATGGAAAATTGTAGGCAGAAGGCATACAAACCATAGTGCTTAGTGCTCCCAGACACAAAAGTTAAAGGATAATTACAAGTATTTGAGAAATAAAGATTTTGTCTGAGGATCAGCTCTGTGCTTCTTTCCCATGTGCATGAGAGAGGGGCATTAGTTTTCTGAAGCAACTGGCTTTTGATCTGCAGCTGTAGCACCCCAGGGTTACCTCTGTGTGTGCACTGTGGGCTCAGCTGGGCTCTCTCCTTCACCTTCAACCTGTCCCAGTGCAAAGGCACAGGTATTGTGAGTTACCTTCTGTCCCCATCCCTCCCCATCTGCCTCTGGGGTCCCTCTTTGGGCAGCATCCCTAACTCATCCCCAAGGGATGGAAAACAGAGGTGACAGGCAGAGGGGTAGGAGTTTTCCCTCAGGCAGGGCTGCCTTTGCAAGAGATGTGCTGCCTTGGGGATTAGCCAGAGGAAGTTGTGCTTCACTAGAAACACGACTGAAAACTTCAGTCATCTCTGAACTTTGTTTGCCTCTGAACTTCATCCATCTCTTTTCCTAAAGAAAATCTCAGGTCCTTAAGCACTACAGGAATTGTGCTGCTGCCTTCAGCAAGGGCTCATTTCAGCCTTGCTTTGCTGTCTCTGCAAAACAAGCTTATGCCACCATTTTGGGTGTACTAATACACACCACAGCTTTAGGTCACAAATCTACAAACTCCATCTGGAAACGCAATTTTTAATCTAAAATTAAGACTTTAGCTCCTTTTCTCGAAACAATTCTGGTAATAGTTTTTGGTTTACAATTAAAAACTGCAGGGGACAGAAAGCCAGGTCCCAAAAGTTTTCCTGAACCACAAACCCACATTTGCCTCATGGAAGAAATGTCTTATGCTCTGGCACTGCAAAGACCTCAGTTCCCTCCTCCTGCCATTGTGCTCTCTCTGAGCTGTGCAGTGCTGCGAGTGCCATGGTGCTCCTTTCACGGCAGGAGGGGGGGAAGGCTGGGGACTCAGACTGAGAAATCAGAGGCTCCACGGGCTGATTGATACCTGGAAGGCTTAAGGGAAAGATTATGCTGCTCAGTCTAGCACAGGAAATGAACCAAAGCATGAGCAAAGACTGCCACTACTGTTAATGTTAATGTTTCATTCACTTCATTGGACTGTAGTCCCAGGAATGGAGAAGAAGCATCATGCAGTTCTCCTCATCCCAAAAAAAATACAACCATGGTTCAAAACAAACGTAGGGGGGAAAAAAATATGTATTGTCTGCCAGAAATAGACTTGGGAAATGAGCTATTAAAATATTTATTGTATGCAAAGGTCTTTGCCATCCTTGAGCCTTCAGGATCATTTTTGAGATTATTATTTTGAAAGCTAGAGATGAACAAACATTTCTGGTTGGAGTAGTCTCTTTTTATTATCTTCAGCAGGCTACATGGGAGCATGATAAAACTGGATGTTGTCCTTGATGCTGAGCTACTCCTTTTGCTGCCAGCAGCAATTCTCACTATTTGAACACACTGGAATGTGGTTTTTTGTGGCATACTCAAGGCCAAGGATTAGCTGGGGGAAATTATCTTGAAATTTTTTAATTATTTCACTACCGGTAATCTTACGAGTGAGGTTGTAGAAGGAGATACTGCTGGCATTTTCACTTTTTTACCACAAGTCCAAATAGCATTAATTGAGGAATATATCTGCCAGAAATACAATTGTTATGAGATGCAATCTCCTTCTGTAACTCCATTTTTAAATACACAGCAACACATTTGAGAGTCTATTTCTTGGCAGTCTTCAAAGGGATACATTGGAGCATCTCATATTGCACAAGTGACCAGTATGAGCTGCATAGAGGCTCCTGAAACAACATTCCTGCAGTATGGATGCTCAGATCTCAGGTCTGACCAGGGCCATTCCAGGCTCAGTGTTAGGATCAAACCACACTGTATCCTTTCTTCCTACTTCCCACTGTTGCTGCTGGACCACTGACCATATTTTCACTAGCTTCTAATTCAGGGTATAAGTGAACTCTACTATGACAGGCGTGACCCACTTAGCAGGACAGGTGTCTGGTCACCTGCTGAGAGTATCTGGAGGTGGCTGTGGTGTCAGAGGTGTGACATTATCCAGATTGGATGAAACTGAGAGATAGGTGTTTTCTAATAGAGAAAGAAGAGAGAAACAGGATTTCTGCTGAGGGGCACTGGGGCACCGGGAACAGCTGCACCCAGTCTTCTCACAGTCTTCATGTCAGTCAAAAACCCCACAGCTGGGACAGCATTTTTGCTCTTGATACTAATAGTAATAGAAAAATGTAATGAAATGGTGCCAGAGCTCTGATGACTATGTAACTGGTCCATCTGAAGGTGGGTGGCAGAGGATGCTTCAGGGTCACACTGGGCTGCCCCAGGTATGTCCCACATAAGGAGTAGGTGGGTATGATGCAGTCTCCTTCCCACCTCCCAGCTTCCCTGCCAGAACTAGAAGGGGTGATGCCCACAGCTTATTCAGCATGTTTTGGAGTTCTCAGAGGTAGGAAGTGCTGAGAGATGAGCCTGTGGGCACAGCTGGCATTTGCGGCAGCCATCCAGCATTTTCAGCTTGCCATTCAAGTTAAGGAACATCCCACAGGAGTGTATGGGGCGTCTCACACTTGGCTCTATGCTGTCTGTGCAAGCATGCAAGCAGCTCTCCAGACTTCATCACAGTTTCACAGTGTTTACTCTTTCCTTTAAATCTAGTTCACAGCCATGTGGTGAATATAAAGTTCATATTAACATTCCCTGTTTGACGTTACAAAGGTGTAACAACTCACAGCTCTAAAGGGTTAACAATATCTTGGAAGATGTTTTCAGTGCTCATCAGTTGTGACAGATAATTATGGATTTGAAGAGATTTGCAATTTGTTTATAAATACAACTTCAAAAACTTTCTTCTGAGACATCTTCAGCAAACTGCTCAGCTTCATTGTTAATTAAGAAATCACATTTACACATGCATTTAAAAGTGCCAAGAAATTACAGGAGCACTGCCACTTCCACTTTAAATTTTAAATTTGATAATCTTCTGACTAGAGAAAAGAGAGGAACCCTGAGGGATGAGCAAACATAAAGAGCATATATGCTGTCACACTGGCTCTGTTTTATCTCATTCTTTTGAAATTCCTGCCATGAATTTGTTGTTAGATGTATTTCTGACTGAGTGGGTCCATGGACTGGTTTGACAATCCTGACTCTATGTCAACTTTCTATCTTAAAATATATAGCCCAATAGTAGCTGATTTAAGTTTTGAGTATTTTAGTGTATTGCTGGCCAACATATTATCTAATTAGAGAATCTCATAGAGTGTACTTGGAGGACATCCAGTTTACACCTTTTCTTTCTTCTTTCTTTCTTAAGTAGATCAGGCTTTCCAAGATGCGTGTGTGGTGTTTCAGCATACACATGGTGAGAAAGAGCTCCAAATGCAGTCTACCAGCAGCACAGCCCTCTCTCAGCACCAGCTCCATCCGTGTGTTCAGGGCAGATATTTTATTTTGAGAGGTCCCTTCCCAGACAGAGAGCTGCTCAAGTGGCTCAACATCCTGGGAAGATGCAGCCTAAATCTTTTCAGGAGCTTTCTATAAAAGGGTGCCACTGCTTTGTTGTCATTATACCAGAGAGTCTCCTACATTTACACAGTATCAGGAATATATTTCATGCTCACTAGCCAATGACTGATGGTACTTCCCTTATCAAAATCCACATTTTGCACTGCAGGGTGAATTCCTTCCCACATTCTTTCCAGTTCTGATTTTCAAGGTTAGCCTTGTGCAGAAATGTGTGCTCCACCTTTCCATATGTGCAAAAATGCAAATCCCACAATTGTTAATCTAACGGCTCCATTACAAATCTGTGCATATGAGATTGCACCCAGCAGCTTCACAGTAAATATGGCTTATTAGAGATCCCCCAGGACAGCGAGTCCTCTTGTGTCAACTCTGCAAAAGGAGCCTAACTTTAAGGATGCTCAGCTGGAGTACTCTGCACCCTGAAAGTGTTCAAATCCATGAACACACTGTGTCTGCCTCTTTTGGA
This sequence comes from Entomyzon cyanotis, assembly GCA_024500445.1. Lineage (NCBI taxonomy): Eukaryota > Metazoa > Chordata > Aves > Passeriformes > Meliphagidae > Entomyzon > Entomyzon cyanotis. The sequence goes on along the minus strand of JAKEPQ010001018.1, from coordinate 44,335,908 downwards.
ATATTGGGAGCACCCTTTCTTTGTATGCTGGAGCTGGAAACAGGGATGAACCCAGAGCTGCACAATACAGTTCCCAACTCCATCAATTATTTTTTCTCTCTTGCATAGATGTGTTTTTATCCAAGCCCATCTTTCTTCTTCCTTGACTCAAGCAACTTGAATATTCAGCCCTGTCTATGACCATAGGTGAATATTCAGCCCTCGACCATGCAGCCTGATTTGGGTTACTTGTAAGTTCAAGTATATGTGAATTTGGAAATCTAGCTCAGATCCATGTCTGGCTAGAAACACTACTGATATGAACTGAGATAGTAAAATTATCTCAGTTCCTCTGATCTCCCTTCCAGAATAAGTAATTATCCTGTGGGTAGATGGTCTTTTCCAGCTGTTAAGCCCCAATCGCATTGAAAAGTTCTCCAGAGACCACCTCAAATAACACACAACTGCCTAACAGCAACAAAAACTCCAGCAAACAGGGTACAGTGAGCAATCAGAATTTCTACCTGGACCCCACCTACCTGCAGCACCCTTAGGGCAATGCATGGCCCTCCTGAGAGCAGCATGCACAGCCTTAGCTACAACATACTACTCCTTAGCACTGTTCACATCCCACAGACAGAACAAAGTTACATCCAGCTTCAACAAATGGAAGGAATAAATTTGGATGTTGTTCTGTAAGGGAATATTTATGGGTTGACATATGGAACAGGGGAGTGAAGTGGGCATCTCAGGGACTGCTGGGTGCTGACCTTCTTTGCTTCATGGTATTGCTATACCTGCTTGATAAGGATCATATACTCTCAATTAAGCACCATGCTTCATTTTTTTTTCCTTGTCTTTGTTTTTGATTCGAGAGCCAAAGTTCTGGACACCAGCAAAAGAAACTACTCAAGGTTTTAGGAAGAATTTGTGTCTGTGTCTAACAGAACAGTTTAACTCTCAATAGCTATGAGGCCATCCAGCCCTGAAAGATCCATAAATTCACCACGTACTTCCTGGACAATTCTCCTACCTGCCCGCCCTGCTGAACTCAGCAGAGCAGCAGAGCCCATATTTACAGGGGCCAGGTATCTGTGAGGTCAAACACCGGAGAAAGCCCAGCACAGCTGATCCTGGGCTAATGGTATGACCCATGTGTGTGGTTAAAGGCCACTCAACAGAGGATGTGCACAGAGAGCACAGATGTGCTTCTTTCTAGGACTTCCAAACTCTGAAGGGTTTAACATCATATTTTAATAATGTGCTGGTGCCACAGGTTTTAACGTGTGGGTTTCTTCCTAAGTTTTAAAAGAAAAAAACACATCCCGAAGTCCCATAAATCCCATGGGTATTATGATACCATCATGCAGTTGCTATCAGGCTGGCTGGGACAGCATCCATAGGCAGTGATTGCTGTCCTCATGAACCATCTGAACCCTTTACAGCTTAGGTGCTTCTATTGCATTTTTTTTCCCAGTCAGTATTTCAGGGTACAAATATTTTGACTTATTTTCATCAAGCTTTAACTTCGGACTTGGCTCTTTCCAGCTCTTTCCTCTCTTCTGTCCCTTCCACACCACCTGTTTCTTCCCTGAGTTTGCTCCTCATCTAGGCAACTCTATGTGCTTAAAATAAATCTCGAGGACAAAGCTAGGGTTTTACCTGGACCAAATGTTTTAAGACAGACATTTGTCTGGCTGTTTTGATTAAATCCTGAGCATTGGCATAAGGTATACAAAGTGATACTTACCCAATTGTGATTGGATTTGCTCCAGTTAAATCTATATTCTCATTTGCTCCTTTACCCTTAGTTTTGCAAGGTAATGCCATCTCAGAGAGCAACTGAAGCCAGCTGTGGCATTGGAAAGCTGTTATCTCCCAGCCTTGAACTTGGACACTTTGTATTTGACATGTTCACAAGCTACATCCTAGTGCAATTTTCTCACTCTCCACACCAGTTCAGTTCCTAAAATGATTTCGTAACACCCCAATGTGCACAGTTATAAACCAAGTTCAAAGTGGCTGGTATTGAGTCTGCTTCATATGAGGAGGTATGAGCCAAAGTCAGTGTGCTTCCTTATGAGAAAATTTTGTTGATTTACTGCAATCAATTCAGCAACTCAGCTTGTGAAATATGTTGCACTTCTGTAGAGCTGTCCTCACACAAGAGAGGAAGAAATGTCAGGCTTCAGGGAGGGATCAGCTGCTGGTCAGACCCACTCTTGCAAATGCAAGCAAGGCCCAGCTGTGTCTCCACACTCCAGCCTGGCTGGCAGCTGCTGAGGGGCTTCACCCTCCAATTTCTTCACGGCAAGGTGGCACATGTGTCTGTTGAGCCATGACTCAGCTGAAGCCTCCTAAAACCCACATCAGTGAGGTAGCACATCCCTAGGCAATTGGGCAGGCTCCTCTGGTGGCTCCCTCAGTGGCTGCCAGGCCCTTCCATTGGGCTCACACCTTGCTCTTGTGGCCCCCTGGCAGAGGACACAGCAGGGTAAACCCCTGTGCTTGAAGAAGTCTGGTCCTCCATGGTGGGAAGGAACCATTTCAGAGCCCTGACTGCAGTGCTCAACACCTGGACTTGTGTTGTGTGTTAGTCCTGATGCTCCTCAGAGCTTAAAAGCAGGGTGCCATATACATGAAGAAAATCCATGGGCAGCCTGTAGGAGCACATTCCTGCTTCCCATCAGAGCTGCTTCATAGGTTCACCACCCATCTGCATGTTAAGGTTTTGGCTGGTTTTGCCTCTTCCTCCCTGTGAAATTTCATCATTTTGTTTAATTGAGAAAGTCAACCACTAGATTCGAGAGATGAATTACCCTACTGCTGCAAGAAAGTTTGACATTTAGTAGCTTAGAGGATATTTATGAGCAAAGTAGTTGTTATTCTGAAATACAACATCATTTGTAGAAATTCCCCATTGGGGAAAAATAATCAATGACACATAGAAGGTGCTAAAGCCCCATCAAAATAACATCTTAACTGTTCCTTAAAATGGTGACTTGTACACAAATGATGAAAAACAGCTCAGAAAGTTAACCACTTTAGTCCTGGAGCAATGTAAGCATTTTAAGACAGATTTACAGTGCACTGAAAATCTGATTATGTAAACTATCATAAATGGATTCAGTGTGTTAGAGGCCAACACTAAATCTTCATCTGTTTACTGGAAAAAAGGCAGTAGGGAGCTATACATTAAATGAAGATTGATTTCAGAAAATGTAGCAGAAATGAAATATGCTGACATAATGAGTAAGCAGAAAGAAAGAAAGCATAAAATTAACAATTGTCAGCTCTTGCTCCAGGATTACAACTATAAACTAGAGAACGACATTTATTGTAATGCTAGTCCTTGAGATGAACTGCAAAAGTTTTGATAGAGCTTGTCGAAACTTTCCAGGTTCCTGGTTCAAAATCTGTGCTGCAATTATGCCTGGTCATTAAAACTAATGGAGACATTCCTGAAAATTCTGTGCACAAGCTCCTGCCTTTCCTCTCAGGAACGAGCCCTGAAGGGCATGATTTCAGATGTCAGAAATAAAGATATGAGGGCCTTCTGCACCACTCTGCTCTCCCCTGACACCTTAGTGTTTTTCACCTGCAGCCTCAGCCAGCCAAAATACTTTGTCAGTCTCATCACTTTGTAAATATTATTTTGATGCTATTGGACAATGCATCATTAGCAGACAGAGCTGCAGCTCTTGCAAGGTGCAGTGGAGTCAGGAACAGGGAGGGAAACCCTGGCTCTGGGCACCAGCTGGAGCGGGGAACTTTCACTATCCTTGGGAGGCAAACCACAGTTCATGGATATCCTACTCTCTGGGACTGAATCAAAGAGTGAGAGAAACAGGAAGAAAGGTTTTCTTCCAGAGCATGAAGGTGGATGACACAGATGAGAAGGTTGCGTTATGGAGCATCTTGTTCTGGATATGGTTTTTAAAGGCCTAGAAGGAATAAAGCCTCCTTAAATATGCTTATGAAATGGCACTCAAAAGAATTCATCACCACTGTCTATGATGTAAGAGTACATTTTTATACCCTCTTGTTTGAAACCAGCACGGCCATAAGTTGGTGGGGTGGTGCATTTCAGAAGTGGAGGCCACTGAGTCTGATTCTGGCTGTTCCCATCACAGCAGCACCCCTTGGGGTCCACCACACTCAGGGTGCTTTGTTTCAGAAATCACATCATGAGGGATTTTTTTTGGCTTTTTGGTTATTCCTCAGTGAATATACCTACTGTTTGGTTTGGTCCAAAGCATCACAGCAGTTACTGTGAACACTGTAGAACTTTTAATCTCTCTTTTTTTACCTACCTATCTAGGCTGCAATTTTATAACTGTATTTAAATTGCCATAATCCTTCTTTAAATTTATTTTCACTGAAATTGATTATAATCCTGAAAGGGCTTATATGTGATTCAATAAATATTTGTTGTTAAAATGCTATGGCTTTTTAGTTCTTGCTAGGCTCTTCTTGTCTCTCTTCCTCCCCAAAAGGATTGTTCAGCAAAAGTGCTTAATGCTACTTGTATTAATGCTAGTTGTATTTAAAAAGTAGCCAGTGGCATTAGAGTTGGGATCAGATACTATCTTTTTACTAGGTGTATACATCAAAATAAATAATGAAAAAAACCAAAACAGGGAAACCACCCAATGGAGCATTTCAGATCCTGAAAAGAACATATTATGCTGCCCATTTTGAAACTAGGTCTCTAAATCTGTAGCTTGGCAAAATAGCAATAAAACAACTTCATTTTGTCATGTATTTGTCATGCCAATTGATCCAGTGGATCTGCCCAAATATTATCTATGCAACAAAAATATAATAAAAGAAAGAACAATAAGTCATATAGAGAGGAGTGGGAGACTATGTCTGGATAACAGAGCAGGTTATTTCATCAGATCTCAAAATACATGTTTCTGACTCAGCCAGGGCAGAATGCATCACCATCACTGCAGGCGTTCTGCATCGTAACCATCAATGCTAGAACATGTCGTGCAAGCTGTCTCGGGAGTCAGAAAGGGAACCCACACTTTTTTAACAGGAGTCACCTCATGCTAATGCTGATATTTAATCTAGTGAAGGTGAATCTGACACAGATGGGTGCGCATTGGCATCTGCAGTGAGGTGAGATCTTTAGACTGAGTCACTTAATCTGCCTTAAAATGTCATCGTGGGATTGATTGTCCCAGATTTTCCTATTCACACAGAGCAGAATTCAAAGAGGAAGGAAACAAGAAGGAACTCGTGTGAAGAATCTGATGTGACCTGGTACCCCAGAGAAGAGTCACTCTGATCTCTCTCTCATAGCCAGGAGACAGGCGGATGGATAACACCCATCACTGTCAGCACACAGACACATCCATTACCTGCAGTGACAAAGTCATGAAACTTCCATTTCTGCTGTAGGTGTACAATTATAGTAAGAGAAATATCTGAGTCACGGGCGTAATTCCGCCTCCCTTCAGGTATGTGACACATAAGGTAATAATCAGTTGAAGGACTGGAAAATACTGATCACTGTTCATTCAATATTGGTGAATCACAAGAGGAAGTTTATTGGATGTGGTATACAGAGAATATGTGGTTTGAAAAGTGTGAGGGGCAGCATATTAGTTCTGGGTCTATCAAAGTGTATTTTTTGCTGGAAGACAAGTGCATCTCTTATTACAGCCCTACACTTTTAACTGGATTCTTCCAGCCAATGTCTGGAGTTAAAGGTTTTCTTCTTTTAAATCTATATAAAAATATCTCAGGGTATGGAAGAATACATATATAATATCTGCACAACCTTTCCCAGTCATATAATTATTCAGTGTACAAGTAGAGTGCAGTTGTAACAACAGAAAACTCTAATGTCTACATAAATCCAGTTTAGAATTAAACTGACACCTAAAGATACTTTAAGGAAGGTATTTAATTTTCTTTCTTACTCTAGTGTAATTAGTGGAAAGATATAGGGTCGTTGATGGAAAGAAGCAGGGTCATTTAGATACCTTATTTAAACATTTCTCTCTCCTCATACTGTGTTGTGATTTGGGTAAAACCCTTTTGGTGCTTGTTGCAGTTGTGTAACAACTGATATTCTGCTAGTAAAGCACCAAGCAGTAAAATTACCCTTTATTTGGGAAAGGCTCATCAGAAAGGTTACTGCTGAAGCACAGATCACATCTCGGTGTCAGGCAGAAGTTGCCCCATCAAGCCACCTAATTTCCTAGGAAGAGGCTGCAGTAAGGACCACCCAAGCACTGAGGTTGGTGACATCATCTCTGCATCCTTAGAAAATGCTGGAAAACATCCAAAGCCAGGAGAAGGAAAAGCCACAATCACAGGCAGGCCTGGATCAAAACGTAGAAAGAAATTAACTGGCTTCAGTGTGACTTACTCTTGGACAACCCCTGTGGGCTGCTACTTCCTATCTGAATTTCTTCTCCACATTACAGTCCAGCAGGCAATTTTTTATTCAGCCTTTTAATGACTTTGATCTGACCCATACCTGGTCTTTTAATGTTTACTTCTTTTCCAATCTTCTGTAGCTACACAAATCCTCCAAGATATCATCAGCTCCCCACTGGAGCCTCAGGAGAGCTGGGACAGTCTGGCTGTAGGACACAAGGAACCATGCAGGTCTGTGAAAGCTCAGAACAGAGATTGTTCATGGCATTTTACCAACTTTGCTTGGATCTAGTTAGACTTAGTTGGAACTCATATTAGATGTGGCTTTTCAGATGGACCTAAGACATTTGAAATGACCCAAACCACCTCCTTCACACTGTGCCTAAGCCTGTGATGAATCCTGATGATTCAACAGGAGCTCAGCAGGGAATATGATACATGTACAGGTGTACATGGTCAGCTCGCATCCAGATGGGTTTTTAGAGAGAAAGCCTTAGCTTTGTCCTGAATGGAAGTAGTTTGACTATCTCCAGACCCAACCAGACTCTGGAATATGCAATGTTTTATACCTGTGGTGCTGGTGCTAATGAGCCATGTTGGACACTAGCTGGTTCTTTATCTGTGGCACAGATAATCTACAAACTGGGTAATTCAACCACAGATTCCTGAGAGCTGGTTTTAGCTGCAAACACCTTCATGGTTGCTTCAGCCATATCCCTAAATACAGTAGAGTGATTCTCATTAGACCAAATCAAGCTGAAAAAATGTAATTGAAGGAGTGTTCCCTAATCTGTTCCTTCTAGTCTCAGTTCTTCCCCTTTCAACAGTGCTGTTAATTGCATTAAATATCTGATAGCTGTTAATCTTTTTTGCAAAGGTGAACACACTAAAAAAACTTATTAGGTAACCTGAGTGATCATGGAAGTCCTAATGGAATAAAGACTTGCTTTCAAAGGGGTGGTAGCATTGGCCAGTTCTACCAATCTTATACAGGCAAAAGAAACTGATGCTTGCTGTGAAAACATCCTGCCTTCTGAGTGATTCCTTCTTGGAAAGAGGAAGCTTAAGCACTGCTTTGCCAAAGCAGTAGAGGAGCATGGGACTATCTGCACAAACCATCGCTGAAGTCTGACAAGGCAGGAAGGTGCAAAGAAAACAAGCAATGGAACAGCTGTGAGAGCATGAGCTCCCTATCTCCTCAGATTATGCTTTCACCCACAGGTGGAGCAGAAAGCAAAAGCAGCAGGCATTAGAAAGAGAGCAACTATAAACTCAATGCAAGCTCAATATTTGGTAACTTCCCTGCCTCCAGTTCTCTGTCTCTTGTGTCCTGTCTGCTAGTCTTCAGCCCATTCAGCTGTGACAGCACAACCGTTTACAGGACTGTATTTTGAACTGGATTAGGGACCTGATACAATTTTAAAAAAAAATCCTGCCAAGAAATGTCATTTGTGTGATGGAAATGAATGATTGTGAGAATAACTGAAATGAGCATTGCCCCAGAACACATGGCATTAAGAAATCACAGCCCAGCTCCATGGCCAGCCTGCTCTGCATTGTTCGGATTTACAAAAGGAGCTGCCATTAGAAGCGGGGAGTCATCTTTCCTGGGATTTTTAAAAAAAAATTTGTTTTGTTTTAAATAACTAAGCACTGATGTCTTCCATCACAACAAATATTGTGGCTGTCTTATTCAGTGTTTATGTTTGCCATTTTTTGTCATGAAAATGAAATTCAAAGATGGAAAAGGGCTGGGAGGTGAAAGTACGTACATATCAGCAGTTGCATTCAGAACAATAAGGAAGCAAATTACAGCAAAACAAAGCTTTATAAACCCAACAAAGTCATAGTAAAGGCTACACTTAAAAAAAAAATTAGAAAAGGTTTCTCTTTGGCAAAAGACAAAGCTGCACTCCAGAGGAGCTGAGCGTTCACCTATGGCACAAGGGCTGTGACTCCTGCCAGCAAGGCTTTCAGGGCAAAGTACACATCTTACCTGTCCTCATGTTCCTGACCAGAAACCTAAAAGGGTGGAGTTGCTCCTATTTTTTCTGAGATTTTTCTTTTTGTCCATAGCAGTGGTTGAAATTCTCAGGCTACCTCAATATCACCACATTTAACAGTACTAGGAATGTCCTTCCACACTCCCTATCCTCCACACCACAAATTTTCAGGACAGATTTTGGCACATTTTGACCAGTGCCAAGTTGCTCTCCCCCAATCAGTTCCTGGGTAGAGTTCAGTACCACTGTAGGCCAGGGACTGCTCCCAGAACCAGTTGCCATGTGGCCACCCTGTTTTGGAGGGTAAGACAGTTTAATGTTATGGACGCAGGCTGCTCTTTGCCAACTGGCCTCAGTGACAGGGAATGGCCCCAGGCACATTTAATTTGCTAGTACAGACAACTTCAGTTTCTTTGGGCTGTGGTCCCTCTCTCACTCACTTGTGTTTTAAACCCCTTTTGGTAATATTTTGCTTGTCAGCTGATAGCTATTTTAGACAGCAATTTAAGGATCTAGCAGAATTCCTTGTTTTATTTTCCTAGAATGAGTCCACTGTAAATCTTCAGGTGTCCTGAGGCTTTATAGCCACCTCCTGCAGAGCTGGAATAGCTGCTAGCAACTGGCAGCCATGCTGAGTATTTTGGTAATGGAAGAGACAAATCCTTTTTATATTTTTGGTTTGCAAGTGCTTGCAAATACTCTTTCTTTTCTTGTACTAGAAGTCCAGAGATTTACCTGAGCTGGCACTTTGAGGAAAAAACCAAGCACTTCTCACCAGCTCAAAGCACAGTGGCAAGCCATAACCCTAATTTGCTGTTCTGTTTTAGGGAGTTGCCCTTATGAAACTGTCATCTGGAGAGGAGAATCAGGAGTCAGCCCCTGGTGTCCTGTAATTTCTGTGTATATAAGCTCTGCCTGCATTCTGTCCTCTGTGTGTGTGTGTAGCACAGTCAGAGCTGCTGTATGTTGGAGAGCCAGGCAAATACTAATGCCCAATTTAACATGCAGCTCATGTGCCTTTAAATAGCAGCGAGAGGCGAGCCAAGCCATCCACTGCAGCAATTTCTGGACATATGTGCAGAGCCCCCCTCCTCCCCTGAGCCCTCCCAGCCCCGAGCTGCGAGCACACACGAGCTGCTCAGAGGGGCAGGGATTGGTGCTGCTGCCTGTCATTTCACAGTCACCCCACTGACGTCTCCTCCACGCTGTTGACTTGATCCCGTTTCCAGCCAATATAATTATAACATGGAGAATCAACAACAGTTAACGATTTAGGTTAAATGTAATTTAATGCCCAGAGATTGCTGCTCTTAGATGAGATTTTGCTTCACTTGAACCATGCAAAGAATGTGAAGAGCCTGCATACTTCTGCTAAAGTAATTCTGGACAAAGGAAAGATTGACACTGCTTTCTTCAGACTCTATTAAATGCTTGAGCGACTTTGGCATGAGTTTCTAATCTGTCATTGCTCTTGGAATTCCACATGAGAGAATGGGACCTGAGAGCAGAGATTCCAAATCCACAAATCCATCCTTTTTGGGGGGATGGTGTCCATATATATGGATATATTCTCCTTAAAGAAGTAGAGCTCAAAACGCCTGATCATCTCTAAGGGTTTGCTTTGTCCCTTGGAGAGAGTATGCCTAATATTTCACTTGCAATGCCATTGTACCCATAAACTGTGGAAGATAGCATGAAATGTTGCTGTTACAAGGTCTGAAAAATACTCACACGAGCCTAGAAACTCAAAGAGCCCATCACAGAGTGCTCTTGTGCTCCTGGGATGGCTGCCAAGCAAGGCATGCAGATTGCTGTCGCTGAGCTTTTGAGTGATGAGAAAATGACTGGGACTGCTCAGCACAGCAGACACTCCCTGGAGCACCCAGAGAGGTCAGTCAGCACGGCTGCTGCCTTGGGGAGCCAGTTTCTAGGTGGATTGTGCTAGATCCTGGTCCCAGAACCAGGGCCAGATCCTGAACACACATTTCAACACAGGTTTCCAGCCAGTATATCAATCCAAGAGGAAGCTTCCTAACCAGGGATTATGGCTTTAGAGCTCTTTTGCCTTCTCTGCAGATGCAAGACAACCATCATTCCTCCAGGATTCGAAGCTTCCACTGCCTGACTAGGACGGCAAATATTTGTGATTGAAATTGCCAGCTATCCTCTAATTCCTAAGAAACTCAGCAAAAAATAGCCTCAGCAACCTTTTGGGATTTGGTGGCAATGAGCCTTTTGTTAATCTTTAGTACTGAAAGAAAAATGTTATCATCTGACACGCTCATGTATTTTTATTAAGTTATTTAAGAGCTTGACTTTGTCAGGATCTATTAACTCATACCTCTGTGCTCCTGAGCAGCTGCTCTGATGACAGCATTTGGATTTACTGGCAGAAGCTTGTTGGACTGCTGGTTCACAGCACTTAACAAATGGAGAAGCTTCCACGTTCTGTGTTATAGTGTCAAAAAGTCAATGCTTACCATGCTCTTACTGAGTTCTGTAGCCATCAAAGGGCTTAGGAATAGGTGCATACTGCTTGTAAAGCGCTTTGCGCTTGGATGGCAGGAGACAGCTGATTTCCAGGAGCCTGTTGCAAGGGCAGCAGCTCTCCACCATGCTCTCCAAGAGGCTTCAAGCCCACTTTGACTAGCACTAGCTGGGATCATTATGGCAATTTTCCTGATGGTGTCCTAACAGCAATCTCAATACTTGCATGGAGGTTTTTAGCAAAGGGTAGATGCCAACCTAAGAACAACATCTGCAGCTGACAATCACAAAAAACGGTTCTGGCTATAAGTAAAAAAGTCATGAACTAATCACACAAAGAAGAAAGGCATCATTATCCTGTGACTTGAGGTAAAGATCAGTTATATAGAGTGCTTCCCAGCCTACTCAAACTTTTTTAGTTGTTTAGCATTTATAGTTTTCCAAGAGTGTCCGCAGAAACTTCTCCAGCATTGTCAATAGTTTTCATAGCTCATATAGTATAATACCTACTAACACAGTTCAGGTGGGTTGTAGTGTTTTAATGTTAGTATAACCAGAAATGAACATTCAACACCTGGTGATTTACAAATATCTCTCATAGTAATACCAGTTGTTTTGTTCACAAAGGTGTAAAATTGCAGAAACTATATTGCTTAAATGGAGTCCTGAAGTTCATATTTTACATGTAAAACAGACATGTACTTTGATGGTAGTTCACAGAAGAAAGCAAAAAAATTACATTTGATCAAGTGCTTTCCATGTGGCTCTGTGGAAGAATGAGAGTAGAAGCATGTACATTTTGAGCATTTCACATTTAGATCCATCTCTTTACTCTTAGCTGCAGGATTTGTAGTGTAGTGACAGGTTTAGTGATATGGTTGCATAGGCTATGGAAATGGGTGCTTTTCTGATTAGAAGTGGTCACCCAGAGTCGATGGCTCAGTCATGCAATAGGAAGCATCACAGCACTGTTGCCAACTTCTTCTCTTCAGATGAGTTTTCTGTCTGGAAGGACTTGGAATCCCTTTTCAATCACGTGGGTTAGACTAGAGACCCATGAGAAGCACATTCACTGATATGGTTGAGAATGTGTCGGGACTTTCCAAAGGAAGGAAGGAGCAGTGAATCACTGCGAGTACAAAAACACATAGGGCAGTACAGGTTATTCCAACACTGATCATGGGCTGCTTCTATTGTGCACTAAACAGACCCCCAGCTGAAACAAGACCAAACCTGGCAATGTAAGTAAGAAAAAAGATCTGGATAATCACACAGATTACACTGGGTGAACTGGAAGCTTCCAGCAGTCAGCTACAAAGTTATAAAGACTGTCAGCAAGGATAGGAATTATACATCCACTCAAAGGGATATGAAGAATGCAACTACAGCAGGGAACAGTGTCTAAAATAAATCTCAAAGGAAAGGAGGAAATCCACCATGACAGAACTGTGTAAGAAAACAACTGGAGATAAAGAGTGCTCCTGCCCAAAATGGGGCTTTGTACAGTTACTCTGAAGACAAGCCACTAAGTAGAGCTAGCTGGTTTCCTTCCCAGTTCTTTGTTCACTGACCATATCTTCACACACATAATACATAATATTAATGAACAAAAAATTAGTAGCAAGTCATTCACTTACACTTCAGTGATTGTAGGAAAGCATTTGACAACGGTGATGTTGTAGTTAGACACCAAAAATTTACTGATTTCTTTGCAAAATCATTTATATTTTCCAAAACCTTTCTCAGTACACAGGTAATTAAATCATTGCTTTGATGTCACTGCCAGCATAGGCGAAGGGACATCATCTCCCTGCAATGTCTCGTAGTGCTGTGTAACAAATATCTGCACAGAGACTGGAGTCCCAGGGGTGTTTGGCGGTCTTGGTTTGCTGAGGATATCTATTCATCAGCAGATGAGATACAACAAAAGACAAACAGCTTAGTCAGAACAGCAAAACAAAAAGGTCTTATAATCAACAGGTCAGAAAACAAAGGCTATGAAAATAAATATGACCTTACGTGGCAGTGCTGTTCCAGAAGGAGTAACTGCAAGCTTTGTTGTCACATTTATTTACCCAGGCAGTGTATCTCACAGCCCCTGTGACTCTGTCTGTGGTGCAGGGCTCAATGAGCAAGGGAATAAGTCCCTGGGTGAGAATACAGAGTCTAACAGAAATAATGTCTTCACTAAACTGTAGATGAGGGAAAAAGCAAAAGTTTGTTCAAGCCCTGTTTGAGCAACTTTCAGTTGGAGATGTGTATCAGATGTTCATAATAAAAGCATGAGATAAAGAACAACGAAAATTTGAGGTGTATACAATTACCAGTAGATGACCAAAACTAGAAACAAAGAAGGTAGAATCTGTTGGGTGTATCCTGACCATATTGACTTAGTGATCTGAGGGACAGAGGAGAAGATGTTGACATGGGGAATGCCTGCAGGATGAGAAAGACTGGAGAAGTGACCCTGCAGATTAGCAGATGGGTAAAATAAAAAGTATTGCTCTACAATAGGATTACTTAGGGGCAACTGACATCTGTGAGGGTTAGATTGCCTTGGAGCATCCTTGTATGCTGATGTTTTCTTCATATAGAGACCAAGCATACAGTCTTCCCACATTGCCAAAACAATGGTTATATACATGCTGTCTACTATAGGCAGCCCGGAGTTTGCTGTCTGGACCAGTTTTTCCTACTTTACACACTACAAGCCTGTAAACCTGCTAATGGTTGCTTTGGGTATCTCACTTCCAACACAACTCTGTGTGGTGCTGGGCTCACCCTGGTTGGATGCCTGGTGCCCACCAAGCCAATCTATTACTCTCCATCTCAGCTGGGCAGGGGAGAGAAAATATAATGAAAGGTTTGTGGGTTGAGATAAGGACAAGGAGAAATCAGTCACCAGTTACTGTCACAGTCAAAACAGACTCAACAAAGGAAATTATTACCAATCAAATCAGAGTGGGATAATGAGCAATAAAAACAGACCTTGAAACACCTTTCCCCTCTATCCCTTCCTTCTTCCTGGGTCCAACTTCTTCCCCAATTTCTCTACCTCCTCCTCCCCCCATCAGTCCAGGGACATGGGAAATGGGGTTTGCAGTCAGTTCATCACATGTTCTCTCTGTTCCCTTTTCCTCCTCATGCTCTTCTCCTGCTACAGCATGGGGTCCATCACATGAGACAATGAGACACAGTCGTCCAAGAGAGACCTTTCCCACTGGCTGCAGTTCTTCTGTAGTGCTCCAGCACTGCATCCCATATGGGTCCCTCACGTGGGATGCAGTTCCTCAAGAACAGACTGCTCCAGAGTTTATCTTTTAGCAACATAAAAAATTTATTCCTCAAACATTTCAAGGAACTTACATCTCTTGGCACTATGACCCAAAGGAACCTATTTCCAATAAACAAGAAAGATTTTTCTTAACTCATCAAATGTTTCCATTAAACTATGTTAAAAGAGTATTCATCATACAGGGATACAGTCATAGGACAGTAATAATTACACCAAGAAGTTTTGCAAGTTCCAGCATGGCTGTTTACATGCCTATTTTAAAAAACAAATACTTACTGAAGGTGTGTACAAACTGAGGTATTTATTCCTTCATCTCCTAAGGAATATTAGCATATGCTTTTCTATAGGTACATTGAAGACCACAGGCAATTTTTGGAGAACACATCACTCAAATCTCTTCCACAATTCAATAGCTACATATGTAAAGATAAATCTGAAGGAAGGAAGAAGGATTAGATGGATTCAGGGAGATAGAGGACAGAAATTTTCTCGTGTTTTATCCTGAATCTAAAAGGACATCCTTCACTGAAAGTTTTTAACAACAGTGGTGAAAAAGTGTATCTTGGTCAAGGAGCACAGACAACTTCATTGCCTTAGTACAGAAGTTTGGACTGGCCAATTTTTTTAATGCCTCCCTTAGAACAACTGGGGATTCTTTTCTCTTTCTGACCACTTTTGATCCTGAGAAGTTAATGTCCCCAACAGGAGAGAGAGCAAGAGCAGGCTTCCACCACCTCGCCCAGGGTTTTGTTGTCAGTGGCTCACCCCAAAGGCATTGCCGAGGGGGCTTGGGGCAATTCTATTTAGAGGACAAAGGGTTTGTTTCAAGCCAGGTCAGTTCCCGGAGCCAATTTATTGCCTGGCCACCCAAGTGCATGGGCTGGCAAAAGGGAGGAAGGATGGCTTGTGTGCAGAAGCTGGGGGAAAGCAGGACGTATCTCTACCAGGATGTGAACTTTCTCATGGATGTGACCATGAAAAAAGAGCCTAAGTTTTTGCTAAGGCAATGGAGTAATTGTAATTAAAGGTTTGTGTTTCCATTGCAGATCAAGTTTGTCATTGGACTTCAACACACAGAAACCATTATTTAGATGTCCCATTCAACTCAGTTTCAGAGGTAAATCACGGGTCTGGATCTAAGGGCAATGTACCAAATTTTGTCAGCCTGAGTTCAGTGTGTATTTGCACTTCACCTTTCAGATATCTATTTCTTTCCCTTCCCAAGAGGAAACATTGTCATTTACATCCCCTCCTCCAGCATTTTGGGTCTCTTCTGTTCACTTTGGGCCATGAAAGCAGCCAAACTTTATGATAGCAGAACTTGCCCAGAAGTTCTTAACAGAAGGGATAGTCTGGTCAAGAGGCTCTGATGGATGTGGCCCCTTAGGTAAATACCTTCCTTCTCCCTTCCTCATGTGTCTGGAAACCTCCTGGCATGGTCTGGCCTATAATAGAGTAGCTATCCTGTTTCTTCAGCTGGTCTCCTTTTTGCACTCGCATAGGAATTCAGCAACAGCTTTGTACACTTGTTTTTGGACTACAACCCCATCCTCATTTACTTTTAGAGATTTCTGCATTGCAATTTGCATATATAATGCAAAGTTAATTACTGTTTAAATTAAGCACACAAAAATGAAGATCTGATGATCTGTGTTATCAAATCAGGTATAAGATTAACAGCTATTATAAAATAAATAGAATATGTAGATAACTCTTACCATTTTGGTGGCTCTTTTGTAGAGCCATTAATTCTCGGGGATGCATTTGAACATACAAATGGAGAACAAGTTGCTCATACTAAAAATCCAGTCCCATGCTTTGTGTTTCTTTCAATCAGGCTGCTTATGGTTTATAACAACCTGGTATTTTAAGCTTAAATTTTGTCTTTTCTTTTGCTTATCTAAATACAATTTTTAGTAACAGTCTTTGCTAGAAAAAAAAAGAGATCATACAAAAAATTCAATTTTATTAGAACTTCATATTTTGCTATAGTCTGTGTCTGTGTCTGTGTCTCTTTTCTCTAACCCTGAAGCAAAATAATAGCAAAATTACTAAGATTGTTGCCATATTCCATCCCAAGCAGGACTGCAGAAGAACTCTGTGGTCAGCCCTTTTCCATAAATACTCCTCAGGCTCAGACCACTCTCTGAGGAAGCAGGGTTCAGGTCCCACATGAACAAATGGGCATTTTAGGTGAGACTTCTACTGCATGGATATTACTGACCATAGAGTGTTGCATAAATTGTGCATATCTTCTCCCCAGTGAAGAGCCAAAACTACTTGGTACACTTTTCTCATACATACAAATAGTTTGTGAATAACTAAAACAACATTTGAGGGCAAATTTGCTATTTGCAGTAAAAAAAGAAAAGCTACAATTTACCAGCTGCAGCTGCGTCTTGTGTTTTTTATGCCATGCTTAGTGATACATCTGAGAGGAAGTGAAGATGTTTTCTAAGAACAAAGTTAATTATTCAGTAGCAGTTCTTAAAGTGATCAAAAAGAAAGGTGTAAGCGACTTCGGGTTTTTTAAATACAAAAGAGCTATTCTTTGAGGTATTGATCAAAGTAAAAAGAAAGACGAATGAATTAGGGATTGGTTTCAATACTATGCGTAGGGTTTTGCTGAGACAGAATGGATTATTTTCCCAAAAAACAGCAGTGTAAAGGTAGTAAAGATAAATTACTTTACTAAAAACAACCTCCACATTGTTTTTCCAGTATTCAGTATTTTTAATTTTGGACTAAGAAGTGAACATTCTTTGGGAAAATAAAACCCAAGCAGTATCTGAATTGTTCTTTTATTTAAATGAAATAAGCATAGCTGTAACAGTGGA
This sequence comes from Entomyzon cyanotis, assembly GCA_024500445.1. NCBI lineage: Eukaryota > Metazoa > Chordata > Aves > Passeriformes > Meliphagidae > Entomyzon > Entomyzon cyanotis. The sequence continues at coordinate 44,318,911 of JAKEPQ010001018.1, read as the reverse complement.
GAAAAAAATAAACAAAGAAAATAAAGACAAAAGCAGGAAGTAAGGAAAGGCTTTTAGTAGTATTATTTGTTTGCTTTGTGTCCATGTTGAACAGCACAAGCCATGAAGCAATACCCCATTTTATGAGGCACTGTGCAATCACAAAAGGAAAGGACAGGGTGTGATCTGAGTAGTTCACTGTTTAAATATAGCACTGCATACAACAGGCAAGTATTGACTAATGCAGGGGGACAAGGACAAGCAGTCCTGCACGCCTAATGCCTGATGTGGCTGTACCAAAGGACAGTCCAGAGCGACTCAGGCATGTGGTTTTGGGGATCTCTCCTTGGCAGTGCTGGCCGTGAGGTCACACTCGAATGTTTTTGCTGGAAGATGTGACAACATGATGGTGGATTGTGGTTGGGGAACACCTTTCAGGCCAGAAGGGAGATGATAAGAAGCACTGGTTTTGAGAAAGGGCTTGTGAGTGAAGATAAGGTTTATAAGGGGGCAGTGGAGAGGTGCTAGAAACAGGGCTGTGAGAGCTGGAAATTATTTCTTTGCTCCTGGGTGATGTCTGGAGTGTTCTCCCAGTTCAGATATAACATCCTCAGGTGAATGAACACCCATTTTCTTGGGGGATCAAACAAGCCTGACATGAAGTTGAAAGCTGAGTCAATGGAACTCCTCCCTTGAATCCTTTAGGTATCTAGAACAAAATTGAAATGGTTTATTGCCCTGAGCTGGGAGGGAAGAAGCACTCCAGCCAACCTGGATCACCTGGAGGTAGAAATTGCAGCCAAGGGTCAAACCAAAGACAGGAGATAAGTATTTCAGGAAGTAGAGATGGGTCAAAGTACCACTCCCCAGCTCAGCTTAGGTAGGATTTTATTTTTTATTGCTTCCAGATCAGCAAAAAGGCAGGAGGTACCCACAGCTTTACCAAGCTTTTCTTAAGCTAAAGCGATTTTTTAACAGGACAAAACCTACAAAAATTAAACATCAACACAATTTAGGACAACTAACACAGAGTTCTAAAACCAAAGTTCCTGAAGCATATTACAGTCCTGTGTAGCACTGAAGGAACAATGCTGCAAATATTGTCCCACCATCTCCGGACAATATAACTTTCTGCAATTACCACTCTCCCTAAGAGTTTGCTGACCCTTTCCTTCAGCCAAGCAAGTTCACTGGTTCCTGGTCACAACAGTGCCTTTGGCAGCACCTCTTGGCCACCTGGCTGAGGACTTATCCAGAAGCCCAATCTCCCTTGATTCCTGCTGTTGGCAATGTGAGCAGGTAACTCAGGTGTTAGGATGAATCACCCACCAGAAATGCTTCACTTATTCTCTTGGTTGACTCTGTGTGGGGCAAGTAGGCTTGCCACTCAAGTCTCTCATTTAATTCTCTAACATGGGATGAAAATAAGTGTCTGTAAGGCTCAGCTTGCAATAGCTTTTTAAATTATCCTTCTGTTTGTTTCTAAGCTTGTAAATCACACTTTTATTTAAACCCTTAATGCACAGATTTTATCCCACAGGTGTGACAGGAAGGTGCATGTCACCAGGAGGGCACAACACATCATCCTTCTGGGAATGTAAAGAAGTAACAAAACCCCATGATTCACATTCCTGTGTTTAAACATCTGAGGGTAAAAACATCTACTCCGAATGTGTAACTGAAGAAAATTGCTGTTTATGAGGTGGTATTGTCAGAAAAACAATTGATGCAAAAGACGCTGCCCTTTAGGGAGAGGAAAAGAAAGACAACAACAATGAGATAAGGCCATAAGAGAGTAGGAGAGGGGAGAGGGACAATGCCGGCAGAAGAAATGTTTTATGACTTTCAAAGGCAATTCTCTCCCGAATCCACAAGTGAAACTGTTGTCCATTGAACATTAATGGATACATTGGCTTCTGCTTGACCTGAGACTGGTCCATAGGAAATTTATTCAGTAAGGCTTTTAAGTCTAATCATGGACCTCTGATAACTTTTGAGGACAACTTTCCAGCAGATTTATTACTTATTTAGTCCATATTTTCTTAGCTTGCTGTTGAGAGAATTTTGTAGAGAAATACCAAAGTCTTGCTGATGTCACTGGTTGTTTCTCTGACTCACTGGTGTTTATCCAAGAATGCTGTACAAGTGAGTATCCAGTTTCTGGATGGATGTGCCTTGTAAGCAGTTGAGACTGGGAACTTTATCAGTGTTATCAGTAACTACCAGGATACTCCTATTCAAGCCATGATAAAGGCTAACTTTTTTTTTCTGTGTTCTTAATTTTCTCAATATTTTTCTGAGAACTGAAGCTTGCTAGACTGGTCTATTATTCCCTGAAAGCTTCTTTCCCGCCCTTTCTGAATATATTTAAATGTGTGTGTACTTCTCTTTCAGTCCTCTGAAACATCACCATCCTCCTTGAGTATCCAAAGGCACTGACTACTAGGTCTGCAGTTGCTTCTGCTGGCTTCTAACAACTCTAGGATTAATTGCAAGTCCAGGAAATTTGAAAACACATTCTCTTCTATGTACTCTGAAACTTATTTTTTGCCTGCTCAGGCTTCAACATTTACTGTAGTCATCTGTAGGAGCCGTGGTAGTGTTCAGAACCCAGATGAAAGCCCCAGTGAAGACAAATGCAAAAAATCCCATTAGATATTATTGAGCTCTTTGTTCCAACCTGTGCTCAGTGAGAAAATTATGTGCATTAACAAAATGAGAAGCAATTTATACAAGCAAAAATAAAGGAAAGATGGGAAAAGGTCTGGTATGGATGGACGATTTCAACGTTGCACAGTGACAAACCTTTTAGAGAGCTGATGAAATTTGTTAATGAAGCCCTAATTGTCTGAATTACCAATAACTTCTTTTGTGTAGTCATGAGGAATTCTTGAGCTATCAAGAATAAAATCAAAGCAAGTTGAGAGCAATATAGGCTTTCAAGAGACACAGTAAGAGTGGTGGTAGTGCCTGCTGTGTTTCACTAATCTAATCACAGCCAGGAGAAAAGCAGTAGAAAGGATAGTGAAGCAAGAGTCTCTGTAGCAGACAGCATGAACTTCAAAAGAGCACTTCATGCTGTATGAAATCAATTGCATATTTACAGTAGTATGAACATGGAGAGCATTGGCAGCTTGGACATAATTCTCCTGGATTTACATGAGGGATATATATCCATTTAAAAAAAAATGTGTTGTACTTCCCATGTTTAGGAGACTAGCTGAAGAACTGTAATAATGATATCTTTCAGTTTCCCTCTTTCAGCTTCTCTGGTTTTTTCTCTTCAGCTTTTTGTTTTCTCTGCAGGTCCCTCTGAGTAACACCCCCCCCTCCTGTGCCACCTTGACTCACTTGGCACTTTTCTTCTGCTGCCCCACACTGTTTCTGACCAGCTCCACATGGTTCTTTGCTCAGATCCTTCAAACTGGCAGTGCAAGCAGCCTGCCTGACAAGTGCAAGCCAAGCAGAGAGGGGTGCTTGGAAATCCTTGCCATGAGGTGTCTCCCAAGCATCTCCTACCCTGGATGTACCTCACTTCAGATCTCCTGAGCTCCTTCTCCCATGTCCCTTCCGTTTAAAAATAAGAATATAGAAGGAGGTCTTGCCTCTTTTCAGTGGCTGGGGACAAGTGCATTTGCCCAGGAAATGTGATGGCAGTTCCTGAGGATCAAACCCTTGTCCATCAGTGAGGTCCCCCTCTCTGGACTGCACTGACAAGTAGGAGAAGAGGCAACTTCTGCCTCCCCATGTAGGTGCAACACTACCACATAGAGAGGCAGGCTGAGAAACAGGATTTCAGGAGGGTCATTAGTGGCTGTGTTGATGGGGACATGGAGAGTGGACAGCAGGGTTGGCTCACACCCACCTTCCTCCCTGGTGCTCAGAGCTGCTGCCAACACACCACTGCTTCCTTTCCTTAAAGCTTATTGAAAGGAAGCAAATGGCATGGGAACAGCCGTAGATTTTGCTTTCTTGACAACATACTTGGTGTCTTTCATTCAGGGTAAAGCCTGACATTTCCAATTACCAGTCAGCGTATGAACTGGTTACACACACAAAGATAAAAATAAAACCTGTGTTGAAACACAAGGCTAACACTGTGCATCTCCATTTTCCATCCAAACAGAAAGTGTTTCCAGGATGAGCTGGCCTCTGGAGCAGAGTGGCTTGGCCCCTGTTTAGGACCCCCCACATACCCCACACTGCTCACAGGTCCAGGCACCAGCTCATGTGCAAGGGCAGTAGGTTGACCTTAGAGGACTGTCAAAATGAACACCTCAAAGCTGAAGGCAGAACCTGCCTGCAGGCTACCTGTTGGGCCTGATTACATATTTAGGAGTCCTATATGTGGTGTCTTTCCTCATTAGATCCAAAAGCTATTTAGAAAAATGATCTTTGCTCTTGTTTCATATATGGAAATCCAGAGGGCAAAAATTTAGGTAATGTGTGTCTGTCCACATAGGAATTGCTGGAAGAGCTGATAAACAGCTCGGTGCTCCCTTGCACACACTCCCACCTCTAGAAAATGTCCATAGCTGGTGACCACTTCCAAAAGCAGCACTTGGCTGAGGAGCTCTGCCCTGCTTGCCTTCAAGTTAGATTTGGATCAACATGGCTATGCCAAAAGAAATTGGTGCCTTTGAAAACATTCTTTGAAAGGAGCATGAAGCAGATACCTTCTACAAGAGAGGTCTAACTACATAAAATCATTCAACTGTCTATGTCTGCTTATCTCCCTTCAGCTGTGATGGAAACTGTTGGTAACTGTCAAGAGTCCAAGAGAAGATCAAAGGAGTAGAGGAAAGCTATAACCCCAGAACAGGTCTTCCTACTACCTGTGCTTACATTACTCATGGTTATGCTTGGCTTTGGCTGGTGTAGTCTCCTCTCTCTGAGATCTGAGGGGATCTGCTCTTGGCAGTTTGGGTGGGGAAGCCACCCCATGTCCCATCTTACTGTCTCCCTCCATGACTGCTGAGGTTTGGAAAGGAAGCATCTTTTAAGGGCTTAAAGCATCTTAAGGGCATTAGCATCGCCCTGCTGCAGCTTACAAGTAAATCAACACAAATGAGCAATCCCCCACTGGTTTAACAGAAGAGTGGTTGCTTCATCTTTCCAGTGCTGGTGTGCAGGAAGACACCTGTGCTCTGGCTAAATTGAGCCCAGGGAGACAGGCAGGAAGGAAGGAAGGAAGGAAGGAAGGAAAAAAGGAAGGAAGGAAGGAACAGGAGATAACTGTTTGCAGCCTCCAGGAGGGCTGGCCTTAGCTTGCATTCATTTTGAGTTATTTTTAGTTGCATATGCATTCCTGCACAGGGGAGTTCATAAAGTGTAATTTCACTAAGTATAAAAACAAGCCTGAATGGTGAGACACATCTGAGCCCTATGTCTTCTGCTATGCTAGTTCCCTCTCAGCCTGTCCCTCTGTTCCCAGTCCTCCAAACCCACAACAAAAGCTGTTTCTGCCAGCACTGCAATTTTCCCAAGGTGGCTCTGGTTTATGGCTCTGTGTTCATGTTTCTTTACACACTCTTTACATGGCATTAACAACCTGGATTTATCATGCACACTGATAAGCAAAGGTTGAGCCAAGAGCTTCCCTTGGATCTAACACCTCTCTGAGTTTGATGCCTGGAGTGAGACTACATTCCACACTGCTTTTAAGGTTATCAGAAAATCTCAGGCCTTTCTTCTGCTGTGATTCTTTTAAACGTTGGCAACATTTTGAAGTTTCAGTTGTACAAAAGCCACCCCCTGTCGCTGTTGAGCGGCTAGCTGAGGACTGACCCAAGTTCTCAGACAAGCGAAGAGAGGAGAAAAGGAACTTTATTGTTTTGAATTCCATATATATAGAGTCTACAGAAGTGCCCCAGATTGGTCAGCCCGAGACCTCCCCCTAGGCACAATTGGCCAAGCCCGAACTCACTCAATCGGGAGAAACTGTTTGCAAAACATCCAAACTTTATCTTGTTTATGAAATATAGCAAAATGTTCCCACGGGAAGAACCTGTGCTAACCACAACCCCCCAAGCTAAGGCTGTTGTGAGGAGGTCACATAACATGTGGGGTGGGTAAAGGAAAGTCTAAAGCAGCATATCTAAGGGCTAATTAAAGGGGACGCTGACCATTAAAGACATTGTTGTCAAAATGGCAGTACATTTATTTGTACTTTTATGAAGAACCACCTGTTTAAACTGTTTCATTATAAATGATTATGTATCCCTGTTTACATAGCAATATTTTTTTCTTAAGCAGACAATCTGCCTTTGAGCAAGCAGATAAAACTGTTTTCTTTGAGTAATCATAAGTCATCCATCCACCATCCTTCTTTCTCCTATTACAGAGATCCTAACTCTGTCCTCTTTGTTATTAATAGATTTTTCCTGACTACTCCCAGTGCCACAGAAATCATAGAGATATAAAATCAACTGTAAATTACAAAGTCTCTCCCTCAGCCATAAATGGACAATAATCTATTCATGGTAACATCTGTGTAAAGTGGCTTTCAGGAGATTTTTTTCCAGATTCCTCATAATATTTACACATTGAGTGCAGACAAGTATTAAACAGACCTCTCTTCAGCAGCGAGAGTACACCGTGCTCTAAGGCAGTGCCAGCTGAGTCCCACTGTGGGCAGGCTTGGCGTCAGCTGGGGCAGCAGGAGAGGTGACCCCGAGCTCCACTGAACAGGGGTGGTGCTCAGAGCCAGGGAGCTCAAACCTTCATACCAACAAATGGAAAAACTGGCCAAGAGCTTCTCCCTCTCCAGTCTCAGCCCTGGGTGTGGAGTTTGCAGCTGGGATAAGGGAAGACTGCAGTAGACTTGGCAAATGTTGGGAAGGCTTTGGCACTGAGCACATGGACTCTACCCAGGCCAGACAGGAACAGCAAAAACCAAGGCTCCACGCACGGTGAGATGCTTAGCAAGTCTACAGAAACCTGCCCAAAGCAGCCCATGGAATGCACCATGCTTGAAGAGCAATATCTGCCTCTCTCAGGGTGGCTGCTTATGTTTGATCATTGCAAATAATTATGCTTCCTTAAAAAAGATCAGCCCATCTAAAACAAATGTCTTGTGTTTCCCTGGTCTTCAAACATTACTCCAGGCTCAGGCCACAAAGCCATTCACTTTCTTCTGTCTTTCGGCCCCAGCAACTCTTCTGTGGACCACCTTTGGCTGCCAGCAGGGAGGGCAGATATCCCTCAACACCACCCCGCAGTGTCCCCCTTGTAAAGATGGAGGAATTTAATTAACAACCACAACCTGAACTGGGCAGCCAGTGGGTGTGAACCTGCCATGTCCCTGCAGAGAGGAGAACAGCGCAGGCAGGTGACACACACCAGTCCTGGCTGGTGACATTTTGTTCCTTGCACGAAGTGTTGCAGGCAAAGGACTCATGCCCAGCCCTTGGGGAGTCACCAGAGAGAGGTGGAGTCTAATTCCTGTTGGCAGGAGTGAAATGCAGCTCCTTGGAGTGTGGTCTGTGCTCTCCCATGGGGGACAGTGAGGCTGCAGCTCCTGCAGTAGCAGTAGCAGAAAAAAATTGCCACTTTTTACCTTGGGCATTCCTAATGAAGACCTGAAATCAGACATTTTTCTTCATATCAGATGAAGAGAATTTTGTTTCTGCTCTTGTTCTTTCGCCACCAAAAGAAAAATAAAATAATAATAATAAAAATAAAAGATTTTAGAAAAGGGCGGGGAAAGAGAGGCTTTGTTTGGGACCACATTGCTTGGGGTGTTTTAGGGATTTTTAAAAATTTTGGCCACTGACCTATAAATTGATTTTTCTGTGCTCCTCAGGGCTATGCATCAGCACCCAGCCATCACCTGGATAATGAGATCAACTGCTTAATTTAATCCAATTGACAGAAACACATTCAGAGACAATGGGAGGAGGCTTTGTGTGAGGATGCATTACCAAACCACTCTCCTACTTCATTCCTTCTGCAATCCACTGCTCCTGTTGTAATTCTGTAGCTCATGTCCCCACACCCGCCTTGCTCTTCCTCTCAGCTTCTCACTAACCATTTTTTCCCTGGATTTCTTTCCTTCTCCCTGGGAGCCTAGGAGGCTTTAGCAGCCTGCCCAGCTCCACCTCCTTTTCTGCTTGCTGCTTGCTCTCCCTCCTCCCCCTCATCTCCAGGCTTCTCAAAAGCTCAAGGCTTCTGCTTCCAGTATTTTGATTTCCTTTTCTTCCTCTTACCAGCTTCTCTCTCCCTTGGGCGCTGAGGCAGCCCCTCCACCTCTTTCTTAAGAGCAAGGGTTGCTTTTTAATTTTTCCCTACTTCTTCCTCATCTTCAACAGCCAGGTGTATCCTTTACTCATTGAGGTTTTCTTCTTGTTTTTTTCCTTTGTCTTCTTCTTATCTTTGGTGGAGGTGCTACCCTGCTTCCCTTTTATATCTGCTTATTTACATTCTTTTCTCCAGTTGAAATTATCACATTTGCACCAGTTTTGCACATTTGCATCAACTGGGAGTGTTCAGTCAGATCCACATATTTTCCCTGCTCTCTTCTACTGCAAGGTCCATTGATATCTGAAAAATTAATTAATACTTTTTCTTGTTCCCCTTTTCTCCATGCCCATTAAAGTTGCTTTAAAATCTCTGTCATTGCCAGTTTTAACCAGGATTTTATTTCTGGCTCCTCCACCGCCTTCTCTGTGCTCAAACAAAGGCCATCCCATGACTGCAGTAATACTTCTGTAAATTCCTGGTAATTATCCTGTTTACTCATCCTTGCTGCTCAGGCAGTATTTCCTTCTTGTTCAGAATAATTGTACATCTTCCTGCCCAACTGCTCATCTCCCATCTTTGACCACAGCTCTCCCCACTCAAATGCTGCCCTGGATTTGCCTTTCATGTCATGATCAGAGCTGCTGCCCTCGCTGCAGAGCAGTCCCCATTGCTCTGAGCGCTGCAGCCGCCTGCTGAAGCACTCAGCCCTGGCACAGAGCTGTGCTCAGGGGTCCAAGGATCCCTTTTTGGTACAACAATGCATTTGTAGACAGTCTAGCATAAACACAGGGAAAACTGTGTTTATATTTGCAGAGAGGGATGTATAGTTAAATCTCTCTTTTGTCATACCACCTTCTCTTCCATATGTAAATTCAGATATATGCAGTTTATGGGCTCTTAATTAACACTGAGGTTGAATTTTTGTCGTTTTCTCTTTAGGAATTCATGCGGAAGATAAATCTTCAGGTATCAGAAAGGGAGTGTTAGTTTATATCCCACATCCTTTTATAAACGCAGGTTTCACACTGCTTCCTCCAGCTCTCCCAAAGCAGGATACAAAATACAGGCTCTGTAACACCAGCAGCCTTAAAGGAGAGCGAGGTTGTTTTTAACCTTGGATACCAGAGTCAGCCATGCTGCACAGGAGCCAGGGCACGGGCTGCAGGATCTCCACTGCTTCAGGGAGGGCTCCTTCCCTATCTGTGGAGGTGCTCTGGCCTCATCCTGCCTCCTTGGGGACCACAGGTTGAGGTGCAGAGGAAGAGCTGGTCTTGTACAGCCACAGCACCCAGACCCTTCAGGCAGAGTGAGCTGGCACACACCACAGCCCAGGCTCCCCAAGGGCTCTGGGGGAAGCTAGGCATGAAGCCTCCTTAGCTGCCATACAGTCTTGTAAATAGAAGACAGGACAAACTGGGAATTAAATATATAAATTAATTTCTAACCTGGAAATACCACAGTGGAGAGAATTTTTTTATCTTGCACTAGTAGCAGATGCACCCAGATATGACAACACTTCAACAACCTAGCTACCACCTCTGAGAGCCTTGGAAATACTAGGAGTAATTAAAAATGTATTTTAGCGGTGTCTTTGCAATTTATAGCTGAATTGCTTAAGAAATGTGGAATGAACAACAATAAATGCAGGTTTCCCTGCAGGGAAGAGGTCTCTTCATCAAGGGATGATGAGCACATTTAATGTTTCAGATCCTTCCTTTTAAAATGCCCAGTTGGGAAATTTGCCCAGATTGCTTCATAAAACCAAAATAGTTCATCCACTTCAGGTAGAATTAATCTAAACACGTACTTGAGCATGAGAATAAAATCTAATTTGGAACAAATATATCTCTAACCTTTACAGTAATTATAAAGAATGAAAATAAATGGTGATTAATCTTAATAGTTTAGCCTGCAAAAACAGAATCATTACATATCAGAATTTTAAAATATGCATTTTTAAAGCTTATATGTATGCTTACAAAAGTACCCACTATCCTCAAGACATTGACTATCCCCTCTCTCCCCAAATACTGTGTGTGCCTTGCACCCACTTAACCAGGGTGCCAGTGCTTTCATCTCGACTGGAACAACATATCAGTGCTCCTCCAGGGACCTCTTACAAGACCCAGGTCTTGATAACTCCCATAATTCTCAATTTCCCAGCCTCTCTTTATGCTATTTTACTACCACTTCAGCATAGAAAATGAAGCCTGCTGAAGGAAACACACTACTGAGCAAGACATCAAGAAAGACAAGAGCTGTGCAGGTGCTTAAGGCACCCTCTTGGGGTTTAAGTTGCCTTTCATTGCTGGAATTAAAAAAATAAAGAAAATGCAAAAATAATCAACAAATCATGCAAATCTAATCTAGGCTGAAATGCAAACCAGTCTTAGATTTTGTGCATTTAAATTAGGAGGAGACACTCCGCTCCCCTACAATGGATCTTGCATTTGAAAGTATTGCTGGAGCACCTGCCTTGTGGCACAGCAAGCACCAGAGCCCACAAAACATTGCTGACACCCAACAGCAAACATACACACTGGAGCTGTAAAACCAAAAGCCACAGCCCTAATGAGCCAGAGGAAGTGAGCACAAAGAAGAAAGGCATCACCAGCATCCCCGACCCCTGCAATGCCGAACAATGCTGTCTTTGTTATGAGTCGCTGTTTCAACCCTCCTTCCACTGAATTCAGAGGGATTTTCATCACTGATTTTACTAGGAGAAGAACAGGGTTCTGTGCAGAGCAGAACCAAAATCGTCCTCCTTCTTGCTCAGAGACCACTGCTGTGTCATGACTGAGATAACAATTAGAACCTGAAGGTGATGAAATGCTTGCAAAAGTGTGCTCAGGTCTAGCTGCTGTCTCTAGAAGCAGACAGTTTGCTTATGCAGGAGAAGAAGAATATAGCAGATGAAAAAAACCTGATCCTGAAAATCTTGTGCTTGTTTCAAAACATATAAAAACTAGAATTGTGCTGTATTTTAAGAGGTTGGAATTCACATGCTCCACGGTTGAAAGGGTTTGACATGCACTCTTTGCCCTCTCTTTTAATGAAAATTTAGTCTCATATAATAATAGAACTCTTGGTGCTGCAATGTGAAAAAAGACATTTTGAGGTGCAAGATGGTATTATCAGAGGCAGCAACATGACATCCACCCACACAGACCTGCTCACTGAAGGTGTTCTCTGGTTCACCGAAAATGCTGAACATCATGATTTCCTTGGGTAACTGGAGTTCCTTGTGAGACTTCAAGGAAAGACCTCTCTCTGTCACCAGTCCCTTGCCACATTTTGGAGTTTGTCAGTATATCATCACAATTTGAGTTTTGAGTTTCTGTGCTGAAGTAATAATAAAAAAAATAACCCTCTATTTTTACTAAAATGAATAATAATTTCTCCTGGAATTAAATGCAGGCCCTATTTCCAAGAATTGCACTCCTTTCCAGAAAGAGGAAAAGACTGATAGGGACTTGCTCCAAAGAGTCTTATCCTTTGCACATCCACTGAAAGAATAAAATACTAAAAATACTTTATTTTAGAGACGAATTTGTGCGAAGTATTTGTTGCCAAGAATACTCAGACTCTGTACATCCATTTTATTTTTCTTGGCACAAAGGGCACTTCCCTTCTATTGCTATTGTTATTTGAGCAGTCTGAAACAAGATGTAAAGTAATACCAAGCCTATCTCTATGTCAATTCTCCCCAGCAATGCTGTTGCCATAGCAAGGTTATACATGGATTTCAGTGGGCACACACAAATTGAAATCTATTGGCTTTTAAAGTCATTTCAGCATGTTTGTAAGTCCTATGTCTGCCCTCTGGATTCCTCGCAACCTTCAAGAATTTCACAATCTCATTTTCTGTATAATCAGAATGTTTTTCTGATTGTATAAGAAAATAAGATATTAATTCACCACTTACTTTCTAATAGAGAGAAAAGAGTGAAAATTACAATGCCTAATATCTTGTCAAATGGGTAAAAAAATCCCAAACCTGATTTTCTTACCCATTTGTAGCATTAATTTCTTAAAACAGTATGTTATTTTCAGAGACTAGGTACACCATGACTTGTAATTGAGATATTTGATTAAGGAGGTGCTACAGTCACCACAAATCAAATCTGTCTTTACACAAACACATATATCTCTCTAGCTATTCATCACCAGCTATTTGAGTCAAAACATTTCACAAACTACAAGGATTCTACAATATGTTTTGTTTGTGTGCTGGTATGTGAAGTATATATTGAAGTTTTTTAGGCTTTCGGTGTGTGAAAAATTGCTACCTTTTCAACTTTAAAATTTTTTAGTGTGGGCTTTTATCCAATTTGCAATGCTTTATAATTGAAAGCTGTAAATACCAAAATAGGAGATGGAAGAAGATACATGGTTAGATTTGAGATGATTGTATACTTAAAAAATAAAATTTTGACAACTCCTAAAATAGTTTTAGGCAATGTGGACTATTAGTGTTTCAACTATAGCAGACTGTGAAAATCTTCATGAAAAAATATTTACTAAAAGGTGTTGGGGTTTGTACTCTCCAGTTCATAAAACAAGAAATTCATTCTTGTTCAACCTTGTGTCCAAGCCTCCCACCGCACAATGATTCATTTTCTCTGAAGTTAAGAAAACAGAAGAATTCTCTCACGAACAAAACCAAACATAAATTCTGAAGATAAATCCTATTTATTTGGAACTCAAGTCTGCAGAGAAAGAACACTATCAATTAGAGGTGAGTGGGAGAGCAATGGCTGGTCCCTTCTTCCCCAAGATTTATGGCCGATATAAACATGGACATGCCATAAATTAAACAAGGTGTTCACTCCCAGTTTCTGTCATTTTTTTCTTTTAGATTGGAAACTCTTCTCTCATCTTGCTAAGGGATTCCTGAAATGCAGATCACACCAGTGTCTGAGTGCCAAATACAATATTGTCTCATAGGATTATCATCACTGGAGCCTGCCTTTCACCACCCTGAGCACTGGCACATACTGTACTGTTGTGGTTGTTTCTCTGTGGATCTTTTTCCTTTGTTCCAAGCTATTGCATCTAAAACCATATTCTTGAAGGGCAGATTTGGCTTTGTCATATCTAGTAATGACTTCCCAGTAAGGCATTACACAGGCTAGGGCCAGTGACCAAGGACACCTTATCTCTGCTGCTGAGGAATTTGGCCTTGGACAGAGGGAGATGACGTGCATCAGCACCAGTGGGGGTCAGACCACAGAGATGGACAAGGACTGGGAATGGAAAGAGAAAAGAATTGTGTTCTTTGACGCCACCATTGCATAAATCCATCATGTCTACAATTTGTTTAAACTGTCTGAGAAGTGTAGTCAAGTGTTTGGGTGATAAATTATGAGGAAGCACCGTCGTAGCTGTGAACCCTTCCTCACCACCTCCTTGCTACACCCCAAACTTCAGCGTGACCACAGTGGCTTCCCCAAGTTTAGTTCAGGGATACAATGAGCACTCAGGTGAACATCTCATGCCTCCTGCCTGAGCCAGTGCCACCCCTGGGTGTCACACTGTCACTTCTGTGCATCTCACTGAGAGCAGAAGGTGATGCATCTCACTGAGAGCCCCTAAATTCATTGCAAGTGTGGAAAAAGAAAAGGCGTATACAGCACAATATAAGCATGTAAAAAACTGGGTAGCTGCAGACTGACAACTAAGGAGGATGCAAGAGCAATGAATCATTCAGTGATACATCTTTTGAAGAACAGTCTTTAGGAGTGTGGCAACACCCAGAAAACCTCCTGAACAAATACCAGTGCTGCCTTGGCTGGAAGGAGTCTGGCAACTGAAGAACTTGAGAGATACGGGGTCACAAGTGTCAAAACTTGTGGGAACAGGGCCACAGGCTACATTTGATTTTCTATTCCAGAACCTTTGGAGAGACAGCTCACCAAAACTGTAGTTGCACAGAATGAAATTGAAAAGGCCAAAATTTGTGTATGGTACTGGACAGGATTTTAGGAGAAAACTAATAGGATGTGGGACATGCTGTCTCTATTGTATTATGCATCGAAACACCACTGTCCAGATGAGGGGCAGACTAGAGGAAAATATATATCCCAACAGCTGTTTCTAAAATCCCAGACAAAGTAACAGCCTGGACAAAAGTCTGGGATAGGATGAAAAGCTGTTTTTCCAGGGATGCTTTGTCACCCCAGTATAAACATGCTGGTTTTGGGTAATAAGCAAAGTGTCGCTGTTGAGCGGCTAGCTGAGGACTGACCCAAGTTCTCAGACAAGCGAAGAGAGGAGAAAAAGCACTTTATTGTTTTTGAATTCCATATATATAGAGTTTACAGAGGTGCCCCAGATTGGTCAGCCCGAGACCTCCCCCTAGGCACAATTGGCCAAGCCCGAACTCACTCAATCCGGGGAAACTGTTTGCAAAACATCCAAACTTTATCTTGTTTATGAAATATAGCAAAATGTTCCCACGGGAAGAACCTGTGCTAGCCACAGCAAAGCAATAGATTTAAGGTGAAACCAAAGGGGACTGTAATTGGCAGTTTAAACCAGGAGGGGTTTCAGAGTGGCCACCATCACAGAAGGCTCTGGGGAGCAGACAGGGGTACTGGGTGACAGCCCTATAGTCCAACCTTAAAGCAAATTCCAAGGCTTTGCTCAGCACAAGGCAAGCAGAGCAATGATTGAACTGGAGCTTCCAGCTAAGAAGAAAGGATCCCAAGTGAGAGATACCAAACCACTCAAAATGTCCCTGGTTGTTAAGGATTTGGGATTTAGAGTTGCATTTACTCGAAAATTTTGCTTCCAGTCTTGAAACTAGATGCCATGACTTCAGCTGACTGGAAGTGAGGTCAGCAGAGATGCAAAACATTTAAGCCTGCTCTGTTAGGAAGAAATTTATCCTATAAAGCTGTGCATCCATGCCATGAGGTGCCTCATGCTTGCTAGTCAAGACTAGGGTGGGAGCACATTTGGTCGAGTTCAGAGGAAAAAGCCCTCCAAGCATTCTGCACCCACCACATTGCTGGATAGGGGCAGGCAGCAGAGGCAAATGGCACTGGAGAAGGAGCCAGGCAAACCTCTGAGCACCTCACCAGGCCGCCTCTGAGTCCTCACAGGATTTTTATAGCAATGTTTCACAGCTTCTGCACAAGACTGAGATGGGCAAAAGTTAATATCCAGTGATCACAAAAAAAAAATTTAGCTTTGAGTGCAAAAGTTTCACAACTAAACTGAATATATCCATAGCATCCAGTAGCTAACTTTGTAGGCTGAAATGGGAATTACATCACTGCAATGTTTTTAAGTCCTGTTTTAGTTAAGGCTCTCCAGCAGTGCTCAGAAACTCAGTGTATTCCAACATCTATCTTTAAATAATTTTGATTTTTAGAAACTATACCTGAGCAACAGGGCTCAAGTTTTCTTGTAGGAGGTATTATGGGAGGCAAGAATTAAAAAGTCTGTGAGAAGCCACACATGAGCATATAATCTCCTCATAACACAGCCTTCCAGCTGTTCTCACATGTCATTAGATGGTGGGTTTTGGTCTTTCTGGTCTGTGAACTATCAATGGGTCAAAACCTTCTTACAAGATGCCCTACAACCACTGCTTTATGGATGCAAGCCCAGAGGGGTGTGAGCCCTGAGGAAATACTTGCCTATTCTGCCAGAGGCAGAAAAGCAACCAAACAAAAAGATGGACTGACTGGAAAAGCAAAAATTGTTGGTCTTTATTTCTGATAGTTGTATCCTCAGACAATCTAGGTATATTCAAAGGTATTTTGTTTGTCATAGAAATATACTCCTTTGGTTATTTGTTTTGCTGCTCAGTGCTTTTCCCTTGAGAACGTCTCTCTAGAATCTGTCCCTAGAAAATGGTGAGCTATTTTTATCTCCAAGCTAGACAAAATAATTCTGCTCAGGGAAAATGAGGATGGCTGAGAGGCCACTTAACAGAAAGCAGGAGAGATGGGGCTCACATAGCACACTTAGACAGGCTGTGAGCTCTGCTGTGCTTAGAGGTACCAGCATGGGGAAAGACTGGGTTATGGCAGATGTCTTGAAAACCCTCTGCACCAGTGGCTGCCGAGTGGATAATTCACTGATCCTGACTGTGGTCTGCAAAAGCAGCAAAGGGGAGACTGACCTGTGGAGAAATGTAAAGGACACTGGGGCTTCCCAAGCAAACAAGAAATGCTATTTTATCCCTTCCCATTCTTTGAAAGCACAAAAATTAGACTAGCTGAAAATGGTTGCCACTAGTAACAAAGTGTTTTAACATGCTGGTGGTTTCAATAGTAGTGAGAGCTGCTGAGAACAGTTTTATGGGGACATATATTCTGTCTGGGACACAGACACAGCCGTAGCAGCAGTTCTGTGGGATTTGGAAAGACAAAAGGAAAGCCCCTGCCTTTAGTTACTTTGTGAGACAATTTACATTTATCACCTCCTCCCCCATTGTGAGCTCCATCTCACCAGGAAGGGGAAGTGTGAAGGAAGGAAGAGAGAGGAGGCTGAAACAGCAAGGGGTGGATGGTGAAGGAACAATGCTGGGGTTGCTCACAGATGTACAGCACCAGAGCTGGTCACCAGCACACAGCTGGGGCTGTAAGCTGATCCATTGGTGCTGTTCCCTGATTCCAGCTGTGTTGGGGAAGAGGACCTAAGACATGTCCCTTGATGTGTCCTTGCATGGCTCTTCAGTGAAGGCCAGGGGCCCCAAAGGAGTGCCAGAAGAAGCAGTCCCTGTTCAGGTGCTGAACAGGCTGGGTGGTTTGCTCCCACCAAAGACTGATGTGAGCTGTCTGCATTGGAGACACTTCAGCCATTCCAGCCCCAGGAATTTGTCTGGATTTTCAAGAGCAAGGCCATAACCATCCCAGTTTAATGAGGCACCATTCAGCAGCTGGCAGTCTCCTGGTAATGCCACTGGGTTGTGTTGCTTCTGGGTATGCTGACAGCCCTCTTGAAGCACAGTTAATGGATGGCATCAGTTTCTCAGTTGCAAACCCATTGGTCTTCTGGGATGCTGATGTCCTCAGAAGAGAAGAGTAGGAAAGGGAAAATAATAAGAGAAGAACAGCAAAGGCTGGGGAAAGCAAGAGAAGTCAGGGTTTCAAAGAAAGAACACGAGGTATGTGACTGAGAGGGAACAAAAGAGTCACAAGGAACTGAGGGCTGGCAGTTGCAAGGAAATCTGAAAATGCAGCAGGTCCCTTGTACAGCAGGAGACACATTGGGGATGTTGCAGTATTAGTAACCACATGCTGAAGTAGGTCACTCCATGAACAGCAGTCATTGCCTTTGGGCCCAGCTCTGCTATTTGCACTGGCACAAGGAGTAAGAGGTTACTACACAGTGCCAAACCTGTGACAGCCTCAGATGCTGTCCTGATCTCCAAGACCAGCCAGCCCTTTCTCTGGCTGTGCCTGCACTGCTCGTCAGTTCTGGGTCTGAGTTTGTGCTCAAGCCCAGCACCATCTACCACCCATGCTGGTTTGTAAATGCTGAACTCCAGACCTGCCTGGAGTGGTGAAAGCTTAAATACTTGCATTGTGCTATCACATGCTTCCAAATTTTCCTTTACCTAGTCTAGACAGACTGACATCAGCCAGATTGAATTAAAGGAGTCCACCAGGAGATGTCCTGAAACTTGGGTTCTCCTAAGCACAGCCCAGATGATTTATGTCTAAACTGCAGGTACCAAGATGAAAAGAAAATGGATGGATAATATGGTTGAAACTCTTTAACATGTCCTCAAATTCATGTTACTGCTAGCCATAAAATAATGGGTGTGTGTGATGGGATTTCCGTGCACAAGAACCCTTGAGCCCAGAATGGGATGTGCTCTGGGCTTTGCAAACCCACACATTTTACAATGAATTTTAATAAGCATTTTCAGCTTTCATGGGAGTAATAGAACACTTCTTGGCTACTAAAGGTCATCTGCAGCTCCCCACAGGTTCTAACACCTGGGGAATCCTGACCTGACCTCATTTCTATTGTTCAAAACTGTGCCTAGAGAAAGGCAAGTTGTGTCTCCCTACATTGTCCCTGTGTCCCTTACACATGTACCTGTGTCCTCTCTCATTCCTCTAGCCTTGCTCCTTATCATTTAAAAAAAACCCCAAACCACACACTCATTCTCAAAGCCTATAACCATGTCAACAAAACCTCTAACATAGATGTTTTTATACATGCAGCCACTCCCTTCTGTTCATGTGATTCTATTCTGGGAAGCTGTCTAACTTTCATCTTCATGGGCAGGGTTTGCCAGTTGCAGTTCTAACAGGAACCCCATCTAAGTGGAAATAAGCTCCAGTGTTTGGCTCCCACAGCAGAAAAAAAGCTGCTTCCCTGCGTGACTCTCTCATCTCCTGGGGTGCCTGCTGCTCAGACAGATTCCAGACAGCTGTCTCCAGCCTGCTGCTCCTGTTCACAGGCAGGCTCTGGCTGCCTCCCAAGCCTTGTCTTCTCTGACCCACGACTGCCAACTCTGGGATTTTATTGCCAGGATCATGGTATTTGTTGTTTTTCTTACTGTCCCCATTCCTAGACTGAGAAAACTTATTTATCATTCAAAATTAAAATGAGATTCTGTTCTTCCTGAAGGCAAAGAAAATCTTGAAAAGCATGACATTTTGTGACTTGTAGAAGTTGCAGGTATATACATATATCATTTTAAAATATTTTGATTTTTTGTAAGCCAATCTTGTGATGGGGGAAAGTGAACAAAATGATTTACACATAAATTAACAACATTGTTGACATGAAATATTACCTCCTTGTCTGGCACTCCACATATTTTGTAGCATTTCAGTGACGAAGGAGGTGGTATTCTGATGTGGTGGTATTTTACATTCCGTGCTCAAGAAAAAATCCTATACAATGTAGGAGGGCAAAGCCTTTCACACCTGGGTTTCAGGCACCTTCTCTCAGGCAAAGAGTTTCTTGGGAGAGGGGGGAATGCTAAGCATCAGCAGGGAGGACACAGCAATCCTAATATCCTACCATGAGTGCCAGAGTTGTGCCCAACCCAAGGACCCTCCTGCCAGGCAATGCCCAGCTGACCAGTTCACATTTCATGATTCCTTTTGGTAGGTTCTAACACAGCCCTGTACTAGACACCACCAGCAAGGAAATCATGGAGAAAATAACTGAAAAATTATTTGGTAAATTGGTATATTGTTCTGTATTTAAAAACACCGAGTTACTCAAATATTGAAAAAAAGGTCTAAGCAGCTTTCACCTCCATTATCTTTTCTCCTTTTCCCAAAAATGGAAGTTTCCAAACATTTAGTTTAAAGAAAGACTGTTTTCAAAAATAAAAGATTTTTTAACAAAAATGTCAACAAAATAAATCATGCAAAAACAACTGTCTGCTTTGTGCTTTTCTTTTAAATAGGACATTTTTAATTAAGACAAACGTATGTTTTGAGATCATCTCAGGCAGCTCTCCAAAATCCATGAGGTTTTGTTTCATTCAAATTGTTCCAAGTAGTCCATGATCCCTGCATTTATGATTTTTTTTTTTTAATAAGAAAGGGATTTTTACATACTCTGGAAATATGGAAGAGGAAGCTGGATGTGAGCAAAGAGACAATAAGATACAAGTCTGAAGCCAAATCAGGATACAAACACCAGGGGATTATTAAGACACCTGGTCTGATAGAAAAGTGGATGAAACGATTTCCATTAGATACTGGACAATGAGGTGAATTTTATGTGCCGTTGGAAGTAATTTATGCACATTTGTTACACAAAAGATCATTATTTATTGCTAATAAATGAGCACATTTGATGTATGTAGTCACTATTCAAATACTTAATGTGTTTTAAGAGCACCTAGGGTATATTCTCTGTAGCACAACTCACTGCACTCAGGAATTCTGTCAAACTACACGGAGCTGCAGTGAAAGGCTAGATCATAAAACAAAGGCAGAAGTAAAGTAGATGAAACAATTTTAAAAAATTTAAATTGACCAAAATTTCCTCCACTTTCTCCTCTACCTCTTTCCATTTGTTCAGAAATAAGTATTGGGATGTTTCCGTTCAACAGCATTAGTTTAACCATCCAATATGAGAGGATAAAAAGCTCCAAATGACATGGTCACAATGTACAGGTTTTACCATATCAACAATTAACACCTTTTTTTCATTGTGGATTTCATAGAGTTAAAGAATTGCGTGGGTTTGAAGGGACCTTAAAGGTCATCCAGTTCAAATGTGCCATTGACAGGGACACCCTCCACTAGACCAGGTTGCTCAAAGCCCCATCCTGTCCTTGAACACTTCCTGGGATGGGGCATCCACAGCTTCTCTGGGCAGCCTCTGCCAGTGTCTCACCACCCTCACAGTAAAAAATTCTCCTTAACATCTGTTCTAATTCTCTGCTCTTTTAATTTAAAGCCATTCCCATTTGTCCTATCACTATCTGCCCACGTAAAATGTGCCTTTCCCTCTTTTTTTTATAAACCCCCTATTGGTACTGGAAGGTTGTAATAAGGTCTTCCTGGAACCTTCTCTTCTCCAAGCTGAACAACCCCAACTCCCACAGCCTTTGTAGGAGAGGTGCTTCAGCCCTCTGATCATCTTTATGGCCTCCTCTGCACCCACTCCAACAGGTCCATGTCCTTTCTGTGCTGAGGACAGCAGAGGTGGACAGCTAGGGGGTTGCACCAGAGCAGACAGGAAGAATCACCTCCTTCACCCAGCTGGCCACACTGCTTTTGATGCAGCCCAGGACACAGCTGGCTTTCTGGGCTGTGAGCACACACTGCTGGCTCATGTCGAGTTTTCAGCCCTGAGAATCTACAAGTCCTTCTCCTCAGAGCTGCTCCCAATGAGTTCCACCAGGCCCCAACCCAGGTGCAACACCTTGCACTTGGGCTTGTTGAACTTGAGGAGGTTCTTGTGGGCCCACATCTCAAGTTCATCATGTCCCCCTGAATGCCATTCCATCCTTCTGTTGTGTCAACTGCACCCTCAGCCTCGAGTGATCTGCAAACTTGCAAAGGGTGCACTTGATCTCACTGCTGGTGTAACTGATAAAGATAAGAAAGAGCATCATCCCCAAGGTAAAGTCCTGAGGGACATCACTCATCACCAGCCTCCCCCCAGACATGGGGCCATTGACCACAGCTCTCTGGCTACATCCATCTAGCCAATTCCATATTCCGCAAACAGCCCACCCTTCAAATTCACATCTCTGCAATTCAGAGATAAGAATGTCACGTGGGACTGTGTGGAAAGCATTACAGAATTCTAGGCAGATGGCATTGGTTGGTCTTCCCTTGACCATTGCAGCCAAACCATCATAGTGGTCACCAGATTGGTCAGGCATGATCTGCCCTTAGTGATCTCTCAGATCACCTCTTTGTCCTGCATGTGCCTTAACACTGCTTCCATGAGGATCTGCTCCATGTTCTTCCCAGGCACAGAGGTAAGGCTCACCAGTCTGCAGTTCCCTGGTCTTCTTTTCTCCCCTTTTTAAACATAGGAGTGATGTTTCCTTTTTTCCAGTCTCCAAGGACTTGGCCTGACTGCCATGACTTTTCAAGTCTGACAGAGAGTGGCTTGGCAATGACATCAGCCAGCTCCCTCAGGACCCTGGGATACATTTCAATATAGGAAAATTTGCCCCAATCTTGTTTCTGATTAATTCTCTCCCTAATCCTTCACTTTTTACAGGTAGTTAAGATGCCTTTAAAGGACCACTTTTTAAAACATATTTTATCTGTGCTTGCTTGTGGAGGATGCTTTTTGACCAGGTTAACCTCTCTAAGTCCCTTCCAACCTGAGTTATTTTGTATTCCACAGGAAGAGCTTCCTGAGCAATTGATACATCTTTGGGAAGAAAAATAGTGTGGGCAAAGATTTAAACTTTGCGTTTCTTGAAAGACCTAGAGATGAAAAGAAAAACTGTCTATTCCTTAGTATAACCTAAGCTACAAAGTACTGAGAATTTCTATGAAAAACCACACCTGACATTTACAACCACATTAAAGGCCCCTCAGAATCAGCACTGCACTGTTGCTACACATTCACAGGATAAGGTGCTCTGTGTTTCTTCCTGGGGAAAGTACTTAACTGGAAGGCATTTTGTGTCTGAGCTGTGTGACCATTCCTGCTGAAGGTCACTCAACAGCAGCGGGAACTGCATTTCAGTCTTTCTCCTAAGACAAAATATTTGGTTTAAGATTTTCTGTCTCTGGTTGCTCCCTCTATCAAACTATCACTGTAAAAGTAAAAAGAAAATTCAGATACCCATTCTTCTGGAAGAGCTGAATTTCCCTCACAACCTCCCAAGACTGCAAGTGTTAAATGAAGATTATACCAAAACTTTTTAATATTAATGAATTTAACATGAGGCAGAAGTCTACAGAAACCTTACTGGAAAGGGGTTTCTGAATGGGATAACCATTAGGAAGTAATGTTATTACATTATTGTAATAATAATACAATTGTTATTTGTAGTAAAAGAGCACAAGGTAGATTCCAGAAGGGATTTCTGTGGCCTTGGGACAGTTTTGTTGACCCTGCATAGCATGGAAATGTGGGACATTTTTAGAATACATGTGGGACATTTCTAGAATATACGTTCCAACAGCATTGGACAAATTAAACTACAATGGAAGCCTCTTTAGGAGAACTGCTTCGGGGTCTGAGTGCCTGTGTGCATGAGTACATACATACACTATTATTAATTACAAGCTGTCATAATTATACATGGCATGTATAAAATTTAGTCTTTGCTATACATTATTATATTTGTATAATTAGGAAATCATTGCTATTTGGAACCTTACACTGGAGCTTGGGAAGAATAAAGGGTAAGCATAGGATAAGGAATCATGTCCTAACCCACACTTTCTCCTCTATTTCAAGAAAATTTGAATCGCTGGTCCCAAACTGTGGCAATAATTCTCTTTAGGTGAGTAGACACATACCCTTAGAGGGGGTGTAATGTGTTGTGTCAGTTTCCTACACAATTTGACACCACACAGTTTTGTGTCAGTTTCCTACACAATCTGACACCACACAGTTAATTCAGAAGTATATTTTTTTTTCACCAGTTACCTTACAGAGACATGAGGCAAGTTCAGTTATAAATGACTTTAACAGTTCTGGGATGTATAAAGTGGATGGTTGTTATTTCAACTGCTCAACTGGTAAGAAAAAACCCACCATAATAACATAGTATCTTCATTTTAGAAGTTTTAGGAATTCATGGGAAGATGGAAAGAAACTTTCCTTCTGTTTCAAAAATACTTTGAAAAGGCATCTTGGATCACACAGACTCAAAACCAATAAATTCTCATATCAGGTTCTTCCAGTTTGGTTTCTTACCTCTCCTCCAGGAAATACCATCCATTTGGAAATGGCATCTGATATTTTGAATAATGTCCACTGCTGCTAAAATGTGAAGTTAGGATAACACTTACTATGTGTACTTATGAACATGTCCTCTCCATCTTCAGAGATCATCCTATAGCAAGAGGATTTGGCATGGGCAACATAAGCTGATGAACAGGCTGCTCAGTTGCACAAGCAAAGTAACAGGTAATTAGAGATGGCTGATGGCACGGTAAAGGCAAAGTGAAGACTCTCTGAGCAGGTGGAAAGCAGCAGCCAGCTACATACAAGCCACACACACAAAAACAAAATTAAAAACCCAAACAAACAAAAAACCACCCAAACAACAAAAAATTCCACCTGTCTTTCAGAGAATTTCACCTCCCATCTATTCTAGAGTGATAAGTTCTGTCTCTCTCCTCAAAATCAGTCTAGGAAGGGAGGACAGGAGCAGGGTCAGGAGCAGGATGTCTGCATTCCTGAAACAACAATGGGAAGAGAAACCCAGAACAATGAGAGCAGTTCAGGGGATTGGGCTTTCCTTTGACACTATCATCTTTTAACTTAAACACTATCAACACTAATCTTCTGTAATCTCAAATAAAGAGGCTGAAAGAGAACCAAAATGGAAGCTTTCTTAAAGCCCAGCAGAGAGTATAGGGAACCACACACTTTTCTGTTTGGCTGCACACCTGTTCAAGTAAAAAGGAACTGTATGAATGAAGGCTCACTTCTTCCATCTCCTATAATGTTGAGTAGTACTTTGCAGTTTCATGAGGAGTTTCACAGTAAATAAATGAGGCCCTATTCTTGGAATCAACCCTGGAAAATATTTTCAGGTGTCTTTACATAAAAAAATGGTGGCAAGAATTTTTTGGTTATTTCATGAAGATATATAAGTATTAACACTGAGGATATGTATACATATATGCTTTATTTTTACAGTATGGGAAAATAGTTTTCCCTTGATTAGGGATGTGTTCCAAAATTATCCTACATAGTCCTACCACCACATATACTGGATGGCTCATTATAGCTTGTGAATAAACCATCAGGAGCACTCCAACATTTTAAGTCACCACCTGAGCAGATCCCCTGTCAAAGAATACTATGGGATGGATTTGCCTCGGTCTGTTTGGTTAAGGCTGTTATGTTCACCTAAAATAAATAGCAGATGAAGAAGCAAGGTATTCCCTAAAAGCTGTGATATCCAGAAATCTTTTCTAGTTTAGGGAGTATTTACTGGAGAGTTAAATGGTTCAAACTCTTATAATATGGTCCTTATAACACAGAACTTCAAAGTTCACCCTTTCAAGTGTGACAGAGGGGGCACTGAAATTTGGTTCTTCAAAGTCTAAGATTTTTGACTTCTTTCTTGATGTGAATTTCCATGAGGTATTTCCATTCGCTCTTGTCGATCTAGTCCTTTGCTCCTGGATTTCCTGTGTTTATAGACAGAAACAAAACCTGAGCATTTCAAATCAAAAAAAACCTTCTGTTCAACCCCAAATTACTGGTTTTGACTCATACATACAAATCAAAATTTCTGCGTTGGTCCATTTGGCCAAAAGGAAATAAAGGTGCTTTCAGTATTACTGGCTTCATATGCAGGCAAACCTTCAACTTGAAGTACAGCATTGAGCCATCATGTATTACCGTAAGTCAACTATTTTAAATAGCATGAAAAGCCCAGGACCCTGCCTTGCTGAAGAAGCAGTAACTGAAAAATTATTTGGTAACAATGCTGAAATCTTCAAACCAGATTCACTCTGCCTTTTGCTTCTGATAGGCAAGGAAATACAGATACACACACCATTCCCTACCTCTTCAATGCAAAATCCAAGTACCACAATTACCTTCTGCAAATTCAATGATGGTCTTCATGAGGTCTGGGCATATAAAGACTTTGTTGTTTAAAGACCAGCAACAGAGCGTTTCAGGGACCAGCTGTACATTTTGATCCTTTTGATGTGAAAACTTTTGTAACAATAGAGTCCAGGAGAACTCTTGCAAGGCACTGCGTTCTCCTTTTATTAGCTCAGTCCTGAACAACGTATTTGTGCAATGACTCAGAGGAAGGCATTGCCTCTTGAATGTAAAGACTAAGTCAGGCAACATGCTAGACCAGTGGTCACCTCAATTCTATCCCTGACATCTGGGGCCATTGTCCAACTCCTTTTGGCACTACGGTATTTTGAAGTTCAATAACCTTTGAGTTACTGGTTGAAAATTCAACCGGATCTGGTAAAGGAAATAGCCCAACTTTCAGTACACAAAGTCATTCTATAAAGGAGGCTCAAAAGGGAGGGAATCAGCTGCTACAAGGGAATTTCAGCAATAGAGGCTATCACAAAATTCTTGTTTAATATGAAACCATCCATGCTGACTGAAGTAGACTGGGCAGTGTACACTGGATTCATCCTGGGCCTGCATTTTGTCAGTGTCAGAAGTATCCCCATGTGACAGGATGTTGAAACCACTGAGTTAAATCAACCAAATCACACCTCTCACACTGCTCAGTGTGGGCACAGGAACAACCACATGGAGTCAGACCAGAGGTCTGTCTAATCCATTACACTATCTCCAACATCATACCTACAGGTAGAGTACAAAAATATTATTAGCCCTTTTCATAAAATAAACCTACTGATTTTGAGTTTAAAATTATCTAACTCAATATTGTGGCAATACTGCTTTCCAGCCTTCCTCAGCTCTGGTCTACAGCTAGAAGGTTGAACAGGATCCAAACCTAAAATTGAAGAGTTTTCCAATTGCTTAGTTTCCTCAGATGAACACGGAGAGTTAGGTGGGAAAAGCACCTTTGAGAAGGAAAAGGATGGGGGGAAGCTGGACCACAGCTAATCCTGTCCTGGATTGCCACAAACTGCCATGATCATGAAATGAGCTGGTTTAGCTTCCCTTTGACCTTCGCTTTCACACCCCGTCCTGTACTCAGATCCTTTGTTGAGCTATTTCAGCGCATTAAATTGCCAGAAAACCTGACTAAAGATTTTCCACTCTTAACTGACTTCATAAACTGAAATAGCTCAGTTAAGAATCTGTAAATGCAGCTGTCAGAGGAGTTCAGACTCCAGTGAAACTTCAAACCCAACTTGCTAACAGGGTATTAACAAAACACACTATACCCCAAATAAAGTTCCCACTTCTAAACCAAGAAGTCAAAGCAAAACCAGGAAAAAAATAAACAGGTCTTACTCATAGAGCCCCCACAGCAAGAGTCACTCAACAGAGTTGTAAGTTACTTCACTGTATTTTGTTCTTACACAGAATATTTCAGGTTATGCCTTCAAACAAGGCAGCACAAATTTAATACAGTGTCTCCAATATCATACCTCTGGCAGCCTTAACTCTCACCCTTGAAATCTGACCTAGCCTGTCCTGTACCCATTTAGGAGTTAAGAACCTGCACAAGCCAAATCCTTCATTTTATCATCTTTCTACACAGTTGAAAACAACACTAAAAAACCCCTCAACCTAACAGTACTAGCACTGAAATCACCTATACACTTTCAGAACTACTAATGATACTCTTGTGTTTCTAAAGTAGAATTCCAAAATTGAAATACCTGGAGCCCCAGCATTTGGTCATGCTGCAGCTTGTCTTACTGGGTTTTAAATCAACCCAATTTTGCTTTTATATTCAAGCAGGTATTATAGCCAGAGGAACAGCACAACAATATGCGCCCTTGAACTTTAATTCACTTCTGAAATGCAACGTGGCACAACTGCAGCCATCAGCAGACGGTCTTAACATTATGTAAACAATTTCAAAAGCCAAATGGATGTAGAATAGATTAAGCATTAGTTTGGAAGAGTAAGAAGTTTGCAGCTTCACTAAGTAAGAAAAAACTACAAAATATACATGTTTTTAGAAGAAGCTGGCTACTTTAGGTTAACACTAGCAAGTTTTTACAAGCAGCCTCTACACCATCAAGATGTCTTACTGCTTCTGTAGATGGCAGGCAACAAGGAGTCAAGAGACATCAGAAATTTTAAATCACTAAATGCTTCTATAAGCAAGTTGTGAGGTTGTTCATTCCACCATGAAAACTGGTAAGTCAGTCACATCTGCCAGGACAATTGGAATATAAACTGTGTATTATCCAGCATTTCTTAATCGTCTTGCAAGCATAAAAAAAATTTATGCTTGTAAATGTAAAAAAGAGAATAATCACCTTCTCCCTCACATACACCTTTGCTCCTCACACACCAATTGCAAGGCATAAGAACTAAAAAAAGCCCTTAATAAATCAGCTTAAAGAGAGACTGCCTATCACACAGAATGACGTTATTTTTCAGTCAAAATAATCAAGCTACATCATGAATTTTTCATCAGTCTACTGTGAAACCCATGAAAGGTTTATAAAAATAATTATGTGCAAGTAATTATATGAAACACAATTATCCATCATTAACCATCTCACAACCACAGGACAAGTGCTAGTTTGCTATCAAGTGACCAGATATCAAGTCTTGCTCTTGTTGCAGAGAGAGGCACTTCAGTGCGATATTTGTGTCATGCAAGCTACTGACTTCTGGCTGTCAGCACTAACACTGGCTCACAGCTCACCTCCAGACACCTATACATTACTCTGATGAGCAGTAACATTCTTCACAAAGCCAGAGCTCAGTGACGTAGAGTGCTTCGATGGTGGTGTACTTCACCAGGAACCCATCCCTGTGCAGTTTCATTGAACTGAAACGCTTTTTGTTCTTTGACTTTTATTAAGTTCA
Source organism: Entomyzon cyanotis (assembly GCA_024500445.1). Classification (NCBI taxonomy): domain Eukaryota; kingdom Metazoa; phylum Chordata; class Aves; order Passeriformes; family Meliphagidae; genus Entomyzon; species Entomyzon cyanotis. Next base: position 44,290,594 of record JAKEPQ010001018.1, on the reverse strand, counting down.
CTTAGGTTGACCAAATGAGCTTCCCTAAAGTAAACAGGGTTATAAAATATCAGGATGATTCTATCTTTAGGTGCTCCATAGAAACAAATACTTAGTTCAACTAGAAAACTTTAAAAATGACTTTAGATACAAAAGTGTAACAATTATACTGCGCAATACATCTTTATATATCACTAAGCTCATGAAATTAAATTTTAAAAAGTTTTTGCACCATCAAGAACAGCCACAAGTCCTGAACCTCCATTCTTTACACATCCTTTATCAGAGTAAACTGAAACTTGGGAATGCTTGGGATTCAAAATACCCTGAGCACATACTAGTGCAACACCACAAAGCATACATAATCCATCGGAAAAGGAGAAGGGGAGAAAGGAAAAAAAATAGCAAGAATCAGATGGTGCTTTATTATACAAGCATGAAAGTAAGTTCCTTTGGAAAATAACTTCTTGGGTGGACTTCTGGACCAGTGAGGTAGCCCAATGGGAGAGAAGAAAGTGGAACTTGGTCCCCACGCGTGATACCTGCCAGGCGGTCCCAGCCTGGGGCGAGGCCGGGGCCCGGCAGGCCGCCCCCCGAGCGGCGGGGAGCCCGGCGCCGCCCGAGCGGGCCATAAAGTGCTGCAGCAGAACACGATCCAGACAAAAGCAATGTAAACAGGTGACTGATACTGGTCTCTTTGTCCACACCGCGGCTAAGGTGAGGCGCGGGGAGCGGGGTCCCCGCGGGCTCAGGACGGCGCCACGGGGAAGCGGCGCACCCGCACCACGGGGGACAGGTCCACGCCGAGGATCCGCTGCGCTCGGCGCCGCGCCGCCGCCAGGCTCCGCCGGCTCCACACGCTGCCCCGCACACGGATGGTGGGGAACGTGGTGAGGCGGGGGGTAGCCGCCTTCCAGATCTCCTCCAGCGACTTGCCACCGAACGGCTCCCAGGCGGCCGCCGCCGCCGCCGGGCTGCCCTGCTCGCTGTCCGCCTGCTCGCCCGGCGGCTCCGGCGCCTCCGCCGCCGCCTCCTCCTCCTCCAGGGCGCGGGGACCGCCGGCCGCGGGCTGCTGCCTGCCCCGCTCCCTCCTGCGGCGCCGCCGCCGCCGCCGCCGCTTGGCGCTGCCGCCCGCCGCCCCGGCCCGGCGCTTGGCGTCGGTGGCCGGGAGGCGCCGCTTGCCGGCGCGGCGGCGGGGCCGCTCCGAGGGCGGCGGCGGGTCTGGGACGACGGCGCGGCAGGAGGAGTATCCGTAGACGTCCTTACTGCGGAGGATGACCGGGGAGAACTCGTGTTTGAGGCTGCAGAGGAAGTTCCACAGCTCCGAGTCGGAGCTCATGAACTCCGTGGACTTGGGCATGAAGAGCTTGAGGGCGTCGCCCAGCGCCTTCGTGCCGGCGAAGGAGACCTGCGAGCGCGAGTACACAACTTTCTCCGCCTCCCCCTCCAGTCCCCAGGCGGCGGCCGCCGGCTCGCCCCCGGCTGCCCCTGCCCCTGCTGCCGCCGCCGTCGCCGCCCGGACTCCCGCGGCCGCCGCCGCGGCGCTCCCCGCCTCCGTGTTCATCTTCCCGGCTCCTCTCTCCAGCGCCGCCTGCTTCCGACTGCGGGTCATGGAGGCAGCGGGACGGGGTGGCGGGACAGCCGCCGAGAAAGCAGAGCTGAGGCAGCGTTGAAGGCAGGCTCCGGCCGCCGCCGGGCGCCCGCCGGGTGTGAGCAGCGATCGATGTCCTGCGCCCAGCACAAAATGGCGCTTTAAAGTCCCGGGCGGGGCCTGCGCGTGCCCGCCCCCCCCGCGCCGCCCGTTGGCCCGTTCGAAACGCGTCGGGAGGGCCCTGCCCCGCCCCGCCGCGGGCGGGGGCCCGGAGCCCCCTGCCCCCGAAACCCCTGCCCCCGGAGCCCCCTGCCCCGGGAGCCCCCTCTCCCCAGAGCTCACTCTCCCCGGAGCCCCTTGCCCCCCGAGCCCCCTGCCCCCGGAGCCCCTTGCCCCGGGCGCCCCCTCTCCCCAGAGCCCCTTGCCCCCAGAGCCCCCTGCCCCCCGAGCCCCCTGCCCCCGGAGCCCCTTGCCCCGGGCGCCCCCTCTCCCCAGAGCCCCCTGCCCCCGGAGCCCGCTGCCCCCCGGAGCGTATCCCGCGGGGTCTGTCAGCTGTCAGCTCGACCCCGAGCCGCGATCCCCGCGTCCCCAGCCGGGTGGCCCCTTCCCTCAGGGAAGGGCGCAAGGCTCCCTCAAGGCAGGGTGAGCGCTGAGCGGTGTGCGCCGGCATCGCGCCTCGCTGAGAGGTGAGAGTCGTCATAGGGCCCTGGACAAAGATCCCTGTGGTGTGAAATGTGTTTGAGTAAGGATTTGGTTGGACACTTCGGTGGGGAAGCTCCCCGAAGGAGTAGCTGTGAGGGAACTGAGTCAAACAACGAAAATGGACCAGTGGACACGATACAGTGAAGTGCTTTACATTATATTAAATACATCCATCCTGTTGTAGAAGGGTTTTTAAAGCATGAACCTGTAGGTTGGTCAGTCAACAACATCATAAGTCATAGAACTGCAGAACAGTTGGAGTTGAAACAAACCTGAGTTGTGGAGTTATCTGGTCCAACCTCCCTGCTCAAGCATAGCCACCTAAACCAGGTTACTGAGGACCATGTCTGGGTGAATTTTGAATATCTCCAAGGGTGGAGGCTCCTCTCTCTGGTGACCACTGATAGGACATGAGAAGTCAGAATGAAGCTGTGTGAGGGGAGTTCAGATTTGATATCAGGAAAAAGTTGTTTACAATGCCAGTCAGTCAGTTTGTGCCCACTGCCTCTGATTCTGTCACCAAGCACTGCTGAGAAGAGCTCAGCGCAGTCCTCTGTGCACCCTCGCTTCAGGTATCTGTATACACTGGTGAGATCCCCCTGAACCTTCTCTTCTCCAGGCTGAACAGTCCCAGCTCACTCAGCCTTTCTTCACAGGAGAGGTCCTTCAGCCGCTTCATCATCTTTGTGGCCCTTTGTTGGACTCTCTCCAGTGTATCCATGCCTCTCTTGTACCGAGGAACACAGAACTGGACTCTCCCTCTCTCAAGCTGCAGGCAACACTTTGCCCAATGCAGCCCAGGAAAATACTCACCTTCTTTGTGGTAAAGGCACATTGCTGGCTCGTGTTCAACCTGATATCCACCAAGACTCCAAGTCCATTTCTCCCAAGCTGCTTTCTGTCAACAACTTGCAGCTTCATTGGAATTGGCTTGATATCCCAACAAAGCATATCCCAATGGAAGCAGTAAAATCTTGGACTGGTTGAGCCCTTTGTGAGAGCTGCCACCTTGCTGAGTCCACAGCAAAGTATTTCCTGCATGGCACTGCTACACTTGCAGCTTTTATGGTAAAATTTTGTTAGCTGTTGTGAAGTCCTATGTCCCTCTGGATCATGCTTTCCAATACATCATATTGCTGTTACAATGAGAGTGTCTTGTTGGGTTCCTGGATTGCTGCAATTAAACCAGAGCTCTTTCCAGCACCCAGAACAGCAAGGTGTCAGCAAGGGCAGTGGTGGTTTAACCTTCTGTACAAATCCTATTTGGAGTTTGATTAGACCCCTAGCTAATTACTTTCTCTCAGCATGGGTAAAGGTAGAGGCATTACATTTTTCTTCTTAGACAATCTTTGTTCTGTAATTAATCTTTCACCTTAGAATAGGGAAATCTTTTATTCTCAACTCATCAAGAACCCAAATTGGAATGTCTAGAAATCCAGTCAAGTAAGAGGCAGACATTCTGCATAAGAAATTATTCCTTGCTGCCAGAGGAAATAAATTAATTTTCTTCACAGTATAATTCAACTTGTGTTCATGGGAAACTCAGGAATATTAATCCAAATAGCCATTTAAAGTGGATATTAACAAAGCCATTTTAAATCTTCATAGGGACAATCTCAAGGTACAGCCATATTCTGAACCAGCTTTATGAATAACCCATTTTTTAAAAAGAAACTCTTCCCAAAATGATGGGGTTAGAGCTGTTTTAAATCAGATCCATTTCACAGTGTGCTTTAGAACAGTCATGTAGCCAGATTGATTTAACTGAGAGAGGTGTCCTATAAAACAGAGGATAAGAACCTGGAGCTGGAAGCACTAGGCACAGGCATCTCCTGATCCAGCCATGCTGCTGTTGGTCACACTGGCTATGAGGTCACCACATTTTAGCAGAGGAACATCACCTGCTGGACCACAGAAGCTGACCTGGGCTCCCATTCTTGGTGGTGGCAGCTATCACACTGCCCAGTTCAGCAGCTCAGCCTGAGTTAAACTGCAGAAACCCAGTTGCCCATTGGTTGTAATACTTCCTCAAAATTACAAATATTTCTTGGCATATGACTCAAAAATCATTGAGGCAGAGATGGGGAATCTTCTCAGGCAAGCAGTAAATGAGTCACTACAACTACAAGTGAAAAGACAGATCAGCATATTTTATTAATGTAGTATTTATTCATTATTTTTACTTTTTTGCTTAAAGGATGGACAGTACCCTTTTAAAGCATGGGATGTAATTTCACTTTTACAACTTCATTATGAGCTTTCTCCAATGTAACACTCTTCTTTTAATGCCCTAAAAAGTCATCTCAAGAAAATCCACAGTAATTGCCTATCTTTTAGTAATTTCCAATAGCTCAGTACAGTAATAACAATGATAATAAAATTAATAATCCTTTGGAAGTGCATAGCTCTTCATTTCAATCATACTACTCCTTGTAAGCATTAATTATCACTCACAGTACTCCTGAGTTATGAAAGTAAATATTGCCTTTCCTTAATATATGAATAAAATGAAGAAGTGGATCGAAATGACTTCATTAAGATGTATAGAATCACTTAATTTTCTGTAGCTCTTCTAACAATCATTATTCTAAAAATAAAGGAAATGTGTACATTGGAACAGAGAAGAGTACCAAAAAATCCCTGTAATCTTTGTTTCCAGTTATTTGTCAGAATTTCTTTTCTGCATTGAATTCTTGAGAAGGAGGAGCAAAATACCAATTGAGAAATTGGTGCACTAATTGCTACACAATAAAGACACTTTATTTTCTCTAAAATTGCTTGCCTAGTACCAAAAACCCCCACTGGTAACTGCTAATTATTTTAAATGCTAACAATCTTATCTGTACATATGATCATAGAGTTTTGAGTCTTGCTGATGAGCCCTTAAATCCTGGACATTAAGTCACATCACTTTTGCTGCCAGGACTTTACCTTCAACATACCCGAGATCATCTACCCAGGTTAGCAAGAGCAGTCTTACTGTCCAATGTCTTCAAAGATAAACACTCTTTCCCAGTGTCTTTACTTTTGCTGTTGAAATGTTACATTAACTGGCAGCCTGCTTCAGTTAATTTGATTCCCAAATGCCTTTAACATATTTTCAGGAAAGTTTGTGCAGCAATGCAATCATGACTCCACATCCATTCACAGCTAAACTTCAGATGTTACCCAATAGTCATCAAGTTCCTAGGCCTGAGAAGTGCCCAGGCAAGTATTGGCAAAATTCCTGAAAATACTTTCAAAGAGAGACAAAAGCAAATAATTTCCAAGAATTATTTCTCAATCGGTTATTAGGGGGGAAAAATGTGGAATTGCTGTGTGTAGAAATCACAGCTGCAGTAAAAAAAGGGAAATAGGGTGTTAGGAATCACTGTGGAAGGGATAGAAAGCAAACCAGAAGACAGCATTCTGCTGAATGCGAGTCCATTGTGCCTCCACAAATCTTGAATGCTGTGCATTTCTAGTCTTACCATCTCTAAAAGAAAATAGCAATGATACAAAGCAAAGAAGGGCAACTAAGCTGAGCAGAAATATGGAACAGCTTCTCTATGAAAAGAGATTAAATAGGCTAAGACTCTTTAGTTTGAAAAAACAGATGGCTGAAGAAGAATATGATAAAGGTTTATAAAACTGTGATAGTACAAAGAAAGCAGATAAGAAATTATTATGTCTTAGTTTTCATAATCCAAGAATGACAGGGAAGCACATGAAACTATAAAGCAGAAAACTTTAAACTATCAAAAAGACAGACTTTATTTTTTTCCCCCAGATGACTCATAATTAGTCTGTGTAGTTCATTTTTCAGCAGAGTTGTGGCTCCCAAAATGGAAAAATGAGCACCAGTAAATTTGCAGGCATTACAGAGCACAATATTCAAAAGTATTAGACATGATTAGAAGAAAAAAACATCGATAGATCTTGTACATGAAAACCATGGGCTCAGAAAGGATGTAAGCCAAGGGCTAGGAAAGGAAGGAAGAATATATCTGGGAAATTAACTATCAGTGTTTGCACCATTCTCACACTCTTTCCCTAACCTTCCTCATCTCATCTGGCCTCTAACAGACAAGGACGCTGGACTGGGTGGAGCCTGGAGCTGGTCATCAAGGCGGGTTCTATTCTACAAACGTGTTAGAAGACAGAAGAGGGCACCCACGGCAATTAAATGCAATATTTCTTTCCTAGAGCTTTACTGCTGCATCAGCTTGCAACAAGAACATATTCTTGAGCTAAATGGTAACAAAGCATTTGCAGAGAAAGAAATACAAAGGTTACAGTATTCAGCAGCAGCCACAAGGCACACTCTGGCCAAAGCACAGCAAGGATGGAGCCTGAGGTAAAGTGTATTCCACTGGCTCCGATCATTGCATACTCATTTTTGCTTTGTTCATTGCCTCAATACACCCTCTTTCAAAACGGTGACTGACTACATGCAGAGGGGCAGAAAAGATTTTTTTAAAAAATAAGCTTTTCTTTTAATAGCATTCACTGACAATATTTGAAAGAGGAAAACATCTCTAACAAATTTTTAAAGAAGACTGATACATTCACAAAACCCCTGTAGCAATAGTAAAAATAAAAGTACACAAAGGAGCATGCTTTGTGATACAGAAAGCACTCCTGGAAGATACCCTAGCAGAGACTGTTTAACATTTTTTCCACATTCTGGGAAGTACTCTGTATGTGATGCACATAACCATGCAAACTGTACCAATCACTTATGTCATCGTTGCCCTGCTATCAATAAATGCTGATAATAGCCATGCTGGTGGTTACTACAGTCTTGAGGGTTGATGATGGTCTCTTGGTCTAAGCCATTAACAAGTCCTTGCTTTTTATATTGCAAGTGAAGACTCTTCTTGGCAATCCTGTTTTAATTTCATTTTATTTTTCTCTTATTCCTTTCAGTCCACCTAAGCCATCTGTTTAACCACTTCTGTCAGCTTTGACTAAATTATACTCCCAAATCTTCAGTCTTTTCTACCCTGAAGTAGTTCACCATATGTTAACTTTACTGTAGACAGAGTAACATTACTCTAACCACTGTGTCATCTTTGGAAAGCCAGTGTAAAGTGAGAGAGACACGCTGTGTCGTCTTCACCAATTAAGCTGGTAAAGCGAGCAATCAAATGGTGGGATATAGCGCAGAGAGAGCATGCAGGTTTGGAAACTGTGCAGGCTAGAGCAGGGAAAAAATCTCCAACATTCTTATTCTAGAATAAATGCTTCCACAAATTAGCTTATTTCGGAGTACCTGTTCCAATTTCTTTTTTGTTCTTACCTATTTCATTCTATGACAACTTTCAAATGGAGCTTCAGAAGGAGGGTGGAGCTCTGCAGATTTCAGGATGCAGGGAGTGCCTGGTGCCTTTCACTGCGGCAAAGGAAGTGGAAGGTGGTCTCATAGCCTGCAGGAGATGTGCCGTTGTTGAGAAACTGTCACTGTGAGAAGAGGTCACCAGGCTGTGCAGCAACATAATAAAAAAATGTTTTTAAGGGTGATTGTACATTTGACCAGGATGCACAGAGGCTGTAGATTCTCCATCCTCAGAGATTTTCAGAAACCTATGGTACACAATCCTGAGCAGCCTTCTGTAGCTGACTCTGCTTTGAACAGTGGGCTTGGACTAGAGGATTGCAGACATCCCTGCCAACCCCCACAATTCTGTGAATCTATTATTCCACTAATTGCAAAAAGGCAATTACTTTTTTAAAATTTTTTTTTAATTCTGTTTTCTGCTAGTATAATTTCTCCTGGAACATTCTGCTTCTTCTATTTATTCAGTTGCATTTTATCTAAAATGTGTTTCCTACTGTACATCTTTCAAATTTTAATCCTCATTTATAAAACAGAAGCTGTTTTCCTATACAGGACTAACTGATATGTTTTCAGTATTATCAAATGTGTAAAATGGGTAAGTCTAATACTTATTTTGGACTATAATTCCAGCATAAGAAATATGTTGCTCAAGAACATGGTTCTCACACATCACAGATCAGGTCATCTTGTAATATTGATCACATTGTTTCCTGAGGCATTCTATTTAAAGTACCATCAGTCACCTTTCATTTCCTCTCTCTATAACGTTCCTCTTTCATACAGTTTTTTCTGCTCTCCATCCATTTTCATTTTCTTCTTTGTCCCTTTTTTCATTTTTCTTTCACCTCTCACCAAACCATGTCATTCCTTTCCACCTTGACCTAGAAAAGTTGTGAGTATGAAATTTAACCTGATGAAGAAGAAGAAATTGGGTGGTTTCTGTACAAGGAATGAGTGCTTAGACTTCTAGCCTGTGAAAAACAGGGAAAGAAAAATGGGGAATGGTTGTCTTCTGTTTCTTGCAATACAAGACCTAGGAGGCAAAAAAAATCAAATTCTCAGGTGGCAAATGAGACAGTTTTCTAGGCAGTGCATAATGGAGCTGTGGAAGTAACTACAAGATCCCACGGGTTTCAAAAGCTTACATGATTCAAAAAATAATTAGGCAAATGCATGGTTGGAAATAATCTAACAAGCACTACTAAAAGAAATCATACCACAGGATCAAGCCTCAGCCTGGATGAACTAGTGAGCAGCCTGGTTGTCTCCCCAGGATTAAACCCAGAGGATAGCCTGGAGATGCCAATCCTCCTCCAGGTACATAAGTGGCAGTTGCTGTACTCATGATGATGAAAATAATAATTAACATTACAGGGCTAGATAAAATTATAGTTCTGAAGGATACTGTAACAAGGTGGTTGGCCTAGTTTGAGGGTGGGAAGCATGGCAAAGACAGAGGCCCAGGGTTCCCCTCTAGCATGTGAACTAAACCCTATAAAGAAACTTGTGATTTTTGTTTACAAACTTGGCACTTATTAATTTTAAAAGGAACAAATACTGGGAAAAGGCATCTGTCATCACTTATGTAACCCATAAGCAGGCCTCAAAGACTATAATTAGAAAGGGGAAAAAAGAAGAAAATTAGATTCCTACCATAACCAGTTTTAACTGGGAATATGTAATATAAGGTACATAGTAGGAAGTATAAGGTACATATAAGGAACAAAGTAGTTCACCAAGAGAAAATAGAAACCTATAAGGGTGAGAAAAATATCCAACTTCTCTTGTCCTTCTTGTCCTAATGTAGCAAGACAAGGATGTACTCACGTACTTATTTTAGGCATCTAAGTGAAATGCTGAAATGTCCATAGGAAATGCATGACTTTTCAATTAAAGAAAAAAGTAGCCTTCTGGTTTCAGATGCTCTGAATTTGTGTTTAAAATATGCTGAAACAGTTAGTGTGCATGCTTGGGGATTGCATTCTTGGATTTCTCCAGTCACTGATGTACAGTGTACTCTTCCATTGTCTCAGCATTAGCTGTACTGAGGTAACACAGAGGAATTCTTCTGTATCCACTACAAGGAGAAAAAAATATTAAATGCCAGTAATGAGAGAGTCATCATACTTCACCCAAGACAAATGGAGATCAGTATCAATATAAAGCAAAGGAAGAACAAGAGACTTACCACCCTGAAGAGACAGATGTCTGTCACTTCCCTAAAGATTTTTTGACATAATGTGAACCAACCATGGGCTGTACAGATGTTTGCTCTGGTTACCTGTGGGAAACATTGGAAAATACTGGAATCAGGCATCCTGCATGCCAGGACAGGCAGATGTGTTCTGGACCATCCATCTGTGCACAGCAAACCTCCCTACTCTGAGTATTGCTCTGAAAATAAGGCCACCCTTAGGGAAACTGTGCTTCTGTTAATGCCAAACAGCTGGAATCCAGTTTTGAGTTCAGTGTACATAGTTGTAGATAGCTGTTAGCAGCTGGCTAGCTGTCTGCCTGCAAAGAGTACGACAATGTCAAGGTTATTTTATTAACACTGAATAACTTAATTAATGGATTTGGTTATGTGGCATGTGGCTGTATGAGCACATGCAAGAAAGCCAAGCCATTGAATCCAAACCATAAACAAGATACCTATCATAAAACAAACATCAGACAAGCAGTAATAACACAACTGACTGAAAGGGAATGGGAATGTGCCCTCTTCATTGCATAGTGCTATATTCCTTCACCCTAGTCTGAAATGTCTTCATCTGAATTCTTATCATTTGTCACCACAAGGCTGTGAGCACAAGACATTCCCTGTTTGTGTTACATCCCTGCCTAGTTCCTATGTGTCATTTACTTCCTAGATGCCTGTTGTACACCACTGATGCCTTAATCCCAGATCTGTGCATAAATTTCCTCCTTCTCCTGATAGACACTTTGGAAGTCACTGCATGCAGCAGCAACAGAGATGTCATTGGCTTCACCAGTGCTTGGCAGAGCCCTCCTGCCTTTGGCCCAGCTCTATGGTGTCCCATCACTGCAGAGTGGCTGAATACACTAAGACCTGTCCCCCACGTGGGACAGCTCATGTGCCCGTGCTGTCCCGTGTCTGGCAGGAATAGACTGAAGGTGGGAGAACGCCCTTGTGGAAAGTCTTTGGCTGAACATGTCAGCAAGCTACACCCACTCCACCCAAATGAAGCCAAATGGCAGATGTTTTCTCTTTCTAAAGGGAAACAACCAGCTTCTCTATTTTCCTCTTTTTCTTTTCTCTAGGAGAAAACAAATTTTACAACAGATGTTTCTTCATCAAAAGTCCTCCAAGTGAATGCCCAGGAATCACATTTGCCAACAGTTCCTTGCACTGAGGTTCCCAGTGAGTTCCAGCTCTCCCTGATAGAAATAAGCTATTGTGTCCTCAGTGGTATTTGGGGTTTCTTCCTAACCAGTGAAGGACCAAGACAATCTGCAATTTAGCAAATACAGTCCATCTCCCATGGCCAGTGACTGAGGACAGGGAGGCAGGGAGAGCTGTGCCACCACCAGGTCCAAAGGGTCAGCTCATCCTTCCACCTACCCGCACAGATTTCCTTTTATCTTTCAACTTGGAGCTGGATGTTTCTTAAAGCATTTCATTTGCTCCAGAAAAGCCTAGTATTGAAGTTAATTAGTATTGCTGACTGCATACTGTTCAACTTCATACTGTTCATCAGAAACTGTGGCTTCTCCTTTTTTAAATATCATTTCCCGTAAGTCAGCATGCAGTTCTACTGGTATGTTTTACGTTCTCTTCTTTGAATACAGTATAACTTGATCCTCTTCTCATGTTACTGGAAAAGTATTTATGTTTCATAACCATTTGACTTCTTTTACTGAACTTGATAATATTTGATGTATCCCTTATGCAAATATTTTGACTAGGATCTTTACATCTGAATTTAACAATTTGTCCTGGCCTCTGCTTTCCTGTGACAATAAATCCAGGGATAATTATTATTTCATGCACTTGAATAGAAGGCAGCTCACCAGCAATCTGCTGGTGCTTTGAGGGTCCTGAGTTTTACCATGCTACATGGTGATATTCTGGCAGATAATATTCTGTCACAGATATCCCATTGTGTCTAATAACTGAACTGACAGTAGATTTCATTCAAGAGTTTCCAAAGACTTTTACCTGAGAAGATGTGAAGAGAAGGTGGCTGCACAAAAGCAGATGGTTTGAAGAAAAAAGCTAGGCTTCCATCTGATGTCCAGCATCAAACATGGCTGGTTCAGTATCGCTGGTATCCTTCAAGCAGACCTTTGTGCCTGGGATGGTTACCAGGTTCACACAGCAGGAGAAATAAAGTTGTTAAGTTCCTCAAATGTAGCCATGTGAGCTGAGAGAAGCGATAGTGTAGGGCTTATGGAAATGTTTGACAAAAGCATGGGTAGTGCTCATGCTCCTGGGTACAAGGAAGGGAAACATTTTTCAGAAAATGAAGACAGGAAGATGAAACAAATGGAAATTAAATTGGAGTCAGGAACATTCACATTACTATAAGATTATAGAAGCCAAGACTCCCTAACCCTAACCCTAGTTTATTGCCTAAGACCGATACAAGCATTCCGCAGCTCACAAAGATGGAGGCGCAACAGTGTAGGTGCTTTCCTGTAATTGTTCTGGCAGGTCCCTTCCAGTGCCAGTGTGCCTGGAGCTCGAGGCACTTTGGAGCTCCCAACCCTACTCCTAGGCATAACCCTAAACCTAATCAATTATCTGAGACTAATACCTGGACAAATACCATCTCATAGAACCAATGCCACATAGGGTGGCACAATGGGTCTTGCTTGCAGATCCCCTGTGATGCACATAACTCCCTTAGCAAGTAAAAGAGATACATGTAACTCCCTTAAAAAAGGGAAACATACAACTCCCTTAGCAAATAAGAGCCAAGCCTCTCAAAGAAAAATTTGTTAAAAACCTACACCCTCCTCAAACCACAGGCCTGAAGCTGCTGCCAGAGAAGTTCCTCATTCACATTAACTTAATTGACAGAGGTGTTGGGCCCTTAGATGAGTGTGTGTGGAAACACAGACCTGACACTCTCAAATTCCATTACACTAGAAGAGATAAAGATGTTATATAAACCGAGGAAATATATGCAACTAGAATAACAATTAACTTTGATAGATTAAATAATAATTCTAGTCCACCTAGTTCCGCCGCTAACAACGATGGAGGAGCAGCAATGCGGGGGCATTTTCATGATAGCCTACGCAGGCCCCTTCTAGCACTAGTGTGCCTCCAGCTCGAGGTTACTTAAAACTATGAACCTAAACATTAGACATAAATCAAACCCTAATGAAATACCTGAGATGAACACCTGGGTTCTCCAGGACACTAAGATGGAGGAGGAGCAATGTTGGGGCATTGCCGCAATCATCTGGGCGGACCAATTGCAAAGCCAGTGTGCCTGCAGCTCGAGGCTCTAGATCGCTCAACCCTAACCCTAGCCGTAACCCTAACCCTAGCCGTAGTTAATTACTTGAGAGCAATACCAGCTTTGTCCATTTCACAAAGAGGTAGAAGCAACAATATAGTGCCTTCCTGTAATAGTCTTGTCAGGCCCATTCCAGCGCGAGTGTGCCTGGAGCTTGAGGCTCTCTAGATCTCTCAACGCTAACCCTAACTGTAACCCTAACCCTAGTTCATAACCCCCGACCTATACATGCATTATCAAGCTCACAAAGATGGATGAACAACAATGTAGGCACATTCCCATAATTGTCTTGGCAGGCCCATTGCAGCGCCAATGTGCCTGGAGTTCGAGGATCTCTCAACCCTAACCCTAGCTGTAACCCTAACCCTAGTTATTAACCCGAGACCAATACCAGCATGCTCTGTTCACAATGATGGAGGAGCAGCAATGCAGTGGCCTTGCCGCAGTCACCCTGGCAGACCCATTCCAATTCCAGTGTGCCTGGAGCTGTAGGCTCTTTAGATCTCTCATCCCTAACCCAGTCCCAGCACCGGCAGCCACACTCTCAAGCAATGCAGGTTCCTCAGTGATAGTGTCAGACCAGCCTTGTGTGCAGGTTTTATTGTCCTAATATGTCAGAAGCCTCACTGCTCCATGTGGCACCCCTCAATGGGTTACTTTTTTTGGGCACCCCCATGTATAATGCCCCATTTCAAAGACAAGTTGAAAAGTGTTTGGAGACCCCAGGTTCCCATGTAAACTCCTTAATCTGAGCTGCATGCTTATCTCTGGCAAAGCCTCAGCTCAAAAGCTGGTGGTCAGCTGAGACACAGCTCTGGCACAGCACCTTGACCTCTCCCATAGAACCTCTCAGAAAAAGAAGTCCTCCCTTTCCTGTCCTGCTTCTCTCCGCCAAGAACTGGATGTCCAGAACTGGATTTAGAAGCTTATATGACACAATTTATCCGGTGAGTTGGTGGGATGTGAAAGCTCTGCTAACGCTACTTTTGCGTGAGACGTGTAGTTGAGGCACAGATAAGTCAAAATGATTGTCACCAACTCTCTTCCAGAAACACACAAATACTTTGCATTTCCATTCCCTAAGGATCTTTAATTGCTTAGATATTAACGACTGAAAACATAGATCTAACTATGAGCTAGGTTAACTATGGGTTAAGGTGGGTAACTCTGGTGTGTAACATTATTCTCCACAGCCCATGGGTGAATCAGGGGCAGGTGGAGGCAGAAATCCAGAGCCCTTCCCGGCTGTCACACGGCCCGGTGATTTTCACATCGGCCCAGCAGGTGTCACCACAGCACCAGGGTCCCTCTGTCCCGGCGCATGACGCAATGCCGGCGCGAGCCGGCGGCCGGTGCCGTCACACCTGCGGCCGTTGACGTCACACCCTCGGTCGGTGACGCAGCCATGGCGAGCGGGGAATGCGGAGGGTGGCTCCGGAGAGCAGGAGTTTGTAGGAGCCACTTGGCTTTGTGCCCTTTGGCACGGCCACTGTTGCTGTAATTCGTGGCACTGCAGTAGGGCAGTGATGGCTGGGGAGGGCGGGGCTCAAGGCACATGTCCAAGAAAAGTCACCCACAGAATTGCCTCGGCACAAAACTGGGGACAAGGGGCATGTCCCTGGGTGGGATGGCCCATCAGAGAGGTTAGGTACCAAAGCTCGGCTACAAGGATGTCACAGAGGGTTTGTCGTCAACTGAAAGGTCTGGGTTTACACCAGCCAATGCACTCTTCACAGATACCCCTCCAAAGGCTGGACTAAATCCTCCTGCACGGGCTGGAGGTCCTGTGTTCAATTTCCTAGCAAGTTACACTGCCAAAAATTGCATATATATCTCTCCAACCACATAAAATGCAAGACCTTCCCTTCTCCCTGTCTGCAGGACCTGTGATGGATTTGCTTATCTCAAACTCCACAGTGTTTCAACATACATAATTTGCTTAAATGAGATTATCAGACTAACTCAGATTCAAACAGCTGGTTTCTTCCCTAATCACTAGTGAAAAGAATCCTTGCTTTTTGTACTCCTCCTTTCATGGAATTAAGGCTGAAAAACAGGTCAGTGCCAAGTTCCTCTGAAATGACTGCCAACACAAACACTGCTACCATTGCACATGCACCCTCTGTGCACAAAATCAGTTCCTTTCTGGACCTTCAATGTTATTGGCTCCACACTTTCCATCCCTTAACTAACCCTAAAATATATCTTTTATGCCCATCGAGGGCACCGTTCGATGTACCATGCATCATCTAAATAATCTTTTTTTGTTAAGAATGTCTTGTATAGTCATTGGCCTCCATATATTTTATCTACCATGAGTTTCCGTTAGGTTAGTTCATGGTACTGTCCTCACTGGTACCAGAGCATCTCACAAGCTACATCTGGGATTTCAAATCAATCAGCTTTTTACATGCCTTCACTCTTAGCAGTTGAACACTGCTCTGAATATCTTGCTGTTTATCTCAGTGAAATTGAGTTAACTCAGCCAACACTATTCTTTCCTGAGCTTTTAACACAGTCAATTCATGTACCAGGAATGTAACAGTCAACAGTCTTCTGGGTTGCTCCCCCTCATTGGCAATCTCCTGGATGCAAACACTCAACTCCCAAACTCCCAGCAATACCTTTTCAAATGTCCCTTCCACCTACATCTATTGTGATGCCAATTACTAGAAACAGAGGCAAAAATAATGAAAAGTATGAATCAAAATGTGGTTGCCACCTCCAGTACTCAGCCTGTCAAGACAAAGGAGTCATTACACTCTTCTGGGCTTCACTTTTTGATAAAAGTCTGAGAAGCCCCATTCACAAATGTAGGAGCCCGAGGGACCATGAAGTCCTGTGCTAGCAGGTCACCCTTGCTCAGGGCCAGCTCTGTAGCACTGATCCTCATTCATAAGGACCCACCACATCTGCAGCCACTCCTCAGGGGCAGGTCCTGCAGTGCCTATCCCAATACCAGCAACTTTGGTGCTTGAAACAAGCTCTGCTATGTAGGCTTTTTTAGTCTCTCTCCTTCAGGGATTTTCAAAATGCTGTCTTCAAAGTCACTCATTCATTTGGGTTTGTTACACATCCCTGATATCTATCATTCCTCCATTCCTCTTGTCCTTTTCCTCTGGACATAGCAGGGATTCACCTTCTACTCATTTATTTTCTTCTCTTTAATGGAATCCAGGAAGAGTTCAAAACCAATCTGGAGTATTTTCGATCATCTGAGACCAGAGAGGAAATACTGTCCTAGAATCCTCCCATGTGTCCCTCATCTCTGTACTCTTATTCAAGTCAACCTACCACACACCTTTAGGGTACAGTTGTACTTTGGAAGGACTGCAGCATCTGGTCTATCCAGGACTAGGTCACCCTCTTCAAGAACAAAAATCACACCATCTCAGCCAAAATATTTTGTTATTGGAGACACCAGGGAAAAATACTGGGAAAGAACATTGGCTTCTCAGAGAAGAACAATTGCTCCCTGCTGGCATGAAACACAAGGCTCCTGCATGTCTGCCTCATGATGTGAATTGAGGAAGACTTCCCGTAGCTTCTGAAATGCATCAAAGAAACTCTGAATGTTGTTCATGAAATTATTATTGTGGGCTATGTCTGTTCAGCAACTGATAGGCAGCCAGATGAACAGCTATAAAGAGATCCAGTTCAACGCCCTGCCTGTTTTCAGTCACGCAGCTGCTCTCAGGCAAGCTGGCCTAACCTGGCCAACCTACTTGGGATAGGTGTTCTACATGACTTGGGAAACATGATCTGGCCAACTGACACATTTTAACTGCAGAAATATGAGACATTAAAGGTTTCTATCACACCTAAGAAGTGTAGCAGGTGCCTAGCTGATATTTGAGGGTGGTGTGACTCTGAGTCATGGTGGAGAGACTGACATTTCTACATTCCATTTGAGCTTTGGGGGGCACAGCTGCAGCCCGAAGTGTAGATCAAGGGAGAATAAAGCACAGCTAACTTTGTGGAAAGTCTGAAGAGCAGGCTCTGATCAGCACTTTGCAGCACTTACTGCCTTCCACAAAGGAATGGGATAGTCCCACCCAAACTGGGCTTAGTTACTATGTCGTCCCCTGCAGAACAGCTCAGGCTTCAAGCTGTGAAACACTAAAGAGTCTTTGCAAAACTTTGCTGGAGACACCTGGCTTTCCATTGCTAGCAGGAAAGTACAGGGACATGCATTTTATAGATAATGCAATATTTATGATGGTAACTCAGGGAATCCTAAAATACATGGGATGTCTGTCAATACCGCCTGTTTTACCTGGGCTGTTTCCATGTTTGTCTTTAACCAACTGTGGCTGACACAGACAGTGGACAGCCATCTGTACAGACCAGACAGACACATGATGATGCACTAATATCCACAGCATAATGCTATCCTCGTTTTGTGTGTAAGGGTTGACACTTCCCATGTGGAAGTTTGGTTCACAGCTTCTCTCAGCTTTCATTTCTAAGAAGAAAATATACAAAGTTCCAGGTCTGAAAGTGGCTTTTCACTCATTATGGTTGTGCTGACTGGCTGGCAAGGCTTTGATTTGTCTGTAAAGGCAGAAGCTCTGTATTCCAACCTGAGAATATCGTTAAACACGGGATCTCCGTGATGATATGGCAAAGACACTTTATTGCAAAAATCCCAGGTTCTTAAACTGTTAGTTTGTTATGAGTTTACATACTTGTGAGGCACAACAAATGTGCTTAACCAACCACTGAAGATCATTATAGGAACAGGCATCACATGTAACCATGAGCCTCACAGTGTAAGCACTCATTTGTTCTAATATCGGTTTTACAATTATGTAACTTGTTTTTCACCTCTAGCTTAGCTGAGTCATTCCCAGAATGCTTTTCTAGTTAGCCAAAGTGACAGAAGTGAACAAGGATTTTAAAAGGGCAACAAGACCCTCACTTTGCAAGGCCTTTCTGCTCCACACCAAGGATAGGTGTTTATTTAGCAAAGCTGCCACTGTGATGAGATACCATCTCCAGCATATGGAGTGTTGTCACACATGCAAACCCAGCATCCCAAGAGGATCCCCAGCTTTCAGATGGGATCCCCAGTCTCCTCCTGAAACAGATGTGCCAACAGGTTTCCTGTACAAGGGATTCAGCATTTTGGAATGAAATCCTGTTATTCAGTCCCCAAAACCCCCTCAAATGTGGTGATCTGGACATACTGCTAAGGCTACCTTTTAAAGTTTAAAGCTGTTGAAGAAGATTAGGGTCTGTTTCCATAAAAGACCAGGCTGGGAAAGAGTATCTTTGTAGCCAGTTTGGTATTCAACTAGACTCTGTGGATCAAATAAGATTCCTCCTTGAACGTCTTTTCAGTATCCCTGAGTATTATGACAGCAGATCAACTAGCCTGTGGGGTGCCTGAAACTCTGGTAAGAAACACTTTTCTGTCTAATGGATATATTGCTTCAATATACAGAGAGAGGCAATGAGGTAATTTAAAGGGAAAGAATTTTACATTACTCATTTACAAGAAGAAAAATACAGAAATCCTCTGATAAAAGTCCACCCTTACATAACTCATATGCAATGCAAATATATTTACCTCCCCACAGACAGATGGTTGCACCAACAAATGAGTATACAGTTGAACACGTTTTCAAAGCCTAAAAGCAATAAATATCAGCACAGGAAGATAGCACAGCAACACAGTTCAGAGAGCTTGTCTAGAGAAACCTCATAAAGTATCAGCAAATTAAACTCATTATTTTCTATGTCAGAAACTTTCAGAGACTGAGGAATTCTTGTCCATACCATATACTTAAGAGCACTTAATATAATGCCATTACACTAGAGGCCTTGCTGGAATTGTGAACTCCTTTTCTTTATATTTCTATTTCTGCCTTCTTTCATTTCCTCTGTCAAGTCCCAACACCACAAGATGATGCAATATTGCATCACCCCCTAATACTGAGACCTCTCTCAGTCAGCAGCCTCAAAAACTTGTTTCTCCACCCCTTAAGAATAACCAGTGATCTTGATCTGTTTACATGCACTCTGCTACCATGAGGAGTACACCTCTCTCTGACAAAGTCATACATGTATGAACAGACCAAAAAAAAAGGCATTCAAGCCAGTAAGATGTATTGTGTGAGTTTTACATGATGTAAAACTGATGTGTGTACTTACTTGGTACAGAGGAAACAGCTTGCACTCCCACCCCTGTGCTTTAAATACCTAGTCTGAGGTATAACAGCCGAAATCCCTAAAACGGGAGACAAAGTCTTCAGCAGATGTATCTCAGAAGGCTTCTGAACACCTGCTGTTTCCTGTTTGTGAACTTAAGGTGTTTGAAGTGAGGGACTCTGTGCAAAATCTCAATCACCAGGAGCATTGATCCATTAGGAGAAAAGGAAAGAGTGGGTATTTCTTGGAGGAGATGAGAAACAGACTCGTCATTTCCTTGTTAGAGCTTTCCTGATCTGCTCTGCCTACACAGGTTCAAAGACATAATTTCTGGATCAGGTCACAAGGCTTCTTTTATGCCCAGCAGATCTTAAAAGATTCCCCTGGACCCAGCTTGTATCTGGGAACAAAGCTCACACAGGAGACATCTCACAGAGGACTCAACTGCCTACAGCGGGATGCAGAAAGAGCTCACCCTTAATTTGCTTTTCTGGATCCCCCTATTCCCCCACAGCCTTCTACTGCTTCCCCAAGCAATGACCCAGAACCAGCATGAGCAGAGCTGCCTTTCCCATGACATAAAGCTGTGAATGGAGGACAGATCTGCAGGCAACATATGTCTATCAGTTATTTCTTTTTCACAAGCAGCTACTATACCTGGAACACGATGCAAAGGCCAAACTAAAATTCAGCTCACTCCTCCTCTGCTTTTTGGCAAGTTCTGGTGAGAAGAAAAGCTTCTTTTTGTTACCAAAGTTACCATATGATCGTGCATATAGACAAATCAATGACAATGATGTTAATACAACAGATAACATATTTACATGATCCATTTTCACAGCAGAACTGTATGATAAAGGGATTCTGTCAATTTATTTTTAGCCCTGCACTAAATGCATCATAAAGAGTTTACAACCCAACTAGAAAATTCCAGCTTATAAATTCTCCAAGAAATGAGAAGGCTACCTATCATTCCATCAGGATGCACAATGTATTCTACAATGGGGATTTTTCTATTTTCTTTACATAAAGAAGCAATTACAAAACTGAATATAGCTGTTGCTGGGACTAGGCAAGCAGGCTTTGACTTTGTTATTACAAGACCTACAAAGCTTCAGCATCTAATTTTTTCTCTGCTGGCAATATAGAAAATAAAAACCAGCCTAAACTATTAGAGAAGTATTTCCTAAATTGCAATGCATCCAGTTTGTCAATGATAACAGAACATTTACATCCAACATATGTCAGTATATAAAGTTGTTGCTGAGCATTTAATGTGGCTGTTACTCTTTATCACAGTTTCTCTGTGAAATTACATAAAAACTGGTGTTTGACTGTGCAGAGGATACAAAATACACCATCTTACATTTTTTCAACCTCCAAAACTTCCATTTAAGATCATGAGAGCAATTCCTTGTCATATTTTTATTACAGCTGGTAGATAAAGGAAATAATTACATTTTGACTGCACCCCACAAGACTATATTAGCAATGATTGCTTCTTTGCATGACTAATTTTGATTAAATCAGCTTCATTTAAATATCAAATTGTGTTCTTCACCTTTCTCCATTAAGCTGTGGTATTCCTGACTGTTTTAAAGTTCCATTTTTGATATGGTAAAATATGCATTTCATTTTATTGTGCGGGCTGTTCTTGACTAAAAAAAACCAACAAACCTACAGATAATTTATGGGAAAGTGTTTAAGTCACACTTGGAAATGAACAGGAATAAAATAATGTTAAAATGTGTATTTCCAAAGAATATACAACCTATAAGGAGAGCATCCTTACCTACAGGAAATTTTGAACTTCTGAATTTACTAGAAAAGGCAATAAAGAAAACTGTTATATATATAGATGAGCTGAAGATTAACTTTAAAATTTTAATATTTTATTAACTTATTAAATCCTGAAAAGAATAACATTTTCAGTTTACCAACCTTTCTCAAATATAATATGTAAAATAATTTATTCCTTCACTGCAAATGACATTACGTTGACTTATAGCTATTTAAAAAATGTTACACAATTCTGGCTGAAACCAACATGAAACATGTCATTTGCTCTGGCTGTAAATTATTCCCGCTATAATTGTCTTTTGACAAATGACAGTCTTTTTATTCAGCTGCTCAAATCTCCATATGCTTGTGCATCCCCAAATAAAGTCCACAGATTTTAACAGGATTAGTCGCCAAACTGGCTACACTTGTGTTCCCAAAGTGATCTATCTGGGGATCCAGCCAACAACAACAAAAAAGACTTCCTGTTTTGATTAGGCTTTTAAATGTCTTTTAAAGCATTCAGTAATGCTGTGCAAAGCTGAACTTCTCTGATAGATATTACCATTGTACCAGGCAAAGCCAATCACGAAGTGAGTCTTCACTGTGTTTCCCCTATGCTGCACACACGTCACATGGATATTGTTGAAGGTTTTTGCTTCCATCTAAAGGGGAGCTTGAGGCCAGTATAGAGTTATGATTCCTTACAGACACAGTTCAGTGTAATGTAAATTCATTTTGAAACAAATGTTTCTCTTTTCTGCTTCAGGCGGATATGATTCTTAACACCATGCAAATGATTTTTTTCAATCAAAAGAATCCATCCATATAACAACAATTATCCAACTTTTTATAATAGTACATGTACATGGTAACATACTAATTATTTACCTCTGATATTTTCTTTCTGTGGAAGTTAAGAGCATGTACCTAGAAAAATCATAATAATTTTTATAGTCTTTGTGGCAACTTATGGTCTTGTAGAGTGTTCCCTGAAGATGAAATCTTATGTCAGCATTGCTTTCAAGGCAAGTGTCTGCACTCTGTGCCATACAGAGTTCACCTGTGAATCTCATTGCAAGATCTGGGTCCAAAAAGTGTCTCAACATAATCATGGAAGGAGTTTTGTTGTTCACTCTGAACAAGAGCTGTGGAGACAGAAGCGCTCAGCTCCATTCAGAGCAAAACAGACAGCAGCCTGGATGGGGAAAGAGTGGTGAGGGGGAGTTGTTTGTTTGTTTGAATTGGATGTGAATGGTTATGCCTGAGCTGCATTTGGAGTCTGATACTGTAAGGCTGGTGAATTAATCCTCCTGCTGTGGGCAGCCTTGGCAAGGCCTTAGCTGGAATACTACTATGTCCAGTTTTGAGCAGTGCTTTCCAAAACCAATGTGGCCCATTTGGCAAGAACCCAGAGGCGAGCTACGGGAATCACAGGAGCTCTAAGGAACATGACCTTAAAAGGGAGATCCAAGACGGCCCAGTTTGGAGATGGGAAAATAGTAGAAAAACAGTAACTCAGCAAATTCAAACAATAAAGTAGCTGGGGGGGGGACGGGGGGCAGGAGGGGGGGAAGAAAAAACCAAACCAAACCTGAATAAGACAAGCAAGATGCTCAACACATTGGAGAAGACATTTAGTCAAAACAGCATGAAAACCTTTCCTACGGAGAAGACCACGACGCTGGAGCAGGTTGCCATCTCCAGGGGTTTTTGAGGGCAGTTTAGACAAATTAATTTCTTCCTGCCCTGAGGTGTGGGTCTGAACAAGCTGTCAGGGCTGCCCGGGCAGGCGGAGGTCGCTGCTGGAGCGCCACGGGCTGTGGGGCCCCGGGCAAGGAACACCTCAGGCAGCCGCGTCCAGGGAGGTTTTGCTGCCTGTGTTGACACCAGGACACTCCTGCGTGCCTGGTGCTGGCGGCTGAGCCCCACCGCGGCTGTAGTGCTTTGGCCCCGCCGGGGCTCAGTGCACGCCGCAGCTGATGCGGCCGGGCCCAGGCCGGGGCCGGGTGCCCGGGGCCGCGGCGGGGCCGGGCGGGGCGGGGAGGCCCCGCAGCCGGTTCCCTTTTTGCCCGGCGTGTGATTGGCGGCGGCTTCGGAGCTGCGTCTACCGCCGGCCATGGAGCCTCCCCGCCGGCCGCCAGCCCGCGCCGCTTCCTGCTGAGGGAAACACCTGTCCGGGGCCGGAGCCGGAGCCGAGGCCGCCGCTGCGGTGAGTCGCTCCGTGCCGGGGGCCAGCGGGGGTCGCGGCGGATCCCGCCCCGGGCCGGCGCTGCCCGGGGCTGGAGCTCACGGGCGGTGGTGCGGCTCCGCTCCCCGCGCTGGCCGCGGGCGGACCCACCCCGGCCCCACGCCCGCCGCAGGGCGCCCCGGCCCCGGCAGCCCCGGCGGGGCGGGTGCGGCGAGGTGAGGTGAAGTGAGGTTCGCCCTCCCGCGGGCGGCGCCGGCCGCCATCTCTGGGCCCGAGCGGTGGGCCGGGGGCGGGAGGGAGGGAGGGAGGGAGGGAGGGAGGAAGGCAGGCAGGCAGCCCCGGCCCCGACCCCGGCCCGCTGCTCCCGCCGCCTCCTGTCTCCCGTGCGCGGAGCCCCTTCCCGCAGGGCTGTGCGGCTGGCCGGGCTCGCCCTGCGGCCCCCGCCGCAGCCGGCAGTGCTGAGCCCCCCGTGCTGCCCGGTCCCTCGCGGCCTTGGTCCCGCCTCACGTCATGGCCCGAGCAGGAGTTAACGAGTTTGATGCCAAACCCGCTGAAGAAGCTGTCGGAACGTTGAATGAAGCAATGCGAAGTGAAGCATCACAGTAGACAGTGGTGGCAGTACTCTCGGGTCTTAAGATCAGCCGTGCTACAACACGGCTTTTAAACAATAAGTAACTATTTCCTCATCCAACAAATTTCCCCATCCAGCCTCTTGTGTCTGTCTGATACATGCAGACCATGAAACCTTTCCACACCACTAACCCTCTGCAATAATAGCTGCGGGCATTCGGGAGCTGATTTCTGGTGTAGATTAGATCACGCAGTCAACAATCAGTGTTGAAAAGCGGGCACAAGTTGACAGGACAGGCAGCATCCAAATAGCGAATGTGCCCTGGCAGGAATGATGGCAGCGATCTCTGGGTTTTAAAACTCTGCAAAGTGTTGGTTGCAAGGTAAATTACTTGGTGATTACTACTAGATCACTTGTGTAACCCCAGTTAACTAGAACTTTGCCGAAATTCGTACCTAAATTTTCAGAACCAGCTAGACGTTATTGTTTGTTCCAGAAGGAGCCCCAAGTAGATAACTCATATGGAAACTAAATGTGGTGAAGGCAGGGGATCTGAAAATTCTACAGCTATAAGAGCGGTCTGACTGACTCCCCAGCCTCCTGTTTCTGCTGATGCATGTACTTTTTGATGAGGAATGTGACTGCATTACCTATGAAGTTTACTTGCTAATGAGAACCGGCACTGATTTAATTCCCCTGAGAGCTAGTAGTTGCTAGAGGATCTGACAAAGAAACTGAGCAACCTAGTTTTTTGTTGTTGTGTTCATGCTTGAAATGTTAGTGCTGTGTCTTACCTGTGAAGTTCAGCACTGTATCACTGTAGGCGTAGGGAAGATGTACTCCTGTCCAGCAAGTGTAGTATGCTGCTTGGAAAACTTGGAGTCCTGTAATGAAAGTTTGTTTGCTTTTTTTTTAAACTTAGCTTTTAAGTTAACTTTGTCTAAAACTGTGAATGTAAACATTAGTGTTATATTTCCATAATGCATGCATGACGTAATTCTTACTCTGGTAGAGAGTGCTTACTTTCCTGAAAGTTAAGTTTTCTGGGAAGGAGTTTACACTAAAGTGAAAAGAATAATTTTAAAATATGGTTGCATATGATGGATTAAAAGAGAAGTAGGAGGTAATACAGAATACGCATGATAGTAACTGGTAGAGTTCTAACATAGTCTTAACAGAGCAGTCAAGATTGACAGCTGTCCTAAATTTTTTGTAGCTAAATAAGTAATGCATCATAATACCACATTGTCTTTATAAAGCACCTTTCAGCCAATTTCTCCAAACCGTTTAACAACTTCACTTATTAGTTTATCTCCTAATCCTTCTGTGAATCACGTTTCAATATCAGTTATGCTTAACTGGGCTGGCTCCATTCCCTTTCCTTCTCTTCCCTCACTGACCTACCTCTCCTGCAAGTGATGAATCAGATAAAGGAACTGATCCAACTGAAAATGAACCAAATTTTTTGTTGTGTTTGGTATAGTCAGATTGCTGACCTGAGTGATGAGATACGAACACAACGGGAGACAAAGGCAAGACTGGTTGCTTGTCTTAGTTACCGCTGACAGGCCCATTTCTTCCTTCTCCATTGGACCCCATCAGGATTTTTGGACCAGTGTAGGACAGTTCTTGTATTACAGGGATATTCAGGGTTGAGACGGCTCATTAGAATTAGAAATAAAAAAGAGTGATTTTTTTTTTCCCCCTTTTTTGGGGATATTGCTGCAATAGACATGTTGAAATGTCAATGCTGTAAGTAAAGCTTAAGCTTGACAAAGGTTTTAGGAACTTACATTAAATGTTTTTCATTACAAACATCAAAGTTTTATGATTCATGTGCATGAGGAAGTATGGTTTCACCAACACATGGATTAGAAGAAAATGGATACAATTTGGTGTCACCCTAAGAATGGGTCATTGCAGAGACAGATTAGAGAAAATCATCACCCCAAGAACTGCCTTCTGAAGCTGAGGAAGAGGGGTCAGAGCAGAACTGGAGACGGAGATTGGATCAGGCTGGACTAGACATGACAGGTCACAGCCCAAAGGAATGCAGGAGAAAAGACAGCCTTTTTTGGGCAGGGCAGCTACAGAAGTGCCACACATTTTATGTTGTGTCTGATGCAGTTTGCAGGGGAATATCTGAACTCATGAAAGTGTTGCTCTACATGCCTTTATATGTGGGTAAGAATGTAAAACAATTGCATTCATTGAGTGGTAGTTCCCTGCTGAATGAGGTAGATATGATGTCTTTGCTTGTCTTGATGGTCTTGATCAATGGAGCAGTGGTAGAAGAGCTTAGCAAGAGATGGACAATTTGTATGTATATGTGTTTGAAGAATTAATCCTTAGGTGCATGGCACATAGGAGAAAGCTGAGGACATTTTAAGCCAGGAAGTTTTCTTAGATCTGCAGAACCGATTTAAACTGAAATGACTCCAGGTTTACTTAAAACGGACAGCACAATGACTTTTAGAAGAGGCTATTTACAAAAAAATCTACATAGCCTGTTAGCATGACAAAAACTTTAATGATAGTTGCTTATGTTTAAATGAAGAAAAATACATGACTACATTAGATTTTAGAATTTACACAAAATGAGAGAGGAACACAGTGAGTAGTGCTGAGATGCCACAGAAGCTGTGGCTGATGAATGCTTACGGGCTGCACGTGGGTGGGGGATGAGTTTTGGATGTGTCTTGGCCAATATGGGTAGATTTCATGTCACTAACAAAATGATCAGGGTAACTTCACCACTACCTTTACAAAATTCAAATACTGGCTTTGAAAGATGGAGGGAGCTGGGACAGAGTGTGTTTTCCCCAAACTGACTTGCTGAGAAAAATAGCCTCTACAAAGAAATGGATCTTAGCTGACAAGCAGGATGATACTCAGAGAGAGAACCTTCAGTGGTGGAGGGCATTTTCTGCTTTTAACTTTGGCAGAGTGTTAGTTTTAGCGGTTGAGAATGGCACGTTGGAGCGAGGTAAGAGACAGTCAGATGTTTTTGCCAATACAGCAGGAAGGGTTATTTTTCACATTTGTATAAAAAATGTGTCTTACAAATAGGAAACATGCATATGTTAAAAATAAAGGCACCACCAGTTGACTGTTGCTAAACAACCTTTCAGTTGTTTGATATTTTCTTTCTCCTCTTCAAGAGTCATCATTTTTGTATGATGTGTACCACTGTCAGATTTGACTGCTTGTTGATCTTCAAAATGGTCAGTATTTCACTGGAAAAGTCATAAGGAAAAAGGATGAAATTAGAGGGTTTTCGGTCTTTTCTTTCTCTTTTGTACATGTTTTCCCAAATGTTTTTCTGTGGGATTTTTTTTTAGTACAAGAACAGCTCCTCAGGTTGTAGTAAACCTCAAGAATTAGGGTTGAAAGTCTATGGTTTAATTTCTTCCTGAATCTAAAATCACCAGTTCTAGTGGATTTCACTGTGTGTAATCATAAATGAATGAGTTAAAAATACTAGGAGTAAGGCTGCCCAGCAGTTCTGCTGCTGAGGTTACCATGCAAGACCTTTGGCATATACAATCTCCACGTAATGCCTATATGGAGACTGGCTTAAAAAACTCTAGTGAGTTTAAGTTGGGAGTCCTCAAATGGCTATGACCATGAAAAGAAAAATAATGAAACATTGCAGATTTAGTTGTCTTTTCTCTAGTATTTATATTTGACTCTTTTATAAGGTAGTCTCTCAAAAATATATTGGGTTTAAATATTATATTTGAATTCATTAAATTTATTGCCCAGATTATTCTTTGCTATTTTTAAAAGGCTCTGAGCATGTCTTCTATACACGTGTGTTAAATTGATGTACTGTTGGTGTATTTTTACTGTTGTAACAGGAAAAGCATTCTGTCTTCTTTTAAAATGAGCAATCATATGTATAATCAACTTGGTTAAAACTTCCTTCCTGCTAAGTGCAGAACTTCCTTTGCATCTGGATATGAGGGCAAGCAAGAAAAGCAGAACAGCTTAAACAAAGAAATTTTTTGTGAATGATCTTCCTTTAAAAAAATAGGAACTACAGAAATTAAACAAATGAATCGTCTTCAGCAATTCAGCCTTTGTTTTATAAGCAGGTAATACTTCCTTGTACTTTGTCAGTTATAAGGTGGTGTGTCCACAGTCTCTGCTTTCCAGAACTCAAAAAAAAGAATTTTAGTTAGCGAGCTATGTTGTTTGAGTTTAATGTTTTGTATTTTTATCTGCTTCTTTTTTTGTCTGCTAAGGAATCATTGCAATGGCTTTACTTTTCTCCAGCAGTTAAAGATGTTATGTGCAGAAAAAGTGCACTCAATCAGCACTGTCTTCTGCTTCTAAGCTCTCAGTGAATAATTTCCAATTCAATATTGTTCAATGGAGATTAAATGAGCAACAATATTTTTTGTTTTGTTTATTATGCTGATAAGGGAGGCTTCTCATGTTTAATATTGTTTCACTGGTGGTTTAGGTGTGATTTGATGTATAGGGTAATAAATCAGCATCAGCCTGGCAGATTTTTCTTCTGTAACAAACTAATAGTTCATATTGGCAATGTGTACTTTGAAAATGGATGGATATTACCAGTCTAGTGAATTGATTTATTTAAAAGAAGCACATCTAAGGACTCTAGCCTTGAATTTAGATGCATGTTAAATATGTCTTCAGAAATAGTCCCTGACTTTTGAATCCTAAGGACTTTTTTTTAAGGTTGAAGTCCTGATTCCTCATCACTAAAAAGAGGCAGGGGAAACTGGGAATAGGCTCATGTCTGTCCAAACTGCAAATAAATTGCTTGTTTTGTCACATTCTGCCATTCCTGGAGCTCAGTGGGACTGCATTCTATTCATATGCAGGAGTGTGTCTTTTGATTGCCATGAAAATACAGTTAAGTTAACATCAGCAGCATCAAAATAGATGAAGCAGCAGAAGGATCAGTGCTTGATCAAATAGAAGCAAGAACAAATCAATATGGAGGTTACATATTCAGGCTGCTTATCCTCAGTAAAATCTGGGCAGGATGTTGAAAAGCTCTATTTTAATCACTTAATCACTGGAGAGTTGGTTGGTGCGTTTTTTATTTATGTTAGGTATTGAATTGAATAGGTTGCATCCGAGGTGGTTTATGTAAATCAAGTATTTGTGACGAGAAATTAAGGGGAAGTGGAAATTTAAAAAGTATATATGAAAAGTTAAAAAGTAAGATTAAAGATAAATGTAAATGAGAAAGTAATCAATTAATTACGTGTTTTGCTAGATTTCTTCTGGCATGGAGTTGGGGAATCATGAACAGCCTGTTGTTATGAGAGAGGAAAACAAACGAAGGAGAAGAAGAATGAAACCTCATTGTACATCGAGTAGTTTTTCATCAATGGAACTGATATCCATTGAATTCATTTTACCTACAAGCAATAAACATACTAAAGCACCAGAAATTATGTTACTTGAAATAGCTGGCAACTGTACGGTTGAGCAAATGAAGGCACAGATTTGGATGCGTGCAATAGAGATGAGTCAAACCACAGACTTCTACCATGCGTTCACCCCGGATCAGTTTGTTCTGCAGTATCAGAAGAAAGGGCAATGGTATGAAATTTATGATAAACATCAAGTATTACAGACATTGGACTGCATACTGTACTGGAAGGTGTTACAGAAGAAGGTAGGCAAGATCTATGTTGTCCAGAAACAAAAACCATCGGAAGAAGTTCAGGAATTTCAGCGGCAACTTAACAATTTAATTGGCTATGATGTCACTGATGTCAGCAATGTGCATGATGATGAACTAGAATTTACCCGGCGCAGATTAGTCACTCCACGAATGATAGAGGTAGCCTGCAGAGATCCTAAGTTATATGCAATGCACCCATGGACTACATCTAAGCCACTCCCAGAATATTTATTTAAAAAGATCACTAATAATAACATTTTCATAATCATACATAGAGGAACAACTAGTCAGAAAATTAAAGTGTCAATAGATGACACTCCGGATATGATCCTCCACAGCTTTTTTACAAAAATGGCAAAGAAAAAGTCTTTGATGGATATTCCTGAAGATCATAGTGAACTGGATTTTGTTCTCAGAATTTGTGGTAGAGATGAGTACATTACTGGAGAGACACCAATCAAAGATTTTCACTGGATAAGACAGTGCCTTAAGAATGGGGAAGAAATCCACCTTGTCCTAGAAAATCCCCCTGACCCAAATGAGGATGAGGTTCAGAAGGAAGAATGGCCCTTGGTGGATGACTGTACAGGAGTTACAGGGTATCATGAACAATTGACAATAGATGGAAAAGATCATGAGAGAGTCTTCACTATCTCTTTGTGGGACTGTAATAGGAAATTTAGAGTGAAAATAATTGGCATTGATATCCCAGTTTTACCAAGAAATACTGATCTTACTGTGTTTGTAGAGGCTAACATTCAACATGGGCAGCAGCTCCTTTCACAGAGAAGAACTTCATCAAAGCCTTTTACTGAGGAGGTTCTGTGGAATATTTGGTTGGAGTTTGATATCAAAATCAAGGATTTGCCTAAAGGAGCACTTCTGAATCTTCAGATATACTGTGGCAAAGCACAGGGACCATCTGCAAAGACAAACCTTCAGTCACATGAATCCTCCAACTCTGATGCAAAATGCAAAACCCAGCTTCTCTATTATGTAAATCTTTTGTTGATAGATCACCGTTTCTTGCTACGAAGTGGGGAGTATGTGCTCCACATGTGGAAAATTCCAGGTAAAGGGGAAGAACAAGGAAGTATCAATGCAGACAAACTCACATCAGCAACTAACCCAGATAAAGAAAACTCAATGGCTATCTCTATTGTGCTGGACAAATACTGTCACCCAATTGCCTTGCCCAAGCACAGGATATCATCAGACCCCCAGGGGGACAGGACTCGAGCTGAAATGCCCAACCAGCTTCGCAAGCAACTAGAAGAGATCATAGCAACTGACCCACTTAATCCACTTTCTCCTGAGGACAAAGAATTGTTGTGGCACTTTAGATATGAGAGCGTAAAGCACCCTAAGGCATATCCTAAGCTGCTTAGCTCTGTGAAATGGGGACAACAAGAAATAGTGGCCAAAACATACCAGTTGCTAGCTAAAAAAGAGGCTTGGGATCAGAGCACTTTAGATGTTGGACTTACAATGCAACTTCTGGACTGTAACTTTTCAGATGAAAATGTCCGAGCAATGGCAGTTCAAAAACTGGAAAGTTTAGAAGATGATGATGTTCTTCATTATCTTTTACAGCTTGTGCAGGTAAGGTGTATTTGCATTCTTGAACTCTGCCTTCCAGGAATATATTTGCATTACCCATAATCACTCCCATTTTAATAGGTCTTGTTAGTAATCCCTAGTTTTAAAGTCTTGAGTGTTTAGTCAAATCAGTGGTAGTAGCCAGCGTAATACAAAACACACTTTTCTACTTTTTGTCTTGTGCCTTTGTTGTTGTTTTTGTGGTACCATTGCCTTATGTCTTATAATTTGCATCTCGTGTTTGCAGTAATAAGTTTTTCTGGAAATTGTTAATGTCGGCACAGCTATGATGGGAGTGAATCCTAACTGTGCTTTCTCTAATCCTGTTTACGTCAGGTTTGAATCACACAGCACTGAAG
The DNA here is from genome assembly GCA_024500445.1 of Entomyzon cyanotis. Lineage (NCBI taxonomy): Eukaryota > Metazoa > Chordata > Aves > Passeriformes > Meliphagidae > Entomyzon > Entomyzon cyanotis. The sequence goes on along the minus strand of JAKEPQ010001018.1, from coordinate 44,259,193 downwards.
AGTTGTTGACTGACTTTAGTGATAGTTTAGAAAGAGTATAGACAGAAAGAAAGCAAAAGAAGGTGTTGACATGGGCAAGGCCTGAAGAAAAATCTGGGGTTGGATTTTAGGTCAACACCAGTGTAATTACACAGTATGTTGCAGTGACTTCAGCCTTGTACTTTTTAGGGGAGCAAATTTATCTAGAAGTTCCCGCCTGAAATTTTGAAAGTAACTCAAGAGTTGCTAGGACTACATAATAAGATTAAGACCTTCTGGGAGCTTGGGTGCAAAATTGTGGTTCTAGTGGCAAGGAATCAGTGCTGTATCAATTTGAAGCACTTTGTGTGCAGATCTGCCAGATCGAACATTGGAAAGGTTTATATCAGTTACACAAGAAAATTGGTTTGCGTTGCTTTTCTCTGAATACGGTGCCTTTAGAGGGCAGTGGCACAGTCTCCTCTGGTGGCTGATGGAAGCTGTAACCTGTGTTCTTCTTGGTAAGCATAACCCGTGGAGCCAGGTGACTCTACAGGCTTCCTGCACCTGGCAGGGCTGTTTTGCATGGAAAGGCTGTCGTCCCTCAGAGCAGGAAATACTTTTTTCCAAAGAATCAGAGGACAAAATTACAAAACTGGTATTCAAAAATCTCAAAAAAAAAAAAAAAAAAAGGAACTACTGCAGCTCAGGAAGATACTTTTCATTCCTGCAGGTTCAGAGAGAGCCCAGATTCCCAGGAAAATGAAGTTAGTATTTCAGATTTTGCTGCACATCAGTAGTGCTTTAAACAAAGCCTTTCTAGCCTTGTCTTTGCTTGTCTGAAGATTAGGCAGAATTTATGCACTTCTGCATTAACCTAAGGAGTCACTACGGTTACCTCATTGGGCCTCCCACGTAGCTGCTGCTATATATATGCTTGGCTTGTTAGCATTTGCTGTCTACATGTGGCTCAGCAATTTTATTCGCTTTTTCCGAACCCAAATTCGGCATTTAGGATGATGATCGGTTGCTATCAAAATGCCTGAGAATAGGGGAAATACTGGGTTTTTTCTCGTTTTTTAAAAAATTGTTTGTTTTCAGTAAGTACAAATCTGTTGAGTTTTAAAAAGAATAAACCTCTCTAACAGTTAAATAAAATACTGTAGCATAAAATCATCGTGCCTTAACTTCACTGTGTCATTTTTAGTAAGACGTGTTGTAAGAAATTTTGACACCATCCTTAAAAAGGAAAAACACGCTAGATTCCAACTTTTACCTCTCTGCTGCTTTCCTTGTCTTTATTTCTTAGCTAACAATGGAACATAGGCTGTCAGTGTTCTGCAGCAAAATTTTGGTATCACAGTGTATTTAAAATCTACATTTTTCAGAGAATGGATGTCGGCCATTCCTCCGATCCAGTGGACATCTCTTTTGCTAATGGTCATCACTTTTCAAATGCACACGTTTATGAAAGCTCTATGGCTTATTTCACTCTGCACAGGATATTCCCATTTCATCCCCTGCTGAGTCAGAAATCAAGCATTCTATTTTCCTCCAGGTTTCTTCTGAATAGAAGCAGCCACGCCATAAATAAACCTATTGGGCTTCCTATAATGGTCGGTTGTTCTCTGTACAATTGATAAACCATGGACAGGATAGTTAAAATGCAACAAAATTCTTTGTAAGGTTAACACCAATGGCTGTACTCCATGTATATGGCAGTGATTAAAGACCTTCTCCTGAATTGGCAAGGCAAAGGTACACACAGAGACCTGATGAAGTGTCAGCAGACATTTTTTAATGGCCAGCTTTTATTGTTGCAGTGCAAAAGTTGATATTTGACTTAGTGAAGAAAAAAGAAAAATGGGCTGGACTTTTAACAACAGCTCAGTAAGGATGGTCATAATAAATTTTTTAATATTGTTTTATCTTAAAATATATTTGCAAGTTCAATAAGGAGGTTTTGTTATGAAGTAACGGTTGATTGTTTGGCTGCATTTCAGTCTGAAATTGTTTTTCAAGGTTATGCAAACATTAAGCATAGTATATACCAGAATGAGGTTTATAATAGGCTTTCTTGGAACTGTGAGAAAATCCATTTGAATTTATGTGGTAATTATTGCTTTTGGGCACCTTACTGAAGTGAAAATTAATTTTTATTAAAAGCCCCTCATGCCTCATAATCTCATACGCAAAGTAAAAGGATCTATATATTGTTATATTTGTGAATTCTCATTGTCTTTCCTAAATAAGACAATGTTGTTTGGGGAAATAAAACAGTACTGCAGAGACAGTCAAGGCAGTTCTGGCAGAATTATGATACAGTAGAAGGGCAAGACTGGTGCTTGGCTTTCTTGTCTGTGGGTGCTTGGCTTTCCTGTCTGTCACTTAGCCAGCAGCTAGAAAGAACGTGTCTTTGTGACATTTTTATAAGTTGGTTCATTCTGGAAGGTTGACTGAAAAAGCTTGATTTTTTTTTTTTCTTTTGAATAAACCCACAGGACAATTTACATTTCAGCAATCATGTTGGTATTTTAATAATAAAAATGCAACTGTGTGCCACAGTACTTGTAGGAGTTTATAAAATTATTATTTGTTTGATGAATTTAGCAGACCTTTGCTGATGGCTTGGTTGCTTCTTTGCAAGCTGCAGACTGCAGTGATCTTGAAAGAGCCATTATATTCTGTTGAATAACTATTGCTAGAGGTTTGCATACTTTGTTGCTTCTGAAAGCTGGGCATACTACATGCACACAGCTCTCTGTGCATCCCATTGTTTTCCCTTAATCTCTCTACAGGCTGCTTCCTGGCACTCTATGTCCAGAACCTGAAGCCATTCACCAACCCCCTCAGTCCATGACAGAGATTTTGTGACTCTGATTCATAGACTGTATGCTTCTTATTTCTCTTTTCTTGCCATGGGATATAAATGCATACTTTTTCCCCACCATTAATCTTAATACAAACCTTCTATAAACTTGAATTCCTCAAACAACGTGAAAGAAGCTGCTCGAAAAATGAGTTCAAGTGGAGAAGATCCCTGGCACAGCCCAGAACCTGGAAGTGTAAAAGTTTTCTGGTAGACCAATTCACTTGGTTATTGGGATGGAGGAGGGAGTAACTGCAAAAAAATTCCAGTGCTGACACTTGAAAACAGTTGTTGACTTTCCCTCCCCACACCGTTTTTTTGGCAGTAGCTTGGAAATGTCTGTGGGCTTGGGTGGAGGGGAGTAGCTTTTGGAAGGGAAAAAATACATCTGTTCTCACAGAGTCAGTAAAAAACAGCTCTGTGAAGTCTTCTTAATTGCACTTCGTTAATATAGGATGTGTATCAGAGCTTTTATTATGTTGTTCATGTATGGGATAAAGGCCACATAAATGCTCTGAAAAGTTGCTCCTGTATCCTGTGCTTTCTGGGGAACCCAGCAGTGAATCCTCACGTCCTATTCCCAAAGTAGCAGATGTTGTCCAAAACAAGTATTTTATTATTGAAACTTTTTATTAAAGAGTGATTACAAATACATTATTTCATCTGTCAGTAACCACTTCAAGCATCCTCAGTGTCAGTCATACTGCAGACTAGTTTCTGATCGTCTTGTTTTTGCTGAGAATGACATTGCTTTGTGCGTATGCTTAAGTTGGTCTCCCTGGTTAGGTACTCCATGCCTTGTGTTGTCACATTAGTAATAAATCTGAAAAGAAACCGTTGCAAACAAAATGTGCTTCTTGAATCCCACGGAGAAGCCTCAAAAAGACCTGCTTTGTCATGCATTTTCTACTCCTGCAGCAGTATGTTTTGTAGATGTCATTGGTTAAGTGTAAGTGTGGTGGGATCTTAAATGTGTTAACAATATGTCTTCTATGTTTGTATTACTCAGGCTGTGAAATTTGAGCCATATCATGACAGCGCGTTAGCCAGATTTCTGCTAAAACGTGGTTTGAGAGTAAGTACTTCAAAATACAGCCAATTTATGCTCAAGTTTCTGGCATTAATAAAACCCTTTGTCAAGAAATGAATGGTGATTGTAGTATTTTTCTTTATCTGTAGAACAAAAGAATTGGTCATTTCTTGTTTTGGTTCTTAAGAAGCGAAATCGCCCAGTCCATGCACTACCAACAGAGATTTGCAGTCATCCTCGAAGCCTATCTTAGGGGCTGTGGAAAAGCAATGCTGCATGATTTCATGAAGCAGGTTCAAGTAATTGAGTTGCTGCATAAGGTCACAATGGAGATTAAATCAGTTTCTGCAGAAAAGTATGATGTTACTTCTCAAGGTATTTGCTAAAAGGTGTTTCTTTGTTGTTGATACTGTTTTTTCTCTTTGGGTGCAAGAAACTAGGCATCAAATTGTACTGTTCATTTAGAAAATCTTGGATAAATTACTGTCAAAGGACATCATTTTTACTTCCTTTAAAATGTAAGTGTAAGTTAATAATGATTGAACCAGTAATAGATTTGTTTGCCCATTTCACTCCAAAAGGGGAAGAATATCAATGTTCTAGACAGCCAGTACTTTCCCAAGTTTTGGCTTATCTTCTTGAACCTCATGCCATGCCAACTGGGAAACAGGTAAGTTCTTGTACATAACCCTTAGCTGAATGCCAGCACTGAAGAAAGACACAAATATCAACTGGAAATTAAAAGTGACACTTTCCCAGAAGTACAGCCTTCTCCTAAACTCTCACTGGAAGACTTCTGGCAAAAAGATCAGGGAAGAGTCTAGTGCAGCCTCTGCTATGCCATGGAAGTAGCTGGTGGATCAGGGGTGAATATACGGGGCAGGTCTTTGAGGGGGGCTGTCAGATCTGGATGTGGTATTGTTACTTCTAGTTCTTGTAAGCACTGCTTTGGAAACCACAGTAGGGTTATGCGATGCCTCTTTACTTCTGGGATTTTCCTGCCTTTTTTTTCCCCCAGCTTCCTTAAATCTTGTTGATCCTCATTCCTGTTACTTGCCTGGTGTTAGGAGTAAGTGCAAGAAGACATACGACAAAATTCTAAAAGCTGTAGAATGACAACCTCTTCCTGCATGGTCATCCTCCTTTGTTCAGGCCAGGAAGTCCTTGGATGGAAAACCTTTCTCCTCTGGCTATGCAGAAGTGGGTGTTTCAAAAGAGATTTGAAGAAAATATGCATTTAGTCTTCAATATAATGTAATATCTGTTATATTGCCACACAGCGTGAGTTAAGTAACTTACTGAAGCCCCATATAAAACATTGATTCTAAACAACTTCCTAAGTTTATCTTAAAATACTCTATAATCTAAATGTATTTAGTCAGAATCCCATATTTGGGAAGGAAACTTTACAAACTTGCAGATGTACATGTCTGTAACAGCAGTGGATTCCATAATACATTATTTTTGAAGGATATGTGGGCAAAGAAGGAAAGTTTCAAGAGAAACCAATCACATTAACACCCACCAGGTTTTGAAGTTAAAGAATCTTTGGATGTAATGTACAGCACTGATAATGAAAGATGACTTATATAATTGACATTTTCACTGAATAAGGCTTCCTGAAACTGTGGAGTGTCCCACTAATGCTATATCTAATGTAATTTATTATCAGATTATTGGGGACATAATTTTTTCTACAGGCACCCTCTACTTTTTTTAGAAAATATATACCCTAAAATTTATTAGGTTATTGCTTCTTTTTTGCCCTGACATTTGTAATGTTCATCTTTGTTCATATTTTCAATCTCAATGTTTCGTCCTGTTTCATTTCATTCTGTCATGCAGTCTCATCTAATTCTTGTATATATGTTTCTCTAGTGTGTGTGGATTTTCTGTAAAGAATAAATTCCTTCCTGCTAGGTCCATACTATTCCAGTAGCAGTCATGCTGTCAAACTTTTTCTTTCACTTTTCACTATAATCTCTTTGCTTATATTTGAACATAGCAAGTAATAATAAATAAATAAATTCTTAAGATCATAATATTGCATCTTGCATGGTATTATCTGCATTCATCACCCTCTAAGCTAGATGATTTGTCTCCCAAGAATCTGTCTATGCAGCTGCTTCATTGCTTAAAATGCATAGCACCTTGTTCTTAAGCTTGATCAACTTAGAAAAGTGTTTTAGCAAGTGCCTTTACTTGTGTTTTAAAATCAGTTATTCCTAATCTTTGCTAGCTTCAACTGGTTTGCATATAGGTTTCAAATTACGTTGCATGCAATGAGGAGACTTACTGAACTAACAGTAAATTGTAACAGTAAGCTGTAAACAGTAACTTTCCTAAACATTTGTCTGGGAAATCTACAGTTACATTTTAGAAAGCTTTTTCATTATCCAAGTTACTACAACCTAGATATTTTTTTTGAGGCAGGGGCAGAGAGGAGTTGTTGGGGGGGGGGGTTTTGTTTGTTTGGTTTGGTTTTGTTTTTTTATCAGTTTGGGTTTGGGATTTTTGAGGCGTTTTTTTGAAAAGTGTCTAATTTTAAAGTCCGCTTACTAGCTCCTGTATATCACTGTCAGATTAATTTTTTACCAGAAGGGATACCACGTTAGTTACCAGGCACTGCTAGGTAGTTCTTTTCTAAAATGCCATAGGACAGATATACATTTGTGTTCTGAGAGGTGTCGGCCAATTCTTTTAGCTTGTCTTTCTCAATTTGATAGTAGCATTTGAACTGTCCTGATTATTTGTCTAATGTGTGCTCACAGCCCAAAAAAGTCAAAGTGTCCTGGGCTGCATCAAAAGTAGCATAGGCAGTAGGTCAAGGGAGATGATTCTGCCTCTCTACTCTGCCCTTGTGACACTCCACCTGGAATACTGCATCCAGTTCTGGGCCACTCAGGACAAGAATGACATGGATCTGCTGAAGTGAGTCCAGGGGAGAGTCACAAAAACAATGAGAGGGCTGGAGCACCTCTTCTACGAGGAAAGGCTGAGAGAGTTGGGATTGTTCAGCCTGGAGAAGAGAAGGCTCGGGAGACCTTACAACAGCCTTCCAGTACTTACAGGGGGTTTGTAAAAAAGGCTGGGGACAAATTTTTTAGTAGGGCCTGTGGTGATAGGACAAGGGTTAATGGTTTTAAACTAAAGGAGGGCAGATTCTGACTATGGCTAAGGAAGGTGCTTCTTTTTTTTATCATGAGGGTGTCGGTGCACCGGAACAGGTTGCCCAGAGTGGTGGAGATGCCCCATGCCTGGAAATATTCAAGGTCAAGTTGGACAGGGCTCTGAGCAAGTTGAGTTGAAGGTGTCCCTGCTCATTGCAAGGGGGTTGGACTAGATGGCCTTTAAAGGTCCTGTCCAACCCAAATTAATCCATGATTCTATGATTCTGTGATTATGATATATACATCATCATGTGTTTATAATCTGTACTATTCTGAGTTGAAGATTCAGAAGCTTGAGGTTTTATTAATTAATAGATTGAGTTTAGATATGAACATTAAAATTCTTGTTCATATAAATATACAGCAAATTTTCTTCTTCGTGTAATGTGAGATTAAGAAGGCTGCACTATGAAACCAGTTTTAGGACAGGAAATTCAGTAGCTCTGTCATTTGTCTCCTTAAGATTCCAGAGTAATTGATTCCAGGAATTCAAAAGTGATGACTCTGTCTGCTTTTCTTGTCAGTTATGAGGGAAAATATTTTTGTGTGTTCTACTATGTTTTGTTTCTTAAATGAAAGCTGACATTTTAATGTAAACTCTTACTGTGCAGTGTTTCTAACACTGCAGAGAAGGTACATGACTTCTGAGGTGTTTCAAGACATTACCGTTAGGTATGTGAAGCAGCCCTGACCATTTACAGTGCAAGTTAAAGAATTTTCCTCCATTCCTCAAATCAGGAGATCCATGAGGAAAGCAATTTTAAAAGTAGCTAAACAGAGCTTTTTAGCCAAATCATGATGCTCAACAAGTTTAATTACTTATAACCTTATTACCTTCCAACTTTTGATTTCATTGTGTTTTCTTACTTGTAATTGCAGTTATTGCACAGCTGAGACAAAAGCTTGAAAAATTGCAGGGCAGCAAACTTCCAGAAAGTTTTAGAGTTCCATATGATCCAGGGCTAAGAGCAGGAGCACTAGTGGTAAGTATATTCTGAGTGTCTACAAATCCTTTTTTAAAAAAAAAATGTATTTGCAAGTATGTGTCATTTGGTAAAAAGTCTTATATATGAAATAAAAAATATTTCAGTGTGAATATGATGACACGGTGTGGAGTCAGTAAGTTTACGTTCCCAGAACTATGATCATTTTTCTAAATGTAATAATATGCCACCAGGTGCCAAAAAAATCCCTACAACCCATGAAATTCTAATAATGAAATGGCGATTACAATTTTTCCGCTAGTTTAATCCAGGATTTAACCAGGTAGTTGACTTTTTTTTTTTTTTTTTTAAATTTAAATACCTGTATAAAACTGTTTTGTCTAATTCAGAGGCTTTGGGATATTCAGTTTCTATTCTTCTTCTTCCTCTGCCTTACCCTGATTCATATCTGTTATTAAGGTTTGGGTCCAGACCTTCATCATACTGACAAAAATGTCTACGTGAGCTATTTTTGATTTTTCAGTATCTCTATGTTGTTTTTATTATTTTGTTAGAAATACATTAAGAAACACTTGGGTTTTTCTATATTGCTGCCTTCAGTTTTGTGGTGAGATTGCAACTGCATTTGTTGACTCAGAGTGAAAAATACAAGATTCATAAACCAGCAGATATGTAGTGAAAGGAAATTGGATCATGCATCTACAATGTGATGTGAGGTCTGGGTGAAGAAGCAAAGTCAAGATCCTTGGAATCTCTTGATGTGCAGCAAGGACCCTACAACAAAAGAATCTCTTAATTTTTCTCCTAGCTAAGGACAGACAAACCATCCAACTTAAGGAATTGCCAAATATATGGGTGTTATCTAGATATGGCCATGTTTCTGTTAAATAAACCTGTGCCTTGGGAGACAGGCTATAAGCTAGTCTGCTTGAAGGCTGAGAGAATTAAACACCTCCCAGTTGAGCATGGCTGAAGCACTGTCAGCACAGAAGTCAATTCAGACATTTTTTACTCAGAAATAATTTGTGACTTTTAAAATACTATTTTCTTATTGGTATTTGTCTCTCTTTAGTCTTCTTTTTGTGTACAAAAATCAGTTGCTTGATGGAGAGTAGACTATAAAATAAAAGATTTGTCTGGATTTTCTAGTTTTCCTTCACTTAGGAAGTATTCAGTCCTACCAGGACCTTCCTAGAGGAAGGAAGCAATAGATTTACAAAGGAAAGTAGTTATGTTGAAAAATTTGTGGGTTAGCTTTTCTTTTTTCAAACTATATGAATAAAAATGTTTGATGAAACAAACTAAGCTTTCATTTCATGTTCATTTTAACAAATACTATTTGTCCATAATCTTCAAAACCTAAAATTTTGGTAGTCCAAACCAAATACTAGAAGCAAAATCAGTTTTTAGTAAGTTCAACGATTCAAAAACTTCTATAATTTTTGAAAATAAGGATGGTAAAAACTATTTTGATTTAAACTACAGGCTCAGAACTTGAATTTATGAAATGTGAATATACTAAAATAGTCCTATGTCATGGATTCAGTTAGCTCTCAAACACTGACGTGCACTTGCATTTTTTTAAATTTTAGATGGCTTTATTGTACATAGTAATGTTCAACAATGAATCAGGATTCCAGAATAGAAAGTAAGACATACTGCAGTTGTATTAGCCATAATTACTGGAGAAAACGTTTGAAATACTGCAGTTGCAGTACTGAATTTACCAATATTAAAAATGTAATAAAACTAAATAGGGTATATATTTTCTTATTTTGTGAATGATTATGTTAAATTAGTTTCAAAATGCTATTTTCCACATGAATTTGAACAATTTTCTGAGGGAATTCTATCAAGTGATCTGGAATGTAGGTGCTAGAAGTCACAAGGGTGGATGATGTGGTAAATTGCATTGGACAATAATTATGTTCTGGTTTTGCAAAGCACCTGTCAAAGTGCTGTTGTGAGGGTCCATATTTTCTAGTTTTGTCTGAATCTCTGTTCCTGTTTTAAATCTGTCTGAAGCAGATTTACAAGCTAAATCCAGTTTTGGAGTGTCAAGATAAACTTTTTCCTTTATCTTGGACAGTAGTTAAAAGTTGTACAGGTTCAGGAAGGCTTTATGTGGAAACTGAACACCCTTCATTACTTGTGCTTTCAGTGTGTTTCCTCTGGTGTAGCTGAGTGCAAGTTGGTAAATTATTCTGTGAATAATTGCTGCTGTGTAAAAAGGTTACTGGGGTTGATGTTGGCATACAATGGCTAGCAAGCAATAAACATTTCTTTCACAGATAGAAAAATGTAAAGTAATGGCATCTAAGAAGAAGCCCCTTTGGCTGGAATTTAAATGTGCAGATCCGACAGCTCTGTCCAATGAAACCATAGGCATCATCTTCAAACATGGAGATGACCTCCGTCAGGACATGCTAATTTTACAGGTATGATAGCTAAAACTTATAAAAATAATAACATGAATATTTAAAAATATTTTTAAATAATTTTCTTTTTCCAAAGTGTGTATACCTTTTCTTCACTGTCCATACAAAGTATGAGGTTGTCTTTTGTATTTTAAACTCTGTATGGCAAGGCTGACATCAACACTGGATCATCTTTGTTGTACTGTTTTATTGTGTTCCTGTGTTATGGATTAACCTCAGTGGGGTGGGGAAAGAGGAAAGAAAGAGCAAAAGGAAGAAAACTTGTGGGTTGAGCTAAAAATTGTTTAATAAGCAAAGCAGAAGTGGAAGAACAGAGGAAGAAAACCAAACAAGTGGTGCTAAGGCAGTCACTCACCACGTCCCATGGGTAGACCAGTTCCTGCACAGAAGGTGGTTAACATGCATAACCCCTTTCTCCCTGTTTGATTGCTGAGCATGATGTTCAGCATGGAGTATTTCTTCCAGTATGTCTTCGAGCATTTCTTTCCAGGTCATCTGCCTGGTTGTGTCCACTCTCAACCTCTTGTGGACCACAGTCTAGTCACAGTGAGGCAGGGTGAGAAACAGGCGGCCTTGGTGCTGGCAGACACTGTTCAGCTGGGACACTGAGACATCAGTGTGTTCCCAGCACTGCTTTGGTCACCACCTAAACCACAGCACTGTACAAGCTGCTCTGAAGAAAATAAGCTTCATCCCAGCCAGACACAGTACATGCTGTTGCCCTGGGTTTTCCTGCCATATGCCATACATACTTCACATTTTGGTGTTCTAGAGATGGAGTCTTACTTAGTGCAAGGTGCCTGTTTCTCTGATGAAGCGTTTTTATAATTTATGCAATTGGTGAAGTTAACAAATGAAAAATCAGTAGCTAAAAAAAAAATCAGTAGTATTACTTTAGTTTCTGACAACTGCTTTGTTAGTGATTTTGGAGGTATTTATGGGGAAAAATGGACATACTTGCTAATGCATTCAATCTCATCTTATGTAGAAATCATACAATATATTTATTATTACATTATAGAAAAGTAGAGATTGCCTGGTCACAGGACAGATGAAAAATATAAACCCTGGTCTATAACTGATTGTCTTGAATGGCTGCACACTTTCTCTATTTATCTCTTAATCAAATAGCAAAGTAAGTTTAACCCCATCTCAGAAGTCTGGGTAGTGTTATTTGTATGAGTAATCTGTAATGTTCAAATAATTTGAAATAACGTAGCATATGCATTTGTTTTTACTAGATTCTGCGAATTATGGAATCCATTTGGGAAGCAGAATCCTTGGACCTCTGTTTGTTGCCATACGGTTGCATTTCTACAGGGAACAAAATAGGTATGTGATCACACTTACTGTGATCAGGAATTCAAAATACCATATTTACAGAGGATGTGTATGGGAGAACTATTCTAATGTGTACTGTGGTTCTGAGGTAAATAGCACTTTATTACACTTTCTGTGAAAAGCCTTCAGTTGCACCTTGGCAGTGGTTTTTAAGATTTGATATAATTTTGTTTAAAATTATCTCAAGACAATGTAACGTATTGAAAAAAATGGAGGAAGAAGGAGGATTTCTGCCACTGATTCTAGCATTTTCATTCTTGAGTTAGAGATTTCTGTTATTCTTTCATTAATTCTTAATTGATTCCCCATTCTTCTGTCTCAAGGAAATAATATTTGATTTTCCTATATGCCTGGGAGAGATGTAAGAATTTAGAATCCTTTTATCACCACGGTAGAGGCATGGCTAATCATATAAACAGTCCTGCTTGGTTTGCTGAGAGTACCTGCAGCCTAAATTAGTAATGCCCAATGTGGGACATTTTGATGTAGAGCTTATGCTTGTTTGGAACAGAACCAAAGAGTAGTGGCATACAAATGTTCTTTCACAATATTCACATGTAGTCTTCTTCCAGGCTGCTTCTTCCTGGCTGCTTCTTCCCTCCCTTGTAATACTTCCATGGAACTTGGGCAGTGTCTGTGTATTGACACAAGGACAGTACGCCATTCTACACTGGGCACAGGGAAACAGGTGTCTTACACCTGGGCTGGCACCTCCTCCTGTGTAGACCTTCTGTTTAAGTTCTGTTTAACATTCTGTTAAAGACATCTGCATTTCAGTGCAGTTTGCAATTTTGGAAGCATCTGTCCTTTCCACTGCTGCTGCCAAGCAGACCACTGTAGGAAGAACTTTCTCTTCTCTGTATCACTGGTTAAAAAGATCATACCCTGCTCTCTCTCCCTTTGATATGTCCATATGTTACTGGCTCTGTGAGGCAATGATCACTACTTACTGTGCTGCATCACTGCTGAAATTAAGAATTTCAAGCTGGCTGTTAGAGGTGTCACCTGCCTTAGAACCAGAGAGCCACAGAAGCACATTGCATGGTGCATTTCCTGCTGCTCTCCCTCCCAGCTGAATGCAGCCCGGCTGAGAGCTGTTATCCTTGACATGCCTCCTGAGCCAGCTCTGCTGCCCCACAATCAAGGAGCTGTTGGCCAGTAGAGGGAGATTTGTGAGCACAGACAGGAAAAGCTTTTTCAACAACTGGAATAGGAGCTGGAGCGCACACCGGGAAGATAAAGAGCAGCTTGGCAAGCACAGACCAAAATGCAAAGGCTTTTAATTTGGTGATCTTAGTGGTGGGTTTTGGAGGTCATATTTCCACAATAGTTTTATGGCAAACATATCCATGCAACTGTAAAGACACAAGAAAATACCTCTGGCAGTATTCAGCCATGAACTCAGCCACGCATGGAAGGCAGGAAGAGATTGCTGTGTTGTTACTCTGTTACTGAAAAATTTGCACATAATCCAGTAATTGCAAAAGGAATCTATCTTCTATCAGAGACAGTCAAATTGAAACCAAATCTGAAACTGCTTTGAATTGCCTTGGAGAGAAAGGGCTATTTTTGTTTGCTTGTTTATCTCTGAGCTGGAGCTGAAGCTAGAAGATACTGTTGAACTTGAGCCAGGGAAAGGAAATAAAATATTTCCAATTACCAATAAATTCAGAAATCTGACTTTCCCCCATACAGGCATGCCCAGTCCAGAGTGCATTTGCTAGTCTTGGTTACAATGCAGAGCTGTGTTGCAGCCTCCATGTCTGCATTTCCCTCTAGCTTCCCCTCCATCACATGCCGTGCTGGCATGAACAGGGAAAGGCCTTGTTTCTGCACCTTATTGCTGTGATGTGCCAGTTTGCCTTGGCAAGGTTCTGTTCCATTTAGGGACAAACCCCATGGCCCTGACAACCACAACTTTCCACCAGCAATTCCACCGCTGTACCCCTCTGTGTACTGGCATTTCTGAACTTTCTGTGTATATGCAGACTTAAGCTTATATTGGATTTACTGCAGGAGGGCCAGCTCTGTTTCCCCTGCCACAGCCTTGGCAACGGATCTCTAGACTGCGGCAAGACTGAAGCTTTTCTTCAGCTCCTTATGTTTGTCAAGTTGGAGAGAAGCTGGGGGGGAATGTGAGTTGTAGTTCCTCTCCTTGGGAAAAGCCTTATGCAGAGAATCCCCATGTGATCATGTGATACATCCATTTTAAAGGAGGAGGAGTTTGGATGCCAGGTTGTTTATGAGCTCTGGCTGGTTTTGGCTGGGAATGAACATGAACCATTGTTCCTTGTCAAATAAATTTCTGCTCACAACCTATGAAGATCTGCAGTTGATTTTTAAACACAGTTTAAAATTTAATTTGACATATTTTGAACATGTTCTGATAAAAATTTTATAACTTCTTCTAACCTTTTCTTTATTTTTCTTTAGGAATGATCGAAATTGTGAAAGATGCTACAACAATTGCCAAAATTCAACAGAGTACAGTTGGTAACACTGGTGCATTTAAGGATGAAATACTAAACCAGTGGCTCAAGGAGAGATGTATGATTGAAGAGAAAGTGAGTTCTTTGAATTTTTAAGTAGGATTTTCAATTATACCCTACTAATTTAGGAGCATAGAGCCCTTATGTTTGTGTTTGTTACTTACGGGAGCTTAAAAAATCCATTCATTTTCCCTGCATTCAGCTGCGGGTGTCTGTGAAAGAGCCTTTAGCATACAGCTGGCAGCCAAACTCCTGAGAGACAAAATACTTCTGAAATGACTCCTTTGTCAATGGAAGTTACAAGTGATACATGAGGAGCAGATTGAGAGGACATCTAAGAACACTGACAGGCAATGTGGTTTTAGAGGATTTAGATACTTAAATCCTCTAGGATTTAGAGGATTTAGGTTTGGGTGCTCACAACTCCTTTGCTTGTGTACATCCACTGACCTACTACAGCTTTCTGCCACCTTTTTTTCCTCGGAATGTGTGAGTAGCTCTATGCTGCTTTTCTCTGTGCTGAGGGATAGAGCCAGCACAGGGAGTGCAGTGCAGGGTTGTGATCGTGATCTCCTCTGTGCAGTGGTGTATTTTATAAGACAGTTTGCCTAACTGTTGATAGATACGTGTCAACAGAAAGGTACATAACTTTGAGAGTGATTGAGTGTGATTTAGTGTCTAGCATTGAAGCATTTAATATGTCTAAGATTTATTTTTAGTTTCAGGCAGCTGTGGAAAGATTTGTTTATTCTTGTGCTGGATACTGTGTGGCAACCTTTGTGCTTGGAATAGGAGACAGGCACAATGACAACATTATGATTACAGAAACAGGTGGGTTATTTTTTGAGAATTTCATAGATGTGCAGACTGTCTATATTTCACTAGATTTATGTTTCATTTTAATAGATAATGCATTTAAAAATGAATGTTAAGTTCTGTCAGTCGTGTTTACAAGGTCAGGTCCTTCTGTGACATTGAAATGTATTTTCACCCCTGTTGGCCTTCATACAGGCTGTAGATATTTATCATTAATAATGCCATTATTTTCCAAGCAGCAGTTTGATACAAACTAAGTCATGAGAAATGTAAACCAAGTTTTTTTTTTACTGTCTACATCTAAGGTCTGAACACCAAAAAAACTTTATAAAGCAGACAGCTGTTCACCCATCTGATGTGTGGATGTGATTCTGACAGTGTTCAGTGGAACTAAATTCTATCAGAATTCAGATGTTGCTGGACTGTTTTCATTTCTGAGGAACGTAATTATTTTGTGTACTGTTGTAAAAAATCTTAGGAAATTAGTATATGTGGAGTGTATTTGTTTTCCTGCTAAAATCTGTGGGATGGTTATAGTCCTCCTGAAGAAACTCATAGGTTTTTTTGTACTATAAACTCTGGGAGTTACTTCCGTAGCTGCACATTGTTTCATCCTTTTTTTTACTTACCTATGGAAAGAACCCCAGAACAATCAGTACATATGGAGGAGTTTTATTTAGTCTACGGAATTCACTTTTAGTTTCATGATCCTCTTGCTTCATAATTAGTCTCTGATAAGAGATGGAAAGTAGTTAGAAGGCTGGATATTTAATATTAATCATATTAGAGTTAGTGTTTTGTCAGTTGAAGGCTAGAGAGAAGTACCCTGAAGGCAGAAATGAGCTAATTGAAGACTACAGTAAAAAAGTTCAGCAGAAGCCTTTGAGGAAAAGATGACAAAGAAATGCTTTAATTTCAGCATTATATATGATATAATGTGGTGTTAGTTCCCACTGGCAGAAAATGAGACACAGGTCAGTAGACAGGGAAACAGAGAGAGAAGTGTTATTCTGTTGAGGTCATGAGCAGGTTTGCCTCAGAGTCTTTAACAGGAGCTGTCTTGAGCCTCAGGAGCCAGAAGGATGTGAGTCTGAGAGGCCTGCAGAGTCAGATTTGGTAGGCTGGGGGAACTTGAAAGCTAGCTTAAAGTCTGGAACATCTAAGGATGTTCCACCTACAGATCACTGTTAAGTATCATCTTACATATTTTGATGTTTTATCTTTTTTTTATACATGTGCCACTACTACAAATCTGTGTTTTTAAGTAACCATGCTCTTGTATCCTTATCATAGCTGCCAGTGAGAGTAGTAAAGTAATGTGAAGAGTAGCAGCACACTCTGGTCCTGTAGGTGTAGTGATCCTTAAAAGGAGAGGTTTTCATTGCTTTTGTGGAACTGATGCCCTACTACTCTCTCAAAGCTATCCAAAGGGTGACAATGCAGATTTTGAATATACAGAGTGGTTTAGAAATTGCTAGTGAAGGTCTGTGAGGAGAAAGCATGTTTTAGTCAATGACATTTGCCAAGGAGATGGGTAGTGCCAGAATCCCATGGGTATTAGAAATATAACCTGCAAGCCTTTTCCATGTAGTGACGCTTTGATTGTTATGGATATGAGGCATAAACTTTCCTTGGTTGATTTTTTAAAAGCTGCAAGTGTATGTCTAGAAAATACAGCCGTTCTGCTGGACTTTTAAAAAGTGCCAAAGATAAATAAAAAGTAATTTTGCCAAGAGCACAGAATTATATATTTCCCAAAAAAAGGAAAGAATATAGTCTTTTCTGCTGTACTTAAGAGTGATCATATATATTTTTAAAAAAAGGGGTTGGAGCTACTATGAATACAGGTAAGTGTTCTTAGCAGTTTATTGTATTTGTCTAACTGTGACTTTGTCTTCTCTTTATGAAGGTAACCTTTTCCATATTGATTTTGGCCATATTCTTGGGAATTATAAAAGCTTCCTTGGAATTAATAAGGAGAGAGTTCCTTTTGTGCTGACTCCAGATTTTCTGTATGTCATGGGAACTTCTGGAAAGAAGACAAGTCTCCATTTCCATAAATTTCAGGTAAAAGAATGGGTATCTAGCTGCAAATCAATTAAGCAATGTTTTTTACCCTCTGAAATAAACATTAGTGTCTTGGTTTTCAAAGGTCTAGGCTCTTGGGTATTATGTTAATAAAATGTACTGAATCATAATACAATTCCGGGATGTTTGAGGCCCAACTAAGAGGAAAAAATTATCTGTACGATTATGGGAACTAGAATTCAAACATTCACAAAGGCACATTGAAAAGCTTGTTAGCAGCAGACCAGATAAGCAGTTCTTTCTTTGTTTCTTGTCTTCATTGAGGGCTTCAGTGTTTGTGCAATTAGAGGAGACTCATGGCACTAAGCAGAGCCTCTGCAGAGTATGAGCAGGTGTGAGGCATTTGTCAGCTGACTTTGCCAGTATTATTCCCTCCTGATTCTGCCCTTGAGTTTTGGGGCTTGGACTGCTGCATCTGAGTAAAAATCTGTGGTGACCCAAAGCTATCTCAGATGCTGATTTGTGAAGTGAATGGATAGATCCAGCTGGGAAAGAAAAGAATGATGTTAAAAATCTGTTCTGTTGCAGCTTCTATTTGAACTTGAGCGCTCCCAAACCAGTTGTGATTATTCAAGCTAGTGTAGAACCTGGGCAAAGAGGGAGTCCACTATGCAGTTCCTATGTTTAATGAAAAGAGTGAGAGCATGGCTGGTCAGAGGTAAATGTGTGTCTGGGGTGGTTTTCCTGTGGTAATCTTTAAAGACTTTGAGTAAAGTGTCTGATTTAGAAAGCCGGTTCCTTATAATACGAAAGAAAATGTCTTCTGTAGAGAGTGAGTCAAAGCCAAAGCCTAACTTTCATGTTCTGGATTCCTTGTGGGCAAACCAGTCCCAGTACAGAGTCTGGTTTCTAACCTGAGTACCTAATTAGGGTTCTTACTGATGGATGGTGACTATGTCCCTTCGAACATATACATAGTTGTACAGCAAATCTGCATCCTGCACACTCCACCTCCATCTCCCTTGTGATTGTCTGTGATGGGCAATGGGAATTATCCTAAGATGATAACACCAGCTGGCTCCCCTATGCAATTACTTTAGCATTTTGTCCCACTTTGTGGCCGCATCTCAGTGCTTTTACTCTCTCATCCAAAAACGAGTGTTCATTGTCTTTGGGCTGGTCACATCCTGAAGGCCTTCCTGCCAGGGATGGGGATCCGCTTGGATCCTCTTGCAATTCCCACTTTATGGTGTCCTTATTGTTAGGACAAATCACATTGTGCACCAGAGACAATCAAAAGGAAGAGGGCATGTGTGGAGAGGATCCTTGCAAAGAAGAACCAGCTATCTTTGGCTGAAGTCACTGCCCAAATTTCTGAAAATAACTAAAGAACCAGGTGCAATCTTTGAGTCTTCATTTTGCCAGGACTACTTTTATCACAGTGGAGGTGTTTTGAAGGGGGATTGTAGCTCAAATGATGTTAGGGTGGGATTTCCTATGGGAAGGGAATGCTGAGCCCATGCTCTCAGAGAAGCCTGTGAGCTGTGCTGTGTACATCAGTGATGTTGTTGCTGCAGCTGTTAGTCATATGCAGGTGTGGGACTGAAACACCAGTCTGGGGTATGTCATTTCAAAGAAGACCTATGTTCTGGAAGCAGGAGACAGTTAAAAGTGTGAAAATGTGCTAATGGAGAATTGAAAGACCTGTTGGTGTCTGCAGTTGTTTTCATATATATGGATTATCCAGCTCTTTAGAGAGTATCTGACCTTTGCTTCAGCAGCCCAAATACCAAAACCAATTGGAGGTGATTTTGGTCCTAGCCTCTCTTCAATATATCTTGCCTCCATCATGTAGTCCTGGGTTTGACTAAATACACATTTTGTTATTCTGGTACTAATTTCTAAGTACTGCTACTATCCCACTAATGCAGACAGTTTAGGAATGCTGTGATAGCAGTCGTTTCCATCTAATGTCCTTCACCAGATAAAAGGTGATTAATGTGCTTTGCTGTTGTGAACTGTGATGGTGATATATGACCTGGGCATTTTAAGTGAGATGATTTAGGCACAGACAGCAATAAACTGACCAAAAAATGTAAGTTCATGTATAGTTCTGCTGCAGTAGTTACTGTTCACATACCACAATCTCAGTAGTACATTAAAAGTCTTCTCTGTCTCAAAGACCAGTGAAAAGAAAGTTAAAATACTTCTATTCAAGTAAAAGAGTAACATAGAGCAAGATCTGCATCATGTATTTCGCTATGAAAAATGTATGTTTTAATTACATGGCCAGAATTTTAAAAATGAACAAAATTGTAACAAAAAAATAAACAAAATTGTAGTTTCACTTTCCAGTTGACTTGTTTCATCATATTTCCTAATACTGAGGGATTCATTCAGTGTGCCTGGTGACTCATTCATGTATTAATGGAAAAGTCTCGGCATTTATCCTTCATTAATTTTTAAGAGCATCTCACATTATTTTGTACTTGACTACACTAAAAGTTTGTACTTCAGTAGACTCCTTTTTTTTTTATAGTCTTTGGTGTTTAAAATACCTGCTTTTATAGGATTTCATTTCTCTGTTACCCACTGGACACAGTCCATACAGGTGTGTTAGCCAGAGCTCATATTGCAGATGCTGGAGAATGTTAAAATGGCAAATAACTTTGACTGAAGTTCACTGCAGAAGATTATAGTTCATTATTAGTGAACTTCTGAGGCTGTCAGTGGCCTGGCAACTTTTCTGAACTGGCAAGGAAGTTCCTTTCTATTAGCTCTTAATGTAAATTTTATTTTCATTTCTGTTTGCATTTGTCATGATGGTTTGATGAAAATTGGAGGCCAGAGAATCACTAAAATGCTTAGAAGGAAGCAGTATTTGATGGGCTTTTGTCCTCATCACAAACATGTGTTTAAGCATAACTTACCTGAGAAGACAAGTATTTTTCTGTTCCATCTATGAATTTTTCAGCTGCCTTAGTACTGCCCAGATTTCTCTTGCTGTAAATATCATATGTGGTGGTATTTTCTTTCCACCCCTTGGCTGAAACCCATCAACTCTCTTACTCCTATGTGCACACAATTTTTTCACTTCTTACTGAAGGAAACTTTTGAGAAAACCTCATCTGAGATCTTTGACGTCATTTTTGAGCTTTGTCCATCTGCTTGTTGTTAATTTGCCTAAAATTGTATTTGATAGTTTGTGCATTAAATTATGAACTAATTTTTATTCATTGGATTTAATTTACTTAATTCATAATTTTTTCATTACTCTGCTGATTTGATAATACAGAAATCTGGATTTTCAACGCTAATCAAATCCTTCAATACAATTTCTTTACAAAATCTCATGTATTTGATTGTCAAACAAAGTAACAGAAAGCAGAAAAGTAAATAATTCATCATGGAGAAATACTTATTTGTAGTATACCATACCGGGAAGTGATGGCCTATGTAACAGAACTTGGACACTTTATGTTATAAAAATGCCCAGATTTTAGGACAATAATATTTAGGACGGTTTCAAGCTTTCAAAATTCTTATTCTTTTTTTTCTATTGGACAATGTGATTTTGGTTTCTCCTCAGCTTTTCTTATTTTTCCTGGGGCTTTAGATGAGTTAGCAGCTTTCTTCTTAATCCCACAGTAAACATGTACATATCCTTGACACAGACCTGTCCTCTGGGTTATTTTTGGTTCTCTCTGCCTCTCTCAGAAGTGTAAAAATTCGTTTTCTTAGAAGATACTAATGCAAAACTCCATTCAGTTCCTGTTTGAATAAATAACTGTAACAGGCAGATGCAGATTTTTTAAATCTGTTGAATTCCTGGAAGGACTGCCTTTGAGATGCAGTGATATCAGGTATTTCTTGACTGCATAATTGTTTTGCTGTGTCAGACACCCGAAGCAGCAAGATACATCATCCATACAGAAAAGTAAAACCTTCTTTGATATAACTATAAAGACCTTTCATCTCTTTCAAGGGGAACAAAACACAGACTAACTCTTGTGACAAGATTTCTCTGTTTGAAGTTGATAATGCATAAGTAAAATTTCTTTTTTTTTTTTTTTTTCTCCTGATATAATGGAGAGAAACTATTCCCTGTGATAAGGTGATGGTGTTTTCTATTGTAAATTGTGCTTTGACCATCACATATTATCTTTTGCTTTGCTAGAACTAAACTAACATTGGAGTTCATAAGTATGATCTTATTTCAAGACAGAATTTATTTGGAAATGGAGTGAAAGATTTAAGTTTCCAGGCAATAGAAGAAAAAATAAATCATACAGACAGATCTTCAATATATCATCTTACTTCCTTAGTATTTTCCTAACCTGTCTGGTTGGGTGTCCTGCTGTTGATGATGTGAACAATGATTGGTGTTAAGATTATTTATGCATTTCTTCCTGTTTCAGAGGAAGAAAGAAAACATATATGCTGTAAAAAAACCCAACAACCCCATGAACTAGAGGGCTGATGGGATTTTTTGGAAGTTTGTATTAAAATATTTGAATTTCCTAAGAATTCTCCAGAAAGTTAACTTACAGTTGTGGAATGGTTACATTGAATATTTAATTGGTTAAAAACTAGCATTGCTTCAGCTTTGGTTTGAATAATAACAACCTTCTTGGAAATATTTTTCATATTTTTACATTACTGCATTGCAGGCCTAATCTCTAGTTGATTGATGATTGATGTCTTCACTACATTGTTCTTATTTCTACTAGTAAATGGGTTATAAATTTAAGATAAGAAATAATAATTCCAGTTTATATATTACTCGCTTAACAGGAAATACTATTTTTAAAAGCATTGCATGTTTTTCCAAGCTGCAGAAATTTCATTCTTCTAAAAGTTCTGTTGTTAAGCACAGATTATTTATACATGGAAATGAAAAGGCTGTAAAAAAAGTCTGTGAAATCCAGAATGACAGTACATAATGATAGAAATCCTACAGCAAGGCAGAGTGCCTGAAGACTAGAGCTGTCAGCTACAAAAATTCCTTAGAACACCAAGCCTGAAAAATCTTCCCTGTTAAATAATCCGTCACCACTGCAAAGTTAATAGACATCTATAGAAAATGAAGAGCAATCCCCTGGAGGTGCTGCTTTGTTCAGTATCACTTGCCAGTCACAGCCTTTATATGGGAACATCCCAAAAGGAAAGGAAGACAGTGAATTATTGCTGTCTCTTTTAACAGCCACAGAAAGAGGTTATATGGTAGGGAAATTACCTGGAAATTCTGGTGAGGCTAAGGTTTTATGCTTTAGTAGTTAATGTAGGATTAAGAGCTGTTAGTTGTACACCCAAACAGTTCTTGTTGCCCCAGCCTCTGGCGAATGAAGTTACACTGAGCAGCAGCTGCAGAAATTTGTGTCACCTTTCTACTCAGGTGAACGGCTCTCTTGGGTCTTCTGTCTCTGATATACTCGAGTGATTGAATGGCATTGGTTAATGAGAGTCCTGTGAAATTCCTACACCGTCCCTCTCAATTCATCTCATCAATTAAAAAAAAACTCTTCTCTCTCATAGGATGTATGTGTGAAGGCTTATTTAGCTCTCCGACACCACACAAACCTGCTGATCATCCTGTTCTCCATGATGCTAATGACTGGAATGCCCCAATTAACCAGCAAAGAAGACATTGAATATATCAGGGATGCACTGACAGTAGGAAAAAGCGAAGAAGATGCCAAAAAGCATTTTCTTGATCAGATAGAGGTTTGCAGAGATAAGGGCTGGACTGTGCAGTTTAACTGGTTTTTACATCTTGTGCTTGGAATAAAACAAGGAGTAGAAAAGCATTCTGCTTAATATTTTATGTAAATTAACTGTGGGTGTGAATAGGAGGTTAGTGAATTTACATGTTATTTATGAATTCTGAATAAATGAGCAGTCAAAATTGCCTTTACTCTTCTGGCAGCTTAAATGGATCTTGTAAAAAGGTAAAGACTTTTGCTCTGCCCCTCCAGAAGATCTTCCTGCAGATAAGATATTTTTATTAATTTCTAATGATACTTCAAGTTGCTGGATTCTTTTAACTAGTTGCTTTGCTGATGTGGCTTGGATTTTTTTTTTTTGCTTTCTTTAACAATAAGTTCAGATAAATATAAGGAGGAGCTTGAGTAAGACGATAACCTACAAACCCTCTATGATCTTACTTCAATTGTTCATAAGAGTCAAATCCTTCAAAACCAGAAGAATTTATTTAAAATCTGTGGTTATAGTGGAATATCTATAGGCAATCCACACCTGTCTCAGGATGGTTTACACACAATGGTTCTTCACACACATTCTTCTCTTTTGTCCCTTTCTCAATATTTTGTCCTTTCTGGATTTTTAATATGTTGTCAGTATAAAAGAGCTTTGGCTCTGCCATTGGAGTAAATTGCCTTACTGTTACTGTAACCTCCTGACACAGACAACCAATCTTGACTGACCTGCCAGGAGAACTTCATAGTTACCTGGAAGTTCCTCAGATTTGAACATGAAATTCTGAAAGATTAATTTTGAAAGATTTTTTTTACTCTACTTTTTAGCGGGGAATATCCGCATTATGTTACAGATTATATTCTTACTGTAAAGTTATTAAAATTAGACCTGTATAGGAAAAGCTTTGTTGAAAAAGAAATGGTACTTCCTTATCCCTTAGAGAAAACTCCTTATGTAAGAGTAATTGACATTTTACCAAATATCTGAGAAACCCAAAGTTATTTATTCCTTGGTGAGATATTTTCAGGATATACCTAGAAGGAATTTAATGTAATCTTTGAAGTTGTATATATTTTGCTATTTATTTTTAAATTCTTGAAGAAACAATACTACTGAAAAGATATTTATGAAAGAAAAAAAATCCCTATCTTTAATTTCAATATTTAAACTTAAAAAAGGAAAAAAATGGGCAGTGTTAAGTAGAATTTGAACTTCTCTACTGTAGATTGCCTGCAAATCAAGTCTGCCTATAGTAGGAAAGGAAAAAAAACATATAGCCCGAATTAGTCTTTGACTTGAATTATTATGGTATGCTTCCTGCTAATTGATTTTTACCAAAGAGACAATATGGCTTATAATATTGCTTTTTTGCACTTGCACCCATGTAATTTCTTCCTTCATTGCAGTGTTACATGGGCTTTACCTTATGTATAAATGATTAACTGAATTTTTAAATTCTGTTATCATTTGCTTTGATCATTTCACAGAACTGTTATGATTTTAACTACTGTTACTACTGAGTGCATTCTTGAAGGATTTTTAATAAATGTACTGTAATTGGTAGCCAATCTATTCTTGAAATGTAGATGTTTAATTGGTTACTGTGCACAAGTATTTTTGATGTAAATGGTAGGCTCCAATTAAGGAAATCTCTAAGGTTAAAATGTAGACTATGTTGTTGTTCTGTTACATTATTATTCTGTGCAAGATAGGATTTAGGTCATACTGAAATATAAACTAAATGGTGAATATTGTCTGTAAAATGATATTTTTAGATTTGTATTTTATAGATTTGAAATAAATTGACATGTTCTAGTCATTTGATTATTATTCATGAATAAGCAGCTTAACCCAAAATACACATAAATATTTTTTATCCAGTTTCTTGAAGACTACTTAGTCTTGGTAAGAAATCGTATTCAAAGTCCCACTCAGAGGAATTGTTTTAGTTCCATATTAATAACTCAGTACGATATCAGATATCTGAAATTTTAATAGTCTATAGTACTAGAATTGCAATTATTTTAATTGTAAAATGTGAACAGAATATTGCCACTTTCTAAGACCACTTTATTCCTTCCTGGTTTTTTCTATGAAGAGAAATCTGAAGATTTTATTTAGAAAAATAAGTAGATCTGGTGCTGAATTTAACTCTAGCATGGGGAGATAAATGATAATCACAATTTCAAGAGAAATTGCACTCTTGAAGCAGCCTCCATTTGCAGGAAAAAGTCTACCAGAGCTCTACACCCAGAGGAAAGCAGTTTAGTCCTCTACTAAACTTAGAGTGATGATTTTTATCAGCAGTTTACAAAGTGCTATATTGAATTGTTTGTTGCAGACACCTGAAACACCTCAGTGCTGAGCTAATTCCCTGACTTTTCATTGTTTTGCTTGCCCATGCAGCCTGTGGTTGGGCTGCTTGGGCAGTGCTAGGCTGCCTTGTGTCTTCTGCTGGGTGTTTGCCAGCCTGACTTCTGGGAGATCAAAAGCAGCTGCCAAATCGCCTTTTTTACTTAGGGAGCAAACTGTGGGCACTGGCATCCCCTTATGAATGGCTGCACAATCATGCAGCTGATTATCGGCTGGATTTTGTGTCTCTCTGGAAACCTCCACCCTCCACTGATCTTGTTTTCTGGCAAGCTCTGACACAAGGAGAAACAATGCAGAGCTGTGGTTTGAGGCAGTCCAGCCTCAGGGTGGAGTGGAACTGCTTTCCAGGTGAGGATGTGGGCACAAGGACATGTCTGCACGCCACAGACAGAGCACAGCTGTCCTCTTCTGCAGTGGCCACTGCGTTCCTGAGGCCTGGAGAGCTGGAGCTTTAGCACAGATGCCAGTGCTGGAGCAGGAGGCTTAAATGCAATTTCCTGAGTCTCCCAAAGCATAAACACACTGACCCTTCAGAATAACTGGTTTTTAAGGATTATAAATAACGAACCTTTTTCAGAGGCTCTAACACAGCATGCAGGAAAAGAAAATTACTAAATTTTCTGTGTAGGTCACAATTATCATAATTGTTTACTGTTAGCCTTAGGATTATTTTTTGAAAATTATTTTGAGGGCTACTTTGTCTTTAAGATCTGTTATATTTTCTTAGTCTCATTTACATTACAACTGCACCTACAGTGGAAATTTGAATCTATTCTTAGAGTCAGTGCCTCAGACTCGGTTGTGACTTGCCATTTGCTTTGGCCCCAGCAATGTTATCAGATGTTGGTTAGCAGGGAGTGTGTCCCCAAGGCTCCATCCTAATTATATTCCAGGACAGGAAGAGAAGTTGAAATGGAGCTAAGGTGTACAATGTGATTATATTTAGATCTTCATTGAATACACTGGTTGCACTTGTTAGAAAGTGTTTAATCTGTCATTAACAGAGTATTGAGACAATGTTTTGAGCAGATTTTTTTCTAAAATGTGATCAGTGGTACAGAAATACAGATATGAACAAATGACTTTAGAAAATTATCAATGGAAATTACAACTCTTGTATTTTTATTATAAACATTTTTCCTGACTACCAGCAACATTCTGCAAATCCACATAAGTCCCAAGGATTATACAGATTTCAGGCTCTGTGCTAATGACTTTATAATGTAGTCTGTGTAAAGTAGTCTTGAAAATAAGAAATTATTAAAATCTGGGATACCAAACCATCTGCAGAATCTGCTGGACTCTTTGAGCATCCCAGCAACACTGAAGTTTGTGAAAAACACTGATATGCTTTCATGAATCTTCTCTTGCAACTTACACAATGTACGTTAGAAACAACACTCCAGAAATTGTCAGTTCTCTTAGATAGAGGTTTACAGGGAGAAATTCCTGCTGTGCTCACCCCAGTCTGCATTTGGAAGGCAGAATTGGCCCGAAAAGATACTAATATATTTGAAATCGTGTGACACACCAACAGTAAGATTGGTGCTGGGGAAGAGAAAGCGGAACTGTTTGTCTGCACTTATATAGTTAAAAATAAAGACTGACCAAAGATACAAATGATGTGGTTGTACCCAAGTGAGGTGTGCACATCTTTATGGCTTTAGAGGAAAGGGGCATTGTAACCTGCTCTAGGCTGCTGATACAAGGAGACAATCAGAAGGACACGGCTTCTCCTGGCTTTCATGCCTCAGTGCATCTCAAACCCAGCAAGAGAGAGACTGATGAGCTGCCTGTTGATAATAAGCAAGTGGACACCGGACAGGATAAATTCCTTCCTCCCCTGTGAATGGGGGTTTGATGTTCCAGAGGGTGCCTGGCAGTGCCTGGCATGGCAAGAGCCCTCCACAGGCTGGGGTAGGCAGTGTTTAGAAGATGTGCCATTTCTCAGATATTCTCCTGGGGATGCAAAAGAAGAGGCTGTCACTTTGGAAACAGCAGCAGCACTGCCAGAAACACGTGCCAGTTAATTTTAGCTAACAAAAGATTCCTGTGCATGGCAGAAGTGCTGTATCTCCTAAGTGCAAGCACATCCCACACCTGGGTGCAGTCACTTGGTGTTCAGCATTAGGAGTCACTGTGTGCCAGTGCTGGTCATGCTCTCAAAGGTGTCTTTGGTCTAGTGCCTATGGTTAGAGTTTACCATCATGCATCATTTATTAAATGCATGAAGAAAAAAAGGGAAAATAATACACTGTAGATAGCAGCATTTCTTTATAAGATAAACAGTGAGTAGATATACAAGAGAAGTCAAATCTAATGTAATTAAGAATACCCAGAAAAGATCCTTGAAAGGAGAAACTGAAAGAAAATAGAAATGTTAATGACCCATAGTACAAAACAATTTTAAAACTACAGCTCAGAGTTTGTACCAGATCCTCCTTTGCCTTTGAATATACCTTTCTTTATTGAAACTAATTATCCTGCAAAAGGCTAAGAGGGCTATGACTGTTTAATAACCTAAGAAATATGCTGCCACAATGCAGTTCATGATAAAGTGTTCATTAGAAATTCAAGGTAATGCCAGAGCTAAATTTTGCTCTGCATATTTACTGCTGAACAACGTGAGATTAACAAAAAAAACCCCAACCCCCAAAAAAGTTAGTCTAGTGTTCTTCCTCTAACCAACTAGCAAGTGTCTGGTACTGGAATTAAACTCATCACAAGAGGAAGTTATTTCCCATCATGATGGAAATGCATTTTTCTCTGAAGTATTTGGAGCTGGTCCCTGTCAGGGACAGGATACTGGCCTGGACAGACTCTGTCTCTGATGCAGGATGGCAGATCTTCTGCTCAGCTGTCAAATGTCTGCACAAAAGAATCTTGGTAAAATAAACAGGTCTCCTCAGGAAATGCTTTCCCTTCAGCCAAAGTTATCCTTCATTTTGATGACATTCATGACAGCATCTCTGTCTTACAAACCTGTTTCCTTCCCAATGAATATGATGTATTTTCCAAATCTTGTAAAACAGTTATTCTGCCTACCTGGAGAGAAAAATACCCAGAGATCTCAGTAACTTTAAAGGAGTCTGAAACCAAAACACTCAAGGCAGGGACCTTTTGATTCAAGGGGATGGTTCATGCAAAGCCAGGAAATTATTCTTCATGCACCACAGACCTGACATTCTAGGGAGATGCTAATTAGCTACACATTAATATTTCAGAGGACAGTCTTGGGGATTCTGTCATTGCAACAACACACCAAAGTGAGGGCAAAGAGTGGCGTCTAATGAGACCAGAAACTTGAATGTCCTGTGGAGATTGATACCAGCTTCATGCCAAGGAGGTGGCCACTGGGTGCAGCTGCAGCCTTCCCGAGGGAATGGGGACCCAGTGGAACCAGCTCTGGCAAAAGTGGGTGTAGAGTCAGGGTTTAAGTGCCAGGATGAACTGTGTGCTCTGCAGGGTTTAGATCTCAGCAGGTAGAGTATGTTACTGGAAGGCCCTTTCACAGGATTCATGCCACATAAGTAGTGGTGTTATCAGGACTATTCAATGAGAATAAACACAGTTTATAAAACATAAGCTTTAGTCTTTTATTTAATCAGTAGATAAAACCATAATGTGAATGACTATTCCCTCCTGCTGCTGCTTCAGATCTTCACCCTAATTCCGCATTTCTATTGTCTTGTTGCTGTTGCTTGGACCTCAAAATCTGAAACCAGAATAAACTGTCTGTGTCTTAAAGCCAGGATATGCAGAGCTGAATGTCAGCAAAAGAACCATGTGTCAAAAGTACTGCTAGCTGGAGATGCTGTCAACACCTGCACTGGGGACAAATTTATTAAAAATTCTCCTGGCTCTGAAAAGGAAACAAACAGCAAAAAAAATGAGGAAAAGCTGTGTGTATATTCTTCAAGGTGCAAAGGACTTGAAGACAAAGCTTTTTACAAGTTTAATGACGTTTAATGCTCTGTATTCACCCTCCTGACTACTATTATCAATGAGCTAAAGGTAGAAAAAGAACTTTATAGTAAATACACATTTGGTTGGAAAAATGGATAAACCTTAATGCAGTTAAGTGCAATAATAAGAGAAATACAGCCCTTTTTCAGAATGTCCAAAACTAAAAAAAAAAAAAACCAATGTGGGGCCACCACAGTCTTGTTGTCTCACCTGGTATCAATGTATACAGTCCAACACTGTGATCAATCTAGCTAGCGACATCAGCAACGACACTTTCTGAGAAGCAAGTTACTCCCTGGAAAGCAATGCTTCAGAGAGCAAGCACCCTTTGGAATACCGTCTTCACAAGGGATAGGCCAATAAAAAAAAATATATGGAAAAGTCTTTACCATAATTGCAATATCCTAATTTACAGCAGCATCAAATACAAACCACAAGATATATCTATTAGTGATAGGTACAAGATCGAGAGAAACTGAATCACAGGAAAACAATTAGGTGCTACATTTTGTCAAAAAGGCTTAGAAACTACAGCATACCTTGTAACAGCTTGCCAACAGCAGATGTCACATAGTTCACAGCAAGACCTCCAATGGATGCCGCAGCCCTTGAAATACAATTTAAAGACCAGTAGGAGTGGACAATTTGCTGGCAGTGTTACAGGGATAAGCTCCATGAGTGTAGATGAGGGAACAAACACCCCTGTAGCAACATTTCTATTCAACAGTGAATAGAAATATTTGTAGATGTCAGAAATTTCACAAATACACAAAGGGAATTATTTAAAGGACATAAAAGTATTGCATGAAAACACAGAAGCCCATAGGGAAAAAATATAATGATAAAAGGCTGAAAAAAGATCCAAATGTTTGGAGAAACCAGTAATCCTCCCAAACTGGTCATTGCTTCTAGAAGATAAAATGAAACATTGAATCTTTTAGGACAATCAGTCCTTGAGGAGGATTTAGGAATTCTAGTTAACTTGCAGAACAATGAAATATTCTTGGCTACCAAAGAACTGTGGAAGGCAGAAACAGCATGCTCTAGAGTCTGAACTGCAGAAACAGTACCTGGTCATTACAATTAACAGACCTCAATCACTCTGATAAGGATATTCAGGAGACCTCTCAAAAGGAGAGTGGGCTGTGCACTTCCTCTGCAAGAATGATCAAAAATAGCTAGAGACTGCTTTGTTTGTTCAAAACGCCAGAACCAGAACCCAAGGAACTTGGCAGCAATGTCCAGTGTACCCAACAGAGCTCAGCAGGAGCTGGTGGCTGCTCCTTCTGAACTCAGAGGAAACCATTACCTGTGACAGCTTATTACTATGGTAATTTTTCAAACTCAATCAAACAGCCTGGGAGCTGACAATACAACAAATCAGGCTATGACAGAGCCCCACAAAGCTCGTGGGCTGTGAGGGGAGTGGTGTACTGTGAAGAAACATCAATCTTCAGTGCATTTTCACATCTGTGTATGCCATTTAGATGCTACAAATTGCCAGGAGTAATGTGTTTCTTGTTAATTTACCATGTTCTTTTTCCTAAAATCTGTGGGTTACAAAGCCACAGTTAAAAGTAGGAGTGCATATTAGCTTGCCCTCCAACAACTGGTTTGTGTCTTGCACTTGTCTTAATGCTACTTTATTCATGGAGAAAGGGCTCCATTGGAAGATGCAAGCAAATACGTTTCTGGCAGATAAATAGACTAGAGGGAATGTATGACCTGGAGAATGTTTATAGCTGTGAGTTACCATGTGGCAGTGTTTGCTACGTAAGGGATCTACAGTGAATTTATTAAAGTAATAGTCAACAACAAATATCTGAGGGATTTAAGAGGTCTGTACAGGGTGGATGTCCCAGACATGCACAACCTGCTCTCCAGATTTTTCTTGGCCCAATGGACCAAAAGCTGAGAAATATACAAAAATAGTCAATCATCTATTAAGCACAGCAAATTAGGGTTGTCAAGACCTTCCCTTAGTTTACTGAACTACTGAAAATAAGAAAAAGCTGTGATTTCTTTCTAATGCCAAGAATTATTAATCAACATTTGTTCACTGGAATTCAACCTAGAAATTGTACTATGTTAAGAAGTGTCAAATCCCTTAAAACTTTCACAAGAAATGTCAGTATTGTGACAAGATGCCTAAGAAGATGATCTGTCCTCACAGTAATTAAATCAGCAGAACAACCTAATTTTTATGCGCACAGAAGGGACATACAGGGGGAAAGAATAACACTGTGCTCCTCATTGTGCAATATCCTGCCAGCAATACCAAAAGTGCAAATGAAGAGAACATGTGTGCAGTATTAGCCAGTGTGAGAACCTCCACCTTAGCATACAGAAGAGAAAATTCCAATACAGTCAACCCAAGCACAGATGATTTTTCATGTTTTGGCTATAGCTACAACAGCCAAAAGTAACACTTGCTCCAGATGGAAAAGAAGATTTAAATGCCCTAGCAAAGGGTTAAGGTACATTTTGAGAATATTTTTAAGAATAACTCTGAAATTCCTTTGCTTATAAGAATGTGTGGCAAGACACAAGTAAATATTCATATGGATTTTTTAAGGAAGGGGTATGAAATTAGAGAATTAGAGTCCTCCTTAATCTTTTTTTCATGTATCTTGAGCTGAATTGTGAGCAGAGCATGTGTTTGAAAAGTTTTGCTAATAAAAAGTCTATTTAGTTTAGCTTATCCTGTATGAATCTCCATTTCTTCACACAGCCTAAATAAAAGCAATAAAATCATGTTTACATTGGGATATTTGCGCTTTTTTTCCTCAAGAGTTAATTTCTTTCACCCTCTTGCTAGCACTGCCATGTATGCAAAGCCTATGTATAGAGTAAATTACCAGTTGAAAATGTAACTTCAGCTTAATACAAACAGTAGATAACTGAGACCTTCCCATTGGCATAGCCTTCCAGGAGAAGGATCTTCAGATGCTCTTGTTGAACAGTGAATGTCCCCATGGCCAGTTTGGGGTGGAAACAAGATAAATAAGAAAAAAGATAACCCTGTGGTGTTGCTCCCTTTCTTTGGGAGGTCCCTGATGTTTTTGTTTCACAAGGAAAAGGAACAGAGGAGGTGAAATTCTCACAGTGTCAGGGCTCACATTGCCTTCATTCTCACGAACTTTTTGAATTGTACGTAAGCCACATGCCCAGTGCAGATGAGAGGCAAAGAGGGTTTTCATGGGAACAGTTGCTGCTGCTCTCTGGATCTCTGCTCTCAGCACCTCTGGACCATATGTGCTTTAGGTAGCCAGGACAGCACATGTCACCAGAGGAGCAGGAATAGCGACCAGGATTCAACAGAACAAGGATAGGAGGATTTTGGGTAGCAAGCTGTATATCAAAATAGCCAGCTTTGTAGGGATGTCACCAGTGCCAAATCAGAGTAACTGAGCTCAGTTCAAGCTGCAACACCACAGGCCCAGGCTTTGGAGCAGGATGAACTGTACCCAGGGGAAATAGGAGCAGCAAGATTCAAAGCTGGAAATTCAAGGCCCATTTCAACCATGTCTTCTTCAGCTTTTGGATAACAGCCTTGGTAAATCTCTAGTCGCATCATCATGACAATTTTCCCAGCTTGTTGGCTAAACAGCACCAGTGCTAAATATAGGCTTCTTTGGCATGCCAGCAGGAGCTTGCCAAACATGAAGGAGAGCAATTTGTCCTTCCTGGGAAGACACATGCCACCCTCAGGCATATGGTACTGAGCCAGAAACAATCCACCCCAGAATGGCAAACAGCCCACTACCGGCCTTGGCCTGATGTGTTCCCACACCGCTATGGAATCAGACTGCATACTGTAGCATGGAGCATAACTGGGACATTCCAGGGCAGTGTTTTTCCCAGGTAAGAGCCACTATTGTAAGACAATTCACTCAAGTGCAAAGTTAAAAAGTAATGTCATCATTTAAAAGAGAAAAAACCCCGAAACCAGGAAGTAATATGTTGAATCTTCATACAATGTTTTAAGGTTCTAAGCCCCTCTATGAGACTGCTCCACCTCAAGCTACTTTTAATATATGGATTGGTATGTACCAATAGCTCTGTGACAAACAGATTGTCACAGCTGTCAGAGTGAGTCACAGAGATATCAACAGTATTTGAGAGGAAATTGGCTTATCCTTTAAAGAACAGGCCTGCAAATAAACAATGGTGGGAGACTGTATTGGTTTGAAAACAAACCAGTGGGAGATCACAAGTCAGGATTAAAATTTAATAAGAAAAACTAAAAATAAGTGAAATAATACAAGGAAAAGCACTGACAAAGTCAGATGCAACCTGACACCCGGTTAGGGTGGTGGTAGCAGTCCAAGTGAAGCAGTTCAGTGGAAGCAGTGATCCTATGAAGGTCTGGTCTCCACCTGAAGGTCCAGTGGTAGCTCTTGTCCTCTGGGAACCCAGTAGACAGGACTGACTTGGGCAGTTCCAAGGCCAGGTTATATCCAGGTGGGAATGCTTGGCTCCTCCCGCCTGGGTGGAGCATCTCACAATAGGATGAGATGATTCCATGAATCATGCTGTGGGTTCTTGATAGCTCATTAACAGTTATCAGGATTAAGTCATAGCAGGAGATAACAGTTAATGGCCCACAGCTGGTAGTAATACAATACTTAAATACATCTATATTGTAACCTAGGACAGAGACATATTTAATGTAATATATGGGTTTACTTTGCTTAGAAAATGAGCTAACCCAGACAAAAAACAAAAAAGGAAAAACTCCAATTTATTTGTGAATCTCTTCTGATGGATTATATTCTTGTAAAATTAGACAGACTGGTCCAGTTTTCAGTAGCTTAGTCACCAACAAGGTCCAAGAACAGACTTTAAACTAACACAAAAACATGACATTTCTATTTCTTCAGGACCTCTGATCTTTGCCCCAAGCAAAGAAACTAATCAGTTGCAGTCTGACACTGGAACTGGATTATTTACAAAAATGCTTCTGAGCAGTAAAATGTTAGACCTTCATCCAACAGTGAAAGCTGGCCAAGCACAAAGGTTCATAGGCACAAAACTGCTTACAAGATCACGATCAAGAACAACAGAGGAAACCACTGAGATCTGCAGAAGGCAATTGCTCTGTTCTTCCAAATACAACAATTATGCTCAGAGAGAATGAGAAGTAAGGAAGGAAATCAGCACTGATTAAAAGCAGACTTACCCATTCGTGGAGCACAAGTCTCTCTACAGATCTTCCCATGTAAGAAGCTATACTAGATCTGTTCAAAAACCCTTTTTTTCCAGTTGGAAAGGTGGAGAGGAAGGAGAATCGAGTGCACTGAAACAGCAGAAAAGGTTTCTGTATTGTCCATTACCTTCTTCATGAGAGAACCACCAAGATGTGCAAAGCAAAGAGCTTTACACTGGAGTTTTTTCATTTCCTAACTACAGCTGGGGGGTGTCTGCCACAAACAACAGATAAGTAGCAAGTTAGGAAGTTGGTTAATTACTTGTGGGATCATCATCTCTCAAAGCAAAAATAAGAAAAGTATTAAAAGGAGAAGAGGGCAATGGGACCTGCAATTCAAAAGTTTAGGTGCCTGTTTGCAGGCTGAGAACTACTAGCTTAAATTACATTAGTTGAGATGTTTAGAAGAATTGAGAATTATAGACCTTCCACTGTGGTAAATGCCTTTTGCTGCAAATGGCTTTGAAGCTGTCCAGGTGTGGCAGAGACCTCATGCAGGGTTTGGTCACATCAACTGAACTATCCCTGAATCCTGGAAGTGGGCTGCTGCCATTCCTGGTAAATTTAAGTTGAAGATCAGCATAAAAGTGCTCAGAATCAGCGAAGGTGGTGGTCCAGGTAGAAGAAAGCTAGAGAATAGAAGATTTAAAAATTTGGGGAATTTTTCCCCCTTTACTTGTAGTAGTGGAAGAAGAGATAGAGATCTGTGTCCTATTTAATATTTTTTAACCACTCTTGAGCTGGGAATAATGTTCCCCTTTAAAATCTCCTTTACATGTACCCTGGCTTGTAACTGAGTGCTCTTGGTCTGGAAAACAGCTGTTAGGCACTCACCCTATCTCAAGAGTCAGACAATCAGTATTGTAGTATTGTGATGTGTTCATGCTCTTTAGGTTTCATATGAACAAACCAGATTCCTTGGAGTAAAAGTGGGTTTTCTGTCCTACTGTGTCAGGAAATAAAGACATTTCTGACATATAATACTATTTTTCTAAGGATAAAATCATCTTACTGTGCCAAGGTGCCTCTTTTTAAGGCCACAGAATGAATTAATTCCAAAAATGCACAGATTTTTATTTATGTTAACAAATAGTTTTCAAGCTTTCTGTCTAGCCCGAGGCATTATTGACATGAATACATAGTTGGCTTCCAAATAGGCCTGAAATCCCTGTAGCTCATCTATGTTCAATACAAAAACCCTAAAAAAATCCCAATTGTTGAAACATCACTGCAGTCAAACAGCTTAGCAGGGGGTTCTCATCTGTTTTCAAAACACCTCCAGTGGGTTTCAGCTCTGGTTGGTTCTTTAAAAATAATGGATTTGTACAGTCAGGCTCCTTCTGTTTCATTTGCGAGTGAGTAATCTTTTCCATGTTTGAGTTATTGCCATTTTAGTAGCAGAGCTCAACCTCATTTTATAATTTCTGTTGGGTGAGTTATTCCTCCTCACCCAAGCACTGTCTTTGAGTTTTCATTACAAGCAAGAACTTGCAAGATCAGGACCTTTCACCCTCAGCACTGCCCCTTTTTTAGAGTGTAACTATTTTTATTCTCCAGCTTCCAGGCATAGAGATGTTGACATCTAAACTGAGGAATGTCAATGGTTGAGACACAAAAAGAAAATAAAAGCCATCAATTAAATTATTTATAATGTTTTCAAGACATTGCACTATTAAGCAAGGATTTGTTTGCACAATAGAGTTCTTTTAAAATATCTACATGTTTTAAAAGTCCAAATCTCAAATGCTGCACATGTTTAAAATGAAATAATGTTTCATGCTTTATTAAGCAGTAGATATTTTAACACAGCAGATATTTCAAAATAAATTCTAGCACTTAGTCTGTCTGCAATAAAATATGTTTTTCCATAAACCTTTCAAAGAACTCTTCTTACATCTCCATATATTGACCAGCAGAAATTAAACCCTTCCAGGCACAAAATCCTTACCTGTTCCTTTAACTTGGGTGCTGTCACAAGTGATGTACCCCAGGGGTCACCTTGTGTCAGGGTGCAGCTGTGTTAATGACCTGGGTGGTGGGACAGAGAGAAGCTTCAGCAGGTTTGAGGAAGATACAAAACTGGGAGAAGTGGTTGAAATGCCAGATGGCTGTGCTGCCATTCTGTGGGACCTTGACAGGATGAAGGCTCTCCTGTTGTACTGGACATGGAGATACTGCAGTGAGTCCAGTCAAGGGCCACTACCATTGGTTAAGGGCTTGCAAAATCTGGCATACAAGGAGAGGCTTAGAGAGCTGGGACCGCTCATCCTGGAGTCAGGGCCAGACTGTCAGTGGGCTGGGGCACTTACATTTCCCTTTCTTTCTTATGGAAAGGGCAGATCTGCCGTTTTGAAGTTCTGCTAGTGTTTCTACCCTAGTGGCCTGTTTCAGGAAATTTTAGAAATTTTACAGTGGGGCAACCAGATAAACCTGGATTTAAAACACACATGCTCATGAGAACGAAACTCAGGAAAATGAGAGGATATGATTTTAAGAAGCATGCAGATTCACATGGACTTTGTAAGCTGTGCTGTTTGCACAGACCCATTTGAGCCCAGGGGTCCTAGGATGCCTTAGCCGATTGCTCATGACAGTCTATAAAAATTGTGAGAAAAAAAGACTTGTTTTATTCTGAGAATCCAAAATGTAGAAGTATCTGACAGCTCAGAGATGCTACCAGGGACAAGCCTACAGCCCCTGCAGCTCTTGATTATGCTGGGTTTTTTTCTTTTGTTTTTGTTTTGGGACTAAGGAAGCATTCTGCTGTTTATGCCTAATGGAGATTTATTTTAGTATCAATTGACTTGGTAGACCATCTTGGAAAACAATCATTTTGAAGGCTGTTTGGAAGGGGAGCAGTGTACCTTTCCTTGGTGGGAGTCCTTGGCCTTCCAGGGAAAGGTGCTGTTGTCACAGTGAAGTCTGTGGAAGGACCTGGACTGGGAAGCTTCTTTTGACACTGCCAGCTTGAGAGACTTCTCTTCCACGCCACTTCATGGAAATTCGGCTCCCATAGGTGCCCAATAACTCCATGTTCTCATGGAGGTAACCTGTCCTTTTGGGGCAGGTTCCACAGCCAAATCTGTTCTCTTCTACATTATCAGCTTGAACCTCTCTGTTGCTTCTTAGGCAATGGTTGTGCTGTAAATCAGGCTGAAGCTTGATG
The DNA here is from genome assembly GCA_024500445.1 of Entomyzon cyanotis. Classification (NCBI taxonomy): domain Eukaryota; kingdom Metazoa; phylum Chordata; class Aves; order Passeriformes; family Meliphagidae; genus Entomyzon; species Entomyzon cyanotis. The sequence goes on along the minus strand of JAKEPQ010001018.1, from coordinate 44,221,681 downwards.
CATAGTGGCCAGCCCCAGCTTCTAGGTGGTCCATAAGGACTAACCTGCTGTGGATTTGGGCAGACTCCAAACTGTCCTGCAAGGTAGGCTCAAAGAGAGGGATTTCAGCAGGCCATTGCCATCTCCCCAACAAGAGCTGGGCTCTGATACACACAGCAGAATCTGAGCAAAGCAAGAATTCTGCCCCCAGCTCCCTGCATGAAGGCATCAGGTGGATGGAACAGGAATAATGGGAGACCCTGAAAAAGAAAGGAGAACCAACTGTTATGGCCTGTGTGGGAGCCTTCTGCTCGTTTATGTGGCTGCCCTTTCAGCTCCACATATGTAACCACTGTCCTCACCAAATGGGTTCAGTAGGAGCAAGGAGTACTTACATGATAAAACATGAAAAAGTGCTGTTGCAAAAGCATTTGAATCCAAAAAAAGCACACTCTGAAATAAATACAGGGCATTGGGAAATTACATTCTGGCAACTGCACGGAGTGTGTGCATTTCCCATAGAACTGAGTAAAAATAGATTGTGTCGAAAACAACGATAAAAACCTCATGGGAATGCATGTCTGGCACAGTTTATGTTCCACTCCTGGAAGTTGGAATATTGAAAGGGTGGTGCAATTACAAATTTTGCTTTTAAAATGTAAATATTTCTGTTTCTTCTGAAAGTATAAAAAATAATCACATACTTTCTTTGAGGATTCCATAAGTCTACATTAAATAGCCAGCCTTAATTTGCTGCAAGTCAACTGCATTAGGATACTTACATTGCATTCATGGAGATATTAATATGATGGAGTCTTTAGATTCTGCCAAAATAGAAACAGTAATGTCATGTACAGACAAATGCATCTGTATTTATTTATACATGCACACACTTACAGAGAGATAAAAAGACAGTCTTTCTGTTCCAGAATCTGTAAAGGTCATTACATTTTGATTATTTTTTAACCAAATGCACATCTACAAGTTCATATAAACAAAACATCCTGAGACAAACTGGAGACTTTACACTCCAGTGCACAGCCCTGGCACATCCATGTTTGTTGTTTAAGGTCTGCTAGCTTGAATTAAGGTTCTTCTCTCAAATGTAGCCCTTCCAACTACAGGCACATGTCTTCCCTCACAGGCTAGGCAATACCTGAACCCATCCTGCCTGATGCCTTTAGGACACTGAAGTGTCTGTCACAGAGTCCAGAGTGTTTACTACCCAACCCCAGCTGTGTGTAGGTGTGCAGAGACACCCAAACTAAGAAACACATTAGGGTCAGAATGGTGGTTTTACTAATGCTATTCTCAGTTTTCACCGGGACAAAAGTCTGCAGGAACATTACCACCACATTAAGGTTCAAACCAAAGAAAATATTTCAGCTGGTGCTTATGTGTCCTCTTTAACCAATAGTTGTGCAGATGCTTTAATCTTCTTGCCAAGAACAACTAATAATTTCTTCAAGAATATAATGAGTAAAAATTAAATCTATCAGGGAAAAAACAAAATAAAACAAAAAAACAGACAAACCAAAACAACCCCACACAATAAAACCCAAACCCACTAAACCAAAAAATAGCCCAAACCAAATGCCCAACCATTGATGTTCACTGAAAAATTTGTCTCTTCCCTAGAGATTATCACTTCAAGCTACAGACTCCGCAGCTCTGGGCCCCTTCTTTTGGAAATTAGCTCCCAAGAAACTGAAGTTAATTCTCATAATGGTGTTTTTTTGTTGTTTTTAAGGAACACTGGCAGTTAACGAGAAATGCAAGGCATGGAGTTGAAGGGGTGTTCTCCATACAACAGCTATTTCTATTCCTTTGCTCCCTGTTTTTGCCATGAAGCAGATGATCTGAAGATTTCATATCTAAGCTCTGGACTAATAGAAAAAGCAGATTTGAAGGCAGAAAGTTCATTTTTCAAAAACCATCAGATTCCCCAGCTCTCTCAAGGAAAATGAAGAAAACTATCCATTCACTATCACTCTTTTTCATTTAAATAGCACCCAAGCATCCAGAGCAGTGACTGTAGGTTTTTAAAAGCATATATGTATTATGATTTTCTCACTAGTGCTTCATATTTCATATGATCTAAAAATTACTGCACCTTTGGGGATATTTGTATATTCCTCTAGTGACATGAAAGAGTCTGACTTTCCAAGAGAAGATGTTGAGCCATCTCTGATAAGCAAGACTGATGCTATTCTTTCCTGTGAAGGTGCTACTAGTTTATATAGACCGATATCCTTCATAACCTAGATCATATAAGCCTCTTTTATTGAGCATAGTAACAAGTGCTTAGATAAAGGCTGTGAACTCTCCCAGTCTTTCCACCTTAAGACATTTCCTTCAGCTTATTAATAATTTCTGTGTCTCTTTTCTGCACATCTCCTATTTCTCCATATTCTTTTGAATATATGAACATGAAATCTGTACTTTTTTTAGTGGTCTCAGGAGTGCTTTACTGAGGGAAGATCTCCCATTCCTATTTTTGATCTCTTGAAACAAGCAAGAATCTCATTAGCCCCTTTCTCTACAGAATTACACCAGAAACTGGAGTCAAGCTGTTTCTCCATTCTGATCCCCAAACCCTCCTAGAAGTGCTGCCTTCCAAGACAAAATCCTTCCATTCTGTAGAAACGTCTTGCACTCTTTCTTCTGAAATCAATGACTTAATAAGGAGCTTGTAGAGTAAGATTTTCTTTAAATGGACAAGTCATCCAGATCACTCCATGCTTTCCTGAGCTTAGTGACATCACTGTTCAACTGGGTTTTGTGTCATCTGGAAGTTATATCAGCAACATTTATATTTGCTCCCATGTGGTTGCAGGAGGTGTCAAACAGAAGCAGCCTACTGTAAATTCCTGGGGAGCTTCTCCATCTGATGATGATTTTCTGTTGTCAGCTACTTGGAGAGATGTCTCTGTTAGCCATTTAACAGGTTTTCTTGACAGTGTATAATGCCATTTTTATAAAAAAGTAGGGCATCATATGAAATAAGCTCCTCAAAATAGCTGAGATCTACTACCTCTATACTGTCATTTTATTTAATTGCTTTTAAAATGAGAAGGTTTACTTTTAATGACAAATTCAGCTCTCACTATATTGACTTAAGAAATTCTAGTCACATTTTTCTGAAACTACAGGTGATTATGAGAGCCCAAATTGAGGCACATAAAAAGGAGCACTTTTCTAAGAGAAAATATCTTGTAGTTTCTGAATATCAAGGACCACAAGAAACAGGTTTCAATAGAAATCAACAGCTGTTCATCTACTGAATAGTAACACTTGTAAACACAGTTTGCAATAAGTCACAAAGCTGATACTCCCTAGGAAATACAGTTTGGGGTTAAAAAGGACTAGGGTGAGTGGAAAAGTGAGGGACTTGAGGTGAGAATATGTGATATCCTGCAATTCTTTTGAATGTATTACCTCAGTAGTTGAGGTAGATGTAAGACTTGGATTAAGGACCGATGTAAAACAACTTGAATTTGAATTGCTGATAATCTGATACTCCTCCTCCTGAGCCATGACTTCTGCTCTCTTCTCCCTGACAGCATGATGATTCATCTGAGCTCTAATCAGGCATTTAATTTCACTGACTACGTAGCACTACAAGTGCCAAAAAGGCGATACAGGGGAGAGAAAAGTAACACTTGTTCCAGGGTTAGCAGGTGTCACTTTGTGTGAGGAAACTCTTCAAACTGTATATCTGGTTAAACTGATTGTGAATTGCTACTGAAAATGGCAGGGACTATTTGATTTACATTGCTTTGCCACTATTCTGTTTCTTCAGGTGGATTCCTTCCATCCAAGTTTTGAACTTGGCCATTCTGTTTGCTCAGGGGAAACCCTCATTGCCATAAATAACAATTTTGCTTGAGTATGTAAGTTGCTACTTTGTTCTTGCCATTCTAGATTTACCGTCGGCAGTGGAGAAGTTAAGTGGTTTGAACAGAACAATAAGCATGGGCAGAGCAAAGGGTATGAGATGGAGAACAGGAGATTCAATTAAAGGAAGAATCATGAAGAATGTGCTCAAATGTGATTCATGCATTACAGGCACTAGTTTCTTATATTGTCTTTAGAACTGAACATTTTTCTCATAAATAGATTTGGGTTTGGTGATGGATTTCATAATAATATAATGTTGACATATCATTCTAATGAGAAGAACAGAAAAGTGTGAAACTATGGATCTCCACAACTGCAAGCTTTGTTATTGCTGGAAAATTCATGGCTGAATGACTGCCATTAAAAACAGTAAAAAAATTCTGTGAGCAAGATTTGCCTAATAAGCCAAATGGACCCGAGAAGGAATAAAAAGAAAGTCAATACTTGTACCATTTTAAAGGTATCTTGGAAGACCAGAAATTGGTACATGATTATTCTTATGAACTCTGGTAGTTCTAAACTTACAAGAGTGGCTATTGCTTGATCAAGACCCAGCAAGAAAAAACATTATCATATAGCTAAAGAGATTTTGAGGTAAATATAAAACATATAGGGATTTGAAGGTGCCTCTGGAGCAGCAGCTTTTTAGTCATGCAGTATGCAAAGTGCATCTGCATTTAAAAATTTCAAAAGCCTGGATGAAAGATTTAAGACAACACAAACCAATGATCTTTAAAACACTGGAAATATACGGAGTAACATCTCCCAAACACAAACATAATTATATTCCTACTATACTTCAATAGGTATAGGGCCAGACTTTTCCCTCTGTTTCTCCAGTACAATAGGAACTTTTTTCTATGGAGAACCACTGTTGGGAATCACTGGGCTGCCAAATTGAGATGATGAGATCGGGATCTCTTCTTTCTGGGCTAGCTGTGCAGCCGGTCCAAGTGCATTGTAATAGCAGTCCCTCTTGCCTGCAACATGGTAACAAAGAGCAGGATTTAAAAGCCTGTACTTCACTAACGTGCTTGCTAAAGTTACTTTCCACGGGAGAGAAAGGGCTTTACCCTGGCTTACAGCCCTGATGCTAATGATGCACACCTCTGTACGGCACCTATGGCATTGCAGCCTTAGCCTGGGTTCATTGGAAGACAGCTGCTTGAGAGCAAGAATGTTCCTATCACGCAAAACATTGAAAGCTGGCAGGAAAAAAAGGCTTGTAGTTGGATGTTGGATGGACTTTGCTAGGTCAAGTTTACTAAATTTACTAACTTTGCATTTACCCTGGTAAAGGCTTGAAAGTCTGACAGTCCTCCCTTCTGCACTCTGTTCATTGTCCTCTATGTGATCAGAAAAGTTCTCATTCTCCAATCTCTGAGAAAGCATTCCCAACCACTGTCTGAAGCATGCTGTCTGGAACTGTCCTGTGGGAGACACAGTGCTTGCTATTTTCACCTGATAGCTCTAATCTCTCAGTTTTTCACTCCCACAAGCCAGGTGAAGGGACAGAAGGGACATTCAAAGCTGCTAAGAAGTGTGTTATGAAAAGTGCATCTGCTGGCTAGGAGGAAAGGAGACAACAAAGTCTTTAGATTATTTCCATGGGAATTCTGAGGGGAATATTCTGCCCAATTATTTTTCAGTACAGAAGGATTTCTGTAGGTTGTTTATTCTCTTTCATTTCAAGAAGATATTTACAGCTGAACTAGAATGGCACAAAAAAATTAGTAGCAACTAATAAAACTCATCAGAGAGGTGTGAACCAATACTCTCACTATCTAACTGTTCACTCGCTAGACATAACACATTTTTGACAGCTGTTCTCCTTATGAGGATTTTAAAGCAATTTAAATATCAATGCAAGGTCTTTGGAACAGAAGGTATCTAAGGAAACTAGACGATAACAACTTGAACTACCAAGTTCACTGCCATCCTTTGAGATACACAAAACTCAAGATAAATTTCACAGCCCAAATGTTTTGGGCTGTTTTGAAATTTTTTTAAAAAGAGGCATGCTTTAGAGTTCTGCCACTTAGGAATCTCTTATTCAAATCATCCCAGTTTTGCATACAAACATCAAAGGCTGGGTCTTGAGGATGTCCTCAGAGAAGTGATCTCGTTTTAGGTCTGGGAGGATAGGAGTCTCTGACAAACTAGAGGAGTCCTTGATTAGATGGCAAAAGACGTCGTGCTGCTGGTAAATTCCTAGAAAAAAAGACTGCCTAGTCTGGCTAAGAGAAAACCTCAGGGATGACAACACTTCTAATCCTGGAAGACGCCATTAACTGGAATATTACATGCTCATGGAACACCTAGTTCCTGGAAGGCACCCTCTTCCCTTCCTGGGGGCTTCCTCAAAACTTAGGTATGTCTCAGGCTGGTCACAAACACATCAACCCTCTCAGTGGTGTGAGAAGGTTTTTAAGCTCCTAAACTTGTAAATGAGCCAATCTGCAATTTCTAGCTAACCCACTCTCCAGAATGACTGAAGTATGTACCTGTCCATGATGTACAGGTGTCAGGTCTCCTGGTGCGCTTGATTCTCAGCCATTTTAATGTGTGTGGCCACATGCAGCTCCAGTAGTGCTTCCAACAGGCAGCTGTGGTCAGGGCATGCCAACACTGCGACGTGGCATGAAGTGGGAGTGCGGTGGCAGGGCTGGGAGCCCCCTGGACACTGCAGCAGTTCTTAGACCCTGATGACAGAGCAGTCTTCTGCAGTCCAGAGAGAACTCGTGGTCTGCCCCCAGATGACTTAGCTTGACCTTGATGAGGTTCCTCAAGCAGGACAGGGCTGAACATCAGTAAATTTAACTTCAAATAAGTTCTTTATGATGGCTAGCTGTAGGCTTTTCCTGCAGAGTAAAATGAAGCCACAAGATGTTGTTCAAAGGTATTCTGCAGCTCCACTAGCAGATGTGTCTCCTGCCTGCTTCAGGGCAGCAATATCACCTACGCAGGAACGGTTTCCTCACTTCACTAATTTACCTGGTCCATAACACTTTGAAGATCCAACTTGTGAACCAAGATCCATTTGAAAACACATGCACAAGGAGAATTGGGTTCCACTTGGAAATTAATTCAATTTGAATCTGTCTTTGAGATCCCTATCTGTGTGAAAAGCATCAGAGAGATTGCTGTATTTTGCTGTCACATTATTTTTTTGAGGTCAGGTTTTTCAGTATCTTGCTACTACAAACTCATATTTTGACTGCTTATCTTACCCTAAGCCCTTCTAAAGCTCAATGCAGGGCCAACAGAGTAATGCTGAATGTTTAATGAAATCAATTACCAAACAGCCATTTTGTCCCAGCCTTAGACGTTTTAGCTGTTAATTTGCTTGGCGCATAAAAATAAGACTGCAACAGATCTTTCCGGAACACCAAAACCAATGGGTTGGACAATGTTCAGAGGTGATTACAAACTGGGAGGGATGCAGGTTTCATGCATTCCATAGACCTCACTTTCAAGAAGTGTTTAGTGAAGCATTGAAAAACATGGCACCCGTAATTGCTACTTACTCTACTTAAAACATTTAAGCTTCCTGGTGATGACAAGCAGCACCCACTCGCCACTGTGCTAAGTAGTCTCTGCAGCATGGCTTGGAAGAGTGTCTATGCCGAGCGTTGGCATTCAGCAGTGTTTAAATTGGACTTCTTCCCCTATTTTTTAACAATTGCTTCTTTCTCCAGCTAAATTTTTCGTGGACCTTAGACAACCAGCTGACAAACAGGATGTTCTTGCTAGCATCACATCACCCCTCCCATCCTAAATAATATCGATGAATATAAATAGACAGCACATCTACGTGTGTGAATGATGTGGAGAAGAGCTTTAAGGCGGTGCACGGCCGTGAAAAAGCTCAGCAGTACTCTCTGAAATGCTACATGCACTGCGGTCCTTCCCCGAGCGGGGACATGTCCGCTCGTCAGGAACCCCCGCTGGTCGCCAGCGCGGATGCCCGGACGGCCCCGCAGGGAGAAGGCGCTCAAGGCTCGGCTCCCCGGGAGCCCCGGGGTGGCGGGGGGCGCGGTGCCCGGCGGGGCCGTGCCCGGGCAGGACAGCCCGGGCTGGCGGGGGGCACAGATGTCCCCTCCGCGCCGCCCCGCCGGCTCCCGCGCTGTGGCGGGCGGGGCGCGGCGGCCGCAGTCCCCGGCGGGAGGTTGTCATGGTTTCCCGGGTCACATGTGCGCGAGGTTCCCCCGGCGCGGGGGGAGGAGGCGCCGCCGCCGAGGCTGCCAGAGCCGCTGCCCCCCGCGGGCCCGCCCCCCGCCCGCTCCACCTGCGCCGCCGCCCGCCCCTTCCCGCTGCCCACGGGCGATCCGCCGGGCGCGCCTCGTCCCCCGGGCCGCCGACCCCCGGCCCCGGGCTCTGCCCCCCTTCTCCTCCTCCTCCTCTTCCTCCTCCTCCTCCTCCTCCTCCTTCTCCTCCTTCTCCTCTCCCCTTCCCCTTTCCCTCCCCCTTCCTGGCCGGGCTGCGCCCCCCGGCCGGCCCCGGCATGAGCATCTCCATCCCGGCGGGGCTGACGGAGCTGCTGCAGGGCTTCACGGTAGAGGTGCTGCGGAGCCAGCCCGGGGACCTGCTGGAGTTCGCCCTCCAGTACTTCGGGCGCCTCAAGGAGGAGGCGGCGACGGCCAAGGCGGCGGCGGAGAGGGAGCCGAGCGGCCGCAAAGCTGGCACCGGCCATGACAGGGGCGCTCAGCCGCCGCGCCGGGGCCCCCCGATGCCCGCGGGGTCAACTTCGCCGAGGAGCCCATGCAGACCGACTCCGAGAGCGGCGAGGACGAGCAGCCGCCGCCGCCGCCGCCGCCGCAGCAGTTCCCGGGTAAGGCTCCCCGCCTCGCCGGGCCGGGGGCGGGAGCGGGAGCGGGGGGCTCCGGCAGCCGCCCGGGCTCAGGTGTGCGGCCGGCGGGGGATGCGAGTCCCGGTCCAGGTTCAGGTCCCGGTCCTGCGGCTGCCCGCGGTGTGAGGAGCCCCGGGGGTCTCGGGGGCGGCGGGAGCGCGCTGGCCTCGGTGCGCGGACACGGGCAGCGGCGGCACCGCGGGCACAGACCGCCGGCACTGACGCCAGACAGCGGAGCCCGCGGGAGGTTCCCGTATCCCGCGGCAAACTTTAACCTCCCGGGCTTTCCCGCTGTTGTTCGGCGGTGCCGGCTGTTTGGCACGCATGTATCACCAGCTGCATCGCTGCTAGCGTGTGAGCCTGTAGTAGGCTAGCAAAGATCTACATGTTTCCTTTTGATGGGAGCAGAAGAGAGCAAATCTGCATTCTGTAATTAGTGCAGTGGTATGTCTGCCTTGGAAAACACCTCTCATGGGCATGTTACTGTATTCACGCACTTGATTAAGCATTTGGCGTAGATGCACTTATTATATGTGTTTTAGAAAGCAGAGCACGATTTAAAACAATTTGTTCCTGGAAGCTAAGGTGAGATTTCCTGCCTGTAGAAGGGCCTGTGGCACAAGTGTGGCTGTGACAGCAAAGAGCATTTGCAGTATCTTTGTGTTTGAAGGTAACAGCGATCTGTTGACACCTTATCTTTGTGTGGCTGACAGTCTTTATTTAGAGCCGGTGTGGATCCACCTGCCGGTGTGGGTTATGGGACGGGTAGGAGCTGTCTCTGAAGGGTGCATAGTGCTTTGTCTTTGTGTCACGAGCAGGCTGACTGAAGGGTCAGTCAGTAAGCTTAGATGGAGAAGAGGAAAGAGTCCAAGCATCTTTATCTTATTTTTTTTGAGGATAGCTTGAAGTTGAAGTTTATCTCATCAGATCATCAAAGCAGTCATCCCTCCGAGTCGTGCTGGAGGTAGATTTACTTAACTGAATACAGAAGGCAGTTGTTTGCTAGTTGAGTATCAGTGCAGTTTTTAAAATAATGTGTTATGTGCGTTTTATCAGGAAATGTAGGTAAACAAGTAGGCGTTTAAGAATTGCGTAAGTTTTCAAAATGCTTCATGTTACCCCATAAGACAGTCGCCATTCTTTTCAGCTGTTCTTTTCAGCTATACCCACATGTGTTTAATGAGAAATTGAATCTGTCAATCAGGTGTTGCAGATTTATGTGGCAATTTAAAACTCTAATGCTGATTATGTGAGATTAGCAGAAATCTGGAAATTTGCTGTCTTTGAAAACTGAAATGGTCATCATGTGGAAGAAAAAAATTCCCTTAGTTCACTAACACTAGATGTGTTTTTTCAAACATTAATTATTATAACACCAAATGGTCTCATTGGTAAATGGAGAACTGGAATGTTGTATGGAGGGAAGTGCAGAAATATAGTTTTATTTATTAGTATACATGTGTTACATACCTGTGACCTTACAGGATGCTTTAAGAAGCTTTCTGAGCTTTTCTAATGAATACCTGTAATCAAGATTCTTTTGACAGTCTTTTTGTTGTGATTGTGAAGAGGGAAAGCCTTTATTGTCAATATTCTCATTAAGGGACATGCTAGAATCTCTTAGTTTGACTAATTGATTTACTTGTTTGACAAAAACCCTTTAAAATACCACATTTTAAAGCCCAATATATTTTGAAAGTTTAATTGTATTATGGTTTCTAATTTCTATCAGTTCAAATAATTATTAATTAAAAGAAACAGAAAATGAAAATACTTGTGAAGCCATGTGAAGGCTAATAAGAAGTAACTCATTTTAAATGATTACTAATAGTGTGCTTGTGTATCATGGACGTTGTGCAGGAGTTTGTATTTTGAATTCAAATTTTATGTCTGCCCTGAATATATTCTTCTAAGGTAACATAATGATGCATCCACTCAGCCTTTTGTTAATAACTGGAGGCATAAAGGCTTGTACTCAAATATTTGTTTAATGGGTTTAAACACCAATTTAAAAGCATATTTCTTTTATGCTTTTGCTTTCTGTTTCTAAAAGTAGCAGTTCTTAAGACTTAAGTTTGGGGGAAATTTTTTTAATTAAAATTTTTTCTTTTGCCTTTATGAATGATTAAACTGCTTCTGTATAGCCAATTTGTCCTGTTTGCATCATTAGGAGAGGGCAACAAATTTGAAAAGTTGATGAGTAAATGCAAAAGGAAAACCTCTGTGAAGGAGGTCAGACCTGGTGGTGGTATCTTTTCTTTGCTACAGCAGTACACTTGAAATGTCAAACTGATGGTATTCCTTAATTAATTCGAACAGAGCATTGTTGATCTCTCACTGTAAATGCTCCAAACCTATTTTTTCACCCACCAAATGTTTCTAAATACCTACAAGCACTGCAGTTGAACTCTTTGTCAGTATTAGTTTTGTCCTTGAAATGTATTTTGGGAGGTACATGAGCATTATCCTGTTTCTGAAATGATGAGCTGTGCATAAGCTGTGTTAAAAAGAAAAAAAAACCTGTACTCAGGATTAAGAGTTATATGTGAACCTTAAATTAAACTCTGTTGAGGTCTCTGCTGTGTCCATTACCTCAGCTGCAGAAACCACAGAAAGGTGAAGGCAGTTAGTAAAGTGTCTGGAGGGAGAACTTTGTTGTATTGGTGCCATAGTTTTGAATTGGCACCTGGAGTTAAGGTGACCTCGGAAATGACATTCTTTATGTTCAGAGCATTTAGATTATCCCCTTCAGAACATACAGTTTAATTTGGGAATGTTTTTTAGGTCTTCTAGTTGATTTGTTTGGTTGGTTTTTTAAAAGAATATATTTAATTGTCCTACATGGGTGTATTAGCCTTAATCAGTTACAACAACTAATTCCTAGTAATACTAATAGCAATTACTAAATTGAATAGGACATATGCATAAAAATGAGCCCCATTTTAGAAAATTTGTCTTTTAGCAAGTCTGAAGCTTATATGAAGATTTATTATACTCTACCTGCAAAATTTGAAAATGCTCAGTAAATTATTTGTTCTTTTTACAGTGACTTTATTTTCCTTTGATGTTACCACTTACGTGTTGATTTGCAACTTATTTAGATGGGTAATAACCCATGTAATTTGTAACAGCTGCTTAAAAATAATTGCTGTAGCTAAAAATTCCTATTTCGTCTAGTCTTAATATGAATTAGAAGAGGAGTTTTTAGAGGTAACATTGCTGTTCTTTAAACTCAAAAATTGCAGCGCTGTATGTATTATTTGGCACAACATAGCCTCTGTTTATTTTTCTTTTGTTTTGTTTTACTTCAGTTTGTTTTGGTGTCTTTCTAAGATAGTGGTGTATTTTAACAGGAAAATACTACAGCTGTCCCTCTCCTCCCCCGTGTGCTTCTGTTGGTGTGTTGGTTGCTTTGAGTTCCTTCTTTGAAAACTTGAGCTAGAAAATGCAAGTGTGTATCTCAGCTTAACCCACTGATTGCACCTAACTAATATGAGATCACTGCTTAGGTAAAACATACATATTCTACCTTATAATACCAATTTTAAAGGCATGTCTTTATTTTAGTTTGTTTATTCAGTCTGCAATGCTTTAAGGATGTACTGTTCATAGAAATTTTGAAATAATAGGTAAATTGTAGAAACCAGAGCATTGGAAGAACTTTGCACATAACTACATTTGTGCCAGCTTTGAGATGTTGAATGGTACTTAACCAGTTCTATTAAGCTTATTTATGGTTTTCTTCCTGAAATTAAAGAAAACCAGAAATCGGTGATTAGGTTGTAACTTTCCTGTAGGTCTGTCCTGTGTAGATAACCAGTAGGTGAGAGCAGTGGAAGGGGACAATAAGAGCAGGGGAGCAATATAAAAATACATATAGTTTGTGGTGGGATATCATTAAATCAGGGGCCATATAGAAAAGCATGTGATTTTCTTATGAATTTGTATATTCCACCTAAAATCTGGGGTATGATGGGTGGTGGCTGAAAGTACTACTATCTGTATGTGCTTAGCCAACCTTAGAAATGAAGTTTTAATAACTTCTACAGTCACCCCTTTGAAATACAGAAAGAAAGAAAACATTATTTGTATGGTTATAAGACAATCCCGATCAGACCCAGGCTGGAGCAGCCTCACTGTGGATGCAATTTAGAAGAGACAAGTCTCCAGCCAGACCAGTCCCTTGTGAGCGTGAGCATGGCATTGTTGGAGCACTCCTTGGCAAGGCTTTGGGACATATCCCTTGCCCTTTTCTAGACTATGGCTGCTGTCATTGCGAGAATAACAAGCATAAAGAGACTGTTCAGGGTGGGTGTTCAGGAAGAAGATGGATTCTGGGAGGGAAAAGAATTCCAACTGCATGAATTGGGTGTCTTGCTGGTCCAATTGAGTACCTAGCCTTGGTCAGGAGTTGGCTGCTGGCTGCTCTTCTCTACTTGTGTACACAATCACAAAACTACAGAGCATTCTATCCTTGCTGTAAATCTTCAGAATAATGCAGATTTTTAAAATAATGGTTTCCAGTATTTTTGATGGGAGCAAACAAAAATATTTTCTTTCTGCAAATGGTTATTTTAGAAAGTAAACCAGTAAACCTAAGCAAGTTGGCAGTTGTTTGTGGTTTGGTTTTGGTTTTTTTTAAATTCCCTAATCTGACACAGGTGTTTTATTCAAGTTGAGAGAAGTGCCATTGAAAAACTTAGTTTGACGAAATTATAAGCAACTAGAAATGTGAACTTGTAATATGTACCATTTAGTAGCCTTTGTAGTATGGAGTATGGTTCCCTCTCAGACATGCATCTACTTGTGATTGTAGATGAAAGGAATACTTCTGCTGTAACATAAACATATTTTAAAAATATGTTTATATTAATAATTTAGTTGAAATTATAGCAGCGTCCACTCAAAAGTATTTATGCATCCCTTCTCAAAGTTAAGCATGCATGAGTAGAGGTGTCTCTGCTGGCTAGTATTTTTTTAAAGTTTGTGTATTGAAGAGAAGCAGGAGAAAATTCCAAAGACCTACAGACAGAAACGTAGTAGAGCTATATCAAAAATACTTGAATTTGTCCTCAGCTTCTTTTTTGCCAAAGAAAAAACTTAGAGATGATTTTGGCTGACTGTTCAGCTTGGATAAAGAGAACAGCATTATTTCAGTATGTACAGGAAGAAATAAAATTTTGCTGGCATGGGTTTGTAGTGATTGCATTATGAATTATAACCTATAAGCAGGGTCAGTGCTAACATTTGCACACCAACACTCGGTTTCTTGCTTGTTCCATGTCTGTTTCAAAGGAAAACTTGCTTCCTCAGGAACTCTCTAGGAGTATTTTGTCTCTTGCTGACTTCATTTCAGTTTCACAAAGAAACCTTATATTTTTTGTTCCGTGTTTACTCCTGTTTATGCATTTAAGTGAATGGAAAAGACAGTTTCTTTCCCTGCTTGATGAACAGAATAAAGATTCCTCTCTGAACACTAATAGAATGCATGTTTTTAGAAAGTACTCCTACAGCATAATGACCCAGGTTTGTAACCTGCACAGAGGTGCTTCATGCATCTGTCAGGAAGTTAAGCTTGGTTTAATACATGTATATCTCATGGTTTATTCCAAGTCTGTTATGCAAAAGTACTGCATTATGTTCTCTAGTTCTGTCCAGTTCCCTCAGTCCACAGGAAATCTACCTAAACAGTCAAATCTCTGCAGAATTATTGGCCTAAGCTGCTCCTGTAAATCTGGAACATATGGTTTGGAAATCACACATTTAGGTCACAAGGTACAGATTGATCAAGGTACAGGCTGCTGCCTTGCTTCTGGTTTTCAAATATCAAAGATGACCTCTAGATTGGGAAATTTCATTTGTTGGGACAGTGATGAAAGAATCAAGAAGGCAAGGTGGAAGGCAGGACATAGAGGTAGAAAAGAAGTCAGTGTGTGGTAAGGAGAATACAAAGGTAAAAACAAGAGGAAGGGGGAGAGACAGAACTGAAGAAAGGCGAGAAAGATAAAAGAATAGACAGCACATGTGAGGGAGAGAGAGCACCTCAAATTCTCTGCTCTTATTTTTCTACCCAGATATAGCCCTGCTCTCCAAAATTTATGTCCTGAATTTTCTACTGAAATTCTGTTTGGCTTATAAATGTATTTCAGAAGAGCATAAATGTGAACTTAACTAAAATCAGTGGTCACCACATTGTATGGATGTGAATTTGGTCATTTGATTCTGAGAGATCTTTTAAATGTTTTGATATGGTTGTCTCTCATATTACCATGTCTGGAGCCTCATAACATTTATATTTTAATAGACGTTTCAGCACAAGTTTTTATTGAGAATCCAGATTGTTTTCAGGCATTTTCTGTTTTAAAAAATAACAGTAGTGTTCATCATCAAGAGAGTCAACAGGCACATGGATACAGCTGCAATCTTCAGAGCGAGCTGAGATGGTTTCGGTGCTGATGCTGAAATGAAATATTGAACAGTACATAACAAACATGGTGGAATGTCCCTTTCTTTAATGCTTTATACAAGTGCCACTGGTTATTTCATCAACTATTATTTTAATGGAAATGTCTTCAAGTCACGCTGTAGCGAAGATATTCCCAACCCAGGTCTGAGCTCCTATTATAAGCTTCAAGCAAGTGTAATTATAAAGAAGTTCTGTGCTTTAAAAAGGTGAGCAATTTTTAAAAAGTGAATGAAGGAGGGAGAAGAGTTAGAGAAAAAGAGACATTAAAAATGGCTCAGTGTTCTCTGCTGCTGGAATAGGTCTTGACATACATAAATTAGAGGAAGAGGTGTTTTTAGGGATGATGCATTTATCACATAGTCTGATGTTGTAGGTTGTTTCATGGATGTGGGTGCATAAAAGATGAAATCCATGTATACTTTAATTACTACATGCTAAATAAACCTGTTAAAAGAAATAAGCTTGTCTATAAGTAGGTATTACCATAAACATACCTCAGTTATGATATTGTTTGAAAGCAGTCTTATGAGAATTCTGAAGGAAATACAGACTTTTTTCCTTTTCTTTGGACATTGGGTGATGATACTGATAAGTCTAGATAGCTTTATATAGGGGTTTTATACTGAAATCCCTTGTCCTTTCAGGGAACCCTTTCAGGCTAACCCTTCTATGTGCTGGGTAGGAATGATAACCCATTTACTGCATGGAGCTGAACAGGATGTTTTGATCATGACAAGTAATTACAAACGTTGGGTTTTATTTAATCTTTTTCTATATTGAATACATTTTTTTGGTCTGTAGATAATTTTTCACTCATAGTACTAAACAAGACTGTGTGGAAGAGGGTGAAATTTGGCTTTGAGTGTGCTTTATTTTCTCTTCTTTTTTTTTTTACTTTTCTAATTGACTAGTGTTATTAGAAAAAGTGTTATGACACTTTTCGTTGTAGAAAAGCATCATGTTTGTCAATTTGTTTTTTCATTAAAAAATTTGAAGGGCTCTGTTTCAAGCTTTTGTGCACTTGGTGATAAAAATAGCAGAAGTACTCACACAGAATTTCTATTTGCAGTTTCTAGGCAGTGTAATACACGAATCCAAATTTAAGTCAATGCAGCCAGTAACACAGAAGACATACAGTTTTGGGGTTACATCAAAAAGATTATGTTAATCAAATGTCCAGTTCCTCATTCAGCATTTTAAACGGTACCTACCATGTCACACAAAAACGTGGAGAGTCTGAAATGAAGGGGGATGGAGACAGGCAAGGGTGCCTGAAATGCATAGGAGTAAAATGCAGATTGTAGGTACAAGGTATCCTCAGAATGAACTGTACAACAGCCATATGTCAGTTTACCATCCTTTCCATAAACAGTATTGTTTTAGCATTGCTGCTCAGAAAAGTAATTTGTGGATCACAGATAAAATAAGGAAATTATAAAGAATAGAACAATAAAATAAAAAAAAATTCCAAATTTTAATTTAGTCAGCCTTGCCTTATTGTGCTATAACGCTAGATAATGGAAGGCAGAGTGGTAAAAAGCATGCTGTAACAACAGAAAGTGTTTTTCACTTAAGTGTTTGACTCTTAAATTACTCTGCTTAATGAGATTAAGAAAAAAATCAGAGCAAGAATTTGAAGCTGAGAGCTTGAGCAGGTAAAGGCTGATAATGAGAACGGTTTCCTTACACATACTGTTCCAGTTATATGACTGAAGTGGTTTTTGTAAAGCTGGGCTAAAAGGGACAATTAGTAAATATTATGAGGACTTCCTTAATGGAGAGTCTAGAAAATTGCTGTATAAAATAGATTTTGAAATGAGGAGAAGTAACATGATCTTTCCTGCTCAGTCATTCCAGATACCATCCTGCTTGTATAAAGATTTTTATAACACCATCAATCCCTTCTGAATCCCTGTGATGCAGATGTCAAACATGTTTTTATAAATAGTGGTAGTGTTTTCATATTACAACTTTTTAGTAGATGTCTATTGTAAAGCATACCAGATAGGAAGAAAAGAAATCCTTGCCCAACACTGGAAAGAAACCATTCCTTGCAAAGCCTCGGTGTAGACTATAAATAAAAGATGTACTGAATTCTCAGTGCTGGGATGAGCACAAGCTGGAAACCAGGCATAAGCACTCAGACTTGCCTGCCTGAGAACCCAGGCTGAAAGGCTTGGTGTGTTTTCCCATTCTGATTTTAATGATAGTGTGTAATGCTAGTGTGAACACCAAAACTCATTGCCTTGAGTTACAAGGCATTTGTAAGTGTTGCAGGATGTGGGTTAATTTGAACTCAAACTGTCCATGTCAGCTTTGCTATGGCTTTTTTTGGGATGACCTCACACATGAATATAAATTGTCACTGCTCTGATCTGGTCCTTCTAATTTGTTTCCCATTTTTCTACCACTGAAATTGTTCCCTTTTAGATCCTCTCTTTGAAGGTATTACACTGTTCATTGATGCCAAAAAACTCCATCTTTGGGCCAGGAACTGCCTTTACTAAAAAATGCAGACTAGTATCACAAGTTTTGAAATAAGTGTGTTGATCAAGAAATTTTGCTGTTTAACATTTTGGAAATGAATGTCTAAAGGCTATTAAATAGGTTTAAGTATTACTCCTGTATTAACAGTAGTTAATATGACAAAAACTTTGTCTAATAGAGGGCTGGAATTGTCCTGAAATTTCTTGTTCTCTTCCAAAACAATGTTTGTCATACTCATTACACTTGCAGTCAGAAACAATAATGATATGTGCTATAGACATATATTAAAATTTTATTAAGACAAAATATTAAGATAAAATTTTTAAAATGTTTTCTATCATTGTAATAAACCCATTTTTTCATAATGAATGATTTTGAAAATTGTATATTCTTAATAATTGATGATATTAAACATTAGAGGGAGAGGTTTAATTCTTTTCCTCAGTTATGCCTAATTTCCACTGAAATTGAGAAGTTAGGATCCTGTAGCTTTATCAATCTGTTTCTTTATGAATCTCTTTTGTATTAGACCCAGTCATCATTTTATCTTTAGTTCTATTTTTGGGGGGTTTATTTTCCAATTTTGAATGTGTAGTGCTTTTTCTTTCCAGCCCTTTCGTTCAATACCTTTCAGTAACATTCAGGCGTCTTTCTCTAAAAGCCATCTTTTAGTTGATAATTTATCTCTCCCTACTGGTTTTTAATAGGTAGTCTAAACATGAGAAACCTTGATCTAGCCTTCACCATTACAATATTTAAGGATCTGTGAGGTAATTTAAATACAAAGTTAACAGCCTGCCTTCCTTCCTGTTGCTTCAGCCTACAGGAAATACTGTTTAATGCCTAATGCACATACAAAAAATTGGTTTGAAAGAAGAGAGATGGTTATTTATTCTTAGATCCTGCTCACTTCAATTCTTGTTAAAAAATTATCTGCAGTAATTTTTTGCATGTCTCCCTTGCTAATCTGTCAGTTTTCCCCTTCTACTGGAATGTAGCTGCTGCTGGCAGTTGAGGTGGGTGTAGATACGGATTCATTTCCATTATCCACCTTGCAAAAAGACGTAATTTGTTCTTCTGGTTTTGCCTTCCTAGTATCAGGAATAAAATGGAGTCACTGATTTAAGTGCACCCTAGTTTGCTGTCTGTCTGGAATATATTGTCATATGAACATGGCTTATCTGTAATTATTTCACTTTATGGCCTCAAAAAAAATTGCAGAAAGAAGAGGAACAATGTCATACTTTCTTCAAGTCCACCCTTCAAATTATTTCATTAAGCACAAATGCAGGGTTTGGGAGGTGTAGTGAGACTGGGAAGTCTTGGGGTCTTGGGAGATCCAACCAAAGAAGAGCTTGAGCTTGTAAGACAAAGTTATGCTTTCTTTGCAAGTATGTAGGTGTTTGTCCTCTTCTCTGACTTTGTTTTTGGGAGTTTGAGGAGTTTCTCTACAAGAAGTTCTGTAAATACTGCTAGAAAGACCTGAGTTTCATGCTACTGCCAAAATGGGATCCAAAATGATCCATTTCCATCAAAGAGTCTTCCTGGGAAGGTTATATGGGGCACAAAAGTATAGCAAAGAGTCGCAACCTACTTCTTCCCTGTCAGCCTTTTTTTTGGCTGAAGGATCTTTCTCATGCCCTGTAAGAAAAACCCAAAAACCAACAAACAACGAAAAGAAACAAATGGTGGTAGGAGACATTAAAAGACAGTAAGAACAGTTTCTAGTTTTCACATTTTGTTGCTGTTAAGAGGGTATCAAATGTTTTGTTTTCCTTCTTTTGCCCTTTTTTTTTTGTTTCCAGTGGGTGAAATTAGAAGGTTGCTTGATCTGTTCTTCATCCAGAAGCTCAGCTAGGGGCTCAGAGCCCTTATTTTGAGATAAAGTATTATTTGCAGTTCTGTTTTACAATAATTGGAGGTAAATCACAGAAATGTGAGTGATCACTCTTCTCAAGTGAAAGGAGGCAGGTGGATATTTACAATTCTAGCATGACACTCACTGTCTTTATAGTTGTAACACCAGATAACATAAGACTATCTGGGACTGAGCTGATGTCAGGTGCATGTACAGGCCTTTCAGAAGAGGAGACAAGTACTTTTTGGGTCCAGGTCATTGTAGTCATCTTGGTGTCATCCTGTGCCTCATTGGGTGCTTACTGAAATATGCTTTTTCATGTTAGAAAAATGTTTTTATGTCTGACTCTGGAAGAATTCTGCCACTATAGCATCTGGATCCTCTACAGAATCAGAACTGAACATGCAAATCAGCATCAGAAAGATATGTCCTTAAATCCTACAGGTTAAGGAGAGTATCAGTGCTTCTCCCTAATAAAGCAGGCCATTTATTACCTGTTCTAGGTTGGAGGTGACAGACCCAAGGTCCCTTTTTTGGGAGCTGGCTTATGGTCCCACCCCTCAGGAGGGAGCTGTCACAGTGGGCATTGCTAGAGGCTTCCACTGCCATGGGGAAATTCAACCACTAAGCAAAACTATTTTTGTTCTTCTTCTGAGCCTTGACTTTTCTGTTCTTTCTAAGATACGTTGAACTTCTGAGAAAGCAGTTATCATTTGTGGTTGTGGTCAGTACATTGCAATCTGATGTCTCACATTTAACATTTGTTGCAGTGTCCTTTTCAGTGAATTTCTTTCTTTTTTTCTTTTTTTAAGTTTTGATGATTAATTTGCTGAAACTATCACAGGATTGCTTGTGAAGAATTAATAAAAATGACTACACAGATCTGAACATACAAACTGGCACATTCCTTTTTTGTGTCTTTAAATCATAGTGTGAATTTATTCCAGCTCTCTGGTTGGTTGGTATGGGTTCAGTCCAGCTGGGATGAAAGCAAACCAATCCAGCCTGATGGCCTGAAAGAGGCAGTGGGTGTATGGCATGGAGTGTGTGTTGTAGCCTTGCAATGTTGAGTCTGATTCAGGAAGAAATGTATTCCTAAAGGTGCACTGCAGTGTTCAGGTGGAGGCAGCACCCGAGTGACTGGTTCAGAGCCATTTAGTACTGATGTTGAGAGTGTCTAGCACTGATCAGCTGGCAGGCCAAGACTGAATTTATGTGACATATCCTTCGTGGTAGGTACTAGTTTGGTATCAACTTTTTTTTTCACAAGTTCCTAGAAACTTCTTTCCTTTGAGGCTTTTCTCTTTGTTAAATTCAATTGACAATTGTAAAGCAAGTTCAGTTTTTTCTTTTGTTAAGGAATTGGTATATCACTTGCAAAATGAAATTGCCCTTGCTTGTTTCCAGTGTTTGAATGGTTTGTGCTGAAACCAATTTAAAATTGACAGGCCAGGTTCTGTGGAACAACAGTTTCTTGGTAATATCAAGAATAGAAACATAACTGCTGTGACACTTGGAGCAGTTACCTGACTGTGACTGACACTGGGAAAGTAACGGGAGCCTGGTTATTGCTGAAAAGTATTACTTACATGTTTTTGTTTTGTTTTCATTTGGAAAATGTACAAAGGTCAGAATTTAAACACATGTGCTGTTTTAAAAATGTAAAGGCAGAGCCAATAAGATTTATGCATTTATTCCAGAAACCCTACTTTATATTTACATCTGGCTAGGAACTGACATTGTTTAACTTGTGTTCTGCATTCCGGGACAAAACAGTTTATAGAGCTGTAGGACTACCTTTCCACAAATTAAAAATAGAGCTCTGAGAATTGAGACAAATTAGGTTAAATCTTCATGTGTGTCACATACTTGCTTTGTGCCTTTGAGTAGTTTGCTCTGGTGCCTGTAACTTGGTGAAATGGCATATTTGCCATTCCCAAATTGCAGGGACCTTGCAGCACTGTGTGTGAAGGGTTGTGAAGGGTTCATGTAGCATTGCCTACATTACTTGAAAAAACTTCTATATCTTAGAGTCCATGGCCCAGCTGATGCTAGAATTTAAGAAATTATTATCTGATGCACCGTTTTTTTCTGGCCAAATATAGGCAATGGATTTGTCTTTGACTGAAAAGTGCAGGAATAGCTGAGCAATTGGCAAAGCCCTTGTAAGTAGAGGAGACCTATATGGTTTTGTTAGGCTACAAAGATTGCCCTTAAAAGTGTAATAAAGCTGAGAAAGCTTTAGAGAATTTTGCCATTGTCCTACATAGAATATATCTGGGCCAGCTTGACTGCTTCCAAGTTTTCCCACAGAAGAGTGCTGGCAAGCTTGTTGGTGACCATAGCTTTGTACTCTAATGGAAAGAAGAGCATGGCCCAAAAAGGGCAGGAACCCTCGGGGAGTGGGGGCAGAGGCACAGGGCACACTGTGGGAACTCTGCATGAGCCTGAGGGAACACAAAAAGGCAAAGCTGTTTGCCTGGCCAGCAGTTGCCCCAAATGGGATTGGCCTTTGTAGGGAGTGGGACATGCTGGGAATGGCCTTGGAGAGCTGCATCCCAACAGCCAGTCCTTAGCCCAAGCACACTGGCTGAGCTTTATGGGAAGGAAATGCAGAACTGTCTTCTCTAGACACTGAAGAGATTGCATTACTTGATATTCCTAACTCATACTGTCCTTTACCAAATTGTTTGCACAAAAGATGCTTATGGCTGTTAATATGGGCTCCTGCCATATAACTACTGCAGAATCCTGCATTAAACCATGTGCTCTTCTGGTCACACTTAACACAAAGGTCATGTATCCACCCAACCTACAAAAGGTGAGTAAATTTTTAGTCTTAAGTCACTATCTTTTTTAAAAGAAAAATAAAGTTGTCCCTGTTTTTAAATTTATGTTTGTTTTTTTTTTAAATCCACTATTAGGACAAAAAGTAGAATTCTTTTTTTTTTTTTTTTCCTTGCCCAAAATAAACTCATCTTCTCTTGTAGTAACCTAATGTGAGTGCTGGGAATGTAAGTGAAAAGTCATATTTATCTTGGTTTATGAATTAAGTGTGCTTTAATTTCAGACACTTCCTAAAGCAGTCTGTGTGCATTTTGGGAGGTTTTTTTTTTTTTCTTTTTTTGAGAAAGTAAGGCAGAAATGTTAGAAAATTGCCATTTAATTTATAGAAATGGATTGGGTTTTTTTCTTCTGAAGGTTTAACATAAAGCATGCATGTTCCAGTAAGTCAAACAAGAAACTTTAGCCTATTTTTGTGGACACTTGAATATCCAGATCACTAGGCCAGAGTCAGGTTCCCTGTCTGCTTTTTAGCATGCTTCTTTGCACATTGTCTTGGCTTAAGAGAAGAATTTTTAGTGCTTGCCCTTGGAATATGGATAGCCTGGAAAGTAGGGCATTTTTTTCAATGGTGTGGGTTGTTAGTCTGCCGTGTACCCAGTCAGGCAGCATCATCCCTTAGTTTTTGGTTTTCCCTTTTTAATGCATTCTGGACATTTTCTGTTTACCTGCTATAAAGGACATAGAATTTCTTGAAATGCCGTGTAGGTTGGGAGAAGACACTGGCAGGACAAGTAGCACTTTGTCAGACACAGATTAAAGCATTTCTGCCATTTCCCAAAGCAGAGAGTCTGAGCAAGATCACAGATCTTCTGCATATGCTAGTCTGCCTTTATTTTGGCTCTGTTTATTCCTGTTCAGTCCCCAGATTTTGGATCATCTTCCCAGGTAGGTAAGTGTAAATAGACAATGTGAAAATGTGTGTGTTGGACTTCTTGGATGGGTCTAGAGGGAAGGGGTCTTTGGGTTATGACCCATGATATTTGTTACGGTTGGTTTCAGCTGTATTTCAGGTAATGGTGTCATTATCACATGTAATTTTGCTATGGAATCCAAAGTGGGAGCATAGTCAGTTTTGGTTTGTTTTTTGGTGTTTTTTTTAAAGTCCTCTGTTGGAAGACCATTATTTTATGCCAAGAATTATTTCATTGCTTGATGATTAATCAGCCTGTTGGAGAGTTTTGCTATCAAGAGTCATGGAAAGTTGGCCCCTGGTAGGAATCTCACAGACAGTTACTGAAGGAAGTCAGGACAATGTTCTCAAGCTTCACTAGCCAGGGAAAGAACAAAATGGGTGTGAAAGTGACTGTGATGCTGAAGTTTACTTATAACAGATGCAACTTTTCAAATGCTGCTTGAACTATTGAGCAAAATGGAGAAATGCTGAAAAATCCACTACTTGCCATTACTAGACATTTCTGAATGTGATCCACAAGTAATGGAGCTGAAAGACATAATGGGATTTAGTTTTACATTGTAGAATGTTTGTAATGCTACTGCAGTATCAGGAAAAGAAATTATAGAAGGTAGATCTTTACATCTGTACTTTTTGTGAAGATGCTACCAGTAATCTCTGTTTTGCATGAACACAACAGAAGGTACTGAAATACATTGGTGTCTGCATCTTCTTTTGCCACTCCTCACCTCACTTGTATGAGTCGATTGGTTCAGGACAGAAAAGACATGTCCTATTAACCTATCTGTAAGATCTATTCAGCTGTGGGATCTCTTTGACCTCTCAATTCCCTTGAAAAACTGAGTTATTTGGCCTCAATGATTCCATAATTGAGGCACAGGTAGGAAGCAGTTTGGGAATAAAGACAAGATACATAAAGGGGCTCAAGTGGCAAAATTTGGCATCATTTTACACAAATTTTACATTTGGCACACAAAAATCTCCACACCGAGTTAGGCAATTGAGCTCTCTATTCATCCTCTGTAGTCTGGGGTACAGTCCTGGAATGTTCTGGGGGAGTTCTGAATTATTACTGTGGAAGAGAAGAACAGTGTGATATGAGTTTAAGCCTGGAAAAAGATGCTAAACAAAGGCATTATGCCATATACACACTATATTAGTTGCTGCTTACATCTTGGCCCTGGGACAGTCACATGCAGAGTTCAGGTCCGTGTTTGATCATGGTCATATAAACGCCAGCACAGTTGTATCATGACTGAGTACGAGACAGAATCTGGGCTGTGCAACATACTGTGCTGAGAGTTATGTGTTCTGCATGCCTGCAGTGTGAGAAGAGAGGGAGTGACAATGGAGTACCATGTTTGAAAACTGAGAGCCAGCCATTGCAGGGGGAATTTCAGGACCAGGGTGGTGTGATCATGGAGGTGAGGTCCATGCTCTGCCCTTTGTTCAGCTGCCAGCTGTCCCAAGGCAATGGGTCTAAGTCGTGCCTGGTCACTTGTAAAGTAGTTATCCCTAATTGCCACCATTCTCTGCCTGCCCAGTTCAGGGGAAAACGACAGCCAGCTGTACAGTTTTGGAGGTGACATTTGTAAGGTCCTCAGTTGATTGTTGACAGGGTGTCAATATGGTGCTCCTTTGTGTGGCTCTTTATCAATAGAGAGAACAATAATTTGTTTTGTTGTAAGACACAGTAGCTCATTGTAAGACACAGTAGCTCATTGATGGATTTTTTGTTGTTATTTGCAGTCCTTCAGTTGCTCTGGCAGATCTCACGGGACTCCAGCAGCACCTGATTGTATTGCTGCCGAAGCAATGTCAACAGGCAAGCATGCAGCTAACTCAAGATTAAGCCTGTGAAGATTTGTGGAGTCACTTAGGTATCACTGTCACCAGAAATTTTTTGGTGGATTTCTCTATGCCCTTCCTAGGCTCATACAGACATCTGTGAAGGTCAACCTGAGTCACACCAGGGGTCTCCATAGTTAAGGCATCATCAGTGGTCTTGTGGATGTGGACAGTGGTTTTGACTGTCAGAAAGGGAGGTAGATGCTTGTATTACTCGAGTCAGTGTCTCACCTTTTCTTTGGACTCATGTTGTCCTACATGTTCACAAGAGCAGATGAGGCAGATATTGCCATGGTATCCAAGGCCTGTGTTGGAGTGAGTGCAGCTGCCAGCACCAGCTGTGCTTCATTCATTTGTCCCTGAGAACTGTAAAGGCCAAATCATGAAGGGTGCTCTGGCCAACAGCCTCACTGCAATCCCCAATAGCTGCTTGCAGTAATTTAGCATTGCACATATATGGGAAGTGAACAGTGAAATATTTTGGATTTTGTCTTCTTTCTCTTCCCTCCTCTCTCTTCTACTTTTGACTCAAACTCTCAGATTTCTACACTAGTTTCTGGAAGCCCAGGCTTTTGTTGCTGGTGTTGCCCAAGTCTGCAGCCTGAGTACAGGCATTAACTAGAAACAGAAAAACAAAACCCAGAGTATCCCAAACCTGTTCTCAGAAGCCACACTCAGACCTGTGGGATCTGATCTTGGGGAAGGTGTCAGCCACCAAGTTAAGTAACTTCAGTAGATGTGTTCCTAGCACTGGGGGGACACTGGGACTTGTTCATCTTGTTGTTGTTTCACTAACTGGTTTTGTTGGCTGCCAGACAATGGACAGTTTGTCTAATGGTGGGAATTATGTTATTTGTAGTTAAATCAGTGAGACATCTGACTGGGAAATGGGTGATATGCTCTGCCTGTGGACTGTTAGATGTTTCGTTAGACAGCGTGCTGGAGTCAAGGAAGCGTCATCCTGCCGTCAGTATCACCCGCAAGCTTCTTCTATGTGGTAGGAGTGAGGAAGAGTATTCCTTAAGAGCTGCTCTTTTTGGTCATGACTTTTCTAGTTAGATGCTTATATTTATTTTGTTTGGTTGGATTTTTTTGCAATTTTTTTTTCCTGGAACAGTGTAAATTCTGTTCTTCTCATTATATTTAAGCAGTAGCACTTGGGGTTTGGGCTTTTAAAAATTTTTTTTGTTTATAGTCACTGCTTTCTGATGAGGTACATCTCTCAGCCTTTCTCTAAAACCAAGTGTGGAAAATGTGCTTTGCCTCAAAATCTGAAAGCTAACAAAATCATCTATTTTAGATCTGAATAGCATAGAATGAATTATCATGAATGCAAGAGAAACTCCCTTTAAGTACGTAATGTTCTTAAAATATGCAAACTTTAAAATATGCATCAAGTCCAAAATCTTACATTTCACCAGGAAGTGAATAAGCAGGCAATGCAGATTGCAGATTATACATATTCATATACTTCTTCATCAAGGTATTTTGTACCACACATTTCTGCCAAGGTAGTCCTAGGAACCAGGCAGAGTCTTTGTATAACATCTTTGCTTTGGAAAGTTTTACTGATGTTTGCCCATGTAGGATTTGTTGTAATAACCTGATAGCAAAGTGACAAAAACATGAAAAATAGTAGGAAAGCCTGAGTCTTAAAAGGTTTGAGGCTTTAGATTAAACATGGGTTGTATGAATGTGTATGGGAGAAAGCAGTTATGTTCACCATTGTCAAATGATATAAAATAGATGAGATAATTATAAACTCTACACAAAGGTGCACTCCTTCAGAGAAGAATACTGACATCTTCTCCAGCCCACTTCCATCAGTGAGATTGCAATGTTATTCCTTTGTAATAAATACATCTTGCAGGTACTGTCAAGAGACAAGAGACAAAAGACATAGACCAAGGTTCTGTAAAAAATAAACTAATCAAACCAAACCCCCCAAAAAAGACCTAAAGCACTGTTATGTAATGGTTAAGGGAAGTAAATCAGGGGAACAGGTCATTCACATAAAAATCTTCAGTGTTCTAGTTTTCAGTTTGACAGAAATACTGGTTCAAGGACAGGTACAGATTTTTTATTTTATGAGATGGTGAACCTGAAGCAATTGTGTCAATTTGATCCTTTACAGATGAGAACAACACCCAACTGATCTGGGCATTGCTGTTAGAGCTTTGGCAGAATGACCAGTTTTTCTCCTGTTCTGATAGGGAACATGCATACATTAGTATATATGCTCCAGGCAGCAAAATTAGAAAGCAGAAAAGAACATGAAATGGATCTAAATGCCTACGCAGCAGTGTTAGAAAGCAAATAACCACAATATTCTTAAAATAGCTTATGAAATTTCAAGTGAAAGGAAGGCATTTAGAGATGGTGAGAAGGTAAGAATTACTGACATTTTATGTCAGATTGTTTGGTAGCAGTTGTAAACTGTGCTCTGGCTGTAGCAGAATATACCTTGGAGATGGTAATAAATTAGCAAAGAAGGATGTTACTGCAAGTGGTGTTGGGTGTAGTGATCATGTTAAAAAAACCCAACCTAACAAACTAAAAAAAACCCAACCCACTCTGCTAAGGCAGAAATAGGCAGTTCAGTAAATTGTACAAAACAGAATCAATAGGTGGTGACCAGCTGAAGCAGGGCTGCAGGTCTTGGGTCTGTGGGAAGGATTGGGTCTTTGTAGCCCAGGGTATGGCCTGGGAAGGCTGATCTCCCTCATACAATTATTCCATCAGTGTTTTAGGTTCAGTTTTGTTTTCAAAAGGTGTTGTTTCTGGCGAGTAGAAATCTTCTCTCATACGTTCTACTACTATTCATCATATATCCTGAGTAACCTGGGGTTGAGGGCAGCACATACTCCAAACCAGGATTTCCACACCAATATACATCTTCAGCTTGTGTCTAGACAAATTATAACTCAAATTAACTTTTTTACCTTGTGTTATAATGGAAGATTAGAAGTATTGCTGAGGATTATATATATATTTTCCCCTCTTATCTAGATCACTGATTACTTTTAATGAGATAATGACCAGGTGTACTGATCACAAGCAATAATGAGGATGAATTTCTAGTGGCAAACATGCTAAGTAACAGAATGCACATTTAAGATAAAAAACTTCATCAACATCTTCATTTTATTGTTTTAACATGGGACATTAATCTAAAAGAATAGATTTAAAAATTTTAAAAAACTAAAAAGGGAAAAGCCCAAAATCTTGATCAAGCTGCTTGGGTGTGAAAAGATCAGTGTTTGATTCCCAACAATGGGCTGTGACAGCCCATTTCACTGTGTTGGGTCATTGGTCTAACATATCAGGAAGGCATTTCATCTTTTTATTTTCAGTGTTTGTAATTACATACAGCATCAATTATTCATAAGAGTTAAAATCTCTTTAACTGATAAAGTAGGAGAGACATCTTTACATCTCTTAAGGTTTGTGTTCTGACAGGTTAAAATAAACAACTTGCAGCATAACTCCATCCAGTGAAGTGGTTTCATTGGGGACCCAATTTCTTGCCCCCGTGGAAGTGCACATGGCACAGGGGATAAACAAGAAGAGGTAGAGACATGTGCTCACCTGCAGGGCTGTGATCTGGTATCCTGGGATGGCTCCTGTGACTGCAGTGCTGGAATGGAAGGACACAGCTCTTCAGGAAGGACAGGCAGGAGAGATGAGGGGACAGTGTTACCCTCTGTGCCAATGACCAGCTGGAGTGCATGGAGCAAAGTCTGGGGGGAAAGAGGAGCCAATTGAGAGCCTTTGGGTCAGGGTCAAAGGGAGGGCAGGGAGAGGTGACCTTGTAGTGGGATCTGCTACAGCTGCCTGGCCAGGAAGCGCATGAGGCCCTCTCTGGGTGTTCTCATATTCAGAATTCCTGGTATTCATGGGGGTCTTCAACCATCCTGATACCTGTTGGAAGGACAGCACCACAGAGCATAAGCAATGCTGGAGATTCCTGAAATGCATCAATGATAATTCCTCCAAGTGATAGAGGAGACAACAAGGAGAGGTTCTATGCTGGACCTTGTTCTCACCAAGTAGGATCTGGTGGGGAATGTGAAGCTCAAGGGCAGCCTGGGCTGCAGTGACCATGAAGTGATGAAGTTTGAGATTGTCAGGGCAGTGATGAGGGTGCACAGCAAGCTCAATACCCTGGACTTCAGCAGAGCAGATTTTGGTTTATTCAGAGATGTGCTTGGTAGAGTGCCATGGGATGTAGCCCTGGAGGGAAGAGAAGCCTGAGAAAGGTGGTTAATATCCAAGAGTTATCTCCTCCAAGCTGAGGAGTGATGCATCCTAACAAAGAGGAAATCTGGTAAAAACACCAGGAGGCCTCCGTGGATGAACAAAAAGCTCCTGGACAGACTCAAACACAAAAAGGAAGCCTACAGCAGGTGGAAGCAAGGACTGGTAGCCTGGGAGGAATACAGAGAGGTTGTTTCAGCAGCTAGGGATCAGGTTAGGAAAGCTAAAGCCCTGAAAGAATGAAGTCTGGCCAGGGATGTCAAGGGCAACAAAAACATAAGCCCTTTTTCTAAAAAAAGGGAAAAAAAGGAGGACCCAGGGAACTACAGACCAGTCAGTTGCACCCGAGTTTCTGGCAAGATCATGGAGCAGATTCTGCTGGAAACTATGCAAAGGCACTTGGAAAATAAGAAGGTAGTTGGTGGCAGCCTACAAGGCTTCACTAAGGGCAAATAATTCCTGACAAAGTTGATGGCCTTCTACAACAGTATTACAGCATTGTTAGAAATTGAGAGAGCAACTGATGTAATCTACATTGATTTGTGCAAAGCATTTGACACTGTCCTGCATCACAGCCTTGTCTCTGAACTCGAGAAGTGTGGGTTTGGCTACTCAGTGGATAATGGATGGATGGATAATAATGGCTGGATTCCCTCATAGAGTTGTGATCAGCAGCTCGATGTCCCAGAGCAGAGCAGTGAGGGCTGTGTTCCTGCAGGGTTGGTTCTGTGACCCATGCTGTTTAACACCCTTGTCAGTGACAGGGACTGAGTGCACCCTCAGCAAGTTTGCCAACACCACTGAGCTTGTGCTGTCACACTGCAGGGAAGGGATCCAGAGGGACCTTAACAGGTTTGAGAGGTGGGTCTGTGAGAACCTCATGAAGTTCAACACAGCCCAGTGCAAGGTGCTGCACCTGTGTCAGGGCAGTCTGAAGCACAAGTACAGGCTGGGCTGAGGTTGGATTAAAAGCAGCACTGAGAAGGAAGACTTGGGAGTGTTGGTGGATGAGAAACTCAGCTTGACCCCACAGTATGTGCTGGCAGCCCAGAAAAGCAACTGCATTTTAGGACTATAACCTCATGTAAATTTAGTTTATTTTGTTGCACATTATAAAAATGGGGATAGCAGGATATTCTGTTTTCTGTATATTTTTATTCTTTTATAGATGTATTGATGTCTGCAGAGACAGCAATAATTATGTATGTATTTGTTGTGGTACAGATGGTTTTGTAGATGTAGATGTCAAATCTGTAGGTGGCATTTTTAATTAAAAAATAAATAAATTTTAGGGCATCCCATGAGATGAAGTAGTTTTTTCTTGCCTATATCAACTTTTCTTGCAACAGCCAAATTATTCTCGCTCTCTCTTTTTCTCCCAGTAGCACATAAATGCTACCACTATAATGTTTCTCCCTCATATTTGGCTTCTCAGTCAGTCTGTGGGCTTCACTGAAAGCTGCATCGCCGTCATGCCTCACTGCCTGTGTTCTGCTGTGTGTATGAATGCGTGTGTCTGTGTGCACTCTGTCTCCTCGCCTACAGAGCAGTCTTGACTCCTTAGGGAGCTCTTTCTTCCTGAAAGTGTGTATTTGCAATGCCTTCCAGCAGCACACCTTTCTCTGGATGGAGCCAGATCCCTCTGAGTGTAGATCCTACCCTTTGAGGAACTGTGGGTAATTGAGAGTTTTGGAGTGGGCTTCAGACATTCTTGAGATGTTAAGACTCGTTTATTGGGAAATCTGGTGTCACTGTTGCTGTCTAACCTGTCGGGTTCTTTGGCTGACTGGTACATACAGCATCCATCTGTGTGGCCATGATTTACCCTTTCTCCTTGTGTAAAGGCCAAGCCTATGTGCTGTTGTTCTTCAAGTTTGTTTTTAATAAAAAATCATCTTCTGAGACTGACTTATTTGATGAGGGAAATAATAAAACCTACCTCACATATTTCATCATTAAAATGTTACCATTGCTGTTAAATTTCCAGAAATTGAAACATAAATATTTTGAAAGCTATGCTCTAATTACTGTATTGCCAGGACTGTTTGTTTGTCTTCCAAATAATAGCTGTGTATTTGCTATGCTCATCCCTTCTTCTCATTCCTCACAGTTGTCATGGCCTTTCACAGAGAAAAGACAAGAACCATTTTCCATAGACCTGACAACTCCCTTCTTTGTCAGAGTCATTTCTTCAGACTGTCAGTGAGTTTGTCATGCTTTCCTTGAGATTTTGTGAGGTCTTATCATTGTGAAAGTACATTAACATAACTGTATTATCTTGTGTTGGTCTCTTCTTCTGAAATAATCATTCTACCTAGAATAATTCTTAATCTACCTGGAATAATTCCACTAAAGTAAAAATTTCCTGGAGGGAAATTAGAGGGGCTCCAAACTGCTGTTATTATCTGTGGTGTCCCAGTCTGTTGTTGTCCTAGGTAATGGGGAGTTGACTGTATTTCCTCCATTTGGGACATAAAAACAAAAGTCTGACTAAAGCATGTATTTTAGAGAGGCATTCTTCTGATTTGATTTTGCTTTTGCTCTGATTAGGCCATTCAAATTAATAATCTATTTGTGAAAGAAGACAAGTGAATATTAATTATCATAATATAGGTATGTGATTGCAATAAGCATAATTCAAAGTTTTTCTGCAAGTTGAGACCTCTCAGAAATAGGTAAGCTTGGAACTGAAAAGGTGGAATATATGGTACCCATGATTCTCATCAGTTAAAATTTAGCCTGGGATTTTGAGGTATATGATGCAAAGACCATAGGTAAATCAGGAATAACTCTACTGAAAACACTAGAGTTAAATGGAATAAAATCACAAAGTGTGTTGAGAGCAGGTTCTCAGTCTATTGTTCAAATTTGGACTAGGTTTGACCCACTGACCTCAGTGAGGTCCTTGAGAGTTTTAACACAGTTTTGCTCTCAATAGCACAGAAAAAAGTATGATTTAGATACAACATTTGTTTACTAACCTCACCTGGGGCATTTGCACTTTCCACATATGGAAGACACACTACAGTGTGGATGTTTCTCTTTGTCTATCCATTAAGCTACATTAGCGATATTCCTGCTTTCTAATTAAAGATGGGGTTTGGGGGGCTATGGGCTGCTAAATTTGAAGGTTTTAAACATGTGATAGCTTAGTTTAATTTTTGAGGGGTTTTAAAATTTGTTTTGGTGGTGCTTTTTGGGTTTTTTGGGGTTTTTTTAAGGGGGTTTAGTCCTTTGCCATATGAAGAAATTGCAGTGCCTAATTGAAAGTGAGGCTTGTGGAAAGTGTTCTAATTTTTACTAACAATGAAGATTAATCACTAATTCCTGCCAGCCTTCGTCACTCCGAGCAGGCGTTTTGGCTTTTTGTGGTTTTCTCTAAAAGAGCATTACCTTGAGTTGCTGTAAGCATGGAAAGAGACTGAGCAGCCCCTGTTGGCCTCTGTCCTCCAGAGCAGCTGCAGCGAGTGGGGTTTGCTCACCCTGCCTGGGGCACACTGAGGATGTGTCTTTGCTGTGGTTTGCAGACCTGCAGGAAGCACCAGTTTCCAGGTCTGGTTGCCACAGAATGCTCAGGCATATCCTTAACAGCCCCTGATATGCAGAGCCTCTTGTTGAATCCCTGGCTTATAGTCCCCGACTTCTTAGGAAGGCTGCTTGTCTAACGTCTGTGAGGTGTTTAGCTTCTTACTCCAGGTGACATTGATGGCACAAGAATCTCTGGCAAAAACATTTAAAGCAAAAACATTTAAATTGTGAATTTGCAAAAAGGGACAGCTAAGGCTATCAAAACAGGTTAACCACCTAGAGGATGCCAAGGTAGGGATCCTTTCTTAGCATTATCTCCTTAGTCTTGCTGCTCTGCAAACCAGCCCAGAGACTCCCATTTCCTCCTCTACTAACAAAATTATGCTGGTTTTAGGACTGTTGTATTGTTGGCCTCATGCTCATAAAGTACAGTGGGGAAAGGAGCAACTCAGTTGCTGAGTGATGGTAAAATCTTTAGGGTACATTTCATGTAGTTTCATGTTGTTTTTAAAGCCTATATTATTGGTAAATAGATACATTAAAACACTTCAGCCTCTCGTGATAATTGACCAATTATTTCTGTTTATTTGTTTGATCTGTATTGCCAAAATATTTTAGAAGCTGTACTTTTGTACAGGTCTCTGAGCAAGGATTTTCAAACATGAATTTCAGTTACGAACGAGTGACAGATGGTGGAATTATCTCTTACATGGTGCTAACAATCAAACGACTGGAATAAGTCACGAAAGTTTGTGCACTTTCAAATGGTAATTTAATCAAAGCTTCACTGGGATACAGACCTCTGTCATTTCTCTCACACAGACTCCTGGTAACTTTCCCCTGTGAAGTGTGTAATAGATTTTGGTTGAAATAAAGTAGAACATGAAGAGTCACATTTAATATTGGAGTGTCAGCATGCTTGTAAACAAGATTCTCTGTGCACAGCTATACATTATTTGTTGTGGTGCAGCATTCTTTCTGATACTACAAAGAGTATTAAATGTCACTGTACACGTTCTGAATTTATCTTCATGTCTGTTTATCTTTTATTGGGAAAAATGCCTGACTTTTGCAATGGTGAGGTTTTGCAGTCCATGGGCTTTGTTCCTTCTACTTTTTGCACAGGTTCGTGGGGATGTGAGTGTCGCTGTAAGTTACTGTGTTTTTTTTCTAGCAAGTTGTTCAATTGAATCATTTTGAGCAACCAGCCCTCAGCACAATGTCTCTCTAACCTTTAAGATTAAGTATATTTGCTATAGAGTTAACTTCAATAGCCACATAAGTATTGCCTCAAGCCCATTCCCTTGCTGCATTCATCCTGCTGGCAAACCGGAGCTGTGAGCTGGCATGTCGTTAGGGATTGGGTAACCCTCCGACAGGGCTGCCTGGGTTTCACATTGCAGGGAGCAGTCCTTGGGCAGCCTGCAGAGCACAAAGCCAGCTGCAGGCAGGCACTGAGAGTCCCCAGACCCTGCCTGTGGGCATGGCTCAGAGGACAGAAGGGGAGCAGGGTGTTGGGAAGCAGCTGAAGCAGCAGGATGGGAAGCACAATGCCGAAGCACCACTTCTGTGCATGTGTAGCTTGGGGTTTGAGCCTGTGCATTGAAGTGCAATATTCCTGTGTCCTGTGAGTGGGATTTCAAAGCTGTGCTCATAATTCAACCTGGATGCCAAGACTGTCTCTTAGCATCCCTGTCTCTCTGGGTACCACTTTCACTTGATTCACGTGTGAATCAGGACAGTCATCTCAGTCCAAACCTAAGAGTCAGCCCAACTCAGAACTCAGAAGGATGTTGGCTGAAAATAGATATCCAGGGAAGATGATAATCACAGGCAGAATAAGTAGTGTTTCTTCCCTGGGAATCTCTCTACTGTTCCTGATGCTGTGTGGCTCCAGGAGGAGCATTTAATATCCCTCACTGAATATTTCTGCCATTGATTTTTCCATTTGTTTCTGAGCCAAGACTTTCAGCTCCGGACATGTTTAAAAGATAATTTAGTATTTGTTTTATGCCTCAAGCAAAATGCATCTTAGACTTTCTTTGCCCACCTTACTATGCTTATCCTGTCAAATATTGTAGTGATCTGGTTGACCAAACATCTGCTTTGTACTGAAAACAGTGCTAAATTCCTGTAGGGCTGATTATTATCTGAGACTTTCTTGTATGCTAACTCTTCCATCTTTCTGGACAACAGAAGTATATTGTGATTTGCTACCAGAAAAATAGAGAGTAGTTCGACTTGCTCCATAACAAAGAACTGTGGATCCTGCTTTTAAATCTGCCAATAACACATTTGGATGACCTCCATGAAATCCCAGTCTGGGCAGGAAGGCTTTGTCTGGTTGCTGCTGAAACACTGATTATTCACATAAGCTCAAAAATAGGTGCTGATCAAGGTTCTGACATTCTTGTTATTTTTTTTTCCTAACAGCCAATAATTTGTAAAATCTATTGTATATGCTTCTTGCAGCCAAATAGAAGAGTGAATTTAGAATTATGTAGCTGAAAAAAACCTCTTTTTCTTTGACAGTCCCAGTAACTTGTTTCAAATTGTTAGTTTTGTGCTACATGCTCTTTTGTTTTTGGTTTGGGTTTTTTTGTAAAATGTGCTGAGGTAGCTGTCTAGAGGAGTTAAATCTTCATACCTACAGTTTATGTACAGAACTGACAACCAAAGCCCTCCCTCTCTTAAGTTTGGGGAAAGTTTTTGAATGTGAGTGAAATGTTATTTTATGCTTTCTTCTTAGAAATATGTCAGATTCCAATTTTTTTTTAATATGAGCACATCTGCTGAGACCTGCTACAAATTTACATGTTTGAGGAAACAGCTCAGCCATCTGATAGTGACAGTCATGACTGATGTCCTGAAATTAATTTGGCCTATACCAGTAGTGACAAAATGAGCAGTTCTGAAGAATCAAACAGCCCCCATATTACAAAAAAGCGGTTGCATAAAATATGGTGTCTGCTTTGATAAAAATGTGTCTATACTTTTTGTCTTTTTATTTAAAAGAAAAATTGTTGGTGGGGATTAGAATTCATGTTTCAAAGTAATTTTGCTGGTTATGTTACTCTTGTGCTCCTCTATATGTACACGTTTGGGGTTTGTAACAGCTTGTTCTCCAGAGGTTTCCTTCCTCGTGACTAGCACTCCAAACCTCTGTAGTCGGGTTTCCCTGTGTAGTTTTTTGCCACTTGAACTTGTCACTCCTGTGTGTGCTTGCACAAACCATCTGTGACTGTGGTTCAGAAACTGTAGCTTTCCTCTGGTATGTTTTGTTCCCAAAGGAATAAGAAGTCAGTTTGCATCTCAGGCTCTTCTGTTTTCTCAGCAATTTTTTTCTCTTATATCTTGGCTTAGGTGTTCAAGACATGATGCACATCTCCCATGTAAAATTAGATGGCATAAAATAAAAAAGTTCAATATTTTTCATTTTTCAGTTCTGTGTAAACATGAAAAGCATTTTTTAAGGTTGAAAATTAATAAGTACTGTAAGGGCATACATTTTTAATGTAGCTGCTGCCCACATTTGAAATTAGGTCATTCAGATTTTCTTCTTGCTGTTTATTCCAGCAGTTAATACATCACATGAAAGAAGAGTTCAAGACCAGTGTTTTTTACTAATTAGGAGAAGGCTGGAGGTTGTATTTGGAAGGCAAAACATAAAACTATTTATCTGTTTTATCTCTAGTAACTCTTGAAGAAGCTGGTAAACCTAGAAATGAAATAGAGGCAAAGCCATGTGTTTTAAGTTGTATTTTGCAGTCTCTTCCAGTTGGAAACAACAGGAGTCTGATTACAAATGTTTGCAGCATGCAGTTGGAGATGTGCCAGGATGGCACTATACAACATTTGCACTGGGGTTTTGGTGGGGGTTGGCCTTGTTATTGACTTACCCAAGGAGTTTTAAAGGTTAGTCAAAGCAAAAGTTGATCTTTTACTGGAATTACAAATTAGACTTTTTCTCTGTAAGAGTATCTTTAGTGCCAGATTTCTAATAGGTATATTTTGTAAAAGTAAAGTAAATTTTTTTACATATGTTTTTAATCCCTGCTTGCGTTATTGTTTGCAAGATGCCAATTTCTGTGCACTTAATAAATAATGGCAGTGCAGATCTAAATGTTTCACATGCAGTCATGACCAGCAGTAAGTAACAGTAACACTTAGATGAAAATGTTCTTGAAAGCTTTCTAGTTGCTATGTTCCATCTCTTGCAAAGCTACTTAAAGTGTATACGAATGGGTTCCTATAAAGATACAAAAAATAGTACTTATCAGGTGTTTGTAGTTGTCACACTTTGAATGAAGTATAATATTGTTACATTTAAAGCATGTTAGACTACTGCAATAATAATCAAAATGTTGTATTTTCTTTCAGCTCCAGCTGTAAACCGATTCACCAGACGTGCATCTGGTAAGTTGAATGAAATTTCTTTGTCTGTGTAGTGGTTGAAACATTGTGCTGACAGTGATTGTCGTGTAAAACTTAATATGACATTAGTCGAAGTTCTTTAAAGATGATGGACTTGGGCTAACCTCCAGTTTGCTATTTGCTTTACTGAAAAATGTAGCCAAGGTTTCAGGTCACGGAACTTGCATGAACACTTCTTGTTGCTGTGGAATTTATTAAAAACCTGAGTTTACCCCCTCCATTAAAAACAAAATAATTTTAGTTCTAGCAGAACTGAAGGTTGAAAGCAGGAACTGAATGTAATCTGAGTGTAAGCAGGGTTACCTTGCTTACTTCGCAGACAACCTGAAACTGCAATTTGGTGATCAGCTATGCATGAGGAAATGTACAACTGTGTTAGAAATTCACTGTTTTGCAAACCCAAGCAGGTTTGTGTGTGTGGTGTGCTGTTGTGCTGTGCAGAGCTGGCAGATTGGGTCTGGCAGCATCATCCCCGTGCTGGTGTGTTGTGCTGGGAGTGTGCCTGCCTCGCCTGGTGCTGCTTGGTGTGTTCTTCAAATTCACTTGGCTCTTGCTGGCTCAGAGGACTTCACTTTATTTCCATTACATGTAAATGATCCCTCCAAATTATGTATCATTAAAAGTTAATATTCTTGGCCTTTCCTTATTGTTCTGCTGTGTCAGAACAATATTGTTCTGCTTTAGGCTTCATTTTCCAGGGCTTTTTTCTCCTGAAACTTGAGGCCCGGGACCTGAACCTTATTTGTTTAAAGTAGTATGAATCTGAAAATGTGGCATAAAAGTCACCATGAAATCTAATGAGATTCATGACTTACTCATAAGAGTCAGGGGAGCAGGAGATGTGAGCTGTTCCTAGTCATTTCAGTATGCCAAGTTTAACATCCAAGTATAAAATCCTCTTTGTTTTCAACTTCAGGTCATTTTTAATAAATATATTTCATAATGCAGTAAGTCTATCCAGACTTCCAGTTTTACTAGTTTCAACCTCATTCAAATAGTTGCTTGTCAATGTAAAAATACCAGTGAAAATCCTCAGGATTACTGGTGAACTGTAAAGAAAAAAGGAGGTTTGCAGACTTGGTGCATAGCATATCATAGAATCACAGAATGGTTTGGGTTGGAAAAGGACCTTAAAGATCATCTAGTTCCAACCCCCCTGCTGTGGGCAGGGACACCTTCCACTAGACCAGGTTGCTCAGAGCTGATCCAACAGTTGAACACTTCCAGGGATGGAGCATCCACAGCTGCTCTGGGCAACCTGTGCCAGTGCCTCACCACCTTCATATATGTAGCACAAAGTAAGAAAATGTAATTAATTCCAAATATTCTCGTGCCTTAAGTAATGATAACACTTCATGAGGTACTGTAGCTTGAAATGAAAGGAATGATTCGTTAACTAGTGCTCAGTAACAGTGAGCAGGGCTCTATGCAAATCACATTTCATGTTTTAAGGAGAGTTCTGCTGTGACTGATTGATAGCTGACATTAATGAATACAGTCCTTCTAACAGATGTGTGATCAGCTTTTGCATTCAGAGAGTTTGATTGTTTGAAAAGCTAATACTTGCACACAACCCCCCCATCAGTTATTCTTAATGTTTCT
Source organism: Entomyzon cyanotis (assembly GCA_024500445.1). Taxonomy (NCBI): domain Eukaryota; kingdom Metazoa; phylum Chordata; class Aves; order Passeriformes; family Meliphagidae; genus Entomyzon; species Entomyzon cyanotis. The sequence continues at coordinate 44,182,713 of JAKEPQ010001018.1, read as the reverse complement.
TTAACATGAAATTAACATTTATTTTTGAAAGGAAGCGAAAAATATGTTGTAAGTCTGAAATTTTTGTGCAATTGTTGGGGAAATAATTTCTGTGGGTAATTAATATTTCATATATTTTGGTCTTGTGGAGAGATAAAATAGTTATCTTATTCAGCATAATGAGTCAGGTGGTGTAGTATTGTCCAGATGTAAATCATGTGAGTACATTTCAAGCTGAAATATGGCAATACTGCAGTTTGCTATATGTACTATTTTGTTAAATTACTGGTAGCTTTATAGTTAAGATATTTTTCAAACAAGAAAGCCTGTGAGCAGTGATAGTCCTTATTTTTCTTCTTAAATGATAAATGACTGCCAAAGAGGTATAGTACATTCAAGAAACTTGATTGATAAAATATAAAATTAAAAATATAAATCAGATTTTGCTGATAATATAAACATTTCATGGGGATGTCTGCAGTCCTAACCATATTTTTACATTCTTCTTTTTTTTTAATTGAACAATTGTTTGCGTAGGTTAAGGCAATCAAGAAACCTTGCAAGTGGAAAAGCTGGATAGCAGCTATTGGGTTTGGGTGGTTTTTTATGCTTGGTAGCTTAATAGCCTTCTGTAGTCAAAGCTGATTCTCATGTTTAGGAAATGACATATGTAGTATGTAGGCAGACCAAATGAAACGTTGGGTTTTTTCCCTCAAATATGAATTTCTCTTAATTTTAGGCTGTTCAGCTAAGAGTTATTTTAAAATGTGAAATGTACAAGATTGTTGATTCTTGAGTGTTTTTGAAGATTTTCTTCTGGTGAATATTAGTCCAAGCTAGTGGTGAATATTTGGAGATTTAGCTGTAGAGTGTGGTTTCATATTGCATCTGATCTAATGATACTGCAGACTGATTCTGAGAATGTGTGAATTCAGGGTCCCTTTTTGTCATGCCTTTGCCCATAGGTTGTCTACTTCTCTTGCACAGACCTAGGAGCTGTGCTGCCTGAAGGTGGATTGATTTAAATAAAACAGGAATACATGAGGTACTGATGTGTTGATTTGCATTGGGCTTCCAGCATTTCCTCACAGAGAACAATAATTCTCTACAACGGATATCTTGATGTTTCTGTTATTCTTTGGGTAATGCCTAGTACTTTACTTGGTTGCATAAGATGTAGTTATTTTTCCTAACTGAGCTAGAAATTAAGCACCCAGAGTTTAATTGCTGAAGCACCTACTGAAAATAATATAGTACAGCATTTATTATTTAGCAGCTGTTCCTGTTAACATGCTGTGAATGTATTAATGTACTGTCCTTGGTATGTACAGGAAAAAAACAGAAGTAAGCTAGGATAAATTAACTGTTCTTGAATTCCAGTTTTTAAAATTTATTGAGCTACCTAATTTGGTGTCTCTGATGTGTGTGTATTCATATGTATGTGTATATGTGCAATGTGGGCTCTATACATAAAATACACATATGCCATAGTGCTGATGACATAGCTAGTCATGGGCTAGTTAATAACACACTCCATTGTTCTAGGCTATGCACAAAGAATAATAGATATCACACTCTTAAAAAGAGTTCAGCAAGAAGAGGAGATTAAAAATACTTTATAGAGCTAGAATGAACAATGAGACAGCTGCAAGTAGTTAATCCTTAATTTTTCTTTTCAAATCTGGTGGCACTAAGATGAAGAGAAAGGAAAACAACTGTTGAGGCGATCAAGAGACTTGGATGTGGGAAAAAGGGGAGCATGGAGGTAGAAGCAGCATGAAGTGGAAGAAAAAGCTGTGAATATCGTTCATGAGGTGAAGAATTAGTAGAAATTTCTGAACAAGCTGAGGTGGCCAAGAGATGCAATTTCTGAATATAGACCAATGCTTTCTTGTAATGGATAAGATACTTATCTTGCTATGATAATTTTAATTTCCATTAAACCATGACAAATAGATAAACAAGTAAACTATCTCATTAAACACTGTCAGGAACTTAGAATAATGCAACAAAACCAGCATGGGTTTGCTGCATAATGAGCTTAAATTTAGGTGTTTTGTAAACTAAAATACTGCATACTCACAGTGAAACACTTCACAAGCAAGTTAGTGAGTACTTTACAGAACCACTGTGAATAGTGATTACATCAGTAGTGTGCTGCCTGTCAGACCTCCAAGCCTTGTCTGCACAGCTGGGAGCAGGACAGTGTCAGCATGCCAGAGACTGGACACACACCTGCACACTTCATCCCACCCAGGCCCCGTTACAGGGCTGTCCCTCTGGAGTGACTGGTCCTTGCTGCCCTTGTTGGCTGCACTCTCATCTCACAGCTCTGCAGATGGGTGTTCTCAGCTCTCCCTGGGTCTGACACACAGGGCTCACTCCTCTGCCTGGCATATGAGAGCTGCCTGCATTTTGGGTGAGGGAGGCTCTGTGCAGCCTCGTACGGGGAAAATCTGGGAGCAGGTTTGCCAGAACAATTTATTCTTCTTCTTTGTGTAAGGTGCCATTAGGAAGAAAGTGACAAAAGTTTCGGTCTGCAGTATCCTGAACCATTGTGTGGACTGGATTAGTCATGCCCACAGCAGCATTTTTATATATCACTGCTACTTTTCAATTTAATAATTCCTACGGGAAGCATGACAATGTACTTAAGAAGCATGGTGAATTAACAGGAGTCCTGTTAGTGAAGGAATGGCTAATTGCTTTCTGAAATTATAAGCATGGAAGAGCATAGGTGATGTTAAATTCAGCAGTTAAATATAAACTAGTATTTAGGAAGAGCAACTTGGCATTGCTAGCCAAGAATAGAAAATGTCCCTAGGAACAATATTTCACTCGTGATTTTCAATCAGCTCAACTATATTGAGTTTTTCTTAAAAAGATTGGCACCCACTTTCCTGTGGCATATTAAAAATTGTCAGAGAAAGGCAGCTTACTGAAATGAAGTGCTATTCCCTTTTGTAGAGTAAGGCAGGAGCTGAGGTTGTACCAAAAATAATGGTGTGGAATGAAGTAATTGTAAAGTCCCCTTTGAAATGCTCAGGTAGGATGCAGTGTTGTTGTGGAAGCATATCAAGTGACAGAAGACAGAAGAATGAAGAACTTTATTAATGAACCAGTAATTCCAGTTCTTCAGGAAGAATTACTGGTTCTACTTGTTCTAAGTGATGAATAATCCCCAAACTGAATTCAAATTATTCTGGATTCACTTTTGTTCGTAACACAGATTTAAAATGCTCAATATATCACATTTGTCAAATAAGCAAGGACACAGCTGACATACAGTGGTATCTAATACTAAAACTCAGTTAAGCATTAAGGCTGCCATTACCTTTGTCAGGAGAACCAGAAGAAAAAGTGCTGTCAGAATTTGAGATTGTATCTGTATTGCATGAACAGAGCACAGTAAAGAAGGCATATTGTGCCTTGTCATGGTCCTTCTAACAATTACCATCATTGTAACACTCAAATCCTTCGCTGTATGACAGCAAGGGCGTGGTGCATGGAGCTGTAGGCACCTTGTAGTCACTGGATGAAGGAGAATGCTGTGCTTCAGTCTGGTCCTGGTCCTGCTGAAAGCACATATATCATAGAATATCCTGAGTTGGCAGAAAAGTACAACTCCTACCCCAGCACAGGACACCCCAAGAGACACCCCATGTGCCTGAGAGTATTGTCCAAACACTTCTTGAACTCTGTCAGGGTTGGTGCGGTGACCCTTTCCCTGGGGAGCCTGTTCTGGTGCCCAGCCACCCTCTGGGCAAAGAACGTTTTCTTAATGTCTAACCTAAACATCCCTGGCACAGCTTCATGCCATTCCTTTGGGTCCTGTTACTGCTCACCTGAGTGAAGAGATCAGTGTCTACCCCTCCCCTTCTCCTTGTTAGGAAACTGTAGACAGCTGTGAGGTCTCCCTTTAGTCTCCTCTTCTCCGGGCTGAATAAATCAAGTGACCTCATCTGCTCCTTGGCTTTCTCCTTCAGACTCTTCATCATCTTCATAACCCTCTTTTGGACATTGTGTAATAGCTCTAGATCTTTATTGTGTCCAGGCACCCAAAACTGCCCCAGCAATTGAGGTGAGGCTGCCCCAGCCCAGAGCAGAGCAGGACAATCCCCTCCCTTGCCCAGCTGGAGATGCTGTGCCTGATGCACCCCAGGACATGGTTGGCCCTCCTGGCTGTCAGGGCATACTGCTGACTTTAACTCTTGGGAATGAAGAACTGGTCTCAGTGATCTGCCCCACAACACCTCGGGGTCTGTGGAAAGTTAGTGATAATAGCTGTTTCCCATGCAATCCATAATCAAGTGATCCAGCTTCCTTTCTTTAGTTTCTCTTGCATAGATTATCTGCTGTGCACTTCTTCTACAAATGAGACAGTCACAAAAACAAGTTTACTTTGCTCTTGTTTCCTCTTATATTTTCTGGCAATTTGAGAAAAGTTCCTGCAGAAAAATGAAGTATTAACATTGGCCTAGGGATGCTTGAAGAGCACACATTTGCCTCCACTCCTAACCACTGTTTTCATTCAGAATGTCTGAAAAATAACGTCATAATGTTAAACTTGGGAGTACTTCTTCCTGTCCTGTTGTTACCTTGAGATTTTCTGCTTTTGATGCAGATCTGAAGAAGAGCTTGTGTGCTCAGAAGCTCTTCTGCCTCCTTCTGGGTTCAGCTGTTTTGGCTCTTCTAGTGACAGATTTTGCCCATGAAATTTTTCTTCTCTTGACTGCATTGCATGTATGCCAAAACTTTTCCATACTACAGTGTATAGTTGGACCATGGGATTCTTGTTCAAAAGAAAACAAAATTTGGGCTATCTCTGCATTACTTCAGGAACTTTTAAAGTGGTTTGCATTCAACATTCATTTATTCCTCTTTTAAAACTCCAAAACCTGAAACAAAGATACTAGGAGGTTGTATCAAAGTGTTTCCTTGTAAACATGATCAGCAGAGGTTGAATATGAATTTTTCAGAGCCCATTTATGGACCTGATTTACAGAAATAAATCTGGCGAACTGTTGCAAATTATGTCATGTCAGGTTTTAGATACAGCTATGTTTAAGCTGTTTTGTCATAACACTTAAGGCTTAACAAAAAAAGGAGAGATTTAGTAGATGCATACTATAAGGCAAAGTTTGAGGTGGTGGAGGAAGGGAGGAAAAAAAGGCAAGAGAAGGGAGATTGTGAGATGGTAGGAATAAGTACGTAAACCTTGATAGGTTTACGTGATAGGTTACTATAGAGAGGGCTCTCAAGATTTGTCCCAGAGATGTGGCAGGGAATGAAGGACATAAACAAATAGCAATTGGCCTAATTTTTACCCACACAAATATTTAGGCTATGCTTCAGGGAAAACTCCCTGACTAAATACTTAGTAAAGAAATAGACTAAACTGCACAGCAATGTTGTGTTATCTCAGACGTTTAAGGAAAGGTAAGACCTTTTCTTGAAGGAATAGAGGTGTAATTCATACTGCAGCAGTGTATAGATGATTTAGATAGATGGTTTAGATGATTTATTGAAACTTCATCTGTATTTCTGTGTTTGTTTAGATGTCCTTGCAGTCACATGTTTCTTGACTGCATTTTATTATATACAGAATAATAGTTTTTAAATTGCACAAGTTGGTAAAGCTAGATAGCTTTACCAGAGTAAAATGTACAGAGTAATATTTTTTAAATGTACAATGTAATATTTTTTAGTTGTACAAGTTGGTAAAGCTAGATAGCAACTATTTTTTTAGAAACTAGGGGTGTTGTGTTTTGTGTTCACAAATTACTGTGTATTGCCCTGTATGGGAAATCCTAGTTTTTCCTGTTGTCTTACCTTTGGAAAGCATTCTGCATGTGGTTTTGTATCTATAAAATTAATCACTGTCATTTTTTCAGTTATTTGAACTGGTCTTGTTTCAGATATGTGAAACATAAACCAGAGATTGGTGTTGAAATATGAGTCAAATTTCTCTTAATGGACTTTTGCCCAGCCAGTTTGAGGAAGAGCTCAGACATCCTAGCAAGGTATCAAGTTATTAGACTGACTCACCAATTCCTTTAAGCTCATTTTTTGTATGTAACTTGTAAATAAGATGGGTATGGGAAAGTGCCACAGTAGAGCTCATGTTTATATGCCAAGCTATACCTGCAGCCAGCAGCGTGGCCTCATCCATGCCACTGTTTGGGAAACATCCTGTTTGGAATTGTGGTGGTGCCAGTTCTGAGCTGGAGGGAATGGTTGGATAACCCTGGAGGAAGTGGTCAGTGCTGCAGTCAGGTCAAGCTCCGTGGTGAGCATTTTTTGCATGTGATTCACTCTGTCTTTTTTGTGTACTTTTGTTGTTAATATTGTTGCTGTTACTGTTCTTTCCTTATCTTTTTGCTGTTTCCAGTAAACTGTTTGTATCTCAAGCCATTATCTTTATATTTTGAGCCTCCAATTCTCTTCTCCAGCCCATAACTCATGATTTTGAAACAAATAAAATAATGGTTATTTTTTTGAATGAGAATGTATGCATGTTGCCAAAAGAGGAAGAATTTGGAGTAGGTGTGTGTTGATAGTCATTACTTAATAGTTCTGATCTTTTTTCTCTAAAGTATTTCAGTGTCAAAAATATATCTGTGTCTGTGATAAGCTTCTCTTTGCTGTGCTATATTGTTCTTCCACACTTGTGTTAGGCTGGGGAGGTTTTCTCCCTCCACTGTAACTGTTAGAGCATGAATCTGTAGGCTTACCAGTATCTGTAATATCAGATACTTTCAATACCAATATCCAAATACCATCTGTATCTGCTCACCAGTTTTCCAAAACAGTTCCATTCCATCTGTGACTTCATGTGGTTTGACTTTCATGCTATAGAAGATTTCTTCTGAAGGATAAAAGATGAGTAAGACAAGGCATGTTTTACAGAGCGAGTTGTTCAAAATGGACTAACAGTATTTGTGGAACATTTTGCTTAGCAAGTTTTCTTGTGGAACACCATAATACAAATGGCTTAGCCTTTAACTTTCACGTTTGGTTTAGTATTTGGCAAGTATTTCTTCTTTTAAATACTGTAGAAGGGAAAGGCGAAATCATATGTTTAAATACCTTTGCCAAACACTATGTTGTTTAAAAGACCAGGTTCCATTTATGTACATGGTATAAAATGAACAGCCTGCTGTTTCGCTTTCTAAACATTCCATGTCATCTCCATGTTTTGTAGGAAGCAGGAAGCACTGATTCCTGCAGTGTACTTCTCAGTTGTTTAAGCAAAGTGTCCTATGTCAAAATGCAAGCCCAAAGTTTTCTTGCCATCAAATGTTCCCTGTTTCCTGCACCCATTCTTCTGCTTCCATATAATTCAGTTCCACATTTTCTTTCGTTTAAGTCATTATCATCTCCCAGATCCTCTTCTCCAATATGTAGTTTGGAGGATGCAGAAAGTCTATACATGGAAAGATCTATAGGATAAAGATCTCTGAAATCAGTATTTTTTATCTCTTCAGTAGGTCCTATAAGTGCCTCCAAAGCCATTCATACTTCTGTGTTGAATATTTTTTCTAGCTAAGTACTGGTACTTCCAAGTAATAGTTCTGTTGCTAACATGGAATGAGATTTGCTTCCTTTAATTCTAGTTAATGCCTGTTTTCTCCTTTCACATCTCTTCTACATAAATATGTTTAAAGTCTTCATTCTGAGAAGTCTGGCTCTCGTATGACAGGGCTCTTCATATGTGTAAGGCAGAGTATACATAACTTCCTAGCATAAAATTTGCAAGAAAAACCTTGAAGGGCTGAACATGAATTTGAAAGTCTCTCCTGAGTTCGTTTCATAAATTCTTATTAATAAATACATAATTATTTTTCTTTCTTATGTCTCTCTCACCCGAATTAAATGCCTTTTCTTCTTTAGAGTAAAATGGAATTTAAAAATTAAAAAAATTTGTTGTATTAATGTGAATGCATCCTTAAGGGGTTAAGGTGGATAATTCCTTTTCTTGTTCTAATAACAATTTTGTGGGAAAGTGAGAAAGATTGATTTCTGGTATCTTCACAATTATTGTGAAGAATTATTATGAGCATGCCAGAATGAAAAATTGCTACAATTTTTCTTTGCTACAATGCCACAATCCACTCATGAAGAAAATTTTATGTATTTATTACATAGAATAGGAAACAGAACTCCATGAGAAAATAAAGAAAAATGAACTTGTCAGAGGAGATATTAAATGGAAATGTTAAAGCCTTGTTTAGTTTTCTTGTTAAACTGGAGATTGCATGGAAACACTAACTCTTTCCCCTCTCGATATGCAAGGAAATAATGAAACTGTGGAGATTCAGTTTCAAATAATCAGTCACAGAAGAGGGACCCTGATCAGCCTAAACTCAAAGCTTCAGTCAGTCTTTGAAAACATCTTTGCACACTGAACATCAGATACACACTGCAACAAAATTGGGAGTTTTTATCCTTAACATTGTTTTGCATGTGGTCTAGTAGTGATGAGGGCATCTTTTAAGGCACAAATTCAATGCCTACTTGTCAGTCTTTATTTCTCCTGCTAACACAGTCTGAGTTTTGGAAATACACCTTCAGATTGGAGCAGTACTGTAGAAAAACTGTGCTCTCTGAGCTGGGGACTTACAGCACTGAAAGGGGGGTGTCCTAAACAATAATTATTTTCTACTCTCTCATGTTCTTGCCAGTGAGCAACAGGAAGAGACATCTTTCTATGCCCTGCTAGCATTGGTTTGGGAACTACTGTCACACCTATTCTAGTTGGTCCAGAGCTGAGTACACCTACTCTTTTGTTAATTTTTTTGTCTATCCCATCATAGAAATATATTATGTATAGTAATATATCATCATAGTAATATACTTGTATCAAAGATAGTCATGCAGGACACTATTCAATTTTTTCAGGCATTTTCCTTACTGAGAGGATAAGCACTGATCTTATTCTTTATTTTAAAAGAACAACCCCATTTATGCTATCCATTTGGGAATTAGTTCCTGGGGAATGCCAGCCATCAGGAGTTAGGGGTTTAGGCTCAAATAGATGAAGTCAAAGAATCAGCCAATGACAGACAAAAACATGTGTGTATGTATTTATAAAAAACATAGCAGAAATGTCTCCCTATATAATACTTAACTACTGTTCTGTAGGATTTTTAGACATATCACAGAATCAAGCACATTTTCTCATGGCTAATGTGAAGGAATGTTTCAAATGCAAGACAGCCAAGAAAAAGAGAAATACATACGCCTACTGTGTGGCATAATTGCACTGAAGAAGATGAGATCCTAATCTAAAAGATCTTCCTGAGGTGTGCCACTGGGATCAGTTTGTTCATGAGTAATTGCAGCATAGAATCTGAATTGCCATCGTGGTTCAGTAGTGCCCAACGACATGAATATGTTAGTGCATGTTGGTGAAGACTGTACATTTTGTTAATTGAATTTCTCAGCTGTACAAGTCAAACCACGTAGGAGGAACAAGTATGGAGTGCCCCATAGTCCACCCTGATATGTATGGGGCTTATTAGACCAACACAGTTGCTTTCTTTAATGTGCCATCCAGGAAACTGGTCTGTTGCAAGAATAAGGAAGGGAAAGTGGTACAGTTCTTATGGGTCAGTTCATGAAACAGCCCACGTGTGAAGTATGGTGTTGAAATATGCTAAAAGGAGTGTTGGAGAGCTGTGGTCACACAGCTGTCACAGTAGCAAAGCAGAGGCAGGAGTAACACAGTGTGACAGTAGCTGATATGCTAGGTTAGTAAGGGCTTGGAAGAGAGGAGTAGGAGCCGATGCTTGATGCAGAAAAAGGAACAATGAAGTGGGATTTCAAATCCTTTGTGCTATGCCTACCACCAAGTGCCCAGCAGCAGCTCTTGCTGGGTGTGAGACATCCTCACTGCACTGTGCACATTCCCATCTCTGCAGAAAACCTGCCCTGAAAGGGAAGGAAGATTAAAACGCGTGATGATATAAAAGCTGTGCTGCACAAAGGAGACAAAGACTGCCTGCTATTAGAGACTGGTTTGCTGCAGTCTGACACAAGTGTTAAATATGTATATCACTATGCTGATACTCTATACCTGCTAATGTGATTGCTCCTGGTATCCTCACACCTGACTTGGGAGGGTTAAGCCAGTTGCTTAAAACCTTCTGCACAGAACTGGGCTGTGGAATGGTCAAGGAACTGTAGATTTAAAGTAAGAGGAATAATTTCATTCCTGTACATCCTCTGGCCCCCACAACTATGTAATGTAGAACATCTAATACAGAATAAAAAGCTGTCCTGAGAAATTTACTTGTAAAGCACTTAATTGAATGGTACAAAACCTTATGGTTTATGTTTTCCAGCTTTTTTAATTAAGTAAATCTAGAAAATTAGAGCATGTAACTGGTGGTGTAGAGAGATGCTTTAAGTGGAACATGCTGTGTAACGTAAAGTAATGATATTTTCTGTATTTGCCTAAAAGCCGAAATGCATTTTGTCACATACTATCATTTATTTATGTATGCTAGCTTTCTAAGTAAAATTTCTTACATTCTTTCTTTCTGAGGAGTCATTGTGCAGACAAGTCTCAGGGGTGCCAGCTGGCTTTCTCTGTCAGTTGTTGTGGCGATGATTTCCCAAATTATTTTTTAACTTTTATTTTTTATTTTGCTGATCAAGTTGGGAGGGAAACACTTGAAATTGTGATACAGTCCACTGACACTTGTTTGAAATGCTTGGTTTGAACTGAAAATTTTTCAAGAGTATGCCAGCTTTACTTTTCCAAAAAAAGAAAAAAAGGTAAAAGTTTATTGAGTTACGGAATGTTTTATTCTATTAAAAAAGCTCTTTTCTCCTGTACTTGGTGCTGGCAAGGACACACCAGTGTCCAGCATTGGACCCCTCACTTCAACAAAGACATTGATGTGCTGGAATGTATCCAGAGAAGGGCACTGGAGCTGGGGAAGGGTCTGGAGCACAAGGCTGAGGAGCAGCATTCAGCCTGGAGAAGAGGAGGCTTGAGGAGACCTTATTGATTCTACAACTGCTTGAAAGGAGGTTGTGGCCAGGTGGGGGTCAGCCTCTTCTCCCAGGTAACAAGTGACTAGGAGAAATGACCTTCAGTTGCACCAGGGGAGGTGTACATTGGATATTGGGAAAAATTTCTTCACTTAAAGAGTGATGAAGCATTGGAACAGGCTGCCCAGGGAAGTGGTGGAGTCCCTGTACCTGTAAGTGTTCAAAAAATGAATTTATGTGGGACATTGTGATATGTTTAGTAGGTATGGTGGTATTAGGTCAAAGGTTGGACTTGATGATCTTGGAGGTCTTTTCCAACCTTAGTGATTCTGTGATTCTTTAGGTAACTGGACTATATAATTTTGATTAGTGAAAAATGCCAGTAAATACCCATAATTCTGGCATATCCATAAATTTCTGGCAAATAATTCTTAGGATGTAATCTTTTGTGGTTCACCTCTGACCATAACATCATTCTTGTTTGGAGTTGGAGCAAAGTTCTTTCAATATCTGTGACATTTTCAAGCCTGAAGCAAAATCAGTTTCAATGTTGGGTGTCTTTTAGTTTAAGGACTGTATATGTGAGAAAATAGCTTTAAAATTTATCATTAAAAGCTTTGCATTAAGGTTGAACTATTAAGTAGGGAAAAACCCTGTTACCAAAAGTTAAAACTGACTGATTGTGAGTTACATTTTGTATGATGAATTCTGAAACCTTTGTATTCAGGACTAGGCCTTATTTTTAAAAAGTTCTGAATATGTCCCATCCATTTAAATGAGAATGAAGGTGCTCAGTTGGGTGGAAGTTGAGGTGGCAAGTGCTTGCATTGTGCAAGAGAGGAAGCAAATTTCGGGGGCATTTCTGTTCATTTCACACTTTTCATGCAGGGCTCTTTAATCAAAACACGACATGACTGAGGGATCATTTGAAAAGGCATTATTTATATGAGCAATTGGAATTGTCTCTATTTATAGACTGGTTGCAATCACATCCAAAGACTGAGTTTCTTAGTGCATTTATCATATGAGTGGTGCCAGCAGGAACCCTGCACTTACATCCCCATGTTGCCATTTTCAATGAATACTTCTTTTAAATGAACCTTCACCATTTTTCTTCCTTGTGTTGGTTTCATAACTGCAAAGTTAAAACTACCACTGTCTCTCCTTCCTAAAGTAAAATCAACACACTTTAATGACTGGGTTTTGAAATTGCACATTGATGCAGGTGGGTAGAGCATACGTAAGTGGCTTAACAGAAGGGAATAATGCAACCCTGGGCTGGCTGGATGAATGGAAGCAATTTGTTACCAGCCATCAGGATATGCATGCACACTTTTTCTAGCAAACAAATGTTTAGCATCATAACTTTTGGAGGGTTTTAACCTCCAAATGTTGTTATTTTGTGTTCTGCACAAAATGAAGTCAAGCATGACTTCAAGTTGTTCTCTTACATTTGTGGAGGATTGTGTCCAGTGAAGACTTACTATTCTGTTTTTGAGTTAAGTCATTGATCCTTTAGTTGGTACAGACACAGACATGTACTGGGAACTGTCTGCTGTATCTTTGTACTTTCTAACAGATACTAGTGGGGACAGGTGCACCAGCATGAGGGAGCAAAGTCACTATCTCTGGTATATCTGCCATTCTCTGTGTCCCACAGGCTACCCATGCTCTCTGTACAGTGCTTTTATGTGGTATGTCTAATCCTTATAGTCTCAGAGTCATTACCTGACTTTATCTTTATGGGTGTATTATGTTAAAAACATTCAACTTCATGAGGGCATAAAAATATGCTGTGAGCCTTCTGCTGTTCCCACTGAAACCTGTGGTAATACCTACACTTTTTTTATGAAGGTTTGACTGATTTGTAAAGGTTTTTAATTTTCAGAGGTGAATGTATTTTCCTTAGAAGTTATGAATGGGTTTACATGATGAGGAAGATCTTGAAATTTCATTAACAGCTCACTGAATTTTTTTATCTTTCCTCTTACACTGTGCCTTTTCTTAGGTTTTCAGTGGTGACAACATAATAAGAAACACTTTATTCTGACCTGTTATTGGAAAAGAATAAAAGGAAATATGAAAGGCTTTCTTCTTACTGTGTTACAGTAGGAATTCATGTCTACTTTAGATAGTTTTGTTACCATCAATAAATGATTGTGTTTTCCTGTGTGTGATACTCTAAGTGAATATTGCCATTGTCACTATACATCCTCCTCCTTACTGCAGATGACACATTACTTACCCTTGGCAGTACCTGCAGGGACTCAATACCTGACCCTCCCTCATCCCTGGAGGGAGGAGTGGGTTGCAGCACGAGGTGTAACGAGCTCAGAGATGTGTTGGCTCCTTCAGCCACTCTGCAGAGATGAACCAATTTCTGCTCAGGCAGATTTTCTTCTCATGGTGGATCCTGTTCTTTTTGTTTAAAGCAGTAATGTCTTTATAATTTATGTCTATTGCTGTGGGACTTGAGAGGTTTGAATTCCATCTTTGATCCAAAGGAGAAGTATTTTTATTGCTTAGAAAGTGATGCATTCCTGATGAAAGCTCTATTTGCTGTTCTCTTAAATTCATCAAGGGGAGGGATCAGGTGCCTCTGGTGCACAGGAGTGGAGCCAAGAAAGCCACCAAGGCCTCACCTGGTTCAGGTGTCTGAGGTTTCAGTGGCCTCTTTGTCACTGCCAGGGGCAAGCACCACTGGGACAAAACTGATTAGGATGCAGTTCCTAAGATGACTCCTCAAGGAAGTGCCTATTTCCAGACTTGTCCTGGTTAAGATGAGACCAGTCGAGCCCATGGAGCTCCAAATCTTGGGATGTGGGTGAATCTTCTGTGCTGACACTGACTTTGTAGCACTGGCTTACCAAATATACACCAAGATATTAAGCATATATCAGCTTTCAAGTCTGGGCCACTCACTACAAGATGATGGAGTGTGTCCAGAGAAGAGGAGCAGAGGTGGGGAAGGGTCTGGAGCCCAAGTCCTGTGAGGAGAGGCTGAGGGAGCTGGGGGTGTTTAGCCTGGAGAACAGGAGGCTCAGGAGAGACCTTATTGCTTCTACACCTCCCTGAAAGGAGGCTGTAGCCAGGTTGGGGTTGGCCTCTTCTGCCAGGCAGCTAACAACAAGAAAAAAGGACACAGCCTCAAGCTGTTCCAGTGGAGGTTTCAGTTGGGCTTCAGGAGGAATTTCTTCACCGAATGGGTTGTTAAACATTGGAATGTGCTGCCCAGGGAGGTGGTGGAGACACCATCCCTGGAGACGTTCAAGGAAGGACTGAACAGGGAACTTAGTGCCATGGTCTGGTTGACAAGGTGGTGACCAGTCAGAGGATGGACTTTGTGACCTCAGAGGTCTTTTCCAACCTAATTGGTTCTGTAAAAATAATAGTTTCAAATGAGCTACGCAGAAGAAATTTTTTACCATAAAACAGTAATGAGCTCTGATCCCTCTAATATTAGGGGCATTGGGAAATAAACACCAATAGCATACTCAGAGCTACAATCAATAGCATTTTTGTCTTTTATGCCTTTTATGTCTTTTGTCATTTTCTGACTGTTTGGAGTTCCTGCAGCTTTTCCATATTTTGATGATCATTCTTCTGTATATCCTATTATTATCCAGACTTTTCACTTTCTTCCTATTATTGATTTCTCTTTGTGCATGTTTAAGATGGAAAATGTTCATGAGACTTGAATGATCTATACCCCTGGCTTGTGTGTGCTGTGCAACTTTGAGAGCTTCAACTAGTTGTAAATAACTTTACCTTTGCTTTACAGGTTGGCCCACTGAAAGGCCCCTGAGAGAATGAAAAATCCATGCTGATTTATACGTGTTTACACTAAATGTAGTACCTTCAAATTCATTTGTCACAGTGTTCCAAGCCTGGCGCTGTTTATTCTCAACACTTGTAGCTTTCAATTTTTATTGCTTTTTATTGTTTCCTATTTTTTTATAATTAGGATAGCTTTATTTAGCATACCAGCAGTGGGTAGCTCAGCAGTCTGGTTCATTCAACTCAGTGTGGTTCATTCAGCTAGAATATTTTTGCTATCTCCTAGCTGTGCTGTTATCTTGGTAACTTTTACACTGAATGATTATTTAATCATTAAACCTGAAATTTCTAGAAGTCTTGAGGGAACTGTATACAAATTGAATTAAGAAGTTCTTCAGCATTGCTGCTTACACACAGGGCACTTATAAAAGAACAGAGTTTCCTTGGGGTTCCTTCATCTTTCTCTATGGCCTTGATTATTCCCCTAAGTTTGATCTCTAAAAGAGCATTCTGTTACAAATAGCTGTTTTGGCTGAGGAAGCTAGATGCCACTCTGTCTTACACTAAGGGTTCATTTATTCTTTGATAACTAACAGAGTTGTTGCTGAAAAGCAGCTGTAGGTACTTAGTTTCCTGGGAGAGAAAGACTGTGAGCCTGAATTCCAGCACCTGGCAAAGTGAGATGTTAACTCTTTGTTTAATTTGTGCTGTAATTCTAGGAGCTTTTGTGAAAAGTGGCTACCTGGGACACAGGATTTCTTAGGATATTGGTTTCAGTAAATATGAGGTGTCTGGCTCAGGTTAGGATCTTCATTATTTTGCCCCTCCAAATTTAAAGGAATTGTAGCTTACACAAGGGGTGTGAAACAAAACCCTCACCTGGAAAAACTGAAAAAAAAAAAAAAAAAAGTTTCACTTAGTTGAGCTTAGCAACCAATGGAGAAATATATACAGTGTTTGTTCCACTATTTTTTAATGCCATGGTTATGT
The DNA here is from genome assembly GCA_024500445.1 of Entomyzon cyanotis. Taxonomy (NCBI): domain Eukaryota; kingdom Metazoa; phylum Chordata; class Aves; order Passeriformes; family Meliphagidae; genus Entomyzon; species Entomyzon cyanotis. The sequence continues at coordinate 44,166,966 of JAKEPQ010001018.1, read as the reverse complement.
ATGGAATTAAATCTTTCTCATGAAGAAAAAATGAAAGTACTTCCTCCCTTCCCTTCAGTAAGACTAATTTCATGTGTATATTGTTTTTCTGAAAGTATGGATCTATTTTGCATGTACAGCACTGTTTCAAGAGGAAACCAAGTTAGAAGCACAAATTTTATGTTTAGTTTTGAAAATGGCAAGTCCATTTTATTCAGAGGTTTTCTGATACTGATTCAGTTGCTGAGAAGTTTGCTGTATTTGCACTCATGAGCTTTCTCCTGCTGTCTGACAGTTTAATTTTCTGCTGAAATGATGTGAGGTCATGGCTGTGTAGGGGAATGCAAGAGCTGCTCCCAGTGGAGATTTTCTGTATTAAGGCAAGAGACTAGGAGTTGAGGTTTGTGTAAAACAAGGAACTCTGCAGAAAATGGAGGATACTGGAACAGGCACTGGAATACAGCAGCAAATGTATTGTGAAGATGTGGCCAGGTTTTTCCAAATAATGTGATGTAATTATTAAAAACTTGTTGCAGAAGTCAGGAGGCCATTCATGCAATTTAGTAATTTGTTCTTTATGTGGAAAAATGTGAAGTTCTTGGTCAGCTGCAGGTGGACAAGGATGGTCTTGTCATCACAGTCATTTAAGTATGGAATAGACTGGGAAGTCCAAACCAACTGTCTTGCCAGTCTGATGCTGCCTGAGGTCATATTGTCAAGTGTTCATCTATGAACTCCTCCTGCATACATATGTTAGTTTTTCTGGGTTCATCTTTTCTTCAAGTGCAGTGTGAAAGTAGCTACTGAGAAAATGGAGTTAAGTGATGGTGACCAGCATTAAAGAGTAATACACCTTGGAGCATCCTGTGTGTGCTGATGACACCTCATCCAGCCATTCTGCATCCTCTTATAGTGGTATAAAACAGGAGGCAGTGAAACAGCACTGTGGAATTCAGCAAGATCCATAGCTAGAAGAAGAAATAAAAGTGGTTTCACAGTATGCAGGAGAAAGGTAGATGTGTATGTGTGGGAGGGGTTGGAGGGTGTTTAGAAAGCTGAAAATAAAAAAAATGCATTTTTAAAAAGTAATCAGAGTGAACTGTCTGCATTTACCATTGACTAAGGACTTTCTGAGAAAGATAAGTTTCAAGTAGTGACAGGTCGCTAGCTGAATGAGTGGAGGGTTGGGGTTCTTTTCCTCTTAGAAAAAGTGAGACCTCCTCTTAGTTCTGTGAGACCTCAATGCCTTTTTTCTTGTTCTGAATGATAAGTAGCCACACAGTTACAGACAAATTCTATTGTTAAGGAATGTGAATGTGGTAATCTGTGTTTTCAGGGTGATTATAGTCTCCGTTCTTGGAATGATAACATTTGTAGCCCATTTTTCAGCTTCTTACAGTTGTCTGCACCATTACAGATGCAGGTGAGCACGTACTGATTGCTATGTGGAACTTGCTTGTTTACCTTGATGTCTAGTTACCAGTACTATTTCATAATAGCATTTTATATTTTGACTATGAAAAGGTAAAACAGTATATATATTATTACACAGTTTTGATTTGTCTTCTGAACTTCCTTTGGCTATTTGAAAATAATCCTGTCAGCAAAAAGTCTTGAATTTATTTTTTGGACTTGTTGGGAAAACAGATGTTCAAGATCAACCATTTCAAAACTTGGCAGAAATATTTTCCATAATGATTTTCGTCTACCTGTCTTTCTGTTATATCTGGAACCTGTTTAGTAAATTCAGTTTATCATATTTCTTATAGAGGATTATGTGAGAGTGACTTGCCCATTCAGTGAAAGCCAACACATCTAAAATCAGCATGCCAAAATTCCAGGAGACAAGCTCTATTAGCTTATTCCCTCATTTCATTTTACCTAGCAGCGTGGGCCCAGGAGAGCTGAGGAGCATCTCATTGCAGAGTATTTTGGAATGTAGGATGTAGGGCACTTCTGGAAAATGGGAAAGGTGGGTTTAAGCTTCCTTTCCTTGGTCCCATAGGATGAAAACCAGAGGTAACTTTGCTATAGCAACCATTCTTTCAGAAAGATTATTCCACCTCTTTTTTAGGTGCTTATTCTCAGTTTGCTATTCTGAACCCATATGGATGCAGGGTTTTCTGTGAAGCCTGTTTGAGATTGATTTTTGCACTCCCTTCACTGCCCCAACCAAATCTACACTCTGTGTGGGATCATGGGCTTTGACACGTGCCTCTGAAGAACTCTTGTATTTATAACTTAGACATCATTCCAAAGGTCCATAGGGGTATTCTAGATTTGGAATTATGTGTACCTTCCCCACTTTGCTGGATGATAGATTGTACTATATACCATACTACCATACTGTAATACCTGCTATTGGCAGGTTTTTCACCTTGTCTTGGTCAAACGTGTTTAATCCCCTGGCAGGACACTGAGATGAGCTTGTCAGTCAATAGTTTTGGCTTTGTCTCCGCTCTTGCTGCAGTTACTCTTTGCATGAGTCTTTGTCTTCAAGGTCACCTTCTGCTGTCTCCCCTTAACAGAATTTTTTTCTGCTTTCTTGAATCTTTTAATATCTTTAAGTGTCCAGTCATCAGAGATTATTTTCTTTGTCACTCCTAACCATTTTCTTGCCCTCACTAGATCCTTTCTATAGCTATCAAGACCTTGTTTTAGTCTTTAAACATTAGTATATAAAATAGCCATAAATATGTCATTTCATAGAACAGCCACTACCTTTTTGTTTCATTAGTCTTTGTAACTCTGGAGAACTTTAGCACAGATTTTCTCATGTATTTTCACTCCTGTCTTACAGCTGCTGTTACACAGCAGGTCCTTTCTCCTTCTTAAATATGTTATCTGAGAAGTGCTACCACTGTCCACACAGTTTTTGTTTTTAACCCTCTTTAAATGGGTTAACAACATAGGCAAAGGTTAGGTTGCATTGTTCAGAATATGTTTTTTTAATAGCTACAGGTTATATTTGCTCACACTATATGAAAGAGATGGCTTTTCTAGTGGGAAAATAATTTAGCCTCTCTGATATTATCCTAATGGTGACTTTTCAATAAGAAAAAAATATCTGTGATTGATGTACTATGTGATCACATAGTGTATAGTGTATGATGTGATATGAAATATGTGAAATATGGCAGGAAGAGCTGGGTGCAGTTCTGTTTCTGTTCTGTAGTATTAGCAAATACAAAGTTGAAATGTATGCAAAGAACTCTGTATCTGCTCAGACTTTGTCAAATATTTGTGCACATTTCATATATATCCCAAATAACACACTGTAGCACTGTGAACTGCTGGTCTTGTATGAGAATGGGAACAGAAGGTTACACAGGTCAGCATCAGAGTACAGTATGTTGCTATATGTTATGTCTCTCCTTATGCTGTATTGGGAGAGCTTATAAAGTACTATAGTACATAGTGTGTATTGGCAAACTCTTCTAGTGGATGTACATCCTATTTTTGTAATGATTTTATTGCTTAATGACTACCTGCATTGTTCTGGACACTGTAATGTGTGTTGGTGCTGGCTTTCACTAGCCAGACAGATGAAATCAAGCATTTCCTGAGACACCAAGCAAAACTGTCTCCTACCACGAGCCAGAAGCCTGGCTGGGGTTGTTTTAATTTTTTTTTTTAAGCTCCATTTTGATAAATTGCTCAATTATTGAAAGAACTGAAATAGGACTGGAAAGAGGACTAAGTACTGTGGAAGTCCTAAGGGAAATTCTGTTAAAGGTCCTTTCTGGTGCCCTATTTAAAAACAGGGAAGTCAGCTCCTTGTGCTGAAGTTTGAATAGATAGTTTCTGTGAAGGAGCCTGCTTAGTGATTCAAACCCCTGTGACTTCAGGGAGTAGTGTGCATCTTTGACCCAGCAATGAGTGTGCTAGCTGTGATCCAGAGTGCTTTGAAGTAGAAGAAGGTACAGTGGTCTAACATATGACAATTACCACTTTTGCATACTAGAAAATATTAAGGCACTTGTGCAAAGGTGTCCACACATGAATAACTCAATTGAGATAATGTTATCCAAAAATGTCTCTTGAGGGGTTATCATATTTCTTAAAATGGGATTTCATGGTGACCAGTACAATCTTTATGAAACTTCTGCTTTGTTGGGAGGATTTTTTAAATATGAATAAACCCCATGTGGACTTTTAAAGAGAATCCTTGGGAGATTTTATGACTCACTATTGGCATGGACCTCATTCAAGATGCTACATGTTATATTAGATACTTCATGTTTTTTTAGAAATGCTTGAGGAAATAGCTTGTAGTTCAGCACATTAGAAATAGCACTGGTAGCAGATGGCCAAGAGAAAACACTGGAGAAAAGTTGATTGTGTGACTGATTTCTTGTAAGCATGTAGTGCAGGCTGAGCAAGGTCTTCCAGCTCTGGCAAAATGAAGGTTTTGCCACTGAGCTGTGTAGCTGAGCACAACCCTGGAGTTTGGTAGGTGCTTGTGACCATGAAGGCAGTGTTTGGAGAATTGCAGTCTGCACTGACAGCAAGAGTAGGTGACTGTCCTTCACGAGCAGCTGATCCTGAAACAGACTGTCTTGGCAGTACTCCCAAGACTCTGATTCAGTCAGTTCCTGCCTAATGAACTGAAGACCACCTTCCTGATGATTAAGAAGAAATAAGCTGCCTGGATTTTATCCAGCTTTGGAGTTTTAGGCTGATGTTCTGAGCACTTAGTGATGGTGCTAGATAGTGCTAAGTTGTCAACTGCTCAAAAGTTGTTAGCCTCTAAGTCTGGTGGATTGGAGGGGAAATTTCTTTAATTTTGGTTTGTTGCATATGAAGAAATCTCTACAATATGCATATCTCTCTGATTGCCAGACTGTTTTTTCTGTGTATACATACTTTTATTCCCGTTTGGACAGCATTTCTAATGTATACGTGCTATGTCAAAAAGAGTAGTAACGCAGAATGGCAAGGTATCAGGCATTCTGTGCTGTCACCTAGTTATGCCTAGACAAAATTTCAGTTTAGTGACCCCCTCATGAGTAGGCACTTCACAGACTTCTCCTTTTTGACAGTACCACGAAAAGTGATAGCCCCAGAGATCATGCTTTGTTCCAAATTAGCTTATATTTAAAGTATTCTTAACTTCTTGAAATAGTTCCAGGGGTTGGCACAAATGGTGGGTCTCAGCAGCAGAGCCAGTTGGTATTGCCTTATATCATATGTGGAAATCAGATAAATTTTATCTATATCATCTCATCTCATTGTATGCTCAGAGAGATGAGTTGATCGCCTTTCTCTGGGCTTTTCTTCAGTCCTTATGTTTACTTACAGCTCTTCAATTTAATCTTCCACATGGAAGATCTTTCCAGTCAAAACCAGAAAGATAGAAATAACACAGTACTTGATAGTTGTAAGCGTTAGAGACCACAACTGGTTAGTTCTCACGGCTACCACGCCCAAGGGTTGCTTTTGTTTAAATAAAAACTACTTATTAATTGGGGTTTTGGAGTGCAGGGGTGTCTGGCTAGTTCTTCCTGTAGTGGTAGGAACTGATGAGATGTCAGAAAATAGGTTTCCATATCAGAAACTTTGGAGGTCAAGCAGTATTTGTCTATTCTAGTTTGGAACTACCACCTGCTCTGCAAGGAGTCTCTCTGTACCATATTTCTCATTCAAGAGAAGTAAATCCTGACAAAACAGGAAAAATCTCACACTGCCATTAAGTTACCCTAGCAATTTACATACAGTTAAACTGGGCAAGTGACATTTTTGCTGTATGAAGGAATGGACATAGCTGCCATAGTTTGGGATGTTTATAGGGATGTGTGACATGCTGATGTAGATAGAGCAGCTAGAGATGGTCTGTTTTCATGCTCCAGCCTGATAGCTATGCTGGCAAAACTGTAGTCTTGATTTGCCCCAAAGGGGTCGAAAAAATATTTCCACAACTCTCCTTCTCTTGAAAAAATCTTTCTAATGCTCTTTATGACTTGGAGGTTCTGTAGTTTGGAAAGAGTACACACATATTGATTGTTTTTCCTACCATGTTTTGAGTATAATACATTATTCAATGATTATATATGAATTTTCATTGATTTCTTTATTGATAGCTTCATTTCCTGATATATCAAAGGAATGAGAGAGCATGACTAACAAGTTTTGTTATCTTACAATTGCCATCTCTATGTTAATTTTCATTTTAGAATTCATTCATGGCTGAAGTGACTCTATTGCTGATTTTGAATATAAAGGATATTTACTAGGTGAAAACCAGAAAATTCACTTTACTTGGAGTGATGAGTTAGACATTATCAAAGCTTACTTCTGTCTTGCTGACAAAGCAATCCATCTAGAATAGTGTGCAGATTTCAGTGCGTGTGTATTTTCATATTATGCTGTCTTTTGACAGTTCATTTTTCCTACAAATACTTTGTGCTTGTTTGTGTTTGTGTCCATCTTGGGGAACTATATGTGAGACATAACCCTCGGCTGGAAAAACTGGGGAAAAAAAAGTTTCACTTAGTTGAGCTTAGCAACCAATGGAGAAATATGTACAGTGTTTGTACCCCTATTTTTTAATGCCATGGCTATGTATGGGATTAAAGCAGTCCCTAAGAACTGTATTAGGACTGCTTTTTGAGCAATGATGTGAGTATTGCAGTCAGCAGTGGCACACAGTAAAATGTTGCAGGACATCTGAGCATGGTAAAGTCAGCATGTACTGAGCGCCGCTGGGATGTGGAATGAGCTAGAGAAGTAGAAAAATAAAATACTGAACACTGTGAGTATTGCAGCCACCAGCAGTGCGGTCATGGAGAATAATTAATGTCTGTGGTGGCATGAAGCCTTAGGCAAAAGAGATGGGGACCACAGACTGTCTCTTTGGAATACACGAAAGGAATACGGAAGGCGTGCTATTGCAGGAGCAGCCTGTCATCGTCATCAGATGATGAATTTCTTTGTTTTCCAGGAAATAGATACCAAACGGAGAAGTGGGGGAAACCAGTCTTGCAGCTTGTTGTAACTACTAGGACTCATCTCTAAAGGGATAGGATTTGCCTCAACCAACAAACCACATTTTAAATTAATCTCATCTTAGTCTGGACATGTAATATAGGTCAGAAAAATCACTTCGTAAAAGTGCTGGTTTCTCTCCATGGACTGTAATTGGAATCCAGATGACTTCTGCAGGTTCTGGATGTCTGTGTAAAAGGCATCTCAGTTTTAGATGGTGGGATTCTCATGTGCCAAACCCCAGTGTTCATGTCATAACATTCAGTGAACCATAGTAATGTCAGGAATGGTATTTTAAGAACCAAAATAAAATGATTCAAGTTTTTCCATGAGACATCTAGTGATATGCACTTAGAAATTAATGTGTTACTGAAATAAGCAATGAAAGAAAGGAAATTCCATATTTAAAACAACAGATTCACTGCATTGGTAATATCTTTGTGACTCAAATGAAGGCAAAATAAGTACAGATTTGTAACCAGAAGAGTAAATTTCTCATCACAGATGATAAGAATAACTCCTTTAAGAATTTGGGCTTATGGGCACTAGCCAGGAGAAACTGCAGTTCTTACATATATTTTCCATAACCAATGATAAAGAAGAAATATTTAGTGAAGAAATCTGCTGATAGTAGCTACTGAGACTGACTGAAATGATTTGCTAGCAGAGAAGAGTGATGTTAGAGCAGAGACACAAGCTGACACAGAATAAATACCTCAGGAACATTGTAAGTCTCTTTCCGGACTGATCCTGACACATGAAAGGGACTGGGTGATTCAGGATGGGCACAGATGAGAACAAATTCAGTTTCTTTTGTGTGGTCTGGAAGACTATTAAATGTTCAGGCAGGCTCTCTGATACCTGTCATTTCTGGCATAGCATCACAGATATTAAATTAAATTCCTGGTTTGTTTTAACTTTTTTCCTGTAGAGGTAAGGACAGGATGTACCTGTACCTCAGGCTGAGACCCACTGTACACCCAGCAGCACACTGTAGAGTCACACAGATTGTTGGCTCCCATGTACACATACGTGCACTAGGGCACAGAGCTGATACCAGCTGAAACAAAGTTGTGATTTACATTATGATGGGTTATATGGTGCTTACTTGGCACGTTATTATTGTTGCTATTTAAATAAAATCCCCTGAAGTTTATTTCTGATGAGATTGTAGTAACTGTAGTACCATTAAGCAGTTGGTAGGAACATTTTGTTTATGCAGAGGTAAAATATTATAGTTGTTCAAGAGGTTGCAGATTTCCTTATATGGGCATTTGTAATTATTTGGGACCAAATCCAGTTTCCAGTAAACTGGATTGGAATTTCAGTCAGTTCCAGAGGGACTTGTGTCAAATTTCTTTAAGTTTTTGAAGACACCAAGTTTTATAAAGTTAACATTTTAGTTGAGTGCCTGATACAGTGGGGACCAAGATGTCCTTCTGGGACTCTGCATATGTGCAATGACATGCTTTACCATGAAATCTTTTTAATTGGGTGTGGTAATGAGGAGGTTGATGTGCCTACTTGGTCACTAGTTCATAAGTTGTTTGTATAACAGAGGAAGTATGGGGAATAAACAAGAGGACACCAAATCTTAATCCATGAGCAACACTGTGACTGAACTGGCATAACAAAGACATGGTGGGAGGACAGGGAGGGGGAAGAGGGTGTTGTATATTTTGGTTCAGATATTTGTGCTGTGACCCAGCTGTGGAGGGAGTTGGACACGAAGATGCTCTATGAATAATAATAATAGGGAAAAGCTGATGGGCTCCATTTTTATGCAGGCATTGTACAGACCAGCAAACAGATCAGGTAGGTGGGGATTGTTATTTTCAGGGTACAGGTGATGGTGAAAATGAGGAATTTTAATAAATTAGTCACCTGCTGGAAGCCAATGAAGGAGAATACCAATGTGCTGTGCAATGCACTTACAACCAAATTTTGAGACTGTGGGAAAAGCAATCTAAAGGGAAGCTATTTTATTTGATACCAACTCTAAGGGACAAATACAAAAGAATAGCAAAAGATGTAGAGAAAAAGCCCCAAAATACATCAAAGAAGCCCAGAGCAAAAAATGTGTTGAAGAAAACATTGTGTATGATAAATGCATGAGGAGTAACAGAAATTGTTCTGGAAATAAATTTTTGGTAAGAGCACGTTCCAGGAAAGTGTTGCTCTACTGCTTGACAGAAGCACATTGGTCTTCACTGGTGTTATTTTCAGTATATGGAAAACAGCCTAAGAACAGAGAAAGGACAAATCAGACAGTACTTAATGTGTTAGGTGTTCCTAGGTTAGCTGTGCCTCAGATTTGCTAAACTTGGAAACTGGAAGAATTTTCTAAATTAGTCTCAACCCTGTTAGCAGTTACCATTGAGAATCTGAAAAAGAAAAATGAGTGCAAAAAAAGATCCAGAAAAATAGAAAAACACATCCTTAAAAGAAGGGGGGAGCTATGGATGGAAGAGTCCTGTCACAGATTTGCAGATAATTTTTGTTCCTAGAAAAATCACAGACAAATATTCATTTTGTAAACACCTGGAGGAAAGTAACAAACAGCAATCAGCATGGATTTGTTGGAACTATCTAATACCCTGTTGCAAGAGATTAAAACTTGTGGATGAAAGAAAATGAGCAGGTGCCCTACATTTTCATTTTAAGAAACTTCTGAATGCTGTCTTACAAGACTCCCCTATAAACAAGCTGGGGAACTTCAAGCAGTGTTTGTATGTAAGTTGCATGGGATATAGCTGCAGAACTGGTTGAATAAGGCAAACCCCAAGCTCTTTCACCCATGTATTCCACAAGAGTTTATTTTAGACATTAATCTGTTTTTTCGGCAATAATCTGGATTATGTTTTAGAGAATATGCTTATTAAAATTGCAATTGTCAAAAAGTTGAGAATGAATTGGAAGGATGCAGCAGAACAGGATTAGATCTGAAAATGATCTTGAAATGGCTTTGAAAATAAAGTAATATTTAGCAGGGACAAGTGTATGGTACTATACTTGGGCAGAATAGCCATATACAGGCATAGGACAGATGGTTAAGCAGTGGGTTTTGAAAATGATGTATGTCAGAAATATTACATGAATAAACATAGTCAAGCTGTTGCAAAGAAGGGATGGATGGATGAAAATACATATATCCTGTAAAATGTATGGAGTAATTCATCTGATGTACTCAGTACTCTGCTCAGTTCAAATACTGGGACCAGTTTTGAGCATCACATTTCAATAAAGATTTAGCTAATTAGAGGGAGTTCAGGGAATGGCAATAAGGATAGTTGGAGAGCTGAGAAACGTGACTTGTAAGGGAAAAAAGAAGAAGAACCAGAGATGTTTAGCCTTGAAAGTAAAAGACAGGCAGGAGTGAGAAGTTTTCCAGTATGCAAAAAGAACCCCAACAAAACACTTTCAGCCAACCAACCAAGCAAGCATGCAAAGAAACACACCCCAAACCACCTTGAACCTACACAGATGAAGGGAGTGATTTGATAGCTGCATCCTGTATGGATAGCTAAAATTCTAAGAGAAAAGAATAATTTAGACATCAGAAAAAAAATTTCTGATTGTAAGGTAAGATACCAAGTTCTCACCTAAACCACTCTAAGTATCTTAGAGGCCTTTCAAAACAGGGAAAGCATGTCCAAAAATGATAAAAGTGTAGCTTTGTTTCACCTGCAGTTTGGAGTTGACCTGCTCTGGACCCTCAGCAGTATCTTCTCTATTGAGTGTGTTACGTTACTGTGTATTATTGCTGTGCCACCCAGTGCATTTTGTCTTTTTTAGGTCTTGTGAAACACTACTGTATTTGAACTAAGATTATCCTTTTTCTTTTATTTCAGTGTGTGCAGAAGCTTACAATCCTGATGAGGAAGAGGACGACGCAGAATCTAGGGTACTTAGAGTCAAATACCTTTTCAGTTCTCAGGCATTAAGTTTAGGAGGAAAAATGTAACCAGCTTCACCATTCCTATCCAAAAACATCCTTATTGTAACATACTTTAGTAATCTCTTGAGGTTTGTGTTAAAGGAACATTTAAAAATTCTCTGTAATAGTTACCCATGTAGGATTTGACGTATTATTCTTAACCAAATGCCAAAGGTTTGGTAATTAAAGAAGCATTTTTGTGTACTTATATTTACCCAGAGAGCACCTGCTTCTAAAAACCCTTACTTGGTGTCCTCATAATACTGAGGTAGTTTCCTCAGGCAGAAAAAAGGTAAACTATAAAATTCCTAAGATTTTTCAATGTACAATGTGATAAATAATGAACTGTATTTATTTCTTTATGTCACTCTTTTAAAGGCATTTACTTAGCTTTGAAGATGAAATAGCATGACTTTGAAGAGAAATTTAATTGTTTATATGCTACCTAATTTCTGGCTTGTAATACTGTCCAAAAGGTTACCCTGTAGTATCATACAGCTATACATAGCATATCTTTTGAAGCATATGAGTTGAACAACTTGATTGATACTCACATGAACCAGACATTGGTAATGTAGTAAACCTCTGGCTCACTTAGATAGTGTCAAGTCTGTTGTTTACTCTGTGAAATGTCTGATATAAATTTAACACAGATACTCTTTCACAAAATATTCTTTAGGAAGCAGTCATGGCAAATGGCTGAATGTAACAGTGGTGCTTTTTATAAAACATGCATGTCCCAAATATGATTAGAGAGCAGTAATGTTTATGTAGCAATAGAGTAGATAAAGGTGTCCAGAATGGCATGCAGAAATGAACTGGATTCCACAGGTGTAAAGATCTTGTGAGATAAATATAGCAGTGTTTCATTTGCTAAAGCTATGGTGATACCATTTTTTCATTGAGTGTTTAATCAAATCCTGAACGTTTTGGAATGAAAGAGTTATGAATCATGGCCAAAATATTGTGTAAAATGCTTAGCTGAATTAGTTCAGTCCTTTAGCTAGTGCTACTATATGGTAATCGCTCTAAGAGTTTTTGTATTATATCCCTTAGATTATTCACCCCAAAACAGATGATCAAAGAAACAGACTGCAGGAGGCATGCAAGGACATCCTTCTTTTTAAGAACCTAGACCCGGTAAGAAGTTCTTGGTAATGAACAGCATTTAGGAGTGCTGCTAAGAATTATTGCTCTTGAGCTTTGGAACAGAAATTTACAGATTTGACTTTCATAACCTCTTACGTGTGCTTTCATGACCATTTACTAAATGCCAGAAATACCATTTTTTATAACTGATACATCATATATAGAGTCTTTTGTTCACCATCATAAATCATAATCTTGAAATGCATTAATATGAGTGTGTACATTAATATGACTGTAAATTATTTTATTTTCTTATTTTAAATCTTCCTGTACATCAGTTAACTGTAATGTTTTAAGTTTTTCCTGTTAGTTACTTTTTAGCATCCAAAAGGTGCTGAATGTTCCATCAAAACAGAAAATTACCCCCAAAACCTGCAGTTTAGCTATGGATGTAATTGAACAAGTGAATTATGGAATAGAGGGAAAGAGAAAGGTACTAGTGATGTGTTTACAGTATTATTTCACTTAATGCAAATACCATAAAAAAGATTCAGGTAATTTTCTTCTGTGCAAATAATTTCCTTCTGTTTCCTATACAACTGTGAGCTTTTAAGAAAGCTTAAATGCACTGAATGAATGCTCTGGATCAGACAAAGGTGATAATGCTACCAAAAAGCACACGGGATTGTTTAAGGGTGAGTGTATCAATCAAAACATGCATACTGAGGTTGGGATGACTCACAGCATCCCAAATGCTTTCTCAAGAGAATTGATTCAGTGCTGTCAAAGGAGGGAGCATGAGGGAAAGAGAAATAATTATGTAGATTTTTAAGTATGAGAACAGAAAGTTTAAAATTTGTTTCAAGAGGGAGCTAATGGAAAGACCAGCCTGCAGCTCTATTTGGAAGTCAGGTGCTCTTACATAGAATGCACATTAATTTGTGCTGCAGGTTTCCAGCTCCTGCTTCTGTCTGCACAAAGACTGAACCCTGACCCTGGTACCTGTTCCCAGAGAAGCCCTGAGGAGCAGTGAGCCACAAAGCCCCAGATTAGCAGTACCCTGCAGTTATTGTTATGGGAGGGCATCAAAAGTCTCAACGTGGGTGCTAATACATGTGGATTCTTGGGACAGTAGGGATCCTGACACAGAATGTTTCCTAACTTCCTCATGCCATCTGTTTAATAAGTCATTAATCAGCTGTTCCACTATACTTGTTCAAGCTAAAGTCGTGCAAACATTTACCCCTTTTGCTCCTGAATTTTTTTCTGAATAGCTTCAGGGAATCAAAGTTGGCGTCTGCTCTGGATGTGAAATTATTATATATTTTCCTTATTGTTGCTGTGTCCTGGCTTCCTCTTGGCTGGACCATCATTACATTAGCCTGCTGATGGCATTTTGGCAGACCCTTCTTGGTTAATCTCTGAGCATTTCTCTCTTATGAGCCCTGCAACACGGTGGATTATTGTGTGCTCCTAAAGCCTGCTGTGATGTTAACAGTGTTTGTAGTATCAATCCTCTGGGTGGGATCTGCTTTCCTTAGAGGGAGAGCTACATCTTCTGTCTAAGTAGCCATCAGCCACTTGGTCTGCAGGATCCTCTGGTCTGTTGGCATCTCATCAGCTGTATTGTAATGTTGTGTAGACATTGAGCATTAAACTGTTCAGTGTGGGCTCTTGATGGGCTTTTTCCAAGGATAGATTCTTCCAAGGGATACTTCCTGAATTTGTGAATGTTTTCTCAGGACTGTCTTGATACTGATGTTTTGAACTACTTTTTTCAATTCTTCTTCTGAATCAGTTACTTGTAATTGCTAATAGTTCCCACAGTCTGTTCCAGGTGTCTGTTCCAAGACTTCTCAGCTGAGTTCTCCCTTTGTGGAGGTCTGCAATGCAAAACCTCAAAATGCGCTCTGGGGATCTCCCAAGTTTTGTTCACCCCCCTTTGTTCAGATTGTCCGATGGATTAAGAACACTTCCTTCTGCTTGAAATCCTTTACAGGCAGCATTCTGGAAAGTTGAATAAAATAATTTTTGTAAAGAAGTTTTTAATTTCAGTAATTTTACTCATAAAAGACATTGGAAAACTAATGAGCTCTGAAAAGAGCAAAGATACTAAAATGTAGCCTTCTTAAGTCTGGCTTGCTCCTGCTGTGGAGCCAGGATCTATAGTCCCTAGGGGACTTCTCCCACTCCTCCTTCTTGTTCTGCTTCTGAGCAGCTACTCAAGGCCTCTGCCACTGTAGTTGCAATAATTAAATGTTCCTGTGCCAGCTCTCTCCCTCACCTCTGCCTCTCCATGAGAGCTGCTGCTGTTTACAGAGTGGTGTATTAGCAGAAACCTATTCATCTTCAAGAGAGATAATATCTTCAGCTGCTAAAGCTCAAGTCTCTAGAACAAAAGTCAAGCTTCGTATTGATAGCATCTCCCACTCCCACTGTTGTGTTTTTTGGTTGGTTTTTTTCTTGTACTGAACTTCGTTTTCTCTCTGCTGTAGTTCTGTGTATGAAAGTCACTGTTTCAAAGGTCAGTTAGAGGGGAACAGATGATGTAAAGGGCTTAATGGCTTTTCCCCGGTGGCCTTTTAGCAGAGTGTCAAACACCATTTTAGAATACAAAATAACATGTTCTACAGTGTGGTCAGAATTGCATTCAGTAGGTGATGCTCAGAGAAGTCCACCTTTTCTTAACACTTTATCCCACCCTCACACAGTGTATTTTAATTTGAATGGAAGGGTAAGATAAGGCTATCATTAAAGCAGGAGGAGAAGTTGCAGTAGTTGGGAGTGACTTACAGTTCTCTGTTCAGCCTGTTAATTAAAGAGTCCATTTAAAAAGACAAGAGCCATCAGATAAAATGAAAACCCAGCAGAACTATTTGAATGTCCAACTAAATGAGAGAGGAGAAAAAGATAACCTTCAGAGTCTGAGACAACTTAGGACTTGCTATACACACACAACACTGTCTTGAGCCCTCATTTAACTAAAGTAGTTTTTCAATATCAGGTAAACTTGCACATATATATTTATAAATATCAATATTTCACGTAATGGCTGTGATTAAACATATAATAGTGTAAAGGAACACCAGTTCTCATGTATTTCGCTGAGCAACATTCTTATGCTTTAAAGGCCGACTCTTATAAATTCCCTAAAGTCTGTGAAGTCACTTGAATATTATGGAAATTTTATTTAACTTTGTAGGATGATGAGGATATGACTGGTCAGTGAATGTGAGTTCAGCAATGGATTCTATAGTTAACTCCCTTAAATAAAAAGTACTTTTCAAGAATTGACATGTTAGCCATCTTTTTGCCTTCCTGGGGCATTAATCACTTCCCATCTAGTTCCTGTCACTCAATATCAGTTTCAGCTAGTGCGTTACAGTTTTGAAAACAATGTTTCAAGAGAAGAATACAGATCGAAACATGCATTTGCAACAAGATGAGGGAAAGAGGTTTTGCAGAGGTGCTTGGTTACTTTTTAAAGCACCACATCAGGAAATAATCAGGAGACAGGTCTATTCAGATGTTTGTTTTCTTCTCCCCATGGTATTAATCTAACATATATTAAATTAATTTATTCCTCTTCTAAAGCATCTCTTCCTGTTCTTCTTCCCAGGAAAATCTCTTCCTCTTATTTTTTATTGTCCATCTTGGTTGCCTGCCTCTCCATTGCCAGAAACCATAATATTACTTTTTTTTGCCCAGGCTTGTCGTGGTGTGCCAGGCTGGTTACTCTACCAGCACACACAAAGCATTTTACAAGGCCTCCTCCTCCATGCTCCAGTGCTGGAAGTTACTACAGTGGGCTCTGAAACTGCCCTCTTTCCCTTCCACTTGCACTTTGTGTAAGCCAGCAAGGAGAAAACAAGATGATGACAAAATGTATTCAGCCCTTACAGAAGATAAGCCTGAAGCTGCTATCACTGAAATTTCTCTCTGTTCAGCCTAACAACTGTTTTATCACCAGGAGGAGCAGCAGCAGAGCTCATCTAGTGGCCAGGCAGCCTTCTATACTTCCTTTTTACAATGCAATTCAGAGTTGTTCTTTTGGTTTCCTCTTAAGAGGAAGATTTTCTGGGGTGATTAACAACAGACCATTTGTTTTGGCAGTTATGGCCCATAGGGCAGCAGTTAAAAAACCTGATGAACCTTTTACCAGAATAAGAGGCTGGCTCAAGGGACTGGTGCCATCAAAGCTCAGCAGTGCCCTTGCACTTAAAGTCTGAATTCTTTCTTTGGCAAAAATTCACAAGCAGTGTTAGATCATCTATTCTCATTCAGGGAAGTTTAATGTTGGAGAGCTTTGCTCTACTAATGCTTGTACAGAATATATAAAATAGGTCTTGACCCTTTTCTAAAAAGTAATAAATTATACATATTGTTCACAAATATACCCATTTCTGGGCATATTGCCACCCATGCACCTGAAGAATTAGCATAAGAGAGCACAAATATTGATTAATCAATTAGATTTTATTAACTTGAAGGAAGATGAAAGAGACCATAATATAACTGCTTTATGAATAGTGGAATCTTATACTTAATGCCACATCATTCCTTGAAACCACTTACAAAAGATTCTCATGACATTCTTAGGTTCTTAAGAACTTTGGTGAAGAATTAGAACTACACCCCACCCTGATAATATATCTATATATATACACACATATAATGTGAATATATATAAAATGTGCGTATAATATATGTGACTGAGCCCAGAATGCCTAAACATGTGACAGTGAACAATACTCTGCCCTCTTAGATGACACAAAGGCGATGACATTGGGATGCTAGAGCATGTCCAGAGAAGGGGAATGGAGCTGGGGAAGGGTCTGGAGCCCATGTCTCATGAGGAGCAGCTCAGGGAGCTGGGGGTGTTCAGCCTGGAGGCTCAGGGGAAACCTTATCACTCTGTACAACTGCCTGACAGTAGGGTGTAGCCAGGTAGGGGTTGATCACTCTTCCCAGGTAACAAGCAACAGGACCAGAGGAAATGGCCTCAAGTTGACCCAGGGGAGGTTTAGATTGGATATTAGCAGAAATTTCTTCTCTGAGAGAGTTCTTAGGCATTGGAACAGACTGCTCAGGAAAGTGTTTGGATCACCATCCCTAGAGGTATTTAAGAGATGTGTAGTTGTGGCCCTTGGGGACATGGTTAGTGATGGACTTGGCAATGCTGAATTCATAGTTGGACTCAATAATCTTAAATGTCTTTTCTGCCTTAAATTTTTCTGTGATTCTATAACCAGCTATTCAAGATATTCTGCAAAAAATGCTGCACAAAGTCAGACACCTTCATATTCATTACTTTGGAAACTTTTTGCAACTCTGAATTATTTCAGCTCTTTTTTTTTAAAGCAAACTGCTAAGAATCAGCCAATTTGCTCAGAGGGCTAGTTACAAAATATGAAATGTGTTAGTGAGCCTGACTGATGGGCATGTGCATGATATTTGATAGGCAGAGTACTAATTTAGCATGGAACTGTGGAAGAAGGTTAAAGTATATTTTAAAGGAAAATACTATTGCTTGAAAATATTGATTGTACATTGAAATACAAATTAGGTTCTTTGACAGTGAAGAAATAAATGCCTTTTGATTAGTTTACAAGTGGATATTACACAAGGGAACTAAATATTTTGAGTTGGATCAATATTGCTGATAACATTTTTATCAGGGTTCCCCTGGAATATATGTGCATGGTTTTGTTTTGAAAAACAAATGTGGAGAGGTGTAGACATGAAAATTTTGTTATTTATCTTCCTCTACAAGGTTCTGAGTTGTTGATCTAAAAAATCCTTTTCTTCCCATGGTTTCCTTGCCTATCTTTTGCTAACATTTTCTACCTCTGTCTCCCTCCCTACCCCCAGCCCCCTTCCTTTTCTGGTATTGTCTGCTTCACTGACTTCTTAATATCATGTGGAATATTAGTTTGTTGATATTTCAAATTGCACAAAGTGAGGAGAAGGTGGCAGCAGGATGCCAGTATAACTGGGACTCATTTTATGAACTCGGGGACAATAGAAGAACTGTGGATTCACTTTGTTCACATGATAAGAATGTTTTTACAAGTCATATGAAATAGGCAAGTCTTGTTGCTACTATTTTGCTAAAGTGCAAGGAAATGTTCTGCCCACTGGATTGTGCAGGCTGTCTTGGATCTAAAAAGGAAATTAACAAAGATTTCTACCAGGAAGCACTCCAGCAGTACACTCTTCTTTTTGTGGGATTCCCAAGCATATATAATCCCAACATACCAACCATACTTTAGAGATTTAATGCACATAGGTTAATAGCTGGATTTTACCAGCTCCTGTCAAATGCCAGATTAGGATTGTCTCGGTTTGCTGTCAGATGCCACATCATTTTAATTGTAGAAATGTAGCTATGCCTTCTATCTCCTGAATGCCTTTTCTAAAAGTCAGGAAGGAAAATTTTCAGAAGTTACTTTCTTCATTTGTCATTGTCATGAGTGGCAGTGATGATCATGTTCTACTTTGCGTTTTATCTACAGTGCCTTCATTGATTCAGGTAGCACTTTGTCAAGCAACAAACATTTATATCAGCAGTTTAAACACTGATGCTTCTTGGAAACCCCAGTGTTTGAGTTTAGTATTAGGACAATTAGGACATTAGTATTGTCCTTTTTCCTTTTACAAAATAGCTCACAAATTTATAAGCTGATATTAAGATATGTATCTGGCACAGCAGTAGCAAAGCACTTGGTAGTTTGGCAGTTAAGAGCCTTTGGCGTCTGGGAAGGACATGCCATGGTCTACCAGCTCTCTTGAATGAAAGCTGTCTTGCAAGGACATACCAGTGAGTGGATTTTTAATCTGTGTGAGATGTATACTAAACAAAACCTCATTCTAATTATACTTAACATCTATTACCTAATTTTTGTCAAGGAATTGTGTTGAGATGTGATTGCCATATTTGTTTTGTTGACTTGAGAGAAATTGAGGTTAGCATAGTATTTTCAAATAAAGCACCATGCATCTGGAGGACAGTACTTTGTGATACAAAGTCTATGAGAGGACAGTCGTGAGTGTTCAGTTGTAGTTTTTCACATGACCTGGCAAGAGGGATGGAATCACACACTGTGTCCTTGGCAAACCAGTTATCATTCCTGTCTGGAGCATTGTTCTTCTAAATCTCATCATGTCTTTTGTAAGCAATTGTAAACATGCGCAAAATTGTGTGCATTTCCAGTATGGAATGGCAATGCAACAGGCTTGCACACACCTTACTTATGCAGGTCTTATTGGCATTGCAGGAACATGGTGGGACAATTTCTGTGACTCCATTGAGATGGAAGGATACAGGAACTTTAGGAAGGACAGGGAGAGAAGACAAGTAGGTGGTGTTGCCCTATCAATGACCAGCTGGAGTGCATGTAGGTCCACCTGGGGATGGATGAGGAGACAGAGAGCAGTGGGAGTCTGCTACAGCTGCCAGGCCAGGAAAACAGAGCACAAGGTTCTCTACAGACAGTTTGGAGCAGCCTCACATCCACAGTTCCTGGTGCTCATGGGGGGCTTCAGCCACTCCCAACATCTGTCAGAGGGACAGCACAGCAGGGCACAGGCAATCCAGGGGATTCTTGGAATGCACTGATATTAACTTCCTTCTCCAAGTGACAGAGGAGCCAGCAAGAAGAGGTGTGATGCTGGACTGTTAGGAAGTTAATTAAAGCATGGGCAGAAGTAAATCTGGCTGTGGACAGCAAGGGTAACAAAAAAGGTATGTCAGTGATAGCAAACAGACTAGGAAAAATGTGGGTCCTCTCAGGAAGGGTACAGAAGGCCTGGTTACTCAGGACATGGAGAAGGCCCAAGTACTCTACAAGTCTTTTCATCAGTCTTCACCAGCAAGTGCTGCAGCCCAGGTTGCAGAAGTGAAAGCAGGGATGGGGAGAATGGAGAACCAACCACTGTAGAAAACTCTGATGGGGTTCAAGAACATCTAGGGAGGCTGAAGGAGCACAAGTCCATGGGACCTGACAAAATATATCAATGGGTCTTGAGGGAACTGCCCAAGGAAGTGGCTAGGCCACTACCCATCTTATTTGAGAAGTTGTGGCAGTCCAGGGACTTGAAAAGGGGAAACATAACCCCTATTTTTAAAAAAGGAAATGAAAAAGGCCCAGGGAACTACAGGCCAGTCAGTCACAAAGAAACCCCTCATCCTGTTTTCATTTTACATGTGTTTTTGAAGGTAGAACTGCTTTAAGGAAGAATTTAAACTGTACCATTAAAAAAAATACTAGAATTAATTCATGTTTATGAAACAGATCTGCTTTTAAATTCTAAAATTACCTATGCTTATCTTTTCAAAGTAACAACAGGGGGTGCCAGTAAATTGAGCCTCAGTCTGGCAGAGATTCAAGAGGATTCACACAGAGCAAACTGGGCAACAAGTTATATAATTGTCATGGTAAAAGCAAAACCCATGTTCCTGGCTTGGTTATTGCAGTCTACTCTGTCTTAATTTAAAGTGGAAAATTTTACAAAAGGCACTTCTTGTCTTTAAGTAAGTTGCAGTTTATTTAGGGAAGTTAAAATAAATGTGCAATGCTTCAGCAGTTAATAGACTTCTCTCAAATGTATTAGATATCTTCAATTGTTTTAAACATTTTAAAAGGGAATTGGATTTGTGAATTCTACTCTGTTGCATTAAAAGGTTTTAGATTTATATACCGGAAAAGTTGTGGTTTGGTGAGCTTGATTCATAGCTGTGAGATTGAAAATGTTTTAACCAATAATCCACGATGAAGCCCACTGAATAAAGATTTTAGCTGTATGTATTATTCCTCCATTACAGCAAATAACCATTTTTTTGTTTAATCTTTTTTCCCAAGATATATTGGAAGTATTTCAATTTCTAGGGTTCGATGCCCATATATTTTTCTTGCATTTCTTGCACTTAGATGATAACATGACCTCTAGCCTCCCATGAAGTGTGCAGCATTCTGGACATTCTCACTTGTTTTCAAAAGGCAGACAAGGGCTATTGGCTGGGGAGCCACTTTGCCAATTCAGATATAAAGCCAGAGGAAGGGAAGGTGCTGCTTCAAGTGCTTTAGACAACAAGCTGACATTAGGTCAGTTTTGCAGATTCTGTAGGAGTTTATTTTTGTTTCCATAGAGAGGACTGAAAAGAATGATGTAATATTGCCTATTCATTTAAGCATGGAAGTTTTTAAAAGCCAACTCCTGAACCTAATTTTCAGTCTCTCCCAATAGCACCCACTCACTTTTTTATGGAATGAACTATAACACATTCACTGATATCTGAAATGATCCATCTTTTTTCAAATACATACTTGTCTATGTTAACAAAGGTACTAAGTAGAGACATAGTTAAATGATTCTTTGCTGGCCTGGGAGGGCTGCATGATGCCTCCCTGTACTTTACCGTGATCACTGTACTAAGGATCGATACTTCCATTCTGTGGTTCTCTGTGCTCACACCCAGCCAGCTCTGTGAAGGAAAATTGTATTTAGCTTCCATTTTTCAAAAAGGCTTGGATATGATGGTACTGCTGGTATTTTTAAAAGCTTTCAGTTAGTAAAGATATTCAACAGCATAAGGATGGAATTCATTACACCTAATTTATCTGTCTAAAAATTGTGTGTAACTGGGAGGTACAGTAGATCTCTCTGTCCTCAGAGGAAAGACAGGAAAATCTCTAGAGAATGATTCTGAGCTATCTTGTATGGTTACCTCTGTCCGTGGGCTGCAGAGGGTCTCTAAAATACTGACTTTGGTGTTCTTTGGAAAGGCAAATGCCATCCTTCTTTCAGTGGCTGGAAATGCTGTGAATTGAATCACTGCCAAATGCAAATCTACAGGCTTTTTCTACCATGGTTTTCACAAGAACCTGCTTATTCCAGTATGAGACATACTTAATAAGTTTCAAGGAGTATAGAATTTTAGGCATTTTGTGGGATAAACTAAAAATAAAATCTAAATTTTTAAATTATCTTTTTAGGATTCTTAATCCGCAATGAGCTGTGTTTGGGTTTTTTAGATATGAATAGTCAAGTTTACGTCAAATTTACATCAAATAAGATAAATTATGTAATTAGTTTTTTTGTTTTGTTATTAGACAGTTGTAATTCAAATGATCATGTTTTCTTAGTCTGTTAACATTTCTCTCAACAAAGTAGTTTTGTAGCCATATGTAAATTCTTCCCAATGAGTCCAGCATTTACTTAGTCAGCCAAAGTACCACAGACATTTATGGTTACATCTGGCCCAACATTCTGCAGGCATTGTATAACTTAGACTTCCAAAATACTGTACAATCATTTTGAAACTAAATTCTGTAAGGAAATTCTGAAGACCAAATCAGGTAAATGTATTATTTAGAAAAATGGATACAGGTTTTATTTCAAGGGTATAATGTTACTCAGTTGTGAAGGATGAAATTCTGTCTTTGGATGATCATGAGCAATTTATGTTGCAAAGGAGATCTATTTTATCATTTGCAGTGACAAGTGGGAAGCTGTGCTCTGAACACTGGAAGAGGAAAAGCTAACACTGAATGCTAAATAGACCTGTCTTTCTGTTATTGATCCACGCATTTCTCTAGCATGAGTATTTTCCACCGTTAACATTTTTTTATCTGCATATTGGGAAGCTGGCCAGTTAGTTAATTTGAAGAGTAACATTTTGAAAGCAGATGATAATTTCTTGTCTTTGTGTTCTTTTAAACAGGAACAGATGTCTCAGGTGTTAGATGCGATGTTTGAAAAGATGGTTGAAGGAGGAGAACATGTAATTGATCAAGGGGATGATGGTGACAACTTCTATGTCATTGACAGGTGAATTACTGTGTCTTATTATAGCACAAAGTATTACGCAAAAGTCCATTGAGAAAAGTCTGTACTCCATGAACTTGTATTTAGCTCTTACATGACAGCTTTTCTCTTGGTATCCAGTGACAGGACTCAGGGGAATGGTTCAAAGCTGTGCCAGGAGAGGTTCAGATTTGACATTAGGAAGCATTTCTTTACCAAGGGAATGGTCAAGCACTGGAGAAGACTTCCTAGAGCGGAGGTCAATGCCCCAAGCCTGTCAGTGTTTAAATGCATTGTGACAATTCTTTTAATAACATTCTTTAACTTTTGGGCAGCTGTGAAGTGGTCAGGTAGGTGGACAAAATGATTGTTGTAGGTCCCTTCTGACTGAAATATTAAATCAGATGATCATAAAAGTGTGTCAGGATTCTGGGCTGGAAAGACAGTATTTTTCAGCCCTGTGAGGTTACAGTTTGTCGTCTCTTATCAGAAATGCTGCAGGGACTACACAATATTCTGTCAGCCTTGCAGTTTTTAAGTGCAGGATATCACCTCTGTGTCCCTTATCAATGAAATAATTGCACAGATTTTTGCATTACATTCATGTGATTTATCAATGCATACCTTACAGATATTCATCATTGAAGAAAATTATGGCTCAGTAATGGGTTGGCAATTTCATGTTTTACAAGATATAATATTTTACTGCATTCCTAAAGCAAAACAACAAAAAACCAACCAACCAACCTACCAAAAAACCACAAAAAAACAAACCAAAAAAAAAAGTTATTAAATTAATGGTGGGGAGAAGAAATGCATAATATATTAGAAAAATGCATATATTTATTTCATTATCTTATGTTGCTTTTCAGATACATTCCTTCTGTTTCTCACATCTCTGTT
Organism: Entomyzon cyanotis; assembly: GCA_024500445.1. NCBI lineage: Eukaryota > Metazoa > Chordata > Aves > Passeriformes > Meliphagidae > Entomyzon > Entomyzon cyanotis. Next base: position 44,143,268 of record JAKEPQ010001018.1, on the reverse strand, counting down.
ATTTTTTCATTAGAAATTACTACTTTAAAATATTTAAAATAATAAATAATGTGTCTAATTATTTCAGTGATCCTATCATAGCAATTTTTGCAAAGACTTGTGACATGTGCATTTAGTGTGGTTAAAATGAAATTAAGAAACAGATACTAAGTTAGATCTTAATTTTTAATAAGTTCTGGTGATAAATAGATCACTGTACATCCATTCTGTCTTTAAACAGAGTTATTGTGAAAACTAATAACCCTATCCTTCCCTTTAAAAAGGGACCACTTTTATTATTTATAGAAGTCACTGAGATGTCTTTACAAGGTGTTTAATACCATTTAAGAAAGCAAATGTATATTTCAAATGCTTTATCTTTGGAATTCATGGTATAAAAAATATAGTGAGAAGCTGCTTAGCAAAGGCCAGGGCTGGATTCTACTTATTGTATTTATATATTTTATTAACAGAGGTACATATGATATTTATGTAAAATGCGATGGTGTTGGGAGGTGTGTTGGAACCTATGATAACCGAGGATGTTTTGGTGAGTTGGCCTTAATGTACAATACACCCAGAGCAGCTACAATTATAGCTACCTCTCCTGGTTCCATCTGGGGTTTGGTAAGTACACTACTTTTTTTTTAGCTATTTTTTAAATGTATATATTTCATATAGATTTCACTGGCATGCTATATCAGCATTAAAAAAATAGAATTATAATTACAGAAAGTTTAATTTGAGAAACTGTGAGAAGTCACAGCACAATGCTATCTTTTTCCAGAATCCACAGATGCAGATCTGAGGCTTAATAAAACACTTTTTTTAAAAATTTTGTTTATTTTAGTTTAATTATCATTTCCCAAATTGAAAACCACTTGATAATTGCATATAAATTTTTTCCCCACGTCTTGATTGGAAATGCCTTTGTTTCCAGAGTAAATTTCCAATATGAAGTTATTAACTAGTGTTATATGACCTGGATCTTTGACAAGAGTAATTGAATTTACCACAGAACTGGGATAGCCATCATCTTCAAGATGTACATGTCAATCTAATGACTGATCCCAGGACTGAATTTAAACATGTGGTTTTTCACCAGCTTAATCCATGTGACTTTTGGGATTGTTTAGGACAAGATATGGCTTTAAATTGCGTTGGGTTGTGTTGGCCATTAACTCCCCGCTGTGCCAGTGAAGGCTGGCAATGCATTTGCCCTCTGCCTCTCACCAGGGCACAGTCATACAACATTAGGAGAAGAAAACACCATATGTGTAGTTTTTCCATCTGGTTCACTTGCATAGCCAAATCCTAAGGAATGTCCAGTTGGCTGTTTAGGACAGCAGCGAGTCTTGCTCTGCTGAATTAGCAGAAAGTGGACTGTGACCTAAGACCCAGACCCATGTATTTGGGTTTAGTTTATATAAAAACCTAAAAGCCTCTTTAAATACCTACCAATTTGTATGGGACTTCAGGATAATAAAAAAAACTTTGCAAATTAAACATTTAAATATTGAAGATTTCTTATATATCCTAAATCATCCTCTCAGTGTTCATTGTTTAATGTATGTGAACTCAGTCTGTATCTCTGCAGAGATTTTCATAGCATGATCAGATCAGGACCTTAACTTTAGGAGGTCTTGATTGACCTCTAGAGGAATCTTTCTCAACTGACTGTAGGGAGAGACCAGCCAGTTAGTTTGACAGCCACTGACTGACTAAAATTGGGTAATTTGATTATATTCAGCCAGTTCTAAAGTATTTTCTAGCACACACATATTTTCAGTTAATAAACTCTCTTTTTCTCTTTGTGTTTACAGGACAGGGTAACATTCCGAAGAATCATTGTAAAAAATAATGCCAAAAAGAGAAGAATGTATGAAAGTTTTATTGAGTCATTGCCATTCCTTAAATCTTTAGAAGTAAGATTTCTATTGCATTATTTTAATGGATGTATCAGAGATACCTGCTAAGATTCTGGTTTTGAAGGCTTTTAATTTGGCATTCAAATTTCTTCGCCATAAAAGTTTGCACACTTTTGTTTTGGAGAAGGACCATATTTTAAAATTTTTTTTAAATTTAGGATAAATAATTATTGTTCATACTGTATTTTAAAACATAGGTTAGCTTTACTTTCAATTTAAGCTTAGTTTTACTAGATACTAGCCAATAAAATTAAACAATGACTTGGGGAATTTCAAAATATTTTAATTTATCTGCTATATTTTTACATGCATGCTTTTCTGAAAATAATTTTTGAAGACTTCTTACCAAAATGGAAGCTCTATCAGAATAGCTGTTAAAATTGTAAAATACCCTCTGGAACACTGTTCAGCAGTTCTTTTTTTAATGGCAGTCAAAACAGGAAAATAAAGATACAGTATTCTGTGCAAAGGTTCTTTAAAAAAATTATGAAAGGGCTTTCTAAATATATACTATCATAATGTTAACCAAATATTTCTTATATTTTCTTTTTTTAAATGAAGATGTCTGAGCGTTTAAAAGTGGTTGATGTGATTGGTACCAAAGTGTACAAAGATGGAGAACAAATCATTGCTCAGGTACAGTTTCCTCCTAGATTTAGTTTTTCTTTCATAATAGGTAACAATAATCATGTTATTTATAGACAGTGCATACTTTTAAACACTATTTTGCTTTCTCACATAAACAGAATCAATGCATCTTAAATATAAGAGGTGGTTATTTTGTTTTAACAGTTCACTTTTCATTTATGGTACCTTCAGAAACAACTCTCTTTGTTAGTATAAATAAAAGAGGCAACATTTTTAGTATACTCAGAAACTCAAATTTTATAGGTGTGCTCCCAGTGAGGAGCACTGAAGACTCACCTTGATCTTGCTGTTAAAATATGGTAAGTTTTTCAAGAAGACAGAAGTAAGCTCTTCAGGATAGGCAACCTGAAGAGATTGTCTTGTCCCAAGATAATTAGTGGAGATCACATAGCCCTTGGAGGCTTTTTATACTGGAAACTTGGTGAGGGAGATAATTTGGGAGGAACACAGAAGTGGAGAAATGGTAGTAAGGATCCTAAAAATCTTCCACAACATTGATTTTCTCTGCTTTTTTTGTAAGGCACAGTCAGCGATGTCTTTTCATGGAAAGCCATCGCTGTCAGTTAGTCCTGTATAGGTGTTTTGATTGTTATGTGTCTAGAGTATGGGTAAGTGGGTTCTTTTGCAGCAGGTATCAAAAAGAGGAGCTTAAAGGCTGATTGCAAATATTTTAATGTTACCATGAAACTAAAAGGGAGATTTTACATTTTCTATACTTACTTTATTTATTTTCTGGGGCAGGGTGACTTGGCTGATTCTTTCTTCATTGTGGAATCTGGAGAAGTAAGGATCATAATGACAAGGAAGGTAAACATCCCTAAAACACCAACTTAATTTTTTTTACCATTGTCACTAACTTTGCTTATGAAATCCTGAGTTAAGCAAATCTCTCCTCTCATACTCTTTCTTTCTTTCTCTTTCCTTTTTTACAGGATATTCAGGGTAAACAAGAGATAGAAGAGAATGGAGCAGTAGAAATAGCTCGATGCTCAAGAGGACAATATTTTGGAGAACTTGCTCTTGTTACTAACAAACCACGAGCTGCTTCTGCATTTGCTCTTGGCACTGTCAAGTGTTTAGGTATTATTTAATACTATTTTATATCTAATATAAAATGATACATAACCTATATGGTTGTTTTTATGGTGACTCCAGAATATAAGATTTAATTACATTTACCCAAATAAGGCTGTTTCAGTATATCACCTATTATTGTGCATTACTATTTGCATTATTTATCTGCAGAAATTACTTGCAGTTGATAAACACTATTACACACAATTTCTTCAACATTTCTCTGATCTTATGGAAGTAAAAATTGTTTTAGGGTAGTAGAGATTATTACTGCAAACCAGTTATAACTATCAGATAAATGTCTAATACTCTGCAGAGAGGTGAGGTGTTTCTTTTCTCAGTAGACTGACTCATCGAAGAAATAATTCTGTTAAAAATCCTGTGCCTTTTTATCACCATGACTTAAACTTTTAACAAATTCTTTTGTCTTCATCAGCTGTTAATTTAGTCATTCCATCACACTGTAGTCTCAGGCACAGGAAGAGTGAAGAGTGTAGGAGTTGTGCTCACAGACAACCCTTCACATTCGTTACTTTTCATGGTCTGATGTTTAGCTCCTAATTATGGGAAAACTGTAAATGGCAAAGATAGATTTGGCATTCTTGCATAACAATGTGATGACCAAGCCAGTAACCAAAAAGTTTCTCTGTTTTTTAAAATTCCTAACTCCAAACACACAGAGATGATCAGGTAATAGAGCTCAAAGGTATGACAGATGGGAAAGAACAAGAGGCAGTGGTGAGGAAGAGTGTTATTATCCATTATGGATGAGTAACAAAGATCTCTGGTACTTCCCAAACAGCAGAGATCTTGTACATTTCTCAGGAGACAAGAGATTACAGAGCGGCAGGTTGGAAGTATATGAAGCTTTCTCCCTGGCCTCTTGGCTGAACTATAGAGGATCACATTATGTGATCTGGTAGAGAAAATATTCTGGTTGACTGTGCACTGACTTTGCATGGGAATTACTGTCTTCAACTTTTTGTACATTTGCTGGGAAAAAAATATCTATTACAATCTTTGCTTTGGGTGGAAGCAAGTAAAAAGAGCAAGGAAACAGGCCAAGTTAGAGCCCAAATACAGCCAACAACATCACTAAAGGATGTGGCATTTTGAAATCTTATGAGTCTTAAAACTTTATTTTGTGGAGGAATCCAGGTCCCTTCAGATTTCTTCACCAGCTCTTGGGTAACATAAACGTTACTATGAAAATATTTTCAAAATAAGGAACAGAGAAAGTTCAAATTTATTTATGAAGTTTTAAGACAGCAATGTGTTGGTTGATCTTGGTTTTGCTAAGGTAAGCAGTTCCCTTGTGCAAACAATGTATATGCCTCAGTAGTATCTGTTGTCATTTAAAATCTTACATTGAAATGTCATAAATACCAGGATTAGTGTCAGTAACTGATGAGCACATCACATTCTTTCTCTTTCTCTCCCTTTTTGTCTTAGTTATGGATGTGCAGGCGTTTGAAAGGCTTTTGGGACCTTGTATGGAAATTCTGAAAAGAAACATTGCAAACTATGAAGAGCAGCTAGTTGCTCTCTTTGGAACAAACATGGACATTGCTGATACCAGTGCATGAACTAAACATTGGAGCAACAAGATCTGTTATGAGAATATAGCACAGTAGTGGTTAGTCCACTGAGAAATTGTCTCTCTTCCTATAGATGCCAAGCATTTTCTGTGATTTCTAGAATGGGACGGGGGGGTTTTGGTTGTTTTTGGTTGGGTGGTTCTTCTGTTTTTGTTTTGGTTTGGTTTCTTTTTACTTATAACAGTGGAAATACTAGTAAAGAAAATAGCAATTCAATAAATTGAGGGCTTGGTTTTTAAAAGTGCCAAGAATTGATGGTTCCATCTGATATAAGGATGACGTGTAGTAGCACAGCACTTTTGAAAATCAAGTCCTTTAACACAGCATTTCCTCAAAGAATAGATTAAAAAAACCCCACATGTGATGAACTTGTTAAACCAGCTTCTGTTCTTCAAAAAGGTTACATCTTTTCTGGAAAGACTGTTAGTTTGAATGTGATATGTTGAAAGTATTAGTGCACACAAAGTGTTTATATGTATTAATAAAGAAGATATACAGTAGATATAACTTTTTGACTATTACAGTTGTTATGATTTTATGTTGCATTTATCACAGATGTAGTGAATCACAAGATTAATCATAAGATAAAGCATGACAATGCGTTTTGTGTAACGCTCATGACCCAATCTGATTTTTAACACTTTGTAATTTGTTTTAAAGTCCTCTTTTAATATGTCTTGTTTCAGCACGACATTGTAATATCTTATGCAATTCAGAGGACTTGTATATTTTTGCAATAAACTGCATTTTTTATTAGTTACATGAATTCTGTACATGAGTGAGGACAGCTGACAAATTAACCTTAATGCTTTCAAAACAAAGGCATGGGTCATTGTCATGTTCTACCTAATCATACATAACCTATATTGTTTTTCTTCTCCCTTGTTTTATATTTATGCATTTTGTCTTCTCTATTTATGCTTGTTCTCTAGTTAATTTTTTTTTAGATCTCACCTTTTTATTGTTAAATCTGTTTCAAGTGAAATGATCTCTGTATATCTCTCTTCTTGCAGTCTAATCTTAGTTATCAAAGATCAGAGTCAATTACTGAAGTGATTGATATCAAAAGCCATGCTAAACTAAGCTTGTCCTTAAAATCCTTATCAGGAAGTGCAAAAATATTTTTAAATTGAAAGATCAGTACTTCCAAAGCTTTGCACACATCTGTCATTGTTAAAGCTAACATGTCTTGCTTTCAAAAACCCATAGGTCATCATGAAATAATGTGTTCAGCCATAATAGCATGGGATACCTTCTGAGACTGAGGAGAGAGAATATAATCTTAATTAGGAGCAGAGGGCTCATTGCTTACAAGGGTCTGTGACTGGCAATTTCAGGCACAGTCCAGTTTCAATATTGCTTATTGACCTGTCTGTTGATGTTCATGGAAAGCCAGTGCACGCACTGGCAATGGGCAATTCTGCCAAAATGAGACTGCAAGAGTGGTAGGAAGGCTGCTTGTGCCCCCATTCAAGCACCTGAATTATAACATCTTTCCTTCTTAGATAATGACTTTTCTAATGCCATATATTTGTGTATGTTGATGTAATCATTATGCTACAGTTAGTGACATGTTCTGACAATTTATATAATCATACCTGTATATGAAATTATGATTATATAATATGATAACAATATATAATTTATATCATATAGTATGGTATAAATTATAAGTCAGATTCCTAACAAAATATAATTTGAGCAAAATTTACAAATGTAATTTTTTTTTTACCTAGAAACCTGGTATGAATAATTGCACATATGATAACTTGCCTTTGTACTTTTGATTTATGGAAAAAAGAGAAGCCTGTTATACTAGAAGGAAATATCAGGTAACCAAAATCTACACTCTTGTCATTCTGTATGCTTAATCTCTAAAAGCTACCTATATTTTGCACTGGCTTGATGTGATAAAGAAAAATGCTAGAAATTACTTGTATGGCAGTAAACTACAATCAAGGCCATAAATGCCAGTCATGATATTTTCAATATTGTTGGTTATATTTAAAGTTTCCTTACAATAAACAACACTTTTATATATAAAAATCTATGCTTATTGATATTGTTGTCTTTTAATTCTGTTATCATAAAGTTACAAGTGACCTGTTTATATTCATTTATTTAAAAATTCATAATTCTTAACACTTCCATGCTGACTTTCATAAATGACATGCAGATGCTCTGTCTACTCAAAACAGATGACATGTTGGTGTGGTAGTTGTCATTACTTCATCTGATGATTTGCTTGTAGTTTATAGCTGGGAAAAAGCTGTGGAGTAACAGATTTAGAACAATCAGAGACTTTGGATTTTCTGATTCCTAAAGTACAGCTTCATGTTGCAGCAGTTTTATTGTGTTGCTCTTGGGCACTGGATGATTTCTGGAATTTCCTTTATTGGTAAATTCAGGGGGGGCTTAACCAACAGTAACAAATTAACACTTTTTAAAGTCTCATCCAAATCATTATATCCTTCATCAGTTTACAGCTGGGATTTCTCCTGGATCTCTTCATATGTATGTTTCAAACATGCCAGGCTTCATGTCATAAATGTGGTGAGTGTTCATCCTAAGAATGAAATCATACCAAGTTACTGATTTTTTTTTTACAGACCTTTCAATAAAAGGTAGACAATTCTAATAATTTTAGACAACAGTATGTCAGCTTTACCTTATGAGACTAGCTGTGCCCATGCTGAAGTTCCCTGATGCTTCTGTTATTAAAGATTTTTACTGTCCTTGTTTGTAGTCAGGTCACTGAAGGAAGGGGACTTCGGCAATTACTTGGCCCATACATCTGTGTTTCTCTCCTCTCTCCCCAACCTCACTCATGATTTATAATCTGCAGATGATTTAAACTAATTTGACAGATGCTGAAGTTCTAAATAGGAAAAAAAAAGGAAAAAAATAAAAGCTCCAGTGAGTTTGTTGAAAGTATGCCCCACTGAGTGAGGAGAGAAAATCCTGAAAGAAATCCTGTATGAGAGGAATTCATGGGTTCACATGTTTTACTAACCAGAAGAGAATCCATATGGCAGAAAAAAAATTTTTTATAAATGCCTTAACCATGGGGAAAAAAATCTGATCACAGCCCTGAAGCTGATCACAAGACACAAACCCTGAGGAGAGCAAGATTCCTTGATCCTAGTGCTGATGCCATCACTTTTTAAATGTCAAATGACATTGCGCTCCATGAGATTTAATTCAAATTCATATGAAATAGACACTTCTGGAATCAGTCCCTTATGGATCTCCTGTTTAAGGTCCAGAAGTGACCAACTCTGGAAGTCTTGAGGCAAACCTCTGAAGAGCATTGTGAAACCATTTACAACCTAAACCACTATCACTCCATCTTCCTGCCTCGCGTTGTCTTTTCTATTCATTAAAGACTATTTTGGCCCTTGCTGGAATGGTGGGTTTAGTTTTCTTTTGGTGGTTTGCTTTTGTTTTGCTTGAAATGTTTGGTGCTTTAAGCTTTCTGTGACTCTAGGATAGTTATGTAATCATGGTGCCATTTTGTAGTTCATGGCACACTTGCCATTACAAACGTTGTTCATTCAATATCAAGAGTTCCCAGATGTGCAAAATCAGTATCTTCTGGTCATCCTCCACAGACATTTCTTAGTCTTTTTTTCAGATGCTTATAGCATCTGATAGTGTTTGCTGAAAAAAGTGTTTTGCTGGAAGTCGATTTGCCACAGCATGGACGTTCTTACATATTCTTGCTAAAGATTTTATGTTAGTTTAAAGCTCTTTTTATCCAATCATACATGTGATGATTATAGGTGTGTATTTTTTTTTTCAGTTTCTGAGATACTTTCCAGTGTCTGTAGTTCTCAACTGTTACTGCAGGGAGGAATTACCTCTTAGTATGCTGAGTATATACGGCTCTGTGCATTATTGTCTTGCAAAATTTAGGATCATTTTCAAATCGTTCTGAAAGTTGTATTTCCTTCAGATATATACCAAGGCTGTTTCCAAGTTCTTAATCTACTTTTTGACTCAGAAAGATGCTTAGCAGACTGGACACTCTCACTTCATAGACAAAAGGAAGCTGAATAATCTTGGTAGGGAATGAAAAGCCCAAAGAAAATTAGATTTTAACATTGTCTCTTCCTTCACACCATTTCTGTCTTTCCCTCTAAATGATCTTTCTCCTGGCAGCCAGGTAAAGAGCCAGTGGCAGTAGGGGAATATAAGGCAAGTGGAGTGACTGGCTGGCTCTGTGCTGTGACAGTGACCTGGTTGGCTCGGTAGACACTCTCCCTTCCTCATCCCCTTTGTCTCACCCCTGTCCCTCCTCTGATGGCAAATCAAAATGAGCTGGAGTGCAGTTCTGGCATTGCCATGGCTGTGTGAATGCAATGGGTAGGGTTGTGTTTCTTCCTGAGAACTGGTAGAAGCCTATGTATGTACGGGCAAACAGGAAAAAGACAAAGACCAAACTCTTTGGCATAAAAGAAGCCGCCCAATCAAGAAATCTGACCTTAGGTTATGTTAGGTCATTGTGACAGTGTCTGCTGACTCAGCCTTTTCTTACTGAGGTAAATTAAATTAGAACAGCCTAAAAATAGCATCATGGCATGATAGGAATACTTTGTCCTTTCTTCTTTGAAGGTATTGGATTATTTCAGGTGAGCAGCTATGAAGTTTTGGGAGAAAATAATGCTCTGGGCAGGTCTCTGTGGATGACTAATTTCCTGGCAGCCAAGTGAACCATTGGGACCTGCTTCCTCACATCTCTGAAGATGCTGGAAACTCAGTTCTGATAAATGTCTTATCTAGAAAAATCCATCCAACTTACCAAGAAGCTCTGTATTCTTTTTCTCTTTGTTGCTTTGTCCTTGTCAGGGGTCAGGTGCTGTGACTATCTTAAGCAACTCTAGCTTCACTGTACCATTAGGTTTTAGCTGCATCTGTATGACTGTATCTATCATAGGAAATTTTATGTGCCTGAGACTATTTGCTAGTACTGAGGCTCTGAATGACCAACATTTATACTGTTTTCCAGTATTTCTCTGGGCTCCTATATAAGCTGTCTAGGAGACTTTTTTCCAGCTTTCCATATGGGGTGGCCATACAAAGATGGCCAACCGAGAATAGTCCTTGGCCTATGGTAGTTCCCAAACTCTATCTGAAAATTATTTGTTATTGGCCTGTGCAAAAAATGTGCAAGGGCTGTTCTAAAATGGACCGTATACAGTACAGATGATTGTGTTCCCGTGCCCAGAAACACTTCCTGGCACTTTAATTTACCAACCAGCATAAAGGAATCCTACAGTTCTGTAATCTCTTCTTGACTTGTTTTTCTCTAAGCTTTGAGCTAGGATGGAAGGTTGTTTAATTTATCAGTTTTCTGGACTGTTTTTGTGATATGTGAAGCCTTTATTTTTTTCCTAATACTATTGTAAATTTTTGTCTTGCTCAATCTTTGTAGGTAAAAAAAGTTTAGCTAAAACTGGAATCTGTGCTATAATGACATGAAATAAATTTCTCTTTAGTTCCTGACCTGTCTTGAAAGAGAAAAAAAAAATCTCTGGCCTGTTATTCTGTTTCTCCTCAATCTGAGCCACTGCAGGAGGCAAGTGAAGTTTCTCTTCTAGCACTCAAGAGAAAACATCTTTCCTGGGAGCAACAAATTTTCTGTTCCTATGCTCTTCATTCCCAATAGCATCTTCTGTGAAGAGATTAAGGATATGAAATGTGGAAATGGGATGTCATTAGGAACATGGACAGAGCCAGCCACCATTGCAGCTAGCCACAAATGGCCACTGCAAGAGGGAATGAGTACAAACAGCTCTAGGAGATACACAAGCCATTGTGAGAGGAGAAAACTGATGTGAGAGAATCTGCGGCAAAATGGCTGCAGAACAGAAGCTGCCACATTGGGTAGGAGTAGAAGCTCTGGTGAGCAGGGTTCCTCTGATGTCTGGGGGAGTATTTAGTTAATTACTGAGGGTGGATGTCTGCGTGCTCATGTGAAAGCTCCTGTAGCAGAATTAAAATAATGATATGCTGTATTTCAGAGAGTCAGCAATAACAGCCGTGTCATAAGGGCAGGATTGACTTTCGACAGGAGGGATTAAAAGCGGAGATAGGCACAAACCCAATATATAACATACATTTTACTAATACAATTTTGACTGAAGTATTACTAGTTTTAAAAATCTACTTTGTGGCTTCTTAACTTTGTGGCTGGCAGTTTTAGGAGGTAAATAGCTAAGATGCAAATTAGTCAGTATTTTCTAATTGTAGTCTCTCCTGTTTGTTTTTTACTTCTTGGTAGCCAGCCGTAAAGTGACAATAACTAAGGACTAACACTTCTGAATCTCCCACCTTATTTTCTGCCTCTTACAACAGCAGAAGCAACTGAATCAGCAAAGCCACCAAGAGTGGCTGTGTTACACAGTATTGATTCATTCTCTGAGCACCCATTCATTTAAACATGGAGTAAGGTGAGGTAGGGTTTGTGGAGGGGGAGTAATGATTTAATTAGAGACCAGGCATTCAGAGCAAGGAGTATGGCATTGACATAATCTTAATTCTGAAATTTATGATACATAACTTGCCTTGAGCCAAGTAAGATTTGATGGTTTTGTTTGTCTTGCTGTCATTTACTGCATGGACTACCTGTCCTTTTATTTATTTTTGCTTACATCCTCACTGAGTAAATGTTAACTTACTGTATGCAAAGGGGAGGTATATTTGAAAATAAGAAAGTTTTTACATATCTCTTTAGAATTTCAAAACAGTTCAGACACTCATCTTTACAAGATTTTAATCTCAGTCCTAGGTAGGATTCATATTTTTGTGCTTTCTGGGTATGTCATAGATTCCAGTGTGATATTGGGGCTCTAATTCAGCAATGGTATTTACTTGTCTAGACCTGTGTCTGGAATCTGGGCCAGTGGATGTCAGAGGACTGGGCTTCATACCTAACACCTTACCTAGCATAAGCTTTTGTAGAGAGCAAATAGCTGTGAAGTTATTTTGTTTTACCAAAAAGTACATAGCAGGGTGGAAATGTGTGCCATAAGAAGATTCACATCCCTTAGGCCAACAGACTTCTTCTGAAGCAAGGTGGGACTTGAGACAGGAGTTTGTATCTTCTGTAGCTGCTTGACTGGGCCTCTCTCTCTTCCATCTTCCACACTGTGGCAGAGGGAGCTTTCAGAAGACTACATTGTGAGTTTTACCTTGCAAGTGGCTGTCCCACTGGCACAGAAGCCTGATTGCAGAATGGAGACATCTACATGCCCAGGTCTTCTGCCTCGCCTTGATCTGGCAGTGCAGGGTCTGCACTGAAACTTATTAAAAGCCCACGAAGCTTAGATGTCTCTCCAAAGAGCCTGAAGGCTGTTTAGATGTGTAAGGGACATCAAAAGGGAAGGGGAAGTAACAGAGCCTTCAAATTAATTTTATTGTGGGGTGGTATAAAAAAGATGGTTCCTGGTTTACCGGTTTTCTATTTATTAAAAGAATGTATTTTAGAGAGGGGGTAAAAGCTTTCTTATACAAAGATGTATCAGTTATTCAGAAAAAGCCTGTATTGTAAATATAGGGAAAATGTGAGCTTGTGGGATGTGGGGTAGACATCTGATATTGTAATAGGCTGTCTAGTCACTTAATATTTGAATCTCAGTAGTACTTTTAAGATTATTTTCCTCAAGGCACTTGTTTAAATAACTCATGTTTTCAAATTGGGAAAATGATCAGTACAGGGTTGGTTTGTTTGGTCATTAAGCACAGAAGATTTTGAGTTAAATTCCACGGCATTGGCTTTTCTACTTTCTTTTGAAGCTAAGCTTGCTTACAAAGAGTAATAGTTTCCAGTTCACACTGCAGCAGATACTTTTCAGAGTAATGTCTCTCTTCAAACAGTGCCTACAGACGGCAGTGACTTTACTAACAGGCACACTACTACTTCATGGAAAAGGCAAATCTTAACTTGATGTGGCAACGACATCTGCAGACTGAGTGTGTTTTGATGGAAAGTACAATTTTGGCATAATTTTCTTTTTTTCTTTTTAACTGTGTTACCCATGTAGGCCTGTGGGAACAACAATCCAGCATTCCCTCTAGTGGTCACTAACCAAACAGGGAACCATTTCTGTTTAACTTGTGTTTTGTTTGGTTTTTTTTTTCTAATTTTCTCGCACAGCTATGTTAGCATGCCTAAAAGGCAGAACAGTTGCAGATACCAATTACATCAAAGGCTCTGAGACAGGATTTAGGACACGCTCTCATTACTGGAACGATGGTGACAACAGGATAAGAAATGCTTTACTTGGAAAAATCTCAACAGTTGCGAAATACTGTAACTGTCCATGAGTTCTAAAATATTATCGACTGTTTCTGAATTGTGTGTGTACTTGCGTTGCATCACATCATGCGTTTGAATTAATCTATTTTGTGACGAAGATGTGGTCTCGGTAAGTCTTGTCTCTCGTCTCCCAGAGTTACCAGGTAAGTGGGAAAATGTCTAAATAGTAATGTTTAACCAAACCACGCCGTTATTTTGGCAGTAAATGTATGAGACTGTCTGGGAGACGCTACAGGACCGATAAACCTGCATGGACTTAACTCCCCCCAACCCCCCAGATGATATTTTGGGCCTAAGCTCCCACCAGTGTCTTTTCAATGAAAGCCAGGCGAGGCACGAGGCCGGAGCGGAGGCCGAGCGCAGCTGCTGACTCACTGCCTGACCTTTGGCAACCTCCTTTGCCCTCCGCGCCGCAGCCGTGACTCGGGCCCAGCGCGGGCCCGTTCCGCGGAGCGCGGCCGGGGCGAGCCGGGCCGGGGCCGTGCGGGGCGGGGGCGGCGGGGGGCGCGGGCGGGCAGCGGCAGGGCCGGTACACGTGTCCGCGCCGCTTGTTTACTATCGCCGCGCCGCGCGGGGAATCCTGGGGGCTGTCGTCTTATCGCGGACCCGTGGGCAGGCTCGGGCGGCGGCCGCGACTACAGCTCCCAGAATGCTTCTGCGCGCGTCGACAAAGACATCGGCCAATCGGGGTGCCTCCTGGGGGTGATTGATGTGCGGCACTGTGCAATCCGCTGTGCAGGAGAGTCAAAACATGCCCGCCCTCCGGGAGGAGTCCTGACAGGCAAGCCAGGCAGCCAATAGAAAATGGTTGCGAATTGAGCAACATCGCCTCTGGCCACTCAGCGCTCGAGCGGCGCCTGGCGGGGGCGGGACCCGCCGAGGGGACGGGGCGGGGGGGGCAGCCGAGGGGAGCTCGGTAATGGCGACGGGTTCGGTAAGTGCTACAAAGTTTCGAGCTGCCACTTCTGGGGGCTGCGAGGCTCCGACGGGGGACGTGAGGGGTCCGAGAGGTCGGAGGGGAAGGGTAGCGGGCGCAGGCCGGGTCGAGGAGGCTGCTGGGTCCGAGCTTTTGACGGCGACGGGAAGCTCGGACATTGTTTACTGTAAACCTTCCCTGACCGGCCCGGCGGAGCCGCCACCGTCCCGCGCCGCTGGGTTGAAACTCCTGGGGTGCGCCGACCCCCTTTGTGCCCCTTCAAACCACAAAAACAAGCGAAATACGGGGGGTGTCCCCCCCTTGTTTTCCCCGGGGAGTGGCTGCCCGCCCCGGTATGTCAGAGGGACGGCGCCGTGCCCGCTGCGGGGGCAGGGGCCGTGCGGGATGGGCAGTGTTTGGGGTGCCCGTGGGTGCGGGTGAGCCCCGCGGGGGGAGCGGCGGCGCGGTGCGGGGGCAGCCCCCCCGGCCGGTGTTACGCAGTTCGAATGAATGGGACCGAGCGCGCCTGCGCCGTGCGGCCGCGGGTGTAAACAAGGTCACGTGACGGGCGGGGGGGGTGAGGCCCTGCGGGTGTTTGTGAGGGGCTGGAGGGGGAGCTCCTCCCGGTGCTCCGGTGTTTGTGAGGGGCTGGAGGGGGAGCTCCTCCCGGTGCTCCGGTGTTTGTGAGGGGCTGTTTGTGGGGGGCAGCTCCTCCCGGCGCTCCAGTGTTTGTGAGGGGCTGGGGGGAAGCTCCTCCCGGTGCTCCGGTGTTTGTGAGGGGCTGTGTGGGGGGGGCAGCTCCTCCCGGCGCTCCAGTGTTTGTGAGGGGCTGTTTGTGTGTGGGGGTGAGCTCCTCCCGGTGCTCCGCTGCCGCGGTGTTTGTGAGGGGCTGTTTGTGTTGGAGGAGCTCCTCCCGGTGCTCCGCCGCCGCCGAGCCGCCCCGGGAGCTCCGTCCTCCTGGGCCCACAGCGGGGCTGGTGGTGCGGGGGGAGCGCGGCCCGCCGTGCGTCAGCGAACAGGCTGCCCGGGCTTCGAAAACATGGTGAATCACGCTCTGCCTCGGCTGCGCGCTCTGGCACGGCCGGCATGTGGAGCGAGGATCCCTGATCAAAGCAGCTGCGCCAGGAAAAGTCCCTGGTGTAGATCCAGTCTTGCCAGTATGTTGTGTTTTGCTTGGAGAAGCTGTTCTCGAAATTAAACTCCGTCCAGCTTATTGCTCAGGCGTAGACCTGGCCTGAAACTTCTTCAGTAGGTTGGGAGAAGAAAGGCGAATAGCAGAAGGAAAAAAACCACGGGAAGCCTTTCCACCCAGGCATTCCTGCACAGTGCGGTTTGGCTGGATGCTGCCCAGTTCCTGCTGAACCCCTTTTCAGCCGCAGTCTTTATTTACTTTACTCCCAAATTTATTTTTGACGCTCAAAAATAGATATGGTTCAATTAATAAGGTCTTTGTTAATAATGCTATTTGTTTTAGCATGACAGACAAGTTAACTTACTTTAAGGCACAAAATAATGATTTCATCTAGCTTTCAGAGACAACTGCAGTCATTACAGTGCTGTGAAGCATGTTTCTAGACAATATCTGATGCAACAGATTTTCAACATAAAGTTGAATGCTAAAAAATCTTTACAAGGTAATTAGTGACTAATCCCCTTCATGTTCCAAACCATTGAAAGGCTGAGGAGAAGAGAAAGATGTCCAAAGCAGGCTTTAATCAAGTAGAATAAAAAAAAAAAAAAAAAATGAAAAGGAGAGTTGGGCACTTTGTTTTTCTTTGTAATTATCTTTCAATTTCTTTGTAATTCATTTGTTAGTGGATTTTTTGGCTTTTGTACACAGATGGCTTTGGTTTAGAGAAATTCATGTGTCTTGGAGGAATAATTCATTTCTCAAGCAAGTATCTTTCTTGTCAGACTAGCATTTTGTAGTTGTACCTTATCTCTGACCTTCAGAGTGTTGGGATACCAGGACATGTACTTTCAAGTCTTGACACCTGGCAGGAAGGAAGGAGAATGTAACATTCTAGAAATAAGTTTGCTTCTTCATTGTGGCAGGAAAATGGGAAAGGAAGAGAGGAAAAGAAAAAGGAGAAAAAAAAGGGCAGAAGGGAGGAAAGGAGAGGTGTAGATAAGCCAGAAAAACAAGGAGTGGCTTTTCAGAGTTGATTAGTTGGAGATAATCTTCAAGGTCCTGACCTGTACTACTGAGGTCTGATTTTTCTGTTCAGAAATAACTGAGCTCTCTGCTCTTGTGGCATTCTGTAATTTTACTGTTCCTCCTGTGTGACAGGGTTGCGTTAAAGATGTTTCTTGGAGGAGAAAATCACATCACTGATAGTTTGAGTTGTATATTCTCATTTCTGTGACCTTTCTTCTCTACCTTAAAATCAGAATAAGCTGATGTAGCTTTGTAGTAGTGCCATTTGAGTAGAATAAAACATCTTTTTATGTCTAGCATGCAATTTTATTTAGGTTTTGCATATATTTGAAAGATTAGCAGATCAGAAGGTTAGAAATTTTGCAGTCAAAACCATCCTGGACATGATCCTGTGCAACCTGCAGTAGGTAAACCTACTTGAGCAGTAGAGGGGGTTGGACTAGATGACCTCCAGAGGTCCCTTCCAACCCAATCACTCTACAATACGAAAATATTAGACTGTTTTTAGCTATTGTTGGTATTTCTTTAATGTAGCTTACTTAGTGGACATGCATATGGTAGACTTTTCAAGTTTTCTTTCTTACTAAGCTGTGTTTCTTGCTCTTTTGTGAGGGAACTCATGATTACTTTTTCAAGGACACTTCATTAAAGTACAAAGTAATCACGTTATGGTAGCTTTAATTCATCCTCATCTGAAAAAAACCAGTAGATAACCAAATTACTAAAGATTGGGTAACGTTTGCCAGCTTTTAGAAGCAGTGGTTTTGTAGAATAAGCACACAGTTCTCTGCTGAAGATAATTTAAAACAGCAGGCTTGGTATAAATGTTACAGTACTGGGATTTGGGGAAATGAAACTGCGTTGAAATCTCCGAGTAGAGGCTTTATCTTTCCATTTGCAACACAGCTAAGGACGTTAGGAGTCCAGTGTGTTTGAGGCTGTTCCTGGAGGCAGGAACTGGGAAGAGCAGTGGAAAAGGCTTCTGCAGAGACGCCAGTACTGAAAGGGCAACTGGTGCTGATGCCAAATGGCAGAGGAGACCTGATCTCACAAGGTTGAGGACAGCATTTTTGCTTTGATCTTTGTTTTCCAGGCCTGTTCCCAGGTTCCTCAAGTCCCTGGGTGTAGCAACATGCCTCTGACAGAGCAAGGTGCTTCTTTGTCTGTGGTAAAAGTGGAGCAAGTGAGGGGCAGGCCAGTTCTGTGAGGCAGCCACACACGAGGCAGTGGGACCAGATGGGATCCTTCCAGGCCAGTGTCAGTCATGGGTCACAGAATGTTTTGGGTTTGAAGGGACCTTAAAGGTCATCTGGTTCCAAGCCCCCTGCCATGGGCAGGGATGCATTGTGAGGATGGTCTCCAACAGATAGTGGATTTGGTGGCAGGATGGCTCCCAATAATTGGAAGAAAGAAAATGTCGCACCAGGCTTCAAGGAGGAGTATGTGGGGAAACTAGAGGCTGGTCAGCCTTACCTTAGCCCTCAGGAATGTTATGGGGCAAATTCTGACAGCCATGTCCACCCACTTCATAAGGCAAGAAGTTGTCTGGGAATAGCCAGGACAGATTAGCCAAAGTCAAATCTTGTCTGACCCATCTGATTGCCTTTTGTGATGGGCTTAGGTTACCATGTGAATATTGTCTATCTTGGCTCAAGTGGTGGTTGAGGAGATGACTCCAGACTGTGGGAGGCAGTGGTCACAGGCTGTGGAAAGGGAAGTTCCACATAAGTTCTGCATAAGGAACAGCTTCTTTACAGCAAGAGTGGTCACTGGAACAGGTTCTTGGGAAGTGCCAGGGAGTCTCTGTCCTTCAAGATACTAGAAACTCAAGTGGCCAGGGTCCCAGGTGGCCTCTTGGCTTCAGAGTTGGCTTTGCTTTCTGCAAGGATTGTACAAGAAGATCATGTCCAGACACCCCTAAAATATGCTGTGATACTCAACAGATTAAGGAGGATTTAGGGCTCTGGTAATGAAGTAGTGTATCAGATGCAACTTCAAACAGTTCATGTGTATACAAATTTCTAACCTCTTTCTTTCTGAAGTCAGATACTTTGGAGCATCCTACCATGGTGTGGGAAGTGAAGACAAATCAAATGCCTAATGCAGTTCAGAAACTCCTTCTGGTAGTGGACAAGAGAACTTCAGGGATGAATGAGTCACTGGAGTTGCTGAAGTGTAATGAAAACCTGCCCTCTTCTCCTGGATATGCATCCTGTGATGAACACATGGAACTTGGTAAATAACATGACTTCTTCAGAAGAAGATGAATTCTGAAGTTTGTTGTAGATTGCCATTACTGAAATTACCGGAAGCTGACTGAATGAGATTGATTATTTTTAACTTCAGTTAAAAGTAGGGCAGGGAATTGTGACATCTGAAGGTCTTACTTTGCAGTCACTTTTCCCTTTAACCCATTTCTACTTCTGACACAGTGGTGTGTTGACTCAAATGTGTTCTTGAACTCAGAACCACAAATTTCTGCTTCTAATCCCCAGAGGAGGGTTGTTTTGGCCCAAGAAAAACAAACAGAAAGCTCAAGAGCTCCTCCTAAAGGGAAATTATGTTGCTTTAGATCTGCAAATAAAGATACTGGAATAGAGGAACATTACTTCAGTTCTTACGTACTGGAGAAAAACAGCATATACATTAGAAAGTGTAGATATAATCAGTGAAGTATTAACATATTTAATTGAAGTTATGAAGTGATTAAGAATAATGATACTTAGTTACATGACAGCATATAGCACAGACTTCTCTTAACAAGCTGGACTCTTTTCTGCTATTTTGTATGGGATATGAAAGGTGTATATTATTTATAGGAATTCACCCCTACCAAGCTGTATACCCAGCTTTCATGATTTCTGAGTTATTTAACTTCAGTTCCCTGGGGGAAACATTTTATCTTGAACATGGTCTGATGTTGAATTTTTTTAGTGTCACACCTTCAAGGATAGATTTAGTTGTCTTTTGTGGAATGTTTTAGTATTTTAGTGAAGCATGTTGCTACTTTTGAATAATTCTGCAGTACAGTTCTGTGTAAACTGGTCAATATAGTAAAAACTTTTAAATCAGAACTACATTTTTATCTAGTTACCTAATTTTTTATTAAATTTCTTGTGTGAATGTATAATCGGTTAGAGATATTACTATTTCTGTGGTCATTTTTATGAATAGGGTTTGTGAAATGTTGGTAGTTGTAATATGAGAAGATAAAATTACTTTATTGTGGTTCCTTTTTTATTTTAATTTGCAAGATTTGGTGTCAACTAGAATTGAATATAATTATGGTTATTTGTGCGTTTGTTTGTAGATGACCTTCCTGAACTACAGGCTGTGCAGACAGATTCTACTCCACCTGCACTTTTTCAGCTTGGTGCTGATGTTTCACATCAGGAATGTTCAAGGCCTTCATGGAGCCAACATACCTCAAACAGCAATCCAGAAAATGCTTATTCTTGTGAGAATGGGGTGAACTGGTTGACAGAATTAGCAAATATAGCCACAAGTCCTCAGAGTCCTTTGATGCAGTGTGCTTTTTATAAGAGGTACTGACACTCATTTCAATTTTGAACTATAGAGATTTATAATATTGTCTCCAGAAACACTCCTTCACTCTTTACACCCTCGGACTTTGAACTGGAGCAGTATTTTTTGATCTTTCTATTTGTTCTTTGAAACTATGCACAGAACTTGTTTCAGCCTGGTGCAAAAGCTGCTTAGTTTCCAGCC
This sequence comes from Entomyzon cyanotis, assembly GCA_024500445.1. Lineage (NCBI taxonomy): Eukaryota > Metazoa > Chordata > Aves > Passeriformes > Meliphagidae > Entomyzon > Entomyzon cyanotis. The sequence continues at coordinate 44,122,918 of JAKEPQ010001018.1, read as the reverse complement.
ATGAATGACATAGGATGATATAAAGACATTGCCTATCCATAGCAGACTCAGAAACTATGGACATTTACCTCATGTGAAGCAGCAGATAAAAATTAAGAGGAATTTGTTAAGTTAAATTCTTAAAGCTTTCTTGTGCACAGACTTCATATTTTTATTTTTTTTAAACAGCTAGTTGGAAATCTAATGCAGTGTGTATTTTAGTGATAACTGTCTCAGGTTTGTGATTGTAAATTCTGTAAGGTTGTGAGCAGCAAGTGTGGGGTCTTGGAAATTTCTGGGCTTCACTTTTTATGGTACAGCTTTTCTTAGGTTTATAATCAGAAAATGAAATGTAGCACTGTTAATAGTAATGCAGTTGAGATTTAATTATTTGCACAGAGCAGGTGTCTTTATATTCTCTTAAGAATGGGATATTTGCTTCAAGATACTTATAAAAACTTCAGCATTGTGATAAGGAGATGCCACTGTGGAAGTAATATTGTTATTTGGGTGCTATATAGAACCTATGCAGGAGTTATGCTAAACGTTCTCTTTGCCTGAGCTTGCGCCCTTTAATCATCCCGTTGGATTAGTGGTGTGTGGGAGGTTTATTTGGTATCTACCTCATACAAACAGAAATATTTGTAATAGAAGCATTTTAGAGTAACAAGAGGCAAAGTCTTATGTTGTCTTAATCTGAGATATTTTAAAATATGTTTCTATTGTAGATCATCTCCTGTTCACATAATAGCAACAAGCAAAAGTTTACATTCCTATGCACGTCCTCCACCGGGATCTTCAAACATTGATCCTAACTTCTCCAAGAATGATGTGGATGAAACACCAGTTAGACATGAAAGGGTGAGTTGTTGTGAAACATTTTAAAATAAAGATGTATGAGTAATGGGTTAAGTTTTTTTGAAAAGGGAAACTAGTTAAAAAAACCCCCATCTGTTTAGTGTTAAAAATATTTCTATTTAAGCTAGATTTTCTGTTACTTTTCTTTTTACCACACAGGGTAGGCTTGTAGTGCTACTTCATAGAGTTCACATTTTTTGTGATGAGATCACTTTCTAAGAAAGCTCTGCTTCTATTGTAATTTATTCTATAGGAAGCTTTAAAAAGCTATATTAACTTGTTTGATGCCTCAAAAGGAAATATGGATCCCTCTCCTTTGAGATGCACAAAACCTTTCAGTCCTGTGTCTCCTTTTTCCATGTATTAATTTTATCTGAAATTTGTCTGGTTCACAACACTGAATTTTCCCCAGTGATTTATCTCCAACTGCCTTGAGTCTACAGCTTTCCAGCAATTGGACCATAATGTGCTTTGAGTGATTCTGTGGATGACCAAGGAATGATGAGGTGTAAAATGCTTACATATGAGCATAAAATAATCCATAGGTGTGAAATGAATCTCAGAGAATGAAACCCAAAAATGTCAGGTTGTGTCTCAGAGAAGGAGATGAAAATGTTCCATTCACATTTACGGCATTCCTTTAGTCTTCATGTTATATTCCTATTAGTATTTAAAGCAAAATGATGCCACAAGTGCCAATTAGAGACTATCTTAAGACATATAAGACCAGCCCTAAAATCTTCTGCAGTAAAATATCAACATCACTTTGCTTTTTTTAATAGGCGAATAGTGAATCAGAATCTGGCATTTTCTGCATGTCATCACTTTCAGATGATGATGATTTAGGATGGTGCCATTCCTGGCCCTCAACTGTTTGGCATTGTTTTCTAAAAGGTAAAATAACATGTATTATGAAATAAGTATTTGTTTTATCTTGTCTTCTTCTTCTTCTTCTTCTTCTTTTTTTTTTATTGGTAACACAGATTTTTTAACCTAACACTAACTTTATTTTTCCTTGAAAAAATCTGTTAGGCTCTCGTTTGTGCTTTCATAAGGGACGCAATAAAGAGTGGCAAGATGTTGAAGAGTTTGCAAGATCTGAAAGCTGTGGAAAAGAGGAAAATCTTCCAGTCAGTCCTTACAAGGTAGCTGTTAGTTGTAATAAATTCATTGTAATACCTGCAGCAAACACTTAATTTCTTACGTTAACCCTCTGCCTTAAAATACTCAGGAAGACAGGTTGACCTTAATGTTGTTTAGAGCTGATCATTGTGCTATTTGAGTATCTCACTGTAAAGCGCTTGAACTGAATTAATTTATGTATGTTACATAATCTTTATTAATTTCTAGCAAGATAGAAATGCCAATTAGAATATTGGTATTTTTTAATACCGTATTAAAGTATATATATGAAGTATATATATAAAGATGAGTATACACCTATAGTATACACAGGCATACGCTTTTCTCGGGGGAAATTTTTTGAACTGTATGTGTGTTAACAGGACTATGGTTCCAATGGCTTGAAGTTGATTTCTCATGAAGAATGCATTTCCTGTGGTGAGTCAGTGCTGAAGCTGACTTTTGATCCTGGCACAGTGGAGGATGGCTTGCTTACCGTAGAATGCAGACTCGATCATCCATTTTATGTTAAAAATAAAGGTATAAAGTACCACAAGTACACTTGGTTGTTTATTAAAATATTCTCAGAAGGTGATTGCAGATTTTGTTGGCATCCCACACTGTTCAAGAAAGTGATAAAAGTTGTGGTGTAGAAACAATTTACTGTCTTTGTAAAGAAACCCAGAATATGAACAAACAAAACTGTAAAGCCATAAAGCACCAGGAAGACTGCCTATCTCTTAAGGAAAGATTTGATTGAGTATGTAAATAGAGCTCAGGAAAGCAAAAAAACTGGGGTGGGGGGAGGGGGGGAGAGGAAAACTGCAAATGAGCGAAGTTTTTCTCACTTGCTAAACATGAAACTTCTGATGGTAAAAGTTTCCAGGTTTTGATTCCTTTTTTGCTAGAATGAGATTTTATTTGAGATAAAAATAAACTGTTTGCAGTAAGAATTCCCTAAGTAAGTGTTTCTGATTTTTCTTTTGGGTGAAAGAAACTACATCAGAACATTTTTATAAAATTATGTAATTTTGAGATATAGGGTTGCTCCAATGAAGAACTGGAGAGATTGTCTGGCCGTTTGTCTAATTTAACTCTTTACCACTTCAGGTTGGTCATCTTTTTATCCAAGCTTGACTGTGGTACAGCATGGCATTCCATGCTGTGAAATGCATCTTGGAGATCTGTGTCTACCTCCTGGACACCCTGATGCCATTAACTTTGATGATTCAGGTGTTTTTGATACATTTAAAAGGTAATTTTTGGATAAAGTGGCTTCAGTGGTTCTTGTATTTAATGAGTAGGCACCTTAAGTCTAGAAGAATTTGAAGTACTATGCAGAAGAAAGAATAGTTTTGGTAATACAAGATAAATGGTAGGGAAAAATGAATACTCAGTACTAGGAAAACTGTAATTACATGCTCTACGAAATTGCAAAGTAGTGCCTTGGAGTGAAATACCTTTTTAGTCTCTTTTTATGATAGTTTAAGACAGTTCAGATAAAACAGTAAAAATGTATATATTGTCTTTATAAATTCTTCAAGTAAAGTGGATTATGTTTGAAAAACCTAGTATAGTTTTCTGACAATAGTATGTCTGCAAGCTGTTATCTGATGCTTCATGTGCAGCAATATGTCTGAATTATCTGAGCAGTTTCTTAGTGGTAAACGCATGTGCAATGGCTTTAGAATACAGTATGTTCATAATTAGTTATTATTTTTGTGTATTCTGACTTTTGGGATTCTTTTATGTTATATCAAACGTACCTAACTTCAGAGTTTGATTAACTTCAGGGTTTGCCTAAGTTAGAACTTCAACCAGCTAGACCTTAACCTTCAGAGGTCCTTCGCAACATAAATTACTTTTAAGATTCTAAGGAAATAATAAAGATTTTTCCATACTATTTTGAGATTTTAAGGTGTAGTAAAATCTATCTTTTCCTATGATGTTAGTGCCTTTTTAGCATAATCCAGTTTTAGCATAATCCAGTTTTTTTTTAATTTTAGCTTAATCCAGTTGCTTTTGGTTTTTTTACAGTAGAAAAAAGGGAATTTAAGATGCTATTTTCAGTTGAAGCCCTGGGAGCTCTTGTATGATTTCAGTCTGGCACAGGGAGCGAGTTCAGATTGTTTGGCTTTACTTTTTTGTTGTCTGGGCTTTTTTGTCTTATTAACTCCTATTCTGAGCTGCATACTTTGAGAGCTGTTGGAATCATTGTAGCTACATCTCAGTGAAAAATCTGGATTTCTGGCTCCTTATTAATTTGCAGCCCAGCTGAATAATGCCTTGTTCTTCAAATTCCTTGTCTTTCTGGGCAGAAGGGAGTGACTGAGAAAGGAGCATGCAGCAGCTGCAGCTGTGATAACAGGACACAATAATTAAAAATAAAATCCTGTTGCTGTTATGGGAAGGAGATTACAAATGGGAAGGGTGCTGGCCTGTTGTCGAACAGAGAGGTCGTTTCTCCTTATCTTGCGACAGCCTGCAAGATGGTCAGCATTATCCCTTCTTTGCTGCTTTGTGCTTTTCTGAGGGATGTTGGAGGCCACTCATCAGGCTCTACTCTTCCTTGTGGTTCTGTCCCACAAAAGGAGCTACCTTTGCAAATGGGGGCTGGACTGGCACATGCAGCATTTCCTTGCTAGTACTTCTACTTGTGTTTGGAAAAAAGCTCTTCAAAACCCTTATTTTGGCCATAAATCATGCCACTATAGCCACATTGAGCAGTGGGTAAGACGAGCCTTAGCATATATACGTTTTTATCTTATCTCGTGGTGATAACTTAGTGGTTTAGATTTATGATTGAGTAGCAACTTTCCAAGAGTGTTTGCCCCATACAGCATACTAAAAACAGCATAGCCTGTGGATGTCACCCGGAGATGGTGGCAGTCTGTGGAGTTAAACTACTTCTTTCGTGGTTAGAAGTTAATTGTAGTTGTTGGTCAGCTAAAAATTGTAAGATCTTATCGTATTTAGAGGTCTGAATTTTATGGAAACAAGTCACCTAAGCTGTTCAAATACCTTGAGAAGGAATGTCACGGTTTTGTCACTAGAGGGCAGGCGTTTGTCAGCACTTCATCAAATAGCGCGACATCATCGGGCTCTGAGGAAGGTTTTAACCTCACTGGAAGGTTTGTGTGTAAAATAGGATGTATTCAACTGCCTAGAGAAGTTATTTGTACAGTAGTGAATATAACATAATTTATTTTAATATAGTGGTTTCATATTTGCCCTTAATGTATATTCGCAAGTGAAATTATTGCTTATTCTTCCCCTTCTGTATTTGACATTCACTGATCAGGTTTGATTTACAGTAAGGACAGAAGCAGAAAGAAAGAAGTGTGTTTAAAAAGAGAATGAAATTTTAAGACACTGTATAGTGCACTGATATACAGCTGAGGAGTTCAAAGTACGCAGCAGAACATGTAATGTTGCAGTCTGCCGTCACATTGAAGAAAATACTAACTTACCTGCCAAAGTCTTGTTGTAGTTTGTTTTTCACACTGATATCTGCATCAAGCCCAAATCATTACATCGCACAAAAGAGACCAAAAATACCGTAAATGTAGTACAATTGAAGAGTGAACAGATATTTAGGGATTTTAAATGACAATTACTCAATGGCTTTATAATGTGTCTTTTCCTTGCAGTTACGATTTTACCCCGATGGACTCCTCTGCAGTGTATGTGCTCAGCAGCATGGCTCGCCAGCGTCGCGCTTCGCTGTCCTGTGGGGGATCAAACAATCAAGATGCTGAGAGATCAGAATGCAGTAGTAAAAACTGTTCCTCTGCTGCATCGTCACATCTTCCCTCCAATCCTTTGTACAGCAAAGCTGGCAAAAGCCACAGCTCAGGGACTGCAAGTACTGTGAGTGCCACTTCTCCAAACAAGTGCAAAAGACCAATGAATGCCTTCATGCTTTTTGCCAAAAAATACAGAGTTGAATACACCCAGATGTATCCAGGGAAAGACAACAGGTAATGATACAAACTGTAGTTTTGCTGTTACTGTTGAGTTAGCAGAATATCTGTGTCACACCTTTAGATTTAAGTAGCGTAAATTTTGCATTTGAAATAAAATGTGTGTGGAGTTTTAAGAACAAGTTTTGAAAGATGTTAATATAAAGGGTAATTTATGGGTGGACTGTGAATGTTTACAGTACTCAGTTAACTTGATATAAGGCATTTTTGGCAAACTTACCTTCTGAGAAAACATTTGGGTAAAGCAACTGATATATGTATATGTGTGCACCAACAGAGGCACAAATACAGAACAGTCTTTGTTTACAGTGATGAGGTGCTCTGCTTGTGTGCTGTAATGGAAAAAACGGAGTTTCTGGTTCTTCTAATTAAGTCTTGACATATTACTGCAAATTGGTCATGAAGTTACAAGCATTTGTTTCCAGTCTGTATATCCTGTTGAAGAACGGAGTACTAATAATTAGAATATCTCAAAGATCATAATCCAGACAGTACATTGCCAAATTTTGCTTGCCCTAAAGGCATTCCACAGTCTGCTGAAACTTGCAGGACGAGTTGTGTGACTGTGTTTGGGGAATGGGTCTTTGTCAGCTTGTTCTTTTGTTTTTAATCTCTAACACATTTACTTCTAAACATTTTTTCATGAAGATTTCCATTACATATGTTTTAAGTAATATTTGGTGCTAGTTGTGCATATGTAAATAGAAACTAAAACACATGAACATGGATTGATCTTAGAATCAGATTTTTTAATGTATGTAATTTTATGAAAGCTGTTACTGTAAAAACTGCGTTGTGGCATAAAAATTCTAGAACTAAATCTGGTAAAAATTTAAGTTGACAGGGTTTTGAAAGGGTTTTTACTATTTTATAATGTCTTAATAAGGAAGCTGTAACTGGTGTTGAGATACAAAATCCTGCCAGACAAATCCCAGCCGATCCTGTATGTCCTGACAATGATGTTCTGTAATGTTTATAGTAAGTTCAGTGAAGCACATCTGTTGCCTTCACAGTCATTGCAACTATCAGTGAGAAATACAACAGAATGTCAGCCAGGAAAGTTTATGATGGTTATATATTTAATTGAAAATGCTGATTTCAAATGTTTGCTGTGAAATGGAGCTGCGGCTGCATGGATGTGAAAATGAGCTGAATATTTCAGTGAGTAGGTTTACCTTGAAGGAAAAGTGATGACAAAGTTACTAGTAAGCTTCAGAATGCACTGCTCACTGTCCTGCTTGGAAGGCAGTGCATTTGGGTGCAGTTTCATGGCATCCATAAAACACAGGATGGCAGAAATAGCATTAATGATAATTGATACAGGCATTCATTCAGCTGTCACTCAGGTGTTGCTGAAGCGTTCATTAATTTAGCTGTTGGGAGGCAACTCTCGTGTTTTTTTAATGTAAGTTTGTGTCATTTTCAGATTACTGTGTAGGTCTTATAACATAGTAGCCGCTGCTGTACAGTGCAGGTTTTACATTTGCTGCAGTTATTTCCTTACGGGAATAAGGACAGAACTTGAGGTACTCTGAGTTTAATGGTCTATTTTGAGACAAAGCAGCTCAAGGCATGTCAGCAAGACAGTGAGCTTGTAAACATTCAAAGCATCAGTCAAGAGTCACACGATACTTTAAACTACTGTGGTCTGCAAGGCTGTGTTTGAAAAGCTTGTGTTAGGGCTGCACTTGTTTATTTTCTAGATGCTCATCACTGTAACACTGTAACCGTAGTTGGACTTGGTTGTGTGTTCAGAAGTTCTTTAATTCGAGTAGTGGACCTTCTAGAGATGAGGAAAATCATATTTTTGTTTTGAAATGAAAAGATTTCGTGGTGTATTTTTATTTGGAAAGGCAATGGCTTTTTCAGCAGACGGGCTTTCTCTGCATCACCGTGTTCTTTCCAAAGGGTGTGAGTGATCCAGTACAAGCTGGTGACCCGGAGCAGACTGGTTTCTGGTGATATGCCTCTGGATACTGTCAAAACATGAAAAATCTGCTAATTAAACTCGGCCTGTTTACTTCTGATGACAGACCAAAGATACTGGTTCTCAGTTTGGACAGAAAACCAGAAATTCCATTCCCAAAGAGACAGGCTGTGTGAATGGGTTTGATGGTGATGAGATCTGGTGTCCCCTTCAGTTTGCTCTAAGGAGTCACCAAAGCACATGACAGCACAGGCCTAATGGCTGTCTGGGCAGTTTGGAATGTGGTCTCTGAGTGCTCTGCAGGTTGTGGAAGCCTGAACAACACCACATGGCCTTGCAGTATTCTAATCCATTTTTTTGCTGTGGTGCAGAAAAGCCTTCAGAATTGCTCTATAATGTGGTGCCATATTATCTTTGCTGCCAGCAAGGAACTTACTAATAGGAGAAAGAAAAGGACTGAAAGAAAAGGTGTGTCCACCTTCTTCTTAGAGCTAGTCACAGAACTCTTATTGCTGTAATCTGAAGCCAAAGTGTACAAACTACTTGGTAGCTTTAACTCTCATTGATAGAAGAGCTGTTGTTTAGAGATTTTCATTCAGCTAAAGGATGGAGTTAAAGCTTTAATGGGATTTTGATCCAACATTTGGGAGCGCAGTTAAGCAATATGGCAGGATAATACTGGGAAATGTTGTCAAAAGACCCAGAGTTTATAAGGAAAGGAATTAATTCAGCTTCTGGAAGTGGTGAGAGATCTGTTAGAACAAATGGTTCCCTTTGCACAGGAATGGGAACTTACCAGGATGTTTCATCCAGGATGGATTAAAGGTGGAGAAAACTACAGATATTGATTAAATAGGCATGGGGACTTGCAGTTAATCAAATATTTGGCTGAGGTCATATTCAGTTCGTTGCGCTAATTATTAGAGAACATATTTTCAGCAAATCTGTCATATGATCTTCTAGTATGAAAGTAGAGCAAAACAAATGAGAGTTACCATTTGGTGGTGGTTTTTTTAACATCTCTATTTTGCTGGTTTATGCCAGTTGCTGTGTATTCAACTGTACACCCTTTGAAATGTTAAAATGTGCACTGACCCATGCTCAGCTAACACAGAAGTCTCAGCTGTTTAACTATTAAAAGAACTATAAGATAATCACAAATATGAATATTAAAAAAATTAAGATACAGTTGTTTTCTTCCTTATGTGTTATCTCCACATTTAACTCACATCTTCTTTAAGGAGCTCAGATAAAAAACAACAACAAAAAAAAAAAAAAAAAAATCAGGGTATTTCTTAGCACTGTCCTGACTGTACTGTAAACATTTATCTTGCAGAGCCATAAGTGTGATACTTGGCGACAGGTGGAAGAAAATGAAAAATGAGGAAAGAAGGATGTACACACTAGAAGCCAAGGCCTTGGCAGAGGAGCAGAAGCGTTTAAATCCTGACTGTTGGAAAAGAAAACGAACAAATTCTGTATGTTTTTAAAGCAGTGTTTTTCATTATGTAGTTACACGTCAGATGGGTGGCTACAGTGTGTTCTGTTCAGAATAAGCTGCTTTCTTAGTAGCCGAAACCTTCATTTACTCCGCTGTGTTGTGTAACCTGCTTTTGGCAGTTTGGCAGCAGACAGATCAGGAGAGGGTCTGTCTGAATATTTTATGAGAGTTCTGTGAATTCCGTTGTATTGTTAGTGTGCTTGTGAAATGCAGAGGAAGGGCACGTGGTCTTTTGCTTTGAAGTAAGTGAGTTCATAAGGTTGTACCTAAACTTTTTTCTTCTGTAAAAGCTTTTTCTTCACCTTTTTCTATTTTTCTTACTTATAATTTTTATCAGCATATATGAAGACATTGAGGAAGCAAAATAATTTTTCCCCATGAGTCTCTTTCATTTATTACTCTATTCAGTTGTAAAATAAATACAGTGGATAACACTACTTTTCTGTAGGGAAATAAACTGTTTTCCACTTTGTAGAAAGCCATCAGTCTGCAGCAATGTATTAATAGGTGGTGGATGTATTAAGAAAGAGAAGGGCTTTCAACCTGGAACATCATGTAAAGCAAACATCAAAAAAAGGAGAGTCTGCTTGTTCAACTAGAAGAGCAGATTAAAAGGAAACATCCTCTGAGGTGCCCAGAGTGCTTGCCAGGTTCTTCCATTTTATGCCTGGGTAGGAGCTTGAAGTGTGGTGTGGACTTCATCCACATGGTTGGTGAAACTATTCATCCATGTGGTGTTAAGATTCCATCCTGAAGTTACCCCCTTTCTTTTCATGTGTAAATGAGGCTTCTTTCTCAAGAGCATATGCAAGTGTTGCCTTAAGGCTGAGTAAGAAATGCTCCAGCATTGAGTTGCTTCTTTCTTCTGCACATACTTTGTGCAGTTTCCAGTCCCTTGTTGCAGAAGGTTCCACCAAATCCCAGCTGCTAGGAACAAGCTGTTTTTCTGTTCACTGCATTCTATTTTAATCAACAGTGACAGCTTCCTTAGATTTTCTTAAGGGTTTAGTTTAAATAGTATTATTTATTTATTCTGCTCTTACACTACCACACTTTTGGCCTTTGGATGGTGAGATCACAGGCTCACCTGTGAGCTTCCAGCAACTCAGAGGCATGTTTGTGTGTAGCTGAGTAGTGATGGGTTGGCCTCAGTAAGGCTTTTACCCTGTCTTGCAGTAGGATTTTCCTTGTCCCCACAGTTTTCAGGCCAAGAGAACAGAATCTGCAGAACCTGTTACCTCGGTGTTACAGCAGGAAATACCCTTTGTAATTTTTTTAGTTCAGTGAACTGAACTGTTGGCAGTCTGGTAACCTTACTCTGTAATGACAGTGGGCTCCAGGCTGTGACAGAGAAATCATAATGGTCTCTTGATCAGGGAATAAAAGTGTCTGTTTTGGCCTTTTTGTTTTCTTCTGAATAACTGACCAATGATTAGAAATACTTGTGGCTTTCAAAACAAGTTTGCTGCCCCTTTGCTTGGTAATCACTAACCTGGTTTTCTCTTCCTTTTCTCAGGGCTCACAACAGCATTAAGCCAGAATTTTCCTGTTAACTCTATATGTACAAAATGGCTGTTGCTTGATGGTAAGAAGATGCAAGATCAAGGACTTACTATTTGTTGTGACTGTGTGTGACCATAAAATACTGGCACCATCATGGAAATGATCTGAGTGCAGATTTGCTTTTTACAATAGAACATTAAGTAAGCTAAAAACTATCAGCATTTTAAACCAAATTGCCTTATTTTTCTTCCAAACTTCATTATGTATCAGGTAATATAGGCTTGAAAATGGATATCCTGTGGTGCTAAAGTACTTTAGAAAGAGGCGAAGGAGATATGTATAAATGTTTATTTTTAAAAGAAAATGTACAAAAAGGGGAATTTTAAAATATGTAACAGCTGTTTATATACATTGATTCTTATTGCTGATTAATATGTATTGCACAACTGTATTATTAATTGTGATTCTGGGGCCTGGGATTTTCTGAAATGGCAAAGTGTATTATCAGCCTCCAGCTTCCCAGCCTGCCCTGCTGCCAGCAAGTTACCAGAACATGTGGGAATGGAGAGTGTGGTGTGATGTAGCAAGGGAGCTGCTGCTCGGGATGCCACTTAGAAAACTTGTGTCCGCAAGGGAGATATTTTTGCATCAGCTGGCACTAGTGAGAGCTGTCATTTCGTGGTGGAAATAATGGCCCAGGACAGAATGAAACAAATAAACAGCGTTATCTCAAGAAAAGTGGTGCTGTTGATATCATCACCATCATAGTTATAACTCTGTGTTTTGTCTTTGCCACATATTCTACAATATTTTATTTTGCCATAAGACATCTTTATGGTGGGGGCAAACTTTGCACTTAACTATATGTGCAACACTTGCACTTTACTTTTTCTTCTCCTCCAACTGTCTAAAATTAGAGCAGCTGCATTAGGATTACAATTGCTTCTGCTGTGACCATTTACAATCATGGCTTTTCCTGTACTAAACAGCTGTGCGTTGTTTTTTTTTTTAGAATCACAACTGTAAATTTCAGTTTATCACGTCTACATGATGTTGCCCCTAAGATTTTTGCACACTATATTCTTGTATATTATTTCAAATAAATTCATTAAAATTTGGTGTTGCGTATTTTATAAAATGAAGAGGACTAATCACGAAGTCAGCCTTGCAGCAGTGAGCATGTTCTGCAAGGAAGCCTTTACATGAACCCATCCAAAATATGTTTGAATGCTTTGCCATTAGGAAGCTAGTGAAGAATTTCAAATACTGTTTTCAGGATTGGATAGTCAATGTTCTTTATTACAGTTTCAGCAAAAAGAGTTGAAATCAATATAAATTATTTCTAAGCAAATAGCAGCACAATAGAGAATCATTTAGGTTAGTTATAAATATTTTTCCTTGTGTTAAAATTAGTGATTTTTAGATGGAAACTGATGATTCAAACATTTCCAAAGTACAATTTTCTGAATACGGCTAAAATGTATTCAACTGTTTAAAACTATACTTGTAGGAAAAGAGCTGCTTCCTTATTTGAGATATTCAGCAATTACACTGTTACATTTGAGTTCTAATTTTATACTTTTCTAAATTCAAAAGGAATGCTTAAGAATGTTTCAATTAGATGTAACTTACAGCACATAAAAGTTGTACAATATCCTTACAATATTTCTGTATAAGTAAGATCCTGTAATGTGAACATAAAGCAAGAAGACAGAATTTTCAGACATGAAGTAGGTGGACACATTTCATTGTAAAGCTGATGTACTTGGGGATAATTTACATGAAGAGGGAATATATATGTGGCACCAAAGCCCCCACTGTGTTACCGTCCATTCCCTGGTGTGAGAGAGTTGTCCATGTGTGTTCACTGAAGGGTTGACATGGCTTTCTGCAGCAGCTGAACCATTATGGGATAGACTGGTGCAAACTCCTTTCCCTCTCTTGTTCTGACTGATTGGACATAAGCTTCCAGTGCACCACTAAAAAAAAAAAAATTAAGTACAGTAGCTAAAGCAATTAAATACTGTAAATTCAGGATCTGCAACTGAAATTAATTGCCTTCTTCCCTCCTGCAAAATTTTCCTCAGATGGTTTTTTCTGTGGAAGGAAGTGAGCAAGGAAGGCCCTGCAAAGCTCTACATAATTGTTCCATGATCTTTCTCTCCTTTCTTGCATGTTTTGAGGAGCAAACAAGTTAACATTTAAATAAGCAGCAGCATGTTGCAGATGGCTTGAAATGACAGCTCTGACGCACAGACTCGGGCTCAGTGCTGCACTGGTAACCTTTAGAAAGGGAGAGAATAATCTCCAGCTGCTGCAGACGCTGAGAGTGCAACTTCCAGCATGAAAACTGGGGCACTGGTGAACAACCGCCATGCCCTGAGGTGATTCTTGGCACAGCCTTCTGAATTCCCACCGTCCTTGGGAAATGCCAGTTAACCCCAGACAGGGCTTGGGCAAGGCACGGCGGTGTGGCTCTCTTACACATTGTCACAGGATGTCACACGTAGTCATCATGTGTGAACTGCACAATTAAAACATCACAAAGCTAAATGGGGCAACTGTGGTGACGTACTTGCCTGTACATAATTTAACTTGCTTCACAACACAGGGTCACCTTTCAGCCAACATTCTAGTACACAGTATTGTTGAGTGACAGAATATTTGTAAAACAAACACTAAGTGCTCATCTGTTGAGATTCCAAATTAGTAATTCATTAAGTAGGCCAAGCTAGTGTTGTCACACTTAAATATAGCTTTGAATTTAATTTTCTTCTCCTTTTCTGCTATTTCTTCATGTAACTGATACAATCACCTTGGAGTATCCTTCTAAAACTCGTTATTTATATTTGTGCTATTTGCAGCAAAACTGTGACATTAAGAAAACAAACAACAGACCCCATTTCAAGTGGAGACTAAGCTCCTGATACCTGGCTGGTACTCTTCTGGTTGGTGACAACTGCAGTGCTAATACAGACTGTCACCACAGCCCTTCCCAGCACTGCCCAGGCACCAGCCCACAGGGCAGGTGTCCTGCAGTTGTCACTGAGCAGGGAGTGGTCCTGGGTTTTGACTCCTGCACTATTTTCTGGAAGTGCAGGATGCACCAGCACAAAACATGCACAGCTGTTCTGCCAGTGAGGGAACCTGCTGGCTTTTAGTAACATGGCAGGAACATTCCCAGTCCCACTGGGAGAAGGCAGATGGTTGTTGTGCACATCTGGTGAAGGGGGTGGGGGGCACATGGGTCAAGGGAAATGGCAACACAGAGGAACTGCAGTGTTGTGCCTATAAATACACACCAACTGCTGTAGAATGGTGGGCTGTGGATGCTGAGCTGTATTTATGTTTGCTGCTCCGTCCAACAAACAAGCTTTTGGTGGAACCCTGCATTCCTGCATGAAGAGTTCACAGAACTAAAGCAGTGCTGCTCCCCAGCACGTGCCTGCTGGCAGCTGGTGATGATAGGCAGTAAGCAGTGAATCAGGAAATGCTTAAGGAAAGCAAAAGTACTCAAGAGTGAGATTCACACACAGGCTTCTCCTGGAGTAAGATGATAAGAGAGGAGCAGCCAAGATCCCTGTGTGATGCTGCAGCTCTGGGAAGCCTCAGATGAGCCCACCAAACCTGACAAACCAGAAGAGATGGCAGAAAGATGCAGGGTCGCAACATACTTGGGTGCCTGTGAGTAAAGCTGCTGCTCCATCAGCAAGGGCTTGGCCTTTCCTCAGTGACTCAAAACCCATCCGTGTCAGAGCATTGCTGGGAATTTCCAGCAAAGTTTGGTTATTACCAAGTGGAAGATGCTCCTGAGGCCAAGAGCCTGTGCACAGTTTACTGGAGAGAAGTCTGAGCTTTGGGTTCCAAGAAGCCACTGACAGCAATGACAGCCCAATCTCATGAGCTGGTCCTGGGGCTGCTCCCACTCCTGCTGGCACTTCCCATCCCCAGCAAGGCTGGCACTGATCTGTCAGCCTCTCTGCCAGAGCACACCAGGAGGAGCTGGCTATCCCCACGTGCAGTCCCTGCTAATGGAGTTTGACAGGGAGAGAGCAAAGCGTGCAACTGTGCAACCAAAGAACCTGAGGCAGCTTCACTTCTGAGCACAGGATTGGAATGAAACAGCACAGGCACAAGGTGATTCCCACCACAGCTCCTGATGTCCCTATGCAGCATCCAGACTTCACAGTTCCTCTTTGCTGAAGCCTGGAGTATATTGTCTGGGACTGGGGGGACACAAAAGAAGGATGGACTGGATTACTGGAGAGTTGAGAGGCTTCAGAGGAATAAAGTTGCTGAGCACAGAAACAGTTCCTCATGTTGGCCATCAGGCACTTGAGAGCTCTTCAGTTTTCATAACAATTTACTCATGAGCTACTGCTGAGGGGTCCACACCAGGTACCAACACACTGTGAGGAGTCACTTTGAATTTTTTGCACAGCAACAGCAACAGAGAAGCAATTGCCTTGTTACAGGCAGAAAGACAGGGAAAGAATATTTATTTTATCCAGCTAAAGTAAAGCTGACTTTTTGCACCTGGTCAGCTCCCTGAAAACTTTCAGCCTGCTTCTTCCCAATGATCCCTGGGGAGCAGCACAGGGTCTACAGGGAAAGAGGCAACTACAAAACTGTTCGCTGCAGCCACACAGTGCTTTGGGTGCAGCTCACTTCACTCCCAGCAAAAGCCATCAGCATCATGACCTGCTGAGATTAGGCACATCCACAGGTATATTTTAAATCCCAAGACTGAGAGAGAAAAGGTGAGACTGGGGGGATGGAACAGCAGGAAATTGTGCTTTTTAAACTGGCCTCTTCTGGCTATAAGGGGCCAGCATGAGATGAGCAGACTGAGCAGCAGGTGGGACATGTAAGCAGGGAAGGCTCAAGGATAACATCAAGGATGCCATCCTGATGAGGGGAGATGATTCAGAAGAGTCAGAAGTGTCTCACATTTCCCCTCAGGTCAGCACTCAAGTGCTCTGGTCAGCAGTAATTGTTAAACATATTAGATGTTAGTTACCTGCAACAAAGTATAGCCCCTTGTATTAAAAAGCAGTTGAGAAAATCCTGTGACAGTTTTTTTTTACTGCAACTGTCATTCATCTTGCTAAATCCCTCCCCTTCCACTAAACAGTGTCCCTGTCTTTTCCCTTCTATACACTCCTCAAAGTTTGTTGGGCTCAAATAGTTTCCTGAAATCATCAAAAGCTGAAAATAGAAAAAAAACATATTGACCTGCTTAACTTAGAAAGCTCTAACACCTCTTGGTGAAGTTGTGGGATGGCATCATTATCCAGATGGTAACACTGCTATCCCTTAACTGACTTATCTCCTTGCTTTGAAAAAGCCCTTGAAAAGGATTACAGAGATAACCAGATAGATCAAAGGGAGAAGCTTTACCCTAAAAGCAGCACCCAAAACCACTCAATGTCAGCCCTTGATAATCCTTTGCCAGACTGTTATTCCCACTAGATCAAACAAGTGGAATGAGATTTAGCTATGCTAAGTGCCATACACCAGTATTACAGTCCCACTGTCACACTTTCTAGCAGCTTTTATCTTTTTCCTTCTCTCCTGCCCCAAAAGAATCTGATTTAACCAGCAAAACCAACTCCATCAGTGGCAGCTAAAAGGAGTTTGTCTCGCTCTTTTACTGTGGTTTTGCTTGCATTGTTTCAAAGAGATAGAGTCAAACTTCACCAATGTGACCAACCTGGGAGCATCTTAACTCTCTTATCCACTCCAAAGACAACCAGTAATATCAACACTGTAAGGTGAATTCTCAGGCATTTTTCTATAACAGACCGTGCACAGCTTTACACTAAACAATGAAAACAAATACTTTCTGAATACTCCAACTGCATCCACTATTTTCCTGTGTCCCACACTTGCATCTCCAACAGAAGTATTTAAACACTCCGAAGCTGAATGTTAAACAGCCATTCATAATCAGTAACTTCCCCTGAAACACTGAAAGAACATTGTTTCTGGTAAAGTAAACTGGCCTTGGCAACTCCCTCCTCCCTGTGCCCACCTAGGGAAGGCAGGGAGCCTGCTCTCACACGGGCAGGTGTAGGAAAGCAGCCAAGGGGAGGATGAAAAGCTGCTGCAGCTGCTAAAAGCTGTGAGTGAAGAGGCAGCCACAGTCACCTGGAGCTCCATACCATAACAGGTGACAAGGGAATCACAGCCAAGCTCAGGAAACTCTTCTGCATTGCTGCCTGTGGGTATGACACCATGGTGGCAAGCCAGAAAGTCTGTCCATGCTGTTAGGAAAACATTCCTGGTAAGGAAAGGCACAAATCATGAATCCAGGGAGAAAGGCTGTTTGGAGTCCAGAGAATAATGGTGAGGTTGCTCCAGAGTAAGAGGTGGGCTGAAAGAGCTAGCTGAAAGCACCAATGGTCATAGAGTAGACATGGTTCCAGAAGTTAATTTGGGTTGGGAATTTTGTTTTGCTGAAGACAGCTAACAAGTCTTAGGGATGGGATTTTGGGACTGCAGCACACAGGAATATGGACAGCACACAGAAGTTGTTTGTGGCAAAGCAAGATGGTTGCTGCTGCACACAGCCAGACTTCAGTGCAGGCTGCCTGAGCTGAGCAACTTGGAACATCACTGGAGCTGCTGGGAAGCCTACCTGACTCTAATTTGGGGAGATAAATGAGTTCAGAGGCTTTCTTAACACTTGAAATGCAGAATTTACTATGATGTTTTGGTAACCATTAGCAGTCCTAGCTCAAATGGGCTTTTGTAAACTATGCTGGCAGTACAGGACTCAATTCAGATGCACCAGTTTACCATTAAAATCTTGTCTTTAAAAAGGCAGGCTCACTCCTGTTGAGGACACTGTAAAAACACCTGTGCCAAAGTAGTTGTGGAAAAATCAACAGCACTATGGGTGAAAGCACTATCATCAAGCACAGAGGAGATCACAGCTGTTGTCATATAAAAAGATGTAATATATAGTTATGTTATTGTTGTTTAAGATGGAAGAAACCCTGTTTATGTAATATACAAAACATACTCTTGAAGGGATTAGACAAAATAATGCCTAAATTCAGCATCTTCTAGTCTAATAAAGGACATAACGCCTGTTCAGCAATCTGTTTCTATTTTAAAAGACAGGCTATGGTATACATTACAAATATTGTTTGTAAAAGAGAGCTATGGAAGGAGGGTTGGTGGGTTGTTCTGCATATATTAATGCTTCATTAAAAATGCCATAAGAAGTAAGGAAAAAAAAAGCCCTAAGTTTAAGATGCCCTCCCACATAAGGAAAAGGATTTTAAAGCACTTATTAAATTAATTCACTTGCATGAGCAAAACCATGAGCTTTCTTGGAAATCAGGACAAGCTGATTATATAAGACCCTGAAAGTTCTTTAAAATGTTATTTCAACCCATGAAGATTTATATCTAGATTTAAAAGAAAAAAAAAAAAAGTATGATTTGGGTTGTGGTTCTTGAGGGATCTTAATGTGTATAATTTGGAATTACTCTAATTAATTAATTTTATATGGAATTGTGAATCCTCCACCCTCCTGGGCTCTGCCTTGGTCAAATGGAGTCTGATTTACATGGAAAGCTTCAGAAGAGGCAGGGATCATCTTTCTGCTCAGCAGTGGGGCTGCACCCTGTGTACTCCTGTCCCGATCAATCAGCAGGGCAGCTGGAAGATGTTGGGGCCAGACTTCTCTTTAGTGCTTTGTTAAAAGTCTGTTTGCTCTGCAAACTGTAGGGCAAAGCAGAAAATGGAAAATGTGCTGTCTAAGAGCACATCAGTCTGACACCAGGTCTATTTAATCCAGTGCTATAAAAATTACTGCAAAACCGAACAGTAAAATCTCCAACAGCATCACCCGTAGGACAACAGAGAAGCAGAAGACATCTCCAGTTATTCCAGACTGCATGATGAAGAGATCAAAAGGCCCTGCGCTGGCACAGATGCCTCAGTGACCCCGAGGTTTTTCTGAATGGCCGGCAGTGCTCCAGCCTCCCCCGGGCAGTGCTGCTGCCTCCCCCGGCTGGGCTCATTCTCCTGGAGCACAGGCAGCGCTGACCCCGCGCTGCCCCTCCCGGCAGAGCTGTCGAGTGCTGTGCCCAGTCAGACTGAACCCAATGCCCAGATGGGGCTTTCACGGCGCTCCCCGAGCTGCCATTTGTCCCTGCCCCGGGTCAGAGCCACTTCCCAGCTCAGGAGAGCAGCTCGTTATGGAAATGAACCCTTCAGTGGGCTGGCGGGGTGAGCTTGAATAAGGAGAGTTAACACACACTCTGACGGTAAAGGTAAGAATTTGGCCCTTGAATGGATGAACTGTCCTTCAGGCTGGCTCAAATGTTGTCATATCTAATAGGGCTTCTTTTATGGAAGAAAGGTTGAGTTTTCAAGATTAATTGAAAAAGAAAAAGAAAAAAATTGCCCTGGCCACTTAAAGAAGTGCTCCTTTCAACACAATCCCTTCTCAAGGAGGACACCTGCAGCAGGGTCAGCTCTCCTAACTTTAAATGTCTGCAGGGCAACTGGCAGCCTGAGAGAGCTCCTGTGTCCCAGCCCACGCTCCATTAACTGAACAGAGAAAATGGGAGCTTTCAGGACACAATGCAAGACCTATTTTAGGTACCTGCTTCAGGATGAGATGAATCAGCCCCAGCAGCGCCTGGTTCTCTCTGTTGACTATAAAGGGAATCTGGCAAATATACCTCTGGCCAGGTAAATATCACCCCTCATGCTGAATACAAGCAGAAAGAAATGCACAAAAATGTTCAGGATGGAACTAATTCATACCATTCACACCACGGTGCAAGTGAAGCATTTAAAACCTACAGAGCGGAAGAAGCACTCCAATTAGCTTTAATATGAAGCCAAAAGGATCCTGGTAACACAAGGAAATTAATATCTAGGCAGCAGGTCCCTAGAGTAATTGCACAGTTGTTACAAAGGGAAGTTGCAGAAAATTACCATTTGCAAGGTTGCAGCAAACATAAGGATATTATCATGATGTAGGCCAGTACAGGGATCTGAAGGCTCCACACATCCGAAATTCAACTCATATCGCTGAAGGACTTCAGGTGGAAAAACCTGAAGATGGTAACTGATAAAAGAGCAAGATGCCTGCAGTTCAACTTAGGTTCATATGAGACACATGAAGAGCAGGCTCAGAAATCTTCCAATAGAGTATTAAAGAAAATACGAGTGATTCATGGTCATAGTAGTGGCTGATGTTTGCTTGCCTGCCTTACATATGGATTACCAGCCATGCAAAATGAATCAAGGATTCAATGAAAGGATTTGAAAGGAAAACTTAAGTATTCCAGCTTCGCTACTTGGTCTAATGGATGACACTATCTCTGCCTAAAAGCCTCATCCCAAGGCTGGTCCCTTAATACCTCCATGGTCAGAGCGATTTATCAGTGTCTGAACATGACCACCAGCAAGCCTATTAATTGAATCAGTCTGGATGAAATTTAATTGCAAGCAAAGACAAAAATGTGTTGTAGTTAAGAATGGCATTTTCAAATTTGTGAAAAGGAATTGAAGATAACAAAATCCCAGCAGTTCTCAAATTATTTGCATTCTTGGCTTTCCCTGCTATATCTGAGATTCAACACTGCCAGTGTTGCCAGTACTGTCAGGATGGAAATTGCAATCAAAATATTCATAGCTAATTACATATGCAGCTCTGTCCGCCCTGTACCTATTACCCATGCCCCTGTAACTCAGGGTCATGGCTTGAGATTCAAGAAAAGCTAGTTTTGTAGACAAACTAGACTAATCACGTGTATGATTTTCAAAAATTACACATATGAAGAGACACAGTTTGTATTTTCATATTTCAGAAATAAATCCTATTAACATCTACTGGTGATCAACTACTATTTCCTTAACTGGCCCAATCACTACATGGACTGTGTGGCGCTATCAGCTTCAGGAAGTGTAAGCATTTATAGCAGACTTCTCTTGGCTGCTTTGGAAGTGTGGACAGAAAACAGTTGACTTTCTGAGGCACAATCACTGATGGCTGGAACGTAAAAGTCAGCTTTCATCACTCCAGCAAAAGCTGGCAACTTCCACACATGAAGTTCAAGGACAGAGCTGGCAACCAGGCCAGATGGAGCACAGTGCAGCTACGTGTGATAGCCTTTCCCATGTCACTGGTGTGGGTGACACCAAGGTCACTGAGAAGACGGCTGGAAAATTTAGGGCATTAGGAGCCAAATGATCCTCTGAGTCTTGAATCTTGAGTATCCCTAGGTTGGCTTTGTCATGTTCCTACAACTCATCTGCTCTCTGTAACATACTTCAAAAATTTGCTTGTTTTGAAAAATAAGACTTTTCATAACTTTTCCTAACTCCTTTAAGATCCAGAATAGTATTTACCTATAAAGTCATCTACCCTAGTAAGATTTTACAAATCTGCTGTAATTATTAATTCCTAAAGATCATGGACTCATTTCCTGAAGAATAACATTACAGGTGTGTAACAAGGGTCTTCCAGTTTTAGATTTCTACCTACAATTACATTAGTTAAGCTTTCAGAGCTTCTCTTTCCTGATACAGAAGACAGGAAAGGTACACAAGCTACAGCCTTGACTTTCCAACAGTTAAGAGAGAGAGGCAGTTTTGCAAAAACTCATTATTAATTTAAACCATCATTGTGCATAGTCTACTTCCTTTACAAAGAGGATTATTGCTCCTTCCAAAGGCACTGGAGAGTTTGAGTACAGGCAGTGGAGAGAAGAGTTCAGTTTATATTTTCTGCCACTTTGCAACTTATCCCATGAGTGGAGAGAAGGTAATCTCATTTATGATACATCCCCTGAGGCACATTTTTTTTACTTTTCAAGACCAGTCCTAGTGTGCAGATAAGTTAACTGCTCCATTATCATAAATGTAGAGAAGAAAGAAGCATGATTTTTACCGTATGAGAGCAAGCCTGTCTTTTTCAGATGGATGATCATCAAGCCACTGGGAGTAGCGGGCAATGGACCACTCAGCCCTCTGATACAGAGAAACACAAACACCAATTACACACAAATGAAAAAAAGGAAACAGACACACCAAGTTCAGAATCAAAGATGACATAAATGAAAGCCACATGAGGCTCTCTTAATACTGCAGTGATGCAGAATGAGACAAGGAATCAAAGACAATTAACAGGAATAGCCCAGTATGTTATTTGGGAGCTCAGAGGTGATCTCCTACATCAGCTGTTGGCCCATTTCTGACAGGGGTTTTTATCTTGATTTCCTGCATCTTACATGAGTAGGATCCAGACAATTTGCAGTCTGGGAAAAGATCTGCAACTTCTACTATGAGCTGACAGAATATTAAAGAATAGAGAGTCTATTTAGTATCAGGTTATCAAACCCCTACTATTAATCAATCAATAAAATTAATTAATTAGATTAGTAAACCAATTACCAAAATACCTTTGCCAAAATAAAAACAAACCAAACAAATCATACAAAATATGCACTTGAATAATTTTTAACTAAAACAGCTAGGGCAAACTACAATGCTCATTCCACCTTAGGACATCTGAAAAGGAAAGACAGGTTGATCCTATTACCTGGAAGGGTGATTTTAGCTCTGGTGGTGCTCTTGTAAATAAGAACTGAAGAATAATGCTGAATGGAATAACGTCTCCCAGAGCTGGGCTACTGGCAATATGCTCACTGGTCTGGAACAGCAGTGGTCTGGAAAAATGTAACAATATACTCATGAAATGAAGAATACCTTATCCTGTGCATTAGAAAAGTGCCTCTATGTGCTGGCAATATTGTGTTAGGATAGAATAATCTAATTTTTTGCCACTACTCTGCATCTTGGGTTTCCAACACAGGTCCAGTAAGCAAAAATTTACAGCAGTTGCCTATT
The DNA here is from genome assembly GCA_024500445.1 of Entomyzon cyanotis. Taxonomy (NCBI): domain Eukaryota; kingdom Metazoa; phylum Chordata; class Aves; order Passeriformes; family Meliphagidae; genus Entomyzon; species Entomyzon cyanotis. Next base: position 44,100,165 of record JAKEPQ010001018.1, on the reverse strand, counting down.
GTAATTATACAACACAGGACTGTAAACTTTGTATTTTAGTGAAAACATTTAAAGTAACTATAGAACTCACTGTCATACAGAAGATGTACTGAAAGCAACACAAAAAAGTACAATTTGGCCAACATTTGCATGACAAAGATTGTTAAATCATAGTTATACTCTGCATAAAATTTAAAAGAACTTTAATCTATTTCTAATTTGCAGGTGGGTGTTGCCAAAAAGCTCTCCATTCAATCAGAACTAACACGAAGTAATAAATCAGTTTTGAAATACAGTTTAGTCATACTGCGACTGCAACTCACCTGAATGACCTCAGCTGTCTGTAAGATTTTCCTAAATCAGAGACTCGCCGACACAGCGGTGCTACTGCTAACTCCATCTACAAAAACAAACAGTTCCATTTGAATTAGATTCTCCCAAAATGCAACACCTGGTATTGAAGTAGCCTGTCTTTAAGCAATAATCCAAATTTGCAGACTAAGCCAGTAGCTTCTCTCTGGTGGCTGAATTAAGACAAGAAGCTGTCTTTTCCTTTCATACTATGTTGCCCAAGCCAAGACTTCTGCCTTATTCTTGGCAACACAATAAGCATTTCATGACAAATTACAGAGGCAGTCTGTGGATAACAACCTCCAGGGAGAGGAAGGGACCTCATGAGCTTTCTGAGACTGAAGCTTTGTTTCTTGCAGCCAGTTTATTTTGTTGGTGATGAGTTTCCTGATGAAGCATTTATGTCAATACCCCAAAACTCTGGCTGCAGCCTGGGAAGAAAGCAAATCTAGGCAGGTCTCCACAAACCACTGCAAAGCAGTAAAACTGCAGACATATTTCAGCTGGGCACCCTTTCCTTTGGTGAAGGACAAGGTTAAAATGGTTCCTTCCTGAACAGTGGGCCCCAAATTCTGGGGCACAAAACCTGTGCAGATTAGATAGAAGGCAGCTGTGATCTATTGCCATTCCATATGGAATCATGGGCAAAAAAGTAAGAGCATTAGTTTCATACTTATTTTCATGCTCTTGGGTTTCTGAGTTACAGCAGCCATCTTTAAAAAGAAACAAGTTTAAAACGCTTTCTTTTGTTTAAGCATGGGAGTTCTGCTTTTTTGAAAAAGAGCCAGGCCTCACTTGGGTTTTTACATCTAAATTCTGTCACAGGCTCTTCATTAACAGTGAGGACACAGAAGTGAGAAAGAACAATTTTCCTTCTGGATCCCAGACTGAACATCAACATTACACACAAAACTTCAGTTAATGTGCACACCAATACAAACAATACCACTTGAAAAACCCCACAGGTAATTTTAGTCAGACACAGATTAAGTCTTTACTTTTTGCATTCCTGAAGTGTCAGTCAAATGAGGGATCAAGCTTTATTCTCCAAGTACGTTTTTAAAAATCTCCAACTTGAAAGACTATTCAGACTTTGATTTATACATAATGCACAATTAAATGAAGTTTCAAAGGACGATAGCTAAAATAAGTAACAAGATCAAAACCACCATACAATGAGTTTCCCATTTAAGTAATATTGAACGAGTTTGAAAGCGTTTGTGATGACACTATTTACAGTGAAGTCTTTAATACTATTACATTATTCCTTCCAGCATTTCCTCAGACAGAGCTGGGCAGCTGGGCCACCATCTTCACCAAGAGCATGTAACTGTGCTGGGGTTCCAGCATAAACAAGAAACGTGGTGTAGTGAACTGTGATGCCATAGCTCATCTAAATGCAAAAGAACTTAAATTAGCAAATAATGCAAATCAAGGTCATATACTTCAGGCATCCCTCTTTAAAAGCAGGTGGCAGGATGGGAGTCATCTCACCTACTTCTCAACATCTACATGTCCTCTTCATAGGCAGTGGAGAGAAACAGCCACTCTTGGGGGGCAATGCACCTTTCCCCAGGGTGGACACCTGAAACGGGTCACATGGATCATGTTTGTAGAGTAATCCCCTACATGACACTCAGACAAAGCTGGGAAAGCCACAGAGCCCAACCCAAGCATCTTGGCTTCCCTGCAGACCAGGAGATGTGGGTGCCTCTGAAAAGCAATGGGGAATGCCCCACAGAGCTTTCCCATGGGCAGAGCACAGCCACTGCCCGAGCCCAGGAACCTCAGAGTACATGCCCACTTCCAGGCCACTTGAAATCTGCATTTTATTCAGATTTCACTCACAGGAGCAGAAAGCGAATAAAAATCCAGGAAGTGGAAATAAGGCTCCAACCCTGGGTAACAGCCTGGCTTCCTCTTGCCTGCTGTGCTTTTGGTCCCCAAATCCTTAGGCTATGAAATAGCCCCTCTCCACACCCTGAGGAAGAGGTCATCTCTGCTGCATGCAGGTGGGAAGTCAATGTCCCTGTGGCTCAGGGAGCAGCTGCTGTGCTGTGCTGAATCTGCTGGCACAAGGGAGTGGGGTGGAGGGCATGCTCCCAGGAAAGGCAGGCTCTGCAGGGAGCTGCTGCAGGGAGGTGCTCTGACTCCATGCTGCGATGAAGCTTACAGCAAGTAGAGCACGTTGTTCCCCCAGGTCCCCAGGAGCACAGATGGGAGCCAAGAGGCTGCTCTGCCACACAGGATGAGGAGCAAGCAGCCAAAAAGAGGAGCTAACTCAGTATGCCTTGCTGCATCATGATACAAGAACCCTAAAGATCCTAAAAAACAAATGGGATCAAGACTCTGATTTCTCCAGAGCTTCATTTCAGGCATCAGTATCAGCTGGGGGCAGCTGGAAGCAGCTGATATCCTGCAGGAGCTGGTGTCCCAGCTCCAGTGGGAGCTGTGGGCTTGTAGCTGTGGGGGACCAGGGAGAAGATAATTCCTTTAGGTTCTTCAGAGACTTTGATAACAGGCAACAAACTGCCAGTCTGACTTGCGGAAACAGAGATGCATGGATCAAACTGTACTCATGAGGCGGAAGAAATAACAGCATAGCAAAATATAATTTTGCTTAATAAGTTTTAAAAGATTGTTTCGCTCCTGGAACATAATATGAAGTAATGAGATCTAAGTGAAACTTTCTACAGCTTAACCAATTCCTTATTAAAATAAATTTAAATGAATTCTCTTGAATATACTTTGTAGTTTCCATAAATTAAAATTTTTAGTCTTAAGTATTAAAGAAGAAAAATTACTTTGGAAAATTCTATTATTTCATCTTCAACCTTTATTCACTGTAGGAAATTATTAGTATTGCTAGAACTAGATAGATTTAATGGCAGCATATGGTTGATTCGTGAAGTAATAGCTGCCAAAGAAAAATATTGTTTTTAAGCTTTGCAGCATACTATACTATCCCACATTGACTCACGAAGAGTGGGAATGAGCAAAAACTAATGTGGTAAAAATGTACATAAACCACAGAAACTCTTAAAAAAAATACTAGTTTGCTTTGTGTTATAACCCAATCTCTCCAACAAAAAGTATAATTCACATAATAACCAAGATTGTTTTCTTTGCTTGAATTTTAGGTGTTTATTTGAGCCCAGTGACACAGCAGGATGCTACAGCACCCTTCTGCTGTCACAATCATTTCTGAGGCCACCGAGAGGGGTTTAGTGTCTCTGCTAAACATCATGCCAGCCCAGGAGCAAGTGCTGGGGAGGAACCATTCAGCTGGAACAGCTGCTGTTTTCCAGGTGCTGGAATTGGGCAGAGAATTGAGCGTGCATCACTTCTCGGTTGTGTTACCTGTCATCACCTGAAACGGCATCAACTGTTGATTCACACAGCGAGTTTATACTGTAGCAGCTTTTGCTGTGATACACAGCTGTAGCTTCCAAAGCCTGCCCGTGAGCTCTCACAGATTGGCTTTGGAAATGTTTTGGCTGTTGGCAGCCAGTATTTGTATCATGTGTGCAAGGCCTTTCACACAGCCATGTCCTGTGGACTTTACATATAAAAGGGTAAGTAATATTTTCTGTTTCTTTTCCAAATTTCCCCTCCAAAGCTGAAAATTTGAAATTTCAAATAGCCGGGTCAAATTCACTGATAAATCAGGTGTTCAAGCAGTAATTTGCAACCACAGAGGATTGATATGATATAATCATTAACACAGGATCCAAGGGAAGCACTAGGAGATGCATGTGCTTGCCAAAAAGCAAGCAGCAGATAGAACAGAAGAAGGCCTAATGACTTGTTTCTTCCAGCTTTGTTCAAAACCCATTGCTTTTCCATGATTTATTCATGTTAGTCTGCTATGCTTTGGACACAGTGGCAGACTCCTGCCCAACATATGCTTCTTCTCAAAGGTTCATGCTCTCCAAGCCCAAAAAGGCAATATTATCTTTTCTTCTCATATGATTCTGCCATAGCCCATGGCTAGGTGGTCAATTATCTGTTGAACTATTCACTGGCTGGCCATATTGAAAAAAATCCATCACATGCCTGGCTTCTCTAATTGGATTATTTTCAGCAACCCAAGGGTGAAGTTATTACACAGTCTAGATACAGATAATGCATATATATTGAAGAGTGCTTTTAAAAACCCCACAGTGAAGTCATTGTTTAGTGCCTATTGTGATATTTTCAAGATTTCTCATTACTAAACAGCTGTTTTTTCAGCTGGAAAATCTTAACATTAAATTTTTAGCAATTACATTTCCTCCCGGCTGAGATGAATTCCAAGTTTTTAAATGTTAACTCAAAATGCTTTTTTCTAGCAATTCACCAGGACAGAATGCTTTAACAAGCAAGGGAGCAGAAGAGCTCTGAACTACTATATGAGAGAAGCTGACCTTGAAGGGATGTGGAATTTGGCTTCTCCCCAGTCCAGCAATTCCAAAATGATTGATGCTTAAGTAAATCCTTCAGCTGTAACACCTCTAAAATAACACACATCAGCAAATAATTCCCTCTTTCCAGGAAGATAATTAGCACTAAACATTAAACGGATTTTAGCTTTAGTATTTTCTGTCCTTATGACTACAACTGTGATTACAACATCCTGCTGCTCTCATTACTCTGTAAGAAACTAGAAAGGAAATTTTTTTGAAAAAATTATGAAAAGCACTTTTGCACTTGTATCATCATGTTTGATCAAATGAGCAAATCTGTTTACATTTCTAAAAATCAAAATGCTCGTATTCTTACTTTTTTTTTTGTTAATGCCACATATTGAATCAGGAAACCAGGTTCTGATCACAGACTAACCAGCAGATAGAAACAGCTCTTTTACACTAAAATTTTGCATTGTAAACTTCTACTATAAAAACCATTTTCTAGGAAAATTCAATAAAACCCAAACATTTTGCAGTAGTTTTTTGAGAAAGACTTGAAGAATTGGTGACAGTGTTAACTGTACCCTATCAAAACTGCTGGAACACAGTATTGAACAATGCCAAAAATCCCAACTATAAATCATGCCTAGATAAGGAACACAGGAAAGCATATAGAGAATAGTATTAACTCAAACAGGACCAATAAAAATAGTTCACTCGACAAGGCTGAAAATTTCAGTCACGACATGAGGCGGGGTTCTTGGCACTGACAGTGGCTCCTGCCTTATATGTTGCTCCAAAATAGATGGGAAATCATGTCACGCCTTCATGCCATGAGGCATAATGATTACTTTGTCTTTGCAATTTCTAGACTAGTTTGTTTCAATGCAGTTGTGATTTGCATTTGCTATTAATAAACAGCTATTTTCCTGTACCAGCTTACAAACTCTGTGTAGCAGACTACTAATTTCCATGTCAAACATTACTGTAGATTCCTCATTTCTTCTAAACAAACTCCTTAACTGATTGTGCTTATTCTTCATTCTTTGCTGCATGGTCCAGCACTTCCCTCGGGTTTTAGGAAGGTCTGAACTACAAGCCACAGTCCCAAAGTGTGCCTCAGTGCTGTAACAACTCTGAATACCAAGCAAGTTAAAAGGTCCTCTGGAGAAGAACTTGCACTCCTCAGATACAGAAATGTTGAAAACCATCAGGGCTTGCTGGCTTGCTTCCCTCAAGGAAAACATTTTTTTCAGTCTGACAAGCACTGAATTAAAAAGTAAAATTTGGTATTAAGTATGTGAATACTGAATTATAGGCACTTCCAAAATACAAAACCAAATAAAACAAGCTGATTCAGGAGTATACAGGAGTGAGGTGAAAAGTAATCTTGTGCAATTGCCTGCATAAAAACTGAGAGCATGAAAAGAGGTGAATTCAGCCTGTAGACTGGAAATATTTCAAATGAGACTCCCAAGGAACCATGGCACAGCACTCAATAACAACCTTGCAGCGCTGTGCACATTTCCTAGGGCTTGCAATGTTCCTGTGTTCCTGTAAGCAGTGATTTACATGAAATCATATTAATGATATTCAGGCATATTTCAAGCCTATCATAGTTCTGTTTACAGCTGCCACAGCAGCACACACCTAGCCTCACTGCTGAGAATTCTGTAGTGCACAGGACAGCCAAATGCGATACTGACACTGGAAACAGGGTAAGACAGAGAATTCAACAGAATTACAGCAGTAATTCCTAATGTATAAGTAGCTGAGCCTCACTCCAGAAAATTGGCTGTTATGCACCTCATCAAACCCAGTTTTGAATGAAGGGAACTTGAAATCCGTTTTCCCCCTTCTGTGTGGACACCTGTTGTTTTGAGGCAACTCATCAGTAAAACACATTTTCAGTGCAAAAATCTTCAAATCAGACTCTCAGCCAAAGCTATTCTGCTGAGTATAAGGCAGCTGGAATTCTGTGAGTGCCCTGAAAGAATGTGCACAAGCATGAGATACCCAAACCCTGATGCAATCCAAGGTTATTTGACTCACTGCATGTGTGTTTATAAGAACTCAAATTAACCAGAGCTTCTGGACAGATTTCTGCCCAGGTCTTTGGCTTACAAGCAACACCAAAATACCAAAAGGGGGTTTAGATTTCAAAAGTAAATTCTGAGCAGGAACATGTGACCTCCTTTTTGAGTAGAGAAAATTCAAGATTACTCTACAAGACAGAGCACAAGTAAAAACAGTTTATAAACAAACCTACTCCTACACACAGTATATACTCTTTCTAGGCCGGTTGTTTCCTTTGGGTTTGGCTGTAGTCCAACAATGCAGTGCCTTTCTGGGACTGAAAAAAACCCTGCACACAGCATTTATGGCCATTTGGAAAAATTTATCCTTCCCATCAAGCCAGCAGCCCAGCTAAATACCTGCTCCCTGCCCTCCTCAGCCCAAAGCAGCAGCAACCTCTCCTAGTCCTGATCAGGATTAAAGCTGCATTTACACTGGGCCAGTGTGCCCAGGACTCCTGGCTGGATCAGAGCAACAACAACCTTCCTGTCAGGCTCCCAGGAGCTGGCATCATGGGCATGTGCCCAAAATCCACCAGGTTTTTGGGAGGAGCACACACATCACAGAAAACATAGATATAAGGCAGCATCCATGTACAAAATGTTTCAGTCTTTTTTCTGCTATCCTGAGCAAGAGGATAGAGTGTCCAGGCCATTCTGGACACTACAGCCCCCATGCAGCCTGGGACACCCAGAGGAGCTCTGTGCAGATGCTCAAAGGCACAGAATGAGCACTGAGGTGCTGCATGTGGCTGGTTGGACACGGGTTTCTTGACTTAAGCCCATTTTTAAACAAGCCAAGAATATGGTGCAACGTCAAGAAAAACACAAGGCAATCCTCCAGATGCAATACCAGTTGAAGGCAGGAGACAGGAATGAATTCAAAACCCTGTTTTTGATTTTGTGTTACAACAGAAATCAGAATATTTATCTCTATGCATCGTCCATTCAAGAGTTATACTCAGCACAGGGGGGAAGACCATGCAAATTCCTCTACACTCTATGAAAACATACCTTCATTTTTCACTTAAAAGGTAGCCCATGTCAGAATGAGAAAAATCAGTGTTTAAAAAATTATAAACAAGTTATATTTTTGGATTATAACAGGTGCTTAGATGAGTTGCTCTTACTGTAGAACCAGGTGAAAATATTTTCCAAATTTATATGACTTCAGTTAAAATTAGCATAAATAGCATAAATTACAAAAATTATCTCTATTCCTTCCACAGGAAGAGTCAAGTGTCCTTTTTTTGCTTTCAATTTTATGCTATTGTCTTCAAAATAGAGAAGGGAATGGAACCTTCTAGCTGAAAGCAATTGAAAACTTCCCCTTAAATTCTGTGGTTAAGGGCTGATTTGCTATTTTTGACTAATGAATAAAAAAATTTTACTCAGGAGTATGTAACTCACAGGCAAATGATACAAAGCAGCCACAAGAAAGAGTGGAGGTGGCAGCAATTCCTCCCTCCCTGCCTTCCTCTCCTACCTCAGTTGCCTACCAGCCAAAAGCAGCACTCAGTAGGCAGACAGCTGGTGCTAATTCCCTCTTCCACTTGGATAATAATAATAAACGGCAGCCTCAGATTGACCTTGTGGATGCCTGATTCTCTGGCACGTTAACCACACAGTGGTACTGCTGACAAATTAAATTTTAGTATATTAGATAACACAGATGGGTAGTGGACATGAATCTGGCAATTCCTTTTGTGGTTTAGTCCTGTATAGGAGTTAAGTAAAGCTGAGAGGCAGGTCAGTCAACCAGGTCATGAAGAGAATCCCACAAGAAAACTCCTGTTCTATTTCCAGTAGGGCAGCTCTTCCCCAGGATATTGATATTTCTTTAGCTTTTCTCCTTCACTGCAAAGCAGCTGAGTTAGCCATTAACCACTGTGGGCACTGTGATGTATAGAGTGATTAAGAAAGTGACACACCATATTCCATTAGAAGATAAAGAAAGAATGAAGTGAATGAATGGTGGCAAACGATGGACGTGCCGAAGAGGTCAGCCAAGTGGGATAGCATGCCAAGATGCAGCTGAATTTAAATGCACCAGTCACCTGACAGGAAACTGTCAGACCTCTCTGAATGTGCCTTACACATTCAGATGTAAGCTGAAGATGAGGGATCTTCAACTACTTGGTGGATGCATTTCTCAGGATCCATTATCTTATCAGAGAGGATCTTTAGACCTGGAATGCACCAATCTCTACAACTGCCTGTTTATACTTCAATGGAGACAAAAATATTGATACTTTTCAGTGAAATCAGTGAAGTGCCACTAAAAAGCAGAAATCAGTATGGAGGGTACCTGTGCAAAATCTGCAGCCAGGCGCATCTTCCCACCTTCGCCAAGGGGCCTTATTAGACTGGCATTGCGAATGAACAGCTCAATTGCTCTTTGAGCCATGGCTTCAGTGTTATCAAAGACAAAGTCAAAACACTCAAAATGTCTGAAGTAGTCGCTCATGACTCTTGCTATAAAACCCTGTAGCTCTTTCATGTAGAGAGAACAAGGGACATCTGGTTTTCCTGAGCTGGATAATGATCTGAAAAAAAAAAGGAAAAGAGACAGGGGCAGCTAAATTCATCTTTAAAACACAATCAAAACCTATTGGATTCTTTTAAATTTTTCTCCTACCCCACCAAGTCATGGCATGAATTGTAGAGTCTCGTTTCTACTCAAAATAAGGAGCATGTAGCTCTATCTGAAACTACAGTAAAAAAATATCTCTTTATCAGCCATTTCCATAAAGAATTTAAAGATAAAACAAGAAATAACAAGATAAAAGGAATCGCTCCACTCCTACCCAATTTGTAAAGACTCCATCAGTTTGGAGTCTACACCTCAAATCCAGACCTTAAATTTGAATGCCCCAGTTGTTGACTCGAAAATGTAATAATGGATCATAAAATATAAATATATGTCACAGGGTTACTAGTTTAGCCTATCAATCCCAAACCTGTTCTCTGTATAGAATTAGTTTCCTAGATTCCTCCAAACTCAGGATTATAAAGTCAGTATCACAGAAGCAGCCACAGAAGCCCCTGGACACAAAACAAACCCCTTTCTCTGACTGACAGTCAGGTAGAAGAGCTCTTCCAAACTCAGAACATACAGGCTATCTAACAAAACTTAGCCTTTGGCTGGAAATAGTTTACCCACCTAGAGAGGTGTTGTGCAACTGGTGCCACAAGAGGGTGGTGAGGGTAAAATATTGTTTAAAAAAAATCAAAAGAAAATTCAAAACATCTCTGAAAATACACTATTTTCAGTGAAGTTTCAAGACAAAAACCAGGACAACTGATGATGATAGAAGCAATGTCAGAACAGACATGAAAACCAAAATAAAATATAGGAAGTAAATCTCAATTATAAATAAGATCTTGGCACATAAAGAATACTGGAAATTTTAATGAAAATGCTATGGGAAAATATCATAACATACTAAACCTCATATTTAAATTAAAAAAAAAATTAAAATTAACTATTTCATCAGTGGCTATATGCTTTGAGGAACAGGAATATTGACAGTTCTGAAGACTGCCAATAAAAAATACATTTTGAAAGCAAAACGGTTTTTTTAAGCACAAAAATGGCATCTTGTCAGCTTTCTTTTTCTATTTGAAATCAATTTTACTCAACAGATATGAATAAAAAAGGGAGAGGGGAAGAAGACATATGCTACCTGATTAATTTGTTCCAACAGATAGGTGTAATTCTGCTTCCTGTGTTCATTAACCATAAAACATTGCCTTCTCCTCAACAAACAAGCACTCTGGCTTCAAGGACATTGTGGCAATAACAATCTATTACACACATGCAGGACATCTTACTAGAGCAATGGTAAATTTAAAAGATATGTCTAGTTACCCAGAAAAATCTTCCTGGTGCATAGTGATGATAATAGCTTCCACTGAATCTCCTACAGAGTTCAGTAGCGGCTGAACAGCACTACCCATTAGATCATGGACTGCCTAAAATAGAATAAGAAAAAGGCAGAAGTAAGGAAACAAAAACTAGATGCATTTGCATTTTGACACCTCAAAAATACCCTAGGAAACAGTTCATTTCATCAGTGCTTTTTCTTATTCTGCATTAGAAGATGCTAAATAGGAGAACCAAAGCCTAAGATAACATTCCTCTTTAATTGATTGTACCAGTAAAGTACAGAAATAAAGCTGCTTGCTGCTTCTGTGTAAAGCCTTCCTTCAAAAAGGTGCACAGCAATTTGGCATCCCTGGTTTGAACATGTACATGTTTTGGTGCACAGACTTGGCTCAGTTGCTCATTCCCCAGACACAAGCTGCCCTTCATTCCCCTGCACACAACCCCTCCCAGGTCAGTGCCCAGCAGGACAGACGTGGAGAGCTGTCATCCACAGATGCTGCACCGTCACTCACGTCCCCCTCCAGGAAAGTACCAGGTCACATAAAAATTATAATTTGAGGCATCTGTCAGGGGGAGGAAAGGGGTGATGAAGGATCCAGCTATTGCTGTGTGAATGCTGCAGAGAAAGACACTTATTTTCACAGTCAGATGACATCTGTGTTCTGACTGTTGTGAGAATATTCTGAATACAAACATGACTCAAGCAGTGATTTGGCACAGGTAACACATACATAGCTGCAGATACAATAAATTAGAAACGTCAGAATATTTGTATACCTGTTACTAAATATACTGATGTAAAATAATATGTGGGAAATAAGCGCCCATTTTAAGTGTAACAAACAAAACCAAGCTCAACCCTATTCCTGCAGCATATGGACATTCAATTACCTTTAAGGCAGTTGTCACTGTTTGCTCTGCGGCTGCTGGAAATGAGCTCTGACTGGTAATAACCTAAAAATTGTAAAGTAAGTTTTAATAGTCAGCATTAAACAAATTATTAGAAACCATAATATTCAACACCATTTAAAAACATACTGAGCTATCCTTAGTAATAAGTGTTTACATAGTCACAGATAACTATCAAGTGTGTTTTATACAGACAGAATTTTCAATGCATCAGTATCAGTCCTTTGCTAAGATTTCCTATGGACTCTGCTTCTGCCTTGGCAAAGAAATGACTCAATGGAGTTAAGCTGAAATTTAGCTGAAGGGCTAACAGAATCAGAATAAAAATAACTGGTGTATTCTCCCACTGCTAAGTATAGAATTCATGGAGAACTATACAAGCAGCTCTGTGGCAAATATTTGAAAGAACGGTTGTTCTTTCTCAGTACGATGACTATTATTGCACTACACGTTAAATTATTGTTTATGTACAGCTAAAACAATATTAAAATTCAAAGTCAAGGAATGATCTGAAGGACTATTCTACCAATTTCCTTACAGTTATGAATGTGCTACACAATAGTATTTTTAAGCCTGATAAGTACTGAACTCGAAGACTGAATCATATCAGATCTCCCTCCAACACTAAGACACATGAGGTTCATTACTAAATACATCAGAGAAAGCAGACTTAAAAGTTGATCTGCCATCTGTTTGCAAAATCCAAGGAAACTTTATAGGCTTTTTAGCATTTTTTAAAATTCTTTGAACATACCAGAGTAAGGAGTACTCATGATCTTTTTTCTAATCAGACTAGGATTTAAATAAAATTAACAACAACTACCCATATATGTGTTTGTTTTAGTTCACAGCGACTGTGTAACAATTGGCATTACTAAACCAGTAAATCAGAATTATTCATAACTGTGCTTAGTCCTGAAAAATTTTCAGGCCAGACTTTCGTCACAGTAACAATGTATGGAGATATTAGGTACGGAGTGAGGTGCTGCTTTTCTCAATTTCACTCTTTCCTTCCCCTTTTCAGTTTAACCACAGTTGTGGGAAAGCATTGAAGGTCTTCTGAAAAAGATAAGTTTGGGCTGAGGAAGATGCTGCAAGGGAGCTATCAGGCTGATTAGTATAAAGACAGATAAGAAAAAACAGAGTTCAGTTGTTTATGCTCACAAAGTAACGGCAAAGAGACATGATGATTCTCTATAAACACATCTTTATTCTTCTAATATTGGCAATTTGTCACATAATGGTGCTTACAAGGGTCAGCCAAGTCTCAAAGAGTTGTACAAATGCACAGCAAGGTGCAGCTCTTAACATAAAACGGGGCTGTAATTGTCAAGAGATCTCATCAGCTAAATGGAGCACATGCACAGGATAGAGCAAAGAAGGGAACATCATGGCGAGAAGAGAAATGCCAAAGGAAGCCTACCTACCTTCAGAACCGACTGGTGCAGTTTGTACAGAGAATTAACCACAGCCACATTCCTCCTCTGGCCCTCTGTCAGTGGCCCAATCACTTGGCTGGCATCTCCTTGAGTAGAAAGCTGCAGTGACCACAGAAATTGTTAGTATCAACTCTTTAAACCGTGCATCTCCCCAGACTAAACTTAGACCACAGCAGAAACCCACAGGCCCTCATAACCCAATGTTCTTCCATTTAACTCTTGTTTTGATTCACAAAATTTCCATCTTCAGATAAAACAGACTAAACAACAGCAACAGGAACCTTGAGAGACTGCCTCAGCTCCCAAATCACAGCACTGAGACCCAGATCACCTGGAGATACCTAGTCCCAGCACAACTTCAACTTTGTATTCTAAGAGTCAGGTGAAATCACCTACCTGAGGAAGCTGAACAAACTATCGGCAGCTTTTCTCCTTTTCTTTCATGATCAGTGTACACTTTTTGGCATACCCTCAGTCTGTCCTCCTGACAACCATTCAAGCCTCTCCTTAAAAGCTCTGCTTTTTCAAATAGATGGTTTAGAGCTTTGTAAATATTAGAGGCTTGTAAGTCAACAGCAAAATAGAACTACGAGGACCAAAACTGCTAGACCTGTCATTAAGGAGTTCTAGTCATTAATCTTTCAGCAAAAGTCAAAGAAGTATTTCTTCATAGTAAACTGCACAAAGCATGTGGTTTTTATTATTACAACAGAAATCAAAGTTCCAGGGTGATACACAAATAGCTATTAACTATGAAACACTCTCTTAAGGATACCAAAGCATATATTTGTAATTTAAAATACAATAAACTGCAAATGGGAAACAAATGGAAATTTTCCTGTGCACTGAAAGCTGCAGAAATATAAAGAATTGACAAAAGGCCACGTGAATTCTAGAAGTATATCTAAACATTAAAGCAAGAATACCTATTAATAGAAGGCTGGTTTTACTGAGATATAATTACCTGACTAGTTATCTATATTTCAGGATACAGAATTATCCTCCAGGAAACCCCAAAAATGCCTAGCTCCAAAAGTCTCTCAGTAAAAATATAATCAACTCACTGATCAAATGGTCAAGACACTATTATGGAGTGTGTCTAAACACAGCTGTAGGCCCTACAGAAAGCTCCTAAACTAAAACTGAATATACAGTAATATTTTTTTGAGAACAAAAGAAACAAACATTACCTGAAAATTTTTAAGTTATGGGAAACAGTGAACCTTTACTATGAAAGACTATTCCTGTATACTTCCCATAGCTTCCACACAGCATAAACACAGACAGCATACAAGCAAAGTTATCTAATATTTTCCAGCATTGTTAATGATGAAGTTTTAGACAAGCTCTTGCAAACACCCAGGAACTCTAATTTATTCACAGCACTATGGTGACAGTATCAGTTCATGTCCCTTTCTTCAAATTTAGGGATTATTTCAGGATAAATAGGTTTCCAAGGCCTTTGTTTAGGGAAAGATCTTTTCCAATGTACCTTCAATTATTTGACATCAAAATGTATCTTTAAACTAGCTGACAAATATATCATTGTGTCAGCATTTTCCTGCCTCCCTGATGAGAACAGCCATGTGAGCCACCAAAATCCTTGTTTTCTTCTATATACTTCTATTTGACAGACCTGACTGGGTTTTAGAATTCTGCTTCTCACACTTACAGCTTCACAGATTAATAACATAACAGCTCTGCAAAGAAAGACCCCATCCACTCAGCTGACCACCCTCCCTGACACAAATAACCTTTTTCTCCAAACTTTTTAAAGTACTGTACAGACTAATTCATGTTTTTGCACATTTAAAACTACTCAACATAAAAGATACTACTAAACCAATAGAATTTTACATCCCAGTTACTTTATTTCAGTTCCTCAGAGTTTACAGCAAAGGTTTCACAATTTCTTAGACATTAGACTGTGTTTCTTCTGCTGGTACAAAGCTTAACTGATAAGTAAAACCGTTAACAAGTACAAACATAACCCTTCTACAGTAACAAGAAACTCTTGCAGTCAGCAATAGTGCACAACAGCTTCACAGGCAAAATCTGAAAATACCTTAGAAACAACTAATCTTTGTAAAACTGTTTACCATATTAAATTTCCTTAAACTAATCAACTTGAACTTTGGCAGTTAAATGCCTTTATCCTTTGTACATCCTAAAATCAGTGGTCTAAAGCAAAGAGGCCTGAAAAACTTGACCTTTGTAACTAGCAACTGGGACTGGGCAGCTCAGGGCTCCCTAGGACCATTTCTCCTGAAGAGATGGTTATCATTATTCCAGTATTCTAATGCCTCAGACTGAATTCTTGACACCACCTATATCCATTATACAATCATGCGTCTAATTAGGAAAAATGCCATTATTGTGTCTCCCTGGTTCCCAGAAACCAGGCTTATGGCCCATTTAGTATAGACACAAACTATCCCTCAGTTTCTTTTCCAGCATACCAGGTTTTATCAATGATTTGCATTTATCACTCTCTTTTATACACAAAGTACTTTTAAGGTTCTGTGCTAGACACAGGTTATGCATTTAAACCCTGTGGTAATGTAACTCTTCTTCTGTTATCTGTCCACTGGGGATTGCATTGTGTAAATAGGTTAAGTCAAATAAGTGTGAAGCCTACACAGGCCTGTTCAGCTGAAAGATACAGTCCACAGGCCTTCTTTCTGATGAGGGCACTGGAGAAAAAATCAGATGCCTTTTTAATCAGTCAGATATATCCTGAAATGCAGAAGGCCAGAAAGGGTGAATTATGCTTGACAGAAACAGGGGGGACAGAAGGGGTGACTTCATCCCAAATCAGAGTCTATTTTGGGAAACAAGTAAAAGACCAAGTGCAGCTGAAGGCCAGATCCCATCTCCAGGGAGCTGTCAGTCACCCTGGGAGTTAGTCAGGCTTAAGCCTGCTAGCTGAAAACAGAGGAGAAGAAACAATGCTGAAGCCAGACCTGAATGAACAGCAACAAGGACTGTAATTGTTCCACATTTCTGTATCTGCCTTAAGTATAGCAATCGATTTCTTGCACTCTTCACTTCAGCTGGTTAAATTGTTTCTGCTTTTACCCCAAGCCTGTCTACTATTTACAGCAATTTCATGGGCAGTAGCACAGGCACCCATTCCCCAGCAAGCATCAATTCTACAGTGGGTGACAAATCAGCTGAGCTCCCTTTGCCAACAGGAGCTACAAGCACACTGCCGACATGGGATGCTCATGAGGAAGAGTGAGGCAGAGAAGTGTCCCACCAGCAAACATTAGCCAGGACTGTTGTAACACGCATCCAGGCACTGGGACAGAGGCTGTGTCTTGTGGTGCCCTAAAGAATGGGAATGTGAGCTTCTGTCCCATGCAGCATTTAGAAACTGAAAGGGCAGACATTAAACTGAAATGAGAAAGAAACACAGATATACTGCCTTTCTAACATATATATGAGCGTGTTCTCTAAACTAGGAGGTTGAAATATGCAAGGTTCAATCCAGCAGCTGACTAGCTGGAGGAAGCAGCATAGAAGGATTTTGGGGAGGTTTAAAACTTATTCAACAGAATCTGAGACCTAAGTAGTAGATTGATATCAGGTAGCTTACTGAACCAAAAAGGACACTTGTAGAAACCAATACACAAATGATGTGTCACAAAGAGGAACAAGCTGACTTAAGGTCATCTGACTTACTTCAGCCTGACATGGTTGAGAAACTGTAAGCCATGACGGGCACTGTGCTCTCATTGAATTCAGAAGTCCTCCTGAAAAATAGTTTCTTTTAGTTTGTATCCTTCGGTACACCTACATGGCTACACTGCTTCACCTCCAGAGAGTGTAGGTGCCTCATCTAGGGCCAGTAAGTTTCCCAGTGCAGAAAATTTCAGGAATGATTCACCAGACCACATGCAGAAAACCATGAATAAGAGAAGTAAGAACTTGCATTGAGTAGTTCCCCTAGCCTGTTTTAAAGCCCCTGCTTTGGGGAGAGAGTAAATGCACTCTGTATGCACCTATTTCCCTTCACTGGCTATAAAGGGAATTTAAAGCAGTACCACAGATACCTAGTAGTCATGTCAGATGCATTCTCACTCTATAAATATATTTGCACCCCTTTCCATAGACCTGCTTTGGAAATATGTCTTGGAAATAACCAGATCAAGTGTTCTAGATTTGACACTTTTCTGTGTTTGATGCCTAAGAACAGACATGAAATTTGACAGCATGGATTTGATCTCACATGTTGAGACATGTGCAATGGTAAGATTGCTTTGGGATTAAATCCTTGTTTTCACCATGAAGCAATGAAAGTAGAATTTAGATTAGGCCATAAATCAAATCATCAGTTCTCCCTTGGGTTATAAAGAAAACGCTAACCAAGTTTGTCTTTTTCTTGTAAGAAAGCTCAGACTATTGATACCTTTTTTCCTGTAATTTTTTTAGTGCTTCAAAGTGACTAACACTCCCCTCTTTCAACAGGTGGCAGCTCAGAAGAGACATTGATTTTTGAGCTGGTTTGCTACTATTCCCTTCATAGACTTCATATCTTGTGAAAAACCTCAGTTTCACACTCACAGTAACTAAGTTCTCCTGTGCATCCTTATTGACAGTTTTGGAAAGCTCCATTTATTTGATTTCTCTGAAACAGCCTCAGCAAACCCATTTGCCTTAGAGCAGGAAACATCATGATAATTTAGGAGTATGAAGAAGATACTAAAATAAGACTAAAGTAGTTCTCAACAAATCATTCAATCTAACTCCGGGATCACGAGACTAAAGTGTTTTGATAGCACAAACTGAACTCCAGTTGTCAAGCTGACATTTTCAACAATAAATACATTCCTAATAGAGGCAGCTGATGTTGCCATACCTCTGGCAGAAGGCAATCAATCCATCTGGTACTTGGCCTCCTGCCTGATCATAACGACTTATTATAAAGCACAGAATCCATTTAGAGTTTCTGAGTCAATAGGGCTTGGCCCTGGGATTTCTCCCATAAACTGCAAGTAATTGGGATGATTTACTATTAGGTTTAATGTTTTCCATACTGCATAAGGAACCTTTTACAATCTCTTTCCACCTAAAACCCACAAAGGTTTAGTAGAATCAGTTTGCTACTTTTTGTAAAAAAAGCACCATTTAGCAGAAAAATACAGAAGAATCTGAACTCCATTAGCTATACCACTTAATATATTACCTACTTAGAAGATAATTTGCAAAAAGAAGAGACATAATTTAATGGTTCAAAGTGTAGGATTTGAATGAATGTGTCAGTGGAAATAAGGTCCTTGACTGACTTGCAGATAAATTAATATGAATGCTCTGTTTTTAAAAAAAGAGCTAAAATTTAAGAA
Organism: Entomyzon cyanotis; assembly: GCA_024500445.1. Taxonomy (NCBI): domain Eukaryota; kingdom Metazoa; phylum Chordata; class Aves; order Passeriformes; family Meliphagidae; genus Entomyzon; species Entomyzon cyanotis. The sequence continues at coordinate 44,081,790 of JAKEPQ010001018.1, read as the reverse complement.
TAAATCATAAGTAAGAATTAATGTTCTTGGAGCAGCTCCTAATTTTGCAAAGAAAAAATATTTCAAGACATGAGGAAAGGAATAAGCTGTGAGTTCTGGCAATAATTTAAAATGTACATAATAACATGCATATTGCACCTTCAGGACATTCTTGCAGCTCCCAGAATATCTTTTTTTTTAGCTTCCTCAGAAAAATGACAATTTAATATTATAGGAATATAGAAAAGGAGTTCTATGGTGAAGAAATTAAAAATCTTAGACAAAATACAATCATTATTTTGGAAAGAAAAAATTGAAGGGACAGTTAAGTCCTTGACCAGGAAAAAAGACTGAACATCATGCTCATACTATTCATGTTAGAAGAAGCAGCAATCATTGAACCATTTCCTCAGGGGTATTTCTGCTTTGTTTTGGTTTTTCTTCCTTAATATTTTCAAAAGCTAAAGAAATGGAAGAAAAACAGCAAATGGTCTTTCTGTAACAGAAAAGACAGAATTTATCTCCAAGTCTTTGAATCATCTGAGAAGAAAAGCACTGTACAAGTAATCAAAAGTGAGTAATGGTTCATGGTGTTTAAATAATGAGCTGCTTTAAAACAACTCAATCAGAAAGCACTTATAAAACCAGTTCCTTTAAGGAATGTCAGAGAATCCTAAACCTGAAACACTTGGAATAATTTCTCAACTACAGAATATTATGCCCCTTGTATTAGCCAGTCAGCCCAAGTTTGAGGACAATTTCAAGGAAAATGTGTGTTGATCCTCATAACTCTGACTGTAACAGTTCATTGAATTTTTTATGCTTGCCAAATTAATGACCAAATGATTAATCATATCTTATATGTAATACCATTAGCTCCTGGTTTCAAGCAACTATTGAGAATGCCTCTCCAGAGGTGAAGGGCAAATGTCCATCCCCAAGTCACACAAGAGGTTCAACATGATAGGGTGATATTCACCTATAAATAAAAAATTCAGTCAACTTATTTAATAGCCATCTGCCTTTTGTAGCATCAAGTCCAGGCGTTAACTGAGATTAGAATATTATACCACCCTGCACAAGTTTATAATTGAACTTTACAGGGTCCAACTCTCATTAGAGCTCTTCCAAAACTGAAAAAATTCAAATCGTTTATCATACGTAACATATACATATACATATACATATACATATACATATACATCTCAACATACATTTAACCAAGTCCTTTTCTGAATCATAGAATTTCATTTGGTAAGAAATAACTTTGATCTTACTATAACAAAATACTGTAAGGGTTGTGCAATCATGTTCTTTTTTCTACATGCTAGCAAAGCAACATACTAGAGGTCTAAAGGTCTTTTAACCAATTTCCCAGCTAGATAAAAGGAAGTACATAGTACTCCCAAAATCAGACTTTTATGCTTGGATGACTTTTTCTGGAGTTCAGCCAGCATATCTTAAAAAAATACAAACCAAATTAAAAAAAAAAACACACATTTGTTATGTGAGTCACGATCTAACCACCAAAAGACAACATGAGAAAAAAGAAAATCCTTCATGAAGTTATTTAATGTAACTCTCTCCTCCAGATTTTTAATTCGTTTTAAAAGTTTAAATGCTTTTTAAAGTGATTTATCAGATAGATATTTCTAAGTATTCTCTAACCAATATAACTAGCTTCCTAATGATTGTTTCAAAAAAGCTCTTCTCATCTTTCCCTCAAAAAAATAAATTACAAAACCTTACCTGACTTTTGATTATTTTTAAATTAGACCTACTGCCATCTTTAGCTTTTATTACTGTACAGCGAAATAGTAATTATTCTGAAATTATTTTATTATATAATAGCCTCCCACATATTCTATTTAAACACCTATTAATGAATTCTTTTAATGTGCCAAACATTGAATTCATATTTTTGGGTTCTCTCATTTAAATAGCATGGATACAAGTTTTTCATTGACAGTAATACCATGTCTTCAAGGTACTGGTATAATACAATTAATTCATGTATCTCAAAAAAGAAGTGGGGAAAATATAATCTTTCACATTACTTACACCATTGTTAGTGACCTATTATTTACATAAACCTTTCCCGAGGTGTCATTTCCCTACTGTTCCTGACGATTTGTGAGCTTATTAGATTTCATACTTCCCTCCTAAGTTCACAATATTCGACATTTAGACAGGAGGACAAGATACATTTCCCTGGAACTGTCAGACAAATCTCATTGTTGGAATATGTCCTGAATAGTGATTCACCCGCAAATGAAAGCTTACAATTCAATATAACACCATCTAATAAGAGACATGGATTAATTCTTATAAGATCACATAATAAAAAAGGCAATCAGAAATTCACTTTATGTCATTACAATAAGGACTCATCATGCTTTTCAATTCAAAATGATCACAGGCCTCATAAATTTGCTGGGGTTTAACTCTGATGCCAGTATTCCAGTGCATTTTTATCCCTGGAAGAATTTGGGTCCAGGAAGTCTTTTCTCTCTCCCTCTCCACCCTGCTCTCTCCTGCTTGATTGAATTATTCAGCTAGTTGAATTTAACTATGTCAGATAAAAGGAAGGGTGGGAAAAAAACCAACACAGATACTCCAAACCACACAGTTATGTCAATAAACATCAGTAAACATCCTAACAGAGATGTAACTCACTTAATTTTCTTGCTACTCCAGCATATTTCACTTTGAGGAATTTATATAAACTAACTGAGCCAAACAATGTTTTTGAAATATGCTTGACTAATGCCAACTCAATGAATGCTTTCCTCCATAAAAGAGGTCTTTACTTTTTTTCATTTCCCTAAAAGAAACTGGAATTACAGCCATCCTGTACCAACATTTTTCTTTCTTGCAAAATGTTACAGATATGTGTCTCACCACTGTACAGACTGGGGCAAAGTCAATGGAGTTGTTTAGCCCAGCCCTTCTCTGCCTTATCCTAGTCAAACACTAAGGAGAGACTGAAAGTTTCAGAAAAAAAAATCCCATCTCCATGAATACTCAGAGAAAACTAAGAATCAATCCTTCTCATTTAAGTGTTTTCTCATTGCAATATTTTAACTTTTAAATCCCATCCTCTGCACTTCTACTTTTCATAATTTCCCTGATTAGGCAGAGATGTTCCAATACAGTTGGATCAGCTGTAATACACTTAAACTTTTAGATTCTGGACAAAAATATGCCATTCATATTGCTTATCATCTAAATAACACCCTGAAAACAGCTTATTTAAATCTTCATTGCCCTGATCAAGCATGACAGACACTTTCTCTTCTACAAATGACATTACAAAAACTCCTGGTAAAGACTCTGTCTCTTTCTCAGCTCAGTGTTTTAAGCTGAATTAATTGTTATTCCACCTGGCATTCTAGCCTTTTCTCTCCTCATTCTCTTTATTGCAGCAATGTTTACAAGCCACCAAGGACAAGCATTAATAAAGTAGAGATTGTTTTTAACAGTAGTAATATAAACCAAGATCAGAGCACATTTAATTGCATTCTCAGGAAGAGAGATCCTGGCAGATCTGTAAAGTCATAGCAGGACAGCATTACACTTTCAAAACTACATCACCAAAACCAAATAGCAAACTTTTTTTCTATTGACTGTAATATATCAGATGCACCATAAACCCACTAAAAAAGAAATTATGAAAAAAAAAATCAAGGCTCATCTGCTACAAATAGTTATGATGATGAGATGGATATACAGAAAGTTGAGATCTATTTTAAACCTCAGTAATTACAAACTAGTTTTTAAAAGTACTCAAAGGAAAGCATCAGCTTGTGGCTAGCACAGGTTCTTCCCGTGGGAACATTTTGCTATATTTCATAAACAAGATAAAGTTTGGATGTTTTGCAAACAGTTTCTCCGGATTGAGTCAGTTCGGGCTTGGCCAATTGTGCCTAGGGGGAGGTCTCGGGCTGACCAATCTGGGGCACCTCTGTAAACTCTATATATATGGAATTCAAAACAATAAAGTTCCTCTTCTCCTCTCTTCCCTTGTCTGAGAACTTGGGTCAGTCCTCAGCTAGCCGCTCAACAGCGACATCAGCTTTTTTCAGAAAAATTGAAACACAAAAATACATTTTCTAGAGTTGTGTGAGAAGAATATGGTGTGTTTTCTTACAGTCTGCCTCTAAACTCAAAAACTCTCTCAAATAATCTACTCCAATCCATGCTAAATGGTTAGCTAGTGAACCAGATATATTTAATAGGAAGATATTCTGAATACCCACTAGAATTTGAAAACTGAAAATATAATTATGGGTAACTGCAAAAGATGAAGCCACCCCAGCACCAATAAAGAATGCAACACTAGGCTAGGGATGTAAGTAAAACAGAATTTGGAATCTTGCACCTGCAAATCACAAGTTTGACTACAAACTGGATTGAAGGACAATGAGAGATAAATTGTCTCAGTTTCAGTCCTGGTGGAAAGTGGTCATTTATTAAAATCTTCATAATGTGCATCACTGACTATCTTATTTGAAGCCTCAGGAAGGAGACCTGTGACTGAAAAGGTCTAAGAAAAGATAAAATGAATCTTTTAAAATGATTCCTATAGAGACAGAGCACAATGGCAGGGCAATGCACTGAGCTGTACAAGTTTTGTAGGCAATACTTAAAATAATTTAAGAACAACTGCAGCAGAGCTGACTTTCCATTGTATATATTTTGATGCTAATCTTATGTAATACATTTGGTGCTGATCAGCATTACAAAGATCAGCGCTCTAAAAATATCTGAACATGACAGATAGATAGATATTCTTCATCCTGCACCTCCATCCATTACATTCACTAAAAATAGAATATTAAATTACAGAAGGGCTTGGTTGCACTGGCATGCAAAAAGGTGTCATCTGAGTTGGCTCAAAGAAATACCTGGCTCCTTGAAGAACGGTTGAACACTGAAGAGTTAATATCCAAGTTTTCTTGCACCCATCCAGCAGTACTTGGAGTTGCCAATTAACCACAATGCCACAGATAACTGTACTCTTTTCATGGTATAAAACTCTGATAGAAACACCAAATGCTATATGAAAATAAGTCAAGTACAGCTGACAAGCATTGCAGATAGAAAAACATGTTTTGGAGGCATATATTTTGAAGCTCTGGCAATGTACGAAAATCTTCAGACTAAAAGCAGTATTACTACAGAAGAAATCACATCTCCTAACTTTTGCCTTAGAGATTTATTTACAGCAGAAGGAAGTATGAATTCCAGATGCAAGAAAAAAATTACTCCAATCTGTCAGCATTTTAAGCTTCCTCTTGAACAGATTTTTCATCTCGCTCTTGTTCAGTCTCAGTCACATATTGGCTACCCCCATAGCTGTAAATTAAAGGGTGCCAGAAAAAGTCCCTGGATCTGGCACGTGATTGTCTATACCACTAAGCTGGTAGAAAACTCATTAGCAAGTTCTTGGCCTGGGCCAACAGCCACTTTCCCAGCCAGTCTCCAGCCGCAGCTCAGGAGAGGCAATACTGCAGAAACTATTGCTAGAAGGGCTCTGGCAGGCAGGCACTGCTTTGGGGAAGGGGATCCCTCCCCAGCTGGGAGGCACTGCCTCATCCCAATGGCCACAGGGCCCAGGGGTGTTTCCAGGCACCTTCCACTCACTAGAACATACATCACCGTTCCCCTCCCATCTCAGAGAGATGCTCACAGCTGGGATGGCAAATGAAGTCCTGAGTGTCAGTCGCAAACCCTTACTGACCTCGCACTCTGAAGCAAGAGAGGCAGACGTCAACATAAACACCAGGGTGACAGTGTGGAGCAACTCAATACACAACCTTTTGCAACTGAAACAAACACATCTTGATGATCCTTGAAGTGAGGCCAACACTAATCAGAACAAGCCTCCATGATACAAATTTACCTTCATGCAGATGAGACCAAGATCATTTACTTACTTACATGTACTGTTCTGAGGACAGTTACTAGTTTTCCATACCCATACTTTCTTTGAAAAGCAAATCCAGGCCATTTGGGGACGAGCAGTCAGTGATTGGGATATACATGTATATAGTGTTTACCCCTGAAGAAGGGGGAACAATGAATTGTTACATTTTTCTACTTACGCTCTTTTTTGGTATTTATTTTCTTAAATAAAAATGCACTAAAAAAAATTCTGCCATCAAGCACATTCTTATAATCATTATGACAGATAATACTGTACAATAACACTGTCCTAGTTACACAATCTAGTATCAGTTCATTGAAAAGCAGATCTCAGTAAAACCTCAGAAGTCTAGAAATAATGTATATTAATTCTAATAACAGAATTTTTATGTTAGAGTCACTTTACATTTAAACATTAAGCCAGTTAAATATTCAGAACTGTTTGACAACATCTGAAATCCAGTTTCACCATTGCATTCCAAAACCGGATCAGGCTAAGTCAGAGCTTCCCCATAACTTCCCAGGAAACGTTTTGTGCCAACGTATTATTGCTCATATTACTGCTTTAGTGCTCTGCAACTGATGCACATTCTAGAACCATGCATAACATTACATAACTCAAATATTTACTTAAGTAAATATAAATAAATCTCAATATACTACTGAGATTTCAGATAGTGAGAAAGAGGCTGCCTACTCTATATCACAGATATCAGCTGATGCTGACTTTTCCCTCAAAACAATCCAGAATCTTAAAATGTCATTCACCCAGGAAAATCCATATGAATTCTTTATGTCCAAAGTGTACAGTCATCCATCACTTTTGGGATCAGAATAACAAATTCTCTCTCATTTTGTCTCTTGGCATGCCCAGCAGTAGAGGTCACCAATAGGTGATTCAATGTCCTGCCCTTTGAGGATATGTGACACCTATTTGAACCTTGGTGCAGGGACTCTAATTTTTGAGACACTTATGTATTCTCTTTAATCTCAAAATTTGCTTCTATTACTGGGTCTTTAGCATTTTAACTTTGAAATATGCAAAATACACCAAGCGTTGTCTTATGTTTTCTTAGGAAGGTCAGGGAAAAATCATTCAAAATGCGAGGAAGGACTGTGCTTTCTGCATGGCACTTAGGAACTTCCAAATGGCAAATGTGACAATCACAAATGCCACAACCATTGCCCAGGCTAAAATCCTGATGAGGAGCCAAGCCTCTACCATGAACTGTAAAGGACAGATGAGTAGCTGAGGACAAAGTTCAGTAGCTCTCCCAGAGCACTGCCCTCAGCCTCATTCATCAGGTTTTGTGAGATATATGGCATCAGTTCAACCACACTGAGTTAGGAGAATAAAAAAATTATTCAAATTCTCTACTTCCTTCCTCCCTCATTATACCCACTCTCCACCTCCACCTTTTGAGGGCTTCCTCTCTATGATTGCTTACAAGTCTGACAGTGGAAAAGATCTCCATTATATCATCTGCCTGCAGCCTCTCGTCTGCTGGAAGTATCCCTTTTTTAAGACAAACTCATTTCTCCATAAAATACAATATTCCATATTTAGGAATCACTCCAATTATAGGCAATCACAGCTCCCACTGATTTTAGCCTTTTCTACCCTAACCTTAGGAAAAATCTGCCGAGTGTAGTATGGCCATGCAGGTTCTTGCTTTGTCTGTACTTCATGCAGACTTTCTGCAAAATTTCTGTGCTTGTGCTCCAGGATGAGTGAGTGTTGTGTTCAGCAAGGTGCCACAGCTGAGCTGGTCAGCATGGACTGGAGTGGAGCTAAAATGTGCTCTACCATCTGGCAACACAATTGAGTGAGTTTGTGTCTGCCTAAATCATGTAAGCACACCATTTCATATCCTCATATAGAAATGTTTTTAAGATAGTTTAATCCACCAGAATTTGCCAGCATAATCGCCCCCACCTGCTCTGAAAAGCAAGTGGGCAACCTGATTTTTACAATCCTGCCTCTGCAAATGACTCTTTGCTTGTTTATTGGCCAAAAGATAATGTTGTCTCCGATGATGTCTCTAGTGATGCCCTATGGTGGGAGGAGTCAGCAAGACAGCCTCCACCAGACAAGGCAGGAAGGATTGCTCTGGGACTCTGATCAAAATTAATAAAGAGAGTCTGACAGGATGACGGTAACTCTAGGGAGGAAACTGGTAGAGGTCTCCAGGTTCACAAAGTAGGAGAATCACACCTTCTCTAAACAACTGCATTTTCATGTTCACAGCACAACACATTTCATCTATGTGCACTTGGTGGGTGTGTTAGTGTATTTCAATCCACCCACATGACAAGCTGAACAGAAACAGCATAAAAGTAAGAGAACATGCAGTACTTACATTCAGGTAACTGAAATCATCACTCTAAAACCAGAAAGAATGCAACAAAAGCCCCAACAATAAATACTGTTTCAAACAGTCCTGTGCTGGGAAGGGAATAGACTAGAGGACCAAATAGGGTGCTTCCATCTTCTGTCTCTATATGCACAATTTATTTTTCTGCTTGTTGTCAAAACTACATGTCTTGTAAACTTCCAGAGCTTTTAACCCTCCATGTTTCATGACTTTTCTATCAACAGCAGACAAAAATATAGTGATCGCAAAGTTGCAACAAGGAGATTTTTAATTGAAAGAGAAAAAATTTTAAGTACATTCAAAACTCAGCTCACTAAATGACAAATTACAGGTAATCAACTGGGAAAACACAGTTTTGTTTTAATTTCAATCAACAGGTTACCATCTTTTTCATTTTTCTATAAACAAATGAGAGACCTGATTTAACGTAGCATATTAACAAAATCAAACATGAATTCAAAAGACTGCAATCAACAAGGCATCTTTTCCAAAAATTTTGTCTCTTGACAAAGTCTGTTCCCTTATTATGGAAGATTACTGCAGAGTATTACTCCAAAGCGGTGGTTTTGAAGTGCATGCACCATGTGGATTAGGCAAGACAACCTAGGGGGGTGCATGACAAGAATATCAGAACCTCAACAGTACATGTATAAAAGTTATAAATAAACAAGTATATGTGTATATATATATATAATGAGGGTGCATAGTCAAAAAGTTTATACTGATAGGGGTGCATAACCAAAAATCTTAGAGACCACTGCATTACAGGATCCTGCCACCCAATTACTGCCGCCATGTCACCTGCCACCCAATTGCTGCTGTGATGTCAAAAGCATTTCATAAAGATGTGGGTGAGATACAAGCTCTTTTTTACACTGCTCAACAAATGGGTAAAAATTTCTTCAGGAAGCAGAATCATGAGCTCCTATCTTTTGATCTTTTGTTAAGGAATATGGATTCTCATAAACACCCCAAATTATTCAACTTTTTGTTTGTTTGTTTTCAGGAAATGCAACTTATTGCCTTCTCACAAATCCCTTCACTGTACTTATTGTAGGTACTTGATGAAAGAGCTAATTTTCCTGACGTAGCCAGTTAAACAAGAGCACAACATGTTGTATGTGTCAATCAAAACAGGTGATTTAAGGTACTTGCAAATAGGAATGGATGACTCCTCTGGAACTGAATAGAGGAGAAAAGTTAGTGTTCTTTTTCATCTAGGCTACCTCACTTGTAAGAAAAAGTGGCCAGTGAACAAAATCTGGCTCAGTAAGCACACCTTTTGTTAAAATTTATGCACCAGATTACAAGGTGCAAATGCAGAAGAGGAAAATTTTGTTCTTACCCAAAACATGATGATCAGATTTGTTAATATATTTTCCAATCTGGAATGAGAAGGATGTGGAAATAATGACTAAACAGAAATCTGGTGCTGTCTGTAATCATTAGGAAGATGTCTGGCCTATCTGTTTAAGGAAAATGTGAATAAGAAGAAACAAAATTATAATGGCACTGAGAAAATATACTGAAGCATCCTTTCTCAGCACCACAAAACACAGGATGGGTGGTGCAGATGAAAGTTAATACTAGTAACAGAATTTTTCAAAAATCTAGTACAAAGTATAATTATCTCTTCAAACTCTGTATAATAAGAACATCTGCAATTACACTGAGTGAAATTAGGACAATAATTCTGACCTCTTCATGGCATACACCAACTACATCAAGCACCAGCAAGGGGTTGACTAAAGATTCACCCAACAGCAGAATGCATCTACATACTGCTTCCAGAGATTATTTATTATTTTCTCTGAACCTGTTAATACAAGAACAGGGCTTGGGCGCAGCAAGTATGAGTTCTTGAAGTGGGGAAAGCTGAAAAGGGTACAAAGCTACAAGTGACACAAACAAATATTTTGAATTTACAGAAGAGGCCATTTTTTCTTAGTCACCTCTGCTTTAGTACTGCACGTACAGACTGATAGATGCTGCTTTCGCTCAAAGGTAAAACCTTTGCATCTTGACTAATATTTTTCTTGTTATTTGTCTATTTAAAGATACCTGGAGAAACAGTGATGAAATCTCAGTGAACTGCAATTCCTTATTTTGGGAAACTGAGTAAATAAAACCCCTGACATCAGAGTGCCCCAGCATTTTTAGAACCGCACATCTCAGTTTTTCACCTTCCAAATCACCTGCAATATTACAACATTAAAAAAAAAATTTTTTTAGATTACTTTTTAAAGTCTCCTGCCCCCCATCTTCCTTCCCTGAGAATTCTTAGATGCTTTTGTTTACTTTTAATTTGGAAGAGAACTCAATTTCAAATTCCTCCAGGAAATTAAATTTCCATCTCTAGCACTGCTCTACTATAGCTATCAGACATGAAGCATCTGAGCGGATATGTTACATGGTCCCCTTCTCAGCTTTAGAAAGCTATTGTTGGAGGCTGGATTGCAAGATTGAATTAAGATTGCATTCTTGGCTACACCACTAAAACATAATGAAACAGTGCTGTCTGACATAGCTCCTGTTCTACACATGGTGCACATTTCAGGCTCAATCTGTCTGCCCAAAAATAGTCATCAAAAAAAGGCTAAATTGTTCCAGATTATATCCAGAGGGCTGGCAAGCATGGCACAGGACAAGTGAGAGAGCCATGCCCTGCTGGAGAGGCAGCTGGAAGCTGGGAATGGTATTTCAGCACTTCAAAGATGGCACTTACACCTATGTCTTGGCAACTGTGTTGAGCACTTCTGGGTTTTAAATTTGTAACATGGGTATCAGCAAGGAAAGAAAAAAGTTTTTTAAAAAAGTAGTTGTACAATACTCTTGATAACATTTTACAGTTTGTAGCTCTGTGCTTGAAGGACATTCATGCTCATCCTGACAGCTTGACTAATCCCACCACTTGGCTTTTCGATGTTTCAAGCTTGTATTTTCAGTTGTCAAATTCAAGAAGTTCCAAGGCTCACACTCCCTCTTTCCTTCTACCTTCTTTTACTTTAAGGTTAGCTAATACAAAGCCACAAATTATATACTTATCAGCTTATTTCTATGTATCTTTTTTTTTTCAGGGTTTCTTAAGAATTTGCCAGCTGGCTGATCACAAAAAGATGTTCACTTCCAAAGAATCCACTGGCCAGAATCAAACTCCAACAGATTATGAGCACAACTCTGGTACTTGCACAGTTACAGCTGATAGGTCTTTTTTTTTTCCAGCTGAATGCTACTATTTGACACTACACTCCATGACAATGGATTTTTTTTACCTGTAATGACTCTGACAACCTACTAAAAGTCCTCATTCTTGTCATAAGCAAATTTTACTCTGAAAATAAGAAGCCATGATTTGGTATCTTTAAAAGCAGATCCAACTTCAGCACTATGTTTAAATAGCTAACAAAATTATGCTAACATATGTTTTTATTTTAACATTTAAAATATTCTTTATGGCCTTCACGACTGCTTCACCTATGTACCTTTTCTGTACACCAAGTTTGCAAGCTTCCAAGACAACTCATCCAACAGACAAGGTAAAGGAAGTATGTATTACTAAATTTCAATTTTTTCAAAGCTATTCAGAGACAGCAGATGTGGAAAAGGTAAACAGAAACCATACTAAATAAATTGCTGCAATGTTTTGTAGCCAATTGGTACAAAAAATATTAGCAAGCATCTTTCTTTAAATAAAACATATAGTAAATGAATGTTACTGGCGTCCGAGTCTGCTGTCAGAATTAATGTTGTTTATTAAGTGAAAATCTTGTTTACAAATACAAGTAGTTAGTCATTTCTGGTGGGTCCACATATTGCAAAAATTAATTTTCATCTCTTCATAAGAAAACCATTATAATTTCAGCAACAGTACTTAAGAGAAATTTGTTTATCTGAATTTTTTTTTTGTATGATGGCAACATTCACTGTACAATCCATAGGCTTTTTGGAGGCTCTTACCCAAAGGATAACGCTTTGGGGTTCCTCCTTCTATTCTCTTTAACACTAGATACCACTGCATGGTAAATGACTGGAAACATACGAGAAGTGCAAACAACTCAAAGGTCAGTTAAATATATGGCAAATAATAAATATATGGAAAAAAAAACCCCAAATTTCTTCCAGGCAGTGAAAAATTGTATTTGAATAGTCCAGATTTTAATACCATAAAGATGCTGTATCATGTAACTGATGTAGTATCAAATGTTAATAAAAAACAACTAAAATGGTTAATAAAAAAAAACTAAACTGTCTTGATTATACTTAATGACAGCCACAATTTTTATTTTTTTAAATTAATATGGCAAATTCGATTTGGAGTTATACAGATAAATTTTACTGCTATCAATAGACTGAGTTTGTCTGAAGGCAGAATTTAACTGAATATGTTAAAAAATACAATGGAAAGCTAATTGGAAGGTTTTTTCTATCTAGATTGCTTTACTGTTATGTTCTAAAGCTACAAAAGCCAGAATACTGTACATGAAAAAACATTAGTTTTTAGAAATTTAAAATTACTTACAAGCTGCTCAGACTTTACACTGTAAAGCTGAATGGTCTTCGCCACATTTTTGGCCACAGCTAAACTCAGGTCTGGATCAACAGCAGCCACATTTAGCTCACTGGAAGTAAAGATTACAAATCTTAATTAACAACTAAACAGTGCTGTATTGAATTGATAAAGAATTCACTATAAATACATAGTTACGTGGCACGTCAATTTAGAGAGAGTAACACATACAACCAAGTCTTTCCACGCACCGTAATTCAGTTTACAATTTAACAAGTCATTTGGGAATTTTATGTGCAGTGTTCCTATTCTAGTAAAAATGAGCAAAGTTTAGGAATGACACTTCAGTATGAAATCACTATTAGTAAGCCATTCAAAAATATTGACAGCAATTAACTACATTCAAGCTTTGGCAGCAGCCTTCAAACATTACAGGTGAATACACAGTCATTCAACTCTGGAATTACATGAGCTGTGCAGAAATACCCAGGGGATGCCTTAGCTTGACACAACTAATAAGCTGTATTTTAGGCAATCCTTTATTGTAAAAGAGGCCCCAAAGGAATGACAAGGAGCAAACGAAGAAGGAAAAGACTTCTAAATCACTTCCAGTATTTTCTGTTCATGAAAGTACCCAGAGCTCCATTGGCTGGGGCTGCATTCAAAACTGCTCTGCTGGAGAGACAAGCACAAGAACCATCATGTTGCTAGCGGTGAGATTAACCTCTCTTAAGAGCTGGAGAATCATGAGGCATCCCAACCTAGAATAACTTTCTCTGAGAACTCTCTAGGGCCCCAAACATCATTAGCTAAAGGCCACTCTGGAAAACTCAGCTGAAATTTCACTATTTTCATGTTGTTTTCCTTTCCCTTTCGCAAGGATCAAAATAGCATCAGTCACTACACCACCAGACATGTTCTGAGCATCTGTAACTTCCAGTCACAAGTACTGTGTCAGTATTTAATATTTTACATCCACATACCATGAACATTGCCCACCTTTTTTCAGACTTTATTAAACAGAGTAGTCCTTACCAAAACCTTATGAGGGAAAATGCACTGTTGGTAATTTAAGTATCTCATTCTAGAAATTCTACCTGGAATAGTCATCTTTGTCTATTATAGTGCTCTTCTACTCTAACAAAATATTCACACCAGGTATTATCATTTGCAGCCAAGCAACTACCATCTTCCCTTTGACACAGACAGAATAATTAGGACACCAGACACATGTAAGGTTTCTCTTCCTGATCTTTTATAAGCTTGAACATTTAAACTTACATTAAAATTTCATTTATTCCAGAAAAACAAAATACAGGAAGTAAATAATAAAATGTATTATTTATTATAAATAATAATAAAGAGGTGCTTATCTTGCTGTATTCAGCATTGGTGCAGCTTCATCTTGAACACTGCGTCCAGTTCAAGGTCCCACAATTTAGGAAGGATGTGACCTAATGTGTCCAGAGGAGGGCAACAAATCTGGTGAAAGGACTGGAAGGACTGTCCTGTGAGGGATGGCAAAGGATTTGGGCTTGTCTAGTTTGGAGAAAAGGAGTCTCAAGGGCAACCTTATTGCCTTCTAGAGCTTCCTAAGCAGGGGAAGCAGAGAGGGAGGTGCTGAGCACTCCTCCTCGGGATCCAGTGAGATGAGATGTAGGAATGGTTCAAAGCTGCATGAGGGGAGGTTCCAAGTCAGCATTAAGGAATCATTTCCTTAACAAGAGAGTGGTGTTAAGGAATCATTTCCTTAACAAATGGTGGAACAGAGTTCTTAGAGAGGTGGTCGGTACCCCAAGCCTGTCAGTGTTTAAGAAGCATTTGAACAATGCCTCTTAACATGTTTTAGCTTCTGGCCAGCCCTGAAGTGTTCATGCAGTTGAACTGGATGTATTGTTGTAGGTCCCTTCCAACTGAAATATTCTCTTCTATTGTGTGCTTATTCTATTTTATCCCATCCTATTTTATCCTAAATGCTGACTTGATTTTTACACTAACCTGCTTTATAATAAAGAGTAATCAACCTTTTACTGCTAGGGAAGTCTCATTTCTAAAACTGTAACTTATGAAAAAAATACATGTTGAGTTTTGCATTTTGCAATGCCTTACATGTGCATACCTGGCTATAGTTTTAATGATGCTGTCAAGCTCGTCAGAAGAGGGAGGATTCCGACCTCCAGGAGGGAAGACAAGATTGATGGGGTCAAACAGTCGAGATAAGGATTTTGACAGATAAGCAGCTTCATACTGTTGCAGTGAATCTTTCAAGGCCTTTTCTGGACTTTGGATATAAGAAAAAGTTATTACATTTTAAATTAAAATACACAATAGCATTAAATCTTTCCAGATATACAAACTTTGCAATACTGAACCTGTTTTTCCTTTCTGCTCTTTAAACATATGCATATGAAAAACATTCTTCTGATAAGTCTCCTACTGACTGCTCAAGAACATATTTAAGTCAATACAATTCTCATATAAAATATTCATTTTCTCTTACATAAGTCTAGAAGTCCTAATAGACTTGATGAGCCTGTTCTAGTTTGATCTTTCTGATATCACTTAGATCCTGTTTATTCTATGATGTATAAACTAAAAACTGTGAATCATAACAACTGAGCATTTGTCACACTCAAATGATGGCAGTGTCATTAGGAAAAAGCTACTGCTGTAATCACAATGCATACAAAACTGAATTTTCACCATTCTGCTATTTTTTTTCACCCAAAGAGACAAAAAACCAGAACTCATTCAAAAGTCAGAGACTTTGTGAAAGACAAGACAACCCAACATTGTTACATATGTAGCCTAATGCAAAGCCTACAGCTCTAAAATAGCATTAGAGCAGTAACTGTAGGGGGAAAAAATCTTTTAAAATTTTCCTGTAGTGACAATTTCAATAACAGTAAGTTTATAAAAATATACTGTTTTCTTTCAGGGTGCAAAGATTTATATTTTATACATAAATATGCATTTACAGTTCATAATACATACTCATAATCTTCATTTTTTTGCATGAATATGTCCTGTGCATCTTCTTCCATTTGTTGTAGTTCAGCAATAAGATCAGTAGTTCCACTCGTGTTAAAATTCTTCTGAATATTGTGACTATATTGTTGGAGGCGCTTCCACAAGTCATTATAAAGCCTCAGTAATTTAGGGTATTCTCCTTCAAATGCTTGTTTCAAAAACATAGAGGCTGCAAAATAAAGCAGTAAGCAATACACAATGCTAAGTTCAAACTAATTTTTTATTCATATAAACAACTTCTATCCTTGCATTTATATCAATGTTACACAGTGTTATCCTAAGTTTAATATTAATAATGTAATATTTATAGTTAATTTCAAAGTGACATAACTACAACATTAAAGACACTTGAAAAAGGGTCTAGAACACCAGTTTAAAACCCACAATTGAAAGACTGGACATGAAAAACTTATTTTGTACAAATCTAATTATTATTAACATTCATTTAAGTCCAAAGTGTAATTGGAACTCTCTAAATCTAGAGATTTTCTAACAATATCTTGAAGGAAAAGTGTGTGGCTGTGCAACTTTGAAGATAACCATTTAAAACAAAGATATATCTTATGAACCAAAGTTTTCAGAAATGTGATGAAGGAAGCATATGCTTTTACGCACACTCCTTAAAACAAGGTACTTAATATGCAATTCCAAAATTTGTTGAAGATTGACAAAGTCAGCAGAAAAAGCAGCATTATTTTCAGCCTTGAAAGGCTTGCCACAAGTAACAGGAAATGAAACAAATGTACAACTGCTTTAGCAACTGTTAATCTTGATCTAACATCACTCATACTCTATAGATTTCCCATTACATTAGGAGATTAACACTGTTCCATTCACTTGTAGGTTTTTCAGGTTGCAGACATCTGCCCCACTTCACCAGCCTGTGCTTTCAACTCAAATATATACTAATTCTGAATACTGGAGGATTCACATTTATTATCAAACACAGAGCTATTTTAGGTCATGCAGCTATGTTTACAAAGACTCTCCCAACCTCACAAAAGCAGATCATGGTCTAATATCAAACCCTTTAAACTGCCATGAATTCCTATTGTTACACTATTTTTCTGATGTTATCTCATCTTCCTCTGATCTATACGATCCAGAGTCTATGACTAGGATCAGTGGATTCAGTCACCAGAAATTTGTATCTTAAAAATTAACATTCTCAGATGCCTCACTTAAATGAAAAAATCTGCTTGCTGCAAACATTGTCTCCCCAAAACTCAGCTGTAGCAAAATAAAAACATGATTCACACTGAAATCCCCCTTTAAACGTTTATATAAACCACACTAAAAACTCAAAGTAATACAATAGTTCTGAACAGCTGTTAGACAAAGTACAGCTGACAAAACGTAAGAGTTCCCTCAGTTCTGTGATGTTGGTTGGTCCCATTTACTGATGCCATAATTTTACGATCTTAAAACAGAGTGCTGAGGACAGGTAGCACGTGTTCAGTTTGAACACAGGAGGTTCGGGGTACGTACATAGCGCTCTGAAAGCAATGCGCAACGCAAACAGTAAAATTAATGTTTGAACACAAGATGCATACATTTTCTTTTGGGATCATCTAGTTACTTAGCAACCACCGAACATGAATCCACCAGCTAGTTCCTCAAAATTATACTGCTGCTATAAAGCCTGGAAGGACCACATTTTGAAGGGCCAGTGCAATAGCTGAGATCACAAAGACAAATGCACATCTTATGCACTTCACCTCTATGTGCAAAAGATTAACTTTAAACACTGTATGCAAACATGAAATACATACTTATGAAAGCACCAAACTCACCTATGATCCAACCACATGCTGCATTAGCATGTTCTTGTAATAGAACTGTCTTATGTTAACACATTATTTATATTTTATATTCCTTGATTGCATCTACTATTTACATATTACATGTGTACAGAAAATTGTGTATAGTCAGAACACCAGCTGTTTATCTCTATTTATACAAGTCAACTTTGAAGTAACTCAACTCCTGTTTTTAAAGGTATCCAAAAAACGGCTAAAATCTGATTTTTACAACCAATCACTGTTTAACAAGAAAAGAGTAGGAATTTATTTTTCAAATCAAATTACTGGTTTTGAATTTGGCAAACTTGCTTTAGGAAGTATAACATACCATTGCAAACATTTTTACCTTCACATACAAATAGAAAAATAAGTTTTGTTGTTAGATAACAACTACTTAATGAAATAGAAAATATTTCTTTCTGAAAATTCAACCATGGATCAGAAGGATCCTGTCTGGTTACAAACACCAAAGTTTTATACTCACAGACCTTGTACAGAGTGTACCACTGCTATAATTCTGGTAGAGGAGACACTGAGCAAAGGGCTTACTAAAAGAGAGAACCAAAATAATTACAGAACACATTACAAATCATTTACACTGAATACTTACAGTCTGTTGCTGACTGAAACTGAGAGGAAAGTGTCTGGGTTACTGCAGTCCAAAATTTGTACAAAATATCAGACTGGCCATCCTGAGAGCAAGGGACAAAAGGAATACAAGTCTCAAAACATATTCTGTTCAAAGAATCTTAAACGATGCAAATGCTTCCAGTCAAAGCTGCTCTTCATCACTGAGAATGAAAACAAAGTAAGTGAAATCTGAGAAGTTTCCCTCACATTTAGAGCTAGAAAAAGTATTGGAGAAAACAAAAATAAAAGCTTCAGTCTTGCCTCGAATGAAATATTTTCCTCCAAGTCTGAGAGAAATGCTCCCAGAAATGCTCTCTAGGGGTGTGAGTGCAGCCTGGAACAGCACACCTCAGCAGATGTGTTAGAAAATCTCTTTGCACTGCAGTGACCTTCCCATTCCATGGGAGTTCTCGTGCTGGTGACACCACAACAATTAATTACTGCCATTACCAAGCGCTGGCAAACTCCAGCCAGGGACCAAACCCAGCGCATGCTGCACACAGAGTAGCTCCAGTGAACCTCACAGCTGACTCTTCACTGTCTGGTGCCAACAGGGCTTGCAGTCAGAAGTGGAATGATGGGAGCACACTTGCCCAAAGGACAGACAGGCAGGGACAGGCTGCTTCCCTACTGCCCCCAACATCTGGCACTTACGGTCAAGCCTTAAAGCGTGTTTTTTGATCCCTGTGTTTTTGAGGTAGAAAAAAAAATCCAAAAAATGAGGATGGGATGATGCCTGCTTGTTAGATACTTGGAAGACTGTTCAGTGTTGTCATGGGATGGAAAAGAAATCTGCTCTGAACAGAATGGTTTTCTTCCTTGCATGGTGTACATGCCATCCATTGACCCTACAGCTACATTATCCAGTTGGACCAAATCACTACAAGAATGATAATCAGAAAGGGAAAAAAAAAAGTCAGTTCAATTTCTGCACTCCCCAGTAGTACCACAAAAAGGCAGAGATAATCTATTAAATTTAGAAGTCTGGCTACTCCAAAATGAGTAAGATGATACAGGAGAAAAAAAATGCCCCCTTTTCACTTGCAGTGGCAATAACAGGCAAAGCAACGGAGGTGTTTAGAATGTAATTTATTAACAGGTACCACTGCATCCTTCTTGAAGATCTGTTCACTGAAAGACTGGAAGTTCAATCTCAAGTTTCAGTTAACAAAAAGTCATCTTAAGAATTAATATAAAACCTGAAAATCAGTCAAAGGTATACTGATATATTTAAAAGGAATAATATAAAATAGGATTATCATTACAAACTCTGCAATTAGATGAGGAATTAATCCAACTCTACCCCTTATCTCTAAAGATAATGAAGGATAAAGTTTATGGGTCATGTGTTAAGAATTGAGAGAGAACATCTTTAATGCTGTTGGACTCATAAAATGTATAATAATTAACACTGAGTGCTAAAATAAACTGGGATTATGGAATGTAATTTTTGACTGCTTGAGGACAACAATGGATTTAGAAACTGAAGTAATTTATTATATAGCTCTGTTTGTATTTTCTGTAAAATTGTACTTGGCTTTCATAAATGGGCAAAGTAAAATTAGAATATCAGAAAATTATTCAGAAGGTTCACTGCATAACATCTCTTTTTTTGGTAAATTTATTGCTATAGTGTAAACGTGAAATTACCTAATTCTTTATTTCATAGTTTCAAATTTAGAATGTGAAAACTACTATAAAACAAATGGCCTTTCACATCAAGAATAAATGAATCAGTGTTCACATTTTCTATCCCAGCCTGGAACAATGGTTGCCTATTGAGCATGATAACTCAATTCAAATTCTAAATAATCTAATGCAGGTGGAAAAATACTTACAGAGCACTTTTGAACAACCATTTTTTCATTACTGTAATCACCATCCTCATCTCTGTCACAGTCTCAGCAGAAAACAGTGATCCAAGGGTCCAGAAAACAAACATGCATGTACCCCTTCACATCAACATTCCTATCTCAATTGTCAGGTGCAAGACGGTGACAAGTAACAGCAATATATGTGTGATGACATTTAATGTTGATGTGGAAATATGTAACTTTTGTACATATCGCTCTCTCTACATATAATATAAAGTTAGGCATACATACATATGTTCTCATGCACACATTTGCATAGGTAGCCAAAGTCATACCAATTAGCCTCTGCTCATTAGCTTGTGTCTTCTGACCTGAGCAAATGGTGTTCATTAACTGTATCAGAATTTTGTAGTGAAGAAGGTCCTCATGGCTCAGCTAGTCAACTGTATTATGTATGAGGAGAGACAGAAAAGCTACATGGAAAAGTCAAGTAACATTTCATACTGACTGACTACTCAGTAAAAAATGTTTAGGGAGAAAAAACAAATGCCCTGGTTTTGAACCAACTAAAATCACAACATACAGAGTGCTGATTCCTTCCATAACATATGATAGGAGATTTCAGTTTGCCTGGTGCTGAGATGCAGTCTCTCTGGAGGTGAAATATAGCTGCTGATTAATAGCACAGAGGAGCCCATGTAACAGTTGTGGCAGGAACTAGAGGATACTGTTGCCTACACATACACCAGGGGGTATTTCAGTGGGTGGACTGTACCTACCAAAACTGTAATACAGCAAGACATTAGCATTAGATACTCCTGAGGGAGTAAAAAGTGCCATATGCAACCATGATCATCCAGAAACAATTTATTCTATTTAAATGTGTAATTTCTTTTGCTTACACATTAATTCAGTATATTACTTTTTAAAGTCTCTTACTGCTTGTTTTTTCAATAATGTATTCTAATAAGGATTACATCTATGCCTGTATTTATAGTATGCCTGTATTACAGCTTAACTATTTAAAATGTAACATGCAATTCCATTTGACAATAATCAATACTAGAAAATGACACAGAAAGGGTAGCAAAAGGAGTGTTTTTCTACATCTTAGCAGGAAATTAAAGGAATGTCCCTTGTACCAGACAGCTTCTTCAAGGGACTTAAAAAGATAGGCAGGATGAAGCTGGAAGAGGAAAAGGCCATTCTGCTTGCCTGAAATGTACACAGCAAATCTACTGGCTCATCTTAATGTAGTGGAAAGTTTACAAGCCTTCCTCTATGCTTCATATACAGCATTGTGAGCAACTCACAATATCAGAAACTGCTCTTTTGGGCCTTTCACTTTCAGAAAACTAAAATCAGCTAGCTAAAATTACCTCCTTGCCATCGTCCCATCTGTAAATAATGAATATAGTCCTCCTCTACACTTACACCAAATATCCTCACTGGTAGACAAGGTATGAGAGCATTGAGTACATCCACATTAGTGATTCAATGTGTAGGTAAGACTCTTTTTGGTCCAAATCTATCTTGTGTCTAATACTTGTTGTCTTACAGAACACACTGAAGTATGCTAAAAGACTAACTTCCACTATTCAAGGAATACACTACCTCATAATTAACCTAAAAAGAACAACTTCAGCAATTAAATAGCTTTTTGCAACCTATCATCATATATTTGTAAAATAACCTACAAGGATGTACTAATATTTCCACCAATTAATATTCTGAGACTTTGAATCAGGAATTTTCCATTTCTCTTGTGTCTGAAAATGAAATAAAATTGAAAGATGTTAAATTACTTACACCCCCTCCAAAATAAAAATGCTTGCTTTGAAATCTAGTCACAAGCAGATTAACATCTTGTGATACAATCCCTTGTAGCAGGAGCAGCTGACAAGATGAGTAATGAACTGCATCCGATTATCTTTTCAGCTCTGTAGCAATCATTTTCCAACAGCTTCCTATGCCATAACCAACAACACTGGAAAAAGGTCACCGTTCTGTCATACTGTCCTCCCCCCATCAAGTGTATGTGTTTAACAACACAGAGAACACATAAACCTTTGGAAACAAAGGTGGTGTTATCTGGCACAAAGCTGTTTCAGGTGCATACTGCATACATAGAAAGCCTACATAAAACATCCGTACATAATTGAAAGTCTCCCAGAAGGAAATTACTGCACTTTAGCATAAAATAAAATGTTATTTCCTCTTGTCATGCAATATGTTCTTTCTTCAACAAAAGAACCTTAACTGTAATTGATGGTATCTAAAACTCATGAATGGCAAGATTCAGGTTGACATATACATATTTTCTCCAGCATGAAATGCAACCAAATTAAATCTATGAACATTAATTGCAAGCAATTGCAAGACTATAATGGCAAAACAGAACTTTCCCCCAAAACCAGATCCATTTAACTCGGCATTTTTTAATTAATTGTATTGTCTGTTCGCAGCTTTATTTTGCTCTCACAGCACAGAAAATCTGCACATAAATCATACTTTGTACCACTACAAAATGGTGGGGAAGTAAGATCAGCCACAGAACTGGCTATTTTCTAATAAAAATCTGACGTGAAAATGCTCCTATGCCTAAAGTACACTTACACAAACAAATATCTACCAACCCAAACTGTGAATTAAAAATACTGTTGCTGTTGTTCCTGTGACCAGTGACCACTTCATTCCCAAAACTAAGCAGCTGAGCAGGCACTTACATGATTTAGTAGCCCCTTGTGCAATTCCTTAGTCAGTGCAAGACAGTTTATCTGTCTTCCTCTTGTTAATTCTTTTTTTTTCAGAAATGAACTGAACAACTGCCCAGTAACATAAACTAGGGCAACCTTCTGTCATTCTGACCTGCTGGACAGCTGGCCACAACCAGGGGAATGGAAAGATTCTTTTGAAAGATGTTTGGACTATAAGCACTGAGCTACTTTTAAATATGTTATTTCTAGGTAACCCACTTGCATCTGTGTAGAGTAATATACAAAAACATTACAACCAGATTGCACTCTGGCCCAGCCACTGTAATTTTACCCTTTTTCATACTGTTTAAAAATTTGGTAGTCACACATACTATTCACATAGGAATTACTTGCTCATGAAAATTATACCCATAAATCAGACAAAATACGTCCAGCAGGCTAGACCACAAATGGTGATGTATTTTCTCAATAGTGGGGCTTACTTTATTGTGTACATGAACTGGGCAAAGTTTATCCTTATTAAAATAATAGATTCAGGTAGTTTGTTTGACTTCCATGGTGTATCTTATTTATGTGAAATTAAAAATGTGCTTAGGTGCTTTGCTGAATCAGGGCCATAACCAGCAATTCGCTAAAAATATTTTCACTTTGTATAATTTTGTTTATATATTTTGTTTCCACTATTACTATAAAGTCACTATTGTCAATACTCAGCACAAACAGTAACACTGCAACTTTCCCATAACAGAGCAGGTTTTAAATAAAACATTTAAGATTGTATAACAGAATCACAAAATCACTGAATTAACTACGTTGGAAAAGACCTTTGAGATCATCAAGTCCACCTGCTATGACCTAACACTACCTTATCAACTAAACCATGGCACTAAGTGCCACATCCAGTCTATTTTTTCAACACCTTCAGGGATGGTGACTCCACCACCTCCCTGGGCAGCCCATTCCAATGCCCAATCACTCTTCCTGTGAAGAACTTTTTTCCAAATGTCCAGCCTAAACTCCCCTTGGTGCAGCTTAATAACACTGCATAATGCCAGTGCCAGAAGACATTTGGACAGTGCTAGTTCATCCTGCTCTCCATCCCAGGAACTCCTTAAGGTTCCTGTCAAACCATTTCTCCAGCCTCTTGAGGTCCCTTTTGATGGCAGCATGACCCTCTGGAGCATCAGCCACAACTCCCATTTTTGTCATCAGCAAACCTGCTGAGGGTACTCTCCGGCCCATGATCCAAATCACTAAGGAAGGTCCTAAAACAGGACTGCACCTTGTATTGATACCTTGGAAACACCACTGACCCCCTGCTTTGCACCACTGATCATCACTGTCTAGGGCTGGCCATTCAGCTGGGCCATTCATAAATAATCCTACATTGATAAAAAGGTGAGTTTCAGAACACAGTGCTGCTGGGAGAGCCTGTAGATTCAATCACCTTCTATGCAGTGACTGGTGGTAAGGAAAGGACTTAAATCAGTATTCTTTTACTGGTATGGAATGAACAGGGAGGAATTTATACTTGTCTATTAATTTTTTTCAGTAGTCCTTTTATCTTTAATGCATGGTATTACAGCACATAAGCAGACTTGTTAATACTGTGAAGAGACACTATTACTCAGATTGATGCATTAACTGCATAGATTTGAAATTTAGACTCAATGTTGCCTGCTTGCAAGATTATAGCAAAAACTACAGACTGACACGATTCACGCGCAAAACCGCTTCTCACTCACATGAAAATGATTTGTTTTCCCAGTTAAAAAAATATAACCCATTTTCACTAACAGCTACTAGTAAGTTAATAAACCACTGAACAATAGTGTGCTGAGTACCAGTACCATCAGAGGAAAGATATCAGAAGATCTGTATTCACTGTTACTATACAATAATATTAATGCTACAGCCTGGAAAAATGATTTCAAGTCTCCTCAAACATAAAAGCAGCTTACCACATTTTAAAAACCTGTATCAAACTACTAATTAACTTGGTTATTACTGAAATGAAATTAAATCTCTTTAGCTCTGTTATAACTATTTAGTATCTGACATTAAATCTAAATTCAAGGAATGAAAATGAAAGTACCCCCCTTTTTCAGTATCAGACAAGAATGTAAGATGCTGAAAGGACATATATTTATTTTTATAAATGTCTCTATTTCCTCCACACTGTAAATTTAGAACTTAATGAGTATAATTTCCCATCTGTGAATTATCATATTTGTGTGCATCTAAAATAGCTATTTTAACATGCAAATAATAAATCTGACCCACTGATTCTAAACTGGCTCCCACTTCATGACAACCACTTCCAACTTATTTTTCCCTATATAAATTTTGATACTTTGAAAGAATGCGAAAAACATCTTTATTCTGAAGCCTCTTTGAAATGTAAAACAATATAGTGAATATTACCATGCAGCTAGTTGCTGCAGGCTCCTGAAATCAGGCTTTGCATACTAATACATACAGTGTTTTCTATCTGTAATCAAACGCTCCACCATAAAGAAATATGGGACTTGTGCATGTTGCTCTAAAAACAGAAGACATTCAACGGACAGTCTAAATATTTTTTCCACCAACAAAGCAACAATGCGAATGGTTTAACAATTTTGTAGGGCAAGATCTTATGGGACAGAAATAAGAAAATCTATTTGCACCATTTCTATAGCAACACAATCGCCAAATGTTAGACTGTGAACAAAAAACCATCATCCACAGTAGTGCAATTAATCAGTAAAGAAAAGACAAATTCTGAGTGTGTTTTCAATAACCCTTTTCTATATCCTTAAAGTAGTTAGGATTAAATTTCTTAAAATAAGAGTGAATTAAAATTTCTAATGTTGTTTACATTATACATTACGGGTGCAGAGATGTCAATAAATGACACCGTGATTTTAAGAATGACCTTGATTTTTTTTTTACTGCAGGGCATAGAATTTCATTACACTGGGTTGATCAGTTTATATCCAAGGTGCAATAGTTTCTAGACTTCCAGCAGTAGTGCAACATTTTAAAAACGTCTCTTTATGCAGGTGACAAAAGAAACAAGAGCTGTTTTGCTTTTTTTTTCCAAAAGCTTCTTGCCTAGAAAATAAAGTTAAGACTGTGCATTTCATAGAATATTAGAATTCTTAAGTGATTCCTCAGAAAAACTAATTTGTAAGGAATGAAAATACTTAGGTATTAAACAGCATCCTATATCTTCAAAACTACTTTAAACATTAATTAATCCTTCCATATTCCTGCAAGATATGCATCAACTGGAAATAAATGAACTCAATATTCAAAAGCCAGTAGCTACCCCAGGGATTTGACAGCTTTCTTCTACTCAGAGAAGTGATTTAGTATGTACAGCTTCAATTCAAACTATGCTTTCACCTTGACTACTCCATATCCCCTCCAAGGATGAAAGGGTGGTTCGTTACCAAGTCCACTCAGCCCAGAGCTGTTCAGGTAAGATTGACAAGAATGATGATAAAAGGCGGCACTTCTGGTAAATGTATTTCTTTTCCAATGGCAAGCTGACTGAAAACCAACTGATAAAATAATTTTCAGTCACCACTGATCTGCAATTTGCACAAACACCACCAAACCAGAAGAGAAAAAGAACAAAGGCCATTATTACCTACTAACCCACACAACCTCCACACCATCAGTTTTCTTCACAGCTGAACATTTCTGTCAGAGAAACGGAATTAAAGTTCTAGAGAAATCATAGTGTCATTAGAAAACCATTGCACAGGCTCTGACCCTCCCATGTGAATTAGAATCAAATTACTTTTAGTATGGCTGTCTGGGCACACAGATCCATTCAAAATGAGAATCGGGACTTTTAACTGGTATGATCTTCTTGGCTCTTTAAGAGTCCTCAAAAATCCTGCAAGTGAATTTAGCAGGGCAATTTGTAGATCTGAAACAAAGAGCATCTTTGATATTTTGGGAACCAAAAACCTGCTCATACACCTGTGTTTAGATCTTGACAAAGTACCTCATTATTGCTTCAACAACAAACAGAAATCACAGTAAAAATTATGTGCAAGTAATCAATTCTGCTTCTACAAAAAATTCTGAAAAATAAATCATATACTTGCAATAATTGGTGAAAACCATACTATTTTCTGAATTCACATAAGACAATAATTGGATTATTTTTCAATTTTTTCCACTTGGGATTATTTTTCAATTGGGTCAACTGAATGTGAATATGCAATGATAGATGTGAATAATAATTTCAAAGCAGCAACATTTTTTAACAAGACGGGGAGGAGAAATAAGAAGGTGAAATATAAGTACACTCTGTCAATAGACATCTATATTTCCCATTTATTTTCTTTATCTTATGTAATGCTGAGGACATTTCTTTCTGTATCGTTAACACCTCATATTGCCAGTGTTGACAACTCAGGAAAAAAGCCTGCTTACTCACCAAACATTCATCAGCAGAAGCAATGATAAGAGCCCTCCACAAAGTACATAATAACACTCCCTACAACTCTCAGCTCACTTTTTTACCCGGAGGATTACGTAAACGACAGGGTTTGTGATGTGCCTTGGTTGCAAACAGGACATCCAAAGGCGAGCAAGGGCAGATCTGCCTGTACCTGTCTGCCCAGCAGAGAGACCCCAGCTCACTCTTTCTACTGAGCACCACAAATCACCCCTACAAAATGATCTGCTGCTTTTCAGGCTGCTTTTCGTGTTGCAGAATTGTTCCCTGATGCCTATGTAGGAGCGAAGGACCCAAAACAGATGAGGATCAAAGATCATTTTCAACTCTTTTACAAAGGCTAAGAGGGCCTCTTATCTCTAATTAGGAAGGTGGCTGTCACAGAAAGATGTTCTGCTGCGATTTACACTGAAGTCAATTGTAGTTTAGGCAGTACAACAGCTGAGGAAGGATTAGTCACTACACATTGAAAGACAGAAGCAATAAAGCAGAATAAACTGGAGTAACCTATTATCTCTCTGAAGGTGAATTAAGCAACTGAAAGGAGTGATATAAATAACCAGTCATTAGGTGAACAAAAATATCAAATTTACATTATTTAAACCTTATTTGTAATTTTAATTTTTACCCTTAACATTATAACATTAACCCTATCTTTTAAAAAATGCATACAATGAAAGCCCTATTCATTTTCCCTAAAACTAGAAATCAGAACTCCATGAGTTTTGAATTCTCTTAGTCCTCTTCAAAAAAAATCTAGTCATTAAAGCCTTTTTTCTTACATAAGACCCACAAAAATGTCCATTGAATAGTATTTCTCCATTAAATAGTTAATAGATTTTTTAAAAATTAAACAAGTTATTTAAATACGTAAACATTAATAATGAATCTGTAGTTCACAACTAGTATGAAATGAAGTAGTTTGTAGAAGGTACTATGAGTGCATGATTTCTTTTCAAAATTGCATTAATTTCATATAGTGACAAAGGAAAAATACCGAAGTCTGGATCTGCAAAGTGAAGGAGTGAAAAAATGTGCAGTATAAATTTAAACTCCATATTCTTCCATGAAACTCATGTAAGCCTCAGTCTGTTACTTAATTCTTGGCCACATCTAATGCTGAAAAAAACTGGAAGGGAATTCTGTAGGAGAAACCGTAGGGTAGAAAAGATGCAGGTGTTGTCATTGCATTCTTGCTGAACCACAGTATTTAAAATTTTCTGAGTTCTGTACCTCAGTTTCTTAATCTGTCAGGTTTGGGTGGGTTTTTTGTTTGTTTGGTGGGGTTTTTTTGTTTTTTTGGTTTTTTTAACAGAGAGTTTTTGTGAATCCTTTAATTAATTAGCTAGTGTTTTTAAAACTACATTTTTGGATACAACACGATACAACATTACTAAATATTATTATGGTAGCAGGTAATTAAAAAGCCAGAAAGCACATGTTTGAGATCATAATACAAAATTAGAAAAACTGCAGGCTGTGCTATCTGTGAAGAGAAAAACACAAAAATCCCCAATGGAAAAAGAGTATGATGACTAAAAAAAAAAAAAGGCAAGTAGCTTCCTCGCTATTAAAGGACTTGTGCTTTAAAAAGGCTGGGTCTCCTCCTCTCTCATGCTTCCTAGGATGATACTTGCACTGCAGTAATCAAAACAAGGAAGCAGATGGACAGGCAAAGTGGTACTGCAGCTGCCGCAGAAGATGACTATAATAATAATGTTGACATCAGTAACAGTAATTAGTGCACAGACTGTAGAGTGGATGATTCGTTTTTCTATCTTCTGGAGTGGGCATGCTGCTCTAGCAAACGGGTAGAATGTTAGTACCTTTAGTTTGTTTGGTTCATTTGCTCAGTTTATTACTGAAATTTAATACAATAAAGAAAATCCAACTTCTCTCCCTCTCCAGAACACTTGCTGAGTAAAGCACACTTGAGTTTGGTTTAATACAAGATGGTATCTTCATTAGTAAATGGCAAAATGCCAATTTCTTATTTATATCTACTTTCAACGTACAGAAAAATTCATACTTTCCCATACAGCCATCTGTACATACAATCCTGAATTTCAGCAGCATGCAGTACTTCTCTGGTTTTGTCTGAAAAACAGCTCTACTGCTTGGTGTGACCTCACCCATCTGCAGCCTGGTGCCACACCTTTTCCAAGAGACAGACACCAGAACAAATAGTCTAACTGTGAGAATGTCCAAGAAAAACACTGTGCTACACTGAACCATTTCAGGCAAGAAGTAAATAAAGCATCAGTGCCATCAGCAGTACTGTGTCATGCTGAGAGTTCTGCTAGCAGAGCATCAGATAAGGCTGTTCCACTTCTCCTCAGCTGCCCCAATGAGAATGACAATGTCCAACCTGCCACTACACTACACCAAAACATCCACCCAAGACCAAAGTAACTGGAAGACTGATAATGGTACAGGAATAAATAGATGGATTTTATTTGGGAAATACAATTTTTCATTTAGATGTAATCCTGCAATATGAACTTAAAGGCAATGAAGGGTAATCAGAGAGATAATAGAACATGCTTAGCGTAAGACAACCCAGTAAGTCTTTTATTTTCTAATGAGTTTTCCTTACCCTGCTTCTATTGAAATTCATTTTCCCTGTTCCTTTAGTCTCCAGCATGATAAAATATTTCCTTTGGCTTCCCTCTATTACCAACCTCAACAACTGGAAAAACTCCTTTTTCAGTTGTGGAAAAACTCCTTTCCAAGTGATGTTTTACAAGAAGGAAGAGTGAAAGTGAAAAGCACAGGCACAGGGTGGGAGCCACTCACGAACACTAAGATCATTTATCTAAGCTCCCTTTCCATCCAAACCCTTCCTGAGCCTTTTAGCATTTCTGGTCCATCTCTAGGTTTCTATGTTTCTTCCTAAACATGCTGGTCCACTGAAGGTCTGATCCACCCAGGCAGTGATAAATATTTATTGCCAGGTTAAACTTTTTAATTAATAAAATATGCTAAAAGTTCATAAACTTTTTGAGGGGGATTGTGGGATTTTTTTTTTTTTTTGGTTGGGATTTTTTTGTTGTTGTTGTTGTTGTGGTTTGCTTTTTTTGTTTGTTTGTTTTATCACAGAAAGAAAAGCTTGAAGTGCCTCATAGGAAAGTGATGCTTTGTGCAACATCTTCTGGAGATGGGCTTAAGAGACAGATAAACTTAAAGGCTGTATTTAACCTTCATTATTTGCTTTCACTGTTGAGAAGACCAAGTTTGCATATGAAGAGATTCCCTAGGTTATTTCAAATATTAAGGCCATGTAAATTAAAAATCCAGTTATACACTTGGAAAGAGATGTCAGCAGGAACACATCTTTTGTTTCTGCTCTCTTTTACTAAGGTAGATGAGACAGCTTCAGTAATCCTGTTCCTAACACTGAAGGAGACCATTAATCAAATTATACCACATATGAATAAAAAACAATGCAAATGAACAGAAAATAATAGGTATTCAAAAGAACAGCCATGATTATTTTTCAAGGGAGAAATTGTCAAGAAGTGAGAAACAGATGGCTGAAAATGATAGATGAAGACACATTCTCCTATGCAAGCTAACAGATTTAATTAATTACTCAAATCACATAGTATTATGGAACGACATTAATGATCCATACAGTGGTGTCTTATCAGCTCCCTTTAAAAGAAAACGAAAGACATTACAACAAAATTAACATGTTTACATCCTACAGATATAACCCAAAGACCACAAATACATCCTTCAATGTTAGTTTGACTTTCAACACTTTCCCATCAATTTAATTGAAAAAAAAAGGAACTGTAAAATTGTAAACAAACTCATTCTCTCACAACATTTTTCTTAACAGATTTACTAAAGCATAATCAGCTAAACTAAAACTTTACCTTCACTATCTCGTCTATGAAGCAGACATGTGACACAGGATCTCTTTTCTTTGCCAACACTTTCTGTAAATGTTGCACCTGTAAGAAAGAATTTGAGAAGGAAAGTGACATTGAAATTCTTATATCCAAAACTGAGTGACTAGACAAATAGGACTTAGCTGCAGAGTACCTGTCCGCAAGCAGCACAGATCTGATCCATGAGTTTCTCCATGTTTGTCCAGAGGGCTGCTCGAAAAGCTGCTGTGTTCCCAGGTGTTGGCATAGCAGCTCTACCAGGGCCACCTAAACAGTTTTCAAAAATACACAGCAGCACATTTTAGCTTCCACACATGAAAATTAAAATATTAGAAATATAGATCTCTATGCACTTTGAAAATTACTTTTTTTTTCAGACAAAGCAGCCTAAAATACCTTCAGAACAAAGCTTTGTGAATGGCCTCAGTTGTCTCAACTGATAAGTCCACTAAGCTCTGAAGTTCAGTGGGGATACTTCATGCTCATGACTGTTTCATGCTCATGACTCTTACATGCTCTACCAGTTCAGACCTCCAGAGAAACGCTAATGCCAATGAGCAGTTTTGCAGGAAGCAATAGCAAAGAAAAATGGCAGAGAGAGTAGCTGTGAAAAATACAGCTATTACCAGCTCAGGACTTAAATGCATAGACAAACTGCTAAAAAAAGTGATATTCTAGCTAAAGGGCATGCAGCTTCCAAACAATCACTTCCCTTGAGAGGGGATGCATTTCTTTATTATGCCATTGATTATGGATCTGGACCCCCCCACCTTGCTGCAAGACTTTTAAAAAAAAACTTAAATGTTCATATCACCGAAGATCAAATTTGCCTACCCCACCCAATTCTTCAGTATTTTTTGGTATCTGAGCTAACTGGCAACTAAATGTTTACTAGTGCAACATTTCTTCATATTGAATTGTCTGCTTTGAAACAATTTCCACCTGATGAAAGCATAACAATGTAGTTGCAGGCTTCTTCCACTGTTTGCAAATAATTTCTACCTGAGATCCTCCCACCAATACAAAGAAAGCAGAATTTGGACTCATCTTTCCATGGGAAACTGCTAAGAAAATGCTACAAAGTTGCAACCTAATGAGGACAATTTTCTGGGCAAATTAGGAAGGAGAGGCAGGGAGGAATAAAGGAAAACCTCCAAGCCAAATATCAGACAGACCCGATTTTGGCTTGCAAAGTCAAATCAGATGATTTCTGAGATATGCCTACTCCCACCCTCTACTGGTTAAAGCAAGCAGGGAAACGTTCCTAGAACAGGCCCGGATATGAGAGTTTTTTCATTTCATAACCTACCATACTCCTGTCAAAAAAATCAGTTATCATTCTCTGTAAAACAAGTATCACACCTCTTGTGACTGTTTGAGATGGTTGGGTCAATATTTTGATATCCAAAGCATTTTTTATGTTCTCTTCCAAGACTGTGCAGTATCCATCCACCACATTAGCAATGGTATCCTTCAAAGTCCCAAGATTATGGAAAACCTGAAGAGCAGTTCCCACTTGAGTAGGATTCTGGGGAAAGAAGATATTAAAAAATAACAATTATCTTTAACTGTACTATTGGGATGTTTTATCTATGATGAGACATCATTCTAGTGGGCAAGTTCATCTTTTAAGTTCAGTCTGCTAATTCATTTTGTTTAAGTAACTGGCATCCTTACTGCATTACAGAGAACCGAGGGTAAAGGAGAGGACTGATTTCCTTTGACCACTGAGCAATGCTTTGCTTAGATCCCTTTGGTGCTATCCTCTGAATATGTAGAATGGAAAGAAAGGAACTGGAAGCACTGCTGGCAGTATCTAACCTGGGGTGGGTTATCAGTGACTAATCCAGTAAGTCTAGAGTTAGTTACAGTACAGCTGTATTCAGGTATGTTGTAGCAAGTAACACTGTTTTAACATGCAGTGGTTGTTACACTACTGTCAGTTAAGTTCCAAATAGTTAATTCAATGTGATACAGGTTTAAAAAAGGTACTGACAAATGATAAGAAGGAGCAAGCAGGTCAAGCCCCTTCTACTGACTATTGCAGAATCTGAGCTTGTATTTCTACATTTCTATTTCTAATGCTCATTATAACTTTATTTTCCTCACAGCAGAATTAAGAAATAAAGCAATGCAGTGATTATTTCGAAAGCCTGAAAGAAATGCTCAACACAGGAGAGTGAAAACTATCCAAAAACTGTTCAGGTCACTATTTAAGAGACCTCGGACTAAGATTGAATCTGATGATAATTCCACTTAGCAACACTAAACACTGGCATGGATGCTATTTAGCAAGAGAAAAGCCTCAAATTATTGCCTTTGGAAACTAAGCACTGTCATCCATACCCTGAACACTGCTTTTTTAATTAGCATTCATAGGCAATTAGTGGAGGGGGCAATCAGTTGATCATACACACATTAGAGATGCAGTCTTTTGTCAGTTTCCTTAGTGACTTCTGCCAGCAGTAAAGAACACGGTCTGACAGAAATCCTGGCAGTCAGACTGGACAGAAACATCTCAGACCACAGGCATTTCCCACTACAAAGCCCACTCTGACTTTGGCCATGGTGCAGCTGCTGTGCTGAGGATGCACTTGCTGGTTCATCCAACTATGGCAACAGGTTTTTGGATCTGTTGGCAAACAATGTGTTCACCTCAAACCCTCTGTTTCAGAGGTCACACCCCTACAGCTGAACAATCATGTCACACTTTCTGGGGTTTCTACAAAGATCAAAATCACAGTTAAAGCAAAAAAGCCAGTTCCCATCTTCTTTCCCAGCTCCAATGAGGAGTTCCCAGGTTTAATGGAAAGCAAAAGAATATTAGACATGTATTATGGTTTGTAGAACTTATACTAACTATACCAGTTTCTTTTTCCAAACAGTGTAGGAGTTAATGAGCATTCCCAGCATAGTATTACGGGTCTGGGACTTGTAGGTTTAGTTTTTTGACAACTGGGTATGCTGTAAAATTTCTAAGCATCCTGTGGGTGTGCTTGTGGAGGTGGGAAAGTAAGCCATAAAGACTGGAAGATTAATGGGATGTCAGAAAATGAAGAGTAGTATAATGCAAGGAGGGAATTTGGGGACAGAATGAACAAGAGAAAGAAAATATAAATGGGAAGAGGATGGGGAATAGAATGAAAAGACACTGGAAGGAAGAAAGAGAATGAAACCTGAAAGGAAGAAAAGATAGAAAAGACACACCTCATTTATCAGCCTTTCCTAAATTGTTCTGTTTTTCACAGAATACTTATGCAATTATGAAACCAGCGAGAGAGTCAATAATACAAAATCAATACCTTACTACTACTATAAGAGCGCTCAACTGGATTTCAGTCAGGCTCTCATGTTCATATAATAAATAATAAAAAAGTTGAACACCACCAAAAGGTGAGCTGGGCTGTATCCAGCCTCAAATAATCAATGGCCAGATACTTATTTTCCTAATAAACAAGAAACACAGGCACAAATGACTACAGGCAAAAAATTAATCTCAGAGTTCCCACATCATAGTTTAGCAAACTATAGCTCTGCAACTACTGGGCAAGAAAAACACTAAAACATGCTCCAAGAGAGCCTGAGCTATATTTCAAAAGAATAGGTTTTAGTCAGAAGTTTCAAACCAAAATACATCATTATGGAAACCTGCTATTCACCTAAAGTATCTTCCAAATCTAGTACTAAAGGTACTAAAATCACAATGGAACAAAGATTATGCAGGTGGCCTATTGCTTATTTGGTTTAAATTCTGGACATGGCCACAGACAAAGGGCTTCTAGCTCATGCATTCATCTTGTGTAACTGGAATTAGAGATATATCAAATTCCTGACAATGTAAGACAAAATGCTATGGGGTTTTTGATTCATATACAGTAATTATCTCAACTCAAGAAACAGTTTTTGTTTTACGTGCCCCAGACCAGCTATATAACAGTCCATTGTTGGTTTATGACTAATCCTAAGAGAACAGAAATTTTTATGCACAGCTAGTTTCTAGGTTTAGACAGTATGTTTAAAAAAAAAAAAGTAAGCACCTCTTGGGACAAATTATGTGAAAAGAAGGTGTTGAAAAGCAAGACGGAAACGAATTATTATACTTCAAGGCTCGCATATGCATCTCAAAATTAAACTGTTTATCATTAATGCACACCAGACAAAAAGTTAAGAACCAGTATTTCAGAATTTGGTACTACTAAAAGACTTAATTGATAAGAATTTGTCCCTAATATCTTCCTCCTACTTGAGAAAGCTTAAAGCTAAACAGTTCTGAGACTTGAAAGGCTGACACAATTTTTATCAAGAGGAAAGCATGCATTCGAAGTCAAAAAGGACTATGATGGTGATCTACAAAAGAAAATGGAATCACATCAGAGAACAATATTCAGAATAGCTATCCAACAGGAACAATATGGAAAACAATATAACTATTTTTTGAGATGGAATTTAATGCAGTATCTTATAACCAAGTTGTCTGCCACTACAGGCAACCACACTTAGCACTTTTAAAGTGTTCTCTTTAGAATTTCTGTCCATGAAAAATTTGTACATATGCCATAAACTTGAAGCTATGACAATCAAGAGACTAGAGGGCAAAGAAAAACAGAACAGCATTTAGTAATATGTTAGCAATACAGTATAATCTAAGTGCATAAACACAAGCATACACAAGTGAAATAAAAACATGACCCCACGAAGTGTAGTGCAACAACACTACCTACTCAAAAATTAACTACAGTGATCATCAGATTGTAAAAATTGTAAGGAATCAGGGAGTTAAGGAGAGATGGCATTAAGCCCACCAATAATACCCTTCTCCATTCAAAGCACTCCTCCATCTGGCAAGTCACAACATAGTATGTTACAGATAGATGTAAACTAAATTCCAGAAATCTAAGAGCTTAAGAAGACTCAGTGAGTCATCAGTTCAACAAATTAAGAAAATAAAAAAAAAATCAACATGCTCAAAAGCTAGTTCTACCACGAAAAAAGTCGCACAAATACTTTAAAGCATCAAAGTTTCTCAGCATCTATGAGACAATAGATTAAATAGCTTGGACAAAAGGTTGGTATCAGTCACCACTTGAAAAAAAGGCATGGGTATTTCAATTTATGTTTTTTCAAAACATAAAAATAATCATTCAGCAGAAAATATGAAGGGATGTTCACACCAAATGCATTTGCTCATTTTGTCTATCAATGAGAACTGTTCATTTTATTAGCATCATTTCTGATTAATTTTATCCCATCCCATTCCATTTGGTTCTGTGGGTGATCACAGACGGGAAGAAAAATAAGTGTCATGCAGTCAGTTATATGAATATGGTGTTTTTCACAATTATATCACGTGGTTGTTTTCAAGAGTAGGCAACTGGACAATAACCCAGCAGATGCTATCCAGGCCAGCATGGCAGTTACAGTCATTCTAAAGAGCACAGCCCCATTTGGTCACTCCCTTTCCCACAAAGATAATAACCCTGTGAGAACTAAATAGAAATGTCATTAAAAACTTAAATAAATACATATTACATTTCTAATTTGAAAATATCTCCTAGGATGGAACCAAACAATTTTGTTCCGTCAACTGCCAATATTGCAACTATTTCATAAGGTCCAAGACTGTAGTCTTTTATTTTATGATTGCCACAAGTATTATCAGAATAATCTGAAAGCATGGCTAAAGAAAGAGCAATAATCTTTTTCACCATTAGAAACACAGCTTGGACAAACAAGGCCACTCCTCACAAGGGAGTGTGGTGATGACCCTGAGCAAATTTTGGGACAGGAAGATTCCTAGCATAAGGTTGAACCAAAAATAAGAAACTTGGTTAACAGGTAAAACTAATAGCTCAAGTGCTACAAACACAGCTTCCAAACTCACACTCCACCTTCTCAGGATACCTTCACCATGTGGATTGTTCTTCTCTAGCCAGTTCTGTCTTAGGGAACTTCACATCATTTCTTTACCCAGTGCAGATCTGTCCCTAAGATCCCATGCCACAGGGTTTTCACTTGTGTGGACTATCACCTTCCTTCTCAAATGAAAATGTGTTTATTGGCAAAAATATTTATGGTCAATACTATCTGAGACAATTACTACTACTTTCATGAAGAAGCAAGGTAACAAATGTAATTAATTGTCAACTTTCATGCAGTTAAATTTCACAAGTACCTGCACCACCAATAATCAGAACAGCTCTCCAAGGAAATGCTCTTTTACAGCATAGTTTGGAAGGACCACATACAGAGAAGTCAAACTTGGACTAGTCCCTCACTTAGAAATTACATTCCATAGCTACTAATGTATACAAGAACATTTCTATTTTGCTTATTAAAATCAGAACAGTGGCTCTGACCGAAAATCTTTATCAGTCTGCAGAGAACAGATAACTCTGTTTAGGAGAGGCTGTGGCAGAAATGCAATAGAAAATGTTCACTGCCTTTAGATATATGTAGATATGTATCTATATATCTTGATAGACAGATATAGAGATATATATCACTCAATAACTGTGATTTCAGTGTGCTGTCACATCCTTACCTCTTATACAAAACATTCACCATGTCCCATACGCAAGCAGTAAAAGTGTAACGCAAAAATAATTACGTATGTTGCTTAGTCGAAGGAAGATCCATAATTACTAATTACTCTGGGAATCACTTAAACAGAGTGGTCTGACAACGTGGCGAACAAGAAATACCACAGCATTTCCTAACCATCAAGAAATAATCAGCACTAAAATACAACAATCCTAGCACAGGATGCGCACTGAAATAACTAAACTCATAAACGAATGTATATTCTCTGACAGGGAATACAAAAGGCTACTGCAGTCCTTACAGAGTAAGTGCAAAAACAGTTTCCAGATTATTATTATTTCCAGATACTTCTGAGTATCTTTGACTGGCATTTAGTATTAACTAATTTCAATTGACAGAAGATTTGCTATATTAGGAACTATTTCAGTTACTTTTCTAAGTTTACTTCACACAACTCCTTTTGTTTGTAAGAGATAGCAGTTGCAATTTCCAACATAGTACATCTTTACAAAGTCCAAAAAAGACCCCTTTGTGAGGCTCAAAATCCCCAGTCAGATGTTCCTTTACAGTGTTTGCCCCTTCTCCCCCCTCACTACCATTACAACACATTGCCTCCTTCAAATAATTTTCCCATAAATAATGTTTCTATCTCTAATTACAAGTACTGCTTGAAGACCAAGTGATTAAGAATGTTTTGCAGGCACTTGCAACTACCCAGTTCTTAGTCATTTCTTACAGACACCAGAAGTCAAAAAAATGAGAAGTTACTCCAGGAAAAGCTGCGGTTCAATGTAAAGAGCTCAAGAAGGTAAGCAGTGAAGAAAACGTGGCCACCTCAGTCCCAGTCAAGGCAAAATGACCTACTGAGCAGAATTAATAACTTACTAAGATTTGTTGGAATTCTTGCTGCGAGGTATAACTCAGCTATTTTAATTGTAGAAAAAGTAACAAAAACTAAAAGTAGAAATTAAATGCCAATGTAATTCAGTTTCAGTCTAAAAACAGTATTTTATTTCATTTCCAAAAGTCCATGCCTAAAAAAAATCAATTGGTATATCACTACTCGCAAAAATGAACCTACTAAGAGAAGTTCATCTTGATGTGCATTATCACTCCATCTGTCTTTTTACTCTGTTCGTCTCTAAAACCTGAGCAATAAATGAAAAGGTCAAATTGACAATGCAAAGCCAGAGAATACAGGCTTCTTCCTAATGATATCCCAGATCTTCCTGTTTTGGCCTTTGCATTGCTGGGAGGAGCAAGAGGTTAAAATATTATGAGTTGCTATAGAAATATAATAGGTAATACTGACATAACACATTGGCTAGATTAGAAAAGAACATTTTTAAGCCTTAAGAGGCAAGAGTCCCAAAACCAAATATTTAAATATGGTTAGGTTATAGTATCTACCTTCTGTGAGCCCATGTATGGAATACAACCTCTTTTGGTGGAAGGATTTTCACATGAAAGGAGAACAGCCACAAAGCACAGTTATAAACCTCATCATGTCCTCAAACTAGGTCAGCCTTTTGTTTCTTAGAATAACAATAAGTAAATAGCAAGAAGCATTGCACTAC
Source organism: Entomyzon cyanotis (assembly GCA_024500445.1). NCBI lineage: Eukaryota > Metazoa > Chordata > Aves > Passeriformes > Meliphagidae > Entomyzon > Entomyzon cyanotis. Next base: position 44,042,536 of record JAKEPQ010001018.1, on the reverse strand, counting down.
AAAGGTTGAGGAGAAAAAAAAAAAAACAAAGAAACAGTAGCAATAAAATACTAGAAAGCAAAGAAACAAGATTTTTCAACACGGCTAAATAGCTTGCCAAAACACTTATTCACCATAATACTGTAATCAAAGCAACAGATGGCTAAGAGCTAATGGGATAGAAAGGCATCAGGAGCTGTTGTAAAGAATTATCTCATGAAACATCAAGCAGTGTTCCAAGGTTTACCAACCCTTAGGCTAGCAACGTGACAGCAGTTTCAAAGAAAGTATCTGGCACCTCTGAGGACAGATCAGCTAGACTGACTAGTTCATGGCAATTACAAATTTTAGCCTATGATGCTCTATTTGAGTGTAGGAAGAGTATCAAGTTGGAGTAGAAATGATACAAAATTAAAAAAACCTAGTCAGGTAACATGGAAATGGGGGCTTCTGAGCCAAATCAAGCTTCTTAAAATGCTTCTCCCTCCTCTTATACAACCTGACCAATCTCTAAAGCCCATACTGATAACAAACCAGTTTACAGTTGAAGATGTGGCTTCTCTGTTAAAAACACAGCTATCCCTTTCTGATGAAAGTTAAAGAGCAGAAGGTGAGATTGCAGCATCTCTCTTGTCCTTGTGCAACCCTGACTTGCACCTGCCAATTCAAGTACCATTACTGAAGAACAGAAGTACAAGGACACAAAATTTCATTACTAATTTTGATATTTGGACAAAAGCTTGTGACCAGATGTTTTCTTCCACATCACAACATCGTTATGTACGTCCTCACCCTGTTAAATGGTTGAACAAAGCCATTACAAAACAGAAATGTCAAGTTTTACTTTAAACTCGGTCTTAACCATTAATATTAGGAATTAGCTATTGAAGGGTTATAATATGTTTTTTTCTCTTTACAAAAAAAATTATAATCTTATTTCAGACAAAATATCCTTCAAATGGTATGCTCTGAATTATTTAAATATCTACCAAAAGCCATACAGGTTTTCTTGTTCTCCTGCTAGTCTTTCCAATAAGATAATAATTACCTATGCAAGTGACAACATCTCATTTCTGGAATCTGTGCATATATTGTAAACAGCCCTGAAGTGCCCTCAAGTATTTAAAAGGAATGAACATTAAGAAGCTATTTTATCTTAAATTCTTTTCAGCTAATATTTTCATACTCAACTACAGACAAGGCCTCCATCAAGGTCAGACTTACTGTTGGATAGAATTTTAAAACATTTTTTTTTCTTAATACAAAGTTCAAATTCATTGTATCACCCACCTACAGGAAAGTCTGCAGATAATTTGGTGAAGAACTGTAGGTTGGCAGGACTGCTGGAGATGACCTAATCCATGTGCTTGCTCAAAGGAGAGTTTACCAGACCAGGCTGCTCAGGATGAGACAGAAGACATTCTTTCTGCTTCATTTTCCTTTCCTAGCTCTTATTACAGTTCCAGGAGAATGCAACAATGGACTTGTGCAGTCATTTTCATCAAGTTTCACGGTGGCCAGATTGAAAGAGAGTAAGCATATGTATACACCTCAAACAGTTCTTCAGTGCTGCCCATGTTACCCATGTCCTGACAGCAATCTAAGTCTTCCAAGTCCTCTTGTAAATTTGTCCACTGGGAGAAGCATGACAAAACTGATCACTTTTTGGAACAGATTCTACATTTATAGAAATAAATTTTATACTTCTAGGCTCTTTTAAAATAAATGGTCAGTCCCTTAAAAACAAATAGGCAAAGCTCTATCATACAAAACTTCACTATGAAGGAAAAAAATCTGAAGTTCTCCAAAGAAAAAGAAATAGTTCCTAGCTTTGCCTGCAGCTCACACAGACATTGGGATCCAGTTCAAACACAGAAAAAAGGTAGTCCCCACTCCTCACTTCAGCTGTCAGCCAGCAAAGCATTCTGAAACCTTGACACAAATGGGAATTTACTGGGGATGCTACCTGCAGAAGGGCAGAAGGGAGGTGAAAGAGGAGAAAAATAAGCAGCTGAGTGCAGCTTGTCTTCCACACAGAGGACATTACTCACCACATAAGAACTGCAGTATTTTGATGCAAGATTTCTCCTTTTTAATGCAACATACTGTTCAGTTCCCTATGCCACTTCAAGCTAACCCAAAGCTTTAAATCTTTTGTTACTTTAAATGTAACAATGTACAATAGTGCAAAATTTCATGTGGCACTGTGTAGCAGATCAAGAACAAGATGAAGCATTGATTTTTTTTGAGAGGTTTAAGACAGACCTGATTTTTAACCTGAGAAAGAGGGAAAATATATTATCTTATTTAGACGAGTATCATGGCTAGTCGATCATATTTTTCACTCTGCTCTATGCAGATGTGGCTTATTAATGCTTTGTATGTACTTCTTGGATCACCTAATTACATTATTGCAGAACCTGTTAACAATCAACAGTCAACAGCACAAACCACAAATAGAATTACAGTCTAGGAGAGGCATTTAACAATAACATACTATCTTATCTGGAGAGAAAGAACGTCAGTGTAGCTTTAGTTTTGAAGAGACACAGATACACCAAAGTACCAATTTAAAAAGCTGGGATGGATTATACAGAGATCCAGCCAAAGCCAATGTCACTCTCTGTTCAGTTGCATCTCTGGAATTTAGCAGAATTTCATACATGCTGTTCACCTTTGAGTATTTAAAGCAAATTGGAAATATTTTAATCAGTTTGATATAAAACACTTAAACTAAGACTTTGGAAGACTAGTTTATTTAATCTAATTCTATAAAGACTAGACCCATGTAATGAAAACACTGCCATGTATAATGAAGAAAAAGCTTTATGATTCCCATTCCGGCCTTACCTCAACTACTTTCAACAAGATCTAACCTTAGCCTACCTTTCTTCATCTGTAGCAATGCAAACACCACTTCCTTACTTCACAGCTCTACTTCATCCATCTCCCAGACCCTCCTCCAGCCCTTCTGCAGTCTTGTTCTTGCAACAGGTCCTCCCATTCATATCTTTCTCCTTGGAGTTACCTTCAAGTCCTAAACTTAGTTTCCAGTTTCCATATTGACATGTAGTGTTCCCAGTCTCCTTCATTCTACCCCTACAGTATATTTTATTTACAAAGCCTTTCACAGCTGAGCAGTTCATAGCAGTGACCCAGGCCTCTCTGCATACAAATAGATGAATCAGTCATCATACTTGCATTAATTACCTCAAAAGTACTAGAATCAGATACATTCTTGCCCTTGTAGGTATTATCCAGTCTTAGTGCAGTTTCAGTTTCTCAGTGTGGTCAGAGCTGTCCAAGACATAATAGTTAACAGTTTTCCAGTCCAGAGAAACCACCTAAACAGATGGACAGCCAGAACACAGAAGCAGACTATGAAACAGCCTCTAATTTAAAATAATTTCTGTCTGCAAAGAAAGCTGAACTCAATATTATTAAACATTCCTGTGTTTTCACAACGGCTTTTCTATGAGGAGTAATTTTTTAGTGATCACAAATGACATTTACTAATTGGTATGAAACCAAACTAAGTGTTTGGTATTTCAAAATAACTAGTCTCAATTGGGAGCTCTAAAACACAAGATCATTTTTAATACCTTGATAAGGTATTCTGACTTTTTTTCCCCCTCACACTCTCACTGCATAGCTACTAACTCCTTAGAATTTATTAATATCTAAAATTTTTGGACCAGTAATGCTATCGAATTATTCAAAAAGCATCATCTAACTGTAAGTTAATTTGTATTTAAAATATCATCTACTATGGAAGATTAAGTTTTCATGTTAGTTGACAACTGAACAATTTGATAGGAATCTTTAAAAAAAAAGAACAAGAAGTGAATTTAAAAATTATCCAGCTGATCCTCATATAAAATTGTCACTAAACAGAATACAAAGATTTTGGCAAACAGCTAAGTGGTGATTCATAGCAGAGTGAAGGGATATAAAACATTAATGACTTCTCAATTTTCACCTATTACTTTACCATAAGAGACAGTTATATAAAAATATTGTTCAGATCAGATGCATTTTCAGGAATACCCATTTATAGAAACTATTTATAAACCACTTTCTTGCGCTAGCATAAAAACAGGAGCAAAAATTATGAGATTAGCAGGGCCACACAATAATAAATCCTTACAAATAAACACTGGAAAGCAAAGGCTATTTGTTGTGCTGCATTGAAAAGTGCAATAAAGTACTTGCAAATACTCCATTATCCAGTCACAGATTTTCGGTCTAATTCTGCATTTATGAGTCACAAACACCTACACGGAAAAAAAAAGACAGAAAGAAAAAACCCAGACACATAATCTGTCAATCCACTTTGATTAACCATTTAGAAAGACTAGGAGCAGTGAAGAGTTTTACTTTTACAAAAATACCATGTCACAGTTGGACATCAATTGCATTAGGCTTCCTAAATTACCTCTATATAGGGCAAGTGCACAATGGCAAAGTGATATAAAGCTTTCTATATCACAGCTGAAAGCAGACAAAGTCTGCACAATCCCATAATCTGTTTCTAATTCAGTATACATCTTTTAATAAATGTGCACAGACTCATCAAAATCTGAAAGATCAGGATCTCACAGGACAAAAGAGACTACCACCATGTCTATTATTGTCAGGGCTTTATAACTCAGCAATAAAAAGTTTAAGTCAAAATGTGAAAATAAAACCTTTGTCTATTTAAAAAAAAGTTTTTCCAAATTTACACACTATAAAAGATTAATCTCCTAGTTCAGAGTGACTTCTCCACCAAAAAGTCTTTTTTTCCCTTAATAATCCTTTATTAAGGATTATTTTTTTAGGTTTAAAAAAAAATAAGGATAAGTCTTCCTTATGTATTCTGTGTTTATTAGATATTGCTTTCCAATACTTCTAGCAGCAATGAACATGACCACCAAACATTATAAAATATGCCCAGGAACTTTAGTAACCACAGAAAGACAAAATACTTCAACATTTGAATTCACATTTTTAGAAAAACCCCAGGAAGTGCCATATTTAAATGATTAATCACTGGCACTCCAAACATTTATTTTAACTCAGAAACATTAATACTTACATATATATATATGTACACTATATACTTATGTATATATATATGTACTATATATATATAGTATATATATATGTACTATGTACATATATATATACTTACATATATATATATGTACACTATTATGCATCAGCATAGTGCTGAAACAGACCAAAATGAATTTATAAATCATAATATTATTAGCAGTACCATATTTGTGTCATTTTTTATCTTCTGCATGCTATACTAGAAACAACAAAATTTTCTTGGTGTTATTTTCTTAAGCAAGGGCACAGAGAACAAATATCAGGCAATTTGGGACCCAATACATTCACATCATGCTTTGATTTTCCATCTGAAAAATATGGACCATCACCCAAAACTGAAATGTATGCTAAAGATATATTTATTTAGTTATTGCTCTCTGCACCACCTTCTTTTGTGAATAATTCATCTGCCTATGTTTTCTTAAAAAAACCACAAAAACAACAGCAAAAGGTCTGGAAAAACTTACAAGGTAGATTTTATAGCAAACATATCTTACCAACCATAAAGGACAATATTGCTACCACAGCATTATAATACATTACATGACTGAGAAATTTTAGGTCCCAGGTAAGAAGTTTATTGCAGGATATATAATTGTAAGGCTGAGCCCAGAAATGCATTTTCCCCCAATAAAAAGCAGGAATATGGATTTTCCCCTCAACACTGCTCTATTCACTTCCTTCCTCTTCAACTCTGACTGTAGAGGAGACACTAGAGTTTGACAAATACATAGACTTCTTAAACAGCTAGAGATTCACTTTCGTTTGAAACTGTTGTCGTGACAGGTTTCCATAGTACTTTCTCGCAGCAATCACTGCTTCTGTCTTCTATATTTCTATTTTAAAAAATAACTTTGAGCAGCAAAAGAAGGGAAGATTAAAAAAAAAAAGGCAGGGACAGGGGAATGCCTAACTAAACTGCCTCTGCATCACAGCCAGAGCAGCAGCAGAAAGGAAGTGATACTAAAAGATGCTGTTTGCTGTCCCTTCCCCCTTTGTGGGTTTAAATCACCAGAGGATGGGAAAGCTTATTTTTAGCACCAGTTTCAACTATGTGAATTCTTGGGTACGAAGTAATAACAGCACTATTAATGACCAGTCTGTGAAATAGCAGTTCTTTCAATGACTTAAGTCTGTTTTTAAGTTATAGGGAGGAAAAAAAAGTCTATTTACTGGAGTTCAGACTTAGCCATGTAAGATGTGATTTTCAGCAAGTCATTGAGGCCTAAATTCACAAAATGAGACAAGAGCAGAACTTCCCGAATATAGTGTCCACACTGGACTACAGTAATTTTTCCCTTTGCCCCGTGAATATCACATCCCTTGGGTCTACACCATCTATTAAGTAGATCCAACCTCTAAGCACAAATTGTCTTGTCTGCACGAGTAAATTATAAGCATGTAAAACCACCATGCCTTAGCTGTTCTGAGACCTTGGGCAGCCACAGCAGTGTGTAAGCACCCCAGCCCTGCCTGGTGTCCAAGGGCAGGTCACTCCCTCCCATCTGAGACACAAGATAAAACCCTTCAGGCTTAGGATGACCCTGGCCTTCGTTCCAACTTCCTGAAGTGTTTTAACACTTCTCCTCCAGCACTTTCACTGTTTTCATCACCTGTGCAGCTAAAGAAGCAGTCACCCATGTGTAGAAGGAAGTCCCAGGTACTCATGCTCAGGAAAGGCTGCAGCTGGTGAAACCCAGCAAAACAACCCCTACAAGAGCTGTAAATGTGTGCTGAGATTCAGTTTTGATACAGTGACATTCTCTACTGCAAATCTCATTCCCCAGTGCTGAATTCACCAAGTGCTTAATTCAGCTCACTTTATTCACTCAGAAGATTGAAGTGGTTTTGTGAACCCTATTCCTGTACCTCACACCACACTCCCCACCACCACAACCCATACTGTGCATGGCAAGACCTGGGAGCATTATAAATCTGTGCATGACCTCTCGCTCTCTGGGCTTCTGTTCTTCACCTCAAAAACACTGATGTCAGTACTTCACCTCTGTCACAAAGGTGCTGTAGGAGTAACAGCAACAGAAACAGTAAGGAATTCTGGTAACACAGATTATGGAGTTATCTAATGTGGAGAGATAGACCAAATTCCGGTAAACTTACTCTGGTAAACTGAAAATGCCAGTCCCTCAGCTCAAAACATAAAATACAGAATACCAGAGAACAGCAGCTCCATTTTTGCTATGCAGTAAATATGAAATTTGCCACAGAGAATTTCTGGAAGATGTATAAAAGTTTCTCAATCTTGGAAGCTGGCTTCCTACTGGACGCCTGGGGAACATACATTATCAGAAAAGATGCTTACTGATTTCTCATCAATACTGAGAATTAATCTGATTAAATGTTGCAATTTAGTACTTTCTCTGAACTGGTCCATTAAAAAACATGCAGATATTTGTAATAGCTCGCACAAGGCCTAAACAAAAGCTGACAGCTGAGCACGTCAGCTAAAAATTGTATTTTCCTACCTATGTACCAGTAAATAAAACCCCATGGACTGACAAAAAGTAAAGACACGAAATGATACATAAAACTATGCACAAGGTCTCTTTTGGACATTAGACAAGTTTCATGTGATGTCAGAAACTCACTTTTTGAGAAAACTAAATTATTATTTTAGCTTTGACGTTATACATACATAATTTAGTACCTCTAGTTACCAAGCCAAATACAAAAAAGTTGTCTTCATTTTCTGGTCAGACAGACATCCTGAATAAAGACTAAAATGCCATTTAAATTGTGGACTGTTGCCAAAATGTCCAATGACTGAAATTCACTATTTTTTTTTAAATGGACGTTCTGAGGAATTCCCAGAAACAGATCTTCAGTATGGCGTAATGTGCTTTTTGTCTGTATTCACACAGGTTCATACCAGGATCACTAGTATGTTGTACACATTTTTTAATAATTCTGTCACACACTAAACAAGTTAAGATCAAAACCACACAATTCCAGTTTGAACATAATGACACTATCTCGAGCGGAGAAAAGGTACAGCTGATAGAACGGAGGGATGTGAGGAACTGACAACTGAAGGAAATTGTCTACTGTCCCCTTCAGTTTATTGATATAGTATGATGCTGTGTTACTGCAAGCACTAAGTTCTGCAGTGCACTGAGGTTTTTATGTATAAGTTTACAGTGTGACTGACTGCTGAAGTTCTGCAGCTCCACTTAACCTTCACAAGTACTGTGTCCATCTTCACTCATCTCCAGTATGACTCATTTTCAAGAAACAATCTCCAATAAAGAAACTTGAAACCTTTATGATATGTGTGTTAACTACTGCACACAGAAATTATCTATTCATAATGTGCATTTAAATTCCTAAGATGTGAGCTATACTCTACCATTTCTTTACATGACTATTATCTCTGCATCTGCACACAAGCTTTTCAACGCAATCTTATATTAAGCAATTGAGTGGGTGTGGTGAGTACAGCACAAATATTTTGAGAGAAATTCCTGACTGGATCCTTTCAAATTATTTGCAATATCTTAGAAGAACATTACCCCTCAAAAGGCCAACAGAGTTCCTTTGATTATTTTTGACATTGTGTGCAGAGCATTTCTTAGACATACAGAGAGTCTCAGAAAACCACAACATATGTACTCCATTTCAACCTCATGCTCTAATTTAAAAGCTTTAGTAAATACTAACAGATAGTTTAAGCACACAGATCCATACATATTTCTGAAGGTCTAGTATTATTGAAACATACACTTTTACTTGGGACAATATATTATGCAGACTTGGATCTCTACAGCACTCATCATTGGAGCACCCTTTTCTCAGACACCATTCCTTGTTTCCAAGAACATAAGTTCCTCCCTGCTCTACTTAACAAACATAATACCCATTTTGTCTGTTCAACAAGCAATTATTTTAACATTTTTGTTTTCCTGATTTGAAACCTGATACATTTTTTTCAGCAAATTTTATTATTTTAGTTGTTTTTAAAAGTTTCTTTCTCTTCTATTTAACAAAAATGTTACTGGTTTCTCTAGTGATTTGTTTATCACAACCAGACACTGATGTCTTTGCAGCTAAGAGGGCTCCAGGTAAGAGTTACCTAAATATGTCATCATTCAGATTTTCAGCATTTTGACAAACCACAATGATTCCCTTTTTTTGTCACTCATAAAGCATGCTGCCGGTTGATATACGTGAGAGAGCAATATCAAATGGTGGTATCAAATGCCCTTCAACCCCATCAAGTAGTGTGCCAACAGATTTACAAACTTACCAGTGTGTGAAATACAGTATTGAATTGTCAACAAGGTGATTTACTTTGTTCATAGCAGCAAATATTTTCCATTAATGAAATTTGAAATCCATTAAAAATGCAAGTGTCTTGTCAACTGTAAATCATGAAGCAAACACAGGGATGTCCAAACCTTCTGGCTGGGGCACCACTTGCCTTCATGCAGGTGCAGAGAAGGGCCACAGGCCACGTTCCCTACCCTGTGAAAAGACTACAGCACACACACACGAGTGGTGTTGTGTGTCAGAGATGTGACACTTGCTGGGGAGTTGGCCCTCAGGCATACTGAGGTTGGCCCTCAGCTGAGCTCTTATGTGAGCACCCCCTACAATCAGGGCACTGGATGATCAGTTCTGGTGTCAGTTCCAGGACACCATGTCTCAATTTACCATACAGACTGAAAAAATCTTCAGAAGTAGTTCAAGATTACTCTCCTTCTATAAAACTACAGTCACTACAGATGAAAGTACAAGCCATCTAGCAGAAATTTACTCAAACTGTTATTTGTAAGTCTAGTTATCATTGCTCACCACTCGACTACCTCTCAGGTTAGCTCACATCCTTCTTGACATGTTGAATTCACTACTAGAACGCCAGGGCTGAGTAGAGTAAAAAGGTCACTCTACTGAGCAGAGCTAAGTGATTCCTCCAGGTATACGTTTGTTTACATCTCCCAGTACAATATTTTCCTCCTTTGTATCTACTTGACATGGCTGACATTCAGCTTGTAATCTACTATAACCTCAAAATCCCCTTCTGCAGGTCTTCTGTCCACACAGCTGTTTCTGCTACATAGCTGTGGCTAGCACAGGTCCTTCCCGTGGGAACATTTTGCTATATTTCATAAACAAGATAAAGTTTGGATGTTTTGCAAACAACTTCTCCGGATTAGGTCAGTTCGGGCTTGGCCAATTGGGCCTAGGGGGAGGTCTCGGGCTGACCAATCTGGGGCACCTCTGTAAACTCTATATATATGGAATTCAAAACAATAAAGTTCTCTTCTCTCTTTCCTTGTCTGAGACCTTGGGTCATTCCTCAGCTAGCCGCTCAACAGCGACACATAGCCATGCTTTTCTTCCCTTGCTCCTTTTCTTCATGCAGCACCTTACACTGTGCTCCTTTTCAATAGCATCCTATTTTTTCAAATCAGTTCCTCATGATCATTTTAATTCTGTCCTTACAAGACCTCTTAATCCTCCTTAGACAAGTGTAGCCTACAAATTTAATACGTATATTCTGTATTCCATCATCCAGACCATTAATGCAAGCACTGAATAGTGCTAGCCCTAGGGCAAATCCCTGCAGAACTTCCTTTGATACATTGTTCCATTTTAGAAGAGAATTGACACTGTGTATCGTTTTCCAAACTGTCCTGCATTCATCTTGTAGGAGGCCTAAAGTTATCCTTATTAAGTCTAGATTATCGTTCCTCGGTGAATTTAAAAATGCCACAGGTAAAGAAGTGTTACAGACAAAATAACAGACCCCACCTATCACACCCCATCCACTAACCCAAACACCCTTTAACAGAAGGAAACTAAGCTGGTCTGACAGAACTCACTCTTGAGAAACCTGTGCTGGTCATGAGACAGAGTCAGTACACACCAGGTCATGAGGCATTTCCGGGACACCGAGAGAGGCTGTGACCGTGGGCCATGCTCATATATGCAACCATTTTAAGGCCTGTGCACAGCACTGTACTGGGGGAGCATCACCAAGGCGCTCGTCATGGGAAGCACTGCCCTCGCCACACGGCCCAGCATGCAGGGAGTTCTCAGAGGTAGACACCACCCTGGGTCACTGTCCCAAGGGGCTACATGTGGCTGCAGAATAAAGGTTGACTGCCACGACAGCACATCCTCCTAAGCACAGATATCCTGCTCAAAATCTGCAACCCAAAGAACTATGTTGACAAGGAATATTCTGTGGAAGGAGAACATTCTCTTCTGAACACTGCATGAAATTACCAGAAGAGTATTTCCCTTTTCCGGGAGAGAATAAGTTACATATTCTCTTCCAGCATCCAAGTACTTTTTTGAAAACCAAACTAGATAGACCCAAAAATTTGCCTTTAAAGGATTAAATGTGGTAGCTGAGAAGTTCTAGAAACAATGGTTAAATCTTTCACTGTCAATCAATAGAAGTCTTCTTCATGTATTACATATTCCTGTCACACATTACCATTTTTAAATAGTATTTAATGTATTTTAACACAGATGTTACAAGGACAACTAAAATTCAATCAATAATTTGGAAGGCTAAAAGATTTGTTACCTCAGAAAGACATTTGCTTTCAGAACTATAAAATATTAACATACTGACATGACTGGGAATGCCAAAAGAAATATTTGAAAGATTCTTTTACCCTTTAAGATGTGTTCCAAAATTACAGATGCTGCACTTACTCCCAAATAGCCTAACTTCTAATTACTGACACTCCCCAGTAACATGACTGCTTAGTGGTAAAGGAACACTTCAATAGTTGTTTCATCAATATGTTTCATTTTGGACTTCTGTCACCCATCATCTAATATCCCATATTGCTTCTAATCATTGTAATAACCCCCAGTTTTCAGTTTTTCATCACTGATTGGTTTAATTGATCTTGATTATTCTAAGGAAGATGATTTGCACAGAGAAAATGTAGAAAAAGGCAAGAATGCCCACAGTAATAAATGAAAATTGGGCAATTAATCTCAAGCAAGAAGCAGCTGAGCTCTTTTTCTGACAGTGCTAGCCTGGTCAGAAAACCTGCTGCTCCTGCTGTCAAAGCAGCACCTCCTCCAGCTGACAATCCTGAAAATCCTGCTATTGCATATCTATACAGTACCTGTACACAGGTATTGTCTCACATGCATCTACACTCTGTTACATTGACTATAATACGGAAAAGTGCTTTGCTATCTGTTGAAACACAAGCATTGCATTTTTCACTAGTACATTTTCTCCCTTAAAATATCAATCACCTAACAGATAAATTTGTGGATAAGTTACCTAATCTTTTAAAAAAATTCTTTAAATCAAATTGCATCTCATTTACAAAAATGTTCTTTGCCTCTTAACGATTACACAATCTTACTTACATAAGAGATGATATGTACGTACTTATACTGATTCTTGAGTCATGTATATCATACTCCCTTTTCATCTCAAAATCCATAGTAACTCACAATTCAGAGTCTTTCTTAAACAAAACTGTTTGATGGCCACCTATGTTTTCATTGATAAGAACGGAGACAACCTTAAACTAAAGGAGGAATGGTATTAGTCATATGATTTCATTGCAAAGTTGTAGTTTTCAGGGAAAAACTACAGATCCCTTCACATCAGCAACATGGTGTGCGAGAGTTTACTACTTCCAATTAAGTAATATTAGTAATTCCTCACAATGTCTATATCTCACCCTGGATATTATAGGGTTCTGAAGAGGTTTTGCTCTTCATCTGTCTTTTAAAATTTTTTGTCCAAACATTTTTTAGATAAACCTATAGAGCATTTAAAAATGCAATAAAATTAAAGTACCCAGTACAATACACCAATACACCATACATCTATTGAATGTAAGATGTCCTTACATTCAATAGAACTTGTCTTCCACACTAGTTCCTATGAAACTCAATTACAGCTGATGTCAAGAAACTTCCTTCTCTGGTAAAATGCCAAAATAAAAAAACATACATTTCCAAAAGTTTGGGGAGGGTTGTCCCCTCTTGTCTACACAGCAAGTGTCTGAAACACTTTGTCTTCCCAAGGTGTTTAAAGCATTGTATCTGTGCCTTTGATATCTTATCTCTGATTCAGATGAATCAGAAATAAGCTAAAAATATTGGTTATCATGGAAAAAAATAATACAGTCTCTCATGTTTTAGCATTTCAGAGTAAGAGTCTGAAATAGTATTCCACCCACACTCAAAAAATTGAAGATATGCAAAAACTCCCATGTGCAATTTTATTATCCATTATTGAGATGGGAAAATGACAACATTGGCAAAATTTTGCCATTTTTGGTAATAAAGTAGGAAAGCAAATGAATTGGCTTCAGTCCTGAATCTTCTAGTGAACAGCTGGGAAGGAGGTGGCAAACAGCAGCATCTTAAAAGCCAGACTGAAAGAGATGATCCATAGATTGAGAAAAGGTAAAAAGAATGCCTTACTCTCTTTGGCTTGATAGAAAAAGGGCAAAACAAAGAAAAAAATAATTGTAATTTATGTATGAATTCTGATGACACATTGATGCTTGTTATAGGGCTGGATTCACACAAATAACATAAAAACTTACCACAAAATTAAATACAAGCTATGTGCTTTAATCCTTGGAAATAAAAATTGGCCTTTTTTTCCACTGAAAAGCCTACTACAGCTATTCACTATAACCATAGATTATATTCAACTATACCTTCTGCTATTTTTACCTTCCTTGCCTTCTCTCTGCTCTACATTATTTTTACTAATACTCATCTAACAGGTACAAAACAACTCCTCATTATTCCAGTGAAAACTAAAGGCAAGTGAAAATTCAAGATTACTTTTTAATTATAGAGTCTTCATTACTTATCAACATTTCTTCAAAAGGTAATGAATTCTAAAGAGAGGGCACTACAAAATACTTCTGAAGGCCATGTAAAAAACATTTCCTGAGAAAATCTACAGCAGTAATGAGTAATAGGTGGGAAGGTCCAAAATGTGAGAAAGAGTACTACAGTTTTAGTGGATCTTTTTAGCCTTCATGTGTATGAAACCATGTATTTCACAAATCTTCTCTTGCAGATTTTGAGAAAATAGGCAGCTCTGCTTTGCCTTCTACATCCCCATACCACGTCCAGGTCTGTGGTAGAGCAGTAGATAAATCAGTTACCACATTCAGGATACTCTGCCTGCAGCAGATCATAAACAGTATTCTTCTCTAATGCACAACTGGGGGTTTTTTGGCCAGGAAGAAACAATCTCAAAGATGGCCTAAGCATGTCTCTCTGAATTTAGATATAGCCAAATAATAAGCAAAGAGCAGCCAGAGTATTTTCAAGTTGTATACGTTTTGGCAGAATTCTAGAGGGAAAGGTTTATGCAAAAATTAGCAGTAGTTGAATCAACTTAAAACAGTCTGTTAACACAGCATGGTTAAGCACAGCCCACTAAAAGGTTTGCTACTGACTACTGCTTTTGCACAGTTAGTTCTTTGGGGGTGGAAATATGTGGTATATTCATCAACTTCTAACAATTACAAGAAATAATAAACATTTCATTAGGAGTTCTGACTCTAGCACCAGTTGGTCTACTATCAGACCAACTGAGACAAAGTCTGAATATTTAAAACACAACAGGTTTACAGAAAAGCATCTATCAACAACTATTTAACACCAAAACACAGTCAAGACATTCACACAACAAGCTGTGAAAGGGTCAAGATAGGGAAGACTGCTCTACAAGCTATACAGAACATACAGAATAAATGAACTGTAGAAACTGTCAGCTTTTTGCCACTCCTCAGCAAGCTATCTTGTAACATGTCATTCTACGCAGAAACACAGAGGTAGCTTTAAGCCAAATAACTCCATACAGTTTACCTTTTCAAGTTGTACAATTAATAAGCAGCTAAAGGTTCCTTCGTTACACAACCACTACACCCCTCTAACCTCTAACTCACAGAGGGCAGTAAAACATTGAAACCATGCTGTCATCTGGAATCTCCCACAGCTTCCCAACCATCCCAGATACACTTTCTGGTCCTTATGATAGGTTCTAGATCCAGATTTTGATTTACAAATGGGTATCTCTCCTACAGGCCTATCTACTGACTAAGCCCAGAGAAAAGAATTACCACATCATTCACACACCCAGGACAGCCTCAGAAGCAGTGGTTCCGCTGGTTGGAATAAAATTATGTATATTTGTTCCTAATGGGCAGTTGTCATCAAGAAGGCTTTAGACATTTTGCTCATTCTTTACCCATCAGATCCTTAGAGACACTGATACAAATATTAAAGCTGTAGAGGATCAGCTCTTTATCATCAATCTGAACAAAAATTCAATGATTATAGTAATTTAGACTTGTTTTCTTTTCTGAATTAAACCATGGTACATGAGCCTCTTCCCTGGAGAGGGATCTTTTAGCAAAATACACTAAATTGCTGGCATTTCTGTTCACCCCTGTGATTTAAAATGGAGTGCAACCGAAAAAGAATTTTTTTTAAAAGGGTTTATTTTGAAGACATACAGTGCACAGTCTGCAAAGTATTCAAAAATACAACATTCCAGAATGATAGACTAGAATTTCTTTTTCTTTTTTTTTTTTTTTTTTTTACAAACTTAAGACAAGCTATGGCAAAGCTATGGCAAGGGTTCCCATATTCCCATAATCTGAATCCTCCACCTGCCTTATTGACTTGTGCTGTTTCTCTAGAGACATGATGGATCCTTGTTCAATCTCCTTGTTTGCTGGCAAAGAACATAAGGCAGCATTGTAGAAATGATGGTTTCTTATCGATCATTTGAACTTTGCTTGTTGAATCATTACATCAGTGAAAATGTTTGTGTCTGTCTGTATACAGAATCTCAAGGGCAATAAAATATTCTTTAACCTTGTAAGGGATCAAAGGATGATTTGATAATGTAGGAATAAATCCTAAAATACATCAGTTTCTTCCCCAGGTCTAAATGTTGCACAGCCCTATGCATCCATTCCAAACTGGCAATGAGAATTGAAGGTGTAACTCTAATCCTGATCTAGTATCATAAACTGTACTGTGTAATGTGTAATCTTTCACCCAGCAGGGATGATGATGATTGAACAATTCTTGGAATAAAGGATCTTGAATGGTTCCAGAATCAGTAAAGTACTGAGTTTCATCAGTAGGCATTAAGATGACTCTCCAAGGAGAGGTAATTTAAACATGGATTTACACCCTAAAACATAGGATGCCTTTCATTAAAGAAAACTAAACCCAGCATTTTCAATGCTAAGCCTTGTTTCTAATATAGGTTTTAAGTCTTAACACAGCATTTAAAAGGGCTCAAGAAGGTACAAAACCCATCTATATCTCATGTAAAAAAAGCCTGCATTTGTTCAGAGTCAGATCCATTCTCTTATGTGGCTACAGCAAAGGAATACCTATTTGCCTAGGCTTCATTCAGTATCATGTAATCTATCCCTACAAAACAATCATCACACTGTATGTTTACTACACAGATTTTTTACTCTTACAGAAATTTCTGACTTCAGAGCTCCAAACAGCTGGGGTTAAGCTAAATGAACTCTAGGTTAACTCGACACAAATCTTCTCATAATTCCTCAGAACGCCTCTGAACTTTGTGGAATTGTTCTGACACCTAATATGATATCACTTTTACAAAAGCTCTAGATCAGGGACTTTATCTAACTTTCTTGGGTGATAAATATTTCTCTGGGTCATCAGCAAGACAGAGGATCTAATTATGGTCAAGCATCATTAGCTTGCTTTTAAAAGCAAAAAAAAAAAAAAAAGAAAGGGAAAAGATTTTGTAATCAAAGGGCATGACCTTTTCAGGGACTTGTATCAAAATAAACTCAAAGAGGCAGGATCAAGTTTGAAAGGATTCCTAAAAGGGAAACATTCGGGCTAATAATAGCTATTTCCTGTGACAATGTCATTTGGATAAACATTGTGACATCACTTATGTCATATATAAGCACGCTGCTGAAGTTAAATGGCCACAGTCAGCAACCAAGAGTGAATTTTGTATATACACACACATTTAAGTGTCTTTCAATGCTTATTTTTCAAATTTGCCAAGAAAATACAAATTTCAGAACTCAAATTTGAAAACTCAAGAGAACATCTCTATTTATCTGAGTTCACAATGACAGTTACTTAGGAAAAGGAGCCTACTTGAAGAACATAACAGAATTACCACATTATTGAAACTGTAATCACTGCGCACTTAAACTATACCCAAAAGTAATTCTTCACTGACCTCTTGATATATGCCAGCCAAGTCTTGACATTATGGATACATTAAAGCACGGCAGAGAGTTTGAATTTTAACATAATGCCACTGTTAAAATATCGTTATCTTACATAATAAATTGTGTCAGAAGTTAGTAAAGCAGACCTTTATAAACTCCTGAAAAAAATCCATTATTTTCCCCCAACCTAACTAGCTGTCATATACAAATATGCTTTCACACTGTAGTAAAGGTCATCAATGTCTGTGAAACAGGTAATAAGCACTGAAATGCTGTTGAAGATCATGAAAAAAAAGTAAATTGCAAAATATACAAGAATACTTCCATTTGAACACCTTACCACAATAACACCACTTGGACTTTCAGGACTTAGCTATTCTCAAGAGACCAAACACATCCTAGCATGTCCTCTTTCCTAAATGCAGGCACATGCAGTCTAACATTCTCACTAGCAAAGAAGTTACTAGTGGTTAACAATTTTTCCTCTAACATTTTTTACAAAAATAATGGTAATGCAATTTTTGTTACTCTCTTTTTGCATTCTTTGGCATTACTGAGAAAGCAGAGCAGATGAGTATTATGAGCAAGTGTACTTTATTTTTAAAGTTAACTGTAAAATGATTAATCAAGCTCTTCATGACAAGGAGTCTTGACTATATTGCCAAGACTCTACAACACACCAGTGATTTTCGGTTGAGTGTGAATTAATATTGAAAACTAAAAGGAACAAAGGTCCATCTATCTTAAGAGAGATGGAGATACAGAGACCTCTTCAGAGATTTCTCAGATTTTAAATGGAAATACTGTCCATAAATGACACACATTAAATTCTTGAAATTTACATTTTAAATGTCACTGTTTCAGAGATGTTCTATATTAGCATCTGCATTGGTACTAAAGCTAATACTTATCAAATAATTTTTCTTACCATTGTGACTTTTGTAACAAACATGTTGTAGAAATTGTTTACTACTCTGAAACCCTCTGTTGGACAACTACTGTGTGACCTAGTTATAAAACTGCAAAGTCTAAAGAATTCCATCTTCTCTGCATCAGTCACTGTTTTATATGCTTGTATGTATATTATATGTCCAACTTATTTACCTTCTACACTAAATAACCTCAATATTTCAGATATTTGTTCTTGTGACAGTGGGCTTATATTCCTAAAATTTCTTGTGCTCTTTTCTTAAATTCTTCTAAATCCTATTACTGAGACAGAATGAGTACAGTTTAGAGTATTGTGAATTTGGCCATATTCCAAATTTACATAATTGCATTAATATCTTCTACATCCCTTTACTCTGGTTTTTTGAAAAGCAAATGTATTTTCTCCAGCATCTTGGGAGGTGAGCAGGGGGGTGAGAGGTAACATGGAACTTTTGAATGCGCACACTTTGACATTCAGTTTAACAGCTGGTCACAAACTGTGTTCAACTATGTGCGTCTTTTAAAGAGGGTTCAGAGTAGATGATGTTAGTCCCATTTTATCATCTCATTTGGCTGTCACGAGAATCAACTAGTAGCTCACAAAAATGTCTGTTCCTACTTCTTAAATGGATGTGTACAGCTATGTACAGAAGTAAAAATCTGGAACGATTAGAATAATGTGCTCTCATAAATATAAGACTTTTCAGAAACACTTTATTACATAAGAACTCTGCTAGAAATTTACAGCTGATGTGTGACCCACCTTAGAAAAGGTACTTCAGCTTCAGCATTGTCAAAAATTTGCTTTTTTTAACCCATCTGATTTATAAGAGCTGTATGTACGTAAGTGTTAATTCTGATCTTAAAATAACTGTCAGCAGCAGGGGCTGAAGAAGGAGAAAAAGAGTTCCCTGATCCATTGCAAATTATATTAAGGAGTACTATTGTTTTCCATGAATGATACAGGTTGTAAATGTTTTCGTTATCCAAGTTGTAGTACTTTAAGAATACATCTACATTTTGTGATTGCAAGTTCATTAATTACAGTATGCTCCACTAACCAAGTCCAAGAAAGTACCTTAATTACCAACCTAAGTGGGAAAATTCCCAGAAATTTGAGTTGAAATGCAAACAATACATGAAGGAGTTTAAAGCACTCATATAACAAAGTCATTAACACTGGAAATATTCTGAAATTAGCATCTCATACATTTCTGTTCTTCAAAACTGGACCATCAAACAGCACAGTAATATTTTAAGTCTTATTGCCACAAAGTAATAACTTATTTACATTTCACTGCACAGTTAAATTACCTTTTGATACGCACAAGGAAATTTTAATATGGTGCTAAACAATAGCCAAGACGGCTTTGTCAGAAACAACTCATGCCAAACCAAAGTAATTTATTTCTGTGACAGAGAAAATGTACATTTGAATAGGAGATTTAAAACGTTGTTTTGATTTGAAGCAAGGCTGACACTATTTTAAGTGACCTTCTTAAGTAAGCCAAGCAAACATGGTCTAAAGATGGACATAAAGAATAGGGTGGGATAACCCAAGGGTATGACACTCAAACACCTGTCTCTCATTGTCCTAATTCTGGTTCTATTCAACATTCTCATGGACCTAAAAAAGGCAGAAGAGAGGATAGCAAACCATCATGGTACACAATTTATACAGGTGGACAGGTTTAGAATTCACAAAGCAAAGACACTGTAGTCTGGACAAACTGTAATGTCATATTAAGGCATATGGAATATAAATTCCATTCACAATAACCATGAGGTGTCTCTGGCTTAGGGGCACATACTTAAAAAAAACCACCCCTCTGTCTTTAATTAATAAATTTCCTGTATCAGAGGTGTGTAATTTTTTCCCAGCTCAGGGGAATACAAAGAGGCTGCCTCTCAACCCTCCTGGCTATGACAATGTGCCTTGTGCTCCAGTCTAAGCTTCACTTGTGATGCTGCTGCACAATTGGATGCTCTGTAAAGTGTATCACAGAACAGCTTGGGTAGCAAGGGTCCTTCAAAGCCTCCCTACATGCTTACACTAGTCTGTGTAAAAACTCCCTGTGACTTCAAAACAATAATAATGATCCTCAGAGACAACATTCAATAAATTCTCAGTTAAAATAATATTCTTAGCACATATGTACAATTACACACCTGTCGCTGTTGAGCCGCTAGCAGGGAAAAAGACCCGGATTCTCAGCGTGGCATGAAAAGAGAGCTTTATTATTTTGATTCCAACTTATATAGATTTTTCAGAGGTCACCCAGATTGGTCAGTCAGAAACCTCCCCCTAGGCCTCATTGGCCAGACCTGAACTGTCCAAATCTCGAGACACTGTTTTTAATAACATCCAAACTTTATCTTTGTTTATAAAACACAGGAGGAAATTCTCATGGGAAAGACCTGTGCTGGCCACACACACCATGACATGTTTTCATGAATTCTGTGTCAAAGTTTCTCCCTGTATGAACCTGCACAGCAGTTTTTGTCTACAGAAGAGATTAACTAGTTGACATCAAAGTACAACTTAGATCTGACACATAAGACAAGGACAATAACCAGAACCCTAACTTTAATTTAGCCCAGCTTCTCCCCCATCCCAAGCAAACCGCAAACATAAAGGTAGAAATGAGCACTAAATTATGAGTAGCATTATCAGCTTTGTCAGACCACCTCTGAATACTCACAGCCAAGGTAAAAACCTTCAGTATGTATAAAAGATTCAAAGGGATTGTTGACAGAGATCCTTAACTAAAAGGGCCTTAGGAAAACTACTGCAACTAAGTAATTCCTCATCCATTATTAAAATTCGGCTATTATCCCCCTCGTATTTCCCCTTGTATGAATGACACATAAACTGTGAACTTAACTACCATGAAATATAAATAAGTGTGATACAGAAAATAAATTTTTCAGCATGCAAACATCTCTTATGGAAACTGGAATACATAATAGTATTATGTGTGAAAAACAACAGTGTTTGAGAACATTTAGCACTTTTACCTGAGGCACACTTTATTTACTAGTGTAAGTTTCAAGAAAAATTAAGGGAATTAATCACTTGTTCATAAAAATTGTATACAGATGCAATAAAACAAGTCTTTACAGGAGAAGTTTAATGTGCAAGAGAAATTATATGTAGGTACAGTTATTTATCAAGATGTAGGATTAAGTTTGCTTTTCCACATACCGTTATCAAGACACAGAGTATGAGGTACTCACAGTATATGGAAAAAGATTTCAGTTGTGTATTAACAAAACTAATCTGAGACCTACATTTTAGCTGAAGCCAACGGCCTAACATTTTTTAAAGGTTCTTATCACTTGTTCTAGAATTAAGAATAAAAAGCTCTGAACAGAACAAAAATCTATGATAAAACTTATCTTTACTGAAGAGAAAATCCCAAAGATATTCTATAAAATTGTAAGATCTCTAACTTGAATAGAGAATATAAAATATAAATACAGACATCATTATTAGCAAATCTGCATTTTAAAATAATATGCATGAGATCAATTTTCAGATGTTTACAGCCAGGGCATTATTTTAATGCTCTAGTTTATTTTTGTCAGCAGTTTTATTGTGTCAAATCTCAGAACAAAGACTATTTATTTACATGGATATACAATTTGTTTTAAAATTCAACACTGTTCAGTCCAATAAAAGTTAACTAATTATCAAATCCCCTGCTTTAGAATATAATGTCCAGGTCATAATAGTTGTCATTCCTACACCTTACAGCCCACCATCTGATGAATTTAAGTCTGTGTCCAGCACTATACAAGTCAGACTTGTACAGGAGAACAAGGCTTCTTAGCTCACTGTAGAATTCTGTGAATTTATTAATTTTACTGTTTTAGTTTTATAACCTGCACTGAAGCAACATAAATTTGCTACAGTGATGCTCTCCCACCATGCCATATATGAAAACACTATCAGAGGGTGTCTATTAAGAATGATATCTGCTATTAAGGAGAAAAATATCCTTGATTGTGAAGTAGATTAAATTTAATTCTAAGGTGTGGTGGAATGCTAATCCTAAATCAAGGGGAGTGAATTCCCCAAATGGATAGAAGAATAGGCTGTAGCAGCACAGCAAGTGAAAAAGTCTTCAGTCTGTGGCAAGGTTGCTTGTATTTATTTGCAGACGATTTTGAAATTCAGATTCCTAGTTAGCATTTTTTAAAGGGGGATAAATCAAGAGTCCAGTAGAAAGACAACGAAAAAGGCCTCATGCATTAACGTCTTCTATGCAGAAAAAAAAAACAAACCTGCAGCAGAAAGCAAACAAGTAACATTGCCATACCACAAGTTTTTACTGGGTGATACAGACGTGCTTGAGGAACATGGTTTTCAATATGCAGTACACAAAAACCCCAACAGTAATAATAAGTACTGATCTAGATCTGAATTCAGGAAAATCCTTCATCTAACATTAATAACAAAGAACAAGGTGTCTTAGGCTTTTCTCAAATAAGTCAGTGCTTACATCCCAATAAACACAAGGATAGCAACACTAAGCAGCAATAGCCAGATCTTCTGTAATACTGATCAAGTATGAAAGACAACTAAATTTTTTTTACTAGAATCGACAGGATTTTAGAACAAATCTCCAGGAAAGAGTAAAACCTGCAGTGCAGGAGAACATATGGCACCCTCCCATCCTCCTTGCTGATAACTCCTACTACAGCACACATTCCTTCCCAAATGCATATGTATTCTAGCTTTGCTCATATACAGTGCTGGAGGAGGGAGGGGAAAAGACTGAAAGGAATTCATCTTCCAGCTTTCCTTCCTCCCCACTCCTGAAGGGGAAGAGCTGCACAAAGCACCATCTGAGCTCTGGAGAGGGACCCAATACCCAGTTAGGTGAGTGCTTTGTGACCAAGAAGAGCAGGATGAAGCACGGACACGCTGCCCCTCTTGCCCTTGGTGTGGGCACTCACTGCATGCTTGTGCTCCGCCAGACCAACAGAGGCAGAACAGCAGTGCAGCCTCAGCATGGCTCAGCAAACACAGGACAAGGGATATATTTTGGCATGAATTAATTCTGCCTAGATTAGACAAAACATTCTCATTACTATTTTTGCTACTATGTTATCTCTATTACCCTGTAGAGATGTTCCCTAAAATGTGGGCTTCTAAAACTGTATGCTCAGGTACTTCCCGAGTAGTCCTGTTTTCCCAATAGCATTCACCGAGGACTTCAGTGCTCCCTCCTCTTTTACAAGCCTTTCATTCTGGATAACACATGGTTATGGGGCAAAACTACAGCTCTGAAAAATGAATGAGGCTGACCTGCACATCTAAATTTCTGGCATGAGATGACTCTAAAGATGACTATGCTTTCCTTTCTTCTGCAGTTCCAACATGTTTACCCACCAGAAATGCTGGGCCTGCTTCAAGATGTAAATTACTGATTATTCAAGTAATTGCTCAAACAATCTTTATTGTACATAAAGAAACACCACACTTGGTATTTGTAAAAGAGCTTGTAAAAGAGTTGCTACCAAAATTTTTCAAAGTCCATTAAATGAAAACTGGAGGAATTTTGTGGCACTACAAAACAGGATCAAGTTAGAAAGGAAAGATACAGATTTAACTTTATCATTTTAATAAAGTATCACAAACATATAAACTGTTATGAAGCCTAGAAAACTGAGCTGCAATACCAGTGTCTCCCCTTTTTGCTGTTTTTATAACATTAATCCGTATTTTATGCTATTTGTTGCAGCTGTCTTTTTTTTTTTTTTTTTTCAATTCAGACTAGCAAACACAAAGCAGTGCCTTGTCAGAAGAAAAACAGTAAAGGGAAAAATGACAGTTTAGATAGCGATGGATTCTCTGGGAAAGGCACTGAAAGAGGTCGTGGCACAAAACTATTGTGCAAAATCAGACACAGTTTTTAGTTAAAGAAGCTTAGTGACTTTAAGGACTAAATTATTTTCAGTTAAATATGTATAACACACATAGTTGTAGTAATACTAAATAATTTACTTAAGCTAATTATACCTTTTCCCAAAGAATTTTAAGATAGAAAATAAAAGGCAACAACTCCCAATTAGGTATTAAAATTTCAGCCAAAGCCATTTTACTAAACACTTGTATTAGCATATGCTTCATATTAATATTACATGAATTATTGAAGACTGATTAAATATGCATGTGTCTATCCAAGCAGGTTTGTCCTCAAAATACAGTCTCTTGCTTTCTTCTGTTTTGAATATTTGCTTAAAGGCAGTACATTTTAGTCTATGCCTCGCATCAACTAATTATGAATTCCTTACACCACGGTGTACTACCTGCCACCGAGGGAATGGAAAAGGGTATGTTTCATGCTCCATTTGCTGTTGACAACATCTCACTGGGGCTGTCTGCTTTGCAGACTACTCTGTGGAACAGGTGTCCAGCAGACGTACAATTAATAGTCAGGAGTGCTAACAGATGATCAACAAGAAACATCACGCCCATGGCCAAGGCACCCAAAGCCCTGAGCCAACACCTCCTCCAGCAGGTGCAGGGAGATGAACAGCAGGGGAGGCAGCAGTTCCCAGCTCTGCTGGGCTCGCCTGGGCCATGGGCTGATCTGCAGGAGCATTTCAGATACAAACATAGGGCTTTCATAAGGCAGCTGGTGGGCTCAGCTGGGGTCACAGCTTGGAAATCAACAGAGGTAATACAGCAAGATGTCCAGTGTGAGAGGATTTGTTAATTTGGATACTTTTGAAGGCATTTTGAAGTCTAGGGAAATGGAAGTGTAATGGTATCCAGCTGAAAGATGGAGGAAGGCAGGATGGCTGTATGCCCTAACCACGACACATACACTGCAGTGGAAGCTGCTGCCATTGCCACCACTCCAGTTGAGATAGTCAAGCAATCCAAATCTGGGAAACAATGACTGCCCATTTCTCAGTTCTCTGCTTTAATATGATTTGAAGAAAAAAAAAACATCCAAAAGACAGGAATAAAAGCTCTGACCCCAAACGAATAGAATTTGAAGGTTTTACTGTAACACAGTATCTCTCCATACTGCCACATCACAAAAAGGAAAACCTGTGCATTTTGTTTGTTCTACTAATAGACACTTCATAACTTCAATATCTGGTACATAAAAATATTTAATTTTATAAGGTGGAACCTGATCCTGAATATTGCAGCAGTTCGCCAGAACTGGCTGTGGAGTCACCTGCAGGTGACATTGCTGCACATCCTGCATGGCCATTCCATCCTGCATGGCAACGGAACAGCTCAGAGCTGGGAAGGCAGACTCCCAGTAAGAGCTGCTGACTGGGAAAGGCGGCAGATGGAAGGCAAGGGGCCCTTCCATGCCCAGTTAGCGAGCCCCCTATGCTCACTCCCACACCTGAAAACTTCCTGCTGTACATAAATTATTGAACTAAAATTTACATTCATTTTACAACACTTTTTCTACTTGATCTGAAAATATTTCAGTAAATGAACAATTACAGTTGAAGATATTACTGGGTGAGAAAGCAGAAGATCCCAGGATTTAAGAAAAAAAAAAAAGTTATTTTCATATGGGGGAAAAAAGCATTTTCATGAAATAAGGCCATTGTTGTCAAAAAGGACCAGTGTTGCCTAATCATTAAAGCATAGAAACTTGCAAACTGAAGTACCTGTTAAGAATCTTCCTGTTTACTTCTTGTCATTTAGAACTTCTCTGTATTTGCCCATTTGTGGAGTGTGGTTTGCTAATACCTGCCTAAAACACCTAATACACACTGTGTGGAATTTTCTAAAGGATGCTGTAAAACTGCAATCAGAATCATTAATGAAAAAGGATCAATATTCAGAAAGTAACATGTGACATGGGATCCTCTGCACATTTACAACAGCAAACAATATTCTAATACTGAGCAGGAAAGCCATAGATACTACTTTTATTTTAAAATCCTTCTATTTTCAAAATGTTGCTATTAAACTTGCCCGTATGTTCCAACAACTACAGCTCTCACGAGTCTTCTATATTAATAGTAGTTGAAAACAGTCTTGGAATACAGATACTTGGGGAAAAAGTTACTATTTGAACTACATTAGCACAGTGCAGCTCCATTCTCTCAAAAACCTTCACTGGATAAACTTTCTAACAAATTAACTCGTTACCTTTTTTTTTTCTTTTTCTTTTTTTTTTCTTTCCATCCTAATTTCCACATACAAAATGTTTGAACATCAAGTACCTTAAATGCAGAACGTGTTGCACCTTTTGTACCTGAGGTACAAAAAATGAAAAGAGTCTGAGTACTGAAGAATCAGTCACACACTATCATTTCTACCTGCATGCATGATGCTTCAGGTTATGGGCACTCAGTTTCCCAACAGTTTGTTAACAAGATCTCCATATTTTCCTTGTTTGTTCGTCAATAATCATCTTTTGCTATAGTCACCAAAATAACACTCTGCATATTCCATTTAAGTTTTGCTGATCTTTTCTATTTGGCTATGTGGAGTTTTCTTGTGTTCTACAAAATATTCCAATCAGAAAATACACATATACAGTGTAACACTGTGAGATGAAGCAATGTCTGGACATGAAATTTAGAGATGACCAAAAGGAATTATTTTTTTGTTGTTATAAAACATTTAATGAGCCATTAACAAAAAGGCAAAATTAATGGGTTTTTTTTTTCCTATGCAACTGAAAACACTTTTGCACCTGTATAATAAAATACAGAGCCAACACCTGAATAATTATGCATAGAAACACCTCATTTTTATTTTTTATACTATTTTTGTTACTGTTGTTACTGCCGCTCCTAAAACCACTTTAATATATGTTATGCTAATATTCCACCATTCTTTTTAATGCACATTTTTAGCCCTTACATGCAGAGGTTGCAAGCTGCAAAGTAAAAGTGAACTATATTGAAGTCAGACATTCACTTTAGCTATTCCAAGATTCAAAACATTCTATCATCTGTTCCTATGGAAACTGAAAGGATATTCTAGGTTATATCAGTATCAGCCGATTATGTTGCCGAGGAATCCGTGGTTTATTTTAATCCATAGTTCAGAGGTATAAATTCATGCTTAGTGTTTAGCTTGGTGATTTTGAATTACTGAGGCACGGTTAACACTTCAGTTCCATTAGATCATACTTTAAGATAAAATGAACTCCTTTTAGATCAGAATAGTAAAGGGAAAATTTCATAAGGTTCAGTTAATCCCCAAGAAGTTTACCACTCAGATGTAGGATATAACTCATATATATTTGGAAGATATTTTTTGGTTGTTGGATGAGCCATACGTTGCTGTATCACATCTTAATAGAACAGTTCAAGGAAAAAATAATTTAGATTTACAGAAAACTCCTTCAGTAGTGCCATGCACCAGATGGCCAAATGAAGGAATCTGATTTAGCAAGTTAACAAGATCATGAAAACCATAACCATAAGACTAAAGATGAAAAATAAAATTGAATAATGCAACATGAGTATATTTCTACGACAAAGAAACTTAAAGGTTAGGATAGAGTAAAACTTGTGAAGACACTTAAACACATTAAGTGATAATTCTCCATATGTATACACAGCTACTGTAAAAGAAAAAACAGAGTCTGTATAAGTTAGAAGGATTTTAATTAAACAGACTCAAATGCCATTGTGATCTTTGTGAAAGCCAATATGACAGCTATAACATGTTGGAATAAGTCTTCTCCATTTTCACTAGAATTAGAAGACAGTAAAATGGGTGGTTAACATGAAGTTAAATAAAAAGGTTTGGATTTCATACTCCATCTTCACTAAACAAAACAAGATGATTTAAAGTCAGCTATAGCTACCACCCTCATCTTATGCCAAAAGTAGCAAGCAGGTTCAAATTTTCCTCATTATAGATAAGATTTCAGTCTTCTTACTCTAGATTCAAATAATTGACTTCAAACTAAATATTCAGAAATGCCTTCTATTTCTATATCATACTTTAGTCAATCACTTTATTATGAAATAACTGTCTCAGTCTAGTTTCCATCAGGATCTCCCACAGGGAATCAAGATTGTGGTATAATAAGGAAACGTAACAACTACTGCCTAAAGTGCACTATATTGGTTAAATTTTTGACAGTAACGAGGTTAAATTCCAACTACTAGCTTCCAAGATAGAAATAAATGTCAGAATAAAAAGAAAAGGAAAAAAAAAGAATAGAGCAATGATTACTTTTTTACTTAAATAAAGCATATTCTGGTAGCATTTCAACTCTAGTTATTGCAGGGTTCTTATGAGGGTAACCAACAGTATACAGAAACAAAAACATGAATGGCTGCGAGCCAAACTGAAGGAGTTTTTTTTCTCTTTTTTTCTACTTTATTTGCTATTGTAATGATTATTTTGTAATTATGCATACCATACCTATGCAGTTATGTACATCTACGTAACAGTAATCAATCCCACTGACATGCTGAGGTGCATAAGGGCTTATATTATTTAAAAGGTATGACAAAATGTGATAGCTAATACGTAAAAGCACAAAGGGCAGGCAAAAATATCTGGACACTAACAGTGTGCATTTGACTAGTGCAGTACGTCAGTGTGGGTAATGTAACAGATTCTAAGCTAAATGAACTAAAGATGAGTATTAAAGTGGCCCCTGCAGAACCATGGGGTACACGAAGACACATCCTGCTACAGCATTAGACTTTGTTCTACAGTCAAGCACATCTCCACAGAGACGACGACTTTAGAAATACTCATACACCTGCACAGTCCATTTTACCATGAAGTATTCATCTGAAGATGACACTAAACCAGCAAAAACCAGCAGGTATACTTTGATTTAAATCAAAGTGCTAAAATATCATGAACTAATCTAGAAAAAAGGATGTTTCAATGCAACACAGACTCATGCTAAAGTAGGCAAAATTGAAAGAAACTGAGAAACTCAAGTCACAGGACCCTACCCAGACAGTAATGCTCCAAGAGGCATCCATATTTTTGGGAGTAATAATTAGAAGCAATTAAAAAATGCAACACTGTTATATTTTTCCATATATCATCAAAAAAGCAAAAAATGGAGCCCAGTGCCAGCCATTCTTAATATCTGAGTATCTCAAATACCTTGAAGTGCATTTGCACAACTGGAAAATGCTGCCACAGGATTACAAGTGCATGTATTGCTTAAGATCCTTGACATTATATTGAACACTGCCCTATGAATGATTTGAGAATAATTTCACCAATCTTGCCATAACCCTTCAAGCTGTGGTAGTTAAGCACAGCCCACAGCGCCCTGAAATGAAATAAATTATGCAACTTCTTGATGACTGCATCTGGAAAACTGGTCAATTATGTACATACTTTGCTCTCCAATCCCTTGGGGATAAGAAACAAGACCTATTAGAGATCCTTGACAACAGATTAAGTGCCGGTCTGTGAGAGATCTCAGATTAATTTCACCAGTTTTGCCATAACACTGCAAGACATACTAAACAAGCACCCAGCTTAGGGAACCCTGAACTGAGATAAATTGAGCAACTCCTGGATAATCACCTCCAGACAACTGGTTAATTATGCAGACACTTCATCCTCCCCTCACTTTTCTTAGGCGCTAAATAGCATTAGTCAAGAACACTTATGCATGTACACCTAGTTAATAATTTTTAATGTAAAAAAAAGCTGTACTTGTTCCAGAGACAACAAACAAGAGGAAAGGTTCAGTATGAAAAAGAATGCAAATCAATAAAACCTGGTACCCCTGTGTGGTCAGGTTTGCTATTATTGGTATTACTTTTGTCAACAGTACCAAAGAGAGCTTACTCTTTCTAAAAGGATTAAGAAGACAAGTGTGGTTGTCAGCTCTATGAGAGCCTGTTAAGTCTAGACACACTGACAGACACTTCTAGTTTATACCCAGATGGCAGCTTTAAGATTCCACCAGAACAGGAGTGGAAGCCTTCACTTCTAAAGCAGTCAATGGCTAATGCCCCACTTCCAAAGGGGGAAGAGACTTCATTTTTTCTGAGAAATACACAAACATCACAGTGGTGTACATGCCATAAAAACATGAAGTACATTGAAGAGAAAAAGACAATGTATTACTTAGGTGTAAGTATCTGCTTTTGTGTGCTACTGCTGGACATTACTTGGGGGAATCTGTGCACAGCTCATTAGCATGTGATTTATACATCATTAAAAAAATAACCAAAATAACAAAAATAGTCTCTTTCCTAAACAAAGGAGATACATAAAAATGTTAAAACGGGCAGTTCAGACTTTTTAGCTCTGTTCTTTTTGACAGAGTAACTTCTAGCAGCATGTCTGAAAAAAAGCCGAATTCTACATTCACCAAATTCTAATGGCTTTTGTTTAAAACTAGATACTTCCAGTTTTACTTTTTTAAATTTCCACTTCCTGCTTCTCTTCCAGGTGGACATTGAAATACTCTAAAATGGAGACACAAGGCTAATTTTCCTCTTAAGGCATTGCTGAAAAGTGCTAGATGAAATACAGAAATACATCTTGCTCTTATGTAGGCGACTGATCTCATGTATTATTTACACAGCAGATCAAAACACGGGTAGAAACTAAAACTGCAATTGCAAATATGAATATCAACTAACTGAAGAACCACCTGGATTAATACAGATGCGCTATTCTCAAAGGTCCAGACTTAGCTACCAGAATACATACTAGCAGGAAGACAGTCCATCTGAGGAATTCAATAGTACCTAATGCAGGAAAAAAGATGAAGGTCCCACTTACTCTTAAGGGAAATCTCAGAGGTTGGAAGGTATAGATGTAAATCAGCTTGTCAATAAAACTCAAAGCTACAATAATAGGAATCAAACACATATTATTCACAAGTCACATCTCAAATTCTAGATTTCTTGGGCAATGTCTGTATGTGTATTTTCTAAAGCACACTATTGTTCTAAACATTGAATTCACAAATCATATCCAACAACAAACCTGTGATGTATAACCCAACACCTCTTCATGAAAACATCCCCATTTCTGATATGACTAAGCACTAATAATTTTCTTCCGAATGCTCTTCCATTTGTCGGAAACAGGCCCCTGGCTAGAGCACAACCGGCATATACTTTAATAATCTCTTGATTACCTGGAGACAGCCTGAAACACCTAATAAATCTGTCTATTTTTCAGGTGGAGTGGGATTGATTTCCCCAGGGTTTCTTTGTCAGTTCCATTTTAGTACTTAATATGAAGAGAAAATTATCAGAGAAGGTCAAATCTGACATGAAAAACTAGAAGGACTTCACACTGATGAAGACTTTTGCTACATTTAAAGTAAATGTCCACTTGCTTTTTCTTAAGCCCTATCTTCAGCCAATCTTTATTTAACATCGTATATGCTTCATAGCTTGCAAAAAGTGCAATCACCGCTTGGCAACATGCTCAAATAGCCAGAAGTTTCAACACTGGAATAGTAATCAAGTGAAAAATGGGGTGGTTTTTTCCTACCACTTTGTTATCAGTAAACAATCACATGTATTTACCATAACCATGACTTCTTACTGCAGAAAATTAGATGAAATGACAGGTCTAGGTAAAAGTTTGAGACATACGGATAATTTTAATCCTCAATTGTTTAACCAAGTCAATTTATTCAACAGATTTTATATTCTGTACACATTCTATTTTCATGACAATCTTCAATAGTATAAACAAATGTTATATTTACTTACAGAGAAGTTTAACCCTTGGTAACAAACAGGATAACAATGTCTTGTTCTAAGCCTCTTTTTTCTTTCATTTAAGATCCCAATTTGATAGAAACGTGTACCAGATTTCTGCTCTTACTCTAGCAATGGGGATTTAAAATACTTTGGTTTTTAAAGAACTTTAAAAACTATAGACAAAAGAACATTCAATTTTTAAAAGGAAATAAAACAGCATTAAAGATACTGCGAATAGTTCATAGATTTAGCCAAGTTACTAAAACGTAGATAATTACATTTAATATGAATGAATGTAATTATGCACATTCATTTTTATTTCCCTACAGTGAATATT
The DNA here is from genome assembly GCA_024500445.1 of Entomyzon cyanotis. Taxonomy (NCBI): domain Eukaryota; kingdom Metazoa; phylum Chordata; class Aves; order Passeriformes; family Meliphagidae; genus Entomyzon; species Entomyzon cyanotis. The sequence continues at coordinate 44,010,304 of JAKEPQ010001018.1, read as the reverse complement.
TACCTCGAAATTTAAAATGCTCTTTGAAGTTTTAATGCAATTCTTTCAAATATTTTCAATATATTTCTGCACAGCTAAAATGCAGAAATCTTCTTACAGTTTTAAGAAACTGTATTTTTCTTATTTCTCTAAAAAGCTTGGCAATATTGACAATGCTGTATATAGTGTTTAACGCATCAAGCTTTTATGACAGTGTTTACAGTTAAAGTCTTCATATGAGCACCTACTTTCTTCCAAATTACAGGGTCAGATCCTGCAAAATTTTATTCTTGCAAATACTGTACAAGACCAGTTTTGTCAATTTCTTTGAATATTGTCATGTGTGAGAATTTCTCATATAAGACTTTTCTCTTATTTAATTTACACTGGACAATGCTACAAAAAGCAAAAGAAATCAAGCTCAAGTTCTTTTACACTCCACTTTTGAAAGAAAGTAAAGAACAAAGTGTATTTTACCTGAGTCTCCACACCTTGCTCAAGCAACCTTTTAGCCTGGTTTTCCACCTCAAGACGAGCTCTTGCAATAAAAAGCAGGTCATTTTCAATTACTTCTATTCCAGACAGATCTATCCCTTGAGAAAGATAATCTATAAAAGCAACAAAACATTGATAAGTATGACACAGGATAATGGAACATTTTAAGCATGTTAAAACATTTCAGAGTTACAGTCAATTCCAAGGGACATTTTTGTATACAACACTTGACAATACAGTACATCAAAGCAATGTCTTATACCACAAAAACTGAAAATCAAAGGATTATTCTCAAGAAAACTTGGATATTGAATACATTGAGTTTACTTCAACATATTTCTCTAGACTCAGAGACTGCTGGAGAGGCGCAAAACATGAGTTCTAGGAACTGCAGAATGAAAATCACAGGCCAGAAAGGGGCAAGAAGTCATACATTTGTCCCAAAGAATTAACTACACCATTAAACTTCTCTAATTCAGATGTTTGAATAAGCATAATTTGCTCCAAGATCTGAAATTAAAGATGCATTAAAAGGTTCACATTATATTTCATATATTTAAATGGCACTTCTAAACATCTGGGATCAAACACAAAAGAACGGCAAGAGAAGAAAAGAATACATTTTTTTTCCTTTTAAATCACAGAATCATCACAAATTTTATTACCATTGTGGAAACCACCATCAGTAGGGTAGCTACAGATTACTGGGGTGGACTGGCGACTGCAGCAATAAAATCTATTCAAATTCAACTTTTCTCAATTTTTTTTTCTCCTTTTCTATCTTTCTGGATTTAAGTCAACCCAATTCCCCATGATCAGACAGCCTAGACCTTTACTCTATTGCTTATCTCCTAGATAATGCAGCACTCCTCTCATTTACACAGTTTTCAACATTTTGCTTAATCATGCAGGTTTTCCATTGCTTCTTTTGCAAGATCAAATAAAACTTACAAAATAATGGCCAAGGCATTTCACACAGTATCAGATACTTCCTTCATAAGATGATGTTCCACTATTTCCCTATTTCACTATAAGCAGCCCTCTGTTGTGGCTAGCACAGGTCCTTCCCGTGGGAACATTTTGCTATATTTCATAAACAAGATAAAGTTTGGATGTTTTGCAAACAGTTTCTCCGGATTGAGTCAGTTCGGGCTTGGCCAATTGGGCCTAGGGGGAGGTCTCGGGCTGACCAATCTGGGGCACCTCTGTAAACTCTATATATATGGAATTCAAAACAATAAACTTCCTTTTCTCCTCTCTTTCTTTGTCTGAGAACTTGGGTCAGTCCTCAGCTAGCCGCTCAACAGCAACACTCTATGACTTCCTAATAAAGTTATCTTCCTTTTAGTCCTCACAGTACGTTTATTACAGCACAGACTTAAACATTTTAACTAAGCTAACTGAACTTTTAAATCTTTGCCAAATAACCTTTCACTTTAGAGGCAATTATTTTCATTTATTCACAATAAACTAATCTAATTCTCCGATAAATTTTCGTAATCATATGTTCACAACTGAACACAAAATTCCAAGTGAATAATTTCACAGCTATGTAGATAACATCCCTGTATCTGCACATGAAAAATACCATATAAGAAATTGAAACGAAAGCTTACTGAAATACTGCATAAAGCTTAGTAAGGCATAAAGGAAATCATCTCTCTTAACAGTACAGTATGTCAAATAGGTTTTACTCTATGGCTAGCACAGGTCTTTCCCGTGGGAGCATTTTGCTACATTTTATAAACAAAGATAAAGTTTGGATGTTTTGCAAACAACGTCTCCGGATTAGGTCAGTTCGGGCTTGGCCAATTGGGCCTAGGGGGAGGTCTCGGGCTGACCAATCTGGGGCACCTCTGTAAACTCTATATATATGGAAATCAAAACAATAAAGGGCTCTTCTCTCTTTCCTTGTCTGAGAACTTGGGTCATTCCTCAGCTAGCGGCTCAACAGCGACATTACTCCACTAAGAATAGGCCTGCAAATGCTTTTGTCTGCATGCATTTGTTTAAAAATGGATCAGAGGAGTCAAAGGTCAGCCAAGCAGCAGGACAGCACAGGCTAGTCAAGAAGCCCTGTGTGTTGGTGCGTTTACAGAGCTGCTTTTGCCACAGGCTAGAGCAGCCACACTTACCCATTACTTCCTTGCAACTTTTTGCTGTGACTAAGCTGCATCTCTACAGGTGGTCTGGCATATGAACCCATTAAAACCAATATTAAATTCCTGCAAGTTCCAATGAACAAGTGTATTGAATGTGAAGACTAGTTTCCTGACCCCTTTCTTTCAGCTGCACAAAGAAAAAAAAAAAAGGAGTAAAGCATTATCACAGATTCAATCTAATGCATGGTAAACTCTGAATAAGTTTCTTGGCAACAGGAGATTAAAAAAGGTGCAAATATTACTAAATATTTACAGATACCACAAATACAAGAACTACTGTGTAGTTCACTTATGGCATAAAGTTATATTCTGGAAGCCCAGGCTGCTTAAACAAAACAAAATTAAAATACAGTTATGAACTCCTAAATCCACAGAAAATCTGAGGAAGATAACTAAAAAAGATACCATTTCTTGCTGCTGCGTTTTATCTTGAAATCTAAATTAAGTCACTTCAAGTGCTAAAGATCTAATCCTTCTGATTGTTTTAAGAAACGAACAGAAAGATGATGCTGCTTTGGCTTCTCCAAATACCTCCATCTGCGTCTCAGACTGGCAGCCACCTCCTGCTAAACTGTTAAAAATCTGCAGCTTTGTTCCAAATTTTCTGCAATCCTAACAAAATATCTTGGGACAATGCATTTCAGCAGGACTTCAAGACAGTGGGCCTTTCTGTGGGTTCAGTGGCTAGCTGTCCTACTATGGATGCTCCTAGCTGCTATTCTAATGGTAAGGAAGCTCTAGCAATTATACAGTTTTCAAAAGAAGAGCAGTTTTCATAAGGACAGCAGGTCTATGGCAGACACACCTGCAAGTGCTTTCCTGCTATTCTTATGTGAGAGCAGAAGCTGCAACACAGGCAGGGTGTGTGCCTTTTGATAGCTTTTGTCATCTAAGCTCACAACGCAATATTAGAAATCTCTACACTTGTGTACTCTCAAGAGTGATGTTGCTATCCTGGGCAGCATGATGAAACCGAGCAGAAAGGCAGTTGACATAAGAGCAGCCAGATCATACCCAGGATGCCTGTGCATTTCAGATCTGTTTTATTTTAAAATATTGCAGAGGAACTCACACATTCCAACCGGTCCATTTTACTTAGTAAAGAAACTCTGTCAAGTGAAACGAAAATACTACCACTCATTAACTCAGGGACTAGCAAATGTAGGATTTTGCTTCAGGCACTCGTATGATCATTATTCTACTTCTTGCCATGCACAGTTAATCAATAAAACTGTGGTCATGATCAGAGGTGAGTGGGACATAGGCTGTAAGGTACAGGAAGCAAGGAAAAACAATGGCTCACCCCTCAGTTAGCACAGACTCTGGGGACTGGTGTCCAGTTTAAAACGTGTCAGCTTTCCATCTGCTTTAACTTAAAGCTCTGCAGTGAAACTATTACTGTATTAACTCTAAAAGATTTAGTGAGAATATAACTGACATCTCTCCTTTAAAAGCACATATGTAACATTTTGTTACCTTTGGGAAGATTTGTGCTTTAAACAAATTAGAACCTAAGTATCTTGTAACACCTCATGCCAAGGCTGGAGCAGCCACCAAGGCACCGTCCTCAGAGCAGCACCACACACTGCTCCAGCCACTTCTCAGCACAGCCAGGGAGCAAATTAGAGGAGGGAGCCATAGTCCTATAACCATTCCTCTACCTCTCATCCCTCTGATAATTCTACCTCTTTATATAGGTTCATGAACATAAAGGCAAATCCTTAACGCTCTCATAAGGTGTTGGTATTCCTTCCTTTCTATCACACCCTATTAAGCTCAGAAAGCACAGCTGGAAATTACTTCTTAAGAACTTAAAATACAGACTGCCTGCTGAATCCTTTTCTTGAACAAAAATATTGTATGTCAAGGCAGAATACACTAAGACCTAGGAATAAGTGACATTTATAATCTACTTCAGCCTACCAAAGTGTTAGAACTTTGTATTTCTTAATAAAAGAAATAATTTTGTCACTACAATTCTAAATTTCCTTGATTTACTAAACTTGAACAGCTTTTCTAATCTACTGGCTGAGTAGCTACTTGAAAACACATTTTTAAACCAGTACTTCCCAGATTGTTATGTAAGAGGAGTTTCATAGACAGAGACAAATCTAATATGCAGATAGTACATTAGGCAGAAAAACAATACTTTGAGCAACAGGGTTAGCTTTCCTTAATCTAAATGACTCGTCAACACAGAATCTTTCTATTATGTGATCTCATTTTTTAATCTTAAATATTCTTTGTGATAATACAGAATCAAGATAAGAAAACTTTCTGTAAGTATTAAAATATGTTTTGGAAAGAGATAACTATGAAGCTAGTATCCTTATGAGCCCCACAAAAACTCTATTATGCTCTTTACAAACACTGAATTGATTTTAAGCTTTTGCTAGAAATTAGAGAACCAAAAGAACTCTATGGAGAACAATCAGGTGCACTAACAAAGAGGAAAACAGAAGACAGACAGTAATAAACAAATGTGATTAAATTGCATGACTCAAGAGACTACTTGAGTCAAAAGAGAAACCCTTCTGTGCTCTGAGAACTAACCTCAGTGATACTGAGAAAGAGGGGGAAAGAAGAAAATTAGAACATCTGAAGTGGATTCCCTAAAATCAAACACCTAAGATCTGCACACATGTAACTCCCCTCAAACGCAAGAATCCAATGACAAACTAAGAGATGTTCTATGGGAGATAGGGAAGGGGGGGATGTATTAATGGAAAATAATCCATTCCTGAAATTTTAAATAAAATCATAGGATGATAAAATCACAGATCTTTGTTTGCCTGTTTGAGGAAGGTTTGAGGCTTATTTCTCTTGCATTGGTCATTTGTTTTACTTGGTTCTGCAGTCTTAGTTGCAGATAATGTTGGTGATATCTGTACCCTAAGAAGATACTGCTGTTTTTCCATAGTGAAGAAAAACTACAATTTTTGAAGAAACTACTAATTTAAATTCCAAAAAGTCAACAGCTGTAAATGATACCAAAGAGTTCTGCTAGGATTTAAGCATGCAGAAGATGAGAGGCTACATGATTTATCAAGAACTACTATAGAGAATCATATGTGCATTGATAGATGTCCATGAAACTGAACCTAAACTGCTACTGGCAGTATTTATTTTTGTTACCTTCCATGGTCTTAATGGAAATGTTAGTTACAGCACTAGCTACTGAAAAGGAAGGACATCCTGTTTGCCCCAGTTGAATCTGAACAGCCCAGGATGCTGCTGGGCCCAAATTGGGTCAATTTGTTTGTTTTCATCATGCAGCTAATTTAAAACCAAAGCCTTAGAACAGAGCCTGAGATCCCAATACTACAGCAGAAAACCAATGCTCACCCTTTGGTGAAAGCAACCTAAGGTTTTACATTACATCCCTGGCCTCTAGGAGGAATAGGCGAACACCCTAACTTAAAGAACAATGGTCTGCTGCTTGGAGACACTTAAATTTGCCATGCAATTGATGCATGGGACAGGCGAGGAATAGCAAGAGCAGGCACATTTCTAAGACTTCAAACTGGAAGCTGATGCCTCCAAAAAGCTCATGTTCTGTTTTAACCAGACTAAATCTCTACTTTGGCTGCAATGACTGCAGCACACTCTGCACCAGACACCAAAGTACTTGCTGAAGCAAGGTTTATATTAAGCCTTTAAATCAAGTGAAAGGGATTCCACTACAGATACAATTACACAGTATCTTACAGCCATCTTATACAACTTGAGCTCTTCAGAAAAAGATGTTTATTCCTATCAAAACTGTATAGATTACAGTCTTGCAAAGTGTTCAAAATAAGAATGTAATTGCTCTATACTAGGTACCATATACAATGTCAAAAATTTGTGATAAACTTTACAAAATTAATGATTTTGAATATTACATCTTTTTGTCCCTGCAGGTATTACTAATTCATAATTAAAGAGGAAGAAAAAGTTATTTTATTAAAATGCCTTTGTACAAAGGCTCTTTGTACCTTTTTTTGCTTCTCCTATAAGGCAAGATTCCTGCAAACATTTCTCCAGTGAAACAGAGGATAAAATCTCTCTGTGTCATTAGAGTGCCATTAAGTTCCTATGAAATCTGGCCTTTATTTAAACAATTTCTACCATCTTAAAAATTAACTACTTATATGCATAATACATAAGGTTTCAGTTTTTAGCTGTTTGAGCATCAGTAAGTGAGTCAAAACTGTCTTGCTGGAGACAGAAACTGAGGGGCCTTTTGGCTCCGTATTTCTGTTTGTTTTCTCAGACAGCACATTAACACAGTCTTTCTGTTTAAGTCCAGAAAAGGAAATAGAACGTATTAGACAACCAGGTATAGTTTCTGATAGATGTCCCTAGGTAAGGGAAACATAAAAAATAAAAACAAAGCAAAGCACTTCTCAGCTTTTCATTTCAATCCAAGACTGGTTTCATTTTGAAGAAATCAGGCCAACAGTACCAAAACCAAACTGGCGGAAAGCATATGAGTCAAAGAAAGCAAAACTTGAACTGCTCATTTAAAAACAGACAATTATCTTGTACTATAAAACAGACCTGACATGTACATTATATTATTATAGAATGGTTTGGTCAGAAAGGGACTTTAAAAATCATCTAGTCCAACCCCCCAGCATGGGCAGGGGCACCTTCCATGATATCATGTTGCTAAAAGCCCTGTTCAACGAGACCTTAAACACTCTCAATGATGGAGCATTATCTTACCTGATCAAAGCTTTACTTCAGAAGAAAACTGAAAATTCAACGTGCTAATTAAGAGACCATGTACGTATAAAAAATTGAACATTTTCTACCATATTAAAACAAAGGGAAAAGTTTCAAGAGTACAAGCAGGTTAGGATAAGAAGGAAAGGGTTGTCATTGTGCACTTGGGATCAGCTTTGTTTCCTGCAAAGGATTGTGTTTTTTCTAGAATATGGTTTATCATAACAGATTTAGTAATGCTTTAATAATCATCTATGTCCAATCCTATCTACAGAGGAAACCTGCTGCTTCTCTTCAGACTGCATGCAAAAATATAAAAAAAACACACCCTGAATTGAGAACAATTATGGGGGAGCAGTGAGGAAGACTGACTAGCTATTTTTAAATTATATTAAAGCTGCATTTAAGTTGTCTTGATGGAAGAGTTAATTCCCACTGCTCTCTGGGCTGGAAATCAGATGCCACGCAGGATCTGGAACTGATGGAAATGAGTTCGATATCTATTTTTATCATCATCACTGACTTAACAATGAGCACCAAATTTTGGAGACATTCCTGTAAAAATGCCATGATTCAGAAAATAGCTTAACGCACCAAGACAAACACTACTTAGGTCTAATCACAAGTTATACCACATGACTCCCACACTCACTTAGGCCTAAAGCAAGAGTTATTGAACTCTTTTAAGGTTCCCCCTCCCACACACCATTAGATCTCCCCCATCCCTCCCCCTCACCCTTGAATACAGACTCACAACCTTACTTCACCACGACCTACTAAACCTGCTACTTTCTATTTTGCCCTCAGCTGCCTGGACTGCTGGGCTCCAAGGGGAGTGGGCAGCTGGTGGCTGTTTAATGCCATTGTTAGTAACCTGGGTGACAGGGCAGAATTAACCCTCTGTGAGCTTACGGGTGACAGCAATTTGAGGAAGTGCTCAGCACCCTGGACAGCAGGGCTGCCATTATGAAGAACCCCAGCAACCTTGAGAAAAGGACAGACAAAAACATTATGAAGTTCAACAAAAGCAAGTCAAGCTCTGTTCACCCAGGACAGCACAACCCAAGCCACACAAGCAGGTCAGGTGCTCGCTGGTTGGAAAGAAGCTTTCAGAAACAGACCCAGTGGACAGAAAAATTAACTTAAACCAGCAGCACATCCTTGTGGCAGAGGCAGTCAACTGTGTACCAGACTGGGTGTACCCAGCAGGTTGAGGAAACTCATTATTCTTATTATTTGGCACCTGTAAGGCCACCGTACTCCATGTCTCCCAGTAAAAGGGAGACATTGACAAATGAGTCCAATAGGGAACCACCATGACAGGAGACTGAAGCATGTGAGTGTAAGGAGAGGCTGAGAGAACCCGGTTTGTTAACCTTGAAAAGAGATGGATAAGAAGAGATCTAACTGCATCTCCTGCTACCTGACAGACAGACCTTTCTCAGAGGTGCACACGGACAGGACAAGAGGCAAGATGCTCACACAAGCTAGAGCATGGGAAATTCTAGTTAGACAGGAGGGGAAAATACTGTACTTACAGTTCCATGGACTTTACCCATTGAGGATACTACCTTTCAGGAATGCACACATTATATTTTAATATAATTAAATTGATAAACTGTGAAACATTAGGATCTAGAACTTTAAAAATCAACCATAAGCTTCTTAACCCTTCCCTAAAAACAAGCTGATTTGAGAAACTTCCTCAAGAGCTCCCAAAACATTTTTAGTAATTAAAACTACTTTTTTTTTTTTCTAAATTCTCTGTGATAAAATACAAAGAACTGTAACACTCATGCCATTCATCACTAGTACTTGAGTGGAACTGAAACCAATTTCACCCCAATTATTTCATCTGAGCTATGGCCTAGAAATCATAAAAAAATTCAAAATAAATTTCTTACACCAATGACCATAAATTACAAGCATAACTAGGTCTGCAACACGAAACAAAAGTTATAATCATGGAAACAAACCCAGTATCTATATAACTTACAAAGTCCACATTTTATTCTGACAATTAGGACTGTTCACTAAAAATAAACAGAAAAAACCCCACTTTTACATAATAAGATCATTGAAGTTTAATTTAGACACTGCAAGATAAGAAACTGCTCTTCAGATGTAGATGGTCTTTCAAAATTAAATTTATTCTGGCAACAAAACAATAATACCTCTACAAGTCAATACTCCTCTTGGGCTTTTTTTGAAGCGAAGTAAAAATAAAATATGTTGCCAGTAAAAATCTAGTTGTCCTATTTCAGTTTGGAACAGATTTCATAGCATCACAGATGCAAAGCAAATGTACAGCATGTGTGAAAGAGATGAAAACAGAAAGGGGGACAAAAGGTATAATATGGAACAGGAGAGAGATGTGGTTCAAGTGGGGCATTACAGAAGAAATGAACTTAAGCTTTGAAAGAGTTGAGAATAACAGTATGCTCAAAAATAACAAAATTATAAAAGAAAATTATAAAGGAATGTAGTGAAAGGATACAAATACAGATCAGGTATTATTAATCTGTAAGAGCAATTTAGTGCCATCATATGCTCTCCACCTTGACAAGTTCCTCCCCACCCCCACCTAAACCCACAGCTTTGCACTGCTTACTCATTATCAAGGCCAATGGTAATGCTCATTTCTGCTCAAATTTCAGGAGAACATCAGAAATGGGAAAACAAAGAGGTGAATAAAGCTTGTTTTTAATAAATTACATGCAGACAGTTATCAGGATTTTTACTGCCTAAAGAGTATTTCTTAAAATCTCAACAGGTGAACAATAAGAAGTCCTTGAAATGGAGCATCATATCAGTATATAAAATGAAGCAGGATGAAAAGAATGTACTCTCATATTTACCAGAGATAATTGCATTGAAAATATATTGCAACTGCATAATAAAACCATGTAAAAGAATTATGCCCTTCCAAATGGAGTGGATGAAGTAAACCATCTCTCTCCTGAACTAGGAAACTGAGATAAGGACTCATCTAAATGAAGGTATATGACTTTGGCTGTCTTTTGTTTGCCCAAGTTAGCATTGTAACTAAAGCCATGAAAGCCAGCAAAATAGTTATGAGCAGAGGGGTGCAAAAGATAACATGAATTTACATGTTGGCCTGAAAATACCAGTCTTTTTGGCAGCTTTTGCATATTATTAATATGTTATCATTCAATAGCTAAGTAGAATTTCTCAATATAGAGCATTATGTAAACGTGTGATGATTCAGTTTTCATCAGTACCATCCCATGTTGCAATAGACCATGCAATCATAAAAAAAAAAAAATTAAGGAAAATGATGATGTGTCTCAAGAATGTTAGTCAAAAATAACTTCTTTCAAACATCCCACCAGTTTCTGTGAAGGCAAAGATGGCTGACTCTTCCCTGAATCACTGCCTTCGAAGGAGGACAGGAGAGATTTTGGTTCATTTTTGAGTTTTAATTCATCATGTTAATGGTTAATGACCTAATTTTTGAATACTTTACACCTGAATAAAGGTATACATAGACAGCTAGAGACTTACAGGTCTACAAGTCTACAATTACTGTACTGAACTAGTTTGAACTTCATTTTTTCTTTTTGTTGGCATATATCCAACATTTTTTGAGTTTTCATCATTATTTTTGCACTAATATGTGCATCCTAAAATGTAGATTGCCCATGAGAGAACACTGGTAGTTTCTAATATACATTTGTAAATGCCGGGAGATACTTTAGGATCAGTAGTGCTACAGTGCTACATAATCAAAGTAATAGAAAAACCCCACGCTACCTTGGCCTCTGCATAAGGGGGAATACTACTTTTTTCTTTACTACATATATATAAGCTGCAAATATTTCTTTCATATTCCTCTCTCCTTATGGGTCTCTCCTGCCTCTTTTCAACACCCACCATTCACCCCTTTCATACTTACACCTTCAGGAAAACACTTCTGCAAAAGCAGAACTGCATTTTCTTTAGTAACAGATATGTTAACTCCCTCGGTACTCTAGGATATATGTCATTTTTGTCTTTAATAAATGCATATTTAATTCCTCCCACCTCTTACTTGGCATATCATCAATAACTTCCTGCAACTGGCTGCAGATTTACCTGTTTATATCATCTTTAGAGTCAACAGATGTTGCATAGGCTATAAATCGCACAGGTTTTATGTACCTCAGATACTTTGTAGGAGAACAAAGTGAACCTTGTGTCATGTGGAGTACTTCTGTAGACAACTTGAACATAACTGCAAAATTCTAAAACCTCATGAAATAAATCTTATCTGCTACAGCAAAGCCTTTTTGAAATTTAGAGATCAGCCTATGGCAGAAATCTGCCCAGTCTACCAGAATTCTTTTAAATTCTTCTAGCAATAATAAAACTTAGCAACAGTACAAAAAATATAGACTAGAAAAGAATGTTGTTTGAAAGCCGAACAGAACCTAACAGTGTTCATATTCCAAACACTTGCATTTGAAGTTAGCCTGCACACAGTCTTTTGACTTTTCAACTGAAATAGTATTTAGCCATGACACAGACTGACAATACCTGCCTCTGATGATTCTTTAATACCTTCTTTTTGTAAAATTAGGATAGTGAAATTGAAAAAAGAAGTTTAAACCTTTCTCGTCCCCTCTACAACATTCACTGCAATTTGATAAAAAAGCTATCTAGACACAAATTGACAAACTATTACTCTCACCCTTAGCAAATATTGTAATGTTTAGCTGCACCTGCACTAAAAAGAACACAAGGAAGCTGAAGGAAACGTCTTTTCTACTACCTGTAAAAGTTCTTTGGCAACCTAAAAGAACAGTATGACCTATCATTACTAGTCTGAGGTCTTGCATGTACACTGACTATGATTTTCCACAAAAAACACATATTGTTAAAATTAGGAAGCACATGCATGTATGAAGGTTCAAAATTACCATGGATTAAGATTTCACAAAAATGTACTAGTCTTCTCAAAATGACTAAATATCAGCATAGACAGAAAAAGAAGTCATCGTTTTCATTCTATTATTTTGAAATGGATAAAAATGAAAAGCTAAGTCTTCTCAAATATGGTACTGATGACACATTTGAGTTCTACTGTCATTAATGTCACAGAAACACAAAATTAAAAATCAGTATCTGTTGTAGCCAAGTTCAAAGAAATGAGCTAAATGCTAAAAATACAAATCCCTTCTTTTTTAAAGTTTGCATATCCAAGGAAGCAAACAATAAGTTCAAGGAAGTCTTTCAGTCATTAAGGGCACAAATTGTTAACAGATGGGTGAAAACATTTAATTTAGCAAATAACTGTTATTAAATAAATAATGCTGATATTTTCTTAGTAGAATTTCATAACTATCTATGAGCCAATTATTATTACCTACATCTGTCATCCAATTGTATCTAATAATTAACACAAAAGAGTTGAACGGACAAAAAATGTGCTGCTTAAAGCACAAAATATGTTTAGCAAGTTAATACTTAAAAATAAAATTGAGAAAACATACAGATTCATTGTGTACTCATATGATTCTATCATAATTTATAATACTGTTCTTCTAATTTTAAATAATATTTAGCCTGATAACAGATTTTTCTCAAGCGTTACAAAGCATAATTTGTGAAATTTACTGCTGATAGTTATGACTAATTTCAAGAGCAGGAACGAAACAGAATCCTCTCTAAAAGAAGCACTAATATTGTTTAAATTAAACACCTTTTCCTTCGGGAGAAAAAAAAAAACAGGGAAAAACCAATTTCTCAATAGCATTTACTGAACTTTCTAATAGGAACCCAATCCTGAAATAAAGAAATTATTACCCTGCACCACAATTAAGATTCACATTTTTCCAACATCCAGAAAGTGTAGTTTGCCAAGCAAAAACAAACAAACAAACAAACAAAAAAAAAAAAAAAAAGAAAAACTCTAAATAAATTTAGGAGAAAATTAAATTAAGATTATCAATGGTCTTCAAAATTAATGATACTGATACACTCCAAAACATTTATCACCGAAATGCTGAAAATCAAGAAGCAGCAGCAGCAGCAAAGAGTCTTGACTGGAAACATGACAACACATGCAACTCTAATATGTAAAACTTATTACAACCAAATATGTTTCTCTGGGCTATCTCAGCAAGCAGTATATAATCTCTCTCAACAGATCCTAAGAGATAAACTGCTAGACGAGCTTCCATGACTTGATTCTGCCCTCAGTCAGCCAAGCTCCTGCCAAACTCCAAGCTCCTTCCAACATGGAGTGCTGATTCCAATGCATGGACAACTTGGAAAGCAGAAGCCCCACAGAGCAACAGCTTATGGTTTAGCAATATTATGAGCAACAAGTATTCTGAGTACTGTTATGTTCGATAATCCTCACTTTCTGTTCCTTTTCCATTAACTACAAAATAACTCCTAGAACTCATGGAAACATTTAACAATCACTGCTTCCCATGGCAACTGCAACACACACCACATGGGGCAGCAACTTTGGGTTGTGAACCTGCCATCTGACATTTTCATTCAATGCCTTTTAGGGCTTGTAATGAAGAGGGTGACTGCTCATTGCATCCCTTTGCTCCTCCGACAGCATTCATGATTCCATGTACCTCCATCATAATTCCCCCTAGCCATTTTAAACTCACTTAAAGGGGGTGGCCACTGACAGCTGACTGACCTCTCCACCTTCATCCTATCGCAGAAGCATTTGCCATGTACTTCTTCATTGGATAATCTTGGACTGAGCAGCTAATGGATTTACCAAACATGACATAACTATGTCTCTGGCACAAGAATCCCAACAGAGAGTTACTGACAGACAGCAGGCACACTCCCTAACCACAGCAGAGCCAGCACAGTGCTGAGTTCAAGCCTGACCCCTCCAGGTACTCAATGAATTTAAACATCATGCAACAAAAGAAGTCGTAATTTCTACCAACTGAGAAAAACAACAAAAGTCTATGACCATTCTATCAAGAAAACTTTTGATTCACTTAAATGATTTTATTACCTTTTTTGCCATTTTATTTAAAATGTTAAAAGTTAACATTTTAAATATTTTTAAGTTAAAAGTCCTAAATTTAGAAGTACATCATAGAGAGACCAGAGACACATATGAAGTGCCTTGCTTTTGTGGCTGGAGATGGCCAGAAAGTAAAGAGCAGTAAGAGTTGCTCTAGGATATTAACTCCCCAAAACCAACTTCCACTAAAGCAGCCAGAATCACCAGTAATCAGCCGGTCTCAATATGAAGTTTGGCTTGACTGCAATGCCCTTTAGAAAAGGAAGCAGTTTGGTTTTGGATGCTTGTGTACTTATTGGATTGCTCAAATGGTGAGAAAGGGGCAAACAGAAAGCATCAGAAGGGCTATAAGGTCTAACTTCTCCAAAAGCATCAGCGAGACATTGCAGCACACTGCTGGTCAGCACTGGTCAGTCATTCTTACTACAGAAAGCTTTTTCCAAGGCTTGAGAGTCTTAAATACTGAAAAATTCCAGCTACTGAGCCTCTTAAATGAACATGGCTCTCTTGGTACTTGCACCCTAGCAGACCTGCAGCATGGCAGAAAGCACAGAGCTTGGTGACAGCCACCACAAATTGCTGCTTACAACAGGACTTCTCCCACCATATGAACTCTATTACATCACCACTTTACATCTCCTTCTGTTTTCCGATCCAATTAAAGTCATTGCAAGTAATTAAAAAGACAGGATTAGCTGACTGCATTTCAGGAGACATTACACATATCATATTTGTAAATAAAATGGCTTTTCAGGACTGGCTGAAGTAGATCCTGACAGAGGCTCATGTTAGCAGTGACCTTTGAGAGGAAGAGTCACCCATCAGATTGGCAGCCCTGGGTACCCCCATGATGGCAAGCACAGCCACCAGCAGGCTGCTGGGACAGCTCCCATGAACCTCAGCTCCTTCACTCTCCAAAAGCAAGAACTGAGGAGGGAATAAGGCTCTAGGACAACAAGAATACGAGTACTCCAGATTTAACAGAACTTCCATTTGATTTACGTGAATGATCTAAGAACGAAAAGTGTAGACTCTGCAAGGCACTGGCTTTTAAAAAAATCCATGTATTTATGCTATCATAAATGAGAATTCAAAATTAAATGCATTTTATAAGACATTTCAGTAACCTTGGAAGCAACTATTTCTTCCTATTTAAAGAAAAAATATATTTTGATTATGTCATATTATGTTATGAAATAATTTCAGAGGGAAAAGCAAGTAAGGCCTACTTGTCACAAACTGGATGAAAACTGGACTTCAAAATGTAAAAACTTCCAGAAAGCAACAATTCCAAGTTTCATCTAACTCTCCTGAAGATTCATTTTCAACTACAAAGTTAATTATGTTTGATCTGAATTCAGTGAGTAGTGCTAGGGATCAAGGCAAATTGCTGGAGTAAGGGAAAATCAGACAGGTCTTCAAAGTCATTCTAGGTAAGACAGAGCACTCCTTAGGAACATAAGGTTTCTATAATAAAATTTTGTATTTGATAACAGGAAATAGGAAAATAATTTCATTGGCTCATTTAGAGAATGCCAGTTTTCCATCATCTCATATACAAGTAGTGGCTTGAAAGAAGAAAGGAAAATAGAAAGGGGTTGATGGGTGGATATTTACAAATAATCACTCAAAGTTCATACTCTACAAGAAATGACAAAAAGGTTCTGTATGAAGTCTGTCGCAAGGGTAAAAATAAGCAGAACATAATTCTCATTTCAGAAATAAAATGAGGTGAAAAAACTGAAATTGAGTACCAAAGGCCCTGCAGCAACTAAGAGGAGGGATGTCTGTGTGGGCTGACAGAGGGGATCATTTAAAGCTAATAAAATACACAAATCACCAAAAGTGCTTTTCTGAGAAAAGAAAAAAACAGAATAAGAAATTCCTTGGTCTGATAAAACAGAACATTTCAGAATACTTCTCCGTGCTTCATGTCTTTGAGGAGTCTAAGTACTGTTTGCATGTATGTTCTTCATTCTACCTTCACTCTCCAAGTAATCACTCATGCTGCTGTGAGTCTCAGTCTCCCTCACCCTCTGCCCCAAGTAAAACTGGAAAATATGGTGCACAGTCAGGAAAGACCACGCAGAAGATGGAGAGGGGAGAGAGGGACCTAACCCCATTTCCTTCCCTAGAAAACGGCAAAGGGAAGCATCATCAACAATAGTGTTAAGAGCTAAAAAATGAGTCAGTCCTCAAAAAACCATGGCATAGTTCTGTTTTAAAACAACACTGGTATGTATGTTTTACTTTGTTTCTCTGTTCCTAACGTCCACAGAACCCTTGCTCTGCATTCACCAGGTTTTCAAAGTCCTGAAAAGTAAATGGGATCTATAAAGCTCAGGTTCTCAAACTTTATCATGAAAATAACATCTAAAAATGCGGAAATACATAAAAGTAGGATGAGATTTTTCAATCCTACATTGCTACAAGCTAGCTATACAGTCATGGAGGCATAGTACTGACTTTCCCTTTCCAAAGAACGTGTAACAGCTAAGACATATCTTCAAAGGTATTTTTTGAAAAAACAGGCACAGTGCAAGGAGTCTGGGCCTGGTAACAAAGGATGCTCTAGCATCCCCACTTTCAAGTGACATGCTTTATGGAGAAAGGTTAAGGAGCTGTTTTTTAGCTACACTTCTCTCACTGCCTCCTCCTGAAAATGATCGCTGCTGGCTCCCCTTCAGTGAGGGCTTGAGAGGAATCAAACGATTAACTGGTGAGAACTGCACAGAGAGCCTGCAGGCAGAGGTAAGAGAAAGAGCATCTTAATGGGGAAAAAACTGCAGACCAGAGACTTCTCTCATGTAAGGGAAAACACACTGGAGTCACTGAAAGGACTGGAGAATTACTGGACACTGGAGGATTAAATTACAGGATTTTCCCATCCCCTTTCATACAGTGAGGACAGGAAAACAAGGAACCCCAAATCTGCATACACCTTTTATCAGCATTCCAGCAAATCACAGATCCCAAAAACTTCCGAATCTCTTGTCAGAAGGATTTCGCTTTGCAAATGTGTTTAAAAATTGATAATACCTGACTCATCTCCACCACAGAAGAGTTATTTAATGGTGTATTACTTGTCACCTGTTATCAACAGTGTCCTTTGAACCCAGTTTGAGGCTACAGAGCACAACATAAATCTGCCACAGCTTTTTAGCACTTTCTGCCAAATACTTGCTCATACTCTGCAAAATTATGCGGGTTATTAACCTCACATAAATTTTAAGAGTCTGGGTCTTCGCAAAGAACATGCAGAGGACAAACTCATAAAAGTTCTTAACAGCAGTGACCAGGACCAAAATGGACAAGGAGGAACCTTTAAGACCTCCACCTGAACTCAGGTACAGCAATGCTGTGCAATTCCTGCACAAGGAAATGGACTGAAATAAAGTCCATGAAAAACAAAGGGTGCTGTAACACCTTAATTCCTCTAAAAAGCTCTCTTGGAAGGACAGACATAAACCTTATGTCTCTCTGCTTCATCATCATAGCTGAGCATTTACAACAAAGGGCAAGTACAGTTCTTTCTCAATTCAGAAGTAAATTTACTAGATAATCCTAAATATTTCAGTATGAAACAGCACATCAGCCCTAACAAACTTTTTCTGTATCTACAGCACAAGGTTCCTAGAAGATTCAAAAGTAGTTATTGTAAGATTTATACTAAATCAAATAATAATGTAAATATTTTAAGAACTCTTAGCTTCTAGTTTCAATTTAATTATTTTATAGACTTGCTTAATATGTTATTGCTTAATGTGCTTAAAATGTTTTGACTAGTTCAGTCAATGTTGAACAAAGAAAAAGAGTGAAAATGACTTAAGAAAACTGTTCTTCATCTGGAAATGGTTTTCCAACACACAGTGATAGGTTTTCGGCCCATCTGTTAAACCAGCCCCATCAAATTGTTTTGAGGACAAGAAAGGGGGATAGAAAAAAAAGATTCACAATATTCATCATGACTCACCCAGTATTTTTCACTAGGTTTGCTTACTAAAGTGTAACACAGTTGATTCTATATTCTATTCTTAATACATATTAAATCCAGCTCTAGATTACAAACCTGTTAGTGCACCATCCCAGGGATGAACAGAAAGGTCTACAGTATTTTTATGGCCGCAAAAAGCCTAAGTGTACAAAAGAGCATCTGCTGGTGAAATGCCTCCCATTTCACTCCAGAGCTACCATAGGCTACCATACCATTTGCCAAATGCATTCACACCACTATGCATATGCTGAAAGGAGTATCTGGAAGAGCCATGACAGCAAAACTTCTGTAGTGCAGCCCAGACCGAAGCTACACAGGCACCGAAAGAGCACAAGGCTGGGGTTTGCAGCGTGAGGCTCTGCAAGAGGCACCTGCTTTGATTTCCAGCCAGTGCCTGAGCATGCACGGGGCACACAGTGAGCTGAGAATTAAGAATGATGCTGTCACACAGCAGTGCATGGGCTGCTGCTCAGCAAAAGTCTATTATAAACAAGCTGATCTTCAGCACAGCTCACACTGCGATCAAACTGCTCTGCTGTGAACCAGTATTTCCCCAGTTTTCAGAGTAAACAAGCAAACAAAGAGAAAAAAACCCAGCAAAACCCCCAAACAAACTACTGACCAATACCTGACAAGATCTTGAAATAGAGATACTGAGTGCATGCGATTTTCTCAAGTAGGTCAAATCATTTAACATGGGATTGTTAAAGTTGGCTATAGACAGTGGCCTGGTTCTGCAGATGAGCTATTTTTCTCTTAATGGCAGTAACAGTACAGATATCCAGTAAACTAACCCAGTATGTTAAAAACAATGTTACAGCAAGTGAAAATAATTCAAACCCAATTCAAATTACTCCATTGAATGATTTTATAGGTCTTATAAAATGAAAGTACATTAAATAAGCAGAAAAGATCGATAAGATCAAGAAACAACTGCGTATTGATCATGGAACAAAACTGAAGGTAATTGTCCGATGCTTCACCCCAATTCACTGCTTCTGCTCACACAGCAGGGCTCCTCTCCATGAATCCCTTACACCTTGTCCCAGCAACTATACAAACTGCCACTCACTTTTGTTCTTCTCCCATCCTCTAAGTGTTAAAAATAGCATTAATACTTATATTAGATGTACTGTATTTCTACTGGTTTGTGACATCAAGCCGTAATTTGAAATTTAAAAACTAACAACAGGTGCTTGGTGGATAGATGAAGGACGGAATTTTAAGTCAGCTTCTGACAGAAAGGGGATATTTCATGCTGCAAAAACAGCTAATGAAGTATAAATGTTTTAAAAATACAGACTAAGGAAATCATAATAAAAATGAGAGGTGTCTGGGAAAAATTTTACCACAATTCCTTCAACATATTATGTTCACAGAAGACTTCCAGCTCAAATATGAAAATGGTTAGAAGGCTTAAGGACTCTGCAGAACTTTGGATGGAATAAATTCTACAAAGGAAGAAAACAAAAATGAAACCATTCTTTTACATGGGAAAGCTGCTCTGCCATTGACTCTTATCATTCCAGTTGCTCAGGGTTTGTCTTTCTCTTTTCACCTTTTACTTGATTTTTTTTCATTAAAATGTATTAAAAGGCCTACAGAATTCAATAGTGTTAACACATTTATGCTTTACCAGACTTGTAACCTTATGTAAAAAAATCAAAGGAGTTTATCACCTTTTATAAAATTCCTTCCATTAGTTACAGAAAATCAGTTACAAAAGATGATAAAAAGAATGTGCAAAGTTTGCTGGCAAAATGGCTGTGGTCAATTCTTGTCTCAGAGTCCATGCAAAATTAATTACTTTAATTTTCTGATCCACATTTAGAAAAATGTATCTAAAACCCTAACAGATACTATGGCAATCTCAATCCACAGCATGCAGATCACACCAATAGCTATGTGCAATGTCAAAGGAATGCTATTACAATAGAGATACAGCAAAAATTAATTGGCAAAACTTATTTCCAGGAGTACTGCTTAGATTTCTGATTGTCCTTTTTACTTGTTATGTCCCATATCCAAATTTATTCTGTCATAAGCAAATGTTCAACTAGTCCAGGTTATGTTTCATTCCATTTACTCTTTCTGAGCTCTGCCATAACATCAGCTTTCTCCTACCCCTCTTTCACTGTGTCTTCAGAGACCTCCAGGGAAAGGTAATGATTCAGACATTTACTTGTATTTAATATGACCATATTATAGATTTTAAGAGAGGGAAGATACTGAGATCTGGTACCACACCCCAAGGCTCTTGTGCTTCAGTTCCACATCAGTTTATGTTATCAATTTGAATTCCAGCTGCCATGGCTCCCTCCCTTCCACATCTCCTAGCCACGTCATCTTCCCACCTCTGCACCCACACAGGCATTCTGCTGAAAATGACCCCAGTAGCTTTCAGCCACCACTCAGCATCAGCTCCTCACTCCTCTGGATGAACCTATGCAAGGAACAAGCACCTGAGCATGGCAGAGATGCAAGGAGTAAAGAAACACAGGAGAACAATTTATATCGGTGAACCAGAGACGGAAGTCAGTCTTTAATCCACTGTGTGTGGGAAGTTTCACGTTAAAGCAGTAGAAAAGAGAACTCTGTAAAGTTTTGGTTTGTACGGACATCAAGTTTCCAGTGTCTTACTCAGCAATTAATATCTATCCTGATTTCCATTTACTCAAAAACTCATTAGCGCTAATTAGCACACGCCTACAACATATAAAGAAATTAATGCACAAATTAGTTGCGGCAAAAGTACTCAAAAATTTCAAAGCAGAAATACAAATTCTTTAGAGAACAGAGTTGAGCAGAGTAACAAACTTGGGAAGAAAAAGTGTCAGACAATCTGGTATTGAAATAAGTACCTTCAGTAAGGATAACCAGTGTGTGTGAGAAAAGTTTTCAACAGCAATTAGACAAGTTCAGATTATTCAGATAATACTTGTTATCAGCTTTTTTCAAATGTTCAAGCACTGCCCTTCACAAAAGAGCTTAGGTGGATTCTATGTATACTCATAGTAATTCACTTATTTAATTCAGCTATTTGCTCATGTTTTAGAGGAAGAGGGATTGATTACTTGGCAAAGGAGAGTGATAATGATAGTGTCTTACAAGCTAGTGAAGAGCAGTGGTCACTAACCCCTGGAGCAGTCCCAGTCTGTGGAGCAATGATGCAGCACTCACTCCATGCCAGGCAAGCCAAGCTCTCACCAGCCTGAGCCCAGTCCTGCACTCAGCACTGCAGCTTTCCTTGCCCCTGTAGCCAAACAGGTTATTAAATGATCCAAGTGTGCAGATCTCATCAGGATTGGGCCTCCTATGCTCCTAACTGCTCCTAAGAAACTATCCAATACTCGTGTATTGATTCCAAGTATTGATCCAGTACATTTTAGTATGCTGGTTGCACAGTAAAAACAAAACCCAGCACTATCCCCCTTCCCTAAGGAGGTTTTTTTTTTTTACGTGTATGGCTTTAGTTTCTCCAAGCAGATAAAAGCCTTTACTAATCAGTAAGGGCTACATTTGGTAAACGTAAACATTATAGATAAGTATTCTGGTGAAATAATCTTCTTAAATTCTATAAAAATATATTATTCAACCAAAGAGGATTCCCTTCTCCACTCCAATTACACATAACTAACACAGGTGACTTTTTTCCTTTTACTCTAGAATCTTATTATGGGGTGAAAGGGGACAGGACAAGAGACTTCTGTGGAGAACAGGTCAGGGGTAACGCTGCTGGCCATGAACGTGAGTGTAAAAGCAAGAGAGCACGACAAACAATGGGACATGGCAGAAAGGATGACAAGAACATCAGGTAAGTAGCAAGCACCACCACCAAGAAACTGAATATAAAACTTCAAAAATTACAGTAGACACCCATTATAGAATAATTTTAATGAACTTGTAAAGACAGTATTTCAGACTAATTTAACCAAGGAAAACTAAATAAAATCTCCCTGAAATAAAATAGGCTATACAGATGGAAGTCTAGTACTGTGGGTTTTACCTTTGGGAGTTGCAGCCTGCACAAGATTCTATTCTTTCATTACAAATCTGTTGTGTGGGGGGCGGAGGAGGAGTAACTGTGTTACAGGGATAAAAAGAATAGCACAATTGTTGTAAGAACATCTAGTTTTCTCTATGTATTTCTATCCATCACAATCCATCCTGAACTTCACATCTATTTTTTCTCATTACTTTACCCTATACTATGTCAGTAAAGAATATTTTAATGCTGGGGGGAAGCACTCCGTAAATAAAAGTCCCTGAACAGGACATCACAAATTCATCAGTGAAGATCATTAAACAGTGTTCATTTTAAGAAAACACAGAAAACAAAGAGAGCTGATCAAGCTCCATCAGGAGAGTGAGGAGGACTGGCAGGAATAGCAGCTGTGCTCGAGCTCAGATTGGATTCGTGTTGGCAGAACTGTGAAATAAAACCTGCAGCATACTGTGCCTTTATGAATCCTGCTTTCCCAATAAAAGGCATCCAAGGAATTTAATGCTTCTGTTTTGCCTTTCATAGGCTATTTTACTTAGGATGGTTTCTATACAACTAAATTATATAAAAGTCCAAGCTGCATTTATTTAGACATGCTGCTCCTTCAAGCGGTGCCCTCTAACACATATCCTAATGTAGCCTCATTCATCTGAGCATCTCCAAGTGCTTCATAAATGCCAATTGAACAGATGCCACGAATCTGAAACACATTACTGCCTGAAAATTTTCTGCTATCTGACTTGGTTACAATAGTATGTTTTATTATTCAGTAGAAAAGGTCAGTGCAAGGAGAAGAGTCTAGTTTAAGCTATATATTTAATAGCATTTTCCATGTATCAATTTTAATAATACATTTTTCACAGTCAATTATGCAAGAGTCAAGTTCCTCCCTTACCAAGAAAAAAACCACTAAAAACTAAATAAAAAGACCCAAGAGTTTTTTTAGAATTTATTTAAAAACAAAAAATTATGTGAGACATATACAAAAACTAAAACTCAAACAAATACAGAGGTATATGGAATGTAAAAAAAAAAAATCCATTTATTTTCAAAGAAATGTGAAAATATACATTTAGGATCACATTTAGTAGAAACATGCATATTTTGTACCCTGGTCAAATGAAAAAATGTTGTTTTATTTCATTGAGTCTCTCATTTCTGGGCATAGGATACAAATAAAGAAGGAAAAACCTAAAGAAAGGATGGAGAAATGTGTAGGAAGATCTCAAAGTACACAAATATAGTGTTGTTCTTTGTGTTCCCATGTAGAAAGTACAAAAGTAGGTCACCTATTATATATTACAACAGGACGATATAAACCAACTTCTTCTCTTTTGACTACCTTGGTAGGGGGAATGTTTTTGAGTATAACATTACATAATATATTGGTGCAACTACCTCAACCTGCTTTAAATAAGTAACACTTCGGAATTTGTGACGAACCAAAACTTTCACAGCTCAGACTTTCAAACCTGAAACTGGGGCTAGAAACAGAAGCTCAAGCCCAGAAACTTCAGGATTTCAATGACTTGTTACTGAGCAAGAATTCAGAGAACTTTTCTAAGAATGGGATCACTGCACTCATGCCTTCTCAAGTGGGATCAAATATGCAGGGAAACCGAGCAGCGTAACTATTTTCCTCCTACAGGTATGTATACCAGTTCTTTCTTTCATCTACCCTGTTTCTGAATCAACCTCATAACCCTGATTTCTGTGCTGCTATCGAACAGTGAATTATTATTTTATTATTTTTATAAATCAAGCTTCAGATCAAAAGGAAGAAGAAAGTGCCATTCATTGCAATTCAGAGGAAGGTGAAAGGGCTGCAGTGTAATGTTCCAAGACAGAATTGCCTTTTCTTTGTGCTTTTCTTAGGTTCTGTCTAAGCAAGCTGCCAATTTATTTAATCCATCCGCGAATGAAGGTAAAAAGGATTTGTCCAAGATGACACACAGTTATAAAATAGAAACAGTAAGACATCTTTGCCTATTGAACTCCCTTCAAGACCAAAAATAAACTTCTCCAGGCTTAAAAATGCTCTAATTGATTCAAAATCCAGCCTGGTTTGTTCTGTCTGAGATCCAAATCACCCTACTCAGAACTCAATGCATAACTATTCTAACTGCAAGTGTGGCATAACAGTAGATAGGAAGTTTAAATAAACACACAGAAAACCCTACTATCCATAAATCTGGTTTCTTCACGTTTTGCACTCACCAATAAAAGAATACTTACTTCTAATACTCAGTATTTTACTAGAAAGTCAACATGGTGCTTTACATTTCACCAGGGATAGATGTGGGTGCCTTGGTAATACAGTGAGGAGCAGTATTTATTATATTCACAATGGCAGAATTATAATTTTGTCTCTTATATTACCATGATCAACTACAAAAGTATTTTTTATAATAAGCATCAGCTTAAGGCAGACAGCAGTGAATTCATTCTAGTAATTACGGGAACTAGTGCAATAATTAATATTTTTTAACATATCAAAGATCATATCTAGATTACAAACAGAAAGGAGAGCGTTACTTCAACACCATTTCTTCAGTCATGCTTACTTTAATGTAAGTTCAAGCAAGGAAATCCTAAAAAGAGCCTGAGAAAACACAATTTTTTTCAGAGCGTTTAAAAACCATGCACAACTACAGACAATGGTTTGCACTCAGAGGTTTCCTTCTTCAAGTAGGAGAAAAGTATCACTCTGTAGGCACTGGTGAAGGACTACAGACTACATTTCAAATCAGTTAAGATTTTAAAAAATCATGATAAAGGAATTTCATGTGTTTTATGCACTGTTAATTTTTTCAAGCAATTGTAATTGTAAAACATCCTTTGAGCAGTGGCAGTTTTTTCCTTGCTGCCATTTTCTGCACAAAGGTGATGGGGTACCATGGAGACTTGTATATTTTATTATTATTAAGGGGAAATTACTTAAAATTAGTTTTAGTACATTCTATTTTAAATCTTGTCTTGAAATTGCAGTGTTTGTGTCTACCCAGATTATGTTTTTCACAGTAATTTTTCCTCTGGTCTTTAGAGCTATCAGTATTTACACAGCCAACGATGCTCAGCTCTACACAGTTAAGAAAGGAAAGCTCCACATTCAGATGCAATTGCTACTTTCTCATGATATTTAAGAAAGCATTTGATGCATGAAGCTTGGAAGCGAAATCAGTTTCCCTACTGCTTTTCATTCATCATGCAAGGTTGCAGTTTGTAAAATTGCTCACAAACCATAGAGACTGTATTTTCTTAATAACTGTTAGAAGACAGCACTTGTCTACAGTTCCCACCTTAAGATTTCATGGCATTTTTGGCTACCATTTAAAGCATTTTTATAAAGGGAAGGAGTTGAATACCAAGTAACTTGTCTGAATAACAAATTTACACTCTAAAAGCAGCTACTACATGAGTCCTGTGTACAGTGTCATAACAGAAATATCATTCTTTGTCTCCTAACTAATACCATCTTAGGATTTTGTCCAATGTTTCATCCATTCCCAGCTGATTAATTACGTTTTCCCCAGTTTTTTTCCCCTTTGACTTATTTCTACCCATGAGTAGAAATGGAGAGTTAGGAAATCTACCAAAGTGGGAGAAGTGAAGAAAAGAACTTTCTTATACCTTCAACTACAGATCTGCAATTTTTTTTAACTTTAGGAACTGGTTTGGTTACACGAAGGAAAATCCCAAATCATGAAGAATTTATTCAATGAAAGGGTGATCAGGCATTGGAACAGGCTGCCCAAGGAGATGGTAAAGTCACAATCCCTGAAAGTGCTCAAGAAACAACCAGACATGGCACCTAGTGCTGTGGTTTAGTTGATATGGTGGTGTTTCGTCAAAGGTTGAACTTAATGATCTTAGAGATGTTTGCCAACCTTAATGATTCTATGACATTACTTCAGATTAAAAATACAAAAGAAGACAGGAGTGCTATTACTTCGTTTGTACAAAAATCTAAATTTTGTCAGAGATTGATATTTTAAGTAGATGTGTCAGTCTTTTCTCCGTCCCAACAGCCATACAAATAATGACACTACTTCTGATGCTTTTAAGCAGAATAAATGTTGAAAGAAAAACTTTGTTAAATGGAAAAGAGGGGAAAAATCATCTCCATTGTCAAAATTAATAAAACCAGGGTCAAAATGTCCATTCAAACAACAGCTTGCACTGATTTTTCCATTGCCATTGCAGCAGGCCCACCCTTGGAAAAAAGGTTATTTTGGAAAGCCTCTGGGCTAAGGGTACATTTCCTCAAATTCAGCATTCTTTCTCAGTACCTTTTTGGAAGCAGGATTCCACTTTGGAGAATGCACCATGCATTGGAGAATCTCCATTTGAAGAATTCAACAATTATACTGTTTCTGTTGTAAGAGTGTAATTCATAGGACTTCTAAGAATCAAGTCATTTTTATAGCCATTATATACTTTTTATATACAGACACATATTCATATAAAATAGAACAATGATACATCTATCCCAGGAGTTATAGAATAACTACTCTGTACACAGTGCTCAGCTGAACACGTCAGCCTCACAGGGAGCACTGCTTGTCAGTGGCAGTGGTGACAGCAGTTTCAATCGAGTCAAGCAAGCACAGATTTCCTCAAGAGCAATAAGAGTTGTCTTGCGCCAGCTGAGTCAGCATTCCAAAATCCCAGGTTTGGTAGAGGACCTGGAACAGTGCTGAGAATGCCTTGGGTGGCAGACACAGCAGGCATTTTGAGCAGCCCTGTATTTATCAGCTAAACTGAACAGCAAAGAGTTGGGTACTGTAATTAGAACTATTTGGATATGATTTTCTTCTCCCAGAAGCAGCATAACAGAATTTCCTCATGTAAAGTTCAAATATCAATCAAGTATCAAAACAAATAAATAAATTACTAACTCAGTAGGAATTCAAAAGCCAAAAGGCAATCAAAGGAATAAATTTTTCTGTTCAGAGGGTAAACAATAGCTGCCGGGCTGCTTTCTTGAGCCTCTGTCAAAGAACAGGCTGACCCAATCTGTGACCTGTTCACACTGTTCACTGCTTTGATATCTAACAAGCACTTACTAGATAATAGTAATCAGTGGAGATCACACGCTATACATTAATCTGTGAATGTGTAATATTTGTCGAAAGAGAAGCCAGCATCTTGCATTATTTTGCAGGTGCTAAAACTACTTAAAAATAATAAAAGCTCAAGCTATAAAACTCAGCGACATTCACATTTATTTCTTACTGCTCCTATTATTCCACTGTCAGTAACCAATGCTATCCCAGAGTAGAATATTGCTGCCAATTTTACAAACAAAAAAATAAAAGTAGGTTTTGCCAGAATTAAAACTGCATTTCTTTCCATTTATTTATTCATTCATGCAACAGATGCATTAGCCAAAATTCTGCACAAAATCAGAATATTAAATTATATCAGCTGGATGTATTTCTAAAAAGAATCTAAAAAATTAAAAAGATTAGTAATTTGGTGAATTCATTTCTTCAGTATCTACATCTAGCAGCTCTCAGCAATCTTTAAACATACTTTGAAAATATAGATGCTTTCAGGCAAGCACAGAAAGAGAAAAATAAACTTTGCATCGCAATCACAGATTTAAACAAAGATTTAAAATTACAGATTAGCAATTTTATGTGGACACTCTATAGTCCACAGTTCCCTCTGCAGCTGCTGGTTCATGGAATTTTTGGGACCAATCCCATTTCCATTCTCATTTCTTTGTGTTGTCGATCAAATCTACTCAAGGCAATTTTGTGCCCAGCTGATGACAGGACGCCATTCAGCAAATTGCCATACATGGCGATTCTACCCAATGGTATTATATTGTGGTACCAAACTGAAGAAATATTGATCTTGCCAAAGAATTTTTTCAAAACTCCCAAACCTTAAAGCAAGGTTTACAAGTCAAGCTCTTAGCAGTTTCACACAAAAGTGACCATAAAATTCAACACTCAACATTCTCTGTCTATTTATAGCAAAAAATCATTAAGAAAATGAAGAAAGCCTATATAAATAAATCTGAAGAACAGCTCAGTCACCCTTGCAGCAATTCTCACAACTTCCCTGTCCTTGCATGTGACTCCTTTAGTTCTCATCAAAAATTCATGCGAGTAACTCCATGCCTGGCTCATCCTCAATAAACGTCTTTTCTTCTTCCTTCTGCCACATCACACACACACACACGTAAGGCTGCATTGGGAAGGATAAGAGAAGAGGAAATGCACCAATGCAAGGCACCTAATATATTAATGACAATTTCTTTTCAGGATTGTCGCTGTTGAGCGGCTAGCTGAGGAATGACCCAAGGTCTCAGACAAGGAAAGAGAGGAGAAGAGAGCTTTATTGTTTTGAATTCCATATATATAGAGTTTTCAGAGGTGCCCCAGATTGGTCAGCCCGAGACCTCCCCCTAGGCCCAATTGGCCAAGCCCGAACTGACCTAATCCGGAGAAGTTGTTTGCAAAACATCCAAACTTTATCTTGTTTATGAAATATAGCAAAATGTTCCCACGGGAAGAACCTGTGCTAGCCACACAGGATGGCACAACCCAAAGTACCACATATAAAGACATTATATTCAGTTTGTTCTACTCATAATATTGATTTGTTTAGCTGTTGTTGAACTGCGTGGTACTGCTTGTTTATAGGTTTTATTTATGAAGCATCTTTACACTTAATTTAACTTCCTAGTTGATGTTGGAAGCAACAATTCCTCAGTGTCAAAATCTAGGTGAAATGTTCTCCAAACACGGTTCTGTATTTTTGCCCTGTGTTTAATAATCTCCTATGCATGCTGCAAGGCCTGCTTCCTTACAGATGGGGGAGTGTTTAATTTTGAAAAGCTGGATGATGAAGTAGAGAGCTCTATAGTGTTTCATCAATACATATTTTAAAATCTCATTAATTATTTGCATGTTCTAAAGGTTTGTTTTGCTCCCCCAAATGCAGTTGAGGGCTTAAAGCAATTTAGATAGAAGTAAGGTTAGAGCAAGAAATAATTTATATTCTAGCTTTGCCAATACATTACTTTACAAAAAAATAAATTAATGTCTTGAGAGATAGATATATGAACTATTTTTTCCACTCAAACCTCAATTCTCTCCTTATTACTCCAAAGCATTGCCTTGGTTTAACTTTCTTTGTCAAGTCTAGTTAAACATAAAAAATCTGTGCTTAAAGATCAGCAAAGAGAATAAAAGTGGAAAACTTCTACAGTCCGTGCATTCTTCAAAAAGAAATTAGTCTTGTATTATAGAGACTGGACAGATTAATGAAATACAGACAGACTTTCCAGATCTGTGCTAGGCATCTAGGACATAAACTGTTTTTCTACAAAATAGAATCATGTGAAGAGAAATGATGAAGCAGATACAGGATGCTCAGGCACTGTGGTCATGAACACCGCACAAGAAACTAAAATCCTTAGTTTAAGTGTTAATCCCCACTATCTCTAATTGTCCACATAAATTTGCTCTAGATTAAGGGTACTGAATACAAACTAAAACTCTCTGTCTAATATCAATCTTTATTGCCCCAAAGTACACTGTAATAGCTGCTTTGCCTACAGGCTTAAAGATTACTGAGAGTGGCTTTTTCCTGTAACATTTATCAAGGTATGCACTTAACTGACAGTCCAAAGAGTCACTGAGTCCTTACATACAGATGCACTCAAACACCATTGGAAAATCCCTGTTGAAGTATTCTACCCTAGATCTGTAGTGCTTATTGTGATAATGCCAGCTTAAAGATTTCAAAGTGGGAGTATTACACAGGATATCAGCAAGAGTCCTGTAAACAGGTAGATGCCCAGAATTTTTTGTTGTTGGCAAACAAAATAGGTTTCTGAAGAATATATAAAAAATCTGCAGGGAAAAAAACAACTGCCCTGGGGGAAACAGAAAGGACTGTTTGAGTTTTTCTTTTCCTTCAACAGCAAGAGAGCAGATAAGGTATTACAACATAAAGCAACTTCAAAGAAAAACATAGCGAGCCTAATGACCACCAAGCTTAAAATAGTAAACACTTTCAAAGGACAGGCTCTCCTTTCCTTTCATTCTTTCCTCACATTAAAACTAATTTGCTTGATTAATAAGATAAAATAATGTACTCTGTATCCAGCTGTCTCTCAGGGAGAATCATTTCTCACTGGGCACCATATCAATCGTGGAAAGAACAAGACTAGAAAAGCCCTCTACTTGTATTAGAATGGCAATTTCTCTCTCAGAAAGACAGCATGGTAACAGGCAGTCAGTATGCAATAACTCATATGGTTTTCCTGTTGAGGGGTTGGTGCTGTTGCTATTCTCCATCTTCCACATTTCCTCCAGGGGCTCCTAACCCAAGGTATCAATTTGCAGCGCTGCTAGCCTACCTAGTAATAGTGAAGCTTCTCACTTTGAAAGGTACCAGAAATAAGGCACATAACAGTTTTCCTTTTTCCTACTCCAGCTACACCTCATAGCTCCTATCACTGCAACTCATGCTATCTGCATGTTTTAACTGATTACGTAGATCATCAGTGAAGGCTGCCGAAGGATCTGACAAGCTTTTTCTGCATAAACCTGAATTTGCTCATCATCCATCAGTGTAACAAAAATGTCTCGAACTACCGTTTTAAATTTCTTGAGATTTCATTAGTAAAATAAAACTTAGGCTTCAAGCCTAATGACTGCAAAGCCACCTCCAGGCATCAACCATATAAAGAGCAAAACAGTATTCCCTTCCTGAGACATACCACTGACACCACTTCTCTCAGCCTTCTCCCAAAAAACAGCAAATGGAAGCATTTTTCATACAAGCTATGGTTTGCTTCAGTATTACAGTAAGTGATTTCAAAGACAACAATTATGCAGTGAGGTTAAAAATATTTTAGAAGATGGAAAAAAACTGAAACTATGGTTTAGGCAAAAAAATCCTTGATATTTGGAAGCTTCACAGACAAAATTAGTTCTTCATATGCATGTGTATGAATGCATTTTAACACAGTTTAGGTATTTATTTTGGATTCTAGAGCTACAATATATATGTTTTTTAAAAAGGCGCAGAAAATATGAAGAGGAAATTTCATATAAAATATGAAATCCTGTATTCTCTTAAGAAAGTAAGAGATGTTTTTCAATAATCAATAAAAAAATTAAACTATATTACAGATACAAATTATGAAAATGAATGAACCCAAACAACAGAGGAAGAAAGAAAATAAACAGAATATGATACCAACACAAATCTAAATTTAGATCAACATGCACATCAATCAAATGAATATTTTTTTAGCAGAGGAAATGTGAAGCCAACACACTGCACTAACTTGGTTCAATTTCTGTATTATTATCTATTTATCATTATAGCTTATTACTTTTAAACTTCTCTCACGTCTTTTAACAGCACTACATAAACAGATTTGCATCAGTTTCACTGAATGACCTTGTAAAAACAACTGAAGAACCAAGGTGGCAAAGAGGGGATGACAGAATAATTTGTCATTAAAAAAATCAGAGAAGAAAACGTACCATCTATAATTTTTCAGTTTCTAAGAACTTAATTTGTGGAATATCACCACTGTCAGACTGATGTGAACAACTTCCTACATTTGAACTTTGCACAGAGACTGACATGGTTTTAACTGCTTGTATCAGTCATTCACAACAAGGGGGAGAATCTAACTACTGTCCCTTGGTTTTATTTCATTATCTGAAGAAGGCAAAGTATGCTCCTGTCACATGCAGAGTTACTGTGTGTGATCACTGAACTTTGATTTTCAATGTAGTAAGCCTACTGGATCCTTTTCACACACTTTTTGTAGTGTTTCCAAACCAAATCAGCCAAGGGGCTACCTGAGCAAGACTGGCACATACACGTCACCCTTACGCTGTGGGTGATCTTAATTAAAGAGATGTGACAGGTGATACCTATTCATGCTGTGTTCACTCCTTACTTACAGGGAAATTAAGATCCTAAGATTTGTCTCTTAATTTCAGCTAGAAGAATGCTCACTACTAGACGCACCATGTGAACACTTTGTCTTAATTAAGAGACAATGGTACCGCCTTCCTAGTTTACAAAATTACCAGACACAAAGTCTATCCACGATCTCTGATGAATTAACAGCTCTAGAGAAAACCTTCCTGTTTTCTCATTTTGTTTTAAATTAGCACTTCCAGTTAAAGGATATTACAGCAGGAAGGTGTGTAACCTAACTCCCGCATCAGGGGATTGTAACAGGGCAGCTAGTGCTGGTCCTGCTGCTGCCCATCCTGCATACTTGGCTAGACCTGACTTTCACAACAAGGATATCTGATGGAGAATCCTAAACTAGATCCTGAAGTCTAAACCCCGTATGTCAAATTCAGCTGCCTCCCAATCCAATGCACTGTAATCAGCCAGGCAGAACACTTCCTGACACGCTTACACTGAGGCTGCTGTGCAATGCACGAGCACAGAGCTGCCAGGAGCTTGGACTTTGAGATGCTGGGCAACACAGCCACCCAGCAACAGGGAACAGCACTGACATCTTCCTTCAATATATAAAATATCTTCATGAAAGAAAGGGAAGCAATCCCATGGAACTTCAAACCACAAGGCAGTATTTCCTCATTCTACAGCCACACAGCGTCAGGACTCCAGCTCCAGCACATTTCAGCTGCTGTGCTAAACCACTTTGCAACTTTGGGAATGAATGTTCTTTCAGGCATGCTGTCACAAGGCTCACACAATGTGAGCAGGTGGCTTTTTTATTTGTATGTTCAAAGCAATACAAAAGATACGATGTCAGAACTCCAAGAGCCTTTCCATAATAATGAAAATCCTCACTAAAATTCAGTAACAATTACCAACTTAGAACCAAGAATATTTTACAAAAGCAGAAACCTCTCAAGTTCCCATAATAGTCAAAGCACAATTTTAATGAAGGAAAAACTAAATTCACAGCAATATTACAATTTTTAAAGAAAAATGAAAAAATATATTTAAGTTTACAGTCACTAACTAAACTTTTGCCAAAAACTTCTACAACATGCAGCACCACTCGTAAACATTATGAATGTTTATACTAAAAGGACAAACCACCTCCATGGAGAAAAGCTGGACTCAGACTGCTGTTATTTAAATTACTTTTAAATCTACCAGCCATACTTCCCTCCTGAGGATAACTGGTATTGCTTTTTTCCCCCTTTCCACTAAAATGCATAAATAATTGTGCAATAATGCACTAGGACCATGATTTAGCTATACCACTTAAGCAAATTTATCATTATGATACAAAAAGGATACCTTCCCAACATATGAGTGGTAGCCAGCACTGGTTTTGCAATTCTTCTTTGGTATCATCTCATCGTGCAAAACTAAAACAAGATACATTCTTGGTATTAATAGCTAAAGGGCATTCTCTAACTTACACATTTCCTCGTGAGTGCAGAACCTTCCAGTGCTGGAAAGGTCAACAGTTGTTCTAACATGGAATACTACTGAACAAATAACCTATGCCTAACAATTACAATAACAATTATACAAACCCAAATGAATCTTGTAAAACATTCTTTTTCCATGGCAAAAGTAGTTCATTTTTCCGTACTTAAGCTGCTATGCTATCATTAACTCTGCATCTCAAAAATTAATAAATACACACTATATATAAAAATATATTAGCATGTAAAATACATATACTATTATATATATATCATTTATATATAATCTATTTTATATCTATTTAAAAATACTTGTCTTTGTGTGGCTTCCAAAGGTTTTCATCTTTGCAAATACAAGAGGAAGCACAGTGAAACAACATATAATTAATCTGGAATATCCAGCTTTTTCCAGGAATGTAATTCTACAGTGGCAGAACTGAGATCAACAATGTCCCATGTGGAGGACTGTTTTCTGTCAAGGGAAACATGAATGTTAGAAAAGTGGGGGGAAAAAAAGCCAAAACAAAATGCAAAACTCAACCTAAATAAGTCATTATAAAAATAACAAAATAAAGCAAGCTGTATGGCAACCAACAATAAGGGAGAAGTGGGAATAAACTTTAAGGGTAAGACACTGAATGGAAAATTAATTTTTCGCATGTCAGTTCTTGCTGCAGAAAAGAAATAATAGCCTTAGAAAAGTTCTCTATAGATTAAAGAAATTAGAATAAACTACTTGAGCCAAAGAAAGAAAAGACCATGTAACCATCTAAGTCAGAATGGTATTTATCTACAAATTCTAACAGAATTTTTGTCACCAATTCAGCATATCACTCTTAAATAATAATAAAAACCATTATGTGGCTAGCACAGGTCTTTCTCGTGAGAACATTTTTGCTACGTTTCATAAACAAAGATAAAGTTTGGATGTTTTGCAAACAGCGTCTCGAGATTAGGGCAGTTCAGGCCTGGCCAATTAGGCCTAGAGGGAGGTTTCTGGCTGACCAATCTGGGTGACCTCTGAAAACTCTATATATATGGAAATCAAAATAATAAACGCACTTTTCTCTTTTCTTGCCTGAGAACCTGGGTTTTTCTCTCAGCTAGCAGCTCAACAGCGACACCATTATGACTAGACCTTGTGTATGGGTCGGGAGTCAGATTTACATGAAAGCATGCTGCAACATCATCCAGACCAGCAAGCCGTAATTTCAGTATCAGGTAAAGCAGAACACATTTACAAATTCAGCATAACACAGGCACATCCATATAACTCCCCAATGCAAACACCTCCTATCCACTGCTTATTTTTCCTTGATATTATAGAAGTTACTAGATTTTCGACAACATTCTAACAAAGTTCTTTGCAACTGATTATTGAGGAAACTAAGATATAACAAGGTAAGAAGCAGATTTCAGATATGGATCACAAGCTGCTAGAACAGATACAAGTCATAAAATATTCAGAAGAGCTACGTTAGAATTCGGGCATTACACTCCTCAGAGTAGGTAAATGAAAGGTACAGAGGATCTCCTTAGCTGGAATTATGCAGGTGCACCATGTAAATAATACTGAACAACAATTCCAGGGCAGGATGTCCAAAATCACCCACCGTTCATTTTCTAAAACAACTTGAGCTCTAAAGACACTATCTGGCACTAAAAAATTTGCGTGAGTTAGGATCTTAAGTCTCTTGCAAATATGAAAACAGATGACATTTGTAGACCCAGAAGCAGTAAAATTCTAAATAGTCACTAAATGAGCAGCAAGACTCAGACTAGGAAACAAGATGTGCAGTACAAAGAAGGTGTTGCTGAAGCATTCAGGATGAAAAAATTAAAAAATGCAGAGAACAAGGGAAGTGAGCAGACACAGTCTCCCAACTGTGTCAATAAAGATCTTCATGAAGACCCATGGCATCTGGATGTTAAAATAGTCCGCAATATGTTTATGTAAAATTAAACTCTAACAGACATTAAAAGAATGCTAAAGCTCCAAAATAAAGGACTCTCATAGAAAAACATTAGAATTGGGTACTTCATTTGGCCCTGCTAGACCTTGTGCTTATTTTAAAAACTGCAG
This sequence comes from Entomyzon cyanotis, assembly GCA_024500445.1. Classification (NCBI taxonomy): domain Eukaryota; kingdom Metazoa; phylum Chordata; class Aves; order Passeriformes; family Meliphagidae; genus Entomyzon; species Entomyzon cyanotis. The sequence continues at coordinate 43,974,461 of JAKEPQ010001018.1, read as the reverse complement.
TTCAAGAAACTGCATTCAGGGTGATCTTATCAACTTAACAGCAGAGCTTTGACCTTCAGATCTACTGATGACCTACCACTGCTTGGGAATGCAGTAACAGTCAATGTTGGGACATTATTTCCTCTGTGCAGAAAGTAAAACAGTAGATAGAAGACAGAAGAGGACCAAGAAATATACTACAACTTGCAAATTTCTTCCCGCTCCCAGCAAAACAGAAGAACATATTCTCACATACAGTTATGACTCCTGAATTGAATTTAGAAGTACTACAGGGGTGTATGCTATGGCAATTGCCATTATCTCTACCCCTGTGCACCCAGTGTCTTTTCATATGCACATGGCTGTACTCCCTTATGCTCCCCTCTCCTTCAAGCTCCTGCCTCTCTGCATTTCTTTTCCCCGCACATCAGACCCAGCAGCCTCAACCCTTCACAGTCTATTCTCTCTTACCATCTGGACCTCCCTCTCCTCTTGTGTTGCCTTTCTCAATCCTAAGACTCTTCACCGTCAGTCTCCTGGTTTAGGACTCCTGCTGTTTCCTGATACTTCTACCTACTCATTACCTTTTCACCCCAATTTTCACTACCCTAAAAGCCAAAATACCAGTCAAATTCTTTCTCTTCCATTCTGTACTGATATAGAAACAGGTATAAGAACAGCACATTTTTCTGTTTATGCTGGGTGCCTGCACATGGCTCTTTTTGCCCACTCTTCCCTATCTACCCTTTGAGGATGATGTCATCTGTTCACACCATCTTAACTAGCATCTGCACAGCAATGGCTTATAAGCATGTCTATCCATCCACCTACTCCTGATTGCCTCCATATGGTACTGCTTCTTTTCCTGATTCTCTCTCCAGAAAACTTAAGCTTAATATATGTTCACAACTCAGCTCCTTATCATTCCTCTTAAACACTTTTTGCAGATAAAACTTCTGCCAACATCACCTCCTGTCATATAGGTAGTCTTTTGTGACCCCTTTGCCTGTATCTGAACCATATATTCATGCTATATCCAAAATCCTGTTACAATCTTCCTCCGTGTGTACATCTTTTTCTAACAGTACAGCTCATCCAACCTCCATCTTTGCTCAGGCACACACTGAAGAATTAGAAAGAGAGATGGAGATTCATCTGTTTAAATTTAGACAGGCTTCCTTACTTATCCTTAGTCATACTGAAAGGGAAGCAAGTAAATCTCTTTAATATATCAGTATTTATGCTTTCATTTCAGGAATCCTCTTTATCACATCACCCTTAAGATCTACGCTGGTATCACTGGTTTCAGGCTCTTGGGAGGCAGACTATACAGAGCCAGCTCAAAAGGCTCAATCAGCTGCTACTCAGCATAGCCAGCTGGTACCTACTGATCTTTATTCAAAGTTTCTGCAATCTTTATTTACATAGTTTCCGAATGTAAAAGAGTATGGAACAGGAAGCATGCTAGATGGGTATGCAGCCATTTTAAAAAATAAACAAAGTATGCTGTCACCTAAAGATAAATAATATATTGGATGTCTGGCTGAAAGAAAAAGTGAAGAGAAGAAATAAAGACATCCGAGTTACATGACTGCATTTGATATTTGCATTAACAACCTAAAAACAGAGGACCCCATCAAAATTTGACCCAAACTACCATCTTAACACACTTACTTATGTAAGAGCTCTGCTTTAACATTTAGTACTTTATCAAACTTCACAAAAAAAACCCCTCAGAAATCTTTTCAATCATGGTGGGGGAAGCGCCCCACTGATTTGAGATTTAAAACTACCTACAGGACAATTTATACTCAGATATTCTTAAACTATTCCAGCAAACCAATTTTGAAAAATACTATTTTGGGGTTTACACTGAATTTATTTCCAACGTTTATTTAGCATCAGTACTAATTAAAACAGATACTGTGCTACACTTCTCATTATGTGGTTGTGAGCATTGCTTATACTGATAGAACACATTCGGAAATAAGTTACAAAACAGAAAGTGAAAACGAAGACATCCCTTGCGAAGTGAAGGTCAAAAACATCATGCAAGAAAAACATCCTTACAAAAACCTGTCAAGTCTCTAGCAAAATCCATGTGGAACGCACAAGTTTTTTTAGAAGTTTACATTTCAACAAAATTAATAACCTCCACAACGATACATACGTTGTACACAGTGATGGATCCTAAAAATCATTCTTTTCTCATTGTGAATCATCAACCAAATTATCAAATCGGAATAATTGTCAGGGTCTGAATAATCTCTGTGAATCCTAACATAAATTTTCCTAATATGCATGTGGGTACCAAGTTGTCCTGAATATAACTTATTGCATACCAGACCTAGATGACCACTTGCATGTAAACATATATGGTGAAATTCAGCATGGCTTAAAGAGGCAGTATTATTTCAAAATGTTCTTAGGAAAAGAAAAACCAACCAACCAAAACAAACAAACAAACAAAAAAATCAAACAAAAAAGCCCGAACACCTAAAAGGCTCAGAAATGGAAAGCAGGCAAATTCAAATATAGATTGTTGGAAGCTTTTTAAGTAATAAACGTTTATTCCCTTTTTTTTTCCCAGTGCCATGTGGTTTCCAGTGTACACAAAGTAAAGAGTGAAAAGGTAAAAATAAAACAGGCATGCCCTTAATATATTCCAGAATTCATAAATCATTTGTAAATTTAGTCCTTTTATAAAAGAATCCTTATATAAATCGGGGGGAGGGAGGGCATCAATCCCATATATGAAGCACAATTTAAGCCCAACATCACTGACCAATCAAAATTAGTGAATGCACTGCATCTCTCTGCAGTGAGGAGAAGCGACAAGGTAGGCTGTCATTCTGCAAAAGCTGCCCATTGCAAGCTTTCCTTTCAGAAGCACTGCTCTTCTTTTTTAGAAAGCTTGAATCTCAGTGGTGTCTCTGGAGACAAGAAGCCTTCAGTATGTTAAATTACTTTCATTATGTATTTTCAGATGCTTATTGATTCTACCGTAGGAACAGTGGGAGACTGCAGCAGCCTGTAAACCAGAACTAAAGCAATTGTATACATTAGCAGTATGCTGAAACAATGGCACAGTACAGGCACAAATTTTCATTAAGATCATTTTCTGAAGATATGCTTATTACCCTCTTTCCCTTCTACTCTGCTAACAAGTGAACAAAATGAATTCCTCCAACCTGGAACTGCTTCACCTGCATCGAGAATTTATCAAATCTTTAGTGGAGGTAAGACCTGTTCCTTATTTTGATATGCAGAATAAGCAACATTAAACCAAATTAAAAATTGCATAAAAAAAGGCAAGAGATCAGATTCAACTTATATTAAGCAGTAATATATTGTTATATTTAAGACCAGGAAATATTCAAATGCTATTTCCCCTTCCCCATTAAAAATACAATAACAGAAAAATGTTATTCTGTAGGAAAGTCTTATAGCTTGTTAAGAATCTGGTTTGTTTGTTCAATATAAAGGCAGTACAGTTTAAGCTCATACAGTACTGGGGAAAACAACCACATAAAGCAACCGGGAATATATTTTTCCTCCCTCAGCAGTATTTCCAAATATTGGCAGTTAAATATGTTTCAGATGTATTCAGTTACTCTTCGAAGGATCAGACAGTCTGTAATTAGTGTATACTTACTGCTTTATGAAGGTTGGCTAATATGACATCTCTGATTGCTCAAGAAATCCCCCTTTTTTGTTGATTTTTTTAAAACTTATTTCTTTCGCTATCCTGTACATTCAAGTCACTTATTAAAAGCATGGATTTGCTAAACATTTATTTCAAGAAAGGAAATCATAACAGTGTGCAAATTGAACAAAAGCATATTTTCCAGAAGGCTCATTAACTCTGTTCAGTTTCTCATTAAAAGACAAGAGAGTTGAATGTATAAACTACCTGCTCACCGGAGCTATAAAACTACATTTTCTAGCTTTAGTCACAGACACTCTGCATCCAACAGTTCTTGCTTCTAGCCAGGATTTTTTGTAACCTGCACTATCTGGAGAACAGGAAACTTGTCCAAAAAACCTAAATTCATGCAAGCTGACAGAAGAATATTATTTTACTGGCAAAGAGAGAGCATGCTAACTGATTTTCTAAGTAATCTGTAAGGTCCAATTTTAGAGATAATTTATTAATTTAGTGATATTAGAAAATATATTCTTGCATTACTTTATTTTTGAAATTATAAGCCCTACTTTTAACCTTTTTTTTCCTCCCCTTCACAAGGGCATGCAGCAACTAATTCAGTTTTACATCTGACAATATGAAGAATGCAGTTGACCGGGTATCTTTGTAGCTGTATGACCTACGAGCAGCAGGATGCATCCCTAAAATGTATTCTTAAGACATAAAGGAATTAAAAACAAAACATGGAACACACTTGCATTACCATTTATGTGCATGACACTTCAACAATATACATGGAAGACTAACACATCTGCTCAGATTTTTCATTAAAAGAAGAGTGCAATGATTGATTCGTAAAATGGTGAGCAATTCTTAAAGAGGGATTTATAATTTAAAACCAGAATTGTGGAAACTACTGATGCATGAAGAGACAATGAAACATGAAATCCCAAAAGGAGAATATGCATACTTCACCAGCAAGCTGAATAAGTGTTTAACCAAGCTTTTTCTATACTACTCATTAAATAACTTACTTGTCATAATGACTAATGGATATTTTTCTCTCAATTTTATGATGCTATGTATTCTCCTTAAATCAAAATAAACCAAATTAGGTAACTCATGGTTACTCTCAAAGCACATGAACTGGATTTTATGAGGTATAGCAACTTCTTTCATTAAGCCATCACTCAAAAGTAATGAGCAGGAATATTACAGAAAGAAATACGCAGCCATAAACTAAAGGATGTCTACACACACTCTGAAAACAGAGATCAGAAATTATTTTTCTTTAAACCTGGAAAATAAAAACAGGTTTCTACAAAATGCAACAGGGGAAGGAAATTAACATCACTTAAAAGAAGGTTCATTTGTTATTGCTGGCTTGAAACTCAGAACAGACACACAGAATATGCCCTGGTCTGTAGAAGTATCTGAGGCAATTAAGAAGTCCCCATGTTTAATCAGAATTTTTTGCTGCTGAACTGCAGGAACAAAAAAAAAAAGGAAAACAAAAAGCCCTGCAAGAAATGAAATAAGAGCTCAGCTACCACTTGATTTGCAGGTTACAGTGCGTGTCAAAAATCTCTCAGTGACACCATGTATCAGTTTGTGACAAGCTGCTGCCATGCTGTGCCAGGCCCTTGAGGCACACAGAACAGGTAGGTGCCCCAGCCCTGCCCGCACGGCGCCGGGTGAATGAGCTCCTGCCCGCCCGGCTCCGCTTCCCTGCACCCAAAACCCGGGCAATGCAACAACGAGGTGATGTCTAATCTATTCGTGATGACCTAACACATCTGAGGTTTTCTGTTTTCACAAAATCTCAGTTGATATAATGTTAGGATGAGACTGTCATTTGTTTTAGCAGATCTGCTTTTGATTCCTTCCTGGCTTTTGCTAGTACAAAAGAATTTCATTTATCCAGCAATGCATTTGGAATGGTTTCTTGAAATCCATTCACAGCCAGGACAGCATACAAGAGGAGATTGTATTCCTGAGGGTTAATGTAAGATGAATAGAGGTTGCCTAAATTAGAAATGAAACAAAGCTTTTGAAATATTTCTTGTTTCATTTCACACCTGAGAGTAATACTTCTAATTTACATCTTTTTTATTTAAGAGGCACACGTGAAATAAGTGTTGAAGAATACCAAGAATTTTCATCATACAGTTTGCAATTAATAGTATTGTTCAATTGAGGCTTTTCAGAACTGCAGATGAAATCCATTTGCATACTGTATCCCAAGTGTGCTTAATTCATACTTTCATTTTTAAAAGAGCTCAATTTTGTTCACCTTAGTGCTATCCATTTTAATGTATTCAGAATGGAACAAAGGTCACCATTCAAATTTATTTTCATGCCAAATATGCCCCCTCTAAAATTTAAAGCTATGTAAAAACAAAACCCCTCCAGTATCATAACAAGAAATTGAATAAGCTCTCTTTTATTTATTCAATCAATTACAAACTCAAGAGCTGGCTGACAATATAAATAACACAAACATCAGGTATTGCATGTGGATGCTATATTTAAAACTTACCAGCGCGTGTAAAACTAAGCAGATGAGACACTAAACAAAAAATCTTCTAGATAAAATAAATGCTTTTTTGAACCTTACTTATTCCTAAGAGAAACATGCTATGCATGTAAATCTGTTGGATTAAAAAACAAAAAAGGCAAAAACAAAACCTGAAAGAGACCATTTTCTTTTTAAGTATTATTTTCTAAAATTATTCCCTTAAACCTATTCTGGAATAAAATTAAATACTCTTCCATTCCACGTAGGCACTGATTTCTTAAAGAAATTGAATATTGAAATCAGAAAAAGGAAATGTGATATAATAAACTCAATTTCCCAAACACACCTAAGTTTTGCATTTGAAATTACATATAGTCCTATAACATTGTAGTGGCAAGCATCATACACATAGATGCATAAAAGATAAAAATGAACAGAAGATTTAAACTCTGTAAAATCTGCTAAATTACAGAACTTCACATTTCAGCCTACGACACTGCTGTAAACCTCGTAAGAAAGAGGTGGATAAATTGGAATAAATAATTTAAACATTCTTTTTATTATACATAAGCAATGGTGCTCCATGTTCCTATCACTCTCTTTTTCTACAAGAGCTTTTTAAAATCATCTTGATCACTAATTTGTTAATACTTAACAACATTCTTCTAAAATGACCCTTAAAGCAATACAAAGGTTATGCACAAGTATAGTTAATTCAACAAATGAGCCCTTTGTGAAAAACCACATCACTATAAACAAAGGCTTGCCTCCTTAAGTGGGAGCTTTTCATTATTTTCTCTTTTTTCAAACAAATCCTGCTTTCTATTAAAAAGGAAAGACCTTATTCTAGATCTTCAGGCTTTTGAGTCCATGCCAATTAAAGCTCTAAACATACTGTAAATTAGGAGTTTGATAAGAACATTACTTTTCCTCCCTCATCCTTCCCCAGCATTTATCTACAGTAAGTGTTAAAAAAAGAAATCAAATAGTTTCCATATTTTATTTCACCTTTCAGGAGAAAAACCAACTTCAACAAAAGAATGTGTTTCTCCCCCATTCTGGAAGTCAACATGCAGTCTGAATCTAACATTACAGTTCGAGATGCCATTGATGACATCGATACCAACATGTACCAACCACTATCATATCCATTAAGCTTTCAAGTTTCTCTCACTGGATTTTTGATGTTAGAAATTGTTTTGGGACTTGGCAGCAACCTCACCGTGCTGGTACTTTACTGTATGAAATCCAACTTAATCAATTCTGTCAGTAACATAATTACAATGAACCTTCATGTACTTGATGTAATAATTTGTGTGGGATGTATTCCTCTAACTATAGTTATCCTTCTGCTTTCACTGGAGAGTAACACTGCTCTCATCTGCTGCTTCCACGAGGCTTGTGTCTCTTTTGCAAGTGTTTCAACTGCAATCAATGTCTTCGCTATCACCCTGGACCGGTACGACATCTCCGTAAAACCTGCTAATCGAATCCTGACCATGGGAAGGGCTGTGATACTAATGACATCAATATGGATAATTTCACTTTTTTCCTTCCTGATTCCTTTCATTGAAGTCAACTTTTTCAGTCTTCAAAGTGCAAGTACTTGGGAAAATAAGACACTTCTGTGTGTGAGTACAAACGAGTACCACACTGAACTAGGAATGTACTACCACATTCTCGTTCAAATTCCAATATTTTTCTTCACTGTTATAGTAATGCTAATAACATACACCAAAATACTTCAGGCCCTAAACATTCGGATTGGTACAAGATTTACAACGGGACAAAAAAAGAAAAACAGAAAGAAAAAAACTATTTCTTTGACCACTCAGCATGAGACTACAGATGTGTCCCACAGCAGTGGAGGAAAAAATGTCGTCTTTGGTGTAAGGACTTCTGTGTCTGTCATAATTGCTCTACGCCGAGCTGTAAAACGGCACCGGGAGCGACGAGAACGGCAAAAGAGAGTCTTCAGAATGTCCCTTCTGATTATCTCAACATTCCTTCTCTGCTGGACACCCATCTCTGTTTTAAACACCACTATCTTATGTTTGGGCCCAAGTGACCTTTTGGTAAAGTTGAGATTATGTTTTCTAGTAATGGCATACGGAACAACTATATTTCACCCTCTACTTTACGCATTCACAAGGCAAAAGTTCCAGAAAGTTCTGAAAAGTAAGATGAAAAAGCGAGTTGTTTCAATAGTGGAAGCAGATCCCATGCCAAATAACGCTGTAATACACAACTCATGGATAGAGCCTAAAAGGAACAAAAAGATTACCTTTGAAGACAACGAAGTAAGGCAGAAATGTTTAGTACCTCAGGTTGTCACTGACTAGATTTCAGTATTCACCAAAACATATCAAACGGAATATTTGAACAAACTGAAAAAAATACTGCCAAATAAGAAAAACTTTTTTTAACTATTGGCGAGACTGTATATTTTCAATATATATGTTAAATAGAGTAGGTCTTGTATATTCAATTTCTTCATTATGTAAGATATATGTTGCATGGCTGTTTGTTAGCGTAACACCATGTGTATATTTGTCAAAAATATTCAAGTCCTCTTTTTTTAGAAAATAAATAGCCTTAAAGAAGTGCAAACTTTTAAAAATATTTGTATGGCTCAGTTTCTCTGTAAATATAAAAGAATTTTTAAGCAAAAATTGCACTTGGGAATACTTTTCTATAGCACAAATTAAGTATTTTTCCTGATACGGTATTTTTAAATTTAATTCATGAACAGTCTTGATTAGAGGTATTCTGAATGTTACGCAGCTACAACCTAGGTGCATTTTGACCTCATATTTAGATATCTCACTTATTTCAATCTTCTAGCATGCAACTACCATGGAGAGAAAAAGCCATTTACATGATGTCCCTCAGTGAATGGTTCAGAATCAGTTACTTTTGATAAGGGGGGAAAAATTCACGCCGGTCCAAAAACTGACAGTACTCTTTAGAAAAGTAAAGTTTTGCGTATACAATCTCAGATCCACTATTTCTACCTAGAAAATACATGACTTTGAATAATTACAAAGGACAGGGTAGGGGTAAAAGGCTAAATGAAGGAAAAATCACAGATAAGAAAATTATTTGACTGATGATAAAAGACAATCAACCAACAGAGTCAATCCTGTGCAAAGGCTTAAATTTTTCACACTGAAAGGGGTTTAGCTAGACCTCTAGTGTGACACAGGGACCTTTTATGCAGAAATTTTTCATTCATACTATTTATCTACATAGATAATATTGTTAAATGCCACAGCTAAAGTAGAAGATAATTATTCCTGCCCTTGATAAGTTTATTATTTTCCCGTGGGTTCAGTTCTAGCCATGCAATTGCCTTGCATACTGCTATCTACACTATTCCTGTATTTCCTGGGCAGCCAGGCATACCTTCATTCTACATTATCTTCTTCAATTTAACCTTAAACCTGTATTGAAGAATCAAGAAGCCTTATGAAGTTATCATCATCCACAGCACTGTAAGCAACAATTAAGATATTCATCCAAACAAAAGTTTGTCAAGCTGTTTGCACCATGCCATGCTTAAAAAATTCATAATTTCAATGAAACAGTGGCAGGGAGGGAGAAACAAAACAAAAAGCTGCAAAATCAATGAGCATGATTTCACTCCTCTCGTTACATAAACTGATCAGTGTGTCACCAACTACCAGTATATTTAAAATGCTAATTCTCAATAACTATTATCTTATATAAAAAAGAAAGGCAGAGCATATCCTTGATTATGAAAGCTAGTTTGACTAAAGTATTACATAAAAAATTAGGATTTCTAAAGTACTTTCCTGAAGTTGCATATAGAAAAAAAGTGCAGTTTTAAGGGAACAAAAAGCTCTTTTCCACTACATCACTAAATTATTAATTATATGCGTATTGCCAAAACTGGCTTTATGTTTTAAAAAAATACTTGTAATGTACCTTAGTTTGCTTGGGCTCATGCCTTAGCTTACCAGAACAGAAGGCTCAAAAGTAATACTACAGCTCCATATTCCACGAAGAATAGCTACTTATAATCATCCAAATTTTACCTAGAAATTTTATTATCTAGTTGATAATAACTGATTATGTGATATTGCTGTGTAATATATATTCAAACATATTTTCACTGGCTTTTTTTTGTGAAAACTAGCCCAACAACACCTGCATTCAGCTGTACCCATTTAAAGCATTCTTTTTCATCCAAGTTATCTCTCATTTCCTACAAGAATTGAAAACCTACATCTTATTTGAGAAGTTGCAGAGAGAAAGTAAATGCAATGATTTTACGCAATAAGCTTTTTTTTTTTTTTTTTTAAATCCCATATCCTCCACATTTACCACTTTAAAAAATTCTTTTGGGAATAACTTCTTCTAAAAAGAAATGTACCCAAAATACTTGAGCAGAAATTATTTTTTTTCTTTTTTGTACCCCTTCTTCACTTCCCTTTCAAGCTATCCTTTGTATTTGGAACACCAGAAGGAAGAGAAGGTGGAATGTGTCGGGTTAATATCATAACATGATTTCAGTGATTACTAATCTTCCAATAAAGCATTCTTAAATCAAAGATGCTATTCATTCATTTAAAAGGAAGGAAAGGAGAAATCATAATGAACAGATTACTAAGTCTACATCATGTCCTTATCTGAAAAAAGCATTTAAGAAAAGCTTTCAGACTTGAAAGGTTTCTTGACAACATAACTTTACTTTTTAAAATTAAATAAAACCTCAAGAATTACACATTTAGTGTTAAAAGCTCATTCATTAGAAAGTCAGATGCAATGAAGTAGCACTTCATAGCAGAGAAAGAGCAGCCTAGGAATTACTCAAAGAGATTAAGTCCCATTTTAAAGGCTCTGTCGATCACAGGCATTGATTGCCTTCACGAATATAAGCAGGTTCATTTTTACATTTAGTATTCTTCATCTCCATTAAATTTTTTAGAAAGGGGCTTACACTGTCTTGGAATACACTTTGAGGGCTGCAGAAGAAAATTCTGCATATAGCAAGAAGTCATACAAGAATATGTGCCATCCTATATACATACAGAAGCCATTTTAGACAGAATCATACATTATCTGTAACACATGGCAGATTTAACGGAAGACAAAATAAAGAGAAAATTGTGAAGACACACTACGTATCCTACAGACACAAGAGGATTTCAGAAGCGATATGAAGGTGTGGGTGCTTGACAGATAGACTAAAACAGAATGCAAAGAGGCAGCATCGCTGAAGAAAAAAGGGCAAATTTATGCCATAGTATTGTACAATAAGAAGCCCACTACATTCTTAAAAATGATCTCACCACAGTGAGTCATTAGTTCAATTACATTGCACACCACTCAGCCTAAGGCAAGCAGCATTGTACAGGACTCTAAAAATATTAATTCCAGCAAACATATCTCAGACATACAAGCAAGCACTGCCAATTTCCACACATTCTGTCTCTAAAGTATTAGCTGGTATCTGACAATGTTGGTTTTTAACTACAAATACATTTGCATTCAATGTTACATTGTAAAATGAGGTTATCCCACACTAAAAACAACAAAAAAGGCAGAGTGCAATGCCAGTATCTACAAGAATATTCAAGAAGCATAGCTTCACACACTAGTACATCACAAACCTGTGAAACAGAAATGTAAATACATCACAAATATCTAGTTTCCAGTAGACAACAATTTTTATGGATTACAAGGCACTGCTACATGGCCAGAAGTTCTGTTTACTTTATTAATGCCAGGGGAATAGCAGTCACTTTAGTACTTTCTAAATATATTAGATTAAAAATGTATGCAGTTGGATACACATCAGATCAATTCACCTCTCTTTCTTCATTGTTATATAAATACATACATGTATGTCATACACAATTATTATTTACCCATACACACTGGAAGTTTGATTTAACATTAGCATCTATTTTATATTTACATGAAGGAGTTTTTGGTAAGAGTATCACTGAACTGGACTGACAGGCACTATGTTCAACCACACATAAACTTAAACATCCTATCCTCCCCACCCTTGTCGGGTTTTTTCATTTTAAATTAAATAATACATTGAAAGGCTACAGAATTTACCCAGACAGAAGGAAAATAAATTCTACTGTGCCAACCATTTCACGTACTATATTGCACACAATACTTTTTAAACATCAATGTATGTGCTAACCATCATAATTCTTTGATAGCTGAATATTCTGGACTTATGTTTGTTTCCTCTGAAGAAAGTTTTAGTTGCCAATTGCCATAAAACTCTTTTCAAAGGAGAGAATACAGCATTCTTTAGCAAAGTTTCAATGCAATATTAAAAATCTAGAATGTGCTAAATTACTCTTCTATCACCCATTGTTACATATAGCTTTCTGTATCACTTTCTGTCTTAAAACCGTCCAGCCTTGTAACAACCAAATTCCACTCCTACTTCAAACATTCTGCCATAATATCACTGAATTTATTTGTCTTACACTAACAGGAAAGGAGAATCTGTCTTTGTAATTACCTTCTCCTTTTTCTACTTCACAGAACACTTGTGCAATTCAAGAAGCAAAATTAAACACTGTGTTTGGGTTTTGTTTTGGTGGAGGAAGGTTGGGAAAAAAAAAAGAAAAAGCCCACATAACAACTGACTAACAGGAAAATCAAAATCACTCAGAGCCAATAAGTGTTAAATAAGAAGGACGTGAAGAAGGTGAAGAATATAGGTCCAGTGGAAAAGGGCAGAAGGAAGTGCTGTAAGGCAGCTGTGGCCATCAGTACCACAGAAAGGCAGAGAGCAACATGAACTTGCTCTGGAAAGAACGCTAACCTTATTTTTTCGGTTGTAACAGCCCAAAAAATAAGAACTTATCTTTGAATCATTGAGTGTGATACGTGGTTGTGCCACAATTGCTAAGGGAGAGGGGAGAACAAGACGAACAGCAACTCCAGAAAAGGCTTTTGATGGAACAAATTATACACAGAATAACCAACAAACCCAAAAGCATGCATTATTTTACTACCTCTTTTCCGACAAAGTATGCATTTTACTGAGTACAAAGTACACTGAGAGTACAAGCATTACAAGAAAAGACCTGAAAGGTTAAGTATCTGCTCCCACTGATAAATTTTAAAATATGCTATTGAATTTTCCCTTTAGTAAGATAACTTCAGTTCGTCTGGATGCTTCGAGTGTGTTTCGATATCACAGTATGTTTTCATCTACTGTTTCTTTATCTCAATTTAGTTATTTTTGTAGAGTAATAAATTGAAGGAGAAATATCATTAGACATCCTTATATTGTTTGCTAAAATTACACTTAGTGATTATTATAAATTGATACCAAATGTGAGATATACCTTCTTATGTATTTACTTTATAGATTTTTGTATCATCTGTTTTCCTTTTTCACACAGAAATGCTCACACAATGAAAAAAATAATTACTTGAAATGAAAAAACAGAAGATTTATAGTCAAAGTTGTGTGGTAGGTATAGAACCTGAAATTATTAAAACAGATTTTTTTTTTAATAGTTTGAATGAATTGCATCCTTTGCATATAAGCATTTCTATATTCCCATTCTGATTCCTGACACTGCAGTCAGGCAAGCAGGCAGGCAGGCTGAGAGCACAAAGCTGTTGGCAAACAGCACACCCTCGCTTCCTTTCCAAGATGGGTTTTTGGAAATACACTTTTGGTTTCTGTTACGCTGACATGATCTCTGACTTCCTACCATATATTGTAACCATTTAACCTGATACCATATCTGATAAACAAATCAATGTCACTGCTGAAACAACATTGCTGTAAAATCTGTCACTCTGGCCATGTCAGACTGCTATTAACATAGCTGTATTAGCACAGTTTTAACTGTATCAGGAACTCTCACAATCTGCTGTGAGATTTTAGTTCAAATTAAACTCAATTTCAACACAATTAGTGGAGGGGGGGGGGAAGCACAATAATCTATTGCTACTCTGCACCACAGTTTTCTTCCAAATTTTATTTCAAGATATTTTTCATAAATCTCCGTCACAAATATAGAGAAGAAACGATAAGTAGAAAAAAAGAACAGCTTCCACATTAGTAAGTTATTACAAATGTCAGTGATACTTTGTGTATTAGGCTGCATGTACAATGGGCTGTAAACATGCATAAGGCAAAAGAAAATGGGGAAGGAACTATCTGCAATGTATGTATCATCACAAAACAAAATGTGAATGTGAGCACTGCTGTTGTAAAACACAATAATAATGAGAAAGATTATTACTCCTGCTAACAGCTGTAATAGCTAGTAAGTGAGACCTATCAATGAATCAGAACAAACAAAACAAAACGTGAAAATCACTTGATGAGAAGCTTAATATGACCCAGAACGTGCACTCAAAGCCCAGAAGGCCAACTGGATCCTTGGCCTCACCAGCATCAAAGGAATCTGGCCAGGAGAAAGAGGCAGGTGATGCTCCTTCTACTCTTCTCTCCTGAGACCCCACCTGGAGTGCTGCATCCAGCTCTGGGGCACCAACACACAAAACATGTTGACTGTAGGAGCCAGACCAGAGGGCTATGGAGATATCAGAGGACTGGAGCAACTCTCCAGTAAAGACAGGCTGAGAGCTGGGGTTGCTCAGCCTGGAGAAGAGAAGGCTCTGGGAGACCTTAGAGCACCTTCCAGTACCTATGGGACCTGCAGGAGGGCTTCTTTACCAAGGGCATGTTGTGATAACACAAGGCAGAATGGCTTGAAACCAAAAGAGGGCAAGTCTAGATTAGATATTGGGAATCAATTCTTTACTGTGAGGGTGGTGAGGCACTGGCACAGGCTGCCCAGAGAAGCTGTGTGACCTCCATCCCTGGAAGTGTTCAAGGCCAGGTTGGATGGGGCTCTGAGCAACCTGGTCTAGAGGAAGGTGTCCCTGCCCCAGGCAGGGGTTGGAACTAGACGGTCTTTAGACCCCTTCCAAACTAAACCCTTCTGTGATTCTATGAAGAGAATCTGTGGGCAAAGATTATATTATGGACATATAACCGCAGACACTCAAAATTACTAAAATGGAGTTATACAGCTCATCTGCAGTGGCATCAAATATGAATGAAGTACAAAAAAGTGCACATGAACACAAGTTAAAGATATCTTTAAAAATATTAACATATTCAGAATCTTCTAAAAAATCTCACCTCAGTTGTATGCTGTGGCTAGCACAGGTTCTTCCCGTGGGAACATTTTGCTATGTTTCATAAACAAGATAAAGTTTGGATGTTTTGCAAACAACTTCTCCGGATTGGGTCAGTTCGGGCTTGGCCAATTGGGCCTAGGGGAAGGTCTCGGGCTGACCAATCTGGGGCACCTCTGTAAACTCTATATATATGGAATTCAAAACAATAAAGCTCTCTTCTCTCTTTCCTTGTCTGAGACCTTGGGTCATTCCTCAGCTAGCCGCTCAACAGCAACAGTATACAGTGAAGATTCCAGAGCAGTTTAAATAAAGTAGAATAAAACTGGGAAAAGGTTTTGATTCAGACACTGGGTTTTTTTTATGCCCCAAATTCTTTTTTCAGTTAAAAGTTTCTACAACTTTAGTTTGTGAATCAGATCTGCTAAAACTGGGCAAGGAGGCAATCTTTGAAATTGTAGACAACCTGCCAGAGAATCAGTATGTTCTCAAAATAATAGGAAGTTCCTTCTTTTAATGAGATTATGTTTTCACAATTTTCCCTGAGATTACATGAAAAAATATATGAGACCCTGCTGGTTTTCAGCTGAAGAAGGTCTACCTTTAAGATAACAAAGCCAGCAACCAGATTTAATGACCAAGAATAACTGAAGGTTGTACCTGAAAGGTAAACACATGAGACAACTGGACTACTTTATGTTTCAAACAATAACTGAAAAGACTTGATAAAATGCTTAAACAATATTTGAAAATTATGCACATGTCTTGGGTGGCAGAGAAGAAACCACTCCTGTGGAAACAGCTTATTTTTAAAGCTGTTTCCTAAGAAGAATGAAATCATACTCTAAACTTCTCATTACTTTGTATTACATACGTAACACTTTCAACTGATCTTTTAGGCAAGACAGAAACAATAGTTTCAGGGATACTGGCTCCCATCTAGAGCCTGAACCTTTAAAGATAAGTCTTCAGTCTTCTTTTCCTAGCTATATGGTTAGACCTTTTAACCAGAACTGGCTCATACTTTAACTAGAAATGAACAGAATAAAATTGATTATTATGTTTAGGATTTGAGCAACCAGTATTTACTTAAGGATTTACCATAAAATTGTGTATATAATCCAATTTTTTAATTATTTTATACTTCTGAATTTTCCAGACCTCATTTTCCAGTCCTTAGCTCTTGCCATTTCCTTACCTGCTAATCCAAGAGCCCTTCTGTGGTCCTTTATTTTCTCCCCATGAATGCACCTTTACAGTCTTAATCTTCAAAAAAAGAGCCCACTTAATCGCCTACTGTGACATGTATAATTGCATTTATTCACAGGTAACCACAAAAACTATGTTTTTATCTGTAAAGCACAATTCCCTACACCATTTCCACAAGTACGGATTTGTTTGACATAGCTGCCTGAATGCAAGAACAGAAAAAACATTGGTAAAGCAATCCCAGCAAGGACACAGTCCAATTCCAAAGCCTTACAGGAGTTTAGCTTTCCTTACCCTAGTTCCTCTCTTCCAGCTCCCCTATTAACAAAATTATCTACTAAGAATGAAGAGTGACTGTGAGGTGAGAAGAATATGGATTATTTAAATACCTGCTTAGGGGAACAATAACTTAAGTGAGGTTTAAGTCATCTAAATTTATGTACATAAGTCTATAATGCATCTACACAATTTCTTTAATCAGTTCGGTAAGCAAAACACACAAATTTGTCTAACAACACATATTTTCCACAAAAAGGTAATTGACTATCATTAATTCAGCTTTACAGCCCTGAATTCTTCTTTCAAATGAATTCAACTTGTCTACTATTTTTCTAGAGTAGCTTTGTATCTATTTGACATTGATTTCTACAGAAATACCATCTCCCTCTGAATGCTGGAACAACACAAGTCAGACTTTCTTCTTCCCCATTCAGTAAGGAATTACAAACTAATGCCTCTGGGTACATAGCACTTTTCTATAACATCCTCGTTAGTTTTTGGTATCCTTACTCAATGGAAGAACAAATTACGCTGCCTTCAAAGAGTAAACAAGAACATTTACTGAAAAATCCTCCTGTTCTACATCTTTATGAACAATCTGTAAACAAGTGTATTAATAGGTTTTTCATTTCAGAAACATGCAATGATTCTGTCTTTCTGGTTTAATTCAGTGGGCTGTGAAAGTAACATCTTCAGTTATCTGACTCTC
The DNA here is from genome assembly GCA_024500445.1 of Entomyzon cyanotis. Lineage (NCBI taxonomy): Eukaryota > Metazoa > Chordata > Aves > Passeriformes > Meliphagidae > Entomyzon > Entomyzon cyanotis. Next base: position 43,956,956 of record JAKEPQ010001018.1, on the reverse strand, counting down.
AGATCTATGTGCATTTACAGGTACTTCTACCAATACTTCTCATTCTATTATCCTCAATGAAATTATCCAAAAATTATTTGCTACCACCATTATCTGATCTTCTAGTAATCATCCTAATCCAATGCTCACTTCTTTTCTTGGTCACCACAAGTTACCTGTCCATTTCATCCATTTCTATTCTCTCTCACTCCATTGCTGAACCTGATTGTCCAAAAAGAAATAAAAAACACTCACACTCTGTTTTCTCAGACATCCAATACTGAAGTGCTATTTCTGAACAAACCATGCTCTTCTTCTGTTCAACCACTGGGTTACACACTAATAAATGCTTCAGTCCCAGAAGAAAGACAAAGATCAGTATTATGAATAGCTTCTCAGTGTTATTTCTTTGACCACTACACAACTGATTTCATCATTAGCCACAGATAAACAAAACCCAGCCACCCTCAGCCAACATCCATAGAAAAAAAATACGTGTGACATTTCTCCACACCTTCCCATGGACAAGTTATCATCTACTGAACTCAAACCACCAAATCACCTTAGAGATCACTACGCTGGTTCTAGGAGGACTAACCTGAAGGTCACTATTGAATTTCCAAGTATATAAATGCTCAGGAAGACGGGAACAGATAAAGTTATAAATGCCAATTCTTACCAGAGCTTTAGACAGTGCCTATGCAGACTTAGGCAGAAACTTAAATACTGCCATTTCAATAAAATTGCAACTTCCTTGCAGAACTTCCAGCCAGAGTAGAACAGACATCTGGATCCATACTGATTCAGATGTATCATTCCAGCTGTAAACAGAACTACAGAACTAAATTTTTCAATACTAGTTGCTCATGTCACCAAATTAAGAGCCCTAGCTCTTCATTGTTTACTTAAACTTTTATACCTGTTGAAATACAGTAAGAATATACCACCAATTTAGAGATGACATAATTCTGCTTCATTGATATCCCTACATTCATTTATTGTTAGAAATTATGTAATTCAACTTGCCTTTGTCTTCATGACAGAAGCAGACACGTTTTGCTTTGTTTATGTAATATGTAATATGTAAGAGATACTGCAAATTATTTTCAAAGTTTCGCCATGTCACTCACATTCTCTACAATGTATTGGTAATTTACAAGATACAAAAAGATAATCTCTCAGAGACTCACTGCTAACCTCTTTGTCCCTTCCCTCCTCTCAGGCAAAAGTACTTATTTTAAACTTTTTTTTTGTCTTTGGTCAGGTCTTTTTTTCAACCTTTTTTTTTTTTTCAGGGTTTTCAAAGTCAGTGCACAAAAATTTCTGGATTCAAAGGCAGACAGAGCTTGCAGATATATTTTGGTCTTGATAATTTTTGTATGTCACCTGGAAACAGAAACCCAGAGCTTTTCTTTCTACTTTTAATTATGCAGTTCTATCGAAAAAGTATGACAATCCAGTAACAACAGTTTGTCTCAAAACTCTAAGATGCCCTAAGAACTGTGTTAGTTACAGAATTATTTCAAACCAATTTAAAAAAAAAACCCTCTGAAATTGTATTTACCCTGTACTTGGCTGAACACAAGCATTCATAACTACAACCCTATCTGTGTTGCTGGTTCTCTCAAATCCTTTCATATCTCCACTCTTATGACACACCTTAGCTAACAAATACAACAATATTTACTGCTCAAACACTTGAAAAGATCAAAGGGTAAAGCAAAAACAAGGTCCAAACCTTGTTGGAATGCCATCCTTCTGGTGGGGAACAAATATTCCTTAAGAGCAAAAGAAAAACAGGCTTGGTATAATTCCTTTCTGCTCTATAGGGATACTTTGAGGAGAGAGTAGAAGAAGAACTTTTCAATTAGAGAAACAGAATATAAGTACAGTTTTCAGATTTTGGAATTACACATTGAAGTCCACTAACTGCAAAATAAATGAACAAAAACTGGGAAAAAGACCCTATCTTTTTAGACCTGGGCTTTACATTTGATCCCATTAACAAGAAACGACAGGATGGTGTAATTGCCAAGATCTTCTTCCACAACTTCCCTTTTCATCACTCCTTCGATTCGTCATTTCCAACCAGTTCCTCTTTCAAAATTCCCAAGTTCCCATGTTTCAGCATCAGGTGATACTACAAACCCCAGATGTATCTTCTAGCTCTCAAAAACCCAGACCATCTGATACATTACCAAAGCAAATGGAAAACACTGTATTTACAGTAATTTTAAGAAATAAGAAGTACTGGCTTAATCTCAAACACTGAACTGAACGTGCTACCAAGGCAAACACTATTTGTGCCTCACGTGCCTATCCATACACGATAAAGTTTAAATGCATAATAACTTATCAGCTGCATGATGGGTGCACTTATTCTACTGTCCTGACAATAATTCCTCTCCAAGCAGAAAACACTTTGTGGCAATCCATCACATCCCCCTCCCCTTCCTTAGTTATTGTCCACTATCATTTCTTTCCCTCTGGAGTCCTCTGAACAGTTAGAAGCAAATAAATCAAGAGCTGTCAGGCCCCAGATTTTACTCTGTACCTGCTGAAGCCTAGTTTAATGTAATGCTGGCCTACAACCAAAACTTCTATACATTAGATCATACAATAACAGTCATAACTGATACTAATAATGAAATACCAGCAATCGGATTTAGGGAACAGATGACAAGAAGTTTGAAAGAGTAAAGCTATCCAGAAATATAAGGAACAAACGGTGTGGACATCTGTAACTGAGATAGAAAAAAGCAAAGGACAAAAAATAGTCTTTGATGGGCCTGGAATACGCATAAAAACATTTAGAAATACTCCACATGCTACAGCAAAAGCAACTTGGACACACCATAATTAACTTCTGACACAGCCTTGCTACTGGGCCATCAATAACATATCTCTCAGGAACAGGTTAACACCAAGATAGAAAGTGGAATACTAAATCCATTTAAAGACGTCTGATATACAGCCCTCTGACAAGGTTTGTGTACTTGAGACTGAAATTACCAAATACTTAATAATACAGCAAAATCAAATTTTGGAGTAGTTACAGTTAAAAGATTAATCTCATCAAAATCAGAAATCAACTTAATGCTTACATGAAAAAACAGTTTCACAATTCACTCAATACAACAAACTTGAAACTTGTTTATGATTGTTTAAAGGAAACTAGGCATCAAGAAATCCCAGAATTACAATTACACTGGTATTATTTTTCTTGAACTGAATGCATAAAGAAAATTAAATTTCAACAGATCCAAGTAAGTATTGGAAAACAGCAACACAGAAATGAAACTACAGTGAAGCAATATTAAAACAACAACAACGTAAAAATCTGACAAAATGTAAATTATCCCTGGTAATTTAAAGGATATGTTGAAAAACAAAATTGCAACAGGATTTTTTTTCTTGTATCAATTCAAACTTAAGTCTTTTCTTTCATGTGCCTGTAATTAATTATATGTCTTCTACTGAAAAAGGTTAGAAAAAGAATGGATGCCAGAGATTAGGTAAAACATACCGAATATTTACACAAAATGCTCTGTCTAACATCAGGTTTCCAAGCTAGGAATTGTAGTCATAGCAAAACTCAACTTGATGGTAAAATGTGTATTTTCTGTGTGCCTTGTGCAATGAGGATAAATGGATCTTACACTACTGGCCTCTTACTAATGCAAAATTGTTTTAAGTTTTGAAAGTAATTTTATTATATGCACATTGATTTCAAATCTTACAGTCAACAGTTGAAATTAATGAACTTGTTACATACTATGAAGGTTCTTCTTTATTTCAAAAGCCAAAAAGAAATAAATTGGCCTTCCCACCAGAAGGGATTTTTTTTGGCCTGGAATACTACAAATAAAAATTTGCATATTTTTGCAAAAACTTTTTGCAAAATCTTCCATCTTATGGTAACAGAACTTCAGGAAGAACAAAACAAAGCAAAATAAAAAACAACTCAACTGAATGGAAATTGAAGAACATGGAGATTACATTCAGCTACAGAAAGGTACAGTATTTTTCAGTCCAGACAATTTCAGTGAAGGTCTGGCAGTGTTACAGCTAACACCACCAGGGACAGAAGAAAAATATATTAGCAAGATATTTGCACTTCCAATGGATGTAGATGCACCACCTGAAGCAGTGGCATAATGCAGATGGCTCTGAGCCAATAACACAATTCAGTCATTCTCAACAGTACTAATTACCCCAGGCAAAGAGTCATGCAGTCAAAGCCATGTAATTTCTATTAATCAAATCAGTTCACTTACCCCTACAGAACAATGCATTATGCTACACAGACATATGCCATGTTATTTTGGAGGACTCTAGATATTGCACAAGGCAGCAAACTGTAAGGCATCTAAGTACCTAAGCAAAAGCACCATGAAAGCAACTTTTGCCTCCAGTTTGATGTGTGTTGATTCTTATGAGAAACTGTGCAGGGCAGTATTAGTATCACCAAATCTGTCTGCTCTGTGTACTAGGAGTGAAAGACTTCACTGACATGACAGTAACCAAGTCCTCACTTTCACAGCAGTCAACACAAGATCTGGCTTGGCAATCATACACTGTAAATTATTGCTTGGAATAGAAAAAGAAATTAAGTTCATTACTGAACAGGATATGGGAAGAAGGCAGCAGTGAAAGAGAGCTGCCACAGTATCCATGGCAGGTTTTCAGACAGTTTACCATTGCAGGTTTAGTAATACTTGAGTACAGATAGATAACACATATTGAATGTTACCTCAAACACTGTAGCAGCTAAAATGAAGCAGCTTTTAGACAACAATATTTAACCTGAGGAACAAATATTCCAGTCAGCCAATCTGTAAGCACTTCAGAATAAGACACTGTGTATTAGTTAGATTACTTATGCTATTTTAATACTCAGTTAATAAGGTACACTGTGGAAACCATAGGTAAAGGTAATTCCACTTTGCAATAGATATGGTTAACCGGTATAAAATAAACTAGTGTAAATACTTACTACTAAAGTAACAAATTAGAGCTGTTGTTTCCTGAATACTAACTAGTAGTGCTTAGTATTTTGATAAACACAAAAAAATCTTCATCGCTGATCCCAAATACTAAAAAACTTACAGGAATAAAGTATCATTTGTCTTTAAAACAGTTGGACAGCTTGCCTTCTTTCCCAGCAAAGGGGAAAAAAATGAGACACAGGACATTTACATTCACATAGTCAGTATTACCTTCCTTTTCCTGCTCACTGCATTCTCCTAGACCAGACTGACATAATAGCTTTTGAGGGTCAATTTTTGCAGCACTGTAGTAACACAGTGAACTATGTGAAGTTTGTGTGAATGTCAGTCACAACCAGAAGAGAATTAATTGTGTCAGAGGGTTGAGCTGAAGGTCTTTGAGGAGATTTATCTACTATTTCATCTGAAGGAATGATAAGAAGAGGCTGAATTGAAGTGATGGCATGAATTTTCCAGTCACGCTGTCCTAATAATATGCCAGGTGATATCTGGGCACAATGCCCAACAAACCAATTTGTGAAGCACATTTTACACCAAGCATTCCAATTAAAAAAACCCCAAAACCAAAACCACATCAAAAGAAAGCCCAACAAAACCACACCAAAAAACCCAAACACACTCCACCCTAAAAATTTTCCTATACTACTTCTTCTGTTAACAGAGTTGGGAGGAGGGGAACATCTCCAAGAAAAACAAAGGACTGCTGGCAGATCAGCTTACTGAGTCCTCCTGCTTCAAGGCAAAATCATCCCTATCTAATTGTCCCTGCTTATTGTAGGGGAGTTGAACTAGATCAGCTTTAAAGGTTCTTTCCAACCCAAGCTATTCCATGACTATATGATTTTATTCCTGGCACATGCTTTGTCTAAAACATTTTTAAATAGGTTTCAAATACTGACTTCACAGCTCCCCTGAAATTATCATTGCTGGCAGAATTCTTTCCTAACATATTAGAAAAAATTTCTTTGCTTCATTTCAGGACTGTTACTCACTGTTTCAATCACAGTGGATATGGAGGGCCATTTACTCTCTTTACATCTGAAAAACTTTCATTTATCTGAAGAACATTACTCTCCCTCTCAGACCCCTCTTCTCCAAATCACAGCCACACACTTTTAGTTCCTCCAACCACTGGACATCCTCAAGTCTTCTTCAGCCATCATTGCTGCTGTACTTAGGATTTTCTCCAATTAACCTACATCTTCCTTCAATGATGTGCCTCAAAAGGGACTTGATATTCTGTTTGAAGTAGGAACAAAACATTTGTTTCAAGTGCCTTGCACACAACACTCTTCCTTATAAAGATCAGCACAAACTTCATTGCCAACAATGTCACACTGCTACAAAATAAAAGAACAAGTGGCTTGCACTCAATTTGTGAGGAACTATCAACCCTCTTTGCAGAACTGTTATCCATACAGTCATTTCTCCTTCTCCCACTGTTAACTACACCTATTTATTGTGAAGACTTAGCACTTGTCTGAAAGAGAAATAAAATGAGCTCAGCTAAGATGTGTCTCCAATTCGCTAAGAATATACTTCATTCTAATCCTGTTTCCCAACATACTTTCCATTCTTCTCTGCTTGATTATTGGTTGTAAATTTAATAAGGATATATGCCATATTACATCACTCAAATCATTAATGAAAACACAATCCAGCTGCAGAACACGTTTTAACAACACCCCACTTGATATACTGCTGGGTAAGTGAACAACAGATGAAGGCTTTTGGGGTACAGCTTTCTCTAAACTTCTGTATTCACTGCTTGACATTTTCATCTGGATTCTATTGCTGATCCTGCTAGTGTGACATGGTGTCAAGAGCCCCATTTAAATCAATGGTGTCAAGAGCCCTATTTAAATCAAACTACAAGACAGTCATTGATCTCTCTAGTCCCAAGGCCTGTTATGCTGCCAACAAAGAAAATACAGTCGGTTAAACAGGATTCATTCTTGATAAATCTGCATGCCCTACTATTTAACAGCACTTTTATGTAGACTCCAACAAATAGTTTATGTGTTCTAGAGTTCCTTTGCTTAAACTGGCCTTTTGCTGCACAACTCAGAATTTTTTCATCTTCATCTGGTAAGTTTCTGGCCGCTGTTAAAGATAGTAATTTCTGTATATCCACATGGAAGACAGCAGATAATGCCTGCAGAATTTCTTCCATGAAAGGGAACTGTATATAGTGTACAATTTTCTTGTCGCATTCTATTTTTTAATCTTACTTAGGAATGTTTCTTTTCCACTTTAAAAAATATTTGTATCTAAATACCACCAAGAAGCATAGTCAGGGCATATAATTCACTACATTAGGCACTGTGTGACAATTGAATATTGTCACTTGTTTTACTTATGCAAAAGCTGAATTGGATTGTATAATACAAAGAATCAGCAGTAGAGAAGCAGCTAATAGCTTATTCTGCTATGCTAGAGAACCCAAAGTGTGTTGGAAGGTAGAAGAAGAGTTGCAGAAATCTGAGTTTTAATTTTATATATATATACACACACACACAAAAATCACTTTTAATCTCTAAAATTACATAGGAAATAAGGCTTTTCTTTTTACCGTGCCAAAGTGTGAAGTTAATTTCAAAGAATGTGAGACTCCAACACAGAGGAATTTTAGATCTACTTTAGCTCTAAGTAGAGATCTCAGTCAAAATATTACCAAATGCTTTCAGAGAAACTTCCTAACATCATACACTGAAGCTGGAGATCTGCAGACTACTAGCAACTTAAAGCATCCAGAAAAAAACCTGGATAAAAACTCACTAAAAACTACTGTTTCTTGTAGTTCCTCTGATTAACCCATATTCCTACTTAATTCAAATATTTTCTGTATTTACCACAGCCTTTCCCATCACTGCAAAATAAACTCCAAGTCACAGATAAGTAAAACCTGTAAGTGAACTAACATAGATCAGCTGCAGGAATATATGTTAAATACATACCTGAATACGCACCTTTGTGTCCCCCAAACATACAGAGTGTAGCAGTACGTAAAAAAACTTGCCAGTTATCTCAAGATTTTACTCAGAATACCTTACAAGCAATGGAAGGTATCTTATACCATGGAAAGTGCAAAGCTTTCACAGTAATATCACAATGCTGCTGATTTCCAACAAAGCAGAAATTATTCTGCACCACATGTACAACAGAAGGGCAATAAACAATGGGAAGATTTTTTCTTGAATAAGAGATGAAAGGGATATTCAGAAACATCTGGCTAAAATGACAAATCAGTAATCATCTTGGACATAAACCCCAACTCAAAAGCAAGCCTCAATGACACCGAAGTCCTTATCCAATACCAGGCATTCACACCATCCATGTCTACCACCTATTTACTACCACCAGATGTTGTAGTATTTCCCTAGGCCTCCCAAAGCTTTCATATCTCACCAGTGAATTGCCAGCATCCAGTGCCTGTCTCCCATGCTTCCCACACTTCTGACACCACAGAGCACTACATCACATTTCCCATCTTTCTGAAGCACAGCATTTCCATATTCTCACCCCAAGCCACCACATCCTGAGTGCTCTCCTGCCACACACCACAAACCACCACCACCACCCCTTTGCTACAGATTTCCCACCCATCCCAAAGTTTTCCAGGTCCAGAAGCACAGCACAGTGCTTCCCCAGCCATATTCCAAAACCCAGGCTCCCTGCAACATGCCACCTTCCTGCTGACTCCCACAGCAGTACCCTGAACCATGCTGACTCCAGCCCCCATGCACTTTCTTCCCCTGGGAACAGAGCTACCCCACATCCAGCAATCACTGCCTCCCCACACGGGACAGACACCTCCAATTCCCTGCACCAGCCTCTCCTCAGTGGAGTGTTCCTATCCACTCAGGTGCCCAGAGGCATGGCCAGCTGGGATGCAGGAAGAATTCAAATCAGCCAAGGTGGGCAGTAGAGGGTAACAAAGGACAAATAGCTAAAAATGAAGGATGCAGATGGAGAGGTAAGAGAGGAGAAAAGAAGAGATACCAGGAAATAAGAAGGAGGGAGAAATGACAGTAGACAAGGTATTTTACCTGGCCATAAACCATACAGAATTAAGGATTAAATTAAGGATCCCAAGCCTTGGCTACTGCCATGGACTGTAGGATTAAACTCAAAAGGGCTCCCTATGGGGACATATTTCCCTTCATCTTTACCAATAATTATTCAGACTTTGCTAAGCTTCAGAAAAAGACCAAGTATTTGAAAACAAGAAAGTCAAAAGACTGTGGCACTTTAAAAAAAAGAGCTTGCACTTTCTTTTGTTAAACAGTGAAAGGAAAAGACAGCAAGGAGAGTAGTAGAAGGCATTTTCTTTCAAATAAAGAAATCCTAAAATCTACACTAAACACCTCAGATTTTACCACTAAATTGTACTAATTTGTTTAATAGAATCTAGCACTCAATCCCACAATACTTGTAATTCAGGTAGTTAATAGACAATATTACTTTATATATTCTGAAGATGCAATGGGAGATCAACACGGAAAGAAAAGTAAAAAAATCAGAAAAAATATTCTACCTTAGACTGATACAATTGATGCTTAAGTGCTTCAATCAGACTGATATACTAAATAAATATATAAACTTTCTGTATGCAACACAGCATTTACCAGTTATAAAACCAAGTCATTGTCAAATAATTTTTTGATCACACAATATAAAAAGAGCAGCAGTGACAAATATGCACAAAAAAACCTCAGGATGATTCTGAATGTTTTATAGTTCAGCCCTCCCACAACCTATTTTTGGAAGCTGGAATTTGAATATTGTTAAATCAGAGGAGAGATAACTAGCAAGATACCATATACAACACCACCAACTGATCTCCAAGACTAATAGGACGCTCCTCACTGCATGCTGCAGCACAGTGTGGAACTTCCCAAGATAGCTCAAGTACAGAAAATATTCTAGCAATGTAACATGAGCTTCATGAGAACTACCTCATTATTCTTCCTAGACACCAATAAAATTAGTCACAACTGCAACAGAACACTTCCAGTATCTGAACTAGGTTAGGTATCTGTATATCATATCACCCATGGCTTTCATAAAAGTCACAGGTCCAGTATGTTTCTTTTATTATATAACTAGTAATTTAAACCATGCTTTATCATAGCGCAATGTCTCCCAAAAGCTAAATATCTATCTGCTGCCTCTGAAGGTGTTTTATACAAATGTCAGCCAATAAGAAATTGCTTCACAAAAAAACTTTTGCCCAAAAGAACAAAAGTTATTATCACAGAATTTTCACATTATTAAATACCTGTATCTAGAGAAGTCATATGAAAATAATGTAAAGGACTAATAAGTCCTGTCCATGCCATTTCTCAATTTAACCAGGAAGTAGAAAGCAAGAACCACAGCAAAAAGTTTTGGCTGTCTTTTAGGTTTTTAAGTCAGACACCAGTGTGAGTCATGTGAGTGCAAGCTAAAAATGCATCGAAAAGTAATTAAGAAGGACTCACCAAGTTCATTGAGACTCTGGGCAGCTTTTGTTATCTCTCTGCTTCCTCCTTGCAGTTGTCCTTGAAGTCTCTTACTGAGATACAAGATGCGTATTATCCTCCGCAGCAAGTCACAGGCAGCCTGCAGGGAAATTGTGGCATTAGGGGATATTATCAGTACATTGCAATCACATAATACTAGTCCTTGAATGTGGAAATATCTTAACCAAAAAAGGAAATGTGAATATGAATAAAAGCAAGGAACTTCAGAACACTGTAATCCCTTTTTCCACAATTTTTTAACATGATTCTATGCTATATAGAGCAACACTTTCAAAAGCTGGTAATTACATTCATGAGGCTACTGAGATTACGCTGTCATTACCCGTGGGAAAAAAAAAAAAAAAAGGAAACTCAGAACCCTGTGATAGAGGCATGTTCTGTTTCTAATTAAAGTGAGCTTTATTTCACTTTGTGCATCTCTCCTCAATATTCCCCTCCTCATTAAGCTTTAGTAAAGTTATGAAGCTGGCTTTGCTTATTGATCCAAAATAAGCAAAATGGCAGCACTTACTTCAGAAGACAATTAAAGACTAAATTGTTATTACAGGTATTGATGCTTATGGTAGGCATATACGTAAAAACTCACTCTCAGCAAACTTTCAGGAAGCCAGTCACCTTCATTCACCCAACTGCTAGTTCACACTCTTTCATATGCTTATTAAAATGCATGGCATTCTTGGTTAAAAATTACGAATATGGATGTATACATAAATTTTTAGGAAACATATTCATGTATGTTTTTGTTAGCACTAAATTAGAAAAACAAGCATTGCTGACATCTGAATCAAACATAATAGTCTCACAATTTTTCACTCAACTAAGATTTTGAAATAGGTTTTCTCCTATGCATTAAATAACAGAGACAGAGAAACAGTAAGATTTACATTAAGCATACAGTTCCTCTCGGCCTGGACTGGGTATGGGGGGTTAGGAGGTACCTGCTACAGGAATAGCAACATTCTGGAGTGGGTAACAATTAAACTAGAATTCAGAAACGTGGCTCAGAGTTCTGTACAGTTATAGTACAGACTATATACAGTTATATAGTCCAACATCTAACAAGAGTGGCAAGTGAGACATTTGGAAGAAGTATGACATACTTGTTTGGACTTATTTTCCCTGGTACTGAAAGGCAAAGTCTCCTGAAGTATTAACCTTAGGGATATCAAAATTAACTTTAAATTACTTTTAAAAAAAAATAGTATCCAAAAGACTTAGAAGCTCTTTTTCAGACTCAATTTATTGAAAGCTAATGTTAAAGTGCACATATGAAAACATACACAAGTGAATAATTTCAACCAATATCCACAGCAGACTGTACAACTTGGCAGACTCTTCCCTATGCCAGCACAAACTAACAAATCCACAAATATTTATAGCTTAATTTTATTAACATCTAGACAGAACAAAAAGGAAAAATTAGAAAAAAACCCACTGAGGCAAATCAGGGGAAGCCAAATTATTTGCACTGCTTTGGGCTCTCTATCACAGTCTGAAGTGCAAGTTTTCTAAGCATTCTGTGACAATTTAACCACATGATTTCTATTACCCTTAGTGAGAATTAAGTGGGGCTTATCCTGCTTTGAGAGATTAATGTATTAATTTTTATTAATTCATTTCTTTAATTAGAAAAATCTTGATCCACATATCACTTTCATATCTGTGAACTAAATTTCTGCAAGATTAATCAAAACTAGCTTTTTATATAGTGCACTGTGCTTTACCACATAAGAGGGCATAGTATCATTACTTTGCTCTCAAAATTAATCACTCTCTAATCCAATTGTGTACCTCTGGCTAATGTCTTTCCCCAGGAATTCAACTTCTGTTATTTTTGAACCATCTTTCACTTTACATGCCAAAAGGTTATTTCTTTTTCCTTGAATTGTTGCTCATTATTTCATGTCCCAAGAAACAATCTTTCAAAAGAGAGTAAGAGATGGGAAAAGTTACATTTAGATACAAGAGCAATTTAAAAATGTTTTAATTTCTGGCCCTGTGAATTAGTAGGAGGGAAAAAAATATAAAGACACTGAAGATGCACTCTTAATTTCCTCCTGATTTCTACTGCATTGTACCCTCGACAAAGATTGTTTCACCCAAGTATTTTCATTTATGTGAGCTGTTCAACTTAATAGAGCTCCCATTCACTGTAAAAGAATGCTGTACATAAGAACATGTAACAGAAATAAAGAACTGTATCTAATGGTGGAGTTGTTCACAGATGCCAGATCCTCTAATCTGACTACCTGCATAACAGAGGTCTGAATTAACTCAGGAAACACGTCCTCCCTGAGCTGACCAAGCATGCTTTTCTACAGGAGATGTTTTAATCCAAAAAGGAACAAAGTCTAGTGTTCAAGCAAGAATTAATTTGGAAAAGGCCAGTGGCTCCACTTAGTCCAGGTCACTTTAAGTAAACTTAAAAGTAAACCTCAATTTTTTTTTGGAGAATACATGTTAGGTATCTTCTGAAATTTAAAACATGTCAACAGTAACAGAAATTATTGCTACAATTTGAGCCACTGAAAAGCCTCTTACTTTTAATCTCAAATTAATTTTAAGAAATTACTGAAAGAAGATTAATTATAAGGAGAGAGTCACTTGAAAATGTGCCAGTGTGTAGCTCATATGTGCAAGGTAATTGAATGTATATATTTTGTTGTTTAAGAAGCCTGAAGAAAGAGGAGACAGTCCACTATCTTCAGGCTACATCTACTATTTATTTACGGTAGCATCACAATGAAATCTGCTACTGGCAAATATTTTACAGTAAGAATAATTTTAAAATACAGGGCTTTTTTTTTTTTGTGTTTTAAATGTTTGTCTATTGTAAAGTTTTTCAAGCACCAAGACATCTGAAACTAAGAGAAACTCCTAGTTAAACAGAGCTGCACAGAAAAGAACCCTCTGAAGGACAAACTCCCTGTATACACATTTCAGCTGTTAACTACTCCCACTTAGCTTGGGATCAACTATGAAAAGAGTCAGAAGACGACAGTATGATTTACAGCAGGAAGTGAGTCTGCTGCTGCCTTGGGATGCAGCAGAGTAAGACATAAGACATACAAGCATACAGCAGCGATTTAGAATTCAGGACTAGATTTCAAGTTTAACAATGAACTTGCAGCGAGAACGCTTATGAAAAAGCCAGACTATATTAAAAACAATTAAGGATGGCAAAATCTAGCTTTATGCAAGTCAAATATTCCTTCAGTTTGTGAGAAGTCCCACAGCAATCAATGGAGAGGTACTAAAATAACACCATCACAAAAGGCACTGAAACATCACGCATTCCAGTGAAATATACCTGCCAACCCTACAGATTTTGACACAAGGCAACCTATTTTACCAGCTGTATTTTTCTACCAATTCTAGATAAACTGATAAAATTAGTAAGTTTGACAATGTCCCAAGGCACAAGTCTTGCATTTGGAGCAATTTCATATCCTAAGCCCTGTCACCAGGAAGCGAACTGTTTGCTGTGCTGTGCCCTTCCTTCCTCAACAAATGAGTCACCCAGGTAAAGGACACCACAGTGCATCTTGGGGAGGCTGGAAAGTTCAGCTTTTCTATTGACTGAACTGTCCCTAAATTCAGCTTCATTTCTTAATTCAGGTGTCCTGACCCTCAACTCCTCCCAGCAGTGTAGTGCAACATAAAGCACTCACAATGTATATGCCACACAAGAAGGCACAGCAGCTCTTGTGCTGAGGATAGACTCTCACTGGCAGAGAATCTGGAATCATCGTTCCTCTTTCTACACTGATGGTAGGAAGAGCAGCCTAGCAGGCTCCCACTCACTCTGCACCTCTTTTTTCTAACTTACAGCACGAAAAGTCAGATATTACAAATCCCCTGGCATAGCCTGAGTAATGCTGACCTTGGATGGATGCTGCTTTCACACCACAGGAAAAACCATGGATCCCTGCTACAGCCAAGAGGAAGCAGAGAGCACTCAAGAAACATTTCCCAAGTTCAGGGACTCATTCTTCTCAGACATCCTTCAGCAGTTTGACTTTGTGTAAGGGGAGGGCAGAAATGATCTTCATCTTTAGCCCCACATTCCCACAACCTACATGTGCAACACGCACCAGAGAACAACAAAAATGTTGGAACCTAACCTGCCACATGGAAGTCATGGGACTTCTGGCAAGTGGCAAAAACAGCAATGGCTGGAGCTGAAAACAGCAGGAGAAGCATCTGGCCAAACTGGCTGAACAGAGTATTAAGAGCTCCCTGCTGAACTTCACTGCTACTGAAAGCAATGTAGAAAATAGAAGTTCAGCCAAGAGACAGTGCAGCTGCTCCATCAGTCCCCGGACTGGAAACTGCATGAGTCTGCAGCTTCATCTATTCTATAACAGCAGTCACTTGCAGATGGCAATCTACTTGAGTTCATATCCACAGCTCAAAATTCAGGTAAACTTGCAAAGACAAATAGTTCAAAGAATTACTAACTCATTAAACACTTCTGGGATTGGAGTTGTGTCATGTTTCAAACCGTAAACTTAATAGAATGCAGGTACATGACTTCTGAAGATCTGCAGAATAGTTTTCAACTATTACAAAATTATCAGTGGAATCGTTTGACACTGATCTCACCATTGTTGTGATAAGGTCTCTCCTACCCCTATCCTCTAACAGGGATCTACATTCAAAGCTTACAAAACTCCAAAACCACAAATGGCTCCCTAAGTTGCATCTTGGCCATTCTGAAGGAATAAATTCCCAAACTCTTTACTAAACTGCAACAAGGCATCTATTAACTTAGGGGCGAAAAGCGTCTTCTACACAACAGCACTATAACATCAAATACCAAAATAACACAAACAGTTATGAAAATTTAATGATTCTGTACTCAGATAACCCTTCCCTCTTCCCTCCACCTCTACAAAAACTCATTTAACTAGTGCAAAGGTCAATTTCCTACTTTGCAATACAAAGCACTTCTCAGTAGCTCTTGAAAAGACACAAATACTGATTTTCAGAAAAATACTGACATCAAACTACAGGCTACTGGAGCAGAAAAATTGTACCTATATCTGACAATTGTGAAATAACACATGTTCAGAAAGGATTTTTCAAAATATATTTTTCATTAAACTTACTTGAAGTTTTGCCAGCTGAGCTGTGCGAGACACTATTTTGTTGTAGGGGTCAACAATTTTGACTCTAATTCTAAAAATAAGAAGAGAAATTTATTTACAGCAGTGTTAATAAACAGCATTATAGAACATAAGAATTTATACTTTCTAATCACATATTGAATGTCATACCTATCAACAGTGCTTTGTAGAGCACCTATTCTAGTTTGCATCATTTGGAGGACACCTGCAAAATAAAGCAGATTTTTTGTACGGAACACTCATCAACTATAGAAAGAGTTTTTCTTAAAATCATAGTAACTACTGCAGACTACTTTAGCATAAACCAAAAACAGTTTCCCCCTTTATAACGAAGCATTCAGAGAGACCAAAATTAATAAAATGCAGCATATTGGGAAATAAACTGAGCAGGCAACAGGTCACCTACTGAATGTTATGGAAAATGTACTGGTAGAGAACATAAACCCACAGAAGAAACACCACTCCAAAATCCATCATTTGTGAAGTTTCAAATAATATTTAGAGGATGCTATTTTCTAAGAGAATGATGATCAGGACTGCAGTTCAAATTATATAACCTGGTATAAACACCTGAACATGATACACAAAAATGGCACAACCCATTTAATGCTATTTCTTTAACATAGTGACTAGACTGTTCAGAGAAACCAATGGACAAAGAGGACTGAGAGGATAAACATTTCTATTTCAAGGTTTTCTTCCTGTACATAAACATCTTTAGCAAAAAGTAAGGTATCAATGTCATTGTAAGGTCATCTTATTGAGATTACAAACAGAGCAAACTACCCTAATCATGTTTGTTCCACATTAGTTTGGCAAAGCAGCACAAGGAAAGCCAACAAGCATGCTTGTTCCTTTCTCGGTAAATTACAAACAAAGTAGTAGGGGATAGGAGTCATTTTTGCAATACAGAATCAGCCTGCTGAGAATTTAATTAACTTAGACAAACCCAGGCCTATGAAATTATTTCTGTTCCAGTTACTGTTAGCATTCTGAAACATACTTTTTATAAAGCCCTGTTTACAAGCATGCCATCAATAATCAGATTAAACTGCAGCATGATACAGTAAAATGGAAAACGAACAAAACTACTAATAATTATATTCAGGTTGTCCTGTACTGTGACTGTATCTCACTCATTTTGTATAAATATGTAAATTCCCATCTTCCCCATATTTCAGAATTATTAACCTAGCTTAGTGACAGACACGTGGGTTCTCTGTCATTTATACATGGTATGGCAGGCATGCAGTTCTCACAGATCATGAGGATGAAGATATTAGATCCAGTGAAAAGCTGGCAAAATAGGCTGCATTGTACACTTTACATTGCAATAATGGGGGAGGGCGAGTGGCACAACACTGCTGCATCTGGGGCTGTGATATTGCTACTAAGCAAACAACAGCCCTTTTCCCAGAGGATAGAATAAGGATGGGTGAAAAGGCACTCTACCCTCTCCACCTGCGGTGGAACATACAGGATGATACAATTTAGCCTATCTTGGAATAAAAGGTAGCTCAAGATATCTACTGAACTACCTATAGACAGAAAAGAGTATGTAGACAAGGGCTGTGTACCATAAGAAAATGTGCACAAGCCTAAAAAAGAAAGGACTCTACATGCTGGGTGTACCAATCTGAAATGTTTAATGAGATTCACTTTCACACATCCAAATGACTATGCATGCTGTGAATTAGTTCCATCATCTTCAGTTGCTAACTTGCTTGATACATCTACCAAGAACTATGCATTTCTAAATTCACAATTAAAGAATCTGTTGGCATTTATCTTTTCTTTTTCTTATGAATCTCGACTTGGTGTTTCCTTTAGGAGCATAACCCTAAATAAGTGGGAAAATTTCAACAAATTTGAGGTGAATTGAATTTTATTTTTACTTTGCGGTATTAGTTGGAAAACATGCATTATTTACCACAGCTGCCTTATAGAAATATTTCCTAACCAAGTAGGTGTTTTGAAGTACATCATTCTTTCCTCAGAGCAATTTTAGGAAGGAATGCCTTCAGAAACAACCATAATTTCAGAAGAGGGAATTCCACTGAGCACAAATTGCTGAAGATTGTGACTGGAAAGTGTTTATCAGTCACAAGATTGACTACAGATTCCTGTCTACTTCTTATTTGGAGAATGAACACGTGTTTCAGTCTTCTATGCTTGATTCTCCAAGTGTTTAAAAAGTTATTCAGGAGCTGCCATTGCTAGATTAAATAGCCATTTCTTTAATTTTACAGCTATATGCAAATACTGACACAAAATACTGTATCCAAGCAGTTCCAAAGACTACAGATATACTATAACTATCAGTAACCAAAAACTCTGGTTATGCCAAAACCTGAAAGCAGAAAAAGGAGCAAAGATAAATTACTTACCAAGTTACAAAGGGGAAAATGGGATGTGCTATAGACATTCTAACATGTTACAGACTTAACTATCTGTCTGCACAAAAAAAAACCCCCACAAAACCAAATCAAACCATATGACATTCTCAGCAAAGTGACAAAGAGCAGAATAGCAGGTTTAATGAGCTTCTGGCACGAGAACAATATACTGCAACCATTTGCTATACAGATTCAATGGTTCCCAAGTAAGGCCTTTGAAAATCAGCAGTTATATCAAAATCTACATCTCAAACAGTGGAATAAAACAAAGGTATGTATTTAACTTAGTAGCCCTTTACTAGGAAAAATATCTCAACACAGTTTAGATTATGTGTTATAGCCTCTTTGGTTAAGATGTTCAAACCATGCAACACGTGCATATGCAACATAAAATTGTTGCTTACAGCAACAGATATATGCCAATGTTGCAACAAAATTAAGACTTATTTAGAAAAATATATTAAAAGGTCAGAAAAGGCTTTATTGCTAAAGTTGCTCAGAACTGATTATCAAAATACATTTTCCTATGAAGCAGCTACTCCAGAGAAGTATCAGCCAAATCTTCTCCCTGGAGCTCCATCTACTGACATAAAAAAAAAAAAAAAAAAAAAAAAGCTGCCACATGTTACTCCTCAGAAATCAGATCTGGAGCCTTAACATTAGGGGTCAAAGTTGGCATTAAATTATGTTCTCTGCACAGATTCTAAAAGTGCTTCCTCCATTGTAAGAATAGCAAGCATAATATAACAGTATTTACTTTCCAGGGATTCAATTCCAGTTGCTTGGGCCAACAGATCTTCATGTCTTGCAACAACCTTAAAAAAACAATATAGAAATCAACAGAGAAAAATAGGCACATGAACCTAAAAGAAGTATTAAATATATCACCATTATTCCTACATTAGGCATTTAAGTATCAGTATCCCTACATTAGCAACATACAGGAAAAAGCAGGTACATCTTACAGGAGAAAGGGTTTTCAGAACACAAGGTGTTTTAATGCAAAAAAATTTAATACAAAATTCTGCTCAGAATGAGAAGAGGGTCAGTAACTGCAGCAGAGCTGACATTAATTAAAGCCAGCAGAGCAATCACATTTCAACACACCTTCATATTTAATAATAGTTATAAATGTGAACTTACTAATCACACCATAATAATTTATATTAATTTTTTCTATTTATGACATTCATAAACTCATTCCCAAAGAACTTATCAGCTGGGGCAGGGGGAGGGAGGAAGCAGGTTTTGAAACTGCACACAAACTTAGCATGTGTTCTCATTGCAAGGTCCATTGAGGATTTATAGTCTCTGTACAGAGAAAGTCTTCTATTATCTAAACTCAAAAGCCTTTCTGAAAAAGCCTTTCTGAAGGTGTAGAGGTGTATTAATACAAATTATATTTGTCTAGCTAAAGGTAAGTCTTAGGGCTTACACTACTCTTCAGCACTGAATATAAGGGTGAAAGTTCTCCCTATCTTCTCACAATGCCATCTTGAAACTTGGACTCAAGTGTTTTACTTTAGCTGACATGACCACTTGGAAAAAGTCTTCCTTCTTACAAGGAAGAGTAAAACAGCATACAGTGACAGACTACATAAACTGAAACAGTATATGGCTTCCTGGTAGGAGTACTAAGTGTGAGCTTAACTGAGCTGTCAAACTGACTGCTAGTTTAGCTGCAAGTTGTACCTTTAGCAACTTCACAAGTTACCTCGGGCAATTTCACAAGTTACAAGACCATAAGATTACTAAATTTCTATCAATCACCCCAGGATAACAGGTATGCTCTAAACTTACTTGTAAATGCAACTCTTTATCCAACTGACTAATGCCTTGAGCAAGTTTTGCCAGTTGCTCAGCTATCACAGCCTGATGGATGGACTGGGAAGTGTAAGCTTTCACATCAAAGTCGTCTCTGAAGAAATCAGCATAACATTCTGAAAAAGGATTTAGATTTTAGATTCATGCTTCAGAAGAATTAAATAATATTTATGGACCTACAGTGTACCGTTTTCTGGCCTTCAATTTCTTCAACATAACAGTGAACGTTCTCTACATCACATAGTGCAAATGTGAGAAGAGGATACAATGGTGAGAAACAACTTTGGAACTGGTAACTGGGGTTGGTGTTTGTTTTGGGGTTTTTTCGGCAAATGTTGCTGCTCATGTTTCTTTATTCCCCAGAACCTTCTCCTGAGCAGAATACACTATTTTTTCAAACTTTACAGCGTAACCTGGGTGAAGCTGTTGAGGCTGTACCCAACAACCAAACACACCAGTGAGCTGCAGATCCCCCACAAGTGGCAGGAGGCACAACTTCATGAAAGCATACCGGAATTCGACAGCGGCGTGAGTTTATAAAACAATTAAGAAATGACACTGCAATTATGACTGTGGATCAGGCAAGACCAAGGTTCCCAAAGCGAGCACCTTCGCCTCTCTTTGCAGGACAGTTTTTCTCTCTTTGGGAGCAAGCGAGCCCGGGCGCACATTCCATCCCGCAACGCCGCAGCCCCTCAGCCGGCGGTGCCTCCCTCACCGGGGCCATCGCTCCGCCGCCCAAACTCCCCGAGAATCGCCAGCGCGGGGCTCCCCCGCCCGGCCCAACGCCGCCCTCACAGCGGACCCGTCCGTGCCGCCGCCAACGGGCCCCCGGCGCGGTCGTGCCGGCGGGAGCTGTGCCCGGCGCTGCCCCCGAGCCCGCGGCCGCGCCTCACCGTCCGCTCGCAGGTCGGCGAGCGCCGGGGCGGGGGCAACCCCCGCCTCCTCCATGCTGGCGGTGCCGAGCCGCGCGTCACTCCCGGACGCGGCGCGCCGCGATGATGGCGAAGGCGCGCGACGGAGCGGGCGGGCGGCACGTGGTGAGCGGGGCGGCGGAGCGGGGCGGCGGAGCGGGGCGGCGGAGCGGGGCGGCGGAGCGGGGCGGCGGAGCGGGGCGGCGGAGCGGGGCGGCGGAGCGGGGCGGCGGAGCCCTGCGGGAGGGAGCGATGGGGATGTGCCGGGAGCTGTCCTGCCCGAGCTGTGATGTTCTGCGGCACGGCCTGGGAGAAATAGCCGAATGACGAGCATTTCAAACACTGTTTGTTTTCCAGATGCTGAAAGGACTGTTAGTTACATATGTTTGGTGACGTCAGAGCAACTAAAGAATGCCAACTAAGAGATCCCATGGATTTGTTTCATTCCGGGCAAGTTGTAAAAATATGTGCCCCTATGGTCCGCTATTCAAAGTAAGTAACTGCTATGTCAACTGTTCTCACTATATTTTCTCTGAATGAGTTTATATTGACTGTAAAAATGGGTGATTATTTTCTTCTCTTTTATTTAAGATGGAGGTAGAAGTGGGACATGTTTTATTTTACATATTTTCATCGCAGATCTACACATAGAATAGTCGAACTCCCCACAATACTGCACGTTAGAACTGCATTTTAGAATAACTAATCAGAAAAATGCCTTTACTATTTACCTCTTCATGTGTCTGCAGGTTGGCTTTCAGAACCTTGGTTAGAAAGTACAACTGTGATTTGTGTTACACACCCATGATAGTGGCAGCTGATTTTGTGAGATCTGCAAAAGCCAGAGACAGCGAATTCACAACAAACAAAGGTATTACTTTTAATAAACTATTGCCTTGTCAGAGTGTTTTATGTGCTCATAAGCCAAATTGGCCAAGTGAATGAAATCTGTCACACAACTTGACATCTGTTAACAATTTTGGTATACTGTCAGATCGATTACAAAAACCACAGAAATATTCTAAGTTAGAGTAAGCACAGTCCAGTGACAGTGGGTCAAATGAAGTAGTGGAAAACCTTGTCTCCATCTGAAATCGAGGCCTCCAAAGTGATTTACATCTGTGGGGGTTGACCACACATAGCTGCTCACTCATTCCTCCTCCATTCTCTCAGCAACACAGGGGGAGAATAGGAAGAGCAAATGCAAGAAAAATTCATGTGTCAAGATAAAGGCAGCTTAATATTTAAAGGCAAGAAAAAGGAAAAGAAACAAACAAGCAATGCAAAGGCAATCACTTCCTACTAGCAGACCAATGCCCAGCCACTCTCCAAGCAATAGCCACTCTGGAACAAAAATTCCATGTCCCAACCCACTTTCTTCTTCCCCTGCCACTCCAGTTTCCTTGCTGAGCTTGATGTTATACAGTATGGAATACTCCTTGTTCCTATTTGGGTCAAGTGTCATAACTGTGTCCACTACAAACTTCTTGCCCACCCCAGTCTATTTGCTGGGGGCAGGGGAAGACAGTGTGAAAAAAATAGAACATTTTGGCACTGTGCATGTATTTTGCAACAACAGCCAAAACAATTGTGAATTACCAACACTGGTTTTGTCACAATATCCAAACTGCATCACCACACAGGCTACTATAAATGAACTTCAAATAAATTTGACAAGTAACTCCATCACACCCAGACCCGGTACAAGATGACAGTAAGATTATTCTTTTTCCAGCAATTGTTTCATGTGTGTTTCAGAGACAAACATTTAACTCATTGCCAGGAAAAGTCTTCAAGTCTGTAGCAAAAATAAGAGTGTTGCTAAAGACTAGCCATTGATACCGTGGAGTCAAGGACTGATAAAAGAAACAGTGTTTCATATTACCCAGACGGGAAAGTGGAAAGGGCTGTTGGTGGACAAGCTGAGATATGGGAGCAAGAAAGCACAAAAGAGATTGGGACGTTAAAGCATGGCTGGGGTTGATGGGGAGAAATGAGGCTTCAGGCATGGTCCAGAAACAACAAGAACACCTATAAAAAGAAGTATGAGGCCTTGTACAGCGTCATGGATGTAAAGTGATATTAAATACGTGAGAAGAGGTGACAAGAACGATAGAGATCTTGTCAACGCTGGCTTGAAGTGGCTGCAGCAGAACAGTGCAGCAAGGATGAGCATAGGCTGCAGATGAGGGAATGAAAAGCACCGCTAATGTGCAAGTAAGAACAGTGTGTAGGGTCTATGAAATGTGATGATTTAGTCTATTGAAAACACAAAATTTGTGTTTTCATAAGTGTATATGTAAGAGAGAAAGTGTATTTCACCGTTTGAGCATTGACTGTGTACTATGGTGCATTATTCAAATAGAGCAGTTACAGAGAAAACTTGCATTGGAGAACACAGGTAGTCTCTTACTAGTGGAATTCAACTTCAAAAATACCATTAATAATTCATTGTATGTAAAAATAAATGAGAAAGAACATAACTGACAGGATATATGGCTCAAAGCTTCACAGTTACTAGTTTGCCCCCTCTGAATTTACTCATACTTCTGATCTACACAAAATCCGGTGGCATTGAAGTTCCACAGGTCAGATATGGGGTGTATTCTGGGGGGTGCTGGGACAGGGAAAGAAGAGATTAAATGTTTAAGTGTTGTAAAAGACATCTTTTCCCTACTCACTTCTTTTATGCTGACCTTAATTTTATATGCCTCTAAAACATCCAGCCTCATGCTTTGACCAGACTGTAGTATTTATGTTATTAATACTTATAGTTTTTGTGTGGTTTTATGTTTAACTTGCTGGCTGTTTGAGGATTTTGTCTTCTAATTAGAGGAGTAGGTTTGCAATTTCTGTTTTCCATTTTCTTCTGCATTAATGTTTCTTTGTTGTGTATTTCTCAGATAGAGGTAGATATTCTTTGTGGCTGCTGCTAAAAAATTTTATGTGGCTAAATGCAGTATTTTTATTACTTAATGCTCAACAAAGAGAAACTAGGCTTGTGGGCTTTTTCTAAAATATTAGCTATAACAATGTAAATCTTTTCAGCTAGGGCACTGTATTAAATGGACACTGTTTTGAAAATAAGCATGGGATTTTTTTTTTGCTTGCTGGATTTTTAGGTAACTTCTAGAAGTGTCTCAGCTTGATTGAGAAGGTACTAATGGGCCTTCTTACTTAAGCTCTACAATTTCAGGAACTATTTCTTTTCCTCTAAGACAGAAAAATCTTCAAAAAACACTTGTGGTCTCTTCAGTACCAGAAGTGCACTTATTTTGTGCATTTGTTGAATCATCTCTTTCCATCAGTGGTCAGATATCACGCTTCTTCTTCTTCTTCTTAACTACAGCAATTGTTTATAGGGAAAGTGAGTGCTAAGACTGCTTGAGATAGTTGAGATGCCTTTAATGTAATGCAGTAGCTCTAAAAGAGGAGACTGTGTTCCAAATGACCATCTGGCTCTCTGTAGGGGCTTAGTAAATCACAAGTAGTTCAGCAGACCTGCTGAGGAGCACTGACACTTTGGTTTCTCACTCGAGACAAAGCTGCTAGAGCTGCCTCTGGCACATGTGTGCTCATTCCAACTCTGTGTGTCATGTTGTGGATGAAAACCAGCCATGTTGGCACAGAAAAGGAAGAAGATGGGCTGGGATGAGGAAGAGCAAAGCTTGTGCATGGTTTAGCTCCTTTCTGAAGGGTTGGTTTTGTAAGCAAGTTTCCCACCTGGCAAGAGAGACACCCATGTCACAAAGCAAAGGGGCAGCATGCAGACAAGAAGGGGCAGGCTAGGAGGGGAAGCATGAAGGCTGCTGAAAATTAGAGAATACTTAGTTTCATAGGTGGTCTCTGTGAAAGATTAGCAGCTGACCAGTTTCAGTCAGAAAGTGTATGCTGAGCCGGCAACTGTGTGGGACACCTCTAGTTGTCTGAATTCCCACCTCTGTTAATAGACATACTCACTTAGTAACCCCTGGCCAGCTACCTTTGTTTATTTGTCATCTGGGGCTCACAGAATCACAAAATAGATGAATTTGGAAAGGCCTCCGTAGGTCATGTTATCCAGCCACCCTGCTCATGCAGGGTCACCTAGACCTAGTTGCCCAGGACCATAGTCAGACAGCTGTACAATGTATACAAAAAGCACTCAAAATTTAGAACTTGTTCTTTCTATTTTCTGGGATTTTTTAAATCACTAAATATCTTTTTGTTGGGGTAGGTGATCATCCGTTGATTGTTCAATTTGCTGCTAAAGAAGCACAGGTTTTGTGTGATGCTGCCCGTATCGTCTGTCCTTTCGCAGACGGAATAGACCTAAACTGCGGCTGCCCTCAGAGGTAAAGTTTTGAAAAAGCTGGGTAAATATGATAAAATAATTAGAGACTAAAGAATGCTGGTCTTCCTTTTCATTGTAATTTCTATCTTAATCTAAAAATAGATTTCAAGAGAGAAACAGCTTTTTAACCTGTCAGAAATGTCTATGTGGCAAGGCACTGTTCTGAGTGTTCCGAGATGCTCCTGTCACCATGGTGAGACTGGGACAACCAGGTGTATTTGCCGACTTGCCTTTTTTCATCTCTGAGATACAGAGTGTTGGCTCAGAAGTGAAGTGTCTATCCCATCTCAACAACTGTTAAATGTGCACTAAAAAAGCTTGGTGTAAATAATTTGCAGAGTGTTTTGAATAATGATGTTGCAATTTCCAGAATAGTGAGGCAAGTCCCTGATGTTCCAAACTTCTGCAAATGAAGGATAGTCTTAAAAATAAAATTACACAGATTAAGTGCTGAAAATAACTTCTTCCATTTTTTATTAAATTTATAAGTATAGTGAATTAGTGATCTACTTCTTACTTAAATTGATGAAGCTACTGTCTTGACAGAAACAGTAGTAAGATTCTTCCTAACTGGTTCAATTGAGAACCAGCTATTACATGTTTGTCACACAGTCTTTTTCTAAATGAAGACCTGAAAAATGTAGGAAAGTAAAAGATAATATTACAGTGCAAATGCTTAATTTATCTATTCTAATTAGGTTGTCTTGACTTAAAATTATAGTATTTGAGAAAATCTTTTCTGGAGAGATCTGAGGCTTCAGAATGGAAGTGTTGGGGTGTTTTTTAAGCTAACTACAGTTAAGTATGCCAAGCTGTAAGTTACTTTTAGGCCAGACTTACATGCTTACATTGGAATCCTTTGTTACTTGTGCATATTTGTTTCAAAACATCAAAAGTTTGTGTATTTCATCTTCCTTTATAAGGAAAATAATTGAAAAAACTGCTGCTGTTATGTGGAAGCAAAGGTTATTTTCTGCCAGTCAAAACAGTGAGACCAGAATATCACTAAAATAATATCCTCACTTGCACTTCAAAAAATCCTCCTTTTCATTCCCGTGTTTTCATCAATATAGGAGAAATCCATGGCCAAATGAAAGGGAAAACATCACATTATTTATATATGCACTATTGATTAAATTTTAATATATCTTCTTTATGAGTCCATTTTGTGAAGAGAAAATTGAACTTATAGAGATTAGTAACTTGTCCAAAGTTCTAGTAGCACAATGGAGACTGAACCAGGATCTAAAAGCTGTATCAAACTGCAAACAAATAATTGATCTACAGCCAGTACTACCTCTGTTTACTCAACCACATATTCTGAAGATCATAAGGAAAAGAAACTGATGTATGTGACTGAATGATTTGCATTTCTTCAAATGTAGAATATAAACTCTTTTTCTTTTAAAGATGGGCAATTTCAGAAGGTTATGGTGCTTGCTTAATAAATAAACCAGAGCTTGTTAAGGATATGGTGAGACATGTACGGAGTCAGATCGACAACCCTAAATTTTCTGTCTCTATTAAAATAAGGTAGGTCTAACTTTAGTGCTGTTTGTGGTACATGGAAGATTTTTTTTTTTTTTTAAAGAAAGAATTTAGTGTAATAGTATATGTAATTCTGTTGATGTAATACTACACATTATAGTTATTTCCTTACATGTGAAGACTGCTCAATTTTTTTTGACTCAGATACCTGGGGCAAGTAATACTTAGAATTTAGAACCAGCACAGCCTTTGAGTACTCACCCAGATAAAATAATGTAAGCTAGAATTCTCCTGCAATTCAAATAACGTGAAAGTACAAGTTAAAATAGTAGGGTTTCTATAAAAGAAAAGCAATGCATAGTCTGTATCATCACAAGGATTTGCTTTGTGACCTATTAAGAATCCAGAGCCATAGTTTGTGTTGGGTATAAAGGCATGGATAACAAAACTGGTAACAGATCCCACAGCTGCTGTAAGGAATACATTCTGTTTCCCTACATCAGTTTCTAAACTTCTGTAGAATTGTTTTGCTTTTTTTGGTGTGCAACCTGGAGAAAAGAAGGTTCCAGGGAGACCTTACAGCAGCCTTCCAGTACCTAAAGAGAGTCCACAAGAGAGATGGAGTATGTACAAGGACATGTGACAGGACAAGGGGAATGGCTTCAAACTGAAAGAGGGCAGGTTTAGATTAGATATTAGGAAGAAATTCTTTACTGTGGAGGTGGTGAGGCCCTGGGACAGGTTGCCCAGAGAAGTTGTGGATGCCCCATCCCTGGAAGTGTGTAATGCCATATTGGATGAGCTCTGAGCAGCCTGGTCTAGTGGAAGAGGTCCCTGCCCATAGCAGGGGTATTGGAACTGGATGGTTTCTAAGTTTGTTTCCACCCCAAACCATTCTATGATTCTTGACCATTCTTGATCCATTATTTAACCACAAATCCTATGTGGCTTTTGCGTATTTGTCAGTTAAGTTTCAGCTCAGTTTCCAATCCTTCTGGAAAGGGGAACTATTATAAATAGGAGGTTTTTTCACAAAATATGCAATATCGTGGTGTTTCTTTTAGAATTTTTGTCTACCCTTGCTCAATCTCTATAAAATTTATGATGTATATTACGGAGATGTGATGTAATTGGGAAACGTTAAATTAAATAGCAGTTTCCATAAAGTAAACTCATATGTCTTAAAAAAAAATCAAGCACTGTTTTCTAGCAGTAATATTGTCTTTATACTGTTATTTATAGAAATCTGTGGTAATTCCTCCTTATGAAGGAGGGCTTTTTATATAGGCCAGAAAACTTACTATCTACTGTTTTCATTCCTTGGAATTTTAGGATCCATGAGGACTTAAAAAGAACAGTTGACCTGTGTCAAAAAGCTGAAGCAGCTGGAGTTTCATGGATTACAGTACATGGGAGAAGTATAGAAGAAAGGCATCAGCCTGTGCATTATGATGCAATTAAAATAATTAAACAAAGCATGTCTATACCTGTTGTGGCTAATGGAGACATTAAAACTTTAAAAGATGCTGAAAATGTTCATCACTTGACAGAAGCAGATGGTAAGATGAAACATACTCTATTTTCTAAGTAAACTTATCAGATTTCAAGGTATTTATTTTGGAAATAAGTAGGACATGATTTGAGTGCTTTCACTCCTTCAGGGGACAAATGAAAGAGGATATTTGAGATGCCTTACAAACTCATAAGCAGAATCACTGGTAATCATCAGAACACTAAAGCACTGCTTTTCAGAGCCAGAAATAATTATTTCCGAGGCAAATTACAAAAGCTCTGTGATTAATTATGCTATCTCATCACTCAGTAGCGGAGTTCAGGGGGACCTTCAGACATTAATTCTGTCTCTTTATGGAGCTGATCATCTTTTAAAGAACTGTAAACTTCCACTTGAAAATCTCTGCTTCCTGCACATGGGAGCAGATTTCTTACAGTAACAATACAGGGGAAAAGGGATATATTGTTAAGCCAGATGGTTAACTTGAAAGACACAGTGAACATTGCACTTTCATTTCAGTGGTAAAATTTGTGGATTTTTTTGCAGGATTGCTCTGCAGTTATTTAATTACAATAGATTCCTGCAAATGTCTGTGGTTTCAAGACAGTATGGGAATTTGGTATAGGTTCTGAAAAGGTAATCTGTATCTACAGACTTTCTGTCTTTCAGCTAGAGAAAAACAGGAAGGAGAACAGTACATGTGGCAGGTTTCTGCAGACGCTGTTGCCGTTTAATAGCAACAACACAAACTGAACCCAACTGCCGTGCTACTTACAGTGACTTTCCCCCAAATACAGTGCAGGAAGGAAATGCATAATACAAAAGAATGTTCTCACAGTCCAACTGAATTTCTTCAACAGCAAAAATATAAAGCATCCAGTTTTTTCTGTCATGTGCAATGACAAAAGAAATTTTTCATTTTTGATCATCCTATTATTTAAGAAAATACTAAGTGTGATAGGTTGTATGTTGATAGTGCAGGAAAACAGAATCCCTTAATCACAGAAAAATTACAATAGAAATTGTATGGGTTTATCTGACAGTATGGAATTAGAGTTGCAAATACACTGGCTTGTTCATAAAGATTTACTGCAGATCAAGAGTCCTGAAATTTACTTAATTGAGACATGGAGCTCTTACTGGAAGAAGGATTCTAGGTCAGTGAATAGACAGATTTGCACAAAAAATTATTGGTCCTCTTGTGTCTTTCCATCGTAATTTTATGTTATAAAGGCAACAAATATGTTTGGCAAATAAAAACAATATGCTATTTAATTGCAGTTTCAAAGGCAAGGAAGAAGTGCTTCTGTGACCTGTGTTTTGTTTCAAATTTCTGCAATGTGTTGATAGGTGTTATACATACACTGAGGCCTGCCTTGTTCAATGGATTTCTCTGCTACAGCTATAGTACTCATCCCTGTTTTTCTCCCATTACTATTTGTATGCTCTGGGGGGGTTGTCCCAAGGGGTACTATACAAAATCTACAAGATTTAGCATAAAATTTCAACTAGAATGTAACCTACTGCTTTAATTTCCAATTTGAAGGTATAATGGTGGCTAGAGGACTCTTGGCAAATCCAGCTATGTTTGCAGGATATGAAGAGACACCTTTTCAGTGCATCCAGGACTGGGTTGACATTGCTCTTGAGCATGGAACTCCTTTTACATGCTTTCATCACCACTTAATGTACATGATGGAGCGGATAACTTCAAAACAAGAAAAGAAAATTTTTAATGTTTTATCAAGTACCTCAGCAGTACTAGATTATTTGAATGACCATTATGGTGTGTGGTAAATGAAAGTATTTTAGTCCTGTGTAAACTTGTATTTTGCAATTGTGATAAACTGTAAAAGTTTTCATTGGGTTCTTACTTTTTAGTTACATTTTTATATTGTGTCAGTATTTTCAACACAGCAAAACATTATCATTAGGATGATACTTTATATTTTTGTCTACATTTTTCACTCTAGAGAATATTCAAGATTCCACAAATGTGGAATTCTATTTACAATGCACTACTACACAGAGGATTGATTTTTGTGAAGTTCCAGTAATTTAATTTTTCACCAGATAATTGCTTACAGCAATATGATTGCAAAACTAGGGCCTTTCTTACATGAAACCTCCTAAAATCAGGACTACTTATAAATAATGCCAGTAATTTCAGACCAAAAGAATACAAAGAGAGCAACTACAGAAGTTTTTGCTTCAGATAACATAAGCTTGAAGCCCATCATCCTATTCTTCTTTAAATTTGATGTTCCTTTTGCAGCCTAAAACTTCCTAAACTTACTTACAACTTTGAAAAATTCCACACTTCTTATAGCACGAGAAACACAGAATAGATAAACAATTATGGAAAGAAGGAAAATGAAGAGGGAAAATGGAAAATTAAGAGACAGTTGAAGTACAAACTTAGCTGAATCTAAAGAACAAGACTTTAAAGTTCAATCTAACTAAATTCAGTTTTGTTTATCTACTGAAGAATAACTGTATACAAGATTAAATCCCTATCATCTACCAAACCAGAACATTTTAGGTCAAAGAAAAGCCGACAGATTCTCTCAGTGGGGCTCTTGCAGTCCTTTCTGCCTGCTGGCATGTTGCTTATCAAAGCATGACAGCCTCTTGGCTTTGAATCATTATATAGGAGTGAAATAGTGAAAATTAGAGCAAGATAATAGCATTACACACCAGCTGCATTTGTTCTGCAAGGGAAATTTCACAAAACTGTACAGTTCAATTATTTGTAATCAAGTAATTTGTTTTCTTTATATGTTTATACAGAAATTCATACCAAAAATTGCCTAGTTTTCTGACTGTGATTGTTCTATGAATATTCATGTGAATAGTTCCAAATTTTCTAAATAAACTACTTGGTTTTGTATGCAATTGTTTTTTTATTATACAGCAGTCTGGAAGAGGGAAGGTTGCTTTTGATGCTACTCCCCAAATATTTTCATAGTTCAGGTGTCTTAAATTGTCACAATTTTTTCAATGCAACAGCATAAAATACTTGATCAATTTTTATAATGAGTATGTCTGATTTAGGCATATGAACAGAAGTTTGAAAGGCATGACCCAAGTCATCAAGTCCAGTTCACTATTTAAGACAGCAAAGTTACGTAACTCTTCTGATATGATCACCTTGCCGATGTGTTAACAAATGGAAAACTACAGACATGCTTTGCTCTCCTAGGCTAATTGAGACAAACTCTGCAACCATTTCTGGTGTGTCTCCATTCCTTCACACAACTATTTTTTCATTCTTCTGGAATGCAATGTTTTCTTGACATTAGATGGGCACAATTGTGTATAGCATTCCAGGTAAATTCCCAGCAGTGTCTTCTGCAATTAATACTTCTTCAAACACATCACTTTTCCTCAACTAATATTCATCATATAAATTATGAGCTCCCAGTTTTAGAGCAACTAAAACTAGTGCTTCCCAACTGCATATCTATCTATTTTGTACTGCCAAATTTCCAGCATCAGGTTCATCCAATTATGGTGCAACTCAGTTCTCAGTTCTGAAAATGCCTCTAGCCTTCTCCAAAGTAAAACCATACAACTGAATTGTTGAAGAAAAGGATTTTTGAAAGTATTAACTAAGCCCTTTGTTGCCATTTTCTTAAGATTTTTATGATTTGGGTAGCAACTATTATACGTAGCAGACTATCCCATTAGCCACAAGAAGCAGAGAAGAAAAGGTTATTTATTATATATAATCAACACAAATTAAAGGCTTGCTTTATTTTTTCTGTAGTAGTGGGAAAGTTAAATTTTAGAGGACTGGAAATACCTTGACCTATTTAGGAAATGAGTACTTGATGAGTTTGAAGGCAGCAGTTGTTGTGCCTGTGTGAGATTAATCACAGAGACTTCTGCCTGAAGTACAAGACCTAGGTTGCTGTTAATATTGGTATTAATTATGGAGTGCTTGATCTGGCCTTTTATGTATTATAAAAGTCAGTGGAAGTTCATAATCCCTTTTCAAGGGTGAAATGAATCATACACCTACCATTCTGAATTTTGTATGCATCTGAACATACTTCACTGTGTTTCCATAGAATAAACTGCAAAGTTGGAGTCTTAAAACCATACTTTGAACACCATACTGTTCCAATATACATAAATTGCTAAAGATGAAAATTAGTTATTCAACTCCCGGTGTTGTTTTTAGAATATGTTCATATTTCTCATTATAAACCATTTGAATATGGAAAAATTCTAATTTCCAGTTTGAAACCGCTGGATGTAGTCCTTCTCCTGAATATGTTACTTGTAAGATCACCAGGTGGTCAGGCTTTCTATTTTCTAATTTTCAGAAGTTGTAATATAAGCACAAAGCAAGTAACATAAAATACAAAGCATGTAACATAAAATACAAAGCATTGTTTCCTATTTCAGGTTCTTTGCCTCCTGTAACTGATCCTGCTCCTTATGTTAAACCACCCTGCACTACAATACCGTATTCTCATAATACCTGTATGTTTTTGCAACTTCTACCCTCCTGCAATAACCCCAGCCCTCTCAGGCAGCCTATACAATCCCATTTTCTCTCTTCCCTATTGTTAAGTTTCTCAGGTCTTTTGGGTTGATGGTTGTGCAAAAGCACTGTGTGATGATGAGAGAGCTGTCACAAAAGCCAAAATAGAACAGAACAAGTTTAAACTTTCCTTTTGTTTCAGAAAAGAATTAGCCCAATTTCAGTCCCTTAGCCAGCTGTTCATATACAGGCATTTCCTATTTCTGCTGCTGAATACTTTGTCACCTCACTGATGAAAGAAGAAATTCCTCTTAACTGTAATGTTTGAAGGTATGTGTGTTTTTTCACCAGCCAGCCATTATATATATTGTATGGCATCATATTAATCACATGTATAAGAGAGACAGATCAACAACCCACACTTCTACAGCTTCAGTAAGAATTCCTTCCAGAAGCAGCAGAGTGCACTCAACAGGAAAAGAGAGGTCTCAGAGAGGTTTGCAGGACACCTCTCTTCAGGTCTCGTTCCAGGTTGGTGGTGAACATGCATCAGCTGCAGCAGAAGTGCACAGCAGTAACTCTCATAGTGAGTCTTCCTGAGATCTTATGAAGCTCCTAAAGTGAAAAAGCAGACTCCAGCTCTCTCGCAGTGGAGATGAGTGAATACAGCCCCACCAGTATGAGGCTATGCTACTGGGAGAGCAGCTCACAGTGCTAGAAAGAGGTGAGTAAGCAGCTCAGCAATGGAAACTGCCCCGTAATTAAAGGAAAGTCTTCATTAACGTTTTAACAGCTTCAGTGAAGTATAGTGGCTATAGGCAAACAGCTAGAATGTAATAACCAGAACATTCTAAGAAGTTATATTTCGGCTATACTGCTGATTAAATACGTTTATGAAAATGTGTTAGAAATACTACTTAAGATTCAGGCTGTTCCTACCATGTAGATTGGAGTGAAATGGCTGTTTATATATCTCTCCAGTATTTGTTACACATAAACAATTATTTGGGATGTAACCTTTCATCCAGACATTGCTTGGCAGCAACTAGGAAAATGTTGACACGCTGGCTCCATCCCCAGGCTGCAGACCTGGGAAATTATAAGTAAACAATTTCAGATTGTGAGCAGCTGCAAACAGCTCCGCTAAAAACTGGTTATGCAAGAACTTCCCACCCCATGTCAGTTCCAATGGATTAGACTAACAAAGAACTACTGTTCACAGCATTATAGCTGTCTCATGTTGATGGAACTTAATTGGGAAAGAATTCCCCAAAAAGTAAGTAGTTGTGTCAATGAGAGCTGGTGATGCCCAAGCAGACAAGGTATGACCTTGCACTGGCAGCACCTCAGCATGTTAGGCTCAACAGGGAAAAGTGATCTGGGGACATCCTTCTTATACAGGGGCAAAGAAGGAAAGTTGCATGGGTAGCAAGAGATGTTCAAGAAATGGGTAAATGGCTACCAGGGTGTGGATATAATGTGCTTGGAGCCTTGGTATGCCGATAAAAAGCATTGCACAGGACAGTAGGATAGAACAGGGTTTTCTGTAGGAATAGTTTTACTCCTGAGGTCTAAACAGGCCTGTTTGACCGTGTTTGAGACTGTTGTTTGGTTGTTACTTGTGCTGAATTTATGAATATTGGACCTATTTTCCTTGAAAAAAAAATTACTGGGTTTTAATACATTAGTATTAAGTATGTATGTATTAATGTCTTAGTCTAGCACGTGGAGGGGGGAATAGATGAACACACGCAGTATTTTAATTAACTTTAGAAACTCATGATAATGCTGGACACCAGAGTTAGAAGTCCCCAATCGATTAAGCTCGAGTCATGAAGCAGTAAGATGCTTGAAACCATTCCCTAGGCAGGAGAAAAGGCAGTACTAATCTGAACCTTTCTCAGCGCACCGATCCCCCCGTTTCTCCCTAGATGTGCGGCCCCCTGCTAACTCCGTGCCCGCCGTCACACTCGGCCCCGCTCCACCGGCGGCACCGCACGCGTGCCCGGCCCGGGGCGATGCGGCCTCTGCGGCGGGACCGCCGCTCCCCGGGCTGGACTCTGCCCGCCGCCCCGCCCGCACCTTTCCCGGCCGGGCCCCCGGCAGCTCCGCACCGCCCCCGCCGCGTCACTCAGCCCCGTCCCGGCCCACAGCCCGCGGCCAGGGCGGAGGCGCACCGCGTCCGCACAGACACCCCGTTCCCCCGCCCTGCGCCGGAGGGAGAGCCCGGCCCGTGCTTCCGCAGCCCCGGCCGCTGAGGCCCCGCTCACGCCCCTCGGCCGCCATCAGCTCCGCCGGGCGCCGGCGCTGACGAGGTTCGCAGGCCGGGCGAGAGGAGGGAGGATGGGGTGGCTGCGGGGCTCCGCGGCCGTGCGGCGCTTGGGGGCGGGAGCCGGCGGGAGGAATTGGCGGGGACTCTGCCCGGGCCCTGTCCGCCGGGTCGATGCGGCTCCGGGTTGCCCCGGTGCCCACATCCTTGTCCCGCCTCTCGTTCGGGAGGGAAAGTCAGAGCCGCCCGCCTGACCGCCCCTTCCTCCGCAGGCCGCCGGGACGATGACTTTCCAGTGGACGGCAGTGGCCGCCTTCCTGTACGGCGAAATCGGAGTAATTCTCGTGCTCTGCTTGCCGTTCATTTCTCCGCTGAGGTAGGAGGACTTCGGTGTGCTGAGCAACACGGCTCGCTCTTCTCGCCAGTTTGGGTTTGTCTTACGCCTGTGATGTTTTCATAATCACGGAGCTTTGCTGCATTTTAAACTAGTTATGAACAAAACTGAAGGAGACCTGTGTAGGACTTGAGTATGAGGAGTTGCAAGAATCGCTTTAAGAAGCTTTATGTTTTCTACGCAGTGCTGATTCACCCTAGAGCAGCAGTCGGGGTGCCCAGAGGAGCCCCTGCTTTGCTCCGGCAGGTGGGACGGCAGGGCTTCTCCCCGAGCTCTGGAGTAGCCGGCATACAGGAAGGCATCTTGCAGTAAGAAGGGAGAGGACAGTGCGGTTTCTTCCGCAGTTTATCAGATTTGTGAGGTGCAACTTCATGTTTTGGTGTACACTAGGCATTGTGGGTGCTGAACAGAGAGACGTCAGATGCTCAAAGCAAGCTGTGTACAGCGCGTGTAAGGGCTGCAAGAAATTTGTGAAAGCTTGCTTAAAAAAACTGAACGTGAGTTTGATGTGGAAGGTTCAGGACTACTGAAATGAAGGCCTCTGTAAACTTACACATCGATTATGAAAATACTACTGCTTCTAGAACACAACACAAAGAAAATAATAAATTATTGTAAAATCATTGCATATAGTAAGGGAAAGAAATAAATTGCATTTGTCACCCTTATTGTATGCAAAAGCCTGACTTACAGCATTATCTTGTTTCCTGTAAGTAGCTCTTCAAATTTGCTAATATTATTTCTCTAGAGGAAGTAAAACTCGTTTCTCTGCAGGAGGAAAGAGAAGCAGATTTATGATTTCAGTATGTCAAGAAGTCCTGCAAAAAAGCCAAACCCACAAAAAAAGTGACAACCCGCCCAAAACAACAAGCAGGATGAAACTTCTTCTTTTTTAAAAAGTGCTGCTGTAGCAGCAGTGTTTTGTAAAAACTGTTGCATGTTTGCTTCCTCCATCTTTAGATATATTTAGAATGAAGAATATAGCTTTTACTGTCCTCTTAAGGAACAGGAGTTGTGGAAAGTTTGGATTTAACTGCTTAAACCTTTGGAGGAGTCTTGAAAAATGACTGGCTCCTCCACAGCTGATACCAATGATTAGGTTCGTTTCCTGAGTTTGTGAAGTTGAAACTGTTCTAAAATCTAATTCAGCTTCTGATTTTTTACAAGTTGGCTTGTGGGAAGTTCAGCATTTCAACAT
This sequence comes from Entomyzon cyanotis, assembly GCA_024500445.1. Taxonomy (NCBI): domain Eukaryota; kingdom Metazoa; phylum Chordata; class Aves; order Passeriformes; family Meliphagidae; genus Entomyzon; species Entomyzon cyanotis. The sequence goes on along the minus strand of JAKEPQ010001018.1, from coordinate 43,920,493 downwards.
AGACTATTGAGTTGCTGTATTTCTTGTCGTTCTGTAAGTCAAAGTGCAACTGTACGTAAGAGGAGAGAAGTATTATGGGAGTTGTAACTGTCAGATTATTGATGGCTTGTGTGAGGAAACTAGCTGCAAGAATTTCTGCAGGCGGATGACACAGGCAGAATACTTTGGAAATATTGAAATACATTTCACTTATGATGCAAACAGAGTCCAGTGTTTGTGGCTGAAAAGTAAATTTGTAATGTGCAACTTTACCAAAATCTATTCAAACATTAAAGACAGTGTTTTTAATTATATGGAAAGGATAGATTTGTGTGCTTTGTTTGGAACATTCAGCTATTCCTCTGAACAGTGGTTTCTGAAAGAGTGAAATCGTTCTATTCCTTATATGTAATTATCTTCTTAACAAAACTTGCAGGAATCTTGTGGGGTTAAAACTTAGATTTAGCTGCTGTGACAGTACCAGAGGGCAGCAGCTCTGCCTGACACTTCTTGGTGGCCTGGGAGCCAGTTCTGTCAGCAGTAAGGCATGCATGGTTACTGACAGGTGTGAAACTGCTGTTTTGGAAGTTTTGATTAACTCACTTGTCAGTCTTCAAACAGATTAGTTGTCCCTTTTGCATTTGCACATTTTTAAAGTAATTTTCTCAAATTAGCTAACAAGTTTGTAAATTCCTGGGGAACAAGTAAATTTACAGTATAAAAATGCAAGTAAACAAAGAGACAGATCTGTTCTACTAGGTGTAGTACATCTAAAATGGTGGCTAGTATTATAGTTTGGAAGGATTATATTTATGTGACTTGTCACCAAAAGGAAATGGAGTTTTAGTAAATGTCAATGTCAGTACTCGTTAGGGAAAAATAAGTGTGTAAGTAGAACACAGGAAGATTTTCCAGTAAAGAGATCCGTATTTTTAGCCTGATTATAACTTGGCAGTGTAGTTTATCTAAGGTCATACCTCAGAGAATCATTTCTTAAGTGGAGGTCAGTATGGAGCTTGGAAAATCACATGTTTAAAGAGTTAGCAAGTTGATTTTGTTTGAGTTGTAGCTTAAAGTAAGCTTTGTGTTTGATACAGACTGTGACTGTCTGCTGTAAAGAATTCAGATTATACTAAAAGACTTAAATGAGGTATTTGCATGCATAGTGCTAAAACATTTTCATTTTTTCTGGTGGAGAACTGGAAAGAACCATAGGAGATGATGCCACAGTCTAAATTAAATTCATAGTAGGTTGGAAACTGCTATTAGAGGGCAAATTTTAACAGTATCAGGGAAGTGTAAATAGTTTTAACAAAAGTAGGAAATTTTACCTCATATAATCAGATGGTGAGTAGCAGGTGTGTGTTACATCCCTAATGGCATGACTAGGTATTATTTGATTTGTGCAGTAGGACTAATTCTAACCTGCAGCAAAGGACAAGTAGGTGCTTTGTTACCACTTGTTTCAATTTGTTTGAGCAGATGTTCTTTGTGCTGTGTGACTTCTACCACAGCCCTTCATGCAGCAATATTAAATAGACAACTGACTGTTTAAAAAAAAAAATTTGTCTTCACCACTATTGGCCCTCACCAGAAGTCGCTTCTGTAACCAGCAAATTTATGCTTGGGAAAGGGGTTTTAACCCTTGGCAAAATATGAACACAAAACTTGTCCTTTTTGGTGTCATTACAAGTTAGAATGTAATAAAAGTCCTTGTACTTCAGAGTCATGCAGACTCGTCTGTGTAAAAGATAAGCCGTCTGTGTAAAAGATAAGCCTTCTGTGTAAAAGATAAGCCTTCTGAAGAAGGGTGATAGAGATTATCTTAATTTCTGAAAGTTTTCAATTTTATTTGTCAACAAGAGGTATTAGTCGATAAAATAAAAATAATGGAATGGGTTTTACAGTTTTTACCCCATCCCTTGTTGTAGTCAGGACTGAAAATAGCGTAATGCTATCCAAAGTATAACCTAAAATGAAACACATTTGCAGAGTACCTGCTATCATGCAAGAAATTTGCAAGTTGAACCAACTGTTCTTGCCTGCATTAACAACAAAAAAAAAAAAGGAAGTTGGATTACTGGAGAAGTTAACATATACTTAAATTATATTGCAGTTAAAGCTGTTTAGAGACCTTACACAAGTCTCTTATCAATAACAAGGCTCTCCTCTGTGAGGTTGTAATGCTCTTCTTTTAGTGCTTAATTATTTTTGAATAACACAATTCTGTTTTACAGATGGCAGAAGATTTTTATGTTTCCTCTATGGAGCAAAATGGCAGTATTTTGGAACAAGATGTTCCTTACAATAATAGTTCTATTGATCATCTTGTTTCTTGGTAAGTGTTAGATAATTTCTTAACCAATGGGTAAAAGAAAACCTGGTACATGGAGTTTATATCAGTAAATTAACAGAAAGGATTCAAGCCTAGTGTAAGTCAGTGAAGTTATTGAAAAGTTAAACAATGGAATGAAAGAGGAGATGGCTAATACTGCATCCACGTTGGGAATCCAAATGCAGTAGTAATATACTGAGTGAATGAGAAGGAAAAATGAAGCTCAGTCTAGGCTGCTGCTTGGTTTCCCTTTCTCACACAGGTAAATGAACTTGTTTGATACCAGAATTTGGCTGAGCTGAGCCTCATGCAGTAGATGGCACTGTTTCTTTTGGTTGCTGTTGAAATAGAAGCCCAGAAGAATATATCAAAGCACTGGGCTGTTTGAATACTTTTGCTCAGCACAAAAAGATAAAAAACAGCTGCTGGCTGCATTTGCTATGAGTAGATCCTAAGGTCTATGAAGTAAGACCAAAACTTTAATGGTGACCATATGTCTGACTGATTTAATTTAATGTCTGTCCTGACTGCTTTGGGTGGTAAGCACCTTCTATATTTCAGTGATTAAAATAGTTCTCCTGTTTTTCAGGGATATTAAGTAGTTCTCCATGGAAAAGTGTTTCCAATGCCTTATAATATATATGCCACTTAATGCCAAGCTACTTGAAAAAGAAAAAGAAAGAAAAAAATGCATGGTTTTATTTTCTGTTGAGGTAAACATACAGATGCACTACATATGTAACAATGTCAGAGCAAGCTACAGTACTATATTCTTAATATTTAAAGTACCAGAAATGCAAATAAACTTTTTTAAAATTATTTTTTGAGGTTATGTTCAGTATTATCCTTAAAAGTAGATCTTCAGTAAATAGCTTAAGAACTAATGTATTTCATTTTCTCCTTTCAACAGCTGTTGAAAACTTTGACCAAAGTTTGCTTTTGAGTTGGTGATGGTCATTGATTTTGTGGAAAGGTAGAATTGGGTTAAAGGGAGGCAGTGATGAGATACTTGCCCCAAAGCATAAAGTGATAGGTTACTGCAGGACTAGACTCTTCTATAGCACAGGGACATGCATTTGTTTGCTCCTAGTCTTTGAGGCATTGTTTGACGCTTCACTTCAGGGTTTTTTTACCTTCTAAATGACTTAGACATATGAAAGAGACAGTCATAAGTGATGATATTCACATGTGCTTTTTTTTGGAATTGATTTTGTCTGCTTAGACACATGCAACAGCAATTTAATAACATGATCAAAATATTCTGCAAGAACTGATGATATGGCATGAAGTGTGTATATTTGTTGATGTGCAAGAGGAGATTTAAGGTGCTGTATTGGTTGTAGGAATGTCTGATGACCTTATATTTAAAGATTGTAATATGAACTCTTAACTGGTTCAAGTTTTGGGTATATGTGTATGCAAGTCCTAATGAATTATTTTGTACTTCAAAAGGTGTCTGCAGTGTACTGGCCCTTCTGCAGAACTATCAGGAGTATGTGATGGATGAAAGGAAGCTGAAAGGTGTATGAAAGGTGGATGCAAGAAAGCAGTGGTGTAGCTTTCCTCCTCAATTCTTTTTATGATGTTGTTACAGTTAGTAGTTACTACTGGTGTTACTACTACTGTATAACTACAGTCTTCCTATTTTGATGGATGTTACAGAAATAATTTTCTCCCTCTGTGATTGAAACATAGACATTTCTGTCATTACTAAAACACATACGTATCTAACAAACTCTATGTGAAGCAAATACTTGAGACAAGACTACTTTTTTCACTTCTCTTTTGCTTTCCTCACTGTTTGCCCACTGGAGAATTTTAAGTCAGTTGTCAGCAGTGACATTTTGACACTGTAGGGTCTTTGGTGACATCTGTAGAGTGAGTTGTTTTGGCCTGATCCCTGGTGGCTGAGTACAGGTGCTTGAAATAGCTGTTCAAGCATGTTTTGGACAATGGTTTATCATGTTTCTGGAAATGTGCTACAGTACTTCTGTGACTTACCAAGACCAATCTTGAAAATGTATGGATAACATAATTGATGTCACTGTTTTTCCTATTACTGTTTACTAAGCAGAAAGTCTAAATACGTATTTCTAGTACTAAGTCTGGTTTGGCATACGTGCACACCCACAGATGTGAATAAGAACAGACTGTTTTTGTTTGCAGATGCTGTTAGAGAAGTCAGGAAATACTCATCTGTTCATGTGAATGAAAAGGCTGCAAATGTCAACAGCAGTGTCTTTGATCATATTCAGATGAAACTCTTTCGATCGCAAAGAAACCTCTATCTCTCAGGTTTTTCCTTATTTCTTTGGCTGTAAGTATAACATTTTTCTAATGTTTACATAGTATGTTTATTACAGGAACTATTGCACAAAGTAGCTGTAAAGTAAAGAACAGAAGGCAAATTTCAGGAGATTAAAGAATTAAGTGTGACCAGGTTGACTACAAGGCAATAAGATCAGGGAAAATAATACCTTACAAATGTTTGAAGATTGGAAGGATGTGTGAGCAACACATGGAAAGAAACGTTTTGAATGATGGAGAAAACATGTATTTTGCAGAAGTTTCTTTGGGGAATACCCATTTCCTTCCTTAAACTTAAGCCCTTTGTTTTGCACATGGAAAACTGGAATAAGAAAAGCCCTCAAAAACTAAAGTACTGTTAAAATAATGTTAATGTTTTGCAATCTGCTGTCATTGTGCCCTGCTGTGTTAAGAAGCAATGCTTGAGCCTGACCTGAGCCACTTCATCTCAAGCTTGAAGTTAAGAACCATGGGATAGTATTTTGGCTTTCAAAGAAAGTTTCAAAGGTATTTCAGATCAAATGCTTTATGGCAACTTGCCCACTATGATGTTACAATCTTAAGGCTGGTATCCCTTTCAGTATGTTTAAGTACAGCTAATAAAACGGGGTAAAGGAAAGGGCAGTTCTGTGCTGCCCACCTGCAGCAGCCAAGACTACCTGTGAACCAGTAGCCACAACAACCTGCAGATCTTATCAGTTGGGCAGGGAGTGCATTAAGTCATTGGACACGGATAATGTGAACAAAAGGAAACAGACATGTTGGCCTGATGATTTCCTATTTGTACATTTTTGTGGTGACTAGACAAGGAGTGTTGGTCCTCTTAGGAGTTCCCTCAATGAGCTCAAGATACTCAAAAGGAACACAGAACAAGAAAATCACAGAGATTTACGGCAAACTTCTTTCCCTTAGAGTGATGTCTGGCCGTTTTAGCAGAGCATTGCGCATAAGGAAGTGTAAAAGAAAATTATTATGAAGCTTGAGCAGAAAACTTTGGAAAAAACAAATGTGGCTGTAGCCTTGCACAATAGTGATAGGAATGCATCATGTTCTTTTTCTTCCTACAGAAAGGTTAAGTAAATATGCACAAATATGTTTTTAATCTCTGCTCCAAGACGAATAGCTGGATTGTGTCCTACCCAAGAATTGGAAGCTGGTCTCCCAGGATCCTACTTCCTCTCAACTTTCAAGGAAGAAAACTTGTCAAGAGGCCCCAGTAGATTTTATTACGTATAAAAGCTCTGCTCATGAAGAGGTTTGCTTGAGGGCTTTTTTGAGCTACTGGCTTTCCACCAATATTCAGGAGATACAAGCACTCCTCCAGCAGTGGCTAGATCAAAGGACTTTTTTTAGTAGAGCTGTTTTTCTTATCCATTAAACAGGCGTAATGTCTGTCGGAGAAGCAGGGGAAAAGTGTTACTTGGTTTGCCTTATCGTGCACTGCTACTGCCATCACCCAACCAACTTGAGACCCCATCTAGTGTGAATGGATAATTGCATGCCCCTAGTACATTCTTTGGGTCAGTTTGGGTTCATTTTAGCACATCAGCCAATAGGAGAATTCCACGAGAGTGGTGAATGGAGATTCCTAAAATGGAGGAGGCTGGGAGCTTGGCACTTCTGGCAAGACAACAGCAGTTGTGCAATTCAGCGATTGCAGAGCATTGGGTACAGGTGAGGAAAATTATCTGTCAGTGGAGATACTGGGGCCAGCTGAGCCCTCATCAGCAAACTACACAGAAAAGAGGAAGGTTGTAGTCCCCAGAGACTGTCCCCTGGGTAGGAGAGAGACATCTATCTGCTAGTCTGACCTGGCCCTCTGTTAGCCCATGCTGAACCAAAGAGGGATAAGAAGGGCTGAAAACTAAAGAAAACCACAAGAAAACATGAGCCCGCTGCTCACTGGGGCAGGGGATCAAATGACAAAGGATTGGAAAAGATTGAGGCATTGCGTGTTTCATTATGGACCTTACTTTGCATTGTTTCTACTGATGAGTTCTGCTGTTTGGTCTCCCAGTTCTCTGAGCCTTCTAGGAGAGTCAGCAGGGAATGTAACATCACCCCCAGTAGTGGAAGATGCAGCTAGGGAGTACACGGGCCAATTGGGCATAGAAAAGTCTGTGGCACCCTAGGATGGCAGAGGGAGTTGGCCAGTGTCATTTCAAGGCTTACTTTGAAAGATCAAGGTGGTCTGGGGAGAATCCTGGTAACTGCAAAAAGGCAAACATTGCACCTGCCTTCAAGAAGGACAGAAAACAGGATGCAGGAAACCAGAGACTCACCTTGCTGGAAAGTTATAAAGCAAATCTTACTCAAGGACTTCAGGGACATGAAGGACACCATAACTTGGAATAGCCAGCACGAATTTACTTATAGAAGATCATGCCTGGCCATCCCTGTTGCCATCTGCAGTGAGATGAATGACTGTGTGGATAAAGAACAGAATTGTGATGTTGTGGCCCTTTCGCAAAGCCTTTGACATAGTGTCTTGTAGTATCCTGATCTTGTAGTATCCTAACTATGGAGGGATATAGGCTGGAGAAATGGAAAAAAAAGCAGGTGGAAAATTCCCTGGACCTTTGGGCTCAAAGGATAATAATGTGAATTTCAGCTGGTACCACTCAGGGATTAGTATTGGGCTCAAAATTGTTTAATGTTCTTATTAACAACATGGATGATGGGATTGAATGTGCTCTCGGCAAGCTGCAGACAGTACCAAATCAGAGTGGTTGACATCTTGGAGTGCAGTGCTGCTTTTCAGAGGGAGCCAGAAAGGCTGAAGAAATGTGCTGACAGAAATCTCATTAAGTTCAACAAAGACAAATGCAAAGTCTGACATTTGACAGGCAAACAGCATCTGGGCTGGGGACTGGATGGGTAGGAAGCAGCTTTGCAGGAAAGACCCTGGGGATCCTGGTAGACAGCCAGTTGTGTATTGAACTGTGATAGCAAAGATGGAGTCAGCAGGTCAAGGAAAGTGGTTATTCTGCTCTGTCTGACACTTGTGATGCTGCAGCTGCAGGACTGAATCCAGTTTTAATTCCCCAAAATAGTGGAGTATTGCAGTGGGATACAGAGAAGGTTGGAGGCTGAAATATGTGACCTGTGAGGAGATGATAAGCTTTCAGCCAGTAGAGACTTTGGAGGGACAATCCTGTTTCTTTCTATGTCTGTCTAGTTGTAGCATGTAAAAAAGATGGAGTCAGGTAATTTCAGTGGATCTGCACAGCAATGACAAGAGGTAACAGGAACCTAAGATGTTCTTGAGGTAGAAAAGTATTTCTACTGTCAAGAGCAGTTAAATGTTGGAACAAGGACCCTGAAGGAGGGTGGAATCTCCTATCACAGAAGATGGTAGGAACTCAACCGGACAAGCCTCTGAGCAATCTGCTCAACCTGTCCCTACTTCGGATGGGATGGAAGCCTCTTAGAGCCTACATGACTCTGTGATTCTCATTTAGTTATGATGTTTTAATGACTCCTGCATCTGCAAGTTAATAGGCAATAGTAAGATTTGCTAACTCTTGGAAAAGTAGTGACATGGGGACCTTAACTTTTGTATTGACCCTCAAAAAAGTAAGAAAAGGAGCTTTCAGTGAAAAAGCAAGGGGGTGGAGGGAGGCTTGATTTTAAAAGGTCTATTAATACTCTTCCAGTTATGAAAAAGCCAATTGGATTTTCAAATTTCTTTGAAGAGCAGCTGCATAGTTACATTACAGGCATTAATTTAATTCAGGGTTGTGTTGCCTTGATTTAGAAACATATGAAAGACTTCAAGATGAATAATGAAAGTAGTGATGCAAAGAAGCAGTCACTAGATCAAATCAAGGGAGAAGTTTGCAAAGCTTAGAACTGAGGTGCCGTATGAATGCCAGCATCCATACGTGTTCTGATTTAAATGTATTGACAGAGTACTTTGAAGGTTAATATGCTCACATTGCTAGTTTTATTCTTATAAAGCTGTTTATGAAGTTGTGTGATCTTTTTTTTTTCACTGTACTCATTACCATATTGTGCCATTTGGCTCTTGCATTTGGAGATCAATCCTGTTAAAAATACTGGGTCATGTAACAATATTTCAGCTTTTAAGCAGTCAGACCTCTTAATGGCTGTGGGTGTTTAGGAGGGAGGTTCTGCATCAAGTAAAAATCAGAATGTCAGTGGATGAAAATGTTTTGTCTCTCCTGTTACTATTATTTGTCATTGATGGGCTTGGATGTTTCCTTTAATGTGCCTAAACAGATCTCTTCTGTTTTGGTTTTTTTTTTTAAACATTGAAAGCAGAGAGAGAAAAGGGCTTGTTTTGGTTTGTTGGATTCTTTGTTTGGTTTGATTTTTGTTGGTTTGGTTTTTGCTTGTGGGTTTGGTTTGGTTTTTTTAATTTGTGCTGTAAATTACAGTTCTGTTCACTGTTTTTCTTCACCAGTGTATTGAGACGTACTGTTACTCTTCTTACTCAGTTGGCAAAAGAGATGGCCTCTCATGCAGCTCTGGAAACACAAGTAAATGATGCTACTGAAGCAGCCAAAAAATATATGGCCGAGAACAAAAGGCTGCAGGAGGTATCTTTGAGCTTCTTCAGTAACTTTCTTATACAATAGGTAGTTGGTACAACATACTCTGAGGATGGTTTGCTACTGAATGTTTGTTCTTTCTTTTCCTTCTGGTTGAAAAAGGAAGAAGAATGTTTTTACAATATGTAACTCAGAATACTGAAAAGAAATTACAGTAACATTTTATTAACAAAGGATACTGAAGTAAAACCAAATAAATGAAGTTCTGTCTTCCCCGTACAAATTTCATTGAAGTAGTAATAGATTCTTAATATTTCTCTCTGAATTTAATAATAACAAAGTAGAGGGAGACACTAAATTTATTCCTTTTATCCTGAACAATTACCTGTTCGGGTCAAGGCTATAGCAGTCCAGGATGAAAAAGCCTACTATGTAACTGTTCTCATGCTTACTGTTTCTTCTTAAAAGGATTTTCTCCAGTCCTGAAATGTATTTTCTAACTTATAAAATTAATAATTTTTTATTTAATGTATTAATCTTTTGTATTTAATGTATTTTGTATTATTTTGTATTTTTATGGTAGGTCAGCCAATTTCCTATTACTTCCTTTTCTTAGTAGGAGAACGTTGTCGTATTAATGAGAATACTACCAAAAATTTCTTACTTAAAAAAAACCACCAGTGCACCAAAGAGATGTTATTTTTATGCGAAGAATGGTTAAGCTGTGGTTCAATATATAACTGTTTGCAGGAAGGGAAGTCATCAGAGACAATTAAGATAAATGTATTAAATATTTTCTTCTAACTGATTAGTATGACTTCTCTTTGAAGAGACTGAACCATAAGCTAGAGTGCAGGCATCTGGGGTATAGAGACTTTTAGAGTCTGGTGCATTTTCAAAACAAAACTCCCTGCAGGTGTGTACAGGTTTCCTTCCAGTTTGTCTAAAGTAGTGTCTATGGTTACTGGCCCTGTAAATCCTTTGTAGTAAATCTTCATATGAACAGAAGAGACTCAGGACAAAAAGTACTGGAAGGGATACAAAAATACAGTTGTTTGAGGGGTGTTGTAAAGCGAAGATCACTAGTTTGTGTTAGGTGTTTCCCAAGTATAAAATGATTCCAAAATTTTGGGATTTGGTATTTTGTCAGAATTATCCAAATTCCTTCCCTCAGCCATGGAATTTGTCTCTTTACTGCCTATGGGTACTTTTTTTTTCTTCTCTGTCCTGTTGGATTTTGCCAAAAGTCCTCTTTTTTGTTCTGCTTTCACATTCTCTTAGCAACACATTCTCTTAGCCACTTGTAAGTGATAGCCAGAAACTGGAAACTACTCCTGTTTGTTTTCATTTGTGTGTTTGATTGCATGGTTTGCAAAAACACAGGTACAGGAAACATGCTGTGACTGGATCTCCATTGTGATGGACATGGGAAGTGTTCAGGATTGGAATATTTTAACTTCATAGATATCCTATGGCTTAGGCTTCTCTGTGGCATAGCCCTGTGTTTGTGTTTATTTACAAGTGTGCTTCATTCCACCGTTGGAGAGAAGTGAGAGCAATTGCACATAAGGCACTGGCTGCAAGTATAAATACTATGGGTTTACTCTGGTGTGCAAGGTCTGCACTGTCACCTGCTCAGAGGTTCCGTGGAGCACAGGACTTAAGATAAAAGTGTACAGAAATAGCTATTTGCATATTAATAGAAAGAGATGAGCACAAAGTAAAAAAAGACAGTTGGCCATGGTTTTGTTACCAGCAGTTAAGTGTCATCTCCTCTCTTTGATTAAATGGCTTCTGGAATTTTTTTTTCAGCTCTTTTCCTTGGATTGTTTACCAGTCTTTATAAACTGTTCTTTTTTCATCTTCCTAAAGTAATCTTTCCCCTTTGTACCTGCCTGTGCCTGGTGATCTCTGATATTGCTAGTTCACCTAACAGCTGTTGGTCTCAGTCGTTTTGCTTTTCTTTTTCCCATTAAGCGTTCACCACTTTTTTTGCTATTGCAGAGATAATGTGTGGTTAGACAGAAGAGGCTTTATGAGAAAAGGGTCTTGTTCTTGTTATGGGATCTAATCTTACACCTTAAGAGCATGCTTAAATAAAGTGGTGCCAACATTTTTGGAGTACAAGGAATATATTGCTCTTGTGTCAAGTGTTTACAGAGCTCTTCCTGAATCCTTTCCTAGTTTTTGTCTTGAATTTCATTGGAAATCGAATCTGGGTATTGGAACTATTCTGAAGATTGAAGCAGGCACAAACCTACAAGGAGAGAATCAGAGTAAATTGTTAGAATCAGTTGCATGTAAATATGGCAGCATTCTGTCACTGACAGTCCCAGTGTGTATCTTCTGAAAAATCCATTCATAACCTAAATGAAAGTTGTACACTCAATGCAGAACATGCACAGTACTCTTATGCCATTCTATTGCAAGTATGCCATTATGTAAAACACTGAGCTTGTTTATTTTCTGGTTTTTTTTTTAATTTGGTAGGATTTTTTCTAGAATGACTGAGTATCTGCCTGTATCAGGTTGACATTTGATAACACCTAATGCTTTGCAAGATCAAGGCTGACATTCTTTGGATATTTTGCATTAATATCAGACTAATGAAAATAAAACTAATTGTAGCAACTGTGGTTTTTAATAGACCTTGAGTGGAAAAGGAAATGGTAAAAAGAAGGCATTAACAGATGGAACTGAGGAAAAGTTGAAGGAGGAAGTTGAGCATTTGAAAGCAGAGCTACAGAAGACTTCAAATGGTAAGTATTAGTTAGGACTTCTTTGCCAATAAGAAAAAGATGATTTCAACACTGAATGTCAAAAAAAAATCTAGATATAGCATGAGCTAACTTCATCTACTAAACGTGCGATTGCCATCCCAATATTTTAGTAAACGTGTTCATTATGAAAATATGTAAGGTGTAATTGAAACACCTTGTTAAGTTGTAATTATTTACAAATTTGGGCTGATGTATTTAAGTGGTGTTGACTTGTCTTCGTCAATGACATGAACAGAATATGGAATCATTTGCAGGTTGCTTGTAGGCATGCATTTGATCTTCCACGTCATAAATAGCAGCCACTCTCCCTGTATAGAATGGGGAAGTATTGTGGTTGAGGTTTTTTACTGTAATACAGGGTTTCAGTCGGCAGAAAAGTCCTTGACTAGTATTCTGAATTTAGATATGTTCTGCAGCTGCGATGTTAAGATGTTACCTTTCTAAATATTTTTTTTGTTTACAAGGAAACATACCTTGCAATCTGTAACATAGTACTTTTGTTAGCAGCTTCCGTGTTTAGGGTTTAGGTTGTCAAAACTGCTTTATAGGCAGCCCAAATTGAGATAGAAGCAGATTTTACCTGTTTGATTCTGTCTTACTGGGATCTCTCAAGGTGTGTGATGCTTGTGAACACCTGCTCATCTGAAATCAGTGTTTTTAAGATAACACCATCTGCAATCTTGTAAACATTAATCAGATGTTCAGACTGTAACAAAATACAGATTTTCTTGGTACCAGATATCATGTTATCATCAAAACAGCCCTGCTTTCATATTGCCTGGCACTGCTACAATGCTGTAAGAATAACAGCAAATATTTCATGAATTCTTTTTCACTGTGCACTGGGAATTCAGCTAAAAAAATGTAAAACAGCTGTTTTCAGCTGGGCTTGAAGCAGCAAGAATCTTTAAATAGAGAGTCTCATTAGTTCACATTCTCAGGCATGTTTGATGGTGGTTTTTCCCTCTCCTGCTGTTTTCTTGAAGAAAGGAGGGAAAACTGCCTTTGAAGTGACAGGTTCAATGGAAAATTTAAATGCATATGTTTTATTTAAACTAACTGGTGGTATGTAACACTAATATAATGTAAGCTTTTCAGTCAGGAATGCTAGAGAAAGCTAAGAAATAAATAGATTTACCTCATGCTGCTTCAGCTTCATTCTCCCTGTGGGCTGTTGTCCATCCAAAAGATGTATAAATTAAGGCATACTTGAATCTTTTGTTAAGGGAAAAAGTGGGAGAGAGGGGCATTCTAAGGAGTGAATAGGAAAATATTTACAGCCCTTCTCATGATGCCACCCCCCTCGTTGCCAAAAACCCCATAGGTGGTATGGGAATTACCACGGGCAGCTAGGTGGTGTTAAAGTTATGTCTGTCTTAACTTTTTGTCAGTTTTCTTACATGTTACTTTGAGCAAATTGATACCCAGATAGCTAAAGTACTTGATAATAACAACATCTGTGGACACATCTTTCTGTGGAATGTTGGAGAATGCGAATTAAATTCACTGTTTTCTTTTGAAATTCCTGCAACTGGCCAGGTGAACGTTGTCTTTTATGTTCACTAAGTGTGAGCAATGCATTACACAAAATGAATGTTGAGATTGGAAAGCTTGTTTTGCCTCTTTTATACAATTTGTTTCATGCTAGTTAACTCACGTGACTAAAGTAACTTTTTCTTTGTGTCCACAAAGTCCAATCCATGAAATTGGGAGGGGGGAGTGGGGGGGTGGGAATGAAGAGTGTAAAAGCTGTCACCCAATAATGAAACAAGACCAAATTGGAATAAAAATGAAAAATTTACTGGTTTTGATTTTGGAGGTTTTCTTCTTGTCTGTTTTTCAGCAATAGTATTAGTAAGAGTTATAAATTTGGATTTTGTTCTTGGTTGGTTGGTGTTTTGGGTTTGGGGTTTCTTTTTGCAGCTTGAAAGGAAAAACAAGGATTTTTTTTCAAAACCAGTTTCAAATATCCATTGCTCTGGTCTGGGACACTTGTTAAGCTGCTGATGCATGGTGATATGTTATTTTATAGTATGCCATGAGTTGAAAGGTCTGTTAACTTGGTATAGTGGCATCCAGGAGGAGTCCTAAATATAAACCTGCTTCATGTTTAAGAATACAGTTTAGTATCAGATTAGTGCTGTGACTTCAAAGGTCATCCAAATTTTCTGTAAAGTTTTGAATCAGGATTTACAACAGGCAAAAAAATACTGTATGTCTCCACTTGCTGAAATTCTGACTAAAATCGTAGTGTAGGTAGGTTATTGCAGACTTTGAGACTCATACCTAGTTCTCCAGCTTTCTACCTTTTACAGAAAACACAGACGATTTTTTTTCCTTGCTTAACAGTGAAATCCTAAGTTAAGAAGACATTTTCCCATCTCCTGTGCTTTGAACAGGTGGGGAGGAAGAATCAAAATACAAGACCAAGCAGTGAAATTAGTAAAATCTGAGGAAAGGTTGGAAATTAATTACAAGGTTTTTTCAGGCTTGACTTTCCTATTCCCCTTGATGCCTTTTTTTGCTTTATTTTGGAAATGAAGGCAAGAGGGCTAGTTCCTCCCTACTTTGTTGCAGACCCACATATTGTTGTCAAGGCTTTATGGGCCCCCAGCAGTGGGGCTAGCACTTTCAGAGCCTAGATTCATTTCGAGCATGCCTAGACATGTAATAACATGACTGTTAAAAACCTTTTGAGATGGTATTTTATTGATACACTTGTCTATTATAAAAATGTCTCATTGATACCTAGAAATAAATGTACATACTTGTAGGAGTACCCAGTAGAGATGTGAGAATGTTTCTCCTGCTACACATTATACATACTTCTAACAAAATACTGATTCAGATAATTCAAAGTTCTCAATATGGCTACTGGCCTAGGACCAAAAAGAATTTTCTGGGGAAAGAAGACATGCCATGATATTGTTTAATTTTGTTGGTTTTGTAAACTATTCAAAAAGCCACAACAAAACAAATTATCTGCAACTGGCCGTGAAGTTAGAGCTGAGAGAAGTTTCACAAGCCTTGTGTCCTTAGGGCAGTCCTTGTGTTGGGGGCAGGAACAGGGGGCCCAATGAAATATAAACTGGCTCATCAAAGTAATTTAGGTGCTTTTGAACTTTGGTTCAACTTTTTCTGAAAATACTCTGTTTATATATTGTTGTCATAGGCATGCAGTGGGGCAGGAGGAAATTCTGATGGAACTTCCATACATCCTTTAAAGAGGTTTGTTTTGTGTACAGACTCTCACGAATGTTCTTTGTTTCATGGTTGCACAGTGTTGTAGGAGACAGGAAGGGAGCAACAATTCGTGTGGAGGGCTGGGTTTGAAATAGCATTTAATTGTTGGCTATTCTAGAAAGTATGCATGTACAGATGTACAGCTCTCGCTTAAATGTTAAGATTACTACATATTAGAAAGATATTTAAAAATACAGACTTTGGGAATACATTTCATAAAACTATTGCTGCAAGGGAGAGTTCAGTTTGGCTTTAGTGTTGCCAGGCAGGCTAGTGCCATGTATGAAAATTATATTTATGTTGATCTTCACTGATGCACTCCAGTTTTTAAAAACAAGTTAAAAGAATTGGCCACAGTCTTGTTATTTAGCCAATGGCATAGGGAAGTTTAGAAATAAAGTCTGTCTTACTTAACCATACTTTTTACAAAACTGTGGGATCGTAATCAAGGGTGGGAGCCGTTGCATGGTGTCACATGCAGCAAGAGTCGATACTCACATTTGTTGATTGGAAGGGATGGCTGCCTACAGCAAGCATGGGTTTATTATGCAAGGCTGTTAATGCCATCCAAAGATGCTCTAGCATACCTTTTGTAACAAAATTTCATTTGAGGTTGCAAAAGGTATGTGAAGCAAATTACTAAATTTTTTGGCCCTGCCTTCTCATTTTAAATTCTGACCATTATATGTTAAGAGAATTAAGAATTAGTATGGAATTACTTGACTGGAGTTGTGTTCCCAGCCTTACAGCTTATTTGTTGGCAAATCTTTTGGGCCATCACTGCCTGAATTCTTAAATGTGAATAGCTCTTTTTTAACTTGAAAACTCTTTTAAGAGAGGGCTCTTTTTTACTTTTCAGCTAGTCCAAATCATTTGGGTTTTAGGCTTGTATTGTGAGCAATGCTAATGTAAGTTCCAGATCGTTTCCTTAGTAGCAAGCACTGTAAGTCAAATGATTTAGTCAGACCAGGACTAGTAGTTGTGCAAGGAAATGCCCAAAGAATTATTGGGGTTTTTTGTTGCTGTTTGGTTTTGGTTTTAGTGTTTGGTTCTCTGTCCTTGTTGAAATGAGAAGATCACAGAAATGCTACAGCTACTGGGCTGTGGTAATGTAGCTGCTCAGAACAGTTTTATTTGTCATCCTCAGAATTCAGAGCAATCTGAAGTAAACTGTCTGTCCTGGAATAGCATTCAGAGAATGTGGTGAAAGAAGGTCAAGTTCTCTACTTTTCCCAGATTGTTCATGTTACATTAGTTTATGGCCCTTCAGTCACACATAAGTGTAAAGGGATAAAGTTTTCCACAAACATCTTCCATTGAAACACTGCCTTAAGAAGAGTTTGTTGATTTTTCTTTGAAGGGAAGGAGAAGGAATGAAGAAGGATAGCCTACCTCTCATAGTATTGAGGCTGGATTCTGGGTTTGGAGCTTACTGATTATTCCTCTCATTGGTTGCATTAACAAAGAAGCAGCATCCTCACCTTCTGCCTGCCCATGCATTGACTTGGTGGGAATTGTCAGCTGTTAAAGCTTGCTCGCTGTCAGTCCAGCTGTTGTGCTCCTGTGAGGCAAAGTAACAGGCCAGATGGAAGGCAGAAATAATAACTGAGTGTATTGTGCACACAAAGGATCTCCTGTTTCCTGCTGGATCCATGTTCATGTGATAGGATCCATATGACAAACAATGTACCTGTGCGATTGTGCGATGGACCTGGCTGCACTTCAGTGCTCGTGCAGCAGCAAAGGAGTTGGGCACTGCTGTGTGGACACTCTCTGGTGCTTGACAAGGCAGCCAGGGAAACCGCTGTGCTGAGGAATTCACGTTGTCAGAGATGTGATGCTCCTTTTAATTGTGTGGTCCCAACAGGAATGAGTCTGGATTTGGTGGTTTGTTGATGTTTTGGGGGTTTTGTCCGTAGCCAACACAGGTGGAAAGGACAATCTGTTCTTTGCTTTTTCGTCTTCTAGGGTTAGGTGAGGTATTTCTGTCGTACATCTGTTTTGGTCAAAACATTAAAACAAAGCAGTATCTTGTTTGCTTTCTTGATTTGTAGATACTTTTAGATATTTTGTTCATGTTTTAAAAATAAAGTAGTTTTTAGTTGCAACTGAAGTACTGTGCTGCTGCTTATAAATAACTAAATAGTATTAGATCAATAACATGGAGTTATCACTTCTTCAGAAATGAGATACTAATTTTTACTATGCTGCATACAAGAATGTTCAAACAAAAGCAAGATTTATCTTCCTAATTAGCAGATTCTTGGAGAAGTGAAATGGCATATGTACATCTTTTTTTGTCCACAACTTAAAATTCAGAAGTTTATCAAATTGTCACGAGTTTATTTTACCGATTTCCAAATTTTACTATTGAATATTTAAAGTAGTACCAAGATCTTAAAGACAGTAAAAGTAATGGGGTTTGACTTGGCAGATGTGTGGAAATCATAGTTGTTCCCAATACCAAAACCTTCAGAAAATTTTTATTAATTCTGTCAGGAACGATACAAAGGATGAAGGATAACCGTATGAGTAGGGAAATGAAAGAAGGGGTTTAAAGAAAAGGGATGAATTTTTGATCATATTGCAATCAATAGACGGAAGTGTTATTAACACTAGTAAATCAGAATTTCAGGGTAGGTAAAAGTCCTGTTATAAGAAAACCACTTGCAGAGTTCTGAAATGAGAATTACTTTTCATGTATACATTCAAATTAATTACTTAAAAATAGCAGAAATTTTGGGGGAGGGAGTTCTCATTTTTGCATGTAGGAGAGCGGTCAAATCTTGTTTCCTGATGTTTCAGGAACTAGCACTCAAAGAGAAATCTGGTTCACACCAGACTGCTTGTAGCTCAGTGCTTAACAAAAACCTCTAGCTCCTCATCTTTTGAGAACAGGCTTTTAGAGGTGCTGCTATTCTTGAGTTCTGTGGAGGTCTCTGGGAAAGAAGACTGTCCCGGAGTTCACAGTCAAAGGATAGATTCACACTCTTGGAACAAGGAAATTTGCAAATTTTAAATTTTTTTTAATTTGTACCATCAGATTTGGTGGTTTGGATTTTTTAAGTGGCCATGTGAGGCAGCCTTATTAGGTCATTAACAACATTTCTTTTCACATGAATAAAGCAAGTTTTAGACTATGCCTGTGGTGCTACATCAGAGAAATATAATGATGCCTGAGATACCTATAGCAGAGGAATATGAAAATGTCTAAATGACCTTACGTAACAGCTTAGGAGTAGTGGCTTTATGACACTTTGTGATATTTTACCCTGCACTGTAAAATAGCCCCCATGGAGTCCTGGGCTGTTTGGTACTGCAGCATGGATGTGCTTTCAGTTTGTGTTGAGATTGAGTAATAATTATTTTCTCCTGTTAAAAACCTATTCAAAATTGTCTGTCCTCCCACTACCATTTCTGCCTTCTCATCCATAAACTGATGCTGCTAGTCAGTTAACTTGTGCATGGTAAAAAACAGGGTGAAAAGGCAAGGTCTGTGCTCCTATAGTCATGTATTATCGTCCTCCTTACCGTGTTTTGTAGATGGTCTCAGATTTACTGTGTGAAAATCTCGCCCAGTGTTTGAATTTGCTGTTTAAGAGGTCTGACAGTTTTGATTTTGGAGTTGCAGAGTTTGGTTTTTCTAGAACTGTCTCCTGCAATGTGACAAAACACTGTAGTCATCACTAACTAGTCACCTCTTTCAGCAGTTTATTGGTCTCACCCTTGCCTTTTTTACAGACCCTTCCTGTTCCTCGTGCTGATCTTTCTGAACACAGGCCATTCTCTTTCTGCTCCCTGTCCTCAACATCTCTTCCTGTGTCCACCTGTGATGCTGTGTTTTAAATTATAAGCTTTTTTAGAGGAAGAACTGTCTACTGCAGTGGAGCCCTAATACACATCTAGGGCTCTGAGGAGCTGCAGGAGTACAAGCGATAATTAAAATACCAATTCTGATCTTTTACAGCTTTCCACAAGGCAAAAACGGAAGTCGCTGCAGTTAAAAAACAGTCTGAAGGCCTTAAAAGAGAATATGATCATCTGATGAAAAAATTTGAACAGCTTCAGGTGGGTGGCTCTGGATTTCTATACAAGTACTGTATTTTGAAAATGTACCAGCAAAATTCTGCTTGTTGGTATTTATTGTGCAAGGTAATTTACTGAAATCTTTATTATAACGTAAAGTTACAATGGACAGCATCATTAAACTTCATCAAAATAGTAGAATTTTTTTTTTTTGCAAAGTTATTAGCATTTTCTTTTTCGCAGTTCAGTTGACAAAGCTCAGGTCATCATAAGGTTTAATTTTATTGTTACTTGAAAAATAAGATCCAGATAGTTTTGCATGTGATGATCAAACTGAAATATTATAAGAAAATCATAGGAGGGGTGTGTGTGTGGGAGTGTGTGGGTGGCGGGGGGAGTATATACATAATTTATAAGAGTAGTTTAATTTTGTTTGCTCTTAACACATGCTTTTGCAACCCTGGATTATGAATGTTGCAATACTGTTGATACGCAAGGATAAAAAACCCAACAAACAGCCTAGGCTAAAAACAGACTACTATAAAATTCAAACTGAAGTACCAAATAATTTAAAAAACCCCAAACTATATTAAGCAAAAGTTCAATTAGCTGTTTGGTAGATTTTGCTCGTGTGCATGGCTATAATACCCAGAAAATATACAGTAATTGTTTCTGGTAGAACTGAGAGTCTGTACTTTTAAGTTGTCTGACAGATATTCATATGCTCTCTGTGTAACATCTGTCTCAAGCAAAACTCAGTAAAAATGAAAGTTAGCCTTTTTACAAGTAATGGTCTTGGGAGAAAATAAATTATTGTTAAAATTATGGTGACCTGCTTTTCAAGAAAAATTGTTCAGTCCTGTATTAATAAAAAAAAAAAGGCAGTTTTGACCTGGTTATAATCTTTTTTTCCTGTACTCTGTGAAACCACTTACTCATTCCCAGCCTCGCCCTGTACTCCTACAGAGATTGCTCAGCTGATCTCTGTGTTCAAATCAAGACCACCATGAATGGCCTGTCCTTGTTGTGCTTCCCTGTGTAATGAGCCATAGTAGTCCTGCTGCATTTCTGACAGACTTGTGGTCTAAAACACACATCTTTACCATTTTCTGTTTACCTCTGAGTAGAAAGAACAGAAGGTACTGAGCACACAGTAGATGTGGCTCCCAAGGATAAATCAGTTAATAGCAGAAAATGTTTTTTGCTGAGTTTGCTGCACAGCTCAGCTGTAGCACAAATAGAGCAGAACTTGACTGCTGGCAGCTGACACTCAGGTGTTTTGTGGGGTAGTACTGGTGGGACTGCATCTTAGAAAGGTGTGTGGTGAAAAAATCAGATGTGACTGCAAAGGGGCAAAATGTGGCATCTCTAGTCAATGGTTTCTGATTTTGCCAAACTTAAATTATTTTTCATCTGTCTCTTTTCAGAAAGATTTAAATAAAGCGGAAGATAAGAAAGACCTGTAAGTGCATTTAAGATGGATGGTGTCGGCACAGTTGCTTGAATGAGAAAAGTTTTGTGCTGTTTATGTTCCTGATGCATACCTGAAACAAAACCTGATTTTTCTGAAAAGCACATGCATTGTAGGTCACTATTCAGAGTCCTCTAACAAATCTTGGTTGCCAAAATGTGCCATGTTGCAAATAAAATATTAAGTGGCTTACTGGATTTACCATGGAGTTTGTCACTGCTCTCATAAGGAGAAACCCAAAAATATTTCAACTCCACCTGGAGCAACTTGACTGTTTTGCAAGCTTTTGCCTCCCATAATGGTAACAGATCACCATTTGCTTGTAGCATTTGAGTGAGATGGTATATCACCCTAGATCATAAAAACACAATTACCTAAACCTCCTTTGCAACACCTGTTTGGAGTTCTAAAAATTCAGTTCCCAGTGGGTTGAAGAAGCCTGAAAGCTTTCTGTCAGTGGAAAATTGGATGACAATCTATCTAAGGAAAATAAAGAAAGGAAATTTGCATTTCTAAATCCACCTCACTAGTTTGTGACTTTCACTTAGCCACGTGGATTTGAGTGTATTTTAACAAACAATATTTTGCATGCCTCTGGTTTATTTTTCTTTAATATATTGGGATATTTCAGTCTTGGGTTGGCTGGTATTAGCAGTCTTTATTTTTACACTGTTTACATTGGTTTACTCTGTATGTACCACCTAACTTCTTTTGCCTCGCTAAGTAAAACATCTTTTTAAATGTAGATGGTTTGGTTACTTTTGTTTTGTTTTCATGGATATGATACCTCAAATAAATGTGCACTGTTTTGCATAAGACCTTTTTGGTATTCAGAAAGTTGTTTTGAATTTATTTGTTAGTTGGTTCCAGTTTATATTTGAAAGTTCAATATGTTTGTTATATTAAAGGGATTGTTTAAGTTCATGGTTTCTGGGTTTATTATTGTAAATCTCTTCCAATATACTATCTCATCATAGTTAATAGTTATGTGCATTTGGAACAAAATACACTTCTAACTTGGTGATGCTTAACTTTTCTTGAAAATACAGTCTTCATAGTGGTAGTTTTGATTGCTGTGGAAATAGGATTTGTTTAGCTTAGAATTTAAACACAGCTTATCAAGTAGTACAAGGCATAATAACATAGCACATCAAATAAGAATGCATACATTTTTAAAAAATACTTTATCCTTGCTGAAGTAGTACAGAATGTGTTTTCAGAGATTCTGTGACACTGGAGATTTTTTTTATCCTTATAAAAACTTACAGGGAAAGTTACAGATTTTTCATACCTGCATACATACTTGAAGATGTAGTTGAATGCATCTTTGTCTTTTTTCCCCACCCCTTTTTGAAATATTTAAAGTTGTGGTGGAATGTTATCTCTCCAGTCAGATCCAAAGACTGTGGTTGGAAGCCTTGGAAGTATAACAACAAGTGCTGGTTTTAATAACAGAACAAAAAAACTTGTGTATGTTTCTTACTTCAAGACATTGAACAAAAGCAAATAAATCTTGCTTTTTTTTTTTACTGTTATCCACTCAATTTTTAAACATTTCTTCTGCTAGTATAAGTAGGTATAAAATTACTATCTTACAATGAATGATGTTGTGCACTGTGCTCTTCATCCTTAAAAATTTATCTTAAAAAATAACATGGAATAAAAAATGGATAGCCGTGAATGCACTGATAGTACTGATATTTCTCCTTGAGAAGAAGCTCTGAATGGTTTACACAGTGTTTTGCTGTAGAGCATGACTGAAGTGTGAAGGAGTGCAGGGTGGCATGCACTGCTCCCTGGGAAGCTGAAATGAGGCTGGGTATTTTCATACATGCAACATGCATTCAACACGTGATACATACATGCTGTAATACCTTACACAGAAAACCTTGATATCAGGCCACAGGGAAATACTCACTCATTAGAGATTCCTTAAACTCAGACTTGTTATTTTGCCTCCATTCACTTCTTCTGTCATGTCCATTAGTTGGATCCTCTGTCAGGTTTCCCTGTCACAGAGTGTGACTATTTTTGTATTTCTCTGTTGTGGATGGTCACACATTTGACAGAGTTGCATTATCACACTTCAGTTCTGTGGAGTCCCAGACTTGTTCACAGAAAAATAATCCTTTGTTACTTGGATTAAAATTATTTTGTAGTATCTGCTATGTAGAACTCTATTCTCGGAAAGAATGTGGGTTTTTTTTAAAAACTAAGAATATTTGGAAATTCTAGTAGATGGCAAATCCTTGTGAATACTTTGCATTTGCATTGTTTCACATTGTGTGCTTTCAGGGCCTGTGTGAGTCTGCGTTGATCAACTTTAAGTACAATTCTCTCATTGGTAATGGTTTAAATTATGATTGATATACAGGGAAAGAGTGAATCAAAATGTCATGCTTATATCTCCTGATCTTTCAGGCTGTTGGGTCAGATTTTGGTTACATGTGCCTGTGCTGTGGGAAAGAGTTGAAAAAAGTTAAATCTCCACTAATGCTGGTGGATTCAAAATTACTTTTGTACTCATGTTGGACAGTTAATTTATTCTGAGTGTGTCTCCAGAGGTAAGAATTTAGAGCTCTTTATACACTAAATAATGTCAAAGTAATTGCCTGGTTGTTTTGGAGTCTTTTTTCCCTCTTTACAAAAGTAGAATTGTGCATTTTCCATACTTTGGTGGGGAAGCATGGGAGAGATTATTCTAAAAATATTTGCACAGATTTAACTGATAGTAGCTTTCAAAAAAAAATATTGAGCGGTATTTCCCTATTTTTTTCATAAACCTCTTTTTCTGCTGAGTCAAGAAAGCAGTGAGGTCATGGTGGGTGCATGAGAGCTGCCCTGAATATTAATAGACCTGGCTGCATGCTTTAGTATTTCCTTAAATGAAAGCACCTGTAGCTAGGCAGGATGTTTTTTCCTGTTTCTATTTTTACAACAAACATTTGACAATATATCTTCTTTAACATAAATCGTTCATGGTCTTTCCTGAAAATGAGCCCTTGCATTAGCACTCCCTGTGTTTTGCTGCCACAGTAGTCCCTGGCTACATAGCCTCATTGAAAAGGCACTGTGCTTTCGTAGCTTCTTGTAAAGGGTGAGAGCTCAGCTTTTCTCTCAGCATTGAAATAACATTTGTTTTTCCAAATGTGAAGTTACTGTAAAAGTACTACATGACTGCCTCAATTCTCAAGTGTTCTTTGAAATTCTGAATTTACTCTTTGGAACAGAAGCCCTCATTTTGCCTCGCCTTTGGACAGTGCTTATCCCACTGGCAGCTGTAGTCTGGGTCCTGATGCAACCTAATACAAGTCATGTTACGGATAAATTGGAAAATCAGCTCTCAGTTATGTCATTCCAGTCCTTCAGTACTTTGTGCTGCCTATTGCCATGTGCATTAATTGTGGTATGTCTGAAAATACAGTTCTAGAACTAAGCATCCTCAGTTCAAGAATAATGTGGAATATTTTATTTTCTATGACCAAATGTAATACTTGGGTTTTTTTTTTTTTAATGAGGTAATGTACAAATAGGGACAGGCAGTGCAAAGTGTATTTGTGAGGAAAACAGAGTCCCTCAAGTTTTGTGTCCACTCTGAAATGCAGCTGTTGTCCAAAGAAAGTTTTTGTTGCCACCTGCAAGGACCAGTGCCCTGAAAAGATTTCGCTATTCTGTCTCCAGCTTTGGGAGAGCTGAGTGCAAAAGGAAGCAGCCTATACAGCCCAGGACCATACATGCCAAAGGATTCCCTGCAGGACTCTGTGAAGGTGGTCTCAGTCTCCATGAAGCATATCTGGGATGTTTGGATTCTCAAACACGCTTGGGTGCACCAGGGTTTAGCGACCGAGAACCTCCCTGCTATGTTTAGTAACTACTAGAAGTTACATACTAGCTCTAGTGTGACTATTGGAAGGGCGGCGATGCCAAAACCAGCTACTAGGGAACATGAATGCTTGAAGGATCTCTGAAACTCGTCTGGAAATTGGCCACTTATTACTGCTGTCTTAAAAGCATATCTGCAAGGCTATGTAGCTTTAGCCATTTATCCTGCTGGGTGAGATCAGACTGTCTGTGTAGCCTGATTTGATTTGTTCTTGTCTTTGAAAACACAGCCAGAAGAGGCAATAGCTGTGGTGATAATTGTGTTTTGCAAGACAGTGTAATAATTTCTCACCTAGGTGGGGAGACCATATGCTACATCTTACTAAGCGTGAGGTTTAAATTCATATTCTTGTGACTGGAAGAAGAAGGTGTTAAACTAGTCCTTTCTGGTGAGTTTCACTGGGTATGGAAAGGACAATGTGAGAGGAAGGAAGAGAGGAACTGTTATTCTTGGCTAGTAAGGACAAAATCTTAGGCTTTGATTCTTATCCAGACGTGATTTAGGCATTAGAGGTCTAAGGAAACAGAGCATACAGTGATGTAGGGGTCTTGGAAACAGGCTGTGTATCTGTCCTAGGTTGTTTGTTTCATACCAAGTACAAAATGAACATGAACTAATTAGAAAATAATAGCAAATAATAAGGGAAACAAAAGGATTCAGAAGACTGATGCAGATTTCAAGCTGAAAAAACCTAAACACCCCCCCAATAAAAACAAAAAAATCCTTCACCATAAAACTCCAGCCAACCAAATAAAAAAGATAAAGTTGAAAAATGAAGAGCCTGCCTTCTAGCTTGAAAGGTAAGAGGGAGATGCATCCTAGTGGGGTCATCAACATCACAGTTCAAAAACATGTTGCATCTGATTTGACACAGATGTGTCTCTGTGTATGGGATCCATTCTGAGCTAGGGTTTACAGTCTTTAGCCTCTTCCTCATATAATTGTCTTTTCAAATTTTGGTAAATGCATTGTGTTACACAGATGGAGATTTTTTTTCTTGAGACCTCTAGTCCTTCCATGCTTCTGTCCTGCCAATATCTATGGTGCTACAGAGTTCTCATCTGTGTATCACCTGCAAGTGCTCCTGCTGCATCTTATTGCCCGAGGTGCTGAAGCTTGGAGTACTGCTCAGGCAGACATGTGCTGCAGGAAACAAATTTGCAAGGAGTGTGAGTTACAGTCAATTCAGATTCTTCTGACTATAGCCCTTCTGTGTTAATTACTTGTTCAGTACTATGTTATATAAGTAATAAGAATTGTAGTTTTGTGAGTATTCTAGGATAAAATAATATGTAATACACAGCCAGTCCTGAAAATTGAGTTTATGTAGTAAGTGTTGGGCATCTGTGTTGGGTTCCTGGAACTGTTTTGCTGTTGTTCTTTGCTATGATGATTAGCCTAGAAGCCATTATACCTGCTGGAGTAATTGCACTGTCTTTTTATTAATTTTGGAACTAAGATGATGTTACCACAACAGCTTTTCAAAGTTAGATTTCAAAACTGCTTTTCATGATGCTCCATTTTTATCTGGAGTGGATTCTAACCTAATACATTACTCAGCTCAATATTCTGTATGTGCTTTAGTATATCTCTAATACATCTCTTCCAGTATTACTTCCATTTCCCCATAGCATTATCCGCTAATAAGAAAATCTGAAAGCTTTCCCACCCTGGATTAAGTAGTATTTACATCAGACCACTTTCCTTGTTCCTCTAGACATGAACTGGCAGCTTTTACTGACTTGAGTGCCATGCTTAAGGTTTCTACAAAATGCTGGGACTCATTTTGGGAGTCTGGCTGCTTTGCTGCTGGATTCAACATTGCTCAGATCAAAACAGTTCAGTAGTTTGCCCAGATTTCCTTACAGTGCAGTAGAGGGGGAAGCCAGTTGCAGAATTAGGAAACCCAGACTGCATTAACCCTACAAAAAGTACTTCCAGCAAATAGCATCTTTCCAGTTTAGTAATGCTGGCTTCGACGTATCTGAAGTTAGGACTATGCTTAATTGCTTTGAAACCAACTCCATGCCTGAGTAGCTCACTGAACAAATATTTTGCTTGATGTTGTACCCTCAGTGTGTGCCCTCAGAACCTCCTTGGTGTTGACTGAAACATTGGCACTGATTCTTATTTCGAAAAGTCTCCCAGGTGAGGAGGACATATGCTTTGCTTCATTCCTGCAAGATCTTTGCTACGTTGTCTTCTCTATGTAAGGTGGAAAAGCTGAAATGCAGCCAGGATTATTCAGCATGTAGGACTGACTTTTTCAGTCCCAGTCCTATCTGTAATCCTAAATTACAGCAGGCTGCCAAGGAGCTCATTCCCTACAAGCCCGCTTGAGCAAACCCGAAGCCGCAGCCCTGGGCCATCTTCTGTCATTTCAGGTGTGACGCAAAGAGCCTGCAGGCCCTGAGCCGCTTCTTCCCACCGAGGTTCCTGGGCTGATTTGGAGCGCAGCTGCTGTTTTTTAGGCATTTGTGTTATGCATGGAGACGACTCCCAAAACTTGGGTCAAGCAGCAGGCCTTTGGGAACTCCGAGGAGGCTTCCGTGCGGGCCAAGCAGTGTACAGACTGGCTGCTCCTATCTCACCCCCTCAGGCTCGCCTTAACAGCGAGCACTTTGGCCGGCCGTCAGCGGGCAGGTGGCTCTGGGGGCAGCTGGTGAGGGGGACAGGCCATCACCTGCGGCGGGGTTGGTGTGCGTGCAGCCAGCCCCGCTCCGCGCGGCCCACAGCCATTCCCCCGACGCCCGCCCGCGGGCCGCCGCCTTTGAAGTGCAGCCCCCGCCCGGGGGCACGGGCGGTGTCGGGGCGGTCGCTCCGGGGAGCGCCGGCCCGAGCAGGGCTGACGAAGGGGCACCGGGGCCGCGGGGGGAGGGTGGACGGAGGCGTCGCCCGGGCCGGCCCGGAGCCGGGTCTCTCTGTTTCCCCGTAAATAAAGCGCTGGGCCGTGGGCGGCCGTATAAATGCGGCTGCGGCGGGGCCGGCTCGCCCTGCCCCAGGCCGGGGAGCGGGCGCGGGCAGAGCCGTCGGAGCCGCGGTTCAGGACGCGGACAGCGCTGCGGAGCCGCGGGCGCGGCGGCGGAGCCGGCAGGGGGCCCGCGCTAGCCGCCCGCCGCCTCAGGCGGGGCCATGGCCGCGGGCGGACGGGCGGCCGAGCCGCTGGCCGAGCTCAGCCACTACGTGGTGGCGCGGCCCATCTACAGCGAGCCCGGCTTCCAGGAGGAGAACGAGCGGCGGCCGCCGCTGCCGCCCACGCTCCGCGAGCGGGCGCAGGCAGCCTGCAGGTGGGTCCGTGCGGCGGGAGGGAGCCGGGGGCGCCGGCGGACGCGCGGTCCGGAGCCCACGAACTCCATCCGCCGAGCGATGAAGTGCCCCACACGGCACGCTGCGGGCAGACACATCGCTGCTGCCCTGCCTATCGCAGCTGCCCACAGGGTGCTTCCTTCGCCGAACGCGCTTCTGACGCCAGTACGTGCCCCGTCCCTGTCCGGAGGACAGGACCGTGACAGTCACTGCCCCTGAAATTTAAATGTGCATCAGCTCAGCTCTCTGTCGGTTGGGGGTTCTTGGAGCGCTCCAATTGCAGCGCTGTGGGGTGCGTTCATCACTTGTTTTCTCGCAGATGTTCAAGAAAAAGGGCCTTTCAGATTGCCAAGTCCTTTCTGCCCATCCTGGAGTGGCTGCCCAACTACCGGGTGAAAGAGTGGCTGATCAGCGACATCATCTCGGGGCTCAGCACTGGCCTCGTCGCCACCCTGCAAGGTAAAGCCAGGCACGCCGGCGCTCCGCTCTGCAGGACGTTCCTAGGAGGGAGCGAGCTGAACACAGGGACGTTATGCAGATGGAATTACAAATCTGAGACTTGTTATTTAATACTAGATATTAGGTATTTTTTCAATAAATAATTTACGGTTTTAATTTATTCCTTTCTCTGTCCTTGGCTAGAAGATTTAAATTTCCTTTCATGTGCTATCAAGATGTATTTAACTTTTCTTCCAGGCGTTTTACTCAGAGAGTATTCATTACATTGCGATTAATCAGATAGGTTGTGTGGTCTTATTTCTCCTTCTTGGTTCTCTAAGCCTATAGTTTTCCTGTAACTATCTACAATAATCTAGTTATTCCCCTAAAGTGATGCAACCTTGATGTCTACTCCTCCTTAAAATTCATCTCATAAGGTTGTTCAGGTATCCGCAGAAGACAACCCTCAAGGAGGTGAGGACATAGTAACATTTATAAAAAAATTAAACTTGATGGATATTTACAGTACGTGGCTTGCCATATTAAGTTTTCCGTACTTCCTTGTTCTGTTTATTAGTAAAGCTTTCAGTGGATGAACAAATAGGAAAGTGGCAGAAATAAGCAGAAATTAGTTAAAATAACCTACTTAAGGAAGACTCAGAGGGCAGAACCATCCTGCCTGAGGCAGCATTCATCTAAGATAAGACTAACTATAACCCTGACACATTCACCACACTTATTTTTCCATCTTAATAGAGTTCTTACACTACTTTCACAATTTTTTCGGGATTTCAACAGGAAAAACTAGATGTGTCAACTCTACACTTTCCCTCAAAGGAATTTAAGTGTTTGCAGGAGGGGACAAAGATTTACACTGGGAACAAAGAAAGCAGTTTACGCATTCCCGATTAGCCACATGTATTCCCTCCTGTCTGTTCCCTTGGAGCATGCTAGGAAGGCAGAGACTGGCAGAAAAAAAGCATTACAAACTCTGCCCCAGGCAGGGGGTGACCTTAGAAAAAAAGAAAGTGATTCTTACCTGAAGAATGCTCCGAAGAGCTGGAAGATCTTTGCTGAAGGTAGTGGTACAGTTACTGGATCCCTGTGCCTTTTTGAAATGAACTGGGCTAGATGGACTTTTCATATCACTTTTAACAGCAACTGTGCTCTTACTATAACCTCTTCTTTTTTTTTTCAGTGGCCTGGTTTTCTCTTAATTAGAATCCATTTGTAAAACCAGTTTCTGAAATACACTATCTGGTGTCCCACCCATGCATTAAAAAAAAAAGTAGAAAGAAATTTTTGGTTTCTACCCTCCAAATTAATGCAAATCTAAACCTAGCTATAATTTTTTAAAAATTATAATTCTGAAATTTTAAAACATGCATTACAGGGAAAATTGGCCAAAATCTTTGCAAAAAAAAGTGGCTTCTGGGATCTTGAGGTGCCTGAAGTCCCTAATTCCCAGCAGCTATGTGTGTTGCAGTCCTCCCATCAGTCATAGTAGTATGATCAGGACTTCAGTTGTTTGAACTCTGACAGGAGAATCTTTGAAGGAGAATACTGTACTCTGCAGTGGGAGCTAACTGGGATATGTTTCTGAAGGCAACTTTTTTTTATTTTTTGCTGGATTTGGCAGCTTGCATAGGTATGCAAAGGAAGAAGAACCAAGGCTCTCAAATTTGCGTGACTTACCATTGGTAGATTAGTTTTTAAGCTTCTGCTGGGGAAAGAAGTGTCCCTGTTTTCACAAGAGCTGAAGATACTGAAGCATATTTGTAGTGCAATAATTCAATGTCCTGTGCTTGAAATTTCTGTCTGTAACTAGAACACTTCACATATCCCCCTTTTCTCTCAAGAGGCAGACACTGTTGCAACAATATTCTCCTCTTAAGTTTCCTATCTCAGCCTGTGTGTTGGGCTACCTATTCAAAAATAGGAACATCTTTCAGTACTTACTCATCCAGCTACCAGCATGGAATATATAGTCATTTACAGTCATTGATACTCACATGAGTGCCTGCAACTGACTTACAGACAAAACATGTTCTAAATTGCATCTGGGCAAAAGCAGACAATCTTTCTGAAAGTCTATTCTAGAGAAGATAATAGATCATTGAGGGATTTCAAATGTGATATTTTGATGATCTATCATTTCAGGTTTGGCATATGCTTTGCTGGTTGCAGTCCCTGTTGGATATGGCCTCTATTCTGCTTTTTTTCCCATCCTGACATACTTTTTCCTGGGAACATCAAGACACATCTCAGTTGGTAACTGCATGTGTTCAAGTTACAGTGAATGATCTATTACAGTGTTGATCCTTACTGTGGACATTCATATTTCATACAATATAACTACTTTCTGAAACAGATTGTCTGTGGTGAATATTAATATTGGTGGATCTGGGAAAATTAAGGCTTATCTCTTCTCTATACAGGCAATTGTGCATAATAGCTAACGTCAGTTATGCCCCTGCTTTTTGCTTGAATTTGTGCTGAAGTTTAAATCTTGTCTTTGGCTACACTCTTGCAAGAAATGACAAGATCAAGGCCTCAGTAGGCAGTACGAATGACAGACATTTTGTCTATCAGCTAAAGCTCAAGATGGCTAAAACAGAGCTCTTTTAGTCTTCTCTACAAGCCTTACTTGCTGCATCCTTTTTTGATTACTCTGGACAGTATCTTCTTCTTGCCTGTCGTGGAGACCCAGAACCTGTGTATCCACTCCAGCCTCACTCTAGGTCCTCACATCAAGGCTATGGGTAAACCTTCTTGATTCTTTCTGAATACTTTCTTTAGAATATGAGGTTTGTTTCCTGTCAGTTCTCACATTTAAAATTCTTGACCAGCTAAGAATTACAGCTTGATCACTGAAGTTCCTTTTTTCTTCATTCTAACAAAACCTACTCTTTTCTTCTTCATATCTATTAAGAACACATAGTTTTCCCCTCCCAGATCTTTGGCATGATACTATGCTTTTTTTGTCAACTTTCTTCTCTGCTGCATCAAATGCCTCTGTATTTTTTCTCAACTTTAAATGCCTCTTCCTACCCTACCAAGCAGCTTACATTTACTATGCAGATCTGACTTGTTATGTCTACTTATGGTGGCATCTCTACTTTCTAGATTATCAAACACTCCTTTTTTATGCTTTTCCCAGTGCTCTTATTCATGAAGTATCCTGTAAGGTATCTGAAAAATTAACTTAACCTTCTTTAAGACATTTTGTGACATCTTCCTTTTCTGCATAATTTTAGTAAATAACTGCAACAAATATGATTACTTTTCAATTGTGTTTTGCTGATCACTTTCTCTGTATCTTGCTCAAAGTATAGTTTCAGTCATCTTTAGCCAATGTAAGAGCACACTACTGCCAAAAGATGTGGTCCTACCCATTGGATAATGTTCCTGACACAATCGTGGTGTTGGGATCCCTGACCATGTAGCTATATGGCATGCTGGATCAGCTGAAAACTAACCATGACAAAAGAAACCATAAAACCAACCAAACAAAAAAATGCATGCTAACAAACAAAACCCAAAACTTAAAGAAATAAACATTGCTTTCACCTGGATTGGTGATCTGTGTTGTCTGGTTGTGATACTGATGCAAGGGAGATGTTTGGAACATGTTGAACATGTTGCCCCTTTTGGCCTTGGTACAGCCTTAAATTGGCTTTAGCAAATCATGAAACTGCACCTGTACCTGTATGTACAACGTAAATTATTTAAAGAAGGAGCAGTATTTAAAGAAGGAGCAGTATTTTTGTGTCATGTATGCAGTGCCTGTGGCTCTTGGCCCCGTAATACTACCAATATACCCCAATTATAATATTACATGGTTTTGCTGACTTAGAGTTTCTTGTCTAGTCTGACAAATGCTTTTTTTCGATGTATATTGAACTTCAATGTGTTCTGTTTGTTGTTACAGGTCCATTCCCAGTAGTCAGTTTGATGGTGGGATCTGTTGTATTGAGCATGGCCCCTGATGAGAAATTTCTCATAGAAGGCAGTAATGCTACAGGGATTAATAGCACTGGGACACTGATAGACACTGAATCCAGAGATGCACAGAGAGTGCTCATTGCTAGTACTCTCACATTCCTAGTTGGAATTTTACAGGTAAAATAATTGACTTGAAGACACAAGGTTGACACTGCTTTAATTTTAATGGCGGGAAAATACCTAGTAGGGCAGTCAGACATTTTCCTGTAATAAAATACAAAAATGAAGGAAAGTTACCACGAACTTTTAAGAGCTTATCCTGTGCAGAGTCTGTGACAGCATGACTGAGAGGACAGGGAACAGAATAGCCCTGTGATTGCAGAGCAGAAGACCTGCATGAAACTGACTACTAATGGTGCATTTCCTGGAGCTTCCTTTCACACATTTTTTCAACTCTCCTTTATTTCCTTGGATGGATAATACTAAGCTACACTAGACTGAAATGGGGGAACTATGGGCTTAAGACTGCATCAACAAAGAGAAAAAACAAAGGACAAGAAATCTCCAAATAAAAGTGTACCCTTTTGTTGTTTAACAAGCTGTTATTCTTCATGATTTTTCCAGGTTATATTTGGAGTCCTCCAGATTGGTTTCATTGTGAGGTACCTTGCAGATCCACTAGTTGGGGGATTCACAACTGCAGCTGCTTTTCAAGTGCTTGTGTCACAATTGAAAATAGTTCTGAATGTTTCAACTAAAAATTATAATGGTGTCCTTTCCATAATATATGTAAGTATGCCCTTCTAATCTGCTTTGGTTTTATGACTGGTTTTTTTAATATAATTGCTTCTCTTCTGCTTCCTTTTCACACAAGGATGGTTCATATATGCTAAGTACAGGGCATTCATTTAGTTTTCACTTTCATGAAGATCTGCAGCTGTCCATTTATAGCTGTGGGGCTCTAAGTAGCTACTTTTGGGGTTCCCCAGACAGAAAGTCTAATTGCCACCTTGAAGTCTTTTTCAGACAGAGCAGTTTTTAATATAAAGTTTAAAGGTGATTATCCAGCAAAACAGTTCCTCATTTCTGGAGACTACAATCTGTCCCATCCCTTGCTTTCTCACTTACTGTGAAGGACATTTGATCATTTATTAACACTGTCAGGTCATCTCCCAAAGCTGGCCAGTCCCAAGGCTCTTTACACTTTAACCAGCAGGTCATTCTGGTAAAGGGCATCATTTTGCATTTCATACTGTAACTATGCTTCTGAATACCTAAAGGATACAGATTACCACCCTTTGGCCAGGTACCTATTGGTTAGCAAATGTGAGGCTGAGTGTTACTATCACAACTTCATTTGTTGATTTTACAGAAAATGGTCAAATGGAGAAGTATATTGGCTGCATTACAGAAATACTGAAGTCCTAGAGGTCTTGTATTACAGAATAATATCCTTTCCCAGGAAAATTATTCAGAGTTTCATCACTGACTTCAGCATGAAACTATCTACGTTCACAGTATTTTAGATCTTCCATAGCACTTCATATTAGAATAGCAGATTTCTAAGAGGCTGTTCTAGGAAAAAACAGCCTAGTATTTGGAGACTTTACATGCCATTTCTGGCAACCAAACTAGCAAAAGAACAACAGACATCTAGATTAACAATAATAAGATGAATATAGCTGTAAACAGAAAGGTAAAAATTAAAGAAATCTGGAGGACTATTTGTGGGGGTAAAAAAGTACTCTCTTATGGGTCTTTTCAGAATTAAAGAAAACTCTTTCCTTCAGAACAAGGAAAGTTAGATGAGATAAAGTACTGTACAATAGACCTTAGAGCAGACCTGGCAGAGTGATTGACTTGTTAATCCAGCATTTTCTTCCATCACTTTTTTATGTTTATTGAACGGGTGGTACATTTAGTATAATACACTTTTTAAAAGGATCTACATGGTTCTTCCAGCTCCAACAAGCCTGACTGGGATGCTGACTTTCTAGGTTAAAGTTCAAAGCTTCTGTGTTCTTACAGGTGAGCCAGGTCACTGTGTTTGCAGGTGCATGCAGAGCAAAGAAATTGTTATTTCTGGTCTGCTCAACCAGTGATTTTCTGTGTCTGCTTCAACAAGTTTTGGACTTGCTTCAATAGTGTTGTTTAACAAACTGCAACATCAAGTATCCAACATTAGCAAAATCCACAACCAAGGTCAGAAGTTACTGTTCTGCTGTGAAGTGAAGCAGTGCAAGAGGTGGTCAGCCATTCCTATGGGATATATGGTAAACAGTAGAATGGGCAAGAAATGGATTTAGTCAATTGAGAAAGGTAATCTGATTCAGTGTTTCAGGAAGGTTTCTTCTTTAATTTAGAAAACTTAGCTGATTAAGCACTTAGATGTTTATTTTCAAACCGAAGTCTGTTCAGAAGGGTCAGAGTGATGCTGCTGCTGCAAACTTCCCCTTGGGTTTAAACCAAGAACTCATTACTGGGGGAGCTAACCAGGATGCAAGAAGTCTGTTTCTAACCTTTTTCTACCAGATTGTTCTGTTACAGCTTCTTCACTGAGATAATTACATTTTCTTGGAGACAGGAAGCAAGTGAGAACTACACTGATGCTTAGGAGGAGGACAGAGGAGTATTTGTGATATTTCTGTAATCATTCCTTCATGTCTTCTCTGTACAATTACGTTTAATAAACAATATTGCTGCTGCCTGTTGCAGCCCAGTTGTGAGTGCTCCAGTCTGGGGCTGAACTCTGCTGGGAGGGTTAATGTACTGTAAAATGAGGTTTAGTGACTGCTTTTCTGAAGTGCAGCATTCTCCACAGGCTGGTAGGACCTGTGTGTTCACACTCATTCTCTGTATGTCAGCAGTGGAAATAGGAATGATGTATTGCACAGACCACATGTAGTGAACCAGAATTTTGTCCATGGGTTTGCTGGCTCTCTTGACTAGAAAAACAAGGATCACCCTTGCTATTTGTTGAAGTGAAGAAGCTACAGATCTTCCCTTCCTTGCTCCAATGCAGGTAGAGGTAAAACACAGGTAGAGAGTTAGCTCTTTTTACTTGGTATTAATTGCCTAAAAATTGGGAAGCAGAAGCCCCTTATACGGACAATTCTTGCAGTTATGCTTTTTCCATTGAATTCCCTATTAAATCCATTTACTGATTCTGTACCACCTGGACAATACGTTATCCTAAGGCTTCTCCAGGCCTGAACAAAGAAGGTACTTGGCCTTCTCCAAAACCCCATGCATCTGGATCACCTCATGAGTATTTGCACATCCTTCAAGTGGGCATGGACATGTTTTATATTGTCATTTTTATTTTTCAGACTCTTGTTGAAACATTTGAAAGAATTGGTACCACCAACATTGCAGATCTTATTGCTGGACTCCTCACCATTTTTGTCTGCATGGTAGTTAAAGAAATAAATGATCGGTTCAAACACAAGATACCTATACCTATACCAATAGAAGTTATTGTGGTAAGCAAAAAGGCATAACAAAAGCAGAAAACAGATAAAATAGGTGGTCTAGCTACAGGAAGACAGGAACTCTTTTTAAGTCTTAAAACTGTTGTTTTATCTCATTACAGACAATAGTAGCCACTGGCATTTCATATGCTGCCGACTTGGAAAAAAAATACAATGCAGGCATTGTTAAGAGCATTCCAAGAGGGTGAGTGTCTTTGTTTTGTGGGAAAAAGGTACTATTTTAATTGGCTAAAAATGACAGTAGTAAGAGAAAATGCATAAAAGAAACATTGAGAGCTGTAACCTGAGTTAGAGCTCAGATCTGGATTTTCTGAGTTTTACTTCTGGCTCTATCAGTTGTGCTACCTAAATATGTTGCCTAGCTTTCCTTCTTCTGTAAAATGGGCTTAGGGATGTCTATCTAATTCATGAAGTCCATCTGAAAATTAATTGCTTCCTGCTCATGAAGTGACTACAGGACTATGGAAAATGGTTAAAAAAATTAATAAAAAATTCTGCATAGATTTAATTTCTGTAATCCTGAGTTATCCTACTGTGGTTCATATTCATGCCACTCCTGTTATCCCAATCAACCTTGTCACTTCCATACTCATAGGAGCAAGGATGTTGAGGATTACACTGGTAGAGTCTTTCACTTGAAAGATTCAGAGCACTTCACAGTAGTAACCTTCACATTCCATTTGGTATTCCGGGCTTCATTAATTAAAATTTGTGGAAACACAGTAGGGGATAAAATGCTTTTGAGATCTTACTGAAAAAGGATGTTAACAATAGTATGAAGTGTCATTAACATATTTATGTAATTCATCATACTATTCAATACATCCTTTATTTGATGTTTCAAAAAATGTAGTTTTTCACTTTGCTATCATAAGGCCAAATCTCAGTCATGCTGAGAACAATGGGAGCTTTGTTGCTGACTAATAGCATCAGGATTTGGGCTGTGGTGAGCTAGATAAGCGTGTTCTGTATGTCAATGGGCTGTTTCCACCTTTTTATTAACTTGAAACATTACACTTCATATTATAAGCAACCTGTATGCTTCTGCCACAAAATCCTTGACAGTTCTGGTAAGAATAGAATTCAGTCAAAGTTGGTAACACTAATATATTTTCTAAATGCTAGATTTTTGCCTCCTGAGCCTCCAAATGTCAGCCTGTTTTCCCAGATGATAGCAGCCTCGTTTTCCATTGCTATTGTTGCTTATGCTATTGCCGTATCTGTGGGGAAGGTATATGCGACCAAGTATGACTATGCTATTGATGGAAACCAGGTATGTATAACCCAAATAGTTTAAAAATACAGTGAATGTAAGTTGTTTCATGCTGACTTATGTAGCCAAACTAAAGAAACACCATTCACACACATTTTTCAGATGAGCATTGAAGTCTGACAGGAGAAATTCTTTCAACTCTTGAAAAAAAAAATTAGCTGAAATGGCCACATAGAGATGAGCCAGATCTATCTTCAGTATGGGCTTTTCATACTAATTAATTCCTTCTGTATTGGTTCAGTGACTGCAGTAGCTCTGAAAGGGTTAAGCACTGTATAGGGGAATTTTCTGGTGATGTCAAGTTGACATGGCCAGCTTTAGAAACCTATTTTCCATTTCCACTTGTAGGAATATTTTGAGGTGTGTTGCTGGGGCAGGGAAAGGCAATGTCAACCTAAGAAGTTGCTCTGGACAGCTTTATTTAGGCTTAGTCTCATGCAGGATTTGAATCAGTTGACCTTTACAGTTAATAAATTATTGTACTTCTCAGCATGACACCAGTTATATCAATATAACTATACTTGTAACCTAATAGATCAGTCCTGCAGCTTCACAAAAGTTAATGCTACCAGCATATGAACATGCTGGAGTAGCTGTGTGCACTAAATGACTGAACTGCTTTCAGCATCGGTTTCTAGGGGCACATAGCTAGAATGTGACATGAACAGTGCATCACAGGCGCTTACAGGATTCCTGCATTTGTTCAGTGTCTTCACCGGGGGTTATGTTGCTTGCCTGTGGTCTGGAATTAAAATGTCAGAAAGATGTCTCGTCCTGAATCTATGCTAATTTTGAATTTTATCCTTTGAGCATATTAGAAAATGCCCTCGCTATAATAAATAGATAAGCAGAGTACTTTGTTTAATGAGTCCTTTATTTTAGTACTAATGGATTACATAAAGTTTGATTTTGGAAACACTGTTCTGTAATATATAAGAAAATTATGCTTCTGTTTGTCAGTTTACAATCCTCAAAGGTCATATCTGTTAATACTTGGTCTTAAAGTTGCCCCAAATGTACCAATTTCCAGTTTAATAAATCTGAAAGAATAATACATAATCCTAGAAGTGCTGTTTGTGCTGTTCTGTTGTTGAATATGTTGTTGGGCCAGCACTGAAGATGTGCTTCAAAGATACCGATTAAATATTGTAGTAGAAGGATCAGTTTATAAAAGCAAAGTGCTTTCGTTTCAGTACTATGTTATGAATTTTACGTATAGCAAAGGTTAAATGCAGCCCAGAATGATGGGCTTGATCTTGAGAAGTTAAAATAACATCATAAGAGCAGGTGGTAAAATAATTTTGAAGGACAGGTCGGTACTATTATCTTCCAGTGTTTATATTGTCTTCATAGATCCAGATTATTAACACCTAAGAACACTAGGAACTATACTTCCAATATTTTCTCACAGATCACAGTGGTTACATGGGAACAGGTATGAATAATTTGGATCTATTCTGTTAAAGAACATGACTTACTGTTCTTGTAGTTGGAGCTAAATGAAAAACTTACAGGAAATTAAATTTTGTAGAAAAGAAGGGAGACTGTCAAAATCAAATCTTAAATTCTATTTCAAAAAGTGTGCAGTGAGTGAAAAGCTCCTGTGCCTGTGTCAGCTTGGTGAAAACAATGTTTCTGTCAATTATATGGGGTTGGTTGTGGACAGCTCCCAAATTCTTTATTTCCCAGCAGAGGAATAGCCCAGATCCCAGGACATAAAGTCCCAGGGTCCTTGTCACTTGAGGAGAACCAGCATCAGTAGATGCCAGCATCTGCAACCCTAAAGCAAATCTATGAGACTGGTGCCTGAGACTCAGCATGAGTTCATTGGGATGCTTAGAGTGGAAAACTTCTGGCTCAACAAACTAGAAGTTTTCAGTGAAACTGTGTTTTATTGCAAAATTCCTAAATAGTTCTATTAATAATACAATGCTTTGCATTAGTTAAAGGCTTATCCAAACTCAGACCGTTGTACTGATCAAAATAACTTGTTTAGCTGATGATACCTCAGAGTAAAATTTATACTAGTACCCATTTCTTGATGCAATTATTCCAGTGTAATTCTTAGAAATGTTAGATTTGATAACATTGATGGAAGCAAGCTTTAAACACCTTTATACTCAGACAAGTATGTCTGCGTCAGGGGACATATACCAACTTCTTTGTGTTGGTTTCCAAACAGAGGTAGCTGCACTGGCGCAAGAGGAATTTGTGTAAATATTTAACAGCTATTACTAATTCATACTCTTCTCAATATTATTGTGCTACCTACATTATCAATTACTGCAGAAGCTATTGTCATTCTCCATTGAAAAACTGCCTTCAGGCATCTGTATTTACAGCATCATCCAATTATCTTTCAGGAATTTATTGCCTTTGGGATCAGCAACATTTTTTCAGGTGCCTTTTCTTGTTTTGTTGCAACTACTGCTCTTTCACGGACTGCAGTCCAAGAAAGTACTGGTGGAAAGACTCAGGTAATGACCTCTTCTTACTAGTACTGTGCACAGGTAAATTTAGTTTTCTGTAGTGCACAGATTTCACTGTGGGATGAAAATAGTCCTAAAATGATTGCATTGCTGGCACATGAAAAGCCGTAGGTGTCTTAGCAGCTCGACTCTGATAGTGAATCATTTTTGTAGCTCTGCCAGAAGAGGGCAATCAAGTTTTGCATAGCATGAATTACCTTAGGGGTCATAAATCTTTTATCTCTAGCTCCCCAGAACTTCATTCCAAATTAAATGACTGAGTTTGTCACAGTAGGATGTGGGAGGAAATCTCTCCCAGCTGGCCATGATATCTTTAAGCTCCCATGTGCTGACCTGAGCAGCTCTGCCATTTTCCATTCACCATCAGCCATGGACCGTCTTTCTCCTGTTGAGTAAGCTACTTTGTTTTACCATACTACAGCTGTGGAGGTTTTAACAGTGAAAAACTATAGTCTATCCAGCAGCTCCTTTTCCAGCTGACACGCAGAGTGCTCCATTCATCTGGCTATGTAACATAACCCCTCCAAGAGCTACTACCGTGAATTTGTTTAAACTACCTGCTTAACTGAATTTCCTTTGTGTTATCTGAAGTGGATAATGGTTGTCCACATATGCCTAAACACAATTACATTTTGGCAGGTCTCCTTGTTCCTTAAGAAATGTAATTTGCAACTATTTGTACCTTTTTTCTTTGTTATCCTAGAAACAGACGATAGAGTCATAGTAAGTTCATTTCCTATAAACACTGTTCTTTGCAGGTTGCTGGTATAATCTCAGCCGGGATCGTTTTGATTGCTATTGTTGCCCTGGGGAAATTGCTAGAGCCATTGCAAAAGGTACTGTACTCTTCCTCTGCAGCACAGCCACGTCAGATCCAAATGCTCAACTATGATGGACAAGATTAATATCCCTCTTTAAACTGTGGTGACTAATGCAAGACAGGGCTGTGGTCCATAGTGTGTAATATTGAGTACTATCTTAATATACATCTTTGCTTCTGAATAC
This sequence comes from Entomyzon cyanotis, assembly GCA_024500445.1. Lineage (NCBI taxonomy): Eukaryota > Metazoa > Chordata > Aves > Passeriformes > Meliphagidae > Entomyzon > Entomyzon cyanotis. The sequence goes on along the minus strand of JAKEPQ010001018.1, from coordinate 43,880,008 downwards.
CACTTTTTCATCATTTTTCTTCGCAGTCTGTGTTGGCAGCTGTAGTCATAGCTAACTTGAAAGGGATGTTCCTGCAAGTCTTTGATGTTCCCCGTCTATGGAGACAGAATAAAGTGGATGCTGTAAGTAACCTAATTTTTTTTTCCTCTTGAATGGTTTTGTCCAGTTTTGGTTTTTTTTACCTTTTAATGCCATCCAAGTTTCTCTTAACCACCACGTAAGCAGGATTTTGAGGAGTTAACATCAGAAAACTTTTATGTGCATCCTCAAAATGCAAATGCCATGAGGTCAGTTAAAAATTCTCCATTTTTAGGTCAGTATTCTGCTAATCTTCTTTATTCCTTATACCCTGCTGTAAGGATGCCAATCAGGGTATTTGTGTGCAGCATTAACTCCTTCATATCCATTTCCATGGTTTTCAGCAATCTTGTGTTGATATGGTTTGAAAAGCAGAATAAAGGTGGTCTGTTGCCACCTTTACTGTTCTGATTTTACCTTTTGCACAGTTTAAATGAGTCAGAAAAGCTGGCCTTTCCTTAATTCAGGTACATATATTCATGTTATTATCACATGAACATCCCATTTGCCTAAATAATCTCATATTCCTCAGAAAATATGTTTTCTTGTTGTAGCAAGACTAATCCAAGCGAGACTGGGGATTCATTTGGCATGCTAAGGGGTGTACGAACAGACTTTTCTTATGAACCACTAGGACCATATCTCAGGGTACTTGCTCACATCTCCCACTGTGTTCACTGTGGCTCTTAGGGTAGGAAAAGATTGCATGGAAGACATTTGCATGGAAGACATTTTTTCCATGCAGTCTTTACTGTGCTTAGATTTTACAGCTAGTGTGATTGGGCAGTACCTGTCTTAGATCTGAAACATTTTAGTCAATCGTTTACTGGTTTATAGGCAAAAGATCCCACTGACTTCAGTGAGAAGTGTGAGCACTCAGCTTTTTAAAACATTGAGTCTACTGCCTGTTCTGCCTGGGCAGTGATGTGGGAAAGAACAGAGGGGTGCACTTCAACTGTTCTGCCTGAATATTCAGTGGAGACCTTAAAAAAGTGCCATCAACCTGTTAATATGAAATACCTCTCTTTGCAACAGTTCTGATTCTTAAATATCGCTGAGAAATTCCCTTCCTTCCCTATATGTCTGCATGGGGGCCATCTTGCTGTATGCTACATCTTGAGAAAATAAATTTTTTTCCAATTTTTAAGAAAGATTAACAAGGATTGCCATCATCAGAAATAAGTAAATGCAACGTTTAACTGTATCTCCTTTAATTTCACTAAAGGGATCAGATCCTTAAAAAATATTGTTATGTTGAAAACCCCCTTATTTCCTAAAAAGCTAACTATGCCTAATAAGATAATGATGGATAAAAACATCTTGGAGGAAGAAGACTTTTGTATGGAAGTCAGCTAATTGCTAGTGTGCTACAATCAGTTCCAAAGCTAAAATCTGCTACTCATGTTAACTGGTCTAGTGTTTCTTTAGCATGACCAGGAGTCATGTGTTAAAATTAAAATACTTTACATTTGTTATTTCTTCTCCAGATGATCTGGGTTTTTACATGTATAGCATCCATCATTCTGGGACTTGATTTGGGATTACTTGCTGGCCTTTTGTTTGGATTGCTGACAGTTGTGCTGAGAGTTCAGTTGTAAGTAATACAGTATCAGAAATAATTCTTAGTTTTATATTATGAAAAAGGAAGATAATATGCTGAAAAGCAAGATGATTTGTCACAGAATATCTGTGTGGGTTTACAAAAATTTAGAAATGAAAAAAATCTATTTTTTTAGAACAAGACAGTCTTTGTGTGCTATCATTTAATTATTCTGATAAAAGAGAAGCTGCATTATTTTTTCAGTATTTATTCCATATCATGTGGGCCACTCTGGTGGTACTTAGCCACATGTTTTCTATGTACCCACATATCTGCGTTCTGCAAAGGGATAGGAACATTCTAGATCAAATATAAACAGATGTATGACTTCTGTAATTAATTAATTATTACAGTTACTCATAGCAGGTAATACTACTACAGTATGTTGCACATGCCAATGACTTTTTCAGTTATTGCTTATACAAGACTGATTGTATGGCTCTAAAAGAAGAGCAAGAGAAAGCATGAGAATAAAAGAAAAACATTTGTGCTTCTGGCTGATTTGCTGCTAGTTGAAGAATATATGGTAGTGGAATGATGAGAAAAGGTGGATTTGAAGAACCTTATTTGGTTATCTTGTTATTTTTCCTTGATCTTTTATCTGAAAATGCACCATAACTCCTTCAGCTTGGAGACCAGAGACTATGGTAACCAGCATTAGCAATGGATAGTTGCACTGTCAGCAAATGCATAAAAACAAAGTCTTGCAAAAGTTGTTACACAGTAGTAGATTATAAAAAATTGAATTTGAAGAGTCTAAAAAAAAATTCCCAAATTCAACTCAGATAATGTTATCAAAATATAAAGGGGAAGCGAGGCCTTACAAACATGAAAACAATTTGCTCCAACTATTAAATATATATCTGGAGACTGCAAAATATTTTGGTTCTGTAATTGACTGAAATAAAAATTAAAAACGTTGGACAAAAAGATTTACATAGTCTGAAAAGAATGTAAATCTATTTCGGTTGATTCAAAATGAAAATGAGTAATTTTTTTTTTCAGAGTATAAAAATGGGTTTTTAAATTCAAACCAAACTAATCTGCTTTTAAAATATTCTTCCAGTTTGGGAAACCAATTGATCAAGTTGTTCACTCAGCTCTTAAATCAAAATGGTGCAGGAAGTAGGCTGAGACCAAAGTACCTTGTCTTTAAAAAGGTACATTCACTAGAGTGACACAAAATAGATTCAACACTTTTGCACATCCATTAGTTTGGCATTAGAAAGCAAACTACAGGAGTCTAAGACACTTTGTATGCAGCAATCCCTTCAGTTCTGTGAGTGCCCATGTATGATATTTACCTTCACTGTCTTTTTTTTTCTGTTAGTCCTTCATGGGGAGGCTTTGGAAACATTCCTGGCACAGACATCTACAAGAAGGTCAAGGACTACAAAACTGTAAGTCATTGCTGAGTTGTTTCCCTTCAGTCTACAAGTCAGTGTAAGAAAAAGTCGTGCCTTGCAAGTTGTACACAACTTTATTTTGGAAGTGGGGTCATCAGGGATAACAAATTTCAGCATCGTCTTCATCCAGATGGTCGGTCCATCTTGCATACTGTAAGCTACTAATAACTGAATCCCCTCAATTATCAACAAATACATGCTTAGTTTTTTTTAAAATTAGATATGTAGTTGAACTGTTGAAACAGTTTAACTGCTTCTTATTAGTCAAAATATGGCAGTTGCTGTTTAACCTTATATTCTTTGGCAACAGGTTATAGAACCAGAAGGTGTGAAGATTCTCAAGTTTTCAAGTCCAATTTTTTATGCTAACATTGATGGACTGAAAAGCAGCCTCAAATCCACAGTAAGTGATATGTAATAGGTTTGGAAGCTTCTTAACTATCCTTGAGATTTCCTCAGAATTATATCTAGGTTAAATTAAATAATTTTGTTCCTTTTTCTGTAGGTGGGATTTGATGCAGTCAAGGTATATAATAAGAGACTCAAAGCACTGAGGAAAATACAAAAGCTAATCAAGAAGGGAAAATTAAAAGCTACTAAGGTAGGCCTTTTAAAAATTATTTATTTCTATTTTTTCCTCAAAGGATTACTGTTGGAGCTTTTTAGTTAAGGCTTAATTATGAATTACTCTGTACTCATCTTTAAAATAGATATGAAAAGGGTGTGTTACTACATGGTAATACAGTTTATAAGTAGCATAATACAGAACTTATAATACAACTTAACATACAGTTTTAATCACCTAGACCCTAACTTAACTTAGGGTTTCTAATTACCTGGCCCCTCTGCAGATCAGATCAAATCTTAATACATGGTTTGATGTATCAATATAACAATCATAATCTAGACTTAAAATTACATAAAAGAAGATGAGTCACCAATACTCAGAAAAATCAGAAAAACATTGGAGGCATCCCTGGCCCCTTGGGGTCTCACTGTCCAGCAGCAGTTTTGGTCCAAATTTCCCATGCAGGACTTGTCACAGACAGTGCCTTGTGCACTGATACACTTCCCTGTTCTGTGATGGGGTCACCAACTACACCTGGTTCATGCCTGGGACCTTCAAGGCCAGCAAGGAAGGGAGAGATCAGCCTGGTGCCCAGGAATCTTGAGACCAGTAGGGAGAGAAAGAAGAAATCTGTTTGATTTCTCTAACTGGTTCACAGGACCTTCAAGACCTGAGAATGAGGGAAGAGGAAACAAATACATTACCTGCTCGGCCATAGAGAATGGCTTCTGTCCTTATAAAAATGGCATTAGTTAACTGCTAACCACAGTATCAGGATTGGGAGCAGGGAGTACTGGTCACAAGTGTCTGTCTTGTCAATTCTTTTAACAGAAAGTACCACGGGGAAGTATTTTTTGTAACTCCAAAACTTTCCCCATGATTAAATTCAATATTTCATATATTATCTGCACATTAGAATGGCATCATCAGTGAGCCTGGTATTAATAATGAAGCTTTTGAGACTGATGAGGAACCTGAAGACAACCAGGACTTTCAAGTTCCCACCAAAGAAGTAGAGATCCAGGTGGACTGGAATTCAGAACTCCCAGTCAAAGTAAACATCCCCAAGGTGCCCATCCACAGTCTCATTCTTGATTTTGGAGCAGTAACCTTCTTGGATATTGTAGCTGTGAGATCAATAAAAACGGTAAGGGCATTTTTTTCTGATGCTCTGTGAAAATGAAATTAGTCAGCAGTATGTAAATCAAGAGCTGTTAAGTTAATTTCTGAGTTTTAAAAAGTCTGTTGTTGAAAAATACCATCAAAATGTATACAGCAAAAGGTAGAATATTGGTGTTGTGTGTATTTTAAATGGGAAAAAAATAATTAAAAGAACAATATGAAGGTTGCATAGCCAAGTACTCAAAAATTTAACTGCAAAATGTGGTCCCTTATATACATATGTTATGAAATATTTTAGTTATATATTTTCTTTCCACATGTCTCATGCTTTAATCTGGGGACAGGATGATGCTCACTCAACACAGAGGTAGTAAAAATTTCATCTTACCGTCTCTGTTCAGTCTTTAGGCACAAGATTTATTTATTCATTCAATATTATTTTAATTATGAAGGAAGAATGATTCATTTCTTTATAATATTTTCTGTGGCTAGTATCAAGTGCTTCACCAACATTCATTAATTAATCTTCAAACTCTCAGTACATAATAAGGAGATAATATTCTTGATTTAGGAAAGAGTAAATGAAGTATAAAGATTGAGGCTGAGTATTTCCATTATTTTTTGGTGCCCAGTTACAATTGTGTAGGACCAGATTGTTCAGTCTTTAACATTTTCTGATATTTTGTATGTTAAGATTGATGCTTTCACTAACTTAATTTCACAGTTTAGACTACTTAGCCTATCTATAAACCAGATCTTTACCATGACTCTCATTTATCGATTAACAGAAGGGAATGGAATTAGTAATCACCTCTGAAAACATTATTCTAAGAGACTTGCCTGCCATCAGGGAGCCAGGGGTAGATTCCAGTCTCTTGTCTTTTAACTAAGTGAAATACAGGAGTATGCAAGTGCCTTGTTTCAGCCTTCTGCCTAATTACATGGGACTATGGGGTCCATTGACATGTCTCATTCCATATGTAGGTTTTTCATCCAAGAACAGGTCCATCTGGTGCACTGCATGAGGGAAAAATCTGTGTAAAAAATCTGCATGTGCCAACAAATGGTTGTATTGTATCACACATACATGGGGGAAAATCGGGCCCAAGTGGAGAGATGATTATTCATGTTATGAGAGCAGAATGACGACCTTAATTGGCAGTGATGTTTGTGTGAGTGAAATGGGCAGTTCCATGTACATAGTTGAAGATAGGCCACTTCAGCAACCCGGTACTTAACTACTGGATCTTTAAGTACAGCAAAGTACTTATTTATGATGAATTAATAGAATGTACTATGTGGAATGAAGACAATCAGAAAAAATTAAGTGTGTGTGCCTATACATTACACAGACATACAGACATATATCTATTTTCTCCTTACAGACTTTATTAATTGATGCCCTTGTTGCAAACTTTCATTTTTTTTTAGATAATTAAAGAGTTTGAGAGAATTGATGTGAGAGTATACTTTGCTTCATATCAAGGTAAATATCCAAATATTTCTACTGTCACCCATGCAAAGAGTAAAATGAAGGTGAAAAGGGATCTCTAGATGTGTCTGTGGTAGCATCTGCACTAATTAATATGTGAATTGTCACACTGATAAACATTGTGGCCTCCACTGGAACAGAAAGAATTGTGGGGTGTAAAGGAAATATGGAAAGTAAAAGTAAAGACTAAACTAAAACTGATGGATTCATTTGGCTGTACATTTGATTTCTGATAGTTGCAACCACGCATTTTGACATCTTAAATTACTTAATACTGTATGAACCTGTTATGAGTTTCTTTTATTCAGACAACCTTATATCTCAGCTGGAACGGAGTGCCTTCTTCGATGACACTGTCAGAAAAGATATATTTTTCTTGACTGTCCATGATGCTGTGCTCTACATAAGGAATCAAATGACATACAGTGACAACCAGGATCCCATATTTGAGAAGGTAGGATATCCAGTTGTACATTTGCTTTCCTTCTATCATCTAGCACTCATTCTTGATGTTTCCATTATAGCATCACACATTTGAAAACTAGACATTGAACTGTAGTACAAAAAAAGGTGTGAGTGCTGTAAATTGGGCAGCATCTGTAGTACATGAGTATTTTTCTAGATCAGAGGTTCTGTCAACTCCAGGAGCTTGTTAGTGAAAAGAGCATGAGAAACAGCACATGTGGAAAACACTTCATCCTAAGGCACATTTTCTAATTTCTGACAACTGGCATCTTAAGATCCTCCTCAGCTGGAGGTTGCATTTGAAACATTATATTTAATTGTCACAGATGGAGCTTTCTTCAATATGTCTGTCATACTCCTTTTGGAACCTATGACACTATCCTGTGGAGATGGGTTCTCTAATTTTAGATGTGTTATTTGACAAATATTTCCTGCTTGGTTTAAGTTTGCTGGACTTCTGGATTGTTAGCTGCAATGAATAATCATTTTCTGCTCCCTTTCCCAACACTCTGTAGACTTCTGATCAAAGCTATAATCTCATTCTATTTGAATGTGTGGACATGTACAGAAGCTGTTGCACACCAGTGTTCATTTCTACTGCCCTTCTCTGTGCATTTCCTTGTTGTGTTCCATGTTTTTTTAGATAACCAGAACACTCTGTAGCATTTAAAGATGTGGGCCCTCATTAGGAAAATGGACATATAATGTCCTCCTTTCTTTTCACCACAATTCCTTCCCTAGCAATCACTATTACAGTATTATGAATAAATAGCAATTAAAATTAATATTACTGATAAATAACCAGGATAGGACCCTTATTTTTATAATCTTTTCATACTAATGTTTTATAGTGGAAATTAACATTTGCATAATGCTATATAGCAGTTTAGAGATAGGTTGTGTTTTTATTATTTTTACAAAGCTATAACTAGTCATGTAAGCAGAGACAGGCCCAAAAGCTCTGCAATTTATAAGTTCCTCTCAGCTGAACTAAATGAACAACAGCCTCTTCTAAGTTGTGGAAGTTATTTTAAGGTACTTCAGAGTAAAAAAATTCAATGATGTGGACAACATGTAACTCATCATGTTTTTAATCTCTTTCTACCAAGATTTCACTCATGCAGGAGTCTAAGGAACCCATAGAGTTCACAGAAACAAGCCGGCCCGATGATGAACTTGATGTTCAGGAAGAGGTATGTACTTAAGAACTGAATGTGTCTATCCCTCTGCCTGTAGCATTGAGTCATGCTGTGAGAGGATGGCTCTCAACAGGTACCTTCTCCATAAATAAATACCCTCTCTGAATATCGAATGTCAGTGCTGAGTGGAGGAAGTCAGGTTTTTCTTGAGATGGTAGTAGATTTTATCTGCTTAAGTATCTCCTCATATGTCTCACTTTAGGACTACTTCTGCCTTACACAGGCTTAAAAATAGATGTAAATATGAGTTGGGTGCCTAAAAGAAGACTTGGCAAAGCTTGAGGCACCAGAGTCCCAAATTATAGTCAACCTCCCCCTTTCATTCATCCTTCTAATGCAACAGACACCTTCTTGCACAATCTGCACATTTTGCAGAAGTTACTTTCTTTGTACTTTGTACTGAGTTTTTAGTTTACACAAACCTGTCATTTTTCCAGATGGTGTATACTCTGAACTAACCACGGCCTGTTTCTCTCCACCTTTCAAAACCCATTTCTCTAGGCTATGCGCCGACTTGCTTCCTGAAGGACTGCTGGTATTGTCCTACTTGTGAGAGCAAAACAATTTTCACGCACCACTGCTATCTGTATCAGCATCTTCTGCTATGAAACCAATCTTTGCACTTGAAGAAAACCCTGATTGTTTGTCTGAATGATACAGATCTCTGTAACTCTCCAAATTGTAGCTAACATTATACCAGAAATATTCTGGACCTTGATTTAGCAAGCACTTTCTGCTATGATACATTTTAATAAAAAGGAAAATCAGAAGATATTGTGAAAGATGTACTCAGTTTTGGGACTAGTCAGGCAGAAGTTGCACTACACTTTTATCAATGTGTACAGGATGAAAAGCTGCTCTGTGGTCTGCCCAGGAGAGGTGAAGAGACTAAAATCTTTGGATTGCAAGCCTTTCGTTCAGTATTTGAACAATGCCTAGTGAAAGGGCAAGAGTTTTAGCTGGCCAAGGCTTTGAATTCTAGAACATTAGTGTGAGAATATGTGCTGACAAGCGTTGAAAAATGTATAATGATCATTTTTTTCAAGCAATTCCTTAAACTGCTGCAGGGTGTTAGATCACTGAAACAGGTGACAGGTGAAACCATCCCATGAACAGAAACCAGCACTGAACTACTGCAATACTTTCAATAGCATAAGTTTCAAAAGACCCTTGGATATGGGTTCATTAGTTCTGTATTAGTCCCACTGTAGCAAGTCATGCACTACTATTAATGATTGTCCCTTAAATGGAGGACACACAGAAGATTATTTTGGCTAGGTTACATAATCTTCATCAAGAGGCAGATCGTGACATAAATTATGGAAAACCTTAGTCCCTGAGTATTGAATGGAATCTGTAAAACAGGCTGATACTGAGCGCAAGCAAGAAAGTCAGAATGTGACCTAGTTTAGAGATTTGTGGGTTTTTTAAATGGAATATAGGTGTATTTTTTGTTTAATGAATAGTTATATTTTTATAGAGATTTTTTCTTTTAATATTCTACATCAAACTGCTGCTGTTCTTTTACATTTGGAAGTTCATAATGCACAAGTGCAATAATTTACAACAGATAAAGATTTAACCAGCAAATCTTTAATCCTTAACTGATGTCCTGAATTTTCATGAAGAAGAAACATATTTTGATGGAAAACAGACCGCTGCCTTAAATTTTTTAGCACTACATTATTTTTTAAATGGAAAAAACTCCTGCATGATGAGGAAACAGATCAAAACTAAAGTGTAAGAAATGTCCAGATATGAAATGCCTTTAAGTTTAACAATGTGGACTGATTAGCTTCAGTATATTTAATTTGCCTTATTTGATTACATCAGAGAAATTTTCCCACATCACACTGCACAGAGAAGATTTCTGCTGCAGGTAATGCTAGTGGAACATCTCATGTGAAAAGCTATGCACTAAATAAATTATTCTGGCCGGAGGACCAGAGTGAACTCTGTCAAAATCAGTGAAAAAAAAAATCCTATAAACTTCAGTCAGTTGGACAGTATCTCACACAACAGGTAACAGCACCAAACTAGCACCTTTATTCTGTAGTTAAGGCACAGACTTCAGCCTTCACGACAGTGAAGTTTCTCAGTTCAGACGCTTGAACTTAGGTGATGTTGGTGCTCCAGTCCAAGCCAGCAAACAGCAGGATTCTATTCACAATGGGCATAGGCCATTTGCCTGTGGGATAGGCATCTCCACCAGCTGACAATAAGACAAGTGTTCAACAGGCAAATCAGACCATTCTGCACCTCTTCAGATGGAAACATTAATTTCTATTGACAGTAATGCATCAGCCGGGGCTGTGATTTGACAATTCATGCTTTTAACTCTACCTGTCCTCCTCCTCTCCCCTCGGCAGCCTCTCACAGGAGGTCAGCACTTCTTCCCGCCTTACTGGCCTGAAGTTCCTATCAGGCCATGGCCTCATTAAGCTGAACTGTTGCCAGTGCACAAGGCCAGTGACATGTTTCTCAGAAGCTGTATTGCTTTTCTGAAACAGATGTACATTTTATGTAAAAAGTAAAATGATCTACCTAGTGAGTGGGACATTCTATTGAAAAGATGGTAAAAAAATGGTAGCAGTGATTTTTTTTCTCAAGTCAACATCTGAACTGTGAAGTTTGAGTACAGATTCTTACTTGACAGAGATGTGGGCTTACATTATTTTTTGAACTTCCTCTATTTCTTGTCCATACATGTATTTAAAAAGTAATTAAATACTCAACAGTCTTCTAGTTAATTTCCAAATATGACATCTGAGCTGGGATTGTGATAAAATGTAATAAAATGCACTTATTCTTGGCCTGCATATTTCTTCCAGGCATGGTTGTATGTGTTCTTAATTTAAATGGCACAAAATATTAAACTTTTTCGAAAAACAGCATTTCACTCAAAGCCTACAGTGGAAGGGTAAGAGGTAATTTACAGAATGCATTCAAATGCCTTTTTCAGTGGTTATGTGCTTAATTTTCTATGTATCCATCAAAATTAAGGATGCCAAAATAATGGATTTTGCAATGAAGCTAAAATTCTCAACAGTTTTGTACTAATTCAAATATCCGTAAGTAGTGTAACTAGGTGTGCTTATCTTTTTCCAGTAGGATGAAGAATGGTATTTTTGTATGCATTTTGAGTATTGCTGTTTTGTCTCTGCATGCCAAATATTAAATTTGGAGATGTAGTTTAAGTTTTTTTTACCCTTTTAAAAAGCTGCATTTGAAAAGTAATTGTATCCATTAACTAGAAAATAAAGTTGTGCATACTGAAACAATGCTCCCTTGCATCTGTATATTTGGGGGTTTCTTGTTTGTTTCTGGGGGTTTTTTTAAGTTTTCTCTCTGTGAATTCTTATTATGGGAGATAAAGCTTATCATGAAGGGATCAGTGTCACACTACCCTTAGGTCTGTTTTGAGGATCAATGAAGACAAAAGGGAAAACCTGTTCTCTCTGCCCTGTGCAGATAAGAGAAGAAATGGACTTCAATGGCAGCTTTTAACCGTTAAGGCTATAAAGATGAGAGACATTTTCTGCAGGGGCACAAGATGCCAATCCAGGAGGCTTTAAAAGAGTCAATCACCAATCTGAAGTGCATGGAGTAGAGCTACCCTATTTAGGGTTGTGGAAGGACTGCTCAAGGCCATTTTGTACTTATAAACTCAGACTTAGTTGTATTTTTATTTCTTGCCTTTCTTCAGTGCTATGAAAACACTTACCATCCCACTGAATCAAACAGGAATTACAAAATTCTAAATGTATGGAAATTACATTAAATCCTCTCCTGAGATAGTGAGCTCTACTCCATGAAGCTTCTGTAGCGTGTCAGAAACCTGTCATTTCCATGCTAGAACCTAAGGCTAACCCTCAGCAGCCGAGAGCGCGATCGGTGTCACATCTTTCCAGCGCGTCTGAAGCTGCACCCACCGGCGGCTGAACGGGGCTCCCGCGGCTCCTGAGCTGAGACCCTTCTCGTGCTCTCATTTCATCCTTCCCCCCAAAACCACAGGGTCACGTCTCCCAGTCCCAAACAGTCGCGGCTCTGTACCCCGGGGCCGCTGTCCGGCAGCCGCCGCAGGGCCGCCGCATTCCCCTCCGGCCGCGGTGTGAGGCGGCCCCGCTTCTCCTCCGTTCCCCTCCGCTCCCCTCCGGCTGCGGTGTGAGGCAGCCCCGTTCCCGCCGTTCCCCTCCGGCCGCGGTGTGAGGCGGCCCCGCTCCCCTCATTCCCGCCGTTCCCCTCCGGCCGCGGTGTGAGGCGGCCCCGCTCCCCTCATTCCCGCCGTTCCCCTCCGGCCGCGGTGTGAGGCGGCTCCGCTCCGCCGCACACGGTCCCGGCCCGGCCGCCCCGCCGGGGTTCAGCGAGCGCCACTCGGCCGCCTGCGCTCCGCCCGCGCCACCGCCGCTTCCGGCCGCGCCCTTCCGCTCCCACAGCGCCCCGCGCCGCATCATGGACCACAATGGTGAGCAGGGGGAGGCTGGGGGCCTGTCCGTGCCCGGCCCGCCGGGCCCGCGCCCACCGCAGCACGGGGAGCGGCCGAGCGGGGCCAGCGGGCGTGGGGCGGTGCAGGGGCGGCGGCGGCGGGCTCGGCCCGGCCCCCGGGAGCGCCGGCGGGGCACGGGTGCGTCGCGGGGCCTGCTCGCTGCCCGGGTAGGCGCGGCGGCCCCGGTGCTGCCTGCGGCTCGGCGCTGTCCGCGCCTCGAGGGCGCTCGGCCGGGCTGAGGGGCGCTGCCGGCGGGACGCGCCGTGCCGGGCGGAGCGGAGGCGCTGAGTGCGCTGGCCGGCCGCGGTGCCCGGGCCCGGCAGCACCGGATGCAGCCTGTGGCGTCCCGGAGGTGGGGGAGAGACGCTCGTTTGCCCGCGGCGTTTCCCGGCGTCGGTGTCCATAATGTGTTTCCTGGTTCCGTAGATGTGGCCCGACAGGAAACTTCCTCGTGTGCTTAAATCTGGTTTCGTGGTTTAAATGTGGTCCTTCGCCGGTGAGCGCGCTGGCGTAGCTGTGATCCTTTGCTAGTTAATGTGCTGGCGTAGTGCAGTGAATAAATGAATGTCACGTGGGCTTTTTGCTAGGGTGGTTTGGAGGGTTTTTTTCCCTTTCCCTTAGAAAGGACTATGTTATAACACTATCTGTATAAAGTACTTGAACTATATTTCTAAATTTTAATAAAGCATGAAATTCAGAAATTAGGCTGATGAAGGTGACATTTCAGTAGGTTGCATCACCTCTAATTACAGCTTCTCTAAGTAGTCTTAGCAAGTTTGGTATGTTTATTGTAGCTTTTTCTGGACATAATCCTGCAAGTTATGCTCATGCAGACTGGAATTTATTATCCTTCTGTGACACATAAGTGGCTACTAAACTTGCTAGTTTGGGTTAGTTGAGCAGCTCGCTCATGTAAATATTCCTGGCTTGCAAGAGCATGAGGAGGAAAAGAGACAGAACCTATTGGCAGTTCAGTGGACTAAATAATACACAAGTTTTTGATTTTTTAAAATTTGTTTTAGTTATCCGTGTTTGCAAATGAGCTGAGTTGCTGCAGAGACGTATTCTGGTTTATGGTGCTGTGGTTTTGTGTATTCTGGTAGAAAACAGAATTTCCCAACACGTGGAAAACAGACAGCTTTACCTCTGATGTCTTGGTCCAGCACTCTCTGGGGAAGCCTGATGACATAGTTGAATGTTTGCAGGTTCATCTGAAAGAATGAAAGAAGTGACAGCTGAAAGAAGTAACAAATGACCAGAAGTAAAAACAAGCTTTATTGCTTTTGCCTTTATGCATATTGCCTTTCAGAGTGAAACTGTCAACCACAGTGCTAAGAGGAGTTTGATCTATCGCAGGAAATTGAGGGCTTTCAATTTGGAGGTACAGGACTATCAGGGTACAGTCCCAGTTTGAAATTGACACTTTTCGTAGATTTGGTGGTAGCTGCTGAACTGAGAACATTCCCTTTTTCCCTTGTTTTTGCCTCTACTTGTTGCACTGTGTGTGGTGGTGGTTATAGGCTTCAAGGGACAGTAGTTGGTGAGGCATTGTGCAGAATTACAGTAATGGGCCCTAATTTCAGTGTCCATGTGCTCCAGTACCGCCATCCTTTGGGGCCTTGGCAGTCATTCCAGGGCTGGAGTGCTGTACTCTGCAGAATGGCAGGGTTGTAACAGCTCGGGGCTCACCCCTTCCAACAAACACCTTTGAAACAAATACCTGCACAATGGCATTTTCGGTTAAAATCCAAGTGAACTGGGAAGATTTGTGAAGGACATAACTTTATTTTTGTATGAATGAGATGCTCTGTGGTGGTTTGAGATAAACTTGCTGGAGGCTGAGGGAGTTCAGCAACACCTTCATTGGTGTTGCTTGTTGCAGTGTGTGCTCTGGATTCTCTCTTGGAGCCTGTACCTGCTGATGCATGTGTCAGGCTGTTTCTTGCTTCTTTCACCCTGGTACTTAGATTTAAATCTGGTTAAGGAGAATTCTGTATGTTACAATAATTTTCATTTTAATTCTCACATATTCCTAAGTACCAATATTTTTGTGATACTTTATGATAAACTTCTCAGTGATATGTCAAAATGTTGATTTTTATATATTAACTAGTTCAATAAACAATATACATAAATTGTAAAACTTATCTTTGCGCATAAAGGTTGTACAAAGAATTGACTCTTCAATGCTCTTCACTCTGTGCGAAGAGCTGTACGATTAATGTTTCTTTTGTGGAGAGATGAGTGACTAAATAAGTTATTTAAATAACTTTATTTTTAAACTAGATTTCCTGAAATCATGGCTGTTCCCGATACAGCTTTGTGACTTGACTTCTGGAAGAAATTGTATGTGAAGACACATATTTGCTAGTGATTAAATTTTGATATGTTACGTGAGTCTTAAGCAAACTTTAAAAATTATTTTTCTTAAAACTTTTCTGTTAATATTTAGCCTTTTTAGAGACTATTAGATAAATGAAAAATTAGATAATTTTAAAAATTTTCTTTCATAGACAATGATTTACAAGGAACAAATAGTTCAGGATCATTGGGTGGTCTTGATGTCCGTAGAAGAATCCCTATAAAGCTTATTTCAAAACAGACCAATAAAACCAAACCTGCACCTCGAACTCCAAGAAATATGAACAGGATGCCTTCGAAGACACAAGCTGGTGATGAAGGTAAATTAATATAAATTCCCTGTAGTAGGAAAGCATATTTTTCTACAGCATTGTTCGAGGCATTATTCAGTCTTAGAGACTTAAGAGTCCAGGGTTCTGTCTAAATGCAGAACAAGTTTCAATTTTGCAAGTACTGCTGCACTGTAGGCCTTCAGTAGTGCCCATTTCCAAAATAGGCTGTCTTACTATTTTGGCTTACCTTTTTGTAGAATGGGCTGAGCAGATTGGAAATGCTGTGGCATTATTTGATGATTTCAGTGTAAACAACCGATGATCTTAGTAGCAGCTGGTGTCAATTATGAAAGTGTTGTGGTTGGCTTGTGTCTTTCTTCTCTTTCTCTTTTCCACAGAAGAATTCGATTATAACAAAGAGGAGCGATACGAATGTAAAGGAGGTGAAATGTTTGGCAATCAGAGGAGATTTCCTGGACCCATCTTTTGGGACTATAAGGTAAAATCATGAGTCTTTGCCTGTGTATCATACCAAGCTGTAGGTACAGCTGTAGTTCTGGCAGATACTTTCTTAATCAAACATTTCTCAGTTATTTTTGTCTGACTAAAAATACATCCTCTACTTTTTCCTGTTTGTGGTGTTCTTGCTTCCTTTTCAGCTAATTCAGAAATAATGTGTATGTTGATGATAATAGAAATGAGAAGCTTTACTGATGATAGAGTTTATTTTCTCACTCCCTTCTCTGTCCTATCAGATAAACTTGCTGGGGGAAAAGGACGATACACCAGTCCATTTCTGTGATAAGTGTGGATTGCCCATCAAAATGTATGGACGCATGGTGAGTGAAATTACCAGTGGAAGATGAAGCTGTATTTTTCCTTTAGGTAAAATTAGATTTTACTGTGTCTTTATGAGGCTTCTAGAGGTTACTAATTTCAACAGGCATCTGAATAAACAGCAGAATAGTACCAGGATGGAACTGGGGGTCTCCACTTATCAAGTGTTTTTGTTCCATCTCTCTGATTTTGCTTTAGTCCCTGATCTAATAAAGGAAACCCTGAAAATGTTAAATAAAGTCCAGAACACCATCACGAAGGAAAAAACCTTCAAGTTCTGGAGTTTTGACCTTATACCACTTAGGTTTGAAAATAAGCTTTTTATCTCAATTGAAGACTTGCGGTGAAGTTAGAAAACACCAGTCATTTTATGTCCCTTTAAAAAGCCTTGAGATTAATTTAGATTCCTAAGTGTGATGTAACATGCTTCATCATCTGACTTGATGACAGTTAATGCTTTTAAAACTTTCCTTCCTTGCCAGCAAGTCAAATGTAATCAGATTGCATATGCAGCTACTGTGAAAGTTCAGTGTTGGTATTAGTGCAAGACTCAAACTTCTGCCAGTGTTTTATACCAACATTTAAAAAATTCCAAACTCAACATAAACTGTTCTAGAAGGTTTCTGTGCAAAGATGCTGTAAATTGTTAACCACTGCTATGCTTGTTCACCTCATAGGTAACTTAGTTACTTTAATTATTATAAATTCTGCCCTGGAGGGAGGAACTGTATTCTGCAGAATAAAATAGATATTTATACATGATATCTTAACAGCAGTTTTTTTATCTCTAGATACCTTGCAAGCATGTTTTCTGCTATGACTGTGCTATACTACATGAGAAAAAGGGAGACAAGATGTGTCCAGGGTAAGTTATCTAGAGATTTGTTATTAAAGGAAATGTAACAAAGTAACTTAAATATCTTGCTCAGATACTGTATTAACATGGCTCTTGTTTATGTACATTTAGCAGAGGCAGTAGAGTACTCTGTACTTTCTAGTTCCTATTCCCTATTTTGGGATTGTAAGAGATCAGTGTTTACTTCGTTGTTTTTGGATAGGTAACCTGTTATTGCTCTAATCTGAAAAGGAATAAACAGCAGTTTAATTTACTTAGTGAGAGTGACCTGTTTTAAGTCTTAATGCACAGAAGAAATTTGAGTGTGAGAGAGATGCTGCTTAGGAAACTACCTAATGAAATTTTTATGTTCTGTCATAGTTACATTTTGAGATTTAAAAAGTAGGTAAACTTCAAAATCGGTGAAAAATTTCTTTCATTGCTACCATGGGGCAAAATTGTCAGTTCTAACTTGGCTAATTATGTTAACAAGAAAAAATGCATGCTGAGATCTCTGTGATGACAATAAACCAATATTCTCTTTTGATTTAGCTGTAATGAACCTGTGCAGCGGATTGAGCAGTGTGTACGAGGGTCTCTCTTCATGTGTAGCATTGTTCAAGGATGCAAGAGAACTTACCTGTCACAGAGGGACTTACAAGCTCACATCAACCACCGTCACATGAGAGCTGGGAAGCCTGTTACTCGTCCTCCCATTGAACCTGTACATCCTCCTATTGCCCCACCGCCGGCCGAAATTCCCGAGCGTTTCATAATGCCCCCTGAGAAACACCACATGAGCCACATTCCGCCAAAGCAGCACATCATGATGCCACCTCCTCCTTTGCAGCATGTGCCACACGAGCACTATAACCAGCCCCACGAGGACATCCGTGCTCCTCCTGCAGAGATGTCCATGGCTCCGCCACCGCCCCCGCCCGGTCACTCAGGACACCTTCCGCATCTCGACGAGAAAACACAGCAACTTAATAACTGTCCCCATTCAGGATGACTCAAATTCAGGTGCTCGAGAACCGCCGCCACCAGCGCCTGCACCTGCTCACCATCATCCCGAGTACCAGGGGCAGCCGGTGGTATCGCACCCTCATCATATTATGCCTCCCCAGCAGCACTATGCGCCGCCCCCGCCGCCGCCGCCGCCCATCAGCCACCCGCTGCAGCACCCTCCGCAGGCGGCAGGCACTCCTCACATGGTGTACAGCCAGGCTCCTCCGCCTCCCATGACCTCTGCCCCTCCGCCCATAACCCCTCCGCCTGGACACATCATTGCCCAGATGCCGCCGTACATGAACCATCCTCCTCCAGGACCTCCCCCCTCCTCAGCACGGAGGCCCACCTGTAAATGTAAATGCACCCCCTCCCCATCACTATAATCCCAACTCGTTGCCACAGTTCAGTGAAGATCAAGGAACTCTAAGTCCCCCTTTCACACAGCCTGGGGGAATGAGTCCAGGGATATGGCCAGCTCCAAGGGGGCCGCCTCCACCTCCAAGGATGCAAGGGCCTCCTGCTCAGGCCCCCCTTCCTGGACCACATCACCCTGATCAAGCCAGATACAGACCCTATTACCAATGATACAAGCAACTATATGAATAGAGGATGCCATGAAGAGTTTAAAACTAAATACAGCAGCCTTTTAATTAATTGTTTTGGGGTTATTTTGTTGTGTTTTTTTTAAAAATACTGTCATTTTGACTATAAGACATTCTGAGGTTTGAATCTTAAATGATTTTTAAGCCTTGGGCGTAGGACTCTTAACTTCAAATACTCTGTAGTTCTAAAATAAGTGGCTTAGTAGACCACAGTTGCATTTTAACAGAACTTCTGTCGCTAGTGTGGCTAAATTGTCCTAAGATGATCACTTGTAATATTATTTCCTGGAGAAAATGAACGTGTGTTGTACCATTCTGAATATTGTTTTTGTTAAATCCAGTGTTTTTGTTAACCTGTGTACAATAATTAAATTGAAATACGGTTGTAAATGTGGTGAGTTTTTATATGAAGTTAACACACACATAGTTCCGGGACACCATTTCAACATTAATACTTTCCAAGTGGCAGTGTAGTGAAATATTAAAGAACTTTATTTCTCTTAACTGCTATTTACCATTACTCATAATAATTTCAGGCTGTAATGATTTCTTGGCACTAGAAATCAGACATGCAGAATTCTGCATTTACCACATTCCAGTTTTTCTGGTTTTTTCTTTATGCAGCAAGATGAATCTGTGAAAGATACAGCTTTGGGCACGACATGAATCCGTATATTGTGGGGTTTTTTGTTAGTTTTTGTTTGGGTTTTTGGACTTTGTTTTAAAGCTAGTTTTGATTCAGAAGGTTCTGTTTACATGTACGCTACTCACTGGAGTTGAATTCAAACTACTGTGTTTACCTATGGCTGTGTTTGTGTGAAAGTGGATGTGAGGCTTGCCATGTCTGTGAAAAGCAGCTTCTAGGTAGGGAAGTTATGTTTGCATCTCTATGTAATGTGTACAGTAGGAAAACTTCCCATTTGGATAATATTAAAGAAGTGATCTGAAATCCCATGTGTAGTTAAAAAAAATAAAAAGGTACACACTATTTATCTGTTTTGATTTTGTGATACAGGTTTAACTGAACAGACAGTAGTTAGGTGTTTTGCTTTTCTCAAAAAGTAGCAATATAAGCAGGCTTTTATGTCTGTTTTGGTCCAAAATTTATGTTTTATAAGAATACTTTCAAACAGAAATATAAAATGAGAAAGTTCCTTTTTAGTGCAGCTGGTAGCTGAAGCAGACACTAACAAGACAGTACTGTCTCTTGGAGCACTTATCTTTGCATTTCTGATCAGTATTTGCACTGAACCATTGTTTTTTTTCCAAATGCCACATTTCTGGCAGTGGTGCTTGTAGATGAAGTTCTTTGGGTTTTTTCTAAAGTTTGTAGTTTCCTACTGTTCTCAAATAATCTGAGCCATCTTAAAACCTCAGTGTCACTTTATTTTGTGAATGTTCTTTTCCTGAATTGTAAATGTTAAATTTATGAAAGAGCTGTGGCAGTGCAACATTCCAAATTTTGTATTTTTTGTCCAAACTTCATATTTTTAATTGGTTCTTCAGATTTACTCTGTTCTTGACTGCCATTGATTTCCTTGTGACCACGGCCAAGTTTTTTAGACTGCCATTCAAATAAATTCTTCTTTAGAGATGTGATAGAAATAAATTCAGGGGTATACAAAAGGCCAGTGTCAACTGCTTGAAAATCTGCTTAGCTGTAATATATTTCTTTCTAAGAGAGAGTTACTTGGTTTGGTTGCTCTGAAAACTAAGTAATTTTAAATAAAATACAGTGGTGAAGAAAAAGAGGCTGATTGTGATAGTGTGCTATGAAAAGGGTTGGTTGAAAATTTACTGTTTCTATACATGTGAAGGCAATGGCTCTGCCAGCATCCCTTTCTCAGTAACTAACAAACACATGAGGAGCTTTTAAGGACCCCTTCTGTCACTGTGAAGTTAGTTCACTGTGAAGAGGCACATTTATGTTACAGCACATAACTTCATCTGGGAGGAAATCTGCATGTCTGATTCATGTTCTTTGACTCTGCCAAGCCAAGCTCAGGCCCGACACACCTGTGTTGCAGGGACTCTCGGAGGCTCCAGGTACCAGCTCGCTGTGCTCCGACATGTGCAGCTTCCCGAGGGAGGGCTGTGAGTCCACCTCACCAGTGCTCTCTGTTGGGGAGAACTGGACGTTCTGGAATGAGCTGCTGCTTGTCAGTCAGGTGATGAAATAAAGCAACTCTTTCTGTCGTGCTGGGTTTTTGAAGTAAATCAGGTTGCAAACTTCTGTTACATGTTCTCCTGTCTCGACCCAGATGAAGAGTTCAAGCTATTTGTGTCCAAAGCTGTTCTTGAAGTTACTGATAAAGTGCTTTTCTGAAAATACTGAGGCAGGTGAATTGGTTAAGGGAGAAAAGCAGTTTTTGCTCTATCAAGAAGCACAAAAGATGAATGTATCTCTATCATGGTCACTAGACAATATGAAAGAATTTTTTTCTCTATATTTGAGAGAAAGGTGAGATATGTCATATGGACAATGATGTATTACCCAAAAAATCAGTGGATCCCTTGAGTTGTTTAGTGACTATGGACCAAAAGTCTGTGATAGAGAACTCAAAAGTCATCCTATGCACGCAGGACTTGGTTCAAATTTCCGTGTCGTCTTGTAAAACAAAGACTTATATATATTTTTTTAATTATTAAATCTGGAGTGTAATATATGTGACTAAGGGCACCTCTGTGACTAAGGGCACTGTTGACATTTTCATATTTACAGAGTTTAAAAATGCTTCCATTGGTTGAAACCCTGTGTTTAATTTGTTTATGGGTTTGGTGTGTGTTTTAGGGGGTTTTTTCCCTCAGTTTGTTGGTTGGGGTTTTTTTTTTAAATACCTGGTCATTTTATTGAGAGATTACAAAATTCATATATTATATTTAATTGTGTGATTGACAGTGTTAGAAATTGTGAAGTGTACTTTTGATTTCTTTGGATTCCTTCTGAAGTCTTACTGTAAAGACAAAAATTTGAATTTAATTATTTATGTTTATTTTGAATAAATATCCCTGTCTGTGGCCGTGAACTCCTTCCTGAGGCATTGCCAAGCAGATCTCAGGTTTTGAAGAGAATCCTGACATTTAAATTTGTCAGCCATTGCAGGTTCCTCTAACAATGTCACATAAGGAATGAAAAAGAGTTTGATGATGGTTTGTGTTCACCATGGAATGAATGAAGGGACGCTAACAGATGGCCTGAAAACATCTGTGCTTTAGGTGCTTGTCTACTTGCACTTTATCCTTGATTCCATCTCTAACTTTGCCTAAAGGGTTGCCTGCAGCCATGCATGCTTTACAACCAGGGGACCAATTCTGTGAACTGTACTTTCTGTTTTTGGTGGGGTTTTTTTAATATTATTAACATGAAGACTGATTACCTGCATGAGAGAAGTGGTATTTTTCATGCCTTTTTGAAAAGAAGAATTTAAAATGTGGATTATTTTTTAAAAGTCTTATCCAAGAAAATTATAATGCCCTACTGGATGGATTTTCCACTTCTTTTCCCTTCCTGCTCTCAAAGACTGTCAAAATCTGTTTGTTAAAAACTGAAGTGGAAGTAACTCCACTATTAACTAACTCTACTTTAGAATTTGCACACATAGCAAGGGAGAAAAACTGTCTTCCCTTTAGGTGGAAGTCAGATGTTCTCAAAACCACATTTGTGGATACACTTTCCCTGTGCATCAAGTCTGAACACACCTCTCTTCTTAAAATGTTTTCTGCTCGGTAAAACTTGTGTCTGATTTTGCGTTGTTTCCTCTGTGTGCATTGCTGGGCTGCTGACAAAAGCAGGCATAGGTTCACAGCAGAAGGTGCTGTCAAGCCTGGTAAACTGGAAGAGCATGGTGGATTGGAGCTGCAACTGAATATTGAATGTATGGCAAATAAGTTTGAACTTTTCATATATATGACACAGTCCAGTGCAGCAGAGAAATGTGCAAGGTTTGGATTCATTTTCACCCTGTTTACATTTCTAAAGTAAAATATCAGTATTATACAAGTTGTATTTCCCTTTGTATTTATTTTATGTTGCTAAAAACAATTCTTAGCAGTTCATAAGTCATCTTGATGTAGTAATTGTACCTTCACAATTGTGAGCTTTTGCACTGTGTTCAGGTATTTTCTACTCACACTAGTGATTCACACTGACCAGTTTGTAAACTGAACTGGCTGCATTTGCTTGGGCAAGGTGAGTGAAAATGATGAAGTTTAAATCCCCTTTTAGCCTTGACTTAGTCATAAAACACTAACTTTAGAACGTTTTCATGCTTTGAATGGGATCTTCTTACTCTCTTAAGTATGAGGCATTAATTTGTTGGTGTTTTTTCTTTTTCTTTTTTTTTTTTTTTTTTTTTTTAAATTTCAGTGTAGACTCAGTTCACAAGTGCAAGGGATTAAAATATTAAAAAATGCAGCATATGTCCAGAAACCTGTGGGTGGAATAGCAGCAGGAAGCTGGTAAATTAGCTCAGTCACTATGAAACTTTAGTGAGTAATTTTGATAATACAATTCAAGTGATTCTTGAGTGCCAGTAGGACTCATTGTAATATACTTCTGGTAATGGGAAGAGTGTCAAAGTCTGCAAGTGGGCAGGAGCATTTCCATTTTTATGTAGTAATGTTTCACAGAAGAACTTCAGCATAACTGCTAAAAAAAAAAAAAAATAACTGTAAATAGATGTAAATGTGTCAGTCATCAAGAGTTTTCTTCACTTTTATTTGTGAAAACCAATGCTTGAACACACCTCCAATACCATTTATGGTGAATTACCTCCTCCACTAAATAAAATCACGTAAGTGCTGATGATTGTTCCTCAACTTGTTCTTTGCTGTTTCTGGCTCAGGTAAACTCTCAGGCATCTTCCTAGGAAGCAGAAGGGAGCAGATGCATGAAGAGTGAGAAAATAAATTCTCTACATTCAGCATGGGGATGAGGAATAGAGAACTGTGAGTAACATTTCAGTAAAGTGCTTAAGGATACTTCTTCCTTAATAGGACCTCAGTTTGAGATTGAAAAAAATACAGGTTTGCATGTTAAAACATCCTCTCTCCAATGGGCCTGAGACCTTGAATTCTAATTTTTTAATTGTCAAGACCTTGACACTTTTAATTTTTTGTTTCTATGTATCACACAGGCAATCTCTTCTGCACCACAAAGTTATAATCGGGTTTGAGAGGAGGCTTGAGCATTGCTGGCTCTGTGGCTTCTCTATTTTCCATCCCTCTTGCTGGCTGTAAAATGCTTGTTACTTAGTTACAAAGCATCTGCACTGTGCTAGGGAGAGAGACACTCAGGATATGTGATGATGAATTATCATGATACTTGTCAGCTTTCCAAAAAGAAAGCAGGTATGGAATTTGCCTTTTTGCTTAATTCTTGAGTAAAATACTAAAAAGCAGTATATGCTAGTATTCTGAATAGCAACAGCACCCAATGCAGGATGTTTAGAAACCTAAATAGCCACGTTTCTGAAGGTCCCTGTCTCAAAAATGAAACAGTAAATCTGCATCACCACAGTATCCCACAACAAGAGGTCTGTGCCATAATGTGCATGGGGGTAAACTGCCCAGAAAAATTTTGGTGTTGGAATAACAGAGTTGCAGAAATAAACAGTACCTGGAGGGAAAATCTTACAAAGCGTCAGAAATATAATTGCTGCTGGTGTCAGCATTGAAAAATAAGGAGTAGAGTGGTTTAAGAGCATGGCAAGTAGCTGGTGTGACATGGGAGTGCAAAGCTCTCTGGCCAAGGCTGTCTGTGTACCATGTCCATTTAACAAATGGTGAATAGTTTCAGAAGGAGGATTTGTTCTCTGTGGCACTGTGCTGTGTCAGGAGAGTAATTAGTATTGGAATGAATTGTTCTGCAAAGTGCAATTTAGAAAAGAATATTTTTTCTTAACCTGAAGCCTGTCAACAAATCCCATATAGTTTTGAAGTGCAGGACGTGGTATTCCACCATATACTGCACTTCATATATTGCTTTTGATAGGGATATTTGCCTGGGTCTTTATTGGTGTATGTTAGCACAGGACTGAAAAGAACAGCTTGAGGCAGACAGCTCAGATTACACCGGTATGATGTAGTATCATGATTTTCAAAAACACGTTTAAGCCTCATCTTAAAAGTAGTTTAGTTTTTTGCTCCTCTTGTTCTAGCTGGAAAGGATCTCACCATTGTAAAAATGAAGAGCCCTCTTCTAATATCTTGCTCATGTTTAAGTTTGGCCAGTTCAGGTTTTTTTCCCTTACAGAACAATATTATTTTTTTATCTTGCATAACTTTCCCCCCGACTAGGTTAAATCCCTGCATCTATTTCTCTTTTTGCCAGTCCTTAGATACAGGCTCTGAATTTTACAAAGATCCTTATAGCAATTTTCTTCATTAACTGCAGTTTGACTTCATCTTTCTTGAACTGGAAAGCTCAGTCTTGAAATTCAGAGTATTTAGAATGCAATCTTCCCTGAGCATTGCACAGTAGCATTAATATCACAGAATCACAGAATATGCTGAGTTGGAAGAGACCCACAAGGATCATCAAGTCCAACTTCTGGCCTGGACAGCACTATCCCCGAGAGTCACCCCATGTGCCTGAGAGCATTGTCCAAACACTTCTAGAACTCTGTCAGGCTGGTGCTGTGACCACTTCCCTGGGGAGTCTGTTCCAGTGCCCAACCACTCTCTGGGGAAAGAAACCTTTTTCTAGTATCCAACCTAAACCTCTCCTGACACAGCTTCAGGCCATTCCCTTGGGTCCTGTCACTGGGCACCACAGAGAAGAGCTCAGTGTATGCCCCTCCTCTTCCTCTCACAAGGAAGTTGTTACTGCAATGAGGCTGAACAGACTGAATGCCCTCAGCCGTTCCTCCTATGGCTTCTCCTCTACACCCTTCACCATCCTCATTGCCCTCCTTTGGATGCTAATAGTTTAATATCTTTCTTATATTGTGGTGACCAAATATCTTTCTTATTCTGGAAATACCTGTTCTGTTATGCTCTATGTTTTTTGGAAGGCTGCATTAGAAGGGCAATTTGGCAATGTCCTAACTGTATCTGTCTTCCGGTACTGCTGTGCTGATTATCTGGTCCATGACACGTGCTTGACAGCAAGTGTGCCACAGATTGGTACAGCTGCTCACCATCTGTCTGGTGTCTGCAGGAAGCATCATCTCTGTGATGCCACCAAGGGCCACATCTCTCACGCCAGGTCAGACCCATGATCAACCACCACAGAACCCCAACTTGTTATTCATATTCAAATGCATGAGTGCTTCCTGAAAGCTGGACTTCTCTACCTCTGTCTTCAAGCGCATCTCATTCTTTCTATATTCAAAATCTTCTCATTTTTAATACTGGCTTCCAGCTTGGTTTCATTAGCCGAGTTCATCAGATAACTCCAGATTAAATGAAGAAAAAAAAAAATTCAACAGATTTTGTTTTTAAGACCTGCATACTCTAGAAATAAAAATTGTGGTTCTGCTTTGCACAGAACACTTTCTCCTTCCCTTCAGCCCTTCTTCATTTCATAGTCCAAATGCACTGCTCTGGTCACCCTAGCTTGACTAAAAGTCAAAACTAGGCTTTGAAAACTAAAATCTCTTGTGATTTTAGAGTGCTGTTTCTTTCAGACTCCAGGAATGGTTCCATTTTCCTCTAGGATGAAGATTTTTATACCTCCAGCACTTGCTATGTGAAATTAGAAGTTCTGTCACTTTGGGCATTGGGTGTTTTTCTCTGAAAGTTGTGATGTAGCTCATCTTCAAGCCTTGGACTTCCAGCAGGGGTTAATTGATGGCAGTTGTGTGGACTGGGTTGTGCAGAGTATCAGAGTAGATTCTTTAAGCTGAAGCCTTCTGCCCATCTGTCCATAGATCTAGGCAATTCAGCCTCCCCACCTGGCAGCTCCACACCCCCTGCTCCTCTGGCCAAGTTCTGTGGCCAGCATGTCTGTCCACAGGCTGGGTCTCATTGCCCATGAGCTACCCTGGTGGTGCAGGGACAAATGCAGCCATAGAGAGTCACTGAAACCATTACCTCATGGTTCACTAGAAGTGTATCCTCTTTGTGCACTTTACACAAGCCCAGTCCAAATGAATCATGTTTTGATCTGAAAATCCTGTGTCTTTCTTGAACAATCTTCGTAATGATATACATTAGTCACTAAGTACACTGTGCTCATGCTTGTGGTGATAAGCTGAGAACAAGTTTAATAACTCAGTCTGCTAAATATCATACAAACCATCAAGAAAACTTTATACAAGTTATATACATGCTGAAGTTAAAATATCAGCCCTATTATTCTGTGTTATACAATACAGTATTTCAAATATTTATACATTCTCAACTAACTGTACAGGTTGGCTACAAACTGTGGTATGAAATAAGAAAACCTGTGTGATTTTAGCCGCCATATATATACATAAATACATTTATATATACAGAAACGCATAGAGACTAACAAGCCCATTCCAAAACCTGGAACATAACCCTATATAGTAAATCCTTCTTAAGGTATTTAAATTATCCTTTTGTCTTCATGCTCGTCACAGCATCCACATTCATCTTCTGTGACATTGTGTTGCTGGAGGATATTATACTTAGGAAGTTAAGTCTAAAATTTTGTTTCTGTTTGAATCTGTAGGGAATAAAAATAAATAAATTCCACATTCTGTAAAGAATAGCCAGGGTAGGTGTCATCTGGTAAATGATATGTGAGTATTTGATCCTCTAAAACATTTGTGTGGGAATACTGGGGTCTGACATTTTCTCCTTACAGGGTTGCCCTGTGCTGGATACCACCCTTCTCTCTGAGTCTGTGATGAAAGGCTGCATGTGTCCCTTTCTTATCTCCGTCTCCAGACTCCCCTTCTGCCTGAGACATTTAGCTAAACTGAACTAATGTTGACTTCTTTGCCACAGGGGCATTCTACCAGTGATTTTATCATGGAGGAGCTGTGGTGGACAAGCTAGGAGACCAGGTGAGGCAGCTCAGCGAGACAGCCTTTTGCAGCCTTCCCCCTGCCCGGTGCACACCGCAAGGCTTAGGAGCCAAGCCCCATCCCTCTTACTCCTGTAAGGCTTTGCCTTAAGTCAAATCCCATCAATAAGCTGTCTGGGTGCTTTCTGCCCTGGGCTGACACAAGAGCTCAGGGTTGAAGATGCTTTTGTTATCTGACCTAGCCGTTCCCGTGAGCAGCTTTCTGGGCTGTGTTTTCCGCGGCTGGACGGCCATAGACAGAGCCTTACCGTGTGGTCCCGGCTGCGCAGTCCGTTCCTGGTGATGATGACACAGTCACTGCTTCTACCCTTCTCCTGCAACAAGCACAAGAAGTTGTGGATTAGGAAATGGATTGCTTCCCTTTTTCTCTTGTTTGTTTTTCACATTAAAGAAGGTTTTGCTTTTTAAATCTCTGAAACATGCCTGGGAAGCTGACATGGAAGGAAGGAAGGTCTCACTTGTCAGCCCTTAATGACCCCCACCACACCTCTGGGTCAATGCAGAAGATCTGGACCAGTTCAACTAAGCAGGATTCGACAGTTTCCAGGTGAGCAGCATTCTGGGCCTGGTACATTTAAACAGATTTAATGTATGCAGAATCCTTTCTTGCTCTTGATTTATGAACACTCCCAGAAAGGCCATCACCAAATCTGGCAGGAGTAGTTTGTCCACACTACTTCAGCACTCTTTTTGAAGGCAGATAGGGCTGGAAAGCCTACATGCAAGCAGCATAAAGTCTGCCTTTTAAGAGCCACTGTGGCAAAAGGAGCAGTCTTTGCCAGATGGGTGACCACTGAGGACTGCTGGTGGATGGGCTGGGATTTCACACATACTGTGTTCTTCCCAAGGAGGTGACTTCAAGTGAAGTCCACAGCCAGGCCAGGCACCGGTGGGAATTTTATTCACTCCTTTCACTAGTGGTTTTCCACACACCTGAACCAGGGGCCACTCTTGGTCTTCAATTTGATTGGAGACCAGCTGAATTTTAATGCCTATCTTTTTGAAAATAGAGACAGTGTAGCGCACACAGCTATAGCTATGCAGGGCACTGCAGTACTGAAAAGGCACTAAAGTAATGAAAGATGAAGACTGTAGTGTTACCTCAGCGAGCTTTACTTTGGGGGAGCTGGCTATGTCCTTCTTCAGCAAAATGTGTAAAACCGCATCATGAATGGTGAGGAAAAACATGGATGGTTTAATCTCCTCATCAAAAAATGTACTCCTCTCCAGTTTGTCCAGGAGGCCCTCTGTGAGGAAACAAAACCATAGCACAAAGTGACCTGCAGGCCTTAAAAAGGAAGAAATAGTGTATCCTCAGCATGCCCACTGAGTGAACATGGGAGTTGCTGGTATAATGCACTTTTATTTATTAGAGCAGATGGCTTCCTCTTTATGGATATCAAGAGGATGGAACATAAATGCCCATCAGTAGTTCCCTACTCTGTGCCAGGCAGGAGGGAATTTGAGCCCCTTTTCTTATTTAATGTCTAGCCCAGGGTGCATGATAGTGGGTCCTGCAGCCCAGAGCTGTACAGCACAACAGTGGCCATAGGTAAAAGGACCTATTGGTCTCAGCCAATAAAAGGACCACTCATGGTCTCAGCCTTTTGGGGACAGCCTGGGAGGGACAACACTTCCACTCAGCTGGATCTGTTTGCTATCTGAGGAAGGTAAAACTGGGTAATCCTCCACAGCCATACTCAGTGGTCAGCAAGGGGAGGCAGAGAGATGAGGCATCTGTGGTGATGCCAACACAAAGGCAAGTACTCACCATGTGCCCCAGCAATGTAAATGTCAATGTCGATCCGGACAAATTCTTTCAAAGTCTGTTAAACCAGAAGGAGGAGCCATTTAGACACTGCAGGGTTTGCTCATAACCATAATAGTTATTAGCCATAGCAAATATACTAACCACTCTAAGATATTTAAGATCTATGATGGTAAGTGGCTCTAGACTCAAACTCTGTTGCACCTACAGGCAGGGTAGTCTCTTCGCATGGCTGCAGACATGGGCGGCCAAACCTTTCGAAAAGGGGCAGTATTGAAAATGTTTAACATCATCCAGCTCACCATTGAACAGTTTCAGGGATGGAGCATCCACAGCTTCTCTGGACAACCTGTTCCAGTATTTCACCACCGTCACAGCAAAAATTCTTTTCTAATCTACACCTGCCGTCTTTCCGTTTAAACCCATTGCCCCTTGTCTTGTCACTATATACCCCATGTACGAAGTCCTTCTCCATGGTTTTCTATAAGCTCCCTTTAAGTGTGGAAAGGCCATACCTAGATCTCCTCATAGCCTTTTCTTCTGTAAGCTGAACAACTCCAACTCTCTCAGCCTTTCCTCAAAGAAGAGATGCTCCAGCCCTCTGATCCTTTCCATGGCTCTTGTGTGGACCTGTTCTAAGATGTCCATGTCTTTCCTGTGCTGGTGACCCCAGAGGTAGACACAGTACTCCAGGTGACGTCTCATGAGAGTGGAGTAGAATCTCTCCTGAGAGTGGGGAAGAAATCACCTCTCTTGACCTGCTGGTTACGCTTCTTTTTATGCAGCCCAAGATATGATTGTCTTTCTGGCCTGTGAGTGCACATTGCTGGATCATATCCAATTTTTCATCCACTAATATCCCCATCTCCTCCTCTGCAGGACTGCTCTCAATCCATTTATTCCCCAGTATGTATTGATATTGGGGATTTCCCTGATCCATGTGCAGCACCTTGCACTTGGCCTTGTTGAACTTTGTGAGGTTCAGATGGGCCCACTCCTTAAGCCTGTCCAGGTCCCTCTGGGCATCATCCCTTCCCTCGTGTGTATCGATTGCTGTTTGTCTTGTGAGTTGTGATTACCTTTTGGAGGACTGTCATGGCAGAAAAATCAAGGAAGGACACTGATGAGAAATCCAGAATGATGCTGTGGATGTTGACCTGGGGCACAGTGATGCCAGGGGGGAGGTCAGTGCCCCAGTTGATCCGAATGGGCAAGTCTGTCATGATGGTGGGCTGGTCCAGCTCCTGTATCTTGTTGTTGTCTAATTCTTCATCTGACTCGTACATAGGGTTGGCCATGCAAATCAAGCCTTTCTGTATTGACAGAGAAAAGTGTCATAATTCAAACTCTTCTTTAAGACCCAGCCAGGGTAGTGGTATTTCTTACACAAGGGCAAGTGTAGTGGCAATGCAAAACTGATCTTCCCACGAGACAGAGCAGGACCAACCTGGAAAGTTCTGTCTCTCCCTTGTCTGGAGAAGTCTGGAAATTATTGAATCATCATCATAATCACTTAATGATGGTTTTTTATTGTTCCCTGAAGTCAGTTGTCAGGTACACTTTAATTCAGAATTTTGGAAGAAGTCAACAAAAGGCATGCAGGGTTTCAGCTGGGAGAAAACCAGCTTTATCCTACCATTAATGCAGAAGAATAATATTCAGCTCTGTGGGATCTGATTCTGCCATTTGATGCCAAACAAAGCTTCAGTGGGCACATACAAGCTCTGCCCATGGTAAATCCATAGGTCTCTAACTGTGACAGCCATTTAAAATCTTCTTTTTGAATGTGCCCTTCTATGCCATGTAAAGTAAGGGAGCTTGGTTGCTTCTCTTCCCCCCACCCCTGGGGGTTGCCTTACATACCGGTGTCACTTGCAGCTCTCCTTTCTTCAGCATCTTCCTAATCTTCCTCAGAGCTTTATTGCGTTTCCTCAGGACTCTCAGTGGGTTGAAGCCAACCTGCAAAAACAGCACTTTGAATAATTTAAAGAAGAGAAACACCTCAGTGACACTGGGGGAAGGACAAAGCATCTCACGTGGTTTTTCTTTACAGTCATGATAACCATAGTTTGAACTTGATATTGTCTACCACTTTTCACAAATTCAAACAATGTCTCTTTCTAAGCTGGAAGGATGTCTACGGGAACGGCTACAAAGGAGGCAGGCCTATTTGTACTGCTTTAGGATACCAGCATGGACAGCGTTATAGCAGTGACCATGCTGTAGCCCAGGCCAGTAACTCCAGCAGGCTGGCACAGTGCTGGCATGTCCTACTCATCTGCATTATGAGATTGTCACCCAGGTGCCCAAGATCAGAGAGCTCATGGGTTGTATCTGCTTTGTGCCACCTGACTGCAGAGTGGGTCATTCACCCATTGTTTTTCCTGAAGAAGAAAGCCAGATTTGATCATGTTGGTTGCATAGGTCTCTTGAACCTCTGAGCTGGTTTCAACAAAATTAGATGGCAGGTAAATTAGGCTAATAATAAAACTAGGCTAAAATTTTCAATTCCTGCAAGTCTTCTGCCTCATCCATCTTGTAGGTAGAGGAGAAAGGTGTTAGAAGTACCTGTATTTGTAAAGAAAGAGTGGTGTGAACTTCTGGACTTACAGAAGAAAAACCTTCAGGCTCTCTGAGGTGCAAGCCAAGCACATGGAGAACCAAATGTGTCAGAGTCCCTCATTCCTCTGCCAGTTTCAGTCCCTCACATGAAGAATGAACTGCTCATTACCAGTGCTTGGGGTAGTCACTGCTCATCAAGTCCCCACTAAGAGCAGCAGGAAGGGGAGGTTACAGTGCAAGTTGTGTTCAGTCTGGGGATGGTGGGCCTTGTTCACATGGTGAGAGCTCAGGGGTCCTGGATCTCTGTGCTGGTTATGGAAAGACTGGCTGCCAGTTTGTTATGAAAGACATTAAGACCTCTTTGATAGAATGATTTCAGCTGGCATTCTTCTAGCTATTGTGGTTATGTTCTTCGGGGCCAGATGAGTAAACTAGCATTTATTTGGTGTAAGTATGTAGTAAAAATGCTAATAAAATAAAATTTAAAAAAAAAAAAAAAATTCCCCTTTATATCATCTCTTTGCACTACTTTCTTCTTAAAATACGTATTGTTATGGTATAAGTATAAATATAAATACTTTTTCTTCTTAAAATATGTATTGTTATGGTACAAGTATAAATATGGTATAAACATTGCTATGGTGTAAGTTTAGCATGTGTCAGGCTCTACTTTTTCTCAGAGGTGTGTGCATACATGTTATATATGCAGTATTACAGTAGTGGCAACAATATCTGAATAATTAATGAAAATTCACCCTTGAACTGTGGACTGAGTGCATATTTAGTAATTATTGGGAAACTGTATTCACCTTAATGTGTCACGGAATTAATACATTCAGAACAACAGCCCCAGACACTTACAGCAGTGATGAGTTTCTCTCTGAAGAATTCAATATTAGCAAAGAAGATTGGAGAGGAGCATTTGAAAATCTTCACTCCCTCTGGCTCATAGGTCTGTAAAATGAAGCAAAAGTGTCAGCAGCAACGTTTGCTATAGAAGCACAAGTGCAGCAGGTGATAAAAGAAACAAGACATTTCTTACATCAATGTAATCCTTCCTGTTTCTGTAGATGTTACTTCTCCCAACATTGGCCAAAACAGTGCAGCTTGGACTGTGAACAAACGTACACACCATTATTGGTGTCCCACATCAAAACTTAGAGGATGGGAAGGATCAAACAAAACAATCTCAGGTATGGTGGCAGACTGAAACAAGTCCCACATGCAGGGCTTTATGCCTGTATTTTTCCATGCATGGTTGCTGAACAGACCAAGGCGTGGGGCTGCTGCCCTTCTCTGTACAGAGGGAGCTAACTTACAACAGGAGGTGCGGGATATCATTGCATTCAACAAGTACTCACATCTGGGAGCGGATCACCACCGTCAGCAGCTGGAATGCCACAGCTGCTGCTAGTCCAATGTCCAGGCCAAGAATGACAGCAGCTAAGAAAGTCACCACCCATATAATCTGAAACGAGCCAGGCGATCGCAACATTACAAGCATATCAAGAACCTGGGTTGTGAGCTCAGAGTGGGAGCAGGAACAGATCTCAGATCTGCTCCAGGATGTCCATCTGCTTTTGGTGAGGTTTTTTTTTCCTTGTAAAATAGGGCCAGAGTCACCAACCAGCCCCAGGGAGTGTTTATAGGGACATCAATTTCTAGACAATAAAGGCTTAAAATGGGATAGGTGGTTCACTAAATGCTCAATAAAAATCCATCAGAAAGGCAAGATTAGAAGTAAATCAGAATTCTGGTAAAGCTAAGCATTGTAATTGTGCAAATGTAGGTGCTATGAATGTAGATGACTGATAAATGGCTAGATAATACTGAATAATATTTAGCCACAGAGCTCAAAGCATTTTCATGGGGCAAATAACTGTTTGACAGCTGGGAAAACGGAGGCTTGGAACCATTTGTGAGCCTAAATTTTCTGAAGGGTAACCAGTTCTGTCCTCTAGCCACAAGCACTACCATTTGGAGTAAATCTTTCAAGTCTCAGTTGTCATTTGTTTTTGTCGTGTATCTTCCATATAACACATTGTGTGATTGTGAGAAAGTGTCCCTGAATGCTTAGTCAATGCAGTAGATATTTAGATATTTTCTGTTATTTAAGCATTTTCTGTAACTGCCTTTTATATTTGACTTTATATATCACACAATTTTAATAAATTTTGATGAAATGGATGAAAATGAAGTTAAGAATGAGAATCAATTCAAAATAGGTGGGTCAAAATGGAAAACATAAGCTCGGGGTACAACAGTAAAAAAGGCATGCTACTATCGTGTTTTCTGTTTAGTGAGGTAAAACACATATATAAAAAAAGAAAATTTGCATAATACATTACTCTTTCAGAGCACTTAACTCCTGATGCTTGTGAGACTCAACTTACACAGTCATACTTGTCCTTTCTCCATAGAATGCCTATTTCCTTGAACTGCATGAGCATTCCTTTCAAGTTGCCAAGAGCCAAAGATGCAAGGACTGACTGTTAAAGAGACCAAAACATGTGTTCCATGTTTAAGCAAGCAAAGAAAATGTTGAACATTAGGAATTAAAAGATCATACAAATAGGGCCAAAGTGCTGCTGAAAGGCCAGGGAGCTGCTCCTGTTGTATCACTGCTGCTGGAACCTTCCCAGCCATGGTGTAGTGCAGGTGTCTGACTTGAGGCTTTAAATCCCACCAATTTTTGGCACCTGAAAACTGGTGCTGTGGTTTTTGGTGTTTGGGTACTTGTGTTCCCTTTGAGGGACCAGATGTAGTGGTCCTCTCTGGCATAAAGTGGGAAGAAGAACCAAGCTTTTCAAACCCTCTTTGGCTCCCACTGAAGCCTGCGAACACTCACAAGGACTCCTAGAGCAGCCCTGTCTTTGGGAAGCAGGGGGAAGCATTAGATGAAACCTGTCAATACCTTCTGTAATGGTGCCAGGAGAAATCCAATGGCCAAGATCACAACCAAGACAATGACAGATGAGATAATACCAGCAATCTGCATGGGAGAACAATTCCACAATGAATAAGTGCCCGCAGGCATTATGGTTAGCTAGGAAAAACAGCTGTGTTTCATTAATGCCATCATGACCTGTTCTCTTCTATACCTGTGTTTTGCCTCCTGTGCTCTCCTGCACACCTGACCTTGACAGAGCGGTGCTGGAGGCAAATCCCTTGAATGATCCACCAACTATATTACCCAGCCCAAAAGCAATTAGTTCCTGAAATAAAAAGAAAAGAGATTGTTCTTAAAAGCTGGTTTGTGTTATTATTCATTGCTATTCATAGGAATGAGTTATTCACAAAACAAAGCTTTCCTAAAATGATTTATTTCCCACTGATAAATGCAGTATATTGATCTCTGTGTTATTTGCCTACCTGGTTGCCATCTATCGGGTAGTCATGCTTGATGGAATACACTTTAGCCACGGAGAAGGCTACTGCAAACCCAACGATTGCAATGGAAAAGCCATCACCAATACAGTTCTGGAGGATGCCCACATCAGGTGCAACAGGCGCTTGAAACCTGAAAGACAAAACACTACCCACTAAGGATATGCCTAAGAGCCTTTTGCAGGTCCTAGGGAGAATTCCTCTCTGGACTTTTTTCCCCTTTGGTTTTTTTCCAGTGAACTGAAATCTGAAGAAAGGAGACTCTTGAGTAGAAATAGCTGTTCCTCAGCAAACTTCACCTACTAACACCCCTGGGGCTACAGGGACCACCCCAGACTCACTCTGCTGTCCTGGTAAATGTCTTCCTCCCTCTTTTTAACTTGTCTCTCCTGATTCTTTATGCCAACATTTTGGCATAGCTGGATGAAGTCTATATATAGATATATAGTTTATATGTGGATAAATAATCTCTCTGTGGATACATATTCCTGGAGGGGCAGATGTTGAGGCCTCTGGAGGATAATGGTGCCTGAGGAGATGCTGGTGGCTGATCATGGGACTGCACAGGAGAACTGTGCAGGGTCCTGGTGGCTGCTGAACTGTGCATGTACTGTTAGGGAAACTAAGGCCTTCACGAGTGAATACTTCAATAAAAAGTACAAACAACAACCTCCTGCTCAACAGCTGTCTTAGAAAATGAAGGACACAATTATTTCATGTCTCAGTGTATTCCTTGATGAGCAGGAAATGTGCTCTAGTGAGTAACTTTTGTGTATTGAAAGCATGTCATATCATTGAGAGAAAAATGTTTATTTACCTACTGAAAGAAGATGAAGCAGATAATTTTAATCAGAAACATAGCTGAACTCATTTAACACTGCCAAACTAGAGAGAACATTTTGCTCCACTGGTAAATTATAAGTAAATCACCTACCCTTCCTCCAGTTTTCCCACAACAGCTACATTAAATTTTTCTTCAAAGTTGACAAAATGGGAGATCAGTGCTGCTAAGACTGTCTGAAAGATAAAAAAACACATCTCCATTAGGCTCATTCAAGCAAGAGTGTGAAGAATCTACTAAACATAATTACCTTCCTTCTCTCACACGCCCTCCAGCCTCATCACTAGTGGCAGAATTATGCCCCAAGTTTTCACATCCCTTTGCTGTTCAGATGTCATTCGTGAATGACCTTACATGTATGGGCTTACATTCATAAATCACACAGATTATAACAGAATATCTTACTAACAACAGAGACCATCTCACCCAGTAAACCAGGTATGTTCTAACAAGGTGCTGTAATGACTCTGGAGGAAAACAAGTGCTACTTGAGTCTACACAACACCCTCCAGGATTTTAGGAGCTTGCTGCTCCGTGAGGTTTCCTCCACCCCTCTGCTGCTCAGAGTGGGTAAAACCTTCTGCTGCTGGAGAGCAAAATAATTTTGTGTGGGGCCTCATATATCCAGGACTGCTTGCAGGTGTGGTGCAGAATGGCCTCAGCTGTGAGACTGCAGCTGGCTGGTGTTAGAGCAAATTTTGTCCAAGGAAAAAAAAAATCACAGTTTATAACACCACAGATATGTTCAGTTAAGAACAGCTAAGTAGAGGTAAAGTATCTCACAATAGTTCCCAAATGCTGCAAATTTTTCCTTATTGGTAAAATGATAATGTCTCATTTAATAGATAACAGGACAAGATATAGTTAAAACTCTGCTTCCCCTGTTGTATCATGGAGCAATTGCAAAATCAGAGGAAGTGACTCACCACAAGGAGTTCGATCGGGATGGGAGTTGGTAACTTTTCCTTGTATCGATCGTTCACTTCTTTTACCACAAACACGATAAGCAAGACAACCAGGGATGTGACCAGGTCAGCAATGTTTGTATCTGTGATCTGGCTGAAAATGCTTTCCAGGGTCTGCGGAATCAGGAAGAAACATGTGGTGCTTTAGAAACAGTCATGCCCTGGCACAGTAGCACAATGCCTTCCAGAAGAACCTGTACCTGAATGGCTCTAAGGATTATGTTGGTTGGGATTTATTCCAATGGACTTATTCCAAAGCATTTATTTCTGTGACATGATGTGGACTGCAAGACCCCATGAGTGTATGTGCATCTGCCAAACAATGAAAGCAGCTACAAAAGACCCTTTCCACTAACTTGTGACCCTCTGCTCCTGATTTTCCCAAGGGAGGGTTGGAGCAAGAGGCATGTGAGCAATGGCATTGCTGGGCAGGTGCCTCTCTCCACTCCTTCCTCCCTGTCCTTCTTCTCCCTTATTTCTCATCCAACAGCCTTCACAAAGTCATATGCAAGTTGAAAATGTATAATATCAGTCCATAATTAAATGTTTAGGGCAGAGTTGAATTCTTAATTGAAATATGCCAACACAAAATAGTAAATATTATCTAATTAGGCAACTGGGTGTAACTTGGTGCTTGGTAATACATTTAAAGATTGGTCAAACACTAATAACATCTCTCTCTTTTTTGTCTCACTTTTCCTCCTGCTTGGCAGTTTTTATGCTGAGTTCTCTTATTACTGCGTTGTGATACAAGTCATAAATACATCACAGGTACATCAATAGCATCAGAAAATAATGAATACCTAGCACTTACATAGAAGATGCCAAATGGTTTATTAAATCCAGGGACAGGTAGCTGAAACATGAATTTCAGCTGAGATACCAAAACATGGACAGCTGCAGCAGTCGTGAAACCACTGATTAATGATTGTGATAGATAAATAACAATGAATCCAAACTGGAAAATTCCCAGAAGCAACTGAAACACAAAATGAGCATAGGTCAGTGGGATTCATTTGTGTTTTTAAGCAATCTCTGAAAGAAAGACAACCATATTTAATGGAAGCAAAGATTTTCACTTAATCCCATCCATCCAGAGACTAAGGAATGTACTGTCACCACTCTTGCAATAAAAAATGAGATTTAGTAACAGAGGGCATAATACTAGAAAGAGTAATTGCTAGAGCAGTGAAAACCCATTCTTATTATTTTATAGCTAAAATAAACATCCTTATTTTCAGGGTTTTCAGTTCCTATATTTTCATATGCTACAAGTATTTCATGAAGCACAAATATATTTGTATGTTAGGAAGGGAAGAACTCTAAGAATTCTTTATTAGGAAGCAAGAATAAATTGGGGTTTTAAAAAAGACAAATCCAAATATTTTACTATCGCAAGACAGAGCTTTTACTCTCCTTTGTGCATCTGCATCATTCACACTACTTTCACAGCTACTTTTTTCCTAGCCAGCAGATTGTTTTTTACTGTAGGTGTAGGTTGCAGCTGTGGGTGCTGTGGGCTCAGACCTGTGCAAAACCAAGGATTTCACTGCCTGGTCACTGGAGGGAACAGATGTCTCCATCTGCCAAGGTTGGTGACATGGAAAGTGGAAGAGGATTTTTCCATGGAAAGTGGAAGTGGAATTTGGAGAATACAACAGCAGAAACCAGAGAGGAAGGTCAGGCCACCATCCATCTATTCATGTAGGTGCATACAGAAATTCATGGGCACACACATGGACATTTACCAACCTGAACAACCCCAGAAAGGAAGGTTACAGATGCAGCCACCATCACCCTCTCATCATTTATTGCTGAGATATTTGTGGAATTGCTATTTCCAGTGCTGTCATCAGGGACCAGCCTGGTGACGACTCCTCCCACCATCAGGCTCAGGACAGGGAAGGGACCTGAGCAGCACAAGGTGTAACAAATTAGTCACAGACCTCCCTTTTGCAGGTGCTAAGAGAAATTGCTTTATTGCAAAAACCAGCGGTTTTTAAGCAATTAGCCAGTTACTAATTTACATTCTTGTTAACTTAAACAATTGGTTGCATGCCACTTCCCTATTGCCTCTCACATGGCGTCCACATGTTTTTCTGATTATGAAGATTTTGATCACGTGTCCATAAACAGGTGCTTATATAACCTGTTTTCTGGTTATGTAACTTGTTTTTTACCTCTAGCTGAGTCATTCCCAGACTGCTTTTCTGGTTAGCCAAAGTAACAAGAGTGAGCAAGAATTTTACAAGGGTAACAAGGCCTTCATTTTGTAAGGTTTTTCTAATCCACAACAAAAAGGGATAAGGGTTTTTCTTATCTGCAACTTGCTAAAAGATGTGAAGGGGCAGCATGTACTTCTTCATTAGCGAGGAGGGTAAGTGGTGTGCCTGAACTCACCCACTGAGATATGTCTGGATGTGCCAAAGATAAAATAGACCAGGGCAGGGAAAAATGCTGCATAGAGTCCATAACCAGGGGGGACGTTCACCAGTAGAGCAAAGGCTAGACCTGTAAAGACAGAGGCCCAGGGAAGGTGATGTGTGTGTTGCAGGCTGAAGCCAGCAGTGCCTTGACACCTGGCTCAGCAGGCTGTTAGGCACATATTTCCCAAAGGTACCTTGCAGCACAGCCACAAGCCCCGTGTTGATGCCAGAGACGATGTCACTCAGGACCCACTCCCTGAAGCGGTACGCTGGCAGCCAGGAAACGATTGGAAACAAACGCAAAGCAACTTTTTTGACCCTTTGTGGGGAGCAGCTGTAAAGGCACAAAGGGACAGGATTCTGTCAGTGAACAGCTTGGCTGAGTAGCAGCCTTTTCCAGAGAGGTAAGGAAGGGGGAAGGAATCAGTTTCTGGCTGCCAGAAGTCAAAATCTCACCCAGACACAGCCCTGATCTACCTGAACTGACATGTGTGCTTCCAGGTGTACCCAGTGGCCTTCAGTGGTCCTTTCCAACCCAAATTCTCGCAGAACCATAGAATGGTTGGGTTGGAAAGAACCCTTAATGGCCATCTAATCCAACCCCCACTCCACTAGGCAGGGATGCCACCCACTAGGTC
Source organism: Entomyzon cyanotis (assembly GCA_024500445.1). Classification (NCBI taxonomy): domain Eukaryota; kingdom Metazoa; phylum Chordata; class Aves; order Passeriformes; family Meliphagidae; genus Entomyzon; species Entomyzon cyanotis. Next base: position 43,840,089 of record JAKEPQ010001018.1, on the reverse strand, counting down.
AGGTTTCTCAGAGCCCTGCCCCATCTGACCCTGAACACTTCCAGGGACAGGTCATCCACCACCTCTCCGGGCAACCTGTGCCAGGGCCTCACCACCCTCATCATAAAAGATTTCTTCCTTATGTCCAGTCCAAATCTGCCCTCTTTTAGTTTAAAACAGTCATTCCTTGTCCTGCGGCAACAGACCATGGTAAAAAGCCTGATTATGTCTTTCTTATAAGCCCCCTTTAAGTACTGAAAGGGTGCAGTAAGGTATTCCCAGAGTCTGTGCTGCCAAGGGCCCAGGAAAAAGAGAAGCTACCTTAGATACTACTGTAGGAAGACTTTTAAGGGTAACAGCAATCAAAATTCATTAGAAAAATCTGACATTGAATTTAGTTAATGAATTTTCACTCGCTATGTTGGAATGGGAGATAGATATTGTCAGAATGGAGCACATGCTTTCCAAGAGCAGTTTGGGCTGTTTCTTAGATCTATTTTAAAAAAAGATAAAAATAAAATAGCTCCTTACCTAAAATAGATTTTCAGGTGATCCCAAAAGGTTTTATGGTATCTGTGCAATTTCTCATGCTCTTCATTGAACGCATTCTCCGAGTACACAGGTCTGGCTATAACATAATGGTTACCCACAGGTTCAACCATATCTCCCAAAATGTCAGGCTAGGATGGTGACTTGTGTGTGCTTCTCTCTGTGCCAGGCACTTAAAAACCAGAAATGAAGAACAGGGTTAGCTCTTTATGTACTGTGGGGCGGGTAGCCATAGCATAGCTGAGTGAGCTCCAAACTGAGCGTTACCAGCTTTGAAGATCAAAAGAGGGATGACTGAGACACCCACTTCACTTTGCCAAGGTGATCTCCTGCCCTGCTCCTCCTCCCACTGCAGAGCAGTGTTTCACTGGAGCATGAAGTATTTCTTTCAAAAGATGCAGCCAAAAAGTGGACAAAATGGTTTTTGAGTTAATTTATCTCTGAGTCATCCATGTAAAACCAAAAACTTCCTCCCTCAGAGTAGATTAATTTCCTAAAGAACAAACAAGCAGATTGCAAGAAGTTTCTCTTTGTGGCACCGCTGGAAGGTCTGGGAGCTCACTGAAACTCACCAACACATGAGGGGAAAGGCAGAGCCAAGACAGGGCTCAGCCATCCTCTCTTGGATTCAGAGACAAGGCTGAATATTTTTGCTTGTATTTGTGTGACAAGAAGATCAGGCTCAGTAGTAAAAAAGCATGGTATTACTTCTTGTCAAATCACTTGTAAGATTTATTTCCACAGATTATCTGGACTGGTTCTCCTCTGCTTCATGTTCATAAACAGTTATTGCAAAGTCTTACCTAAGTACTGCCTCTTCCCAGCTCACATTTGCATGTGTGTGCTGAATAGAAACTGTCCTCACTCACTCCAGAAATGACCCCTGGATCCCACATTACACATGAGAATGGATCTGCTCATCATTCACTTCAGTCAATACCACTGGGTATTTTGCAGCAATTAATTGATGCTATCACTGTGCTGTCCACTGTGCTGTTACATTTCTCTCTATTTCTCACATTAAATTCACCTAAAAAATGTACTATCTAAAATCATTTTTCTTAGTTGAAGCCACCATTAAATATTTAATACAGTATTAGTTCCAGACAGATGTGGAACTTGCTCTTCATTGCCACAGTTGGACTAGACAATCATGGTAGGACCCTTCCAACTGGAACTAATCTCTTATATCCTATTCTATTTTCTTTTCACACAGAGATGAAGATGTAATGTAGAAGCAAGTAGACTCCTGTGACACTGATAATAGAGGGTTTTTTATTTTCTCTCCCGTAATGAAAGTGCTCCTTGGTGCTGGCTGGTGGTCTCTTGACAGATGTCTGACCAGCACTAGTTTCTTGCTCAGGTCTGTCATCTGACTTTTGCTGAGATACCTTTACATGCATTTCCAATTCAGACCTGCGAGTTGTCAGCATTTGGAGATATCGCAGCACAGATTTTAATGTGGCACAAAGCTGAACAGAGTGAAAGACACATTAAAAGCTTTTAATGAACAGATTAAAAGCTTTTAATCTATGACAATTTTGGCATTAAAATGTGAATCTCATCCTGAAACTTTGCTACAGCCCAGAGCCTATTATTGACCTATTTTAAGGGATTTCATTTTGGTTTCCTTGCTCATTCTGGGGAAATTCATAGATGTGTGTAGAATGTCCACAAACCTCTTAGATATGCTGTTTTTTTTTACTTACTACCCTTTCACAAAGGATTCACTATTTTGGCAATGGGTTAAACATTTTTACTCTCTGTTTTAAAATATAAATTTATTTATTATATAAAATTATATTTTTATAAAATATAAAAATATTAGCTCTATAATATTTTGCAAAAACTGGCAGGTAATTATTGTAGCAGGCTCAAAATCTCAGCTCATATCAGACACTGATCTAAAGTCAGTTCAAGTCATGCTCTGATCTTGTAATTGTACACTACTGTCCCTTCCTCTGCTGGGATCAGAGCTCCAAAACTGGTGCTGATAAAGTTTCAATGAAAAAATGGGTTAATTTAGTTCATTCCCTGATAAATTGTGGTTACTTAGATTTGCAAGAAGTTGTTTCATCCATTAAAGATTTCTAAATTGCTCCGTCTCCTAGTCTATCTGCCTTTTAGACTTCATGTCACAAAGAGGAATATTGCTGAGAGTCCAGTGGAATGGTTTTGTTCATTACACTGTAGGGCACGAGATGTACTATTTGTACCCTTTGAAAAGTTCATAAGCCATAAAAACAAAAGAAGCATGTGGGTGACTTTCATTTCAGCTTTTCCTCAGTACTGCAGCTGCTGTAGCTTTTGAGAGTACTTCAGTTGTCCCTCCTGCCCCTTGCCCAGCCATTCTTCTTTTCTCCAGCCAAATTTACCGCCCCAGTCCCAGGGAACAGAGGACAGCTTCTTTACAACTCTCTGAACCTCCTTTGGTGTGTTAATGCTGGTCTTATTGAAGGTGTGTGTGTTTTGCATGTGGTTTTCACCTCCTGATTGGACCCCCAATTTACAGACTCTGCCGTGAGTGAGCTTTGGGCCGATGGCTCAGAGCTGCAGGGGGACACCAGGAGCCTTGTCCAGCTGAACAATGGGAGCAGGAGTCTGCATTAAACACCGCAGTGCTGTGCCTCACTGAAGTTTAACCAAGCCAGCACAAGTGCTGTGGAAGGTGCCTTCAGCCTGTTCCCTGGCAGGCAAACAGGGCCATCCAGAGCAGCACCCTGCTGCAGGTAGATGAGCACTGCTGCTAGCAAGCGTTTCTGGTCTCGTTCCCTCTTCCAAGGCTCTGTCAGCTGCTATCAGATACTGTGACTGCAGCCAGTATTGCCTTCCTCTTGCTCACTCTCTTTTTCTTCCCATACATCTTTAAAAAGACAGGATGCCCTCAGCATAGGGAGGTTTGGAGGTTTTCTCATCTGTCGGCAACACTGCTTATTTTAGATGTTTTAAGGACAATGAGGATATTGTGAAAAAGACACTCTCCACAAATTCCCTAAAAGAGAAGTCTGTACTCCAGTAACCCACACTGCCTCTCTAGTGTGCCTTGGGCTCATTAAAGGACAAGACCAATTCTTCTCATGACTTCTATAATGTGTCTACCCACACATGTGGTACCCTGGCACAGAGCAAGCTTACACTGCTATAAAGTGGCTACAACTTTCACTCACTATTCACCAAGACTAGACCTGAACTGAAACCCCAGAGACAACTTTCTGGTTCAGTTTTATTCCATACAGCCTCTGATCTTGTTCTCATGGTCAGCAATGCCATCTCTCATATGTAAGAATCTCCACCTCCACTGCTAATCCCTCAGCTCCGTGAAACTTTGGTAATGCAGATTTTCATGTGTGTCATTTTGTTGAGAGGAATAACAAAGGGATACTTTTTTCCCTTTATTAATTCATTCTAAATATTGACTAAGTACACAAAAATATGTAATTTGAATGGAATAATTAAATATTAACATAGTCCATCAATCTGTATATACCCACTCACTAATTGAACTTCTCTGCAATATAAACATTTGAAAAATACAAAGAAATTCCACAAAGGAAATTTTACATTTTATAAAACATAAAACACATGAGAAGCATTTCATTTATAAGCATTACTTCACATATCTCATCCCTAGAATAACGAATTAAAGTTGTACCTGGTACACCTTCCAGGAAGCTCTTCAGAAGAAACTACTCCAATATTTTATGGATAAAGGTATCCCTGAAATTTTCATAGACAGTGCAGGTATCTTGTGTTCATCTTCAATTCAGAACCTCCCTAAATACTGGCAGCACTTTAATAACTAACTTCAGTTAACTTTTACAAGAAAAGGAAGATTTCATTGTGGCCTTGACCATTGAGCCTATCCTTAGGAGGGGTGATAAGGAGTAATTTCTTAAAGTTCTCTGGGATATTGCCTAACTTTGTTTGGTGAACTGTTTCTGATTGGTCTGCAGAGCTCATATGGGAAAACAGAGATGAATAAGAAGGACTGCCTGTTGCAATCCTGTGTTGTTGCTGAGCTGAAATGGGAAGAGGTGCACAGAGCTCAGATATTTTCAAAGAAGCCTAAGTCATTGATGAGGGAGATGGGCTGCTGCCAGCTCTGAGCAAAGTGTGCCTCCCTGGACCTTCCTCCAATAGTCCTTTAATAGTCCCTAAATTGTCTTTCCAGAAGCAGTTTCTGGATCCTCAGATCATTGCCCAAAATAGTCTTTGCAGGGATTTTGAAAGGGCAGCTGTGACTTGGTGGAGTTGAGAGCTGTGGCACCCCATGGCAGACAGTGGAAAGGCACAGACCATGTGTGTGGCCATGCTCTGGGCTGTGAACGGGGTGTGGGTGGGTTGGACTGAACTGCAGGTTCCTGCTCCCCTCCACTGGCCGTAGAGCAACCAGGAGGAATCATCCTCCCTAGGCCAAAGGGAGCTTTGTAAACCTTTCCCTGAGATACCTAAAACCACCTAAGGAGATAAATGAAATTGTATTTTGAGGTTGCAACTTCAGTTTCCGGTGCCTGTGTTCATGACAGCAGTGACCCTTCAGAGCTGAGGTGCTGAGGACACCCTAGCATCAAATTCCCTGATGAAAACCATCCTTACAACCCTTTGCTTAGGTTACACTGACGTGACCTAGAAATGCTTCAGCTATTGATACCCATGTTATCAGGAAGAGCATGGTTTGCCAGGCTCCTTAGGGCACTCCTCTGCTCTGGGAGTCAGAGGTTGACTTAGCTGCTGGGGGTTTGAAGTCACAGACCCTCCCCCTGAAGAAAGTTTTCTTCATCTGGTGAAATGAGATGAGGACAGGCACACTTTGTGCTCTGCAGGGTCAGTCACACACATGGGTCCAGGAGGAGAGGAGGCAGGAAGAGCCTGGGATTCTGCCCTCAGATGGTTTGCCCATACTTCAGGCAATTATTAGACCAAGAAATAATGAAGTGAGCAAGATTCCAATAGCCAATCCCACCAAGTGAGAGCTCTATTAGACCATTCAATCAGGATTTCCTTCTTGTGCTTTACCTTATGGCTACAAGTTCCCTGGGAGTCATTAAAGACCTCAGGTGGCTTTGAAAATTGGAGCTACACTTTCAGCCAAGACCATAGCTTGTCTTGTCAGTAGAGATCCCAGGTCACTTCCTGAACTGTTAGGAGTACCTTCTCTGTGTCAGTGAGCCCCTGTTTTGGTACTTGCTGTTGGCTTATGAGATTAACTGAGTTTCTGAAACTGACAGGGTTTTGTTTTTTACTTTTACCGTTACAATAAGAAACATTTGAAAAGCTGTAGGACCATAAACTATAAAAAACCCCATAAAAATCATAAAACAGTTTATCAGCTTTTGGTTTCCCTCCTCACATGGTGTGATCATAGAAGTGTTTTAAAATTTTAAATTCGTTGTGTTCAGGATATGTCACAAGAAGCTGCAACATAAAACAGTAGAACCGCTTTTTAAGGACTAGGTTTAAAAGCGGGAGGGACCCTTGGCTCTAAAGAAGTCAGAAGGGTCTTGTCCTTGGCTTCATCACATCCACCTGTAAGTGCTTTACTCTTGGATTATTTCCACTAATTCACTGAAGCAATAATAAGGTGCTGTGTGGAGTGACAGAGGAAATAAACACTTTGGCTTTTCTGTTTGCAGCAGAACTGTTAAGAACACAATATTCCCCTGATGGTGCAGAAGGGGTTTAATGCACAAGGGTCACACAGGGGGCAGGTCATCTGTGTCCCACACTGCAGAAGTTCAGCTGGGCAAACCCTTGATGTCTTTCTACCAGATGCTCAAACCCCACCTAACTAACTGGGAAAGTGTGGCCTTTTCTGCCTAGGCAGAGCAGAGGAGGACGAGAAGAAAATTCCTGATTTCTCTGTCTCCCGGCCAGCCCCATAAACACAGAGAGTCCTGAAATGTAAATCAGTCACAGCCTGATCCTTTGCCAAGTCTCAAGCACTCTCAGCTTCCCTTTGTTTTCATGAGAGCTTTGTTTTCATTAAAACCCAGTTTTTATGAGAGCTAAAAAATACCAACAGCTCTTGAAAACTCCTTGGTGAGTTGAGTTCTGAAGGGCTGCTGCCCACCTGGCCAGGATGGAAAGGGAAGAACAAGTGACTGGATGGAGATAAAACAGTGACAAACGGAGTCACATATTGCAGAAAGAAGCTATTTTTTCACAGAGAAAGAAGAAAACAGTTCTGCTGGAGATGCAGAATTTGTCTGGTGAGGAGCTCCACGTCTTCCTTTCGTGTTAAATAAACACCATTATTGATACTGGGAGATTAGCTGGCTGAGAACATGGATAACAGCATCAGCCCATACAGATTTCTAGTATTTCCCAATGTTTTCCTTCACCATGTGCTGTATAAAGATTCTGTTCTCCTGTGCAGCTTTCTGGCAACGTCCTGTCTTCTGGCCAAGTTCTGCCCAAAACCTTGAAGCAAAGATTGTTCACAAAACCATCTGCTGTGTCGCTAGAAGTACAAAACATCCCCAACTCAAGTTCTTCCAACTGTTTAAAAATGACACTCTGTTCTAGTTGGGCAGCTCAGCATGTAAAGGAAATATATTTTGCTCAGTAGTAAGTGTGGCAAGCCATTTGGGGATGCACCTCTGGTGGGTGCCAGTTCCTCTCCCCTCTTTTGGAGGAAGGACAGGGACCCAGCCTCTGAATGGCATCCTCAGGAAGATCTGAAGCCCTCTCAGGTGACATCAGAGAAAGAAATTAAAAAAACTGGGTGGCCCTGAGAGGCCTTCATGGAAAGCAGAGGTGTCCCTTGTACTCACAGACTCAGAACACTGATACCAGAAGGAAGCATAATGCCATTTCTCTTCCTGCTTCTTACAGTCTGTAGTAGCTTGGCTTTTTTACAGAAAGTTTCTCTTTCTAGCACCCTGAAGCCCAAATTAAATCAGCCATGTTACTGGCCAAATTCAGTGGTGATGCATAAAATGGGGGAGAGGATGAGTAAGTAAGTTTTGTCAATATGTAAATTTGGGACAATCAGCATAAGAATGGAAAGAGCAGTGAGGATGAGTGGGAAGAAATGAGTTCCATTAACAATGATATTTCTGGATAGCTCAGATATATTGAGACCTGCAGAATAAGAGGATCTGAATTTCATTTGGTGACTCAGGAAGAGCTGATACCCTGCTAGGGCATGGGTCATTGAAAGTTAACACTCCTTTGCACAGAGCACACAATGAGCAGGAGCACCCAGTGCTGTTATTGCAGTGTATGATGAAGTAGAACTGGAAATTTCCAATGAAAGAATTACTGTAATATTCACATACCTCTCACTTTTTATTCACACTTCTTTCATTGCACTTCTGTAATTTAATTCCCTCTTTTATGGACTTTAGAGCAATTGTGCCCTGAAAGCCAGCAATCATGGCCTCGATGTTGGGTGTTTATAGGATTCCATTGCATCATAATGAAGAGCACAAACACAAAATCCTGCACATTGCTTTTCAGAACAAGGAAAGTTTTGACTGCCTTCTCTGCCAACATTAAAAATAGTCCTTGATTCTTCAAGACAAAAATATCATATTTTAATCCAATGTTAATTTTATTTTCTGTCCTGTGAACTTTCCATATTTGCCTAAGATGTCTTTTTTTTTGTTAAAGTTATCTCTTTTAATTTCATGAAGAAAATTAATTTATTAAGCAATCTCTCACATCAGAGACAACTGAATAGATGAGACTTGTTAATTCAGCATTTGACTCCACTTTTACAGTTGCTGAATACAACACATTGAGCAATACATTGAGACTCGACTAGGCTGGGAACCACAGAGATTGGAGGATACACAACCACAGAGACCTGCAGAGCTGGCAGTGGGTGAGTCGGGGGATCTGCAGTGTCACAGCCAGGCACTGCCACAGATACTGCTACAAGAGCTTGGAATTATGTTTAACACAGGAGTAATGAGTGTCCAGATATCTGAAATAAAGCAGAGGTGTAGATTGCCTTGTTCGTGCTGTGCTGGAATGGGAGGCTCAGCCTTGCCACTCCACCCTGGCATCCTGTCTGCTGGCTACAAGGACACCTGCCCCAGAAATGCTTGTGGGACCCCCATTTGCAAGGGGTTTTCAGCCATGTGAGCCTGTAAAAACATCTTGTGTTCTGCCAGGCGAAAGGAGAAGCATCGCAGGGTATCCTGTCCACCTCAGGCTTGCACATAGTGTCCATGCATATTCCTCCTCTAGGCATATCCCATCTCTGGGAAGTCAGGGTGCCAGGTGCCTGCAGCTTTTGCTGCTGCCCTTTGCTGCTGAAATTGTGCAGGTCCATAGTGTGACTAATGCAGTAATGTGGTGCTGACCCCAGGTACAGCCATGGTGTCCCCACTGGGTCTCCTTAGATGTCTTTCCCTTCAGGCAAGCAGGAGCAGATGGCAGAGAGAGGAATAGTTTATTCTCTTGGCAGGAGTTGGTCAGCTGAAGCCCAGGAGCTGTGGCATGTGTTGGATGGGCCTGATACTACTGTCTGTGTCCAGCACTGCTGAGTCAAGGAAGTCCCTTTTCCCTACCCCTCAGCACTGCTGGACAATTCGCCTGTGAGTCCATCCCCAAACCTTGTCTTTGGTCTGGTTTGTGCCTCCACAGAGGACAGTCAAGACAAAGATCCTAGAAGACCAGAACAGTGGTTACCTGAATTTCAATTAATCCCAAAACATTTCGTTAAATAGGAGCAAAGTCAAACTGTCATAAAAGCAAAAGGAAAACCGAACCAATTATAAATGGCCAAAATGCTGCCTGGCAGAATATGACAAGGAACTTCTCTGAAAGGGTGTCAGCACCGTATTTTGCAGGTGAGCCCTGGCCACTGTTACCAAGTTCTTTCTCAAAGTCCAGCTGAGCACACTTTTACTTGCTTATCCATTTTGAAACAACCTTAAAATAAACTGTTAAAAATAACCTAAACAAATAATACATTTCTAGGTAGCTGGTGGAACATTAAAATACGTTCAAACACTGTCAGAGACATCTCCTTGTAATCATTTATGTTTGTGCTATAGGTTTCCCCGTGTGATGTACCTTTGCAGATAACTCTGCAATAAAATACTCCACTATCTCCAGATACTTTAGACTGTGCCGTTCCTTAAACTGTGTGAATTATGCCTGGAGTTTCTGTCAGGTAACTGACATGGAAAAATGTCTTTCCCAATATTCCACCTGGTCTCTTATCAGCTCCTGCATTCCTATCAGTGTCAGCTTGTTTTCCAAGAATGTGCAAAATCAAATGATCTGGGGTTTTGCTCACAGGGCAACATCGCTGTGTTCATCTAGCAGAGGGATTCACCTACCTGCAGGCTTCAACTCTCCACATGTCTGGGGTCTACAGTCCCCCACTTCACCACCAAGTGTTGGTTCCAGAGCTATCCAGGTGTGCACAGCCCCTTTGAAATCACATCTGGATTTGGGAATTTTAACCTAAACTTTTATTTACAGCCTGGTCCTCCCCTGAAATTGTACAAAACAAGTTGCCACAGGATACATAGTCTTTTGTCTTTTGAGCTTACATCAGGATAGTTTCAGATTATTTAAGAAGCCTCACTTTCCTGAATATTTTAATAATTGTTACGAGAGCGAATCCCAGTTCCTACATTGCAGCGATTTGCTACTGATGTTCTTTAAAATTTTTGTCATTTGTTAATTTAATGTTACCATACTTAACTTCTTCCATTTGTGGGCTCAAAAACATTCCCTTCCAAGCATACATTGAAATCTAGCATAGAAAAGTCTGCTTTTCATACTTGTGTCACAAATATCCTTAGAAGTAAAAGACTAGGTTCAAAGACCACATGCTGAAGACCAGTAGTTTAGATTAATTTTTAGATTAATGCTAGCAAACTTTCACTTCTTCTCAGTTTGCTTCTCTATATCATACAGGTACCACATTCTTTAAAACCGTATTAAAATACATTAAGCAGTAAATAAAACATTAAATGTATTTTAAAAATACTATTATGCTATTATAACTAATACAAGTTGGGCAAATTAAGGGTAAAATTCAAGAGATTAGTTCAGTTGTAAGCAGAAGTTAAACATAATTCTGTTCATGCCTCTTATTCTCAATGTACAAATGAGATCTCTCTCATGCTGTTGAAAAGCCCTGCAGTACCCTCTGTTGCATTCACACCCCTGAATATTCTTCCTATCTGCTTGTTTGCACATTGACATAGGAAGATGATGAAATCTTTATGCAGATCAGCAGGTGGCCTGACCTGGCATGCTGTCTGCTCAGGAGAAGGCATAAGTAGGAAAGAGGTTATATAAAATACAATCCCAGCTGTAGCACTCCTGATCAGCAGTGCTTATTTGGGGAGGTTTACAAGTATGACAACAGAGAGATGCAGGGGAAAAAAATAAAACAACAAAACAAACAGCCACAAATGCAGCATTTGAATGAATTTTCATTTATGACTTGTTGAAGCAATGTCTGTATTTCTGTGCTCACAGCCCCAAAACCACCAGCTCTGGGGCTCCTGGGCTCATCCACAGCATCTCTCATTCAGCCCAGCCCTGACCCCCATTTTCTTCTTGCTCCACACAATGCTTGTAGCTGATGCTTTGGCCTCTGCTTGTATGAGGGGAAGCCTCAGTGCTCATGGGGTTTCGCTGTGACTGGCATACAGCCTATGGTTTCAGCCTATTTCTAATTTTTACAGCTGGGGTTTTTTCAGTAAATAAAGAAATTTATTTGCTCAGTCTGCCAAATCTGGGAGAAATCAGGCCACTTAGAGCTGCAATCAGATCCACAGTTTTCTCTGGACCTCAGAGAGGCCACTCCTGTAGTTTCTACCTACAATATTATTGATAAAAAGAGCTGCACTTCCTCCAGCTAGGATAAAAATACGCAAAACCGCAAATCCCAAATCCAGGTGAGCAAAGTCATTTTGCAAACAGCAGGCAGTAAGAGCAATGGGAAAACCCTTCAGCAGGTGGGTGGTGGCATCTTCTTCTGCAGCAACCTCTGAGGAACAGATCCTGGCCACAGCACCTGCTGCCAGGGCTGGTGCTCCCCTTGGCTCTTCCACAGGCTGATTCAGGCTGTAACCATGCCAGGTCAAACAAGCTAAAAATACTAAGACTAATCAGTTTAGGATAAAGGCCATCTCGGAAAAGAGAGTTGCTCCAGGAAATGAGCTTCTTTCTCAATAGCTGGCATCAGTCCCTATGAACCACAGACAGGGCTCTGAGCACTGAGCTACTGGAGCAAAACAAAAATTCCTTTGGGTGAAAATAAAGGGGGAATCTCACCCATGCTGAGCTTCATGCAAAAACACTTGACAATAAGACAATAAGACACTGGTCATTGTGAAGGGCAGCGCTGGGACTGGGGGAGACAATGGCAATCCTGGACACAAGTCCCTTGAAAATAAGCATTTGGGCCATCAGAGGAAGGGAAAGGGGAGCTGCCCATTCTAATCAGCCAGTTATCAAAGTCTATGAAGAAGGTAATTTAGACAAAACAAAAGGAGGGTAAAATAAGAGCAGGATTTCCTGCAGGACTCTTCCTTGAAGGGCAAGGAGGCAAAGGCTGCTTGAGATGGGGCCAGCAGCACCTGGGAGTCTCCACAAGCTCAGCTGTGTGGTTATCCTGGCTGGGGGAAACAGGATCTGCTGGGTAGAAACTAGGAGCTGGAGCTCTGGGGAGGTGATTTTGCAAAGAAAGGACAGACAAATAAGCAGTCCTTATCAAACTCTCCTCCACATCTTGAAAATGTCTTGTCTGTCTCATTTCTCAAGGTATTTGCACGAAAAAAATGGTCACACAGTCCACGTGTTTGGAGTGAGTGTATTTGGATCGCCCAGTCTGATTGTCAATGGAAAGTTAATGCTTTGTCTTCATAATGCCATAAACTTTTGTTTTTCTGGGGCTCAAAGCTCTGTCCTGAAACAATATTACAAAGTACAACAGAGTTTGAGGAGATTCCTGTCTTATCACTTACAAAGACATTGTATATTTACAATAACAATTACAACTAACTTTTAAAGTTTTACCACTATAGATACAGTAGTATGCTTTCATATCATAGTGGCTTTCATAAAAAATGCTTTCAAATATTAGTATTCTTTTTATTATCTACCTTTATGATCAAAAGTTAATTATCCTTTACCTATTGGCTGCACTTGCATGATGTAATAGTTTCCAAGGTCTTCTGGAGAGGCTTTTTAATTTATAACTCAGGATGGGCGTAAAATAAAAACCATGTATCGAAGTACATCTGATAAAAATGAGGTGGTTGCAGTCTAAGTCATAATCAGGACAACCCCAATTAAATATTCTCTGTCCTAGAAAAACAACCACACAAACAAGTGTATTCCTTCATTTTGTTAAATCATTCTGTTTCATTAGCCAATCCAACTCTTCATTTACTCAACTGAGGTCTCAGAGGCTGATTTAAGCAGCACTGGGGAGTCATATTACAGCTTGTTTTGAATGGGCAGCATTCACCGTCAGAAGGTGGGCAGGGACTGTTGCCTGAGTTAGGGAGGGAAGATATGGTGCAGCACTGTTGGTCCCACTGGTACCAGCTTCTAATTAGCAAGCACAACAAATAAATGACACACACAAAATTTTGCACTCATGATTTTCCAAAGTGCTGCATTGCTGCAGTTTGGGTTGGAAAGGCTGCACCTCCCAGACCAGCCTGGGTACCGACAGGCTCCAAGCAAACCATATGGGAAGAGACTTCCTGCTGTCAGTCCTGGCAAGCCTGAAAAGCATCCTGCCTAGTGTCTTGGGTATGAAGTGAGGCTTTGCTGAAAGGATTCCCACCTCCACAAAAACCACTCTGCCTTCCTCAGGTACTTTAAGATGTTCCTTAAATTTCTAGAGCAATTTTCTTCCACCTGAAGGTAAGTATTAGTTAATTCTAAGCAACTGGGTTTTGTCTCAAAGACTAAACCACAACTCTGTATAGGGAGACATACCAACAATTGATGGAAATTACCAGGGTGAAGCAAAGGAGACAGTCAGGGCACTTTTAGGAGAGTGCAGATGAAAATGCCCATCTGCAGATGGGTGAGATGGCAGAAGTAACCAGGAGAGCCAGCTTTCTGGGGAGACCGATAGGATGCAAGAAAATATGAATTAACCTATGGAGGGACTTGGCTGTGTGCTCCTCAGGGGTTTTCTGTACCTGCAGCCAGGCACATGTGTGGGAGGTGAGTGCAGAGCCCCAACCTGGCATCAGCCCCTGCAGGGTCCTGCAACACCTTAATGTGTAAGAAGGACATGGGGGCCACAGCTAGGGAGGATGACCTGACCGCTTTCCTTGCACCCCTAGCTGAGGTCTCACCCTGGCACAGAGGGCTGCCAGTGTGCTCTTGTGGAAGGGTGACCCTTCTGCAAGCCTCCTTTGGAGGCCTCAGCCATCAGCCTCACAGAGGAAATGAAGCAGGGAGATGCCCCCATCACTCTGCTCCCAGCCTTTCTCCTCCTCCTGTCAACCCACAGGAGAGCAAAAACATCTTAGCACTGGTTCTGAGCTAGAAAGAGATGATTCTTAGCTTGATTTAGCCACCTGAGCTTAAAAGAAATTTCTTCAGGACAGCAGACATGTCTTCTCTTGCTAACTGCTTACGCATTGGAAAATGAAACTTTGTTGTGTATATATGAGGCTACTGAAAGGCAAGACTTTTTCAAACTGGTTCATCCAAACCCAATTGCAGAACACTGTGCTCAGCCTTGACTGCTTTCTTCACCACAGAGCATTTTGTTAATATTTAAACTCGGTGTTTTGAGTCTTATCCCACAAGCTGTGGCAAGGGTTCAGGATTCAGGCAGCTTGTGTAAGCAAGACCCTGGTGGCTCCAAGCTGCTGAATGGCAGCACTCACTCCAGCCTGCCAGGAGCTCGGAAGGTCCATGGGGTGAAGTCACAGTGGGTGAACAGGGCTTGTCCCGGGGAGCTGCAGTCAGCACAGCAGTCTGGTGAAGCTGTCACATGAGAATTGACCTTCACAGCCTCCCCAGGAGGGTGAGGAGAGCCTTGCCAGGAAGGAATGCCGAGGTGCGAACAGGAGCCCAGCACATGCTGTACCACGGCTGCAACCTGTTTGTCTTTGTCCTGCAATTAGAGAATAGTGGGAGAGTCTGGCAGAGACTCAGCTGGGGGTGCAAGAGGGGAGCAACTTCGATGGAGTGCTAAGGATGGAGTGCTAAGACTATACATGGTTGTGGAAGACCATCCATGGCATCCTATGACCTCATGTGCCTTGTGCTCAAAAAATCCCCAAACTGGGATAGTTTTAATGTTCTGAAGGCAGGCTGGAGAGCATGAGAGCACGATGTCTGGGGCAGAGGAATGAAATGCCAGCAAAGTGTGCAGAAAGGATAAATGACATGTGCAGGGTAGGGGCTGTCTCCTTAAGGCACCAGCAAATTCATGTCTAAATCTTCAGCAGGAGAGATTGAGGATGACTACCCCAGGCACACCGCTCCGATTGATGCAGCTATAAAGCCCTGTTTTTCTTAAGAATCAATATGTAAAGCTCTCTCCTCAGCTACTGGACATACATGTACCTATGTCTGCCTGTGCCAGAGTCTTTATGTACATGTGTACACAAATAAATACTAATAACAATTCCAATACAACCATTAAACAAAATTAACAACCATGCAAGCACAACCATTAGACTGGCCTGGTCATACAGGAAAATGAGTAGGGGCTCTTGCAACCACTATAAACCATTCTTTTTATATAAATTGACATTTTATGATATGGCTATTAATATATATATATATATATATATAGTATTTTCCCCTGACAGTCTAAGAATACAGCATATGAAGTGCCATTAAAGTCCTTTATTCCTGGCTAGCATTTGAAAACGGAACCAAAGTACAATTTTTACTCAAGCATTATTTATTAATGTATATCTATGCTGATAACCCTTATACTCTGTCTGAAGACTGTTCATAAATACACCTCTTATTTAACCACTCCAATTTTTGAAGATAATACTTCAATTAGAGGAGCAGTACCTTGATTAGAAGAATAATTAATCTTACTTAAGTGCCATTTTTATTACTACTGCCTCATTCTACAGTTAAACATTACCTGAGTTATCTCACTATTAATGTATTAATTATATAAGAGCACTTTTCACTTTTTAGGACCTTCTACTTCAGATTTTTCAATTGCTTTATGACTGTTAGTCTGATCCTGTAAGAACTTTCCTTAGTCTGATAATAATAACGTCTGATATTTGCTTTCCTTAAAATAAACTGACACATGTAACATTTACTCAGTGCCCAATCAAAGGATGTTCTATTGATAGATATTTTTGAAAATTTCTTTGCTATGATGCCATGTCCTCTGATAGCCCTGTGCAGAGGCAGGTACAAGCTCGTGGCAATGGACATTCTACATTGTTTTGGAATTAAAATGACCTTGATTGGGAGAAGCCTTCTGAAAGTCCAACCAAACTCTGAATCATTTCAAGGGGAAAAATAGCATCCTCACGTTCACTCTTCTGCTTTGAGTCCATGGCAGGCCCTGAGACTACTCTAGGTCTTAAAATCCCTGGATTGAGAAACCTTGCCCTAGAAATCTGCTCCTGCCCTCAGGCAGGGAAGCAAGCTGTGAAAAGAAGAATGGGGATGCTGTTGGCTCTTGCTGCCTTAATAACTATTGCTCTGGTGTCACAGTTATAGCGGGGCTGGATTACTGACATGATTTTCCATCTTCCTTGCTACCAACCAGCTCAAAATCACTGCCGTGTCCTTCTGGAGTCCTCACTGACTTGCTCCATGCCCGAATATCTGGCACAGGGCAGGCAGCTATGTCCTTGTGTGGGTTGTGCCTCACCTGGGTGACCTGGGTGTTCAGGTCCTATTGTTTGTGGGCTCCCAATCACAAGGATGTCTCATCACCTGTCTTCCTTAACTGTTTCCCAACAATGTCTCTTTAATCCATTTTAGTTATCGACTGAGCCACCAGCAAGAATACTGGAACTGGAAGAACTGTGGTTGACATTGTTTGGGAGGCTTGTAAGGGGCTTTGCAGGTATTTGTTACTAGCTTGTTAGACATTAACATGACTGTGTTCCACAAATATGTTAAGAATGCAGCCAAACAAAAGGCTCATGTACCTCTGTGCAAAGGACACTCCGAGGAGCAGTTCCGGATCTCCCTGGCTCTCAATATTAGAAACAAAAAAATATAAATGAAACTAGAGAGAACCAAGTTCAAAACCAAAAGGGGAATCCTTTTTCTGTGGGTGCCCAACTCAAGGTGATGTTTCTGCCATTCAGTGTCCTTGAGGCCAGTAGTCCAACAGGAATTTAGCAAGTGAGTATTTGACTGCCCCACTTCACAGCTGCACTGCTTCATGCTGTGTTGCAGGTCTTTGCAATAAGATCCAATGCATAAAATCTGCTTCAGGATGAATTCTGGGATGGTTTCAATCTAAATGGTTTGGGTACTTCTAGAGTAAGGAAGAGCGCCTTCCTTTTCTTCCAGCTTTTATCTTTTTTCTGTGAAATATCCAGACTCCGACTTACCCTGCTTGCTCCATGCTGTGACCCTCATGGCTACAGACCTGCTGAGAAAAAAACAAAAAGAAATCAGGTATTTGGTCTCCAGATTTCTTATCATCACTTTGTGAAAAAGTCCAGGAACAAACACTTGTTTAAGCAAACTGTTAAGATTGCAAAATAAAGCATCCTAAATTAGGACATGATAGAATTCAGATTGCTTGCATGCATGTGTGTTGGATATAGACAGTAACTGCAGGACCTTATGGCTGTGCCCCATGGGAGCCTTGCCTCTTCCAGATCAAATGAAGTCTCCACTGGAGATGGATTGTGTGGCTCATGGAAGAATGCTGATGTGGATGCCCATAGCTGAACTGGTCACAGTCAGCTGTCTTTATGAAAATGATGTCCTTATGAAAAAGTTCCAGGCTGTGATTAGCCCATCTTCCCATGGTGCTGTGTACTGGATGTGCCTTGTGAGTATCAGTCGCTCCAACTGTCTGCAAAGCCACTCCACAGGAGTGTCACAGATGCAGGTGCTGCCTTTGCAGACATTCAAAGTCTAGTGATTTGACTCCTGTCCTTGGTGTGTAATGGTAGGTGCCACTACAGGGAAGTTTGAAAAAGTTAGAGGGCTTCAGGAAAAGAAGAAGGATTTCCAACATGTCTACTTTGGGTTGTGACAGAGCACTGTGAATTCTGACACAGCTTTTGCTGAGCTGAAAGTGGGCTCCTAGATCAGCTCAGTCAGGGAAGCTGGGGTGGTCTAAGGGGCCATGGGTGCCCACAGGGAAGTCCTGCTCCCTTCTCCAGAACCCTGACATCTCTGCTGTGCATTGTGTGTCTGATCTGTGCCTTGCAGCTCAGAGTGCTAATGTGTAGCTTGACTGAGGAACAGCTGGAGAAGGAGCAGTAAGCAGAAGAGGGGAAAGATGAGTGGAAATTTGGCAACTACCAGTGAAGAGAGACACTGTGAATCTGCTCTGCAATTTTCCAAGTAAACCTACTAGCTCCCCCTTAGCATAGTCAGATCACAGTTTTACAGCATAAATCAGGTTGGAGGAGTAATACCAAAGCAAAAGTTTGAAATGGATCTCTGCTACAAGGCTTCCCCCAACAGCACTGTACCTGGGGTTTGTGGTGGGAACATAGTGCAGAGCCCATAACTCCAAACCCTTCCCTTGATGCCTTTCAGAGTTTCCTCTCAGCTTCCACTGGAGGGAGAGAAGTAATTCTAGAGTGAAGCAGAGTAACGACATTTCAACCATGGGCATTGGCCATCTGGCATTGAGCTACAGCATAGTCACTCTAAATTTAGTTCTAAATGTAAAAAGAGGCAGGTCATCTTAGAGGCTGCTGCTGCAAGAGAAATAGTTGTAGTAATACCTCCAGTAAGCTATGAAAACATCTCTCTAGAGCAAACGGGTAGACAAATTAGACTGATTTTAACCTATGTTTTAACCTATGCTGAATTAATGTCTGAATATTGTCACATTTATAAGGCCATTAGATGGAGTAAAAATCTTGGAAATAGATTCCTTAATCCTGTAGAAGCAGTAGATCTGAGCCCTCACAGGGTCTGACAGTGTACTTTAGGCTACTGCTTGGTGGCATTGGGATATTGAAGCATCTGGTATCCCAGCAGGGCACTGAGGATAAATCTGCCCAGCAGTTGGCACAGAAGCATTACCTTTCTGGGTACTGCTTCTTTGATTCTATTGGAAATCAGCCTCAAAGATCCTCAAATATCCACAGACAACCACTTCCTAGAGAAGTTGAGCCTTGCTGAGCTTATCCAGGCATTCCCATCACCCTGAAGCTATGCTTAGGACTATGGCAGCACTTCACTCTCACTCACGTAGGCATACCTGAACTGGATGAAACTGGTTAATTTAGATGCTGATAACAGAAAACACTCCAGTCTGACTTGCACCTGTCGCGTATAAACTGTTCCACATTCTCTTTTCTTCTCTATAGTTGGTGGATTCTTGTATCTATTTTCTATCATTTTTTTCTATTTTACTGTCTCCCTGGCTCACTTCTGACTATGTTTTAGCCTTCCTCCAGTGCTGAAAAGTTACCTGCAAGCCCATGAACCTGGATACAAGGAGACTTCCCTACTGGAGAAGTCACAGGGATAGCACAGAATATCTGTTCAGGCTCCATGCTGTTGTACTTTCCTTTTGCAGCATCAGTATGAGTAACCTATCAGAATCATCTTCTCTGCCACGCTTGCACTTTTTGAAAGTGTAGGTTGTGAGCCAGTACATGATTTTGAGTCTCTCTCTAAATTACCTCTTATCTTTCAGTGCCATTTCTAACTTTTGGCCATGGATTTATTTTACTTGAGCACCTGGAGCCTCCTCCTGCATTCTTATTGGGAGCATCTACATTAGTGTGTTGATTCAGAACACAAGTCCACTTTTGCAGCAAATCTCTTGATAATTTCCTATTCTTCTGCTTTGGGTTGCATGAACAGCCTCAAACTGCATGAACCAGATTCCCAGGGATGGGAATGAATGGGAAGATGTGCTCTAGGTGTGCATCCAGGAGCAGCTGCAAAAGGGAGTTCAACAGTTAGCTACAGTTCATCCAAAATAAAGAGCACAGACATGTGGATTTCAGGTCCTCAGCACCAGCTGCTGTACAAATCCACTCCTATTTGCAGTATGCCATAGTTTAAACCCAGCCAGCAGCTAAACCCCACAGTGGCTAAACTCAGCCACTTGATCACTCCTCCATCCAGTGGGATGTTGAAAGCATAGAAGCATGAAAGCTTGTAGGTTGAGAGGTGAGGCAAAAGCTGCACACAAAAGCAAAGGAAAACAAGGAATTCATTCACCATTTCCCATGGGCAGGCAGGTATTCAGCCATTCCCAGGAAAGCAGGGCTCCATCACATGTCATGGTTACTGGGGAAGACAAATGCCATCACTCCAAATGTTCCACTTTTCTCCTTCCCCCAGCTTTTATTGCTGAACACAACCCCATATGGCATGGAGGATTCCTTTGGTCAGTTGGGCTGTTCCAGCCGTGTCCTTCCCAACTCCTTGTGCACTCTGAGCCTCCTTGCTGGTGGGGTGCTGTGAGAAACAGAAAGGGCCTTGATACTGTGCAAGCACAGCTCAGCAATAAAGAAAACATCCTTGTGTTATCGGCGCTGTTTTGATCACAAATCCAAAACACAGCCGCACACAAGCTACTATGAAGAAACTCTTCCAGCCAAAACCACTACAATGTGCTGCATGTTAGAGTAGAGGTAACTCTTGCTTCTGTGTTTGTTCACTTTGTGAAGCAAGTCATGCCGGTTTGATTTGGTTTAACCCTTGTTTTTTTCCTGCATCTTTCTTTTTCTATCCTTCCTTTTCTTATACTTATGCACAAATAGTTGCAGGCAACATTTGGCTTGATGCTGTTTTACTACCTGCAAACTTATATTTCTTCATTGCTGAAACTCCAACCCTTAGGGCAGAGAATGGTCATAAACCATGCTAGATTGTCTGAATATTATTTAACCTCTTCTTTCTCTATCCTACATATCCTTACAAATAAGTGTATATAAAGTTTTTGCTTACAAACTGCAGGTACAGCCTCCTAGGTTGGCAGGACTTGATGAAATACATCCTGGACTCAAAGAAGCAACCTCTGACTCTTTTCAGAGACCTGGACTTAGTCTTGCTACAGGTGAAAGGATTTACTTTGTTTTTAACTGAAAGAGAAAGGAGAATCAAGGGAATATGAGACTAATTTAACACTTCTATGTAAATTTTAGCACCTTCAGACAATAAAGAGATGAGCAAAGTTGAACAGACATTTTACAAGAACAAATTGTACCAAACTGATAAAATGTTCTCTTTGACACAGTAACCAGCACAGGATAGATCCAACGTAGATGTGAAATTTTCTAATGATGATGATACTAGAGTGGAGGAATAGTGAAATTTTAGCACCTTTAAGACCACAAAGAGATAAGCAAGGTTGAACAGACACTTTATAAGAACAAATTGTACCCAGTTGATAAAATGTTCTCTTTGACAGGAAACCAGCCCAGGGCAGATCCAACAAGCATTTTCTAATGATGATACTAGAGTGGAGGAATAGGTAGCCAACAGCATTCTAAAATCTCCTTGGGACTGCTAAAGAGCAGGTTAGATAGTCTTGGGGATGGCTGGCCAGGTGCCCAGAAAAAGGGCATAGTGTGTGTGCTCCAACTTGTGCCTGTGCCCTTTATCCCTGTGTTTTCTTGCATTAGGAAGCCCATACTGGACGCAGACCTTTAGGCGCAGACTTCCAAGCATTGAACAGAGGGAAGTCATCCCCTCTTGTCCTGCTGGCTCATGCAGCTGTTGGCCTTCACTGCTGCCAGGGCACACTGCTGGCTCATTGTCAGCTTGGTGCCCACCAGCCCCATTTCTCCAGAGCAAGAGCACTTTCTCACCAGCTGGAACTCAGCCCACGCTGTGGCATGGGGTTGGTACCTCCCAGGAGCTCAGATTTGTTCCAATGTCCTATATTAAAAGATTAGTACACACTATCACAAACAGTAATGTTAATAAAACTAATCTTTATCAATTACAGTTCTTAAAGGGCAAACTGCAAATTAGCATGTGGCATGCACTTTGATTTTCACAGTGTCAGTTGATTTGCTGTGCTAGATCAGGACACTCTCCCATCCGGTTGTGTACAGTGCTTACAACCTCAACACTGCAGTGAATGAGGATGCAGGAATTAAACTGTGTTTATCACTCTGTTATCACTGAGAAACTTCCAAGCTGCACAAAACCATCATGCTTCAGGGAGAACTTTGACTTCCATAACGCCAAGATGACCTAACAATGGGAATTTATTACTTCAAAGATTTTCTGTAGGAGCAAAAAAAATGTCACTGCTTCCTGGTGCAAAACTTCCTGTTAGGCATAACTTCCCCCTGCTTGTTCAGGGGGTTTAAAGGTCAGGTCCTGAATTAGGACAGCAAAGCGTGAGAAAACCTACCCCCAGAAGAGAAGTGTACCATTTCTTTGACGTAAAACATATCTCTTGAGGGGTGTCTGTAAATGAATTGTATGTTTGACAGACATTTTGGAATTGAAGAAAATGAAATACTGCACAGTTGCTGCATTTTTAATGTCCTTGTTTGAGGATGAACTGAGATTTTAGTTAACATGAAAACTTGTGTGGAAACTTCCCACATCAGATTATATTTACATGTTTTCCAACAACAATAGAATAAATTGATTTTACAGGTGTTTAAGAAATAGAAAATATTTGTCGTTTTTGGATTGATTTTTACTGCAAAGCTGAAAATGCAACTGGAATCTTAAAACAAATGAAAAGCAGGGATTTTTGGTCTGTGAAAATTAACTGGCACTTTATGATCAGCTCTGGTATGAATGCTTATAAAGAACTTTTAATTGGCATGAGATACTGAGCACAGATAAAGGGAGACAACAATCATATATCATTCTAATTCTCACTGCAAAGACCTTGAATTATAGGCACTGGGAAATTTCATCCTGCAGTGAATCATTTTCTGCATAACCTGCTAGAAAGAACATTCTCTTTTTCCCATGAACAAACCAGACTGTCATATATTGTATTGGCCACATCCATAATCTCCTTTCTAATTTAGTCACAGATTTTCACAAGTGTAATGTGCAGGGAACAGAATTTTACGAGGTACAGCAAGTTACTGATATGCAAAGCCACTCACTGCTATTGCAAAATAATTGGTACCCAGAAGAAAGTCAGATGGAAAGAAGTTGGAGGGAAGGATATCAGACACAGACCTCCCACTGTCGTTCTCCAGAACAAACTTGATAAAGTTAAGCAAACTGATGACTAAAGGGAGGTTCATCTCTGCCTCCTCTGAGGGGCAGCAACAGTTGTGTCCCAGGGATGCCGAGGGCAGGACTCAATCCAACAGCTGAGATGCCCATGTTCTCAGGCCTCTGGAGGCCTTCCTTCATTAATGGAGTGAGCTTTTTTCTCATCATGACTGTACCAAAGTTAGATGTTTCATGTAGGTCATCTGTGTCCCCTCTCTGCTCAGCATATGGCAGCACTACAGCTGGCCATTGGAGGGTAATCCTGGACACCCACCTTGGGACAGGATGACTGACCCTCTCAATTTGCCAATCTTTCTGCATCTCCCACAGGAGCCCACAAGAGAAGCTTTCTACTAGACCTGCTAAACCAGATGTCTAACCCTGACAGCTGCAGTAAGTCCTGCAATGATTGCTCACTTTCCCTGTGTAGTAAAAGCTGAGGCAGGAATCCTTGAGGGCCACAAGGAAGATTGTTTTGGCCTTGGTGCATGCATTTGAGACAGGCAGATAGAATCTCCTGGGTGCTTATTTTCAGACAGCTGCTGACCACACAGGAATTTGGATAATGTCTTAGGAGGAGGGCTTCTCTAGGTGCCTAACATTTAAATGCAAAGAAGTGTAACTCCCTCAGGTGAGGCAGCTGGATTCCCCCTCACCCTCAAGCCACTGGCAGGAGCAGGGTGCTGGGTGTTTAACCATGGTATGTGGTAAGGTCTTTAGTGTATAATAGTTCAGCCTGGACCAGTGCCCTTTTCTGTACTCACTGGGTGGTGTGAGAGAACCCAAATGTGTCCTGTCACTAGAACCAGTTCTGGTGCCCTTTGTAGAGTCTGCAATTCTGTTTGAATTTCTCTTTGGCTTGAAAATGCTTCAAGCTCCCCACCTTCTTGCCTACGTGTGCTCCTTTAGAGCTCCATCTAGCAGAGGAATGTCCTGATCACTTTACTCTCCTGCTAGCATCTGGGAGTCACAGATCTTTGTAAAATACCCACAGAACAGAGCACATACCAGGTCTCCTGATATGCTTTGTCCTGCCTTTTCAATGAATCTGAGGTATGCTGCTATTCTGCATCTGGCCCAGTTTCACTCACGTTCTTTCCTATTTATCCCACATATTTATGCAGAACCTCAAGCAGAGATCGTTGACTTGCTGTAGCTGTCTCATCTTGCTTTACTGCTTGAGTGATAGGAAGCTTTTCTATGAAGAGCAGTAAGGTGAGCAGTCCAGTGCACTGGAAAGCAGTCCAGTGCCCTGCTTTCAATAAGGATGCAAAACCAAATGCTACCCCTGTCTCTTTCTGGATATACTTTGCCCTGCCATGGTTCCCCCTCACAAAGAGAGGAGTTTACCAATAGGAGTTACCAATGAGAGGAGGAATAATCTGAAAATGTGTTTTGTTAATTATGGCTTTGCAAGGTACAAGATGCTGATGGCCACCATCCAATCCTTGAATGGAAGGTGGTATATATTTTAGTTCTGTTTTCTCAGGTCACATCCAGTGTAATAGCATGTCTAGATTGATAATCTTGATGTGTACAAATAAACATAGGTATGTATGCAAAATTTCAATGTTTAATGCAAAAAAATATTTAGTATTTCAAAGAAATAGAAAGCTCAACTTCTCTCTAACACATCCTTGCAGCTCTGTCAGTCTATGCAGCCATGTTGCCCTCTGCTGACTTCAGCCTGTGCCAGCAGCTTTTCTGTGGCTCCAAGTCAGAGTTGACTCTCATTCTCAGGGCAAATAACCATGAGACTTCATGATGTTGTTTTTTTCCTGACACAGAATCACAGAACAGTTGAAGTTGGAAGGGACCTCCAGAGGTATCTCTTCTCAACCAACACTCTTCTCAAGCAGGGCTTCCTAGAGCTGGTGTCCCAGCACCACACCTTGATGACTTTTGAGAATCTCCACGGAGAGAGACTCCACAACATCTCTGGGCATACTGTACCAGTGCTCAGGCACCCTCACAGTAAAATATGTGTTTGGAGAGAACCTCCTGTGTTTCACTTTGTGCTCACTATCTCTGATTCTGTCACTAGGCACCACTGAGAAGAGCCCAGTGCACCCTCCCTTCAGGTATCTCTGAATATTGATGAGATCCTCCTGAGCGTTCTCTTCTCCAGGCTGAACAGTCCCAGCTCACTCAGCCTTTCCTCACAGGAGAGGTGCTCCAGCCCCTCTGCCATTTCCGTGCCTCTTTGCTAGACCATCTCCAGTATGTCTGTGTCTGTCCTGTTCTGGAGAGCCCAAAGCTGGAGCTAGAACCCCAGTATGTTTGCCCAGTGCTGAGCAGAGGGGAAGGATCACCTCCCCCCCTCTTGCTGGAAAGATTCCTTCACGTGCACCTGGAATCCTGGGTGCCTGCTTTGCTGTGAGGGGACATTTCATGAGTACTCACAGATGCAATAAAAAGTGGGACTGTAAACAGCTACTGTAACCTCAGTGTTCATGGAAGGAGTGCCACAACCAAAGCAAGGTGAGGTAGAGTCATGCCAGGAGCAAGAGAACAAAAAGTACTCAGGTGTCCATGGTTTACAAGTACCACAGTTCTACAGGCAATCTACTCTCTTTATGATCTTTATTACTCAGAGATGTAAAACGTCAACCAAGAATTTTAACAATCTCCAAACTTCAGCAGAGTTCCCAGGAAGGTTCAGAACATTGGTCCCAACCACCATGACCCCAAGGGACACGCAGTTCAGACTGTTCAAGGCTGTTCAGACGTGACTACCTGGGCAGGGGCGAATGGGATGGAGGTGTCTAATCCTGCATTTCCCATGTGCCCCTTTACCTTCCCACTGTCCCCATCCACTGAGACACACTTTGATGCTTCCTGCATTCCCCAGGCCCCCTACACCCTCTTGCAACTCCTGGGTGCTGAAGTAATCACCACACAAGCTCCCTTCCCTTCGATGGCCACAGTAACCATCATTCAGAGCCTCCAGTCATTTCCCGTTGCAGGACATGGTCTTGTTCATTGCTTGCAATAAAAACGTGTTAATGGCATTCAGATTTGTGTCTGAGAAATCTGTAACTTCCCTAGAAATATTCACATGCTGCCTGTGCAGAGCAGAGAGCTCCGGTACCCCAGTGTGCACCAAGGCTGAGAGGCCATGGAGAATTAAAACGTGTTGGTTGAGTACTTCCAGTTACCTACAGCTGGAGCAGTTTACGGCTTTATTCTCTTTGGTTGCCTCATTAGTGAGGACGGGAGGAAATGATGGGGACATGATACTATTCCTGAAAGCATCAGGGACTCTAGGATGCTTTTTCATTAGAATCACAGAATATTCTGAGTTGGAAAGGATCCACAAGGATCATCAAGTCCAACTCTTAAGTGAATGGCCCATATGGCGATCAAACCCACAACCTTGGCATTATTGGCACCATGCTCAAACCAAAAGGGGTTTAATTGTCAACATACTTGGCACATGCAGTCTCCAGCGTTGCTGAAGGGTCGATCAGAGAAATCCTTATGCAGACAGGCAGAAGAGGAATTCTGCCCTCTGAAATAGGGCCTTTCCTTTTTCCCTGGCTGTGTGGGAAATAGCAGAACGCTGCCCCCTGATGGAAATACTGACACATGCAAGAAATTAGAAAGTACATCTAACTTGAGTACTCTTTTTCACAGACAATATTTTCAATTTCAGGCAAGGTGGGCAATCAATAGTACGATCCATGTTGCATATTAATTACCTAAAGCCACATTTAGGTGCTATAGCATAAATTGAACAGAATATTGTGTATATTCTAAATTAGGTAGAATTCATTATAGAAGGAAAATGGCCTTGGCCCATTGCTGTTCTCCTACAGGCAATGAAGAATTTAAGTTTTAAAATAGTGATGTGCTGAAGTGCAAATAACAGAGGATTGTAGAGCATGCAATTTATTATTCTAGAATACAGTCTATTTTCTAGAAGAAAATACAAGTTCTAGAAAAATATAAACAGCATTAAATTAAACCATGTTAATTATAAAAATGTCTCAATTATTTTCTTGATTAAATAAATAGGGAAAAATTATTCCAAGACACTTGAAAGTCTTTAAAAAATTAAATATTTTCAATTTTATATTTTTGAATATTTTGAAAATTGAATTTATGTACATTTCACTGTCACAGAATCACAGAGTTGGTCAGATTGGAAGGGATCACAGCGGATCACTTGGTCCAACCTCCCTGCAGTTTTGTGTCAGCAGTGCCCTGGCAGTCAGAAGGGCCAGCTGTGTCCTGGGGTGCATTGAGCACAGCATCTCCAGCTGGGCAAGGGGGAGGATTGTCCTGCTCTGCTCTACACCTTCAGTCCTGGGAGCAATTTTGGGCATCACAATATGAAAAAGACATTAAGCTGTTAGAGAGTATCCAAGGAGGGCAACAAACATGATGAAGTTCAGAAGGGGAAGCTGTATTAGGAGCAACTGAGGTCACTCGGTTTGTTCAGCCTGGAGAAGACTGAAGGGTGACCCTATGTTGGTCTTCAACATCCTCACGAAGGGAAGTAGAGGGGCAGGTACCAATCTCTTCATTCTCGTGACCAACAAGAAGACTCGAGGAAAAATCATGAAGCTGAGTCAGGGGAGCTTTAGGCTGGTTATCAGGAAAATGTTCTTCACCCAGAGGGTGGCTGGGCACTGAATAGGCTCCCCAGGGAAGTGGTCACAGCACCAAGCCTGACAGAGTTCAAGAAGTGTTTGGACAATGCTGTCAAGCAGATGATGTGACTCTTGGGGTGTCCTGTGTAGGGCCAGGACTTGGATCCTGATTGATCCCTTCAAACAGCATATTCTGTGATTCTCTGATTCTATAAATATCTCAAAGACCAGTGCCAAGAGGATGTGCCAGACTCTTTTCAATGGTGTCCAGCGTCAGGATGTGGAGCAATGGTCATAAACTGAAACACAAGAAGTTCCACCTCAATATGAAGAGGAACTTCTTTGCGCTGAGGGTGGCAGAGCACTGAACAGCTGCCCAGCGCGGTCGCCGAGTCTCGCTCTCTGGAGACATTCCAAACCCGCCTGGATTCGCTCCGGCGTGACCTGCTCCAGGTGACCCTGCCCAGGCTGGGATCATCCCCAGAGCTCGCTGCCGGCCCTGAGCCCGCCCTGCCCAGGCCGGGATCATCCCCAGAGCTCCCTGCCGGCCCTGTGCCCGCCCTGCCCAGGCCGGGATCATCCCCAGAGCTCCCTGCCGGCCCTGTGCCCGCCCTGCCCAGGCCGGGATCATCCCCGGAGCTCCCTGCCGGCCCTGAGGCCCCAGTCCCAGCCCCGCCCTGCGCCGCTCCCTGCCGCCCGACACTGCGCCTGCGCGCGTCCGCGGAGTCCTTGAGCGGCCGGGGCGCGGCGGCACCGCGGACATGCAGCGCTGGGGCCGTGTCTCCTGCGCGCTCGCTCGGGTACGGCACCGGCAGGGCGGCGAGGCGAGGGGAAGGGAGGGGACAAGCCACGGGAGCCGCGCCGGGTAGCTTGGGCCTGGGCTTTCCTCAGCCCGCTCACCCCGCCGGGGGCGTGCATGAGGGCGGGCGGGGCCGGAGCGGCGCCTTGAGGCGGGCGCGGGCCTTGGCTGCGCTCCCCTCCCTGCCCCGCTGTCCCCTCACCACTCGGCTGGGCGGAGGGGACGCGGCGGCCGCGGGCGGCCCTCAGGGTCCGTGAGCAGCAGGGACCAGCCTCCCCGCTGCCGTGTGAGTTGTCGGTGCAGGTCCTCAGGTGCCCCGGCCCGCAGGAGGCCGCGGCCGTGGTGGCTGCGAAAAGCGCCGCTGTCAGTGGGGCCGGCCGCGGCTTTCGGGCTGCGGCGCCGGGGACTTCGCAAATGCTTCCAGGGACATCTTCTACTCCAGTTACAGGGTGATCGGCCCTCGATATGCTTGTAGCAGCTGTTCTGTGCTGTCCTATTACCTTTTCGTAAAGGTTAAAAAGCCTTGCCCCCCCGCACCTCCTGTGAGATACAGCTGCCTGTTTATAGAAAGTGGCTGAAGGGCATGGTTACAGAACAATACTCTATTAAACTCCTGTGGATGTCAAATTTATGTCATGTGGTTTGAGAGCCCCATATGAAGGGTTGAAAGTTTTGTAGTTAGAGGCAGCCTGAGGTGAAGCTGACCTGAGAACAGGTGTGATGACAGACTGCGGTGACATAGCAGTCCATGGCAGAGCAAGTTCTGCCTCTTGTTCCAGACAGTGCCCAGTGTGTCTGCTTCAGTCATGCTGTTCCTGTTTTGGTTAACTGGTGACAGTAACTGTGTGTTCATCCGTGTGTGGCTGAATACTTATTTTCCCTCAAGGACAGACATAAACTTTTAAAACTAAGGGGTTCTTTTAATTTTTTTTAACTTTCTAGAGAAGCCATTTTGATCGGATTCATCATGGTCTTCAGGGAGTTTGTGCAGTGCCACAAAGGTCCTATGCTGACCAAGGTAATTAATTGTGAAAAATCTCTTTTGGACCAACCCAAACCCCCACAAAAAAACAAAGCAATATTTCAAACTCAGAAATCAGTCTTCCAGGTGATATCCATGTCAAGGTGGAGATTTAGATGAAAAATCATGGTTTATTTGCATTATTTGATTTCAAGTGAAAACTGTAAATAAAAGTTGAACTCTGCCATCACTGTTCTTATGTTAATTAGTATTCTAAAGGTGATTGTGGTTACAAGATACCTTGGTACAAAGTTCATAGCTTCCACTGCTTTATAATCAATAGAGGTTGCATAGACACCTATTGCAGCCACATTTTCTCCTTTCCAAATTACTGGTTTTGTGGCATTCAGTAAACATTTATCTTTTGTGCTAAACATCAGTAGAAGGTATGTTGGAAAAAATGTTACAATAAACTATCAAGACATCTTGGGTCAAGTTCTTAAAGGCTTTAGAGCAAGAAGGATGAGGAATTCAGTGTTTTCATGTCATTTTCCTTGTGAAATGTAAGACTGGTTATTTTTCTAGTGGCATGAATACATCTACACAATCTTTCCCTGTGTCCAGAAAGTTGCTTACCAGATATGAGGTGTAACTTCCTTATCTAAACCTATTTCATTAACTTGCGTAATTCTTAATATGCAGTTATTTTGCTGAAAAAAATAACTCAAATGTTCTCTGTTTCAGTTGATGCTGATGTCACAGTTATCGGCTCTGGGCCTGGAGGGTATGTTGCTGCTATCAAAGCAGCTCAGCTTGGATTTAAGGTGAGGCCTCACTCAGATAGGAGAATAGTCATCCAGGTGAACTTGAAGGGTGTCTGTGTGATACTGTAATTCTTCTGTCACATCTTGGGCCACCAGATGCTGTTGACGTCTTTGGTTAATCTTTCCTTACCTTGCTTACTCAGATTATGCAGAATTTGGAGATGTATTACTCTCTATAGCTCTGCTACTGACAGAGCTGCTCAGGACAGCTTGCTTTTGGTTGGAACTCATAATTGAGGTGGGTTTATACTCTTGTGAAAGAGAAGGTAGGAAAACAGTGCTAAGAAGGAATTTTTCTCTCAACAAAGGGAAAAATAAAGAGACAATGACAGACAAAAAGACCACTGGAAAAGAAGAACAGACTGGGGGAACTCAAAAGGGGAAAAAGCCATATTCATCTGATACGCTTTTTATGTTCCTCTCTGTTGTTCTGCCTGTTGTCTTTGAATGCCTTTCGGAAGAGGCAGTTTGTGTCTGATGTGTGCTAGTGGTGTGTAATTTCATTAAGTACTGTGGGAATTGTATGTGTCTAATATATTTCAGGTATTTTTAAACTTATAAAAATACAGACTGTAACTTCAGCAGTGTATTTTTTTTTTGCCTTCACTCCTTAATGTGAGACCAGCTGACTCTCTTGGCACTGCATTATTATTTTCTTAATTATCTGGAATACAGAGAATGCAGTGCTAGCAGTCTTGAGCATTTTTCTGCTGTTAGATTTGTCACAATGTTTCTGAATTATGAAAAATAGACTTCATGACCAAATGAGCTGGTTTTACCACCTGGTAAGGGCAAGAACTCTTACTGATTTCCAGTGAGTCACTGGAATAGGGACCCACGCAGCATGTAGTCTTCGTCTTCCAGTATTTTCAGAACTTGGCTGTTCTAAGCCACGTGATACATCATAGAATCGCAGAATAGTTTGGGTTGGAAGGGGCATTAAAGATTGTCTTGTTCCAACTCCTGTGTCATGGGCAGGGACACCTTCACTAGACCACATTACTCAGAGACCCAACCAAATCCAGCCCAGCCTTGAACACTTCAGGGATGTGGCACCCATGGCTTCTCTGGGCAGCCTGTTCAGTGTCTCACCACCCTCACAGTAAAAAATTCCTTCGTAAGGAGCTGATCTAAATCTACTGTTCTTCAGCTTAAGGCCATTTCTGTCACTAAATGTCTCTGTGAGAAGTCCCTCTCCAGCCTTCTTGCAAGCCCCCCTTAGGTACTGGAAGGCTGCTGTAAGGTCTCCCCAGAGCCTTTGCTAGGCTGAACAACCCCAAGTCTCAGCCTGTCTTCATAAGAGAGGTGCTCCAGCCCTGTGACAACTTGGTGGCCTCTTCTGTACTTGCTCCAACAGGTCCACATCTGTCTTGTGTTGGGGGCCTCAGAGCTGGATGCAGTACTCCATTGGGGTCTCATAAGAGCAGAGTAGAGGGAGCACATCACCTCCCGCAGTGTCTTTGATGTTGACTGTGATTGGAGAAGGAATTTTGACCAGATGGCCTCCAGAGGAGGTCCCTTCAAACTGAATTTGTAATTCTGAGTATTGTCCCTCATTGGTCAGTACTCCCACAACTGGGTGCCACTGACATCTTTTTGGGTATATTTTAGCCTTCTAATGTGTAACTGTATCAAACCAAAAATGTTTGAGATTGCATTAAGTTGTATATCTGCCTGTGACCGAGTGCAAATAATTGAGCAGTCTTTACGCATCTTTGTGAATTATTATTTTTGTCATAAGAAATACTGCTGCTTCTAGATGTATGTTGTTACTGAGCTAATAGTACTGGAGAAAAAAAGGTGCTCAGTTCTACAAGTTTTAATTAAGATTGTGGCCTTCTGCCATGTAAGTTCATGTTTGATTATTCTAAAGCTATTTTTGTGGCTGGCTGTTTATCAACTTTTCTTGGAACAATGCTGTCCTATGGTCTTCTATATCTCTGATTAACAGTAGGATACCATACACAAGGGGGTTAAAAAGTGCCCTGGATTCTGTTTTTCATGGTAGCAAAAAATACTTCCGTTACTCTGTTTCACAGCTAGTCATAGAGGGGAAAATTCTTGGCCATAATTGTGTATGTTGCCAGTAGTATTGAATGAGCACGTAGAATGTTTTTTGGTGTCTTTGAGGAATGTCAGGAGATGGCTTTAGCAGACTGGCAAAAAGATAGAGTGTATAGTTATATCATCTGTAAAAAAACCTGATTGTGCTCTACTGAAGTACTTAACTTTCAATTTTAGGGCTGTTTCTGCTGGCACAAGCATTGAGTCTGTGTATCACCACCAAAGCATTCCATGTTACTACCACCAGTGTTCTCTGCATATTGACTTCCCAAAAGCTTTGCTTGGCCTTGTCAGTGAAGTTGATGTAAAGTGGGTGAGGTAGAATGTCCTTTTTGGGTACAGGTAGGAGCAGTCTGGTGCTGTTTGATCCATGGTGCAGCTTTTAAAGCCCTCATGTTGTGTTTCATGTATTCATGTGCTTAAAACAAGAAGAAGGGGAGGTAGGTGATGAGTATGTCTCAAAATGTTCCTGTGATTTGATTTGGTGAATTCTGCTTTTCATGTTACCATCATCCCTACCTTAGCACAAAAGCAGCAATTTTAATGAAATTGTGAAAGACCTTCACCTGGGTAGTTGCCTCTCAGCAGACTGGAGCTCTTAAGAGTGTTGATTATTAATAATTATTTTGAATATATGTGCATCTTCCAAAGAGGGAGATGCCAATTCCTTTGCTTCTATAAAAACAGTATATGATACTCTCTCTCTGAACGATCTGTTTTTATATGAAATTTTGGCAGTTGGTTTTGTCCTTTACACACCTTGATGTTGTCAATTTAGTGAGAAGGAGATGAAATATGTTCCATCCCTGTTGGTATTGACCTTATTTTTGTTTGGTTTTGGTTTACTTGATTTTTGTTTTTTCTTTTTTTATAGGTGTTGGCACAACTTTACAGCAGTGGGAGAAAATGTTTGTGGCTTGGGGGTTCTGTTCTGTTTTCTTTAAAGAAAAGATTACTTCATGGGATCTTCTATGCCAGTTCACTTATCTGTTGTTTTCTTGTTTTATGAATCTTCACATGACTTACATTTTTTGATTTTTTGCGTTTTTTTTGTGTAGTTGTTAGGGGAACGTCCTTCACTGAACTGACTGTTGCATTTATTATTTACTTTGTAGGTTTTTGTAGTAGGACAGCACTTGAACTTGTATATAAGTATGAAAGGTGCAGTAGAAAATATGGCTGTCTTTTGGTAGCGAATTTTGTTGCAAAGAGCTATTTTGTAGGTTTTAAGTTAGGAAAAAAAATAAGTGAAGGGAAATATGAGCTGCAAATCTGGGAGTGAAATTACTGACACACTTGTAGAGGTAGAATGACTGGACAACTGTCTTTGTCATCAGTTCTAAATTGTGAGACAGCCTATAAGGAAATGGTGGCATAATATTGCAAAAAAATTCTTTTTTTCCTCTGTTCTTTTTCCTCAGACTGTCTGTGTAGAAAAAAATGCAACGTTAGGGGGAACCTGCTTGAATGTTGGATGTATTCCATCCAAGGTAAGTGTATGTAGTTTGTCATAACTTCATTAAAAACAGTTGACATGATGTGCTCCACTTGGAAGGAGATTAGGAAGGAGTTTCTCAAGATGAATGTACAAAATGGCCTGGAGGGTGAGGCTGGTGGTACAGGTGGGGAGAAAAGGAGGTGAGTCCAACATACGTGCTCTGAAAGAAAGGAGAAGCAAGAAGAAATTCATAAGAACCTAATATTTGACATGGTGAATCCAGTTTTAAGTAATTTCAGACCTAGGCTTTTGTAAGGACAGTGCTGCTGGGCAATCTGCCTCAGTAGGACCCAGCAGGTGGAGGAGGACACTATTAATGCCAGGTTTGTAATGGCTGTAGTAACAAACATAATATTCCTAACAAGATCCCTCCTGTGTTGCTGTTTCTAATTCTTTTGCTCAAGAGGTTCCATTAGCATGGGAAGAGAAAATACAGTATAAATACTAAGATTTTTTTTTAAGTTTTTATATTAATTTTTCTAAACATTTTAATAATAATTTAAATTAAGTTCAGAGTATTGTAATATAATGAAGCACCACTCAAAAATGTTAATCCACACAATGTTACCTTGAAAGTTTGAAACTCTGCTGGTGTCCATGTAAATAACTTATGTGCCTTTTTATTGTTTTGTCCTTTAAAGTTCTTATGAAAATACTGCTGAACCTGTGGTTAAACTTGAATGCTATCTAGAATTTGTTTGAATGGCAGTAACCTGCCACCACATAATGTAGGCTGTGTACACCAAGGCAATAATAAATGATTTAAATATTCTTTTCCAGAAAACCACCCAAAATAATACAATGGAAATGGATTTTTTTTTCCCTTTCTAGTTGCTGAAATCTTAAATGGTGGCTGTGTCCTTTAAGTCAGGTGGATGTTATAGATAGGGTTTGCGATAGTTATGTGAAGAGGAAAAATTAATTTTAAAGACAGTTGTAGGACTTAATTATAAAAATGGATTTATCTTACTTTGATAGTATTAGTTTTATTCAAGCATATGTAGATAAGACAAGTATTTCAAAATGTCCTTTGAATCTTTTACTGTGCCTGCTTTAGATTTAAGTCAGTGCAAACTCAAACTGTTGTCCTTGCAAAGATACTGATAATTCCATATTTGGGATAGCTATAACAAAAGAATCAATTCTCTTAGTAAGATCCTGCCTTAACCATATCCTAATGAAAATACAATTACCAAAGTTCTGAATTTCAAGCTACTGATTTATAGCCATCCTTATAAAAACTATTCTGATTTTATATATGAATTTGGAAGATCCATGTACCTGAGCTAGCTCCAATCCATCCAGCTCCAACTCAATTAGCTGTGCAGTTGTAGTAACTTCGGCACAACAACTGAAAATTTAACTCACACATGTCTACAGGCTAGAATCTTTTTTGCAGTCAGAATCATCTTTCTTTTCCTTTATGTAGTCTGTTCCTTTTCTGGTTTTTTTTTTTTCAAATCCCAATGGAATAATTATCAGTTTCTGTGGTGAAATGAGTAAATGCTTAGGTATGGATTTAACACTTTTCTATTTTTATGTTAAGTACGTAACTTAAATGAATGTTTCAGTAAGAGCTATTGTGTACAATTTCTGTGTTTGAAATACACCTTTTTAAATACATGTATTTCAAGCTTTTTCTTAAAAGTGAGAACATTTTGCAAATAATACATTTTGTTTCCTTATAATAAATAAGTCATTCTTGTCAATGTATGTCCAAATTCACGTTTTTCTGTGTCTGTTTTAGGCCTTGCTGAACAACTCACATCTGTATCACTTGGCCCATGGAAAAGATTTCGCTAATAGAGGAATTGAAAGTGAGTGAAGAACAACTCACTACCTGTTAACATAAGTGGCTTCCACCCAGAAGTAAATTTAATCTTTCAAATCTGACTAGTATGGTTTTCTGGTCAGAAAATTTTTAGACTTATAAATAATATCCATTATCTGTCACTTGTAGGCTTAGGGATGTGTCTGCTCTTTGAACTCTGAATAATGGATAGATAAGTTATATTTTAAAAATGTAGTACTGATTTTTTTCAACACAGCAGTTGTTGAATGTAACCTTTAGCATTTAATAGGGCCATTCAATACATATTTCTGTGTCAGAGCTGTTAATTGTGTTGAGGTTAGCTCTTTTAACATTAACACACTGCAATGCTTAATGTAAGTTGTTTTGTTTTAACCTTAGTTACAGGAATCCGTTTGAATCTAGAGAAGATGATGGAACAGAAGAGTAGTGCAGTGAAAGCCTTAACGGGTGGAATTGCTCATTTATTTAAGCAAAACAAGGTTAGTTTGGATTAGATGCATTTTTCTGATCTGAATTTCTTGCTTTTTACATTTTCATATTGCCACATAAATTAAGCTGAGTGACTGATTTGACAAGGGCAGAATTTGATGCTTCTCTTCCAGAAAACTTTTAAATGCCCAGTGCTTTCATTCTTAATCTTCTTAAAAGAATAGTACACAGTTACTTTGTGATTTGTACCAGATAGCGACGCAGAGATATGTTTTAGCAATCTCCAAGCATTAGTGAGATTCAGGTGAAATGTAGACTAACTTACATATTTGGATCTGACTTCAGTGTGTTCTGATTACTAAAGGTTTTACATGTACCTGGGTTTGGAAAGATAACTGGCAAAAACCAAGTCACTGCAACTAAGGAAGATGGCAGCACACAAGTTATCAATACAAAGAACATACTCATAGCCACAGGCTCAGAAGTTGCTCCCTTCCCTGGAATTACTGTATGTATTTGAACCTAATTGGACTTCCTTTTCAATGTCTCATAGCCACACAATTTAATGTGTAATAATGTTTTGCATCTCATTGCATTTCACCTTCTGTGTGTTTTATTTATAATATGTAAAAGATTGTAAACCTCCCTTTGTGCATTTCTTTGTCATTAGATTGATGAAGATAACATTGTGTCATCCACTGGTGCACTGTCACTGAAAAAGGTTCCTGAAAAGATGGTTGTCATTGGTGCAGGAGTCATCGGTGTGGAACTGGTGAGAGGATATTTATACCACTTGGCCTTTAATTTGTATAGGAACAATGCGTTACTTTTTGTTGTATTTGATGGTGTTGCTGTGATTTAACATTGCAGTGAGTTGTAATGAATTTGTTCAGAATTCATAGCCTGCTAGCTCTATTTTTTATCAGCAAAGCTGGGATAAGTGTTCATGGGATCAATACTTCTGCAGCTATTTAGACAAGCAGACAAATGAGAGAGGAACATACAGGGCCTTGCAGATTTGTTTTTCTTTTTTTGAGGATTAGGGAATTGGGGGGATGGTACACTATAGTTTGTAGATGGCCTATGTATAGATGAGAGAACTTTCTATTATAAGGGAAGTTTAAGTGAAGTTTAAGTCAGGATAAATTCTTGTGTTTACCAGTTAATCTGAAGAGATGTTTAATGTGATCTGATTGTGTACATATTCTATCAAGCAAAGGAGTGGAGACTTTGTAGTTCATCTTGGTCCGAGTTCTTTTGCCTCACATCTACATGTTTAAAAAAAAAATTATATTTGCTGGTCTTGCAACTGCTTGAAACTGTGCACCTCTGCCTAGTGGTTGCTTTGCCTGCTGATGATTAAGCAGGAAAAGAGTAAGCAAAGTGAAATTCTGTATTGGGTGAATATGGGTAACTGCAGGTAAATAGGGTGTACATAGCTTTTGTCGGTGATGCTGATGATTGTGGTTAAGGTTATAAATATAGACAGAAGCAGCAATGATTCCATTTGTTGCATAAAATTTCCTTAATGTGGTATTGTTTTGGTTAATTAGTAGCGGTATTAGAACACCACAAGCAATTCCCTTTGGGTTTTCCTTTCAGATTCTTTGATTCTGAATTTCTTCTATACCTATAACATAAAACACACATGAGGTATATTTAGTTATTTTGTTAGCTGTTTCTTTAAAAGCCTAATTCCAGAAATTTGGTCATGGAAGGTTTTTCTTTTTGTGGAAAGGCTGGGGAAAGTTGAACTTGTTCTATTTTATGCTGTCATGTTTGTAGAAACTGCTCAGTTTGCTGTTACATGTTATCCTGCTTTGGAAGAGTTTACAGTGTGTTGTAAATATTAGAGTAAAAGTATCTGAAGTCTCCTTTTCAAAAACTCTTTTTTACCTGTCCTGTTGTGATTGCAGGGTTCAGTTTGGCAGCGCCTTGGTGCAGATGTGACAGCTGTTGAGTTCATGGGCCATGTTGGAGGAATGGGAATTGACATGGAGATCTCTAAAAACTTCCAACGTATTCTTCAGAAGCAGGGATTCAAGTTTAAACTGAACACCAAAGTTACTGGTGCTACCAAGAGACCGGATGGAAAAATAGATGTAGCGTAAGTGTTTAATGTAAAACTAAGGGAATGCCAAATGTATTCTTCCTCTCAGTCCATCAAACCTATTTAAAAATACAGTCTGATATTTTTAAAACAGGGAAAAAAGGATTTAGAATGAAAATCAATTTTTTAGTGAAGTTAAATGTTTATCCTCCATTGTAACTTAGAGAGCTCATAATTTTGGGTTTGAGTCCTAGGAGGTTCTGTTGTCTTGAGTTGAGGGCGTGGTGGTATAAAACTACTATTATAATGAGATCAGTAATAAAAACAGAACTCTAAATCATTTTTTTAATGGAAGATTTTTGCTTCTGGTATAATTAGCATAAATATAATTGTTCATACCATAACCATTTTCAAGCCATTAATTGGCTACTTACTGGAAGGTCCTCTTGTCTTAGAATAAGCATGGCAGAGATATTATTGTTGTTGAACAGAAATAAATGAAACTACCCTAAGAGTGTATTTGAATGATCACACTCAAGACCTTTGAAGTTTTATAGGTG
Organism: Entomyzon cyanotis; assembly: GCA_024500445.1. Taxonomy (NCBI): domain Eukaryota; kingdom Metazoa; phylum Chordata; class Aves; order Passeriformes; family Meliphagidae; genus Entomyzon; species Entomyzon cyanotis. Next base: position 43,801,666 of record JAKEPQ010001018.1, on the reverse strand, counting down.
AACAGTTAATACAGAAACACATAAAGCAAATTTGCTTTGTAAAAGTCTGTAAGTATGCACTACTTCTGTTTGTGTTAACAGATTCTCTATGCAGAAACTGTAGTTGAAGAAAATGCTTGGTGTTACTTCACAAAAATAAGCTTAAATGTTTTTTCACTGGAATCTCAATATGATGACTGGTGCTTGCTGTATCACTGTAGCTTGGGATAGTCTGTCCTCCATCACTGTAAAGGTCCAGGATTTGGTCTTCTTTACATGCCATGCTGATGCTGGTTTTATCTCTGTGTAGTCTGTTTCTACATTTAGAGTTTCGTTTTGGTTCAGGAGTATGCTTTTGAAACACACTTCCAATTATCTTCACTTCCCATACTTTCGTTCTTGTGCTCTCAGGGCATGTGAACTGAACCTGTTCTGGTGCAGTTAAACACAAGATGCACTTGAGGGATGCATGGGATGCAAGGCAGCTGCCAACAGGTGCTTGGTTCTTAGGCCAGAAAAAAGCTTGCTCAGAATACATGGCCCTAGCCCACCTCAAAGTGTGTACATTTTGGGTGGCAAATACTCAGCACCCATTACTTTGCTGTACAGGTTTGATCCTATCAAGTCATGGTAACTTGCTATTGAAAATACACCTTGAATTTCTCTCCAGCAGTTGTTAAGAAATGTAATAAGAGGTGGTGTCTCTTCCTCCCTCTTCTACTCCTGAACTCTTGTGAGGAGGAAGCATGGGGCAGGCTGAATGAAGTGCTTTGGGTACAAGACCCAGCCAGTAGGTCACCATCTGGATAATATTATTTACTAATCAGAGAGAGATAAGGCTGCAAGTTTACAGCTCAGCATTTTTGCTTATTACTTTTCTATAGTGTTGAAGCTGCTGCTGGTGGCAAGGCAGAAGTAATAACTTGTGATGTGCTCCTAGTTTGCATCGGTAGGCGTCCTTTTACAAAAAATCTAGGTCTTGAGGAAATTGGAATTGAACTTGATAAGAGGGGGAGAATTCCAGTCAACAACAGATTCCAAACCAAGATTCCAAAGTAAGTAAGACTAATTTTTTTTTACTTTTTTTTTCAATGCAGAATGTAAGTTTAACCTACTAAAGCACTTCTGTTTTTCAATTACAGAACATGTTTTTCTTTTCTGAAAAGAAAACTCAAAATATCAGTATTATTTCATGAACTAAAAATTTTTAATCAGCCTTTGAAGTTTTGTAATTTAAAAGTTACTGTCTGTTTCATGTCACTAAGTACCTCCTGAAGTGTGGTCATTCTGTGGAAACTGCTAAAGTGTAGTATTTTACCCTGTGTTGATTAGAGTTTTCAGTAACATGTTTCAGACTTATGTAAGGTAGCCCAGGTGTGCTAGGACGTTTTTCAACAGTGTCTTATTCTGTTTCATTGGTCTGATAGCATCTATGCTATTGGTGATGTAGTTGCTGGACCTATGCTGGCCCACAAAGCTGAGGATGAAGGCATTCTTTGTGTAGAAGGCATGGCTGGGGGAGCAGTTCACATTGACTATAACTGCGTTCCCTCTGTGATCTACACTCACCCTGAAGTGGCCTGGGTTGGCAAGTCAGAAGAACAGCTGAAAGAAGAGGTACCATTTATTTTCTTTTCAGAAAAAATCACTTTTTTTCACCTTGGGCCTGGTTTCCTGTGTAGTAGTTTATCTAGCTACTTTATCCAAATTTCTGCATTTGAGTTATTGCTTAGGGCATGTCATTGAATGATTCCCTTGTGCATGTCACTCTCCCAAGAACCACAGTTCTCTTTAGATTTACATTCTGTGATGTTGATATTGTTCGCTTGCAAATTAATCTTTAATACACTCTTATACCACTTTTGGTGGTTATTCATTTACATTCCTTTGTGTCTTGTGTGTTTTAGTTCTGTTGTGCTTCTCCTCATGTACTCAGCAGTTGGTTATGTTGTTCTTGTTGGTTATTAACTCAGTAACACCTTTGTTTTGTAGGGTGTAGAATACAAAGTAGGGAAATTTCCATTTGCTGCGAACAGTAGAGCAAAGACAAATGCTGACACAGATGGCTTGGTGAAGATACTTAGTCAAAAGTCAACAGACAGGATGTTGGGTGCTCACATTTTAGGCTCAGTAAGTATTGTGAATTGTGCTGTCTTGGCCTTGTAATGCTCTTTTTATTTAGTGTTGCATAGTTGTTGAGTTAGAAGTGGTATTGGTAAACAGGAAGGTTTGAGTCCACTATAATTATTTTTACTTACAGTTCTGTTCTGCAGCCCTGGCCTCCTTCCCACTTTTTAGTTACTTTGGTGTTAAACACTGCTTTTTTTTTTTTTTTTTTTTTCCCTCTTGAATTGCTGTGGTTATTTGGTTTCTTTGACCAGTTTTGTGTGTTGAGTTTTTTTGGTGGGGCTTTTGATGGTGATGTTTTGGGGGGGGGGGGGTTGTTTTTATGAATACTGCCAAATACTTGAGAGAATGGCAGAAATTGTTGATGCACGTTTTGGAAGTTGAGGGAACTTGAAAGACTGTGGCATTGTCATTGGTGTTTTCTTTTTTCCCCTCTCTCTTACTTAAGACTTCAGCAAAGCGGGTAATCTTACGCTGTAGTCTCCAAATCTGGGGTCAGTAACTTAGGGAACTTTTGAGTAAAAACTCTTTGGGATTTCCCCTCTTTGGGGGGGTTTTGTTTGTTTTTTTTGGGGGGGTTGAAGTTAGACCCTAATACTTTTCTGGCTTGTGTCTTAGCTTCACATATTTTTTTTTTCAAAAGATCTTTCCAGAAATACTTCCATACATTTTTGAGTACAGCTTTCTTTAAGAGAAACACTAAAACTGCTCTCAATAAGATAGTATGCTAGTTATTTTTTCTCTCAGTTGCAATAATTTAGAAACCAACATGCCTTAAAGGAAGCACAACTTTGTCTGTCTCATACCAATAAATCTAATTTTCTTCACTGGGAAAGGACTGGGGGAAAACCGTATGGTTGCAGATCTGAGTGCTAAAAATGTAAGAGGAGATTTAACTATTTTTGACTCCTCAAAGATATATTCTCTTAGTAAATATGCATAAATACAGCAGATAAAAATGAGGGTCTAGGTGTAGTAACAAGCTTTTGTTTATCTAGTTATCTATTTAACTTTCCAGGGTTCATTGAAGGTTTGAGTGGGTTTCCTTTCATGGAAAAATGCCCAGCTTTTGCACAATTCTCAGCAATGAGAGAACAACCTTATTCAGAATTATGTTTAGATTTATGCTAGGTTTGAGCACAGTCACCAAATAGATTAAGTACTTCTGACTTATATTTGGACACATGTGAAGTGCTAGTTAAAACATAACTTTTTTAGGAAAAAGTGCTTTTTTGTAAGGTGTTACTGATGCAGGGGAACCTGGACAACTGCATAAGGATTTGTGCTAATTGCAAGTGCCATTAAATTACAGGGTGCTGGTGAAATGGTGAATGAAGCTGCCCTTGCTATGGAATATGGAGCATCATGTGAAGATGTAGCCAGAGTTTGCCATGCCCATCCAGTAAGTGTTTTCCAAAGGGATTGTTGAACACCATTACAGAGACATGCTGTTATTCTATGTGGCTATTAATGACTTGAACCTTTTTGTGCTTGCTCTCTACAGACAGTGTCAGAAGCCTTCAGGGAAGCAAACCTAGCAGCATCCTTTGGCAAAGCTATCAACTTCTGAAATGCAAGAACAGATCTTTGTACATGTATAATACATCTCTGAAAATGAACTGTGGGCCCTTATGGAAGGCTGAGTTTTGAGGATTTTAGGACTGACTTAAGTGAATATCTTAATTTTAAACATCAGATATTTAAACAAGTAGAGTTTGGAACAAGTGGAATTATCTGGTCTCTGTATATTAAATACTTTAAATTACATGTTTATTTACACAATGAATGTTGCAGTAAAGCAGCCTGACAGAATTCTTTTCTTTTTCAAAACCAAACACTTTGCTGCTGCATGGGATTATCAGGTGTGCTGGTAAGAACTCTGGATACCTGTCCAGCATACCTTATGTTTTCTTATTTGAAGTAGTGATACAATAAACCAGTTGAATGCTGGCACTTAAAATGCCACTGGCACTTAAAATGCCACTGTCACTTCCGCACAAAAATGTATTTCCTTGTGAAAGGATAAACTTTAGTATTTAATCTACTTCTTAAGTATGAGTACCAAAACTTGTTTTGACCTAGTAGTGCTGGGATGTTGGGAGAAGAGGGGCTCATGTAGATCAATTAAAATTATATTGACTTTTTAAAGAGAAAATTACTCTGTGTGTGATTCTCCACGTCATGTTTTCATATTGAAAACTCGTAAGGGGAAAAACTGAGTGCTGATTCAGAAATGAAAGACTGAAGACAAATTCATTGTATTGCTACATAATCTTTTTTGGGTTTAAATCTTCCATTGTCCAAATCTCTTAAACTTGAAATGCTAAAGCTGGGTAGTGAAGCATCATTTGCTGTTAAGTTCTATGACACGAGGGTTATTCTGCACCTTCCACACATAAGGGCTGCAGTGTCAGCTGTCCACACAATTAAGACATACTTTCTTCTCTTCTGTTTTCTATTTTGTTCTCTCTTTCTGTCTCTTCTGTAGCAAGAGAGCTTAATAAATCTTTGACATGGCTGGAGGGTCTTCTTGGATTTTGTTTGTTGGTTGGATCCTTTTAGTGTCCAGGTTGTTGAATAGATGAGGATACTTACAAACAAATGGCATCTTTGGAAGATCCCTAACATGTATATGGAGCACGCCCAATTCCAGTAGCTCATTTTAACTTTTGTTTTCCAAGGTGCCATTTCTTTTTTTTTTGCCAGTCTCTTCTGCCTTGAAGAAAACCTTAATACCTGCTGGTATTGGTCATGTCCTTTTTCATTATGCCCATGCAATGAGAAGTGCACATTCAGAAAGTGGTGCAACAGCTATTTGGTTTTTTGTATAGACAAGATGGTTGTGTCTTTCTACCTTTCTTTATAGCTTCTTATTCAAGTATTGATCCATTATCCATAGTGAGTGTTGGAGATGTATGCCAGCATTGTCATACCAGTTAATCAGCAAAACACCAATGATACCCTTCTTCATTGTGGTTTAGTTTCTTAACTCCTACTTTAAATGTAGATGGGGTTAAACCATGACACCTCATTAGGCTTATCACCTTCTGATTCATGGATATGCTGGGTTAATGTGGATCCGTTTCCAGGTGTTAGTAGGAAGCTGCTGAAGTGAAAGCAAAGGTGAGACAACAGGATGGGAAAGCTTGATTCATCCAATAGATCTTGGCATTTCAGAATCACTTGTAACTACTGCAGGTAAATGTTAGGATGTGGTTTGCAAGTTCTTCCTAGAAACCTTGCTCTTCCAGAAACAGCTTTGTGTCCATACCCTCCACCTCCAGAATACTTGTGGCATTTCTTACTGCAATTCATTCTTGTGATTCATCAGTTACAAATTCTTATATCTTATGTTGAATGAAGTTTGACAAGCCAGGGAAACTTACAAACAATAATACTACTAAAGCTGTACTGGAGGCCATAACTTTCCAAACACTTAAATCAAGGCCTTAAAATTGTTGTTACTTTTTTCACATTCCCATTCCAGTTAAATGTACAAAAGAATGTAAAAGCAATATGAGCTGTTGAGCCACCTGTCAATGTTCTGATGGCAGGTAGGCCCAAATGCTGCCAAACTGGCACACTTTTTAACAGCTGCTGAGTGTACTGGTAGTGAATGGTGCATGATGGTGCTGTGATGACCAATTCCTTCAATCGATTTTTTTGTTTTGGTGTTTGTAACCTTTGCAACTTAGGGGTAATTATTTATTTAACCATAATGCCCTTCAGTTTGCTTAGGTGGCTCTGTATCCTGCCATAGTTGTCCTGATTCTGATGAGGTTAGTCAAGGTTAGATAAGGTGTCAGTCAAAGTACATACACAGATAGAATCCTGGGGTCAGAGTTAGCAGTCAGGATGTGCAAACACATGTTGGAGTTTTGGCTGCTGACTTGTGTAGCTGATGAATGTTGTAAATCAGTTTGTGCCATACTGTACAGCTCTCTGAAGGTGCACTGTAATACAGATAATGCAGATGTCATTGTGGGAGTCTACTATAGACTTCCTAAGCCAGGATGAAGATGTGGACAAATTATTCCCTTAGTGGAACTAAGGGATGCTTCATAGTCAACTGCCCTTGACCTTATGGGGAACTTCAGCTTGCCAGAAATTTACTGGGAGCATCACACTTGGGCCAGAAGATTCCTAAAAGACCTGTATGACAACTTTGTGGAATAGGTTGTAAGGGAGCTGACTTGGAGAAATGCCCTCCTTGATCTATTGCTTGTCAACAGAGAGGATCTTGTAAGTGAAGTTGAAAGTGGTGGCCATCTTGGCCACAGCAACCATGAAGTGATCGAGTTTACAATCCCTGGTGACAGGAGGAAAAGTGCCTGCAAAACCTCAGCTCTGGACATGAGGAGAGCAGACTTCAGGCTCCTCAGGGAACTGGTGATGTCCCCTGGGAATGTGCTTCTGCAGGTGCTGTGGTCTGTCAGCGCTGGTCACTTTTTAAACATCACCTAAGGGCACAGGAATAGGCAATTCCTGAATGTTGGAAGTTAAGCAGGTAAGGCAGAAGGCCAGCTTGGCTGAACAGGAATCTTCTCTTGGAAAGAAGATGAAAAAGGAAGGTGTATGCCCAGTGGAAGCATGGTCAGGTGATGGGAAGAATACAGAGATGCTGCTGGCCACTGGAGGGAGAAAATTCATGTGGCCAAAGCTCAGCTGGAGTTGAAGTTGCCAGAAGTGTGGAGGACAATAAAAAGAGTTTTTTCAAATATATTAATGGCAATAGGCAGTGTAAAAATAACGTCCCATTACAGGATGAGGATGGTCACCCCACAGGGACAGGGACAAGGCAGAAGTGTTGAACACAATCTTTGCCTCTGTCTTCCACACAGATGATGGACCAAGGGGTCTCAGTGCTCTGAGCTTGAGCATCATGAATTGTGCAGAATCTGCTGCTCCAGTGCTCCAGCTAGATCCCTACATTTATGGGGCCTGACGGGATTCATCCAAAAATCCTCAACAAGCTGCTGATGTCATCACAATTTTTTTTTGTTTGTTTTCTGTTGTTGGGGGTTTTTTTGAGCAGTCTTGGGAATCCAGAGAGGTCCCAGCTGACTGGAAGCTGGTAATTGTCCCTGATTTTCAAGAAGGGCAAGGAGCATCCTGGAAACTGCAGGCATGTCAGTCTCACTTCAGTGCCTGGTAGTTACGGAGAAGATTATTCTGGGAGGTATCAAAAAACACATGAAAGACAATGCAGTCAAAGGCCAGCATGGCTTTATGAGAGGAAGGTCCTGCTTCTCAAACCTGATTTCCTTTTATGACAAGGTAACCCACGTAGCTGATCAAGGGAAGCCAGTGGATGCGATCTTTTTGTATTTCAGTAAAGCTTTTGATACAGTCTCTCACAAGATCCTTCTGGACAAAATGTCCAGCACACAGCTGGATAAACACATCATGTGATGGGTGAGCAACTGGCTCACAAGTAAGGCACAAAGAGTTATAGTAAATCAGGTGACATCAGACTGGAGACCTGTCACTAGTGGGGTTCCACAGGGCTCCATCCTCAGCCCTGTGCCCTTCAGCATCTTTAAATAAATTACTTGGACACAGAACTGGAAGGCATAATGAGCAAGTTCAGAGAAGATACAAAACCAAGAAAAGCTGTCAACTCCCTCAAAGGCAGAGAGGTCCTGCAGAGACCTTGACAAATTATAGAACTGGGCAATCACCAACCAGATGAAGTCCAGATTCTGCATCTGGATCTCTGGATGGACTGGGTAATGAGAGGCTGGAAAGCAGCATTGTGGAAAGGAACCTTGGGGTCCCGGATGATGGAAAGTTGAACATGAGTCAGCAGTGTCCTGGCAGCCAGGAAGGCCAAGCGTCCTGGTGTCCATCAGCCACAGCCAGGAGGGAGGGGATTGTCCCACTCTGCTCTGCACTGGAGCAGCCTCACCTCGAGTTGTGGGGCTAATTTTGGGCACCTTAGTATAAAAAAGACATTAAACTATCAGAGCGTGTCCAAGGGAGGACAACAAAGATGGTAAATTGCCTTGAGGAGAGGCTGAGGGCACCTGGTCTGTTCAGCCTGGAGGAGACTGAGGGGAGATCTCATTGCAGTTACGGCTTCCTGGTGAGGGGAAGAGGAGGGGCAGACACTGATTGATCTCTGTGGTGACCAGGGACAGGACCTGAGGGAATGGCCTGAAGTTGTGTCAGGGTAGGCTTAGGTTGGATATTATAAAAAGGTTCTTCCCCCAGAGGTTGGGTGGGCACTCGAATGTGCTCCCCAGGGACATAATCACAGCACCAGCCTGACAGAGTTCAAGAAGTGTTTGGACAACACTCTCAGGCACATGGTGTGATTGTTGGGGGTGTCCTGTGCAGGGCCAGGAGCTGGACTCAGTGACTCTTGTGGGTTCCTTCCGACTCTGCTTATTTTGTGATTCCAAGCTGTGTTTATCCTAAAAATTTGCTGCATCCACACTTTCAGTGCTGACCTCTGTTTTTACTTTACATATCAAGTGTTTCATAATCAGTGACATGGAAGTAGTCTTAAGCCTAAACAGGTATCATGCAGGGGGTAAACAATCCTTTTTGAATACTGTGGCATAACTAGCTAACCACACATGGATATATCTTCATTCACTGGTACTTTGGTCTGAGTCACCATACTATATTTCATAGTAATAGGAGCCCTTCTTTAGAATGACATAGTTCAAGCCAAGATTTTATTAGATCTCTAACCAGTTTAAGAACAAGACTTGCTAAAGGATTAATTGATGTGCTATTAGAGCTACTGCAAACAGGAAAGAACTTAATGAGTCTTACTAGGTACATACAGTGATACAAAAGTACTGTTTATTTTCAACATCAAAAAGTTACTTGTCTTTGGTTCTGTGACTTTAAAGTCAATATAAAACCTGTTCACCTGATCAGGTCTTAGTGTAATGTCAAAAAAAACTAGTATAATACTTGTAAAAACCCATCCTAAACACACACACTTCTCCTGTTTATAAGCAAGTGCTATAAACAGCAACCTTCTGGCTGATTGTCTGTAAGAGGGACCGAACTGTCTCTTCCAGCTCTACCAACTGCTTGGCTTTGTCTTCCAGAACTTTTTGATTGTTTTCATAAGTGTTTTCCAAATCTGTAAGCAAAGGAAAGGGAAAACCAGCTTAATTGGTGGTGTTTTAATGCAGCGAAATGTCAATCATTATAGTTATGGATAAACTACTATTCAAATTTATTTTTATTGTGGAAAATCTGACTGGGGCCAAAAAAAAAAAAAAAAAAAAAAAAAAAAGAAATGACCAAAGGGCAAAGGCTGGAATGGCACTGTTTTGTTTCCTTAACATACGGATGTAAAGGAATAAGGAAGTTTTTTTCCAAAGGTGAAAATCCAAAAGTATATTTTGAGGGTTAAAACAATTACCATTCTTTACTCTATGGTGGCTTTTACAGAACAGTGAAATGTTTTGGCTTGTGATGACTAAGACTATTCAACAAGTCACTGTAACTGTGAAGGAGTAGCTAAGAGGGGAAGAATGAGTTCCTGGCCTGGCAAAACCAGAAGGAAAACTTAGTTCCATCCCTGGTAGCAAGGGGCAGATTGCCTTCTCCTGGTTCAAACTTTGTCAACAGTGAATGTTAAATTAATCTGTAAACTGCAACTCCTGGGTCCTGATTAAGTTTTAACAGCTTTCCAGTGTGGGGTGGGGGGAGTACTGTTTGAAGACGGGGGTCTTGCTGGAACAGATGAGTCCTCATCCTAAGCAGAGTAGTTTTGTTCCCTCCCTGTGGTGGTCCTGGGAGCAGTGATAGGTGCCATACCAGAAGTTTGTGTCTCACCTCTAAGTTTCATCTTATTTTATAGAAATTTTTGAGTCAAAAGACTGTATTGTGTCCATAAGAATAAGGAAAGCAGATCAAGCCTCAGTAAGAAATAAGAACCTTTTCTTCTCCCCTTCAGCTGAATAGCTGGTTTAACAGCATGAAATTGCTTCATATTCTAAGGTGCCAACTTACCTCCTCAGAACAGCCTTACCTTTGAGCAGCTGGAGTTTGCTGTTTGCTTGTGCCAGCAAGGCTTTAGCTTCATCTTGCAACACGCCTGCTTTCCTCCTGGCCTCGGCCGACTCCTCTGTCTTCTTGGCAATGAGCTCTTCCACGGTTCTGTACTTGCCGCTCAGCTCGTTGTTGAGCACCTGCTCCAAATTCAAGCACAAGATGGAGCTCATGCACAGCCAATACATCGGAATTTCCTGCCTCTGTACTTCATTAATCTGGGTGTGAGGACAGACTACACTGGGAGCTCAGTTAACAGAAGTACAGCGTCAGGGTTTTTCCAACTTCCTATCCAAGACTAAGAGCTGGGCTGAAGACTCATCAGTTGCTCTTTTGCAGATCTGTGGCTGTTCTACAGCTTCAGTACTGGCACATGGCAGAGATTTAAGGGATTCAGTTACAGGGTTGTGTAACTAATGAAAGCCATGGCCCCTAGGACAGTTGGAAAGCTACAGCTGGCACTGCTCCTGGTTGAGTGGTTGCATCTGGGGAGGAATACCCTTGTTACCTGTTCAGTAACAAGAACTGAACTAGCTGCCCAGTTAGTGTTGCTGAAGGTGCTGGATAAGCTGTGAGGTTGGTTTCTCAGCTGTGCTTTTTGTTGCAGGGTTAAGATTAAGAAGTCCTATGGCCCAACTAAATTCAACCACTGAGCAAGATAACAAACCATAGCAGCACTGGAATTCTCTTGTGTTTACTTGACAGCACCTGAAATACTACTTAGTGTTTGGATATTGTTGAGTAGATGGATAATGCAGCTGTTCTGTCAGAAAATGGCTCTCTGGAGATTGGTGGGCTACCTACAGACAAGAGATGGGAGCAGTGAAACTTCCTTTGACAGCTTGGTCGATTGTTTCATTAATGAGGATTCTTTTGCTATTACAAAAGCGTGTAGCAGACATTGGGAGCAATGCCATATATTCACAGAGAGAATTTTGCATCTCTGATATTTAGCAATAACTTCAGTTTTATGTTAAGATAATTACTTTTCCTGTTACTTGATTCTGTATATGCCAAATTCTGAGTTGTTTGTCCTGAACCTACCTATCATTGGCATAGAACCATAAATACTCCATACAAGTTAAAAAAAAAAAAAATTACCAGTTCTCCTGTGACAGACAGTAAAGCTGAGGGACAGAAACCTATCTACGAAAGGCTGACTGTGACAGGTTTCCTGCAGCTACCTCAGAACCTGAAAACTTCCCAATACATCTCTCTCCCAGCATCTGATACCAAAGTAAAAAGTAGATGTCTTTAGTAAGAGCATAAATGTCGGAGTATTTTTTACCCCCAGAATATGAAAAATAAATATGATGGATCACATGTATTCGCTGATGTTCCCTTAGCCAAACCTGAGGGAATTTTGCTGGCTTTTCCTTAGGATTGTTCCTGAGCTTCTCACCTTTTTAACATCTTCAGCATTTTGTTTTGCACTAGTAATTTTGTCTTCTATATTTCCCACATTCTCTGAATTTGTAGCAGCCTTTTGCCTAAGGTCTTCAACACTCCTCTCTAGCTCAAACAGACGTAAGGTAGCATTGTTCAATGTTTCTGCAGATGCTGCATTTTCAGATTCAATCTAGGAGAAAGAAGCATGAGAATTAGACATTCAAAGGACACTGGATATAATACTAAACTTTCTGCAGAAACCCTGCTCAACTAACTAGTTTGTGGCCCTAGATCTCAGTTTTAGTTTTGCTAAAAATGGCCCATTGCACTCAGGGTGAAAAAGCTCATTGCTTGAAAATGGTACATATGGGGCTGCAAAAGCATTAAGGAACATGGTTAAAAAGTATTTGATTGCATTATCCACACAAGAGTTGACTAATCCCCTGACAAAACTTCAGAAATTTGACTCCATCATGTGATAATGGATGTGTGAAGCTTCTAAAATGACCAAGCTTCATGAGTATAGATAGCACTGTAGTCTCATGAGGGCTTTGAGATGAAGTCTGAAAACACTTTATCTGACACGATTGCAGCACTTGGCACTTCAATCCAGCATTTGTTTATTTTAGTCTGGTGCTGCAGTGGTGGATGACACTGAGCACACCAATGCGCAACCAGTGTGGCTTGACAGGAGACTTGTCAGAGCTGCTGTGTTACAGCCCTGCTCATTTAACTTGGCTGGTGGGGTAAGAAAAGCCTTTTGGTGTTCGGGTGGTTGTTGTTGTCTAGCTGGGTTTGTTCATGAGCAAGCAGTCCCCTAGCATCTATCACTCCCACTCAAAAGTTGATGTGAAGACAGGAATGGCTTAGATGCATTTTAACTCCAGTCTTTGCTTTGCAGTAACCAAGAGCTTTCCCTAGAAACATCAGTTTCTAAGCATCAGACTTGATGCTGTTTCTCACATCTTAAGAAATACCCAGAAAGAACTCACTGAAGTCAGCAGGTCTTGAGTTCCTTTAATATCTTCATCAGCTTGTTTGATGGCTTTTTCAGCTGCATTTTGAGCTTTTTCAGCTTCTTCCAGTGCTGCTTTCACCATGTCTGCAGTGACTTTAACATCTGTCGCACCTTTGCTGTGGAGCAAGACTCTGTTAATGCTAAAAATGCTCTTACTTTGGAACTGAAAAAGAACATATGCTGCAATGGGCTGTTTTGCCCCTTACCGAAGGAATGGGATTTTACATCAGGGAAAGTTAAACTGCATTTTCTGATACAATGACATGAAACAGGACTACATACCTCGCTTTTTTAGCTTCCTCCAGTAGCATTTCTGCTCTGGCAATATCTCCAGCACTCTGCTGCAAAATGACCTCAACATCAGAAAGGCTTTCCACACGCTCACGAATATCTTCTGTCAGGGCTTGCAGCTGCTGGGGAGTGCTTGGCATCTCCATGCTCAGCACTTCATTAGCCACTGCCTCGATGCTATCCAGGTCAGCACTGTCTTCTAGCAGATGGACACAAATGAAAAGATGTGAGTAAAAGCTTCCCTCTGTCATGTCTCAGCACTCAAATTCTTGTTCAGCTGCTTCCTTAAGAAGTAAAATCATGGGAGAACTTCCTGCCCCAGATTTATGGAAAATCAAGGTGTTAAAACTACTTCCCAAGGCAAAATTTCCCTCTGAGGAGAGGCCCAGCAGGTGTGTAGGCCCTGCTGGCATGGCTCTCTTGGAAGCCATTTGAAGATCTTGGTGCTCAGCTGCACCAAGCTGGGGGGACCTGAGCCCAGAGGAAACAAAGCCAACAGCAGCATGTAGATATATTTGTGCTCCCAGCACAGTCAGCCGTGAGCAAACAGGCAAGGAATGGGCTGCTGGTGAGCAAGGCTCTCATTTAACCTTTACCTGCTTTCTTACAGAGAGAGAAACTCACAAGTTTCTGACTTCCTTCCCCTTTAACACTACTTTGTCTTTCTAGCCAGAGCTCACAGACATACTTGGCAAAGTACAGCACTACAACAGCCTCAGCTGAAATGCACACAAGAACATGTCACAGTTTGCTCTCACTTTCTTATTGTCTTGGTTTTCTCTTAGTTTTTCAAATGTTTCCAGATTTTATCATACATACTCTGTCTGGGGGAGGTGGGGGGGAATGATGACGCAACTATTGCATTAACCCTTGGAAGATGATACAGATGTAGAGCTAGTTTTCACAAACCCAGAATTAAAATATAATTAAAATGTAAGGTTCTTACGCATTAGGAAGTCTCTAATCTGTTTAATAAGATTTCTCAGATCTTCATTGCTTCTGTCCACTTGTTCTTTTGTAGCATTGGTTTTGAGCAAAACTGCTTGTGCATTTTGTTTTGCTTCATCTGCTCTCTGTTTTGCCTCAGAAACCTAAAGAGAGGAAAATGGCTTGCTTGCTTATCTTCTTATGCTTTAGGGCTTGTTTTAAAACAATTCACCTGGAGTCAGAAGTAATAGTAACAAGGAATGCTTTTTCTCGTAAAACTCACAGAACACTTGGAAGCTGGCCCTGATCCATACCACCAGTGCTAGTTTAAACAACTTAGGCTGGTGTTTAGTTATCCATGAAGCTTCACTTTAGCAAGCTCCCTTTCTGAGGATATTTATAAGCACGATGAAGTTACACAACTCACAAGAAGTGTTTTCTGAAGAAAACCAGCACATACTTTGTCAATTAGTGTCTGTGTTACAACGGAAATATTTTTTTTTCCTATTTACTATCTTAACAATTGATTTGGCATATTACCATTCTGGAGAGTTGCTCAACTTCTGCTAATGCGCTGAGGATGTCTCTGTCAAAATCCATAGCCTTCTGCCAGGCGTTGTGAGCTACGGTCACCAGCCCATCACAGCCTGGGCCTCCACACTTCTTCTTCCCTTCATCCGTCCGGCAGTTCAAACCCCCGCACTCGGACTCGGCACAGGAGGCTCCCGGAGCAGTGCCACACGTCTGCAGGGACACAGGAGACAAGGGATTTACATTTCCAAGCCTGATTTCCATTGCTGGGCTGCAGTAGGACACTATTCTACCAGAAAATTTCAGAGTAAACTTTTTCTTAAGTGAAACAATTTCCATCAGCAACATTGCACTGAGAATTATCCACTACTTGGTCAATAGTTTGGTAATGAAATAACACAGGAGTTGGTTTAGCCAGAGGGAAAATTAGAAAATTCCCCGTTCTTGTGAGGTTCTTTTACCTTTTCATACCCCTCCTCACTCTCTTGTTGCCAAATGATAGTCACTAACTCAGGTTTTGCAGCCAAAAAACCTCCCTGGGAAAACCTAGGGGCTGAGCCAAGTTAGCTGCAGCTGTCTCCTGTGAAGTGTAAATGAGTCCCTCTTACCTGTTTGGCATGTAACCCAGCAGTAGCTAGAAAGCAGGAAGATTTGTGTGTATGTGTGTCTCATGATTACACCTCCAAGCAACTCAGTATTTACTGCCTTGATAAACATCTACCCAGGATCTTCAGTCCTCAAGAACAGTTAGGGCAGGAATGTAAGGGAAGGGAAACTAAACAAAAAGATGTCTCTTTCTTCCCTCCAGAGAAAAAATGAGAGCCAAGGGAGGGGAGGGATGACTAGCTGCAAAGGACAAGGGACAATCAGTGTGTGAAGAACTCACTCTCTAGCCCAGGCCTGGCCTGCTCAGGGGAGTCAATGAGAAGTGCCCTGCAGCCTGCCTTCACCCGGGGTTGTTCAGGGACTGTTCACTGAATGCAGCTGGCCAACTTCAAAGAGAAACTGAGAACACCCAGCCTCTCCCAAGAAAAAGCCACCCTTAATCATATTTACAGATGAGCAGGCACCTTCAACAGAGAAAATGCCCTTTTGACTCCAGCTCCCTTTAAGTTCTGCTTTGTCTGAGCACGAGGATGAGTCTGGGGTGATGCTGAAGCCCGTCAGTGTGAGCAGAAGCACTGCCTGGCTGGGCACTGTGCAGGCACAGAGCGTACCCTATGGAACTGCAGAAGGGAAGAGGGGAGTGTGGTGGTACATCCCCCCCAGCCCCACTGTTTTCCAGGCTGCAGTGTGATCTGGTGATTTTTGGCGATCTCAAGCACATTTGTTCGTGACAGGGAGCCATGGGAAAGCAAGCACTAAACTCGGGACAGGCTTAAGAGGATGGCTGTCAGCCCAGCAGATTTGCCACACTTTCCTGCATGTGAGAACTCTCTCCCTTGCAAAGGACATTGGGTTAGGACAGGGGTGATGCAAAAGCAGGTGCTCTGATGGGGCTGGGAAGAGCAGGAGGAAGACCAGCATGACAGGCTGGTGTTTGAAAGCCATAGTCTCAGAGCCCAGCATTAAACAACCCAGTTCTAGCTCACAAAACCAAGGGGTTGCTCAACCAAGCAAGGTGCAGTTTTCATGAACCAACCGCGTATCTCACACTGTCACGCCCTACAGTTCCTCCCGCCTGTCGCTTCGTCACAAACCCCAGTTTGTTTTTGCTATGGGTATTATCCCAGCAATTCTCAGCTGTGTACCTTCTCAGCCACCTCGGAGAGATCCAGGCTCTGCAGCTTGCCAGCGAGTTCATCCAGGAGGCGTGACTGCTCCTCTTGTTTAGCCTTGAACTGGGCCTCCTTCTCATTGATTAAGTCTTCCACTTCCCGCCGCGTTTGCGCTGACAGCTCCACGGCACTATCAGGATGGACAGTGGAGGCATTGACCCTCTCCTCTGCATCCAGGGACATCTGGTAATACTTGGTGATACTATCCAAGGCTCCTGCAGAAATCAGATGGAGCTGATGAGAACTCTGCTAAGCAACCCAAAGCAATGTATATTATAGATGTTAGCAGATGACACATCAGGGTTAGAGATATATCACATCATGTTAAATGAAATGCTGGCCTTGGCAGCTGTGTTCAGTGCCATTGCAAAGATGACAGAATGTAGCCTGTTGTAAGAAAAGAAGTTTGCTTTTTTGCTTGGTGGACAGTGTGTCAAGCTGGACTTTGAAGTTAAGCCTTTCTCTGACCCTAGTGACTGAATTCTGCTTGCCCTAAGGGCAAAAGGAGATACAGCCTTTCAGGGTTTTCAAGGGAACAGTCTCTTCTCTAAGGATTCTCTTATCCCATTAATTCATATTGCTTGCCCTCAGATGTCTGGCATATGGAGTCACTGCTTGGAAACTGGTCAGAGCTTTCCTAAGAAACAACTGCTTGATGAAAGACGCTGATTTATGGAACTGTTGATTTTGGACAACTTCTGGAGAGGCCTTGTGTGGGTGTGAGGGACCCTGTGGGGGTGGCTATATTTTCCACCTTTCCAGCTTTCTTTTGCAGGATGCCAAAAGTCAGGGACTCCCCAGTTCTACATACTACTTGCCTCACTCTGCAATATCCCATGTTCATTGGAAACAATCTCAGACTTCCTGCAAACCAGGAAATTGATAAGAAAAATTAAAAAGTACTTTCCTTGAAGGCAGCTTTACAAATTTTCCAATAGTTTGGTGATATTGCCCTTTCTGCAGCAAATTTTGATTCTTGGCCCATTTCAGTGTGCCAGTGGACATGCAAGGCTTGGGTGGCTCAGAAGAACTGGACCCTTTACCATGAGCTCTTTTTTTTCAATCAGAAACAGTAATTTAACAGACTGGGGGGAGCAAGTAGGATGTCCAGGCATATCTTGAAATCTGTGGTGCACTTTCTGCTGTTTTGTCTCATCTATAATGTATTTGCCATGACACTTTAAGATGATTCTGTGCCCCAAGAATTGGAGCCACCTTTGCAATGCACAGAGGGAGAGAGAGGGTGAGGGGGCAAAAATTCCTGCTGCATCAGCAACTCTGCTAATGCACAGAAAGAGCCTGTCTCTGAGGAACTGTGTTTTATAGCAAGTTAAAAGATTAATCTGGTACTTAAACCCATGCACTAATTAAATCTTTGGCCACCCCACTGCTTTCTCCCCCTCCCTGTGACACTTACCCCGAACATCAGAGATCTTGATGAACTCTAGCTGCTCTGCAAGTTCTTTCACGACACGGTCAAGACTTTTGGCATCTGTCTCCAGCGCGCTCAGGTCAGTGTCTGTGCTATTGCTCTTTGCTGCTAAGGCTGATAGGTTTTCTTCTATGTCAGCTATCTTAACTGTAACATCTGCTGTCAGCTTTCTGTAAAACACACACAAGACTCAACACGGGGAGGGGGAAGGCTCATAAGCCTCATACTGCACTGCAGAGTGGTGGCTAGAGATGTACCCAACTTCTCCCGTGGCAGGACCTGTCCTCCTCCAGTGATGCTCCAAGTGATTTGTACCAACATGCCTACCTAGAATACTGTTTTGTTTCCATTATTACACAAAACTGCTTTTTAATCTACAGCACATTTATAAACCCAAAGCACCAAATTGCTCAAAAAACAGCTGCTTTGTGTAAGATTAACTGGAGGCAGATTCCAGAGGACTGGTGTAATGCTCTTGTATCATGGCAACTGCATAGGTCAGAGTTGACTACTATGATCCATACATAATTTGCTTCTCATCCCACACAACTCAAATGTAGTTTTGATTACTATGAACTCATGGGACAGATTTGAACTTCAGGAAGCAGGGAGGGGGGAGCCTTAGCCTTAGTTTTAACACAATGGATTCTTTAAAGTCTTCTGTAAAGATCCCTCCTCACCAGGGCTATGAAGGAAAACCTCCTGCTCTAAGCATTCACTCAGTGAGCCATGGAGCAGGCTTTAGCTATTGGGATAACCCTAAAAGGAAAAGCAAGTGAATATTACATGTCAAGGCTGCTGCAGAACAGAAGTGGGCATAGGAAGCTATTCCCATCCATGGTGATCCCATCAAGCTCAACATTTCCTCATTGTGAAAGAATCAAGGCAGCTTTAAGATCTAAGATCAATTTACAGCTCTCTCAATAGCACAACAGCCTGCTGTTTTCCAGGACTCCTTCAAAGCCCAGTACTTTTCTACAGAGCCAGAGAGGAGCAAGAACAGATACACATACGGCATGTAAGGGAAAAGCAGCTCCTCAGCTGCTCTGACCTCCCTCAATTCACACAGAGCCCAAAAGCAGCAGCAACCCCAAGCTCTCCTGCAGGAGGGAGGGGAGCTGTAGGACACAAGCTATTCCTAATTGAGACATTTGTGCTTTAATCCTCTCTGCTTTGCTTTGTGCAGTTCCCTTTACAATACACTAGCAAGCTGGAGCAGTTGCAGACCGTGATAGATAATCCTACTTAATGTTAGACTGCCCCATCTCCAGACTACCATCTTTTGTATGCTTAGCCCTAAAAGAAAATACAAGGCTTCTACCCTGAGAAAAATGGAAACAATCCTTGTTAAAAGCTGGTGCTTCCCCCCACACATGCTCAGAGTGTGGAAAGGAGCCCAAGTTTCCAACTCATCGGCTACACGCGGAAATCCAGGAATTTAATCTCTCCCTCTCTTCATTCTCTCACATAATAGCAGTGTTTGTCCTTTGCCCCAGGGCTGCGCAAGGCAAGCATGAGTGGCTCCCTGGTAATTAGCTGCCTGGAGAGCAGTGGGAGCAGGACAACCCCAGCCCAGCACGTGGCAGCTGCACTGCTCCTGCCTGCCCCAGCCAGGTTTCTGCCCATGGAATGCATACTCATCGCCAGTGCTGAGCATGGTGAGATGCTCCTGCAGCCCAGGAGCCACAGCGTCCTCACCCAGCCAGAGGAGCGGAGCCAGAGTGCCCTCAGCCCAGCACGGGGACATCAGTCACCCAAGCAAATCCCAGCTCAATGGAACTCCCTCTCCATCCCATGAGACTTATCCACAACTACACCTGTACTCACTCTGCTTCTTCGAAGAGATTACCAATGTTCTTCAGGGGCTCAGCTGCTGGATTTTGAGCGATGATGGTTTTAATTTCAGTGAGCTTCTCCTCCAGTGTGCTGAGCGTCTGCTGGTACGGGCCAGTGACTCCAGTGACTTTGAGGGTATTAGCCCTGTCCAAGAACTGCTGGGTCCTGTTAGCCAGCTCGCTGATGATCACATCCCAGAGGGCAAAGCACTGGTGGCATGGCACGCAGTCAGGGAAGAAGCCTGAGTACCCCCGGGAGCACTTGTCACAGCGCAGCCCTTCCACCCCTTCGTTGCAGATGCACTGCCCAGTGGCACGGTCACACTGCGGGGTCTGGATGCCATGGGGGTTGCAGTCACATGCTGGAAGGAGAAAAAGGCACATGTGAAGGCCACGGAGAGGGAAATGACTGTGATGTTGGCAGGGTGGAAAAAGAAATTGGTTATAATAAAGTGGTGAAATGAATACAGACATGGTCAGTGTCTGAATTATAAAGAGCTAATTATGGATGTATCGCTTGTGTATGGGGGAAGCAGGTTTGAGTGGAAAAGGGGAGAGAGACAGGGAAATAACTCTAGGGGAAACCAGGATTTGCATATCTCGGAACTAGGAGCAATAATGGAACAAGGATGGACACCACTTGTGGCAATGTTCGTATGTCAATTGGGATAGCAACTGAAAACAAAGATGCCAGTTTCTTTCCTGCAATGATGAGTGAGTAGAGCAAGGCTCTTGGGACAGGAAGACAAATGGCAGGCAGGCACATAGCAAAGAGTTTAAGAGCAAACCCTGAGTGAAACAGGAAAATTGAACTAGGAACAACCATTTACTGTCCCCTCCAGCACAGGTAACAGTCAAGTAAGGAATCCTACAGGTCAAAACCCAACCACCTTCCCCTGCACCTCCCACAAACAGCACACTGAAAGGAGATAGTTGATTACACAGCATTTAGTTAAATGAAGGAAATCCCTGCCATGGATAGCAGGAAAACATTCACAACACACATCGAAGAGCCTGGCACTGGGCTGACATTTTGGGTATACAGAAAATCAGAAAAAATCTGGCAGTGAAAAGTAGAATAGAACAAAGAATGTGGACATGGGCAGCTCTGCCTGAGGTGCTAATGACTAAGAGCCTACATGCTCCTTGTCACCATCAAGTGGGAATGAGGAAAATTAACAGATTTATATATTTTTTTAAATTATTTCACACTTTGAGCCATAGCTCAGGAGTTAGTATTCACACCTTCCTGAGATGCACTTCTTTGGCACTAACCTGCTGCAGAGAGAAGTTACTCAATTAACTTAGTGAAGCACGGTCACTGCTGAAAGCACAGACATGCTTTGTACACAATAATGCTATCAGAAAAATTTCCATGCAGCAAGACTCCACTTGACCTCCTTAATTACACAGCAGGCAGCAGCAGAGGACACCACCAACATGCAAAGCTTTTAATAAAGAAACGGCAGCAAACAACAAAAAGAGAGGCTTTGAAAATATGCACATCATCTACCTACCATTTTGGCAGAGTGCAGCCAAAGCAGGTCAAGCACATCTTCCTTAAACTGGAAAAGGACTGTCACACCTGATAAAACCCTTCACTTACACATCCATTTACCAGGCATCCTCAAAGGAGGTTAAATGGCTCAAGAAGGCCCATAAATCAATTCACACACCCAAAGCAAGTGCCCCCTTGAAAACAGGGCAAAACACAAAGCTGTTTTCAAGACTGTACATTGTTTGCTTCAATGCCAGAACACAGTGGTGGTCTTCAGTTCAAAAATTACACAAAGAGCCTCAGCAGAACAAATCACTCCTCAACAAAACGACTTTCTTGTACAATGTAAATATGATAGGCAAGAGACAAAAATAACTTCTGCTGCTGCACAATTGAGCAAAATGGTCCTTTGTTCTTTGAATTATACCCTGACACAAGAGATTGTTTTTACTTTACATCAAAAGTGCTTAAGTAGTCAACTCACCATGGAATATGTTCCCTGCAGGCAAACCGTTGGGTTCCTGTTTGAAGGTCAGTTAACCCTTCTGTCAACTAATAAGGCCTCGGTATAATGATGAATTGTCCAAATTCCTCTGTATAGAAAGAGGCTAAATGGCATGTGGTTTTTCTCAAAGATCCCAAGGTCTGATCAAGTTACTTGAATACTTACTGCTGGCAAATCAGATCACTATATTTACTTGAGGATTTAAAAGGCTTAATGTGGAAAAAAAACCCCTAACCCCATGTTGGCAATTCTACTCCTGAATACCTGCATGTTCAGGAAAAGCAGATGACATGCCTTTAGTAGCATTTACATGGTAAAGTGGATTCCAAAATCTCTGGAACCAGAAAATGCTGTGGAAGAAGAGAAAATAATTTAGGCACTAACTTGTTTGCAAAGGGAAAACCCAAACTCTGCAACTGCCCGTTGGGGGATGATAAGAGCAAAGAAGTAATTTATTCTAAATGCAGCACAACAATTGGAAGAATCATCACAGTTCCAGTCCTACAAAACTACCAAACTGAGCTTTGCATGACTATGAGAAAATTTTACAAGGCAGCTAGAGAGATTACTGTGGGTTATTTCTCCATTTCATGATTTTCTATCAAGCCCAGAAGCAGGCAATCCTGGCTCTGAATTACCTCAGTCCCCCAAATGAAACGTACATAAAATGCCTTTAAAAAGTGCTGGTTTCATACTTGCTCTTCCTTTTCTTCATGATCTTCCCAAGACATTAACCATGCACAGCTTTCAAATCCCAATCATCTCTAACACCTCTAGTGGATAAGCTTAGGTCCCATAGCTTGTGACCTGGGCATCACCACCAGGCACTTTACACCTCAGCAAGGAGCACTTCCAAGGCCACTGAAAAGAGCACCTTGCCTTGACACCATGGTGGGGGTCAAACCCTCCACTCACTTCAGCTGTGGCCAGTTCTCACAAGAACGAAAGCAAGCCCAGGCCAAGATCATATAAAGCCTTCTAGGTAGTGAGGAGCACCTTGAACACTGCAAACCACCAGGCAAATAGCTCAGTGCCGGCTTTCACCTCTGCCTCAGGCAATGCCTGCCTGCCAGGAACCCACTGGCTTCAGTCTCTTTGACTGAAGGGCACAACTTCATCCTAAAGGGACAAAAGCACAGTGACAGTGGCAGGATCTATGTGAAGGGAAAGGAGAGCCTCCATGCTGGCACAGACTGGAAAAGACTGGCACAGGATTGGCAAGTAGCTCATGGAAGAACACCTGAGTTACTCATCCATCATTCATGATGGTGGGTGCACATCCACCTAAAGGATTGCTGTGACATTTAATTATCACTGCCAATGAACTGGGGTGTGAATACCAGAGATACATTGATTCCTATCACCTGCTAGAAACAGAGCAAACACCATGTCAGAATGATCCAGCACACCATGCCCAGTATCATGTTTGACCAAAGCACCCCACCATCACTTCTAGCCACAGCAGAGTTTGTGTTCCTCCAACACCTCCTTTGTTATGTCCAACTATTCCTGAGGCCATTATGTGACTCAGATGCAGTCCAGTAAGACTCCTGTTACAGCAGTTTTTCTTCTGCTGTACCCAATAGGCTAACTGAAACACAACCTTCAATGTATCACTTCACTTAGGAGATTTTGGCTCCAATCAGCACACTCCTAAGTCTAATGTAAGACCTGAATAGCTACAACACATCCAGTGTTAGCATATGACTGGGTAATCTAACCTTTTCCATGAACAAGAAACAGAAAGGCACATCTAGGGCGCAGAAGTGTTTCAGATGTGGCTCAATAGCTACCAACAGCTTTATACTCCACTTAACGTAGTATATGTGGTACAGGGAAAGACAAAGTCCTGTAGGCTCCTTTTATGTGGCTTCCCTATTCTTACATGATGAGAAACTGGGAAAAGTAGTTGATTTTGCACTGCAAAATCATACAAATGTTGAGTTTATTTCAAGATACTTGGATGCCTTGACCACTTGGAGTTGGAAATGCCCTCAAGACAACTGGTTGATCACGCTCCCCTCATGCAGACAGATGGCCCAAAGCCAAGGTGAAGGGCTGCAAGTTAATGCAGACACAGCTGCTTGCTTTGAAGATCAGTGTTAAACAGGCTTCAAATCTGTAAGCAGAGCAGGACATTGCAGTACCTCCCATGGAAAACACAGTGGAGAAAAAGAAGTCTTTTGAATCGTTGGCCAAGATTTAAGGGTTTTCAAAGGAGCATTTACTAAATTAAACAATAGGTGTCTGTTTTGAAATGTCATTTTGGAACTGGGCGTATTGTTTTCTTTAATTGAGTGTGTAACTCAATCAGCAATTCTTCTGTGGCATACTTCAACTTCAGTGAAATTGTATTTTTGACACGAAAAGTTTTAGCCAAATTCTTCAGTCAGGAATTCTTCAGTCTGCTGATTAGCAGAATATGAGTATAAAAGAATGTAGCTGTATCTGTTCATAAATGCATGTGCACATATGTGCATGCACACACTGAGTATCCATGGGTAATTTCTATATCACCATCGGTGCATTTCTCCTCCCCCTTTATCCTGATAGTAAAGATAGAAGTAACCCTCAACCATGTATATTAAATGCAGTCTTGTGAAAACCTAAGAGGAGAAATCCAAAAGAAGCAAATGACTAGCTTGAGAGGTTCGCTTTAAGAACAAAGATCTATGAGTTGTTTTATTTTTCACCTACTCTTGCAGCTCTGCTACCTTTCCCTCTGATTTTAAGTATTTAGAATTCACTTCCATTTAAACTACTGTAATTCAATATGCAGCATATTTGCTCATCACTAATTTAAACTCAGGTGTGTCGGAGCAGTTGATTCTACAGCAGAGGTGATAGAACAGATACTGAATGAACTGTATGAAGAGCAGTTCAGTTTTCAGCTCCTTACTGGACCATGTCAGGAGCAAGCAAGTGCTGTACATCATCCCACACTGAACAGAAATAATTTCTCCAGAAATATTTTCTTTACTCCTTGAGACTGAGGGAGGCAAGCATCAAATGTTTAACTCCTCCACAGAGAAAACACAAAGGTTTTGTTCAAACATGATTTCCTGGCATCATTTCCCAGTGGTAGTGAGGCACTGTGATAAGAACACCATCCAACAATTTGTAAGGCTGAAAGTTTTGCAGAGCTAGCAAATTTCTTCTGAATAATCAGCTATTGATTCAAATTACCCTGAAAGTATAGTGCAACTCCTCAGCATTATGATTTTCAGTAGGAATGTTAAGATAAGATCCCAGCCTAGAATTACTTGGTGTTGTGCTACATCTTAACATGCTAGCAGACCTTGCCGAAAGGATAGTTTTCTGGAAACAACCAATACACATTACAATATTTTATGACACTAGGTCAATTAAAATTATGAAACTCAAAGTGAAATTTTTATTTTCTTTTGTATAGAATTTGCCTGACTTCCTTTAGACACCTCACAAAAGGAAATGAGACATCTGGTAGTCTTCTCTCAACACCAAAAACACCACCTACAAAAGCAGCCTATGTGACTAGTTTAAGACCCAGGTGTTAAATTTTAAGACTACAAAACTTAGAAAATTAGAGGGTGAATTCAGTTTAGAATTTTCAGCTGTTTCTGCACCAGCTGAACAGACACTAACACATAACAGACACTAACACATAACAGACACTAAAAACTGAGAATACCAACATTCTGTCAGTGTAGGCAGTGTGTACTTGATGAAAAACATGACCTTTTCTCATCTTAGTTCAATTCAATTCTGCAATTTTACAATAGGACGTCATATTCATGTCCAACACAGAAAAATATTGACACAGGTATGCTTCTTCTAAAGGGGCTGTAGCAACACCACCTAACTTCCAATCTCACACAGTACTTCCAACTAACTGCATTCTGGTCTATTTGTTCAATTTATTAAAACAGTAATGATAGTAAAATTATCATCTCTTTCACATGAGATGAAATAAAGATTTCAAGTATCTACTGTGCAAGGGCATTGTTTGAGCTGCAGCTACAGCCACTCCACATCTCAGGCTTCCCAGGAGCCTGCAGCCTTCTGCTAGAGACGTTCCTTGCAGGTTGGAGCTGGTGCAGAACTCAGCATGCCAAGTCCTGCACTTTCAGTTGCCAGGCTTTGGAAAAGCTCCAGCAGAATGCCTGGGAGACCTGAATTTGATGAACTCTGTAGTGCCATTATTTACTGCCTTAGGAAGGATTTTTTACGTACACACACCCATGTTCCTGAGCAGGCTCACGTGGAGCTGCAGACAGCTCATGGCTGGAGCAATGGCCAGCAGAGCTCTGTCAAGGGGCTGGCACTGCCCCTGGGGCAGGCGATGCTCACAGCACAGTTCCTGCTCACTGTAATGCTCCCAGGGACCTGCATGAGGCCAAGAGAGACATTCTGGGCTCTTCCCCATCCCCTATGTCTCTGCTGTGCTTGTTTCAGGCATTATGTTAAATTCAGTGAGAGAACGTTGTGTTTTTTTAAAGCACAGAGAGTAAGTGGTCTCTGAAGACTACAGGCTCTCTGTGTTGTGTAATCGCCAAAGGACATTTATGGGCGCTGAAGTGTGCCCAGTGCCATGGGGTCAAGATGCTGTCCAAGTACAGGCTGCCACCTCAGCTTGCCCCAGCAGTCTAGTTCCACTGTCATCTCTGTGGACACGCAGAGAGGAGACATCAGATGACACCTTCACTCCACCACAGGGAGCACAGACTGTAAATCAAAGCACCAGGTACAAAAACCTGCCTTCCCTGGCTTCTGCTTCACCACCTCCGATCTTATCAAGATTTCTAGAAAACAAGTCACAGGCAGCAGCTGGCAACGGGGATGGCAGGGAAGAGTGCCCTAGAGCCTGGTTTCCAGTGGAGTGTACTGGGACTCTGGGGTGACATCCCCAACTCACTGCTGCTGCAAGTGCCTGAGAACCCACAGGGAGCTGCAGCCCCCAGCCTGTCCTAGATGGGCCATTTTGTACATCTCCACACAGCTATGTCCAGAGCTTAGTTGCAGGCACTTGGGTTTTTTCAGTATTGTAAATGTTGTCAAAGCAACATGAGCAGTATGATCCCCATTTCTCATCAGGAGCTTGTGTTTCTTGATGCCAACAATCTGAACACCTCTTGTGAAGAGATCACACATCACTGTCCCTGGAGTGATTGATTCACCTTGTGATTTCCAACCTTGAGCAGAAGCCACTTGCCCTAGAGAGGGGAGGATCCCACTCTGGAGTCATTGGGATTGATGTCCGCACCTCTGCATCAGCTCAGTGAACACTCTGTTCACACTCAACATGGTTCAGAGTTCTCGCTCGTCCCCATCCAGACTGGTTTCTATTTTGCTCCTGAATGCAGCACAAAATGTGGCCATGTTGGCTGCTTGGGTCAGCATGAGCATGCCATTGAGGGCAGGTGGCAAATGCCATGGCCAGGAGTCCACACGTCCGCCTGCAACTGGAGCAGACATCTTTGTGACAAAGCCCTGTCTCAGTTCCAGCTTCACTTTGGCTGCAGGCCAGATCTCAGCTATCTTCCAGGGACACTGCTCAGCAGCTCCTTAAACAGCAGGGTTTTCCAGTTGGCCTGCAACCCACTTACCCCTGAGAACTGCTACCTGCCCACGCAGCAGCTGCACGTCTGCCAGCCTGAACATCAGCACTCACTCCCCGGGGCTAAATGAGGGCTGAGCGAGCAGTCGATTGCCAAGATAGGAGACAGGCAGGAGGCACTGACCCCACCACACCGGGGAGATTCTGCAGCACCACCGGACTGGATGTGTTCCATGAGCAAGCACACGCTTGGACCTCATCCAGAGCATCACACCGTAGGCTGCCATGGCTCAGCCCTGGGCAGCAGCACTCCCCACCTGCCATGGAGATCTCGTGTTGGATGTAAGCATGAAGGAAAATCTGTGTTTCCACCTGAGTGAGTCTCCTGTATCACTAAGGCACAGAAAGGATGGTGGGCTGGAAGAGGAGTGTAGATCTTGCATGGTAAAAACGAGCTCTGAAGAATATATTCTCTCTTTACTTCAGAAACATTAAAACAGGTTTTCACATGTTCAAAAGACAGCAGAAACTCCATGAGACCACAAATGCTGGTATGCTGCAAAATCCTGCTGATAAGGTATGCAGATGAACTCCATCAACAAACCCTGATGGAGACAACTGATACCAACAGACAAACCCTGCCCTGGAGCCAGCAGGGTCAGCACAACCTTTACTATGTCAGAACATACACAGCCTCTCAAGGCAGCCTTTCCCCCAAGAAACACAATACTCAGGAACTGGTACAATTCCCTAGTCCTTTCATCTGCTGCAGTAACCAAGTAGCTGTGACCTGCCTATCTACAAGATAATGGGCTCTAAGGTATCTCTATTGTAAGGGATTTATTAAAGACCACAGCAAGCACATTCCTCCCTTCAGGAAAAAATACCTTAATCTATTGCAAACCCTCCTGGCAAAGGTTCTTATTTGAACAGATCAGAGATACAAGTTTGTTCTGGTCTGGACAATGTTTGAAGTTTCTTTTCCAGCTAATGAACAGACTTGTTTATAATGAAAGGACAGAGGCCATCCAGTTTTCTAAACAACCTACTTCACGGTGCTCTGTTTTGCAGCATGTAGCTATGGCTAACCCACAGCATGGTCTCTGCTTTCTCCTTTATTTTCATCTGAAATATACGGAAGGTCTCCTACTAAATAAAAAACCTTATTTATTCAGGGCCAGTCTCTGTAAGAAGACACAAGAGACAGTGATCTTCAGCTACATATAACTGAAAGACAAAGGAAACTGATTTCTAGACCAATTCTCAAACCCAAATGCTTGTGATATGTTTTATCATGCTGGCTTACCTGACAGCATTGCAACCTTACCCTTAAGGAAGGGTTGCTTCTAAACAGAGACGTTTGTTTCTAAATAAAGGTCAGACAAGAAAAACACAGGCAAGCACATGGCTGGGTCTCTTCCCACACATCCAATCCCCCAAGGAACCAAATACCCAGGGCAGACCCCACCATGCCTCCTTCCCTCTTTTCCAAGGCTCCAGTGGGCTGCTCCTGGCAGAGGTGTCCCAGTGAACAGGGGTGTGATGGTGTTCCCAGAGCCACACGGACATTTCCAAAAAGAGCAGGTGGAGCAGGCACCAGGGTTGGACTCACCTAGGCACTCCACGCTTGGGTCGCCCCAGAAGAGCTCCTGGCACTCCCGGCAGGTCCGGCCTCCGAAGCCTGGCATGCAGTGGCACTGCCCAGTGAACTGCCAAAACCAAAAACCAACCCATCAGGAGACGTGAGCCCCTGGGCAGCTCAGCCCTGCAGCAGAGCAGAGCCCAAGCCCCGGGCACACAGCTCCCTCACCTCGTTGCAGGCAGGGCCGAGGGAGCGCGCAGGGTCGCAGTCGCACTGCTCGCAGCCGGTGCCGCTGGCCAGGCGCCACGTGTGAGGGGCACAGCGGTCACACGTCTGCCCCACCACGTTCGGGAGGCAGCGGCACTGCCCCGTGCTCGCCTCGCACCGGCAGCTCTCCGAGCCCTCGCAGTCCTCCCGGACAGTGCCCAGGTAGTTGCAGACGCACTCTGTGAGGGAAAGAGCATGGCACCTCTGTGTCAACCTGCCCTCCTGCTGCCAGACTGCCTGACTTCACATCTAGTTTATTCTCTGAGTCTGCCTGCTGTGGGCGCATGCTGGCTTGTCCCAATGCTAGTGGCCAGGCCTGGCTGACCCAACACTGAATGACACCCAGCACTGCCCAAGAGCCCTCCTCATGTCCCAGGCTGCCCATCTCTACAGCTTCTTCCCAGCACACAGAAGTCCTCAGGAGTCCCTCATTCAAGCAGCCTAGCCCTCTCTGCTTTTCTCCTTTCCTCCCTCTGTACAACCAAAGCCCAAGTCAGCCCAGCTCTTGTCAGCCAGCTATGGTGGCAGATCTGCTTGAAGCGGCCAACTGGCTGATGGCAAGCTCTCCTGCTCATGCTGGGCTGTGCCTGATGCTGCAGGAGAGGTGGGTCTGCATCCTCACCACCCACTTCAGCTTCCTGTCATGGTCCTCATTCCCACTGTCCAACCACTAATGTGAATGTAATCTTGTGTAAACAAATGCCAAATCCTCCCATCACCTTATCTCTGGAGAAGAGACAGAGACCAGTATCAAGAGGGTAAAGAAGCCCCCCCCCTGCAAATCCTTCTCCTTTCAGCAAATGTAAATGCTGTCTCTGTCCTCCCTCTCAAATGTAAAGGGCCCCCCTCCTGACCAGGAGCTCTGCCCAGCTGCAGGGCAGCTGCAGCCAACTCCAGCTGGAATTTCCTCTCCACCCCAAATGCTCCCAGGTAAAAAGAGTTTAGGTGTCCACTGCTGTCCCTGACAAAGCTAGCACAGGGTCTGCAGCTGTGTGTCCCCACTCACTTCTGCAGTCCTGCTGCAGGGCGCTCCCATAGTAGCCCTCTCTGCAGTGGTGGCAGTTTTGACCCTCGGTGTGATACAGGCACTTCACACATGCTCCTGTCCTCTTGTCGCAGGCCTCGGGGTCAGTGGTGTCGATGTTGTTGTTGCACTGGCACGGCTGGCAGGCGCCGCCAACCTCATCAGGGCTCCCAAAGAAGCCAGACGCACATTCATCACATCGACTGCCTGTTTGAACAAACAGGCACAGTGGGAATCGCCATCATGGCTCGCTAGTGCACAGCCCTGTGACTGGCAAGGCAATAAAGATCACTGATGGCAGGGGGGCATTAACTGAATCATGTTTAAAGAAACATGAGAGAAACAGAGACACCACTTGGTGAGACCATGGCAACTTGGTGCAGAGCACGGATGGTACCACCCGGGCACCAAGGCATGCTGATCATCCCCTTGGTTCCAGTGCTGCCCTGTCCACCCTTTGCTGCCCACCAGTCATCCCTCACCACGCTACTGGAGATGAGGTTCATGGATGGCGCCTGGCATCGCCTGCCCTGGCACCTTCCAAATGAGGCAACATCCAGCAACAACCCACTGATGCCCATGCTGTGCTCGCACCCAACCTACATAAACATCCCCCTTCTCCCTGAGAGGTTCAGCCCAACCAGCCTCCCTTCCATACTCCCACCAAGTACCTATGTATCCCACACTACAGACACACACGACTTGCAGCGTGACTGGATCCTGGTAACAGCCACTGGCAAACTGGCGTCCACTCTCGGGGCCGTCAGGGCAAGGGCAGGGGCGGCAGTGGTCACCTGATCCCAGGATGGGGTCTCCGTAGTAGCCAGCCTGGCACCTGCACAACAGGATACACAGCATGCAGGCACTGCAGGCAAACATACTGCACCCTTGCTGGAACTAAGCTCAGATTTTCTACCACTGAGAAGAACCAAAGGGCAGAAACATCCTTATGGCTCTGCCTTACCACTCACACTTCCAGCAGCTGTGTCCACAGACACAAATTTCTCTGGTTTACACCAGTGAGCAGGAGACTCAAGGCTGGATGTCAAGCCTGCTACCAGAAGGTCTCTCAGAAGGCTTGCAATGGCTCTCTAAAGGCCTGGGGTCCTGAAATGTGCTCTTGGTCAGTTCTGCAGGCACTGCTGTGAGGTGCAAGGCTGCAGGCAGGGAAGAGAGGATCCCCAATGCCATCATTCTCCAGGACCACAAGCACCGCTCGGATGCACAGGGACCAAGGACTTTCCCTGTGGCTTCACCCCAGCCTGAGCACTAGCACCAGAGGGGAACAGCTGCTGTGGGGAAGGAGGGGCCATGGAAAGGGCACATGTGCCATACCTCTCACAGTTGTGTCCAGCTGTGTGGTCCCGGCAGCTCAGGCACTCCCCAGTGTAGGGGTTGCAGTCGTCAGCATGGCCATTGCAGTGGCAGGGCTGGCAGCTGGGGAAGCCCCAGAAGCTGGGCAGGCAGCGGTCGCACTGCCGCCCATACACCCCGGGGAAGCAGTGGCACTGCCCTGTCTCCACGTCGCAGAAGGCGTTGTAAGAGCCTCGGGCGTGGCACTCGCACGCTGCAAGCAGAGAAGGAGAGGGGCTCAGTTTCCATGACAAGCCATAAACTCAGGGCCCCAACCACAGCACAGCCCTGAGCCAAGGGTTTAACATACATCGGCATCCACTTGGGCCAAACCCAAAGGTGCCAGGGGCACATCTGTTGCACTGTCTTCCGACAACGTTGGGACGACACTGGCACTGTCCTCCATTGGGATCGCACACTGAACTCAGGGAGCCCTGGGGGTCACACTGGCACGCTGAGCAGAGAAAAACATGGGAGAGAGTGAGCACTGTGTCACAGGACACGAATCCCCTGCCTCATCCCATGTACACACCTTCCCCATGCAAACTGCTCTGCCTGCAAGTGCCACCCAGCTCCCAGGCACAGTTTGCCCTACAAGTAGATGGTTACGTACATAACGCAGTCTCGTGCAGTAGTGCAGAAATGCTGAATATTATGTTCTTGCAGACATCTGTCATGGGAGTTTTCACAACACTCCTGCTGTTTTCCAAACATCGGTATCTTTGGAAAGTTTCCCAAGCACTGTTTGTGACCACGTCTTCGCCCGAGCCTCCCACCGTGAATATGTCCAGCGATTTGCAGTATGGCATGAGAACAAGCTACAAAACAATTTTACAATGACAAAGCGTCACTACTTATAAATAGTCTCCACCAAAATGGTGAAAATTCAGTATTATCCCACTTTCTGATATATTTTTTTTTTGCTAAAAAGCAAACAGCCAGACAGAATTTGGAGGGGAAACTCCAAATTTTCTCTAGTTTTGGTAGAACAGTTCTGGTATCTGACAAATTCTCACCAAATCTACTACATTCTATCCATTCTAAAGAAAAAGATTGACACTGACATGGATATTCATGACCTAGATGACACACATTAGCCTCCCCAGAGAAACTACATGTCTGTGGATGAGCTGCAGTCCTGTAAAATACCTCAAGAGCCTCTTAGCTAGAAAACAACTCACATATTTTCAGGAACCTTTGAAGAATTCTATGCTGCTTTACATTGTTCAGCTGAAATCTGACTTCAGCTGTAAGGAACAATGTTGCAAAATACTACTTTGAATTTACAGACACATGCCAGAAGAGACGTGAACTTCCAGACTTTTAAGACCATCCCTGAAATAAATTCTGCTCACAGAGTCAATGAGTGTGTAGGGGTTCTCTGTCTCTGTATCCACTGAGGAGTACTGGGTCAGCTCCAGGCGGATGGTGTAATTCAGCCCCTTCTCAAAGCAGACTGGCCGCGGGAGAACAACGTATCTGAATGAGGAACAGGAAACAATCCTTACTTCAAACGTACAGCACTATAAAGCATTTCAGATGGCCCTGTAAAGCAATCAAGATAACGGAAAGCAGCCAAGACCCAACAGAACAAAAGCTGTGATGTGAGAGAGGCAGTTTGGAGGCTTGTGCAAGTCAGAACCGGAAAAGGTTATCAGCAAGGTAAAGAGTCAAACTGATGTTCACTCACAGGCTGTGCAAACACTTCCCCCTCCCTTTACTCAGTGAACAAACCATATCAGAAAATGAGAATAAGCTTTAAAGTTTTGAGTCTACACACACACTACTAAATATGTTTTTATAATCCCTTGGAAATTAAATTTCACCTATTTTCACAGAGGCTACAGCAAACTGAAAATGTGAGATTATTCTGCTTCAATTTTTAAATTTTTTTTTCTCCTTTTGCCCATCCAGTTATACCAACCTGGATCCAGGTGACAGTGAGACCACTTGATTATCGTCATCAGGAACTGTGTTGCCACACCGGCTACCCGTGGGAATCTTGCCTGGGCGTGAGACGCTGATCACAGCTTTTTCCCACTGATCAGGCAGCTGGGGGGGAAAAGGCTCATTGGTATCAAGCAATAACCACAGACTCCTGGAAGCATTCAGAACTCAGGCCAGGAAATGTGTGGGCACAGACAGGGTGGTCACTGTGCTTCAGGGAGGATGGGGCTACAGCTCCAGCATCAATGGGGCATCTACCAGCTGCAGTTGTGGGCTGAGAGCAAGGAGCAGGTGGCCAGCAGCCTCATCTGCATCACAGTGTTACCAGGGAACCCCCTGGTGACCTCCTGTCCCCTCACCTCTAGGTCCTGCATCTGCATATTCACTGCAGTTAGTTGCTACCAAACTGTAGGCAAGGCGATGGAGGGATTTTTCTCTTTCCCTTCACTCTGCGAATTATCAAAGCCAACTCCTTGCAAACTCCTGGCTGCAGGCATTCAACATCCAAGACAGGCAATTTGTTTCCTAAAGCCCATGATGGTCATCTGGCCAATAAGAAATTTATAGCCTAATTTGTCCTCATGGGAATTGTCACTTTTTAATTTGCTCATTAAACAGATGCCGAAACAACGCAATAGTGAAATAAACTGTAAAGCAAATAGTACTAGAAATAGTCAACATCATTTTGGATTTTCACACGTCTCAGACATTTAACTGAGCACCTGTCCTTGCCTTTGAGCCCTGATGACTCCTGAAAGTGCCAGGAGTTGTGCACCAGGACAGCCAGCACTGGCTGGGAGGCAGCAATGCCCACACTCACAGACCTACCTGCGGCTCGTAGCGGATCAGAATATCGTACTCCATGGAGTAGGGGATGTTGTCAACGTAGAACTCCAGGTATGCTCCCTCAGGGACCCTCACAAAT
Organism: Entomyzon cyanotis; assembly: GCA_024500445.1. NCBI lineage: Eukaryota > Metazoa > Chordata > Aves > Passeriformes > Meliphagidae > Entomyzon > Entomyzon cyanotis. The sequence goes on along the minus strand of JAKEPQ010001018.1, from coordinate 43,767,703 downwards.
CCTATGCCCGTCCATGACGGTGTGCGGTCTGGCGTGTACTGGCGCTCTACTATGTTCACTCCCTACAAAACAGGGAACAGATATTTCAATACTTATACATTAAATTTGCAAGCCCCCTGGGAGTACATGAAGTGTGGAGATCTGCTGATGGATGACTTCTGGATCAAAGTATCCACTCTTTGCATCCCAGACAACCCAAATCCTCTTTTAAATCCATGCATGTGCACACCACTGCCCTTTCACTCAACCACATAACAAATGCAACCAAGATAAAGCAAAACAAGACTGCACAACTCTTAATTTATTTCCCTGCTATGGTGCAGAATTAAATTTTAAAATTTGCTGTGAGTAACTGATTCACCAGCTATGACATCTCATTCACCACACAGATTTCCACACCATACTTGTAGCAATAGGATTTACTGCAGTGGCACATCACTGTTCCATTAACCACCCAAGCCTGAGTGCTAATTGCTTCCTGACTACACTGGGCTGCTTCAAACCAAACCACTGCTCAAAATACCATTTGAAAAGCAGATAATGGCTTTAATGAATAGGTTATCATTATGAGTAGGGTGTGATTAAAGAACAGAGATCCTAATAATCTACATACATTTAACAGCCAAACCAATACATGGTCACTCCTTTCAGTCTGAGATGTCAGTTTTTTATCTATTCTTTATATGAAGCAAAGAAGAGGGAAAATGTAACAGGGAAGAAGAGGGAATGTGATCAAGTCCCTGCTTCAAATGTATCTGTATCCATAAACAGTTCTCTCCATAGAACAACATCCTGTGTATTCCTAAGGAAGCTGCTTCAGTAAAAGGGATAAAATGTAAGGAAACGTCTACATACATATGAATCACTTCAGGATGTTCTCTAACATATTCTCACACTCTTTGAATAGAGACTGCCTCTAATTTATTATCCTTTGGCTTTGCACAAAGATCAGAACGCCCCAGAAAGGATGGCAGGCAGAACATGAGCAAGGGTGTGCAGCTGTGAGGAGGACAGGGGCTTGGCACTGCCTGTGAATCCCTACAACTCTACACCACTTCATTTGGTCTTGTGCTGGGCCCCTACCTGGGAATTCAGAGTTTTATTCTACCATTTGTGATTTGTGAGAAAGCTTTTCAATATTGGTGTTTTTAAAAATCAAGGTTTCAAAAGGCAAACCAGCAGTACACACCCTTGCTCTGCTTGGCAAGGTGGGTTTTTGTGCTGGGCTCCTCCATCCCTGAGACTCAGAAGGGACTCGGGTACCACCTCTCCAGCTGGGCAGACAAAAATGCACCAAAAACCCTGTGCCAGCTCATGTGCCCTCGGCTGTGGTACAACTTGTGCTCTGTGCTGTCTTCCCTTTCTGCAGTTACCTGAGAACAAAAATTCTCCACCTTGGTTGAAACTGCAAAGTGGCTGCATTTTACTCAAAATAAACAAATTAGGACAAAATGCCCCTGTTGTAGGCAGACAAGGATCTGCTGCCTTACAGAAACCATTATTTCCATCTCCCTGACTCCTAGCTGGAGGCGAAAGTGATTGATGTAATCACCTAGCTGCTGTTAATGAACTGAAAGCAAGGCTGTGTGATGGGCAACAGAAACAGCCAGAGACCCTGCTGTACCATGCCAGCAGGCAAAACAAGCTAGAGGCAGCCTCACTGAAAAAACCAGTTTTTTGCACGATCAACTCTGGTTTTAGTCATTAATAAATGTTACCGAGTACAGATACTATAAAAGCTGTGGCAATGTGCTTAAACACATGCTTTGTTCTCTCCCAGTTTCAGTGGCATCAAAGAGAAGAGGCAGTGTCTGTGTCCCACGCCTCTTGAGATAAGAGGAGAAGTAGGTGTGGTGGGCATACAGGCAGTGGGGTACAGAGAGGGATGGTGATGGAAAACTAACTGCACAGTCGTGTTCAAAATAACAGGTTTAAAAAGAAAAATGGAAATTCCTCCCCCCTCAATTACTCCATTATTTATTGATATTAAGATTGAAGAGCTACTGGTTAATGGTTTCCTGATACATTTCAGTTTTGTGTTTTCTACATGTAAACTTCAACCCCCACCAGGTATAAAAGATACTTCCAACAGCCAGCTGGTGAAATAACTCTCCCACACCTCTCCAGACACTTCAGAGCACTAAAACTGCTACTCACGGGACCCAAGTTGGCTTCCTCCGCCTCGTAGATGTAATGATCAAGCGAAATGAAGTAATAGCCAGGCTCCACCTGGTTGCACTGGCGTCCAAACATGTGAGGCCGGCATTCACATTGGCCAGATTCACTTGAGCAGCTAAAATGGAAGAGCAATGAATTTACAACACATCTTGGCTATGCTGAGACAGTGTTAGAGCTATCTTCTGCTTTGACATTTTCAATGAAACAGGAGGAGAAGCCTTTCTGAACACAGTAGACATGAGATGCTCTTGAGCTCTGCAGCTGGGCCATCTGCACTACTAAAATGGCAGCACAGTCCCAGGTACAGACTTGGCTCAACCCAACCATCACTCTCTAAAGCAACATCTAGGCTCAGGCTGAAAGCAAGCATAGGCCAGGGACCATTTCCAGCAGGCAGTTTGCAAATAGTTTCCTCTGTTTGGATAATGAGAGGATTTCATGCTACGGATGCAGTGGTTCGTGGGGAGATAGGAGTTTTGGGGGCTTCACTTGCTACCAGACATAGCCAAGGGACACATCTGCCCTGCAAGCCAAGGGCAGCCTTTGGCTCCAAGCTTCCAAGCCACACAAGCAGCATATCTATCTGCTTGTATGGTCTCAGGCAGAGCAAGAACATGCATGACACTACATGCTCCTGGGTGCTGAGCTGCTCTCACTTGCTGCAAAGCATCCAGACAGGTCACCACCAGCAGCTACACACAGGGGGAAAACCATCCCTGGCTGCTTTACAGTGGGAGAGAGACAACCAGTGACATGGGGCAGTCAGTGCCATCACCAGAAGATCTCTCCAGAGTGACACTTAGATGTCCCCTTCATTCATAAAGAGCCATTTACTTTACTCAGTACTCTATCCCCAAACTGCCTTTGGCTGTTTTATTTTCCCCAGAGTGTCTGCCCTGCATCATGAAGAACCCTTGAGCACACGGTAATTTTGCACACACCCAATCACACTTTTTCAAACGAAGGTTTTTTTGGTCCACCAAAATACACCTCTTTCTTTAAATCTGAATGAGATTTAGAAACGTTTTCTAAAGGTAAATGCCTCTGGTTTCCATGAACAATCTCCAGGCTCCTCAAGCCTCCATTCAAAGAGTAACTTTTAACTTTAACTGTGTCTGAAGAGATTCACTTAAATGTTCACTTTGAGATGCCAGAAGTGCCTTAGCTGTCCCAGAAGAGGAGCTGGGAAGTTTCCCCTCTGGGAAGGCAATAACTCCACCACCTGGGTTACACCACCGGGATGAATTTTGGGTGAGGCACAGCATCCTACACCTTGAGTGGGAGCCAGAAGGCAGCAATTCAACAGCTGAGGAGAGGAACCCTGAGGAGGGCAAAGCTCCCCCTTCCCGATGACGTGAGAGAGAGAAGTCAGGAGCCAGAGCTGGGCTTTGCGGCTCTCCTGCGGTCGGAGGAAAGCACAGCTGCTGCCTGCCTGTGCCAGGATGCTGCACATCCCCTCCCCACATGGTTTTGCAATCACAGGGCTCCGTGCATGGGAAACAGGCTGGGCTACAGCTGGGCTGTTACCCCAAAGCCCTGGAAGCAGCTGCGCTGGGGGAGCTGTTATGAGCAGTGTGGTGTAACCCATCTGTGCACAGGGAGCAAGCACGGGGGAGTAAATAATCCCTAACATCCACACTGCTGTCTGCCAAGGGCTAATAATTCACTCGGGAGCAGACAGGAGAGACAGCCCATGGGACATTCCCACGGCAATCCCTGATGCAGATGGGGTGTCCGTAGGCTGTGACAACCTATGGGAGTCACACCAAGACCAGTTCCACACTCCCCCAGTGTGGTCCCATGGGATCCAGTAGGAAACAGTTCGTTGACCTCCTTGGGAAACTTCTGTGGCTTTAGACAAAAGCTTGACATTTCAAAGGCTTTGTGGAAGAAAGGGGAGAGGGGGGGGTAAAAAAAAAGCAAAAGAACATGCTGCTGTTGACAAGCCAGGGGTTGGACACACACCTAGCACACAGAAAACTGCCCTGGTCAGAGGTGCTATCTGGCTACCCAGCACCCCACTGACAGGGTATGTAAGCCAGGACTTTCCATGCTGATACTGACAGATGCATATTCAAAACCTACAGTTTTATATAAAAATGTCCATCTCCCCAGTGGGCACTTCCAGGTCCACACTCCACCCCATGCAGAACCACTGGGGCAACAGAGCAGTACTGTGCAGCTAGGGTGCTTCCCCCAGCACTGGTGGGCAGACTGGACAAAGGGCAATTTGGGAGCAAAGCAAGAACCAGCCTATCCGAGTCACCGCCTGATTCCTGCTTTCATCCTCTAAGAGCAAAGCTTTGACATGGACCATACCCCTGGTTATGGCCAAGGCAGAGCTTAATCCATGTCTGGTTCCTACTCTGGCTGACAAAGGCAGAGCTACACTAAAGACAGTTTTACATGCTCACTTGCACCAGTGGCACAAACAGAGGCTGCTCAGCACAGAAAAGACAGGGATGCCTCTCACCCTTGCTGCAATCAAGACCTGTCACTTTCTGAAGCAGAAAGATGGGTACCAAGCATCCTCCTCCAGAGTACATTGAGCCCTGGATGTTGTCCTTGCAACCACGTGAAACAGTGTGAACAATCAAGGAGAGTAACTGGTCTGAGACTCACTTGTTGTTCAGCGCTCCTCCCTGGTCGCAGTCACACGGCCGACACCCATCCATGTCATTGCTCAGGCCCCAGTGCTCAGGCTGCAGGAGGAAACACCACCAGCACTGTAACCTGCTGCAGACTTAGTCACACCTAACACAAAGGCACATTTTTAACCACTCAACATAAGCTATCCCAGCCTGCCTGCAACCCATGAATCTTGCTCCCCTGGCTCGGTCTACCCCTGCAAGCACCTACACCACTTTCCTACCTGCTCTCTTCCCACCTTGGTGACCATTTCAAGGGCAAGAGAGCCACACATGGGGTGGTGGGTATTTGTGTGAGGTATTGCCCTTGCAGGGCTGCTACTCTGCAACTTGCTTGTTGGATAGACAGACAGACAGACTTGTTTGGTTTTTCCATGTGGTTCACTGCTAGATAAGAGTTTCTCAGTGTTTGTACAAACACATCCAGTTATCTGACAGTGTGTTTCTGTAACACTCCAGCATGCATAAACACTACATGGAAATGTATGTGTATGAAATAATCCCTGCCTAAAATAATGGCCTGTTTAGGAAGCAATTTTTCTGGTAACACTGCTTCCCTGGCCATTTCATCTTTCACCCCAGCAAGGACTTCAGCAGAACTGCCCTAGATCCCTCATTTTCACAGAGCAACCACAGGTATGCTAATGTCTCACTCCTATGGTCCCAGGAATTAAACTAGATGCTCTTGTCTGCCTTAACATGCAGCTCCCCAAGCCACAGCACATTTCATGGCTCCTGAAATCCCAAAGTGCCCACTCCAGCCTGAACTCCAGGCATGGGCTAGCAGACAGTCAGATAGTGGCCAGCACTTTGCTGCACACTGCCCACACTCCAGCCACCCTCACACCAGCATCTCGTAATTTATTTTATGGTGAACTACTTGCCAGACATTGATTACACTGCTTTCCTGTCACCAGACGCTTACAATAGCAGTTTCCTGTCTCCGAATCACAGGGATTCCCCCCAGGGTGGGTACCCAGAGGATTACACGCACAAGCTAGATTGGGAAATACAAACAGGCAGGTCAAAAGCAGGATCAGAATTATATTTTAGACAGTGTTCAACCTAAATATACATTAAAGCTTCCCTTGAATTCCCCAGGACAGAAATTAATTGCACTCTTTGCCCACCACTCATTCCAGTAAAACTTCCCTGGCTTAGAGAAGAAATAAGGAGGATTATGCTATTTCCACTGACTACACTAGAAGGATTGGCTGGTGAACTACATTGGACTCCAAGCTACAGCAGATCTACAGTAATGTTTTTCCTTTAGCAAAAACATGAAAAAAAGGAAAAAAAATCCATCCCACAAACCAACTTCTCCAGGCACTAACAGCCCCTCAAAGAGCTTCTGATCACACATAAAGGAACATATGTTTTTACTCACACTGACAACCCGCTGGGTCATCGGCACTCAGGCCATAGAAACCTTCTTTGCAGAGGTCACAACGCTCCCCCTCAACAAACAATTTACAGCGGCACTGTCCGGCAATGAGGCCGGTGGAGAAATCAGTGTAGCGGTCGCAGATCCCACCGTTTTGGGAGCCAGCTGGGTCACAGTCGCAAGCTAAGAAGGAAGTACAGCACGTGTTTTATTAACTGCTACAAAATTAAAGGTCAAGTCTCACACTGAACTATTGAAACTCAGCTGCTGTGTAGACTGTCACTCCTGCAAGTATTAAACATGACATGGGCTGGACACGCAAGGACCAGGTAAATTTCCAGATTCGCAAAGAGAAAGTAAGACCCAGCCAGGCTCACTCAAGACCTCCAAGACAGCCACCTTTCCTCAAGGATCCCAAGGCCATTCCCACCCTGAGGAGCAGGGCTGCACTTACGCTCACAGATGTCGGGGTCCCGCAGATCTCTCTCTGGGTGCTGGAAGTAGAAGGGCTTGCACTGCTCGCAGTTGCGTCCCACAGTGTTGTGCTGGCAGTCGTCACACACCCCGCCGCTGGTGTTCCCTGTTGTCATGTACACAGCCATGTCGAAGTGGCACTGGCTGGAGTGGCCGTTGCAGTTGCACTCTGTGACAAAGACAGAAAGCAAAGTAAGAGTCCCAGGGGAAGTGCAACTCTGCAGAAAAGGCACACTGGTGTCAGCCAAAGACCATGAAGGATTTTACACCACACAACTTCCCAAGTAAGAGCACAGAGCGCTCATGGCACCCAGTTCTGCATTTTACTCCAACTCACTTTTGCATGCGTTACTATTGCGACCTTCAGCGGGGCGCCAGGGTAAGTCATGGTAGAAATCCAAACACTGCTCACAGTTTAATCCTTTGGTATTATGTCTGCACATGCAGTGACCATGAACCTGTAATTGAAAAAAAAAAAAAAAAGAGTTGGTTGTAAAAGAAAAAGGAAAAAAAACCCAAAATACTCTCAAATTAATGCAAAATAAAGCTAATACATAATGGATATACTTTCAGAGACTTTAATCCATGTAACTGCATTTAGAAAGGCATAAAGGGCCATAGGAGTGTCCTTTACCTGCCCAGGTAAGAAAATCCTCACATAAATTTGTCCTTCTTTCCTTACTGGAACTAGTGCCTGAATTAATGCTTTCAGAATTAAACAAGGAGAGCACAGTTCCACCTAAATAATCATAAAAGCCTCTTGGAACTAAAAGTTAGCTGTTTATTAGCTATTAATTAGTTATTAACATGCATCTGGTTATATCAGCAGATCACTAGCCCAGTGCCCTCTTTCCAGCCCTGCTTTGGTCCTCAAAGCAAAGGTAACAGCCAGTTTGGATGGAGTTTAATCCATGAGCCCCAGGCTTTGCCTTCAGTGTGTACAGAACAAGCACCAAGGAGACCAACAGTGGTTGTGTGACAGCTTTTGCCACAGACCATGGGCACTTCCAGCACTGCAGCCACGATGTTAAAGGCAAAGCTTGGGTGAAGACACTGACCCAAACACAGGGCAGTGGAGCATACCCAGCTCGACGGCATCCTGCACCCCTGGACAACCCACACAACCTTCCCACATGCTTCCACATCTCCAGCCAGTTAATAACTCACCCATTAACAGGGAGCTATTACTGCTTGTCAGGCAAAAATCACGGGGAAAAGCAGACCCCAGACGGGATGTGGCACTTGCACAGCAGCAAATGGAGACAATCAGGGTTTTCCTTCAGGGCCTGTGTTTACTAGGGCTACAACCTCCACTTCTCAGCTGGTAACAACTGACACAAACATAGGTCACGTTTGATTCACAGGCCTCTAGTCACTTCAATTTTAGGGTAACCACATCAATTCATACACCCATCTCTGACCTAATAAGGTTATATTCTCTTTCTTCATTCCTACCTTTCAATTTCATCAGCTCTTTAACATAATTAGAAAAGGAATATTAAAACAATTATCACCTATCTGAGATCTGTGTTTGATTAACACCAATAATGACAGATGTGTTTGCCAAGGAGGAATAACTGTAACAGTTTTGTTGTTTGAAAATCAAGAGTGCAGAGGTGAGGGACAGAGTGTCATCTTTACATTTGTGTTCAAACCACTTAAAGGAGGCACAGACAGGAAGAGCTTTATGCAGAAAAGTGTGAATATTTACCATTCCTTCCACTTCTTCATCCAAGCCCTCCACTGGAGCACACTCACTGGCGTGCCCATAGCAGAAGCAGTTCCCGCGAACCACCATGTCGTAGATGGCATAGTAGTACTTCTCTCGGATCTCCATCCTGGAGTCCAGGAGGTTATCTCCCAGCGTGTGCAGCTTGACAAATTTGACTCTCAGATTTGTGATCTTTAATAGGTCTGTAGGGGACACACACAGACAGTGGGAAACACACACACAAAAAACCAAAAAACAAAAAAACCCCAGCAAGCCCATTCTGGCATTATTTACCAGATATTATATTGAATGGGAGGAAGCCAGGAGTGACTTCCTAAGCACGCTTCCTATGGGCAGATTAGATCAGATTTAATTTCAGCACCTACATACTACACATCACTTCATACTCCCCAAATTAAAAAAAAGAAATTACATTACTTTACTACAGGTTGATAACTGTATAAGTAAGTTTAAGCATAATTAAAAATACTGGTCTATTTTATTATAGACATGCACAGGCACATACACAAACATTAAAGGCAAGCAGAAAAGCACCACCTAAAAGACACTGTTTTTTTGGGGTTTTAAAATATAAGATTTTAGGGCAAGGATTTTAGGGCAAGGACTTGATATCAAGAACTGCTGCCAAGTGAATCAGGACCCTTAAGAGTTATGTGACTTTTGGAAAAAGTCTTAGTTGGAAACAAAGACATATAATTCTTCTTTTGTATACACCCAACTTTCCGAGTAAATATAATTAGTTACATTTTGTGGAAACACCCCATCACTGACCAAATACAAAGAAGTTCTCGAGGGATAATCCATGGGAATACAATATTGCAGTAATTAATACCATCTACATATTTACTTTGATATTGTGAATCTTGGGTAATTTCTTAGCCCTGAACTAGGCTTGAAAAAGCACTTCAAAGCCATGAAAGCAGTTTCTCCTTTAAAATGTTGAGTGAATAACAACAAAAAAACCCTCCTACACTAAACTCATAGCAACAAGCAGACACTCCTCTACTTCACATATTTCCTTTTGCTCCAGGTAACTTTACATTGAGGGACATGAACCGAACCTGAGAATGCATATTAAATCCGAGGTCAAGCTTAAGGCCAAGCACTGCAGTTCCCTCAGGCCAAATGCCCCACAAGGTTTCTCTTTAAGCCACACTGAGCAATAGATCTCTCTGTCTCTGCATTCATGGATTGCTGTGACCATGCACGAACACCACAGCAAGTTGTGGTTTATGACCACATCTGTGTGGTCCAGCCATGCACTGCTACCATGGCCAACTGCTCCAAAGTCACAACTTTGTTCTGAAAAATAAAGCTTGACCACGTTGATTTCAGCTAGAAATGCACAATGAAATAAGTACATTTGTAGCCATGTTTATTTGCTTTCTGAATGCTGTACAGCTACAGAACTGCATTCCAAGGTGCATTCCAATGCAAGCATTCCAACTGCATGTTTTTTGGGGAGAGGGGTCTTTAACGAAAATAAATCCCTGATCAGCTAAGAAAAGGACCAGACCAACTCCAATGAAAGATGTAAGAGCAACCCCTTGAGTTCACAACACTGATCCTTATCTCCCAGCACATCACTGTCTGAGTCAGGAAAAGGAGACATACACAAAGGCATTCATATGACTTCAAAACTGGTACTGGGGGCTAATGCATGACTTTGTTTGTGGCTTACTGGTTTTTATAAGCAAGTAACTACTGAAGTGCTTTCAAATCAGCCTGAAAGGTAACTGCATACATACTTTGAATCCTTGGACTGTACGGATCTTCAATTCGAAAAGCAGGATCTAGAACACGATATATTACCTGGAGGAAAAGTCAAACAACAAAAGATCCAGTTTCAAAAATAAGAGAATCAGCATTTGTAAGGAAAAAATCTACGCAATAAACATATTGGAAAAAGAGCCTCTGACCTCTCCCTCTGTTGAAGGTTCAATGTCAGAGTAACGGGAATCACAGATTATATCATCCACTTTCTTCATGGGTCCAGTTGAAATCCCAGGAAATGAGCTTTCACAGTCATATGCAAAATATCTATAAACTTGCCATGTCTCTCCAAAGTCAGATGATCTTTCAATCAACATTGCAGCAGGACGGAATGTCTAATAGCAAGAAAAGCAAGAGATTTTATTTGGTTTATTATTACTTGCATTTACATTGCACTTTGTTAGCATGACAATCCCCATATCTGGATTTTAATTTTTTCCCCCGCACTATTTCCAATATGTGGAAATACTGGAAGTATTTTTCTGATGACATCCCACTTTCTTCTCAGAGGCAGATACATGAAATAACACACATCAAAACATAAACCACCCATCTTCAAAAGATGGCACTCAGTGGCCAAGTGCTTAAAGACACAATAAAAAAGAAAACTTGTAAGTTTTTTGGATTCCACACCCTTTCTGAAAAGTGGGGGTTAAAGCAGGGCTTTACAGAGACAAAAAGATTTTTTCCCACTGCTTATGGAAAGCAGCACAGCCTTCCTCCTTGCATTACCGCTTTGCTTGATCCTTTACAAAGGACCTAATGAGCCTCCTCTACTACTGTAGGGACCAGGAGGCTGCTGTCAGTTCTTCCCATCCAGCTTTGATGCCCAGAAATTACTGCTGAGAAGGTACCTCTGATGCTCAGGGAAGTCCCAGCATTTTCTACCTCTCTTTGTCTGACCATATGACCTTTTGCAGCATCTCTGTTCAGTGCCAGCTGTCCTCTGTGCTGCCTTAAGAAAACCTTCTTTAAGGAGATTGAGAGGTTCTGCTTCATCCACTCATGCTGCATTTGACTCCCCCAGTCCCCAGTGACCCTCGTCCAGCTGGCCTTGCCCAGACTCAGCCAAGCTGCATTTGCTTCACACAAGCCAAAGTCCTTACCTACATGTATTCCAAGAACAACTAATTAATGAGATTTTGAAAATATTTTTAATCCTTCTGACCCAAAAAATATCATGTTTTTTATTTATGTGCTGCCTTTCAAAAAGTAGATTTTAATTTAACACCAGGCTTGTACCTATCAAAAAACACCAACAATCTCTTCCTTAGTTTTATGTATTCAGAGGAGGACCTCCCAGAGCCAAGCACAAAAGCATTTCAGTCACAGCTGGAAAAAAGTTTTCTCTCTTCTTCCTGGCTAAAAATATCACCCAACTTAGAAACTAGTATCTCACCCAACAAAAAAATTTAGCAACCCAGAAGTAAGGCAGCTCAAGTGTCTACCACACAAAGTCCACACAGCATCATTAAAATTATCCTTCCCCTGCAGTCCTCCTCCTGACAGCAGACCAAGCCCCAGCATGGGGGTACAATGGCTGCAGCACCCACATCAAGTCAGGAGTCTTCTGGGGTCCCTCACTGCTGCCTCCAGCAGAAAGGACCACGTTCCCCCTCAGCCACCACCTTAAGGAAGGGGGAGAAACCCTAGTCGACGCCACAGGGAAGAGGAACCAGCTGTCCTAGAAAGCTGATGCGTAAAAATGAAGAGATTAATTTGTCCACATGGGAAGAGCATTTAGGATGTACAGGACATAATCTACCATTCCAAGACATCTGTTTGTAAAAAAACAAAGACACTTTGTGTACAGATGTTCCTTCTTCCTGAAGACCTTTCTATCTGCCAAATGAAAACTGATACCATGGCCAACTTTTTTTAGGAAAAACACCCTTGCTACTATATGATTTAGCTAACAATCTTCTAGAACACAACCACCAGAAAGACACACCAACACAAAACCCAGCTTCAGCATGACTCCTTCTGCAGCCTCAATGGAGGTCAAACACAAGTCACAACTCAGCCTTTCTGCATGACTTCAGTACTAGTTAATGGTTGGCAGCTCAAAAAAAAATCACGCCAAATAGCCCAGACAAAGCCCAAATATCAAATAGATGTAAATGACTATGAGATCTCTTGTTTCCTCATGTTTTAGGGTTCAGGATAAGGTTGTGGCTTCCTTACCTTGAAGGTCATGATGAGATGAGTGAAATGAAACTCAGCCTCCAGGTCCAGCTGGATAGTCACATTTTCCAAACCTGCAGGGGCAGAGACAAGCAGGAGTTCAGCAAACAAGGACACCTGCCAGTCTCTGCACCTAAATTTTGCCAAAGCTCTTCACTCTGTTGCCACAGAGACTGCTTTCTTTACCACTTGACTCTTGTGAAAAAGGAATATGATGGTTTAGTGCATTCCTGAGGTCCAGGGGGAGACACCAAGGACCTGCTGAAGAGTATCACACATGGGATTCCTGTGCATGATCAACACCAAACACGACTCACCCAAAGCGTGAGCCTGCAGTGCCACCATTTCAGACTGAGAACCATGGCTGGCATCGCTGGATGTGCGGCAAGGACGAGACCACCACGGGCTGGGTCCTGGCACCAAAGCCCCCAGTACAGCTGGGGATGCTGAGCCTGGACCTGCATGGTGGCCCCAGGCTGTCCTCACACACCACAGCCTCTCTGGCAGCAGCAGCAGAAGCTTCTGCAGCTCTAACACCCCCAGTCTCACCCATGTCTGGTGGGGCCACTTCCCACCATTTTTCACTCACTCTGGACTCTCCTGTCCACAACATCTCCTTTACAACCTAAAGCAACCATCACAGCCTTGCTTTGCAATCCCAAGGGTTAAGAAAATGGTGAGAGGCAAAAGGTTTTCCAAACTCTGCTGTACGAATACCTGCGGTCAAAGACTCTACACAGAAAGGAAGAAAAACAGCTACAAATATTATTTTGCCTTGTGAAAAGAGCTCTCAAAACAGCTGGATGCTAATTATACTGTAGTTAGAAACAAAAAATAAAATCAAGATTTACAGAGAGGAGAAAGGGTAAGAAATGAAAATAATAAAACAATAAGGCACTTAAATTTTTGACCAGCTGTAACATTCTGTCAAGCATGCAGCAATGGTCCCTTATGCTGTATGCCTGAATAGACGAAAACATGAATTGGACAGAAAGAATCATTTGTTTTTTATTGTTGAAGGACATTTTCATGACCTTATGAGCTAAGAACTTTTCTATGTGAATGCTGCCAAGCCTGTTGCAAAAAACATGAATATTAGAAGAGAGCTGCTGGAGACAAGCAGCTTACTAGGCTGATCTAAATGGTTAAAAAGGATTTAGTGAAAACCTCTCTTAACCAGGCAGTGAAACTGTTACAAATATTACCTTTTTTTTCTCATATACAGTAAGGAAGCTACTGCCAATGCATTTGCAGAAATCCCATCCTGTCCAGCTGGCTTTAAGGCTTCAGGGTAGGGCTGCTGTCTGAGAAACTCTCACTGCCTTGTTTTGTGTATGAAGGCATGCCAAAAGCATAACCAGAAAAGTAAAACAGAGGAAGGATTAAAAGAAAAAAACAAAACTCCCACCAAACGAATATGTGATTTTTGTTTTTAACTAGCTGGCTTGTTTCTGCAGTTCATTTTATTGTTTGGCATATGGTACAGAAATTCAGGGAGCTCAGGAGGGAGAAGGCAGCTTGCAGGGTAAAAGATATCCCTGGCTTTACTCTCCTGGGGTAGGAAAAGGAAATGGGAAGTCTGCAGGCAGAGCAACAGCCCCCAGCTCTGTGCCCAAACCTCCTGCTTCCACAGCCTCCAGCCCAGCGGCTGGGGAAGCCCTGCTGTGCTTCCTTGGCAGTGTCACCCTGGGATATTTACTCCTGGAAGGCTGCTCCACTCCTGCTGCCCAAATATGAGGGACATCCGAGGCCAGTGTGGAAAACTCTTCTCTTTAGGAAAGGATTCTCGCAGAGTGCTTGGACGGCTCTTTCCAGCACTCCTGGAGGACTCAGGGGGTTTTGTTACAGATTAAGGACTGCTCCAGGGCACACAAAAGCAACCAGTTTTACTCATCGCTCCTCACACAGCATGATCCTTCACAGGGCAGTAATCACCAGGCCAGAGAAAACAGCAGACCCACAGGTACCCTTAAACAAAGGGAGGGAAAACAGCTCCCAGCCCCGGAAATTGCTCTGGCCAAACCGCATACCATTTTCCGACTGCCACCAGAGCTTCAGGCGATTTGGAGCGAACGTGGTGACGACATTTTCAATGCGATGACTGTCGGGATTGAGACTATCGTGGAAGGGATCCTCCGAGTCACATATGAAACATTTTTTGTCCTCCTGAAATAACACGATAATCAGCATTACTGATTTTATCCATGGGGCAATAGTTGCTTCCTGCAGATAAGAGTATTTTCCATCCATACCACATTCCACTCATTTTGCCCGCAGGAGTCATCAAAGATATTTTTTCATTGAAATGCTAAGTGTATTTACCTTTATGAATTAATGCAAATTGCCAAATGGAAAATATGACAGGAATTCCATAAACTTCATTTTTAGGGGAAGCATATTTTCAATCAAAATTGCAGTTTCAGGAAATCTCTTCCAGTGCACGTATTCTCCAGTGGAATTCAGAACCAAAGGCAGCGTCTAAAAAAATTGCTGAATTGCTTCTGTAAAAATGCACACGTGCAAAATTGCATCTTAACAACTTGTGTGAAATAACGCTGGCTTTTGGAAGCTGGCTTGGAGATGCAAGTTGTCTGCATTAGGGATGCCTCCCGTGAAGCTCAGCACACATCAAGAGGCGCTCACTGATTTAACCCTTTTCTCTAAAACCAGCTTGTCAAACTCCTACCCAAACCTTGCATTTATTGCAAACCCAAGCTGTGCACATAAAGTCGTAAAGTCCATCTGCACACATTACAAGGTGTGCCCAAACAGAACCTGCTTGGAGCAAGTCTGGCATGTGCTGCTTGGAAAAAGTGGAAGCTTCTTCACCAGGAGGACAAAACCCCACCATGACTATTACTACAAACAGTGCTATTTTTGCATTGTCCTAGTGCCTAAAACCACCACTTTCTGATTGCAAGGTAGGGTGCAAACTGAACTAAAAGGGAAGGCTCCTGTGCCGACCACCTGGAAGGGGCAGATGAGGGAGAGGAGCACATTGGAGGGCAGCGATGGAGCCCCAGCACTCCAGCAACTCATCACTGTCAAAAGCTCCAGGGGCATCATTCCTCCAGCACGTTTATGGAGACAAGCACAATTCTTTATCAGCCAAGAATGTGAGAGCTGGCAGGTCTGCACCACACAGGCTTTCCATTTCACTAGTTCTGCCTTTGGTGGCTCCTCCCAAGCTCAGGGCTTCACCTCCCATGAGCCCTCAAAGACTCCTCCAGCAAAAAGAATGGAAGAGCAGGGGTGCCAGGGGAGATGTTCCCTACTGTCTGCTCCAGGCTTCTCTCCCCCCACACCTCATGCCACAACTTGTCCTTCTCTGACCAAAATTGAATCCTAGAATGATTCAATGAAGACCTAAATGTGCATGGCACTCACTACAGCCAAGCCCCATGTTATTAAGAAGATACTGGTATCTTCTCACGACTTCCTCAATACCATACATTATGGTTCAAAAGTAACCAGGGACATCCCAAATGCTGAACCAGGGCTGGGAGATCAGGAATATGGGCACATGAGAACTTCCAAAGTGATGCTTTTTACTACAGCACTTCAAAATTTTTTGAGACAAGAAAATGTAACAAAGCACCTTTGTTATTTTGCTCAATCAGAGATGCTTATGTTGTTAGAGTCAATTCACTGAAAATGTTCAGTGAAGCCAAATCCCACACTAAATAAAGTGTTAACCCCAAAAGACAGAGCTTATACGGTAAAACTTAAGGTGGGGAAGGGATGGGGGGAGATTTGGTAACTTCAGGGTATAAATGGGTCAAGTGCTACAGCCCCTCCTGCTTCCCGTGGTTTTCCTTCCAAGTGCCAGAATCCGGCCCTATTGTCTCCACAGTAATTCGTCCGGAGATTATCCCTTTACTTTCAGTTCAACAGAGTTCCACTTATAACTGATAGTTTATTCTTCTCCACCATCCCTTCTGTCTCGGATTTTAAGTTTGGTGAGCTGCTTCTGGCTTTAAAAAGCAACGAACGAGCTCACCAGATGTGCTGAGACATCCTTATTTGCATCCTTCCACTCCGAGACCATACACATGTAATTACACTACGTGGACTGGGGACAAAACACTGCCGGGCCCTACAGCCCACTCTCCATCAGGAAGCTGTCTAGACGGCTCCGAGCGAGCCTGGAAATAAAACATTAATTTAACTTACTGCGGCACATTCTTCCTTATTGACCTCGATCAGGAAAGGGGGGTCGGGAGCCGAAAGCCGCGAGGGATTCCTCGGGCCCGGGGCGCGGGGTCCCGCAGGGGCACGATGCTGCCCAGCGGGGATCGCTGCCCGCGGACGTGCGCCCCGCGCAGCCCCCGCGCCGCGCAGCCCCCGCGCAGAAGGCGATGCGCGCCCCACCGCCGGCACCGAGCGCGGTGCCCGGGAGCGCTGCCCGCCCGCGCCCTGCGCTCACCTGGAGGTGGCTGACGATGCAGTAGGGCTCGGGCTGGCGGAGGCCGCAGGTGGAGGAGGCGGAGAGGCGGGCGGCGCGGCCGATGAGCAGGTCTCCGGTGGCGGGGTAGCAGCTGCCCTCGGCGCAGCCATAGCTGTACTCGGGCTCCTGTGCCGCCGCGGGCCACAGCGCTGCGCGGCCGCGGAGGGAGAGAGGGGGACAGAGGGTGAGAGAGGGACGCGGGAGCGCGGCCAGGCTGGGCGCCCCGAGCAGCCCCGGCGGGCGCTGCAGAGGCGCGCCCAGCCCGCCGTGCCCCGACGGCGGCCGGAGCGGAGCGGGAGTTACCGAGGCAGCAGCAGAGGTACAGCGGGAGGCGGCCCATGGCGGGCGGCGGCGGGACGGGACGGGACACGGTGGGACAGGACGGGATGAGACGGGACGGGACGCGGCTGCCCCTCCACGCGCCGCCGAACGCCGCGGCTCCGGCTGTGCACGCAGGCGCCGCCGATCCCGACCGCGGCCCCGCGCCGCCCGGTGCCCCCGGCCCTCCTCCTCCTCCGCCCCTCCGCACCCGCGGGGCCGGGCCGAGCCCCTCCCGCCCGGCCCCCAGCCCCGGGCTAGCCCTGCTCCGCCGCAGCGCCCAGCCGGGACAGGGAGCGCAGCCGTCGAGGAAGGGCAGCTCCGTCGGGGTGGCAGGCGAGGGGAGAGCGGGCTGGGGTCACTGCAGCCAGAGAGCCCCGAGGGGGGAGAGGGGGGACTCCAGCCCCCCAGCCCACAGGGTGTGCACTTCCCGCTTCTCCCCAGCATCTGGAGCGGGCTCGGGGCAGGGCGGGACAATCGGAAAGTGGTGGCGGATCGGTGGGGGGAATCACCAGTCGGGTGTCCCCCCTCGCCGCCCCTGTCGGTGGAGAAACAATGGGGTTATTGACCTAATCCTGCCTTTTGCCTGTAGTGTGGATGGAGCTGGGATGGATGGAGCGGATGGACGGACGGACGGACAATGGTGCATACTTGTGCAGTAAGGCCCAAAACCCAACAAATAGCCAGGGGGTTGCCAACTGTCACACGCGATGCTCAGCGGCCCCACTTTACTCTGGTGCTCCAGTGCCAGCACCCATGGCTCAGGAATGCCATTCTTGGGGATGGTGGCCATGCTGCCATACACAGCCCAGTCTGGCCGTGGCACAGGCTGAGTGGCCCAACAAGCCAGACCAGCCACTGCCAGGCTGTTTCACATTCCCTGGGAGCACACGGCACGGTTGCTTTCCCAGTGCAGCAGCTGCAAGGAATGTATGGGGCAAGCTGCAAGGTACTGGGGCAGCTGCAAGGAATGTATGGCTGTGCTGGAGCTGCCCCTGTGCCCCAGCCTCCCACATCAGTTCCCTGGCCTCTGCTGGGGAACATGGGGGCTTTGTTGGCTGGTGGCAGAGTCCCCTCAGCACCTAGGGAGAAGGTTTACTGGTGAAAAAATGCCAAGGAGTGTGTATGAAGAATGGATGTGGCTGGGACGAATGCCTGGGTTTATATACCCAGGTTTTGCTTGCGCACGTGTAACACGTGAACTTGTGTAAATCTTTACCAGGTACCAGTGTCCCTCAAGAACACTTTGCCCTCACTATTTGCAGTGCCAGAGTGAAAACACACCATGGTCTGTCCAGCCCAGCAAACCCTGCCGAGGTAGGTAAATATGTTCATTCTCATTTTACAGATGGATAAGCAGAAACAGAGAGATACCAAGTGACTTGCCCTAAAGGTTAAACACCAAGTTTGAAACATAACCCAAGACTCCGGATTAAAGAACTTGTGGAGCTATTTCATTAAAGATACCCATGAAGCTGTTTCAGTAAAGATACCCATTAAATCATTCTAAGCTGATGGGGCAGGAATTATAATATGCTGAATTTCTTCTGCAATATGGTCTTCTAAATTCACAAAACAAATTCAGTTCCATAACCCTGTTATACAATTTAAACTTCAGTACAACAAACATTTTTGTCTCTCTGCTAAAGGAAAATATTTTAGTTTGCTGCCATTAGACCCTCCTCTGGTCCATGACAGATGGGCAGCAGCATCACCCCATGTGGAACTGTTTCATTGCCACTGGACGTTTTTCTGTCCCTTATTTTTTCAACTTTTATTGAATTTTTCTCTTTTTCTTTTTCCCCTCCTGTTTCATAGCCTTGTAGAGGTCCTATCCTACCCTATAGGCTCCTTTGTGCCTTGCCACAGAGAGCATGAAAACACGCTTTGTTCCAGCCTGGGGGTGACCCTGCCGTGCGACATCAGGGGTTGAGCTGGAGTTTCAGCCATGGACTGGGGTGGCCATCATCACCCCTAATCATGGTCTTCTGTGTGAGTGATTAGGAACAGAGAACTTTTGTCCCTCCCTCTCTGCAGTGCTCGTGACAAATAGCGAGTGGGAGTATTTTGATTCTTCAAATGATAAAAATTCAGTTTTTTGTCTTGCCCTATCCTTGTGGTGGTGAATCACCTTTACAGCCCTGGAGTGTCTGTGTTTGTGCTGGGTTGGAAGTCTTCTCAAAGAACAAAATTTCAGGATTGGACCTCAATGTAACCCACGTGATCACCCATTTTCCTAAAACACTGCAGTGGTTGAATACCTAGCAGATAGAGCTGATGATATGATTTTGATTAAATATATCTTTGATTACATGTTCGTTTGGTTAAGTGTTGTTTGCATTTTGATTAATGCCATTGAAGCCAAAATGCTCTACAGCAAGATACTTATTTCAATTTTTTTCAAGAAAGTTTTCTGAAGCCACTCCTGCCCACAAGGAAGAGGTCCAGGGGAAACTACAAATAGGTATTTTTTATCTACAGACAGCATTTCCCCCACAAATTAACTTTGAAAAAACACTTTGAAAGTTTTTAGATCACTTCCAATGGGAAATGCTGCACAGCTGTAAACCTCAGAAGCTGTCACAGGATGGATTTGAGTTGTGCAGCCGCTGGTCCCATCAGATCTGCTTCCTTGGTGTGTCTGAGCATGCTTGGAGGAAGGCAGGGGAGATTAGATTGCGCTGACTTTCTTCTTCCTGCTTCCGTTTTTCTTCCAGCGATTTCTGTCTCCCCCCATGGATACATCTCCCCTCCAGACCCATTTAACTGCCTTGTGTTTACAGATTTCTCGTCCATGCAGCTTGTGGAAAGCCATATGGCAATTCTCACAGTCAACAGTGGATTTTAGGAGGAAGTTCTCTTTCAACTTTTTGTTTGTGAATTCAGATTTTTAAAGCCATGATGAAATCATTCTGGTTTATATGCAATTGGGAATTTCTGTCAAAGGGCCTCACTTTGCCTCTTCCAGGTGCATTGCAGCAGGGATGCTCTGAAACCTGCAGAAAATCCTTTCTTACTTGGAGACCTGCATGTCTGCAGTTTGGTATATGCTCCAGTAAAACAGAGATGTTCGATTTTATTATGACAAAATCAGTCTAAATACAGTCATCTGATTACAGCCTAGTAACTTAGAAAGAAGCCTCACACTTCACAGATGATTTTTTTAAAGTGCTAAAATTCAGAAAATGCTAACCCACAAATTACGTGCATTCCTGCATTCAGGTGGCTTTGCTAGATTATATCAAAATTATAATTTGATTCCATTATTTTCACAATAGAATGTGTCACGGATATAATACAATGTTGCACATTGCCTCTTGAGCACAGCTGGTTTGAGTTAGAGGAGTATCTCTGAAATCTCATCCGCCTGCAATTCCCACCCAAGCCCCCAGCGCATACCAATGCTACTTTAGCTCTTGTAAACACAGGGTGATAACTGTGCAGTGTTTATCTCCGTTGGATCGATAAGGATTGTTTTACTGGTGTTGCTGGCACGGGTGGTTGTTAAGAGCCCTGTGTTCACGCAGAGCATTCCACGTTTTACAGATGTGGTCTGGGCTGCATCCGAGCTCTGAAGCAACACCGTGCTGAATGAAGTCCCTCGCTGTGGGACAGTCCAGCCAGGAATGACACGACTGGTTTTAACTGAGGGAAACTCATCGTTAGTCTGCTCTGCATCCTGCAGGAGTATGTATACCAAGGGTGGGATTTTGAAAACGAGGCATAGCTCACTTCAGTCTTTTTAAAACTGGCACTTCTGTAACATTTTCTTAGCCAGTTTCCTTCTTTATTTATATTTAAAAAAAAAAACAAACCCGGAATTTAGGCCAGTTCATGTGTTCTTCGTGGCTACAAGAAACTGCTGAGTGAACCCTGACTTCTGTGAAGTGCTGCATGTGGGAGAAGAGCTGGAGAAACTGGTTTTCAACATTTCTGGCCCTTTAGACTCACTGCTTAAACCTAAGAGCTGGACTTATTCTGCAGTTGTTGGTTGCATTAATGAAAAATGCGTGAAACCCCTTATAAGCATAAGAAAAAAAAAAGGCATCGCAGGAGCACCATTGCCAGAGAAAAGATTTTTGAGTTGCTTTCGGCATTAAGCAGCTGAGCACTGCCATCCAGTGGGCACTGGGGAATTGGCTCTGTCGCCCACCGCTCTGTCTCCGTGGAGAGATGGGCTCGGAGCAGTGGCAGTGCCGAGGATGGATGCTTCTGGTTGTCAGCAGGGGTGGCTGCAGGAGCCCGCAGGGTTTCATCTGCATCGCCGTATCTGAGCCTGGGCAGCACTGTGCAGGGTCGTGGCACAACCACGTTATTTAGGGTTTGGCAGAGGACACAGGGTGTTGTGAGTCTGTCTTTGAGACAGTTACCAGCAGCTCTCTGAGCGTTTCCAACCCCTCACCACAAGAAGTCCCACACTGGGCACAGGAGTGTATTTTAGAGCTCCCTCAAAGACTACATCTGATTACTAAATCAGATGGTTTATTAAAAGTTATTTCCTATTTCCATATAAAGTCAACTGGACAAAAGAAGAAAAAGAAAAAAAAGAAAAAAATACATTATTCACTGTCCCTAAATTCCATAGGCCACTTCAGATGTATTTCCAGAGAGCAGTGCCCTGTGCCAGGATGCTCAGTATGTGGTAATCATGGTGACTTCAGCTGCATTTTATATGATGGTCTGTTCAGACTCTAACTCTTGCATGTTGCATACTTGCTTTCCTGCTCCATGATTTCATTTTTAATGGCTATCACTTGTTCCTCTAGTTGTCTCAGTTGCTCTGCCTTATCTTGTTTGGTTTGATTCAGTTCCTGAAGCTTCTTCTCTAAATCTGGAAGAGCAGAGACATGCAATGATGTTCACGTTTGTTGTGTAAGTAAAATCCAGGGATTAGCAGCTTTTCTTTTCCCAGAAGTTTTGGAGGCAATAAGCCCATTTCAAATGGGGAATGCTTATATGCAACTGGAGGGAAAAGTCTGGCTTCTGGATAGCAAGAGAAGCATGACAGCCTTGAAGAAATTAATTTCTCAGCATGTGCTTTTGTCTGTCAGCTAGGACGGGGCAGGACATGGAGCTCTTAAAGGACTTGGTTTAAATGGAAACACTCAGAAGAACAGTATGTCCACTGATGTGTGTAAAGCCTAGACAATTTGGGAATAATGGGTTTAGGTCTCCCTCACTTGTGTAACTGTTTTCTGCTGCTTCCCATGAAGCTACACCAATGTAAACATATTGGTAATGAGTCAAATCCAAAGCCTGTTTCTAATGCCCTTATCATCTGGGCATTTGGAGTGACTGAGATGCTCCTAATGCCTCTCCTCAATGTATGCATGCAAAATATTTGTTTGCATCCTGTCCTGAAGAGTTTTCTCCTGGGATAGAGTTTCAGCTTCAGTTTTGCTGATGTTACACAGTATTTCCTGATGTTGAGCCTGGCAGGATCCTTGGCATAAGGATTCACCAGACCTTCACTACAAGGAGAATTAGGTTCCCGTGTGCAGGGACATGAGATGTGCTCTTCCTTTTTGGTGATTCTCTAAGCCTACGCGAGGGCCTGTGTGAGGAGCAGCCCTGGCACAGCCACAACAGCCACAATCTCCACTGCCCATGACCCCCCTGCCTCACAGTCATGGCCCAGCAGGTTGAGGGTATGTCAGCTTCAGTCTCCACAAGCTGGGAATTGTACTGGTTTGGTCTGCCATTGCTCAGAGATAATGTCTGAAGGGGAACAAGTATGGAGTGATGGAAAACAGCCACCCTACAGCTCTACCACACAAGCCCTCACTCGGGTGCTGTAAGGACAGACAGAGGAATGATCGAAGGTCCAAGTGCCCAAAGCAAGTGCATAAATCAGGGCCTCCAGCTAAACCTGCAGCCAGGTTTTATGCAGATTATGCACTTGCCCTGTTTTTAAATAGAAGAGAATAGCTGCAAATCCCTGTCTGGGCAGTTCTAAAACTTTGCTTATAGCAACCTATTTATGTCAGAAAAAGTACATAAACCAAATAAATTCAACTACTTTTAAAACAAGTAGCTTCAGGCAGGGATTTTCACTAGGTAAATTGTTTTAAACTGAATTTCGGGTGAACCTAGTGTGTTAGTGTCTGTGGGCAAGGACTTCAGCCTTGAATTCCTGACTGTCACAGTGTTTACCACTCACTGTGGAAGTGAGAACATCACCTGTTATTCTTTTTATCTTCTTTTCAGTCTCTTTAGCCAGGTTTTCTGCTTCTTCTTTCAACTGCTTCACTTTTTCTAGTGTTACTTTTGGAGGTCCTTGGCTTTTTAGCTTTTCTTGAAGAATGGTATACTTTCTTTTAATGTCAGCAAATTCCTGTAACAAAATGCCATTACTTAAAGAGCATCTCATAATTAATCTGGTGTACAGAAGGAGGTTTTAATACTTTTTTTTTAACATCCTCTTTGAACTGAAGTTTAGATTTCTCATTCTCTTAAATATTAAAAAAAATATCCTTACTTTGTAGACATTGAAAAATGCTTTGCAAAACACAATAGAAATTAATTAAAACAAACTGCCAGTGGAGTACCCTAAAGGAGAGGGAAGGACTAGGATATAAAAAAAAAATTACAGAAGATATTTAAAGTTTTTGCTGTTTTTAATTCTGTTGATAGGGCTTTTTTGTAAGTTTCATTTTGCATTAAAGTTTAATTCAGATTTAATTAATTATCTGTAGCAATATTTGGGTTTTTACATTTTTGATTGTAGTAATATTTACTGGCTAATCCGTTTCCTGCTGATATAGGTTGCTGTTGAGGCTGCAGTTTACATTTTACCCATGGTTCTTGTAACTTGGAAGTATAGTTATGTTCCAAGCTTGTGCTGTGGATACTTAGTTCTTGCAATTTTAGCAAATTTCTAGTTTCATTTTCAAAAAACCTGAGTTACTGGAAAGAACCAAGCCAACAAAAAACTCCAAGTAATTCCCACAGCAATTTTCTCTGAAGGAGAACAGCACAAGATGAATGGTCAGGCTGCTTCCATCACTCATGTATTTTAATATCTGGTTCTGTGATTTGTTCTGTTGTGTTTACTGGTGCCCATGGTGACTACAAGTCTTGTACACAGTGCAAGAAAAAATGTAATGGAGTAGCCAGAGAAATGTGTATGTTTTCTTTCATTCAAGCAAACAGAAGTATATGTCAGAAGCCTTAAAATAAAACAAAAATTCTTCTTAACCTGTGGCGTTTTATACTGCTTGGCAGAAGGAAAATGTTAACAGTTTTGATGACAACAGGGCAATGCTTCTGAAGCAAAATTACTGTTAAACATGGAAGAATTTTTTTCCTTAACATGTAACAGAAAGGCTTACATTATCAATATTCTGGGCTCGCTTGTGAGCTGCTTCTGCCTCTGCTCTTGCCTTTGTAGCTTGATTCTTGTTCATCAGTGTTTTTGCCTGCCATGTGGCACTTTTATCTTCCATCTCAGTCTGTTTGGCTGACAAGTCATTTAGTTTATCGTTTGTCGTGTTCACTTGGTTCTCAGCCTAAAACAGAGCAATTGAAGGCAGTGATTTCTTATGCAATGACCATCCAGCTTTCAGAGTGTGGTAATGAAGGATATAGTCAATGGATTAAGAGACCCTTAAGCAATATGGAATCGGTCTCATATCTGTGCCACATTCTGGTTTTATTCATTTAAGTCTGTGTTAAGGAAACTTCAGAATGAGGTATATAATTCTAATAAATATAGCAAATAAAATATTTACAGCAAGATACCTGAGAGATTTGTGTTCTGATGCCTTTTATGTCTTCATTTAACTTTATGATGGTGTTTTTGGAGTGTCCTTGGGACTTCACAACATTTTTTAGTTTATTATTAATTTCATCCACAGATGGAAGAGCTTTAGCTGCTTTGCTGAAATGGAAAAAAAGAAGTGTGTGTAGTATCATGGTGTGGTGAGCAAAGCAAGAACATGTTTCAAATGCACCCATGCTGACATGCAGGAACATTTCCTCAAGTCCAACAACAACCATTTAAATTGTGGTAAGTTGGTAAAGCAAAGCCCCAGAAAGTGACTTGTGTGGGAGCACCTGAGCTGCTGTACTCAAGGTGAGGCTGGATGCTGCTGGCTGCCTGGTGGTGCACTGCTAGTAGGGAAGACTCATTGGTGAACATGTTTTTTCTCTTGTTGGTTTTTTCTCACCCTTATTTAAACCACCCAGTGAGCCACATGTAATGCTCCACCAGGTCCAAGGTGGAAGTAAGTAGCTGCTTTGGCCTCTCTGAGTCAGCAGGCAGAGGAGCCAAGAGCTGTCAGGAGCTGCTTCCTTTCAGCATGTCAGCTCCTGCAGCCTGAGCAGTGATGGCTCCTTCCTGCTGGAGAGGCCCTGTGGAAAAGGCATGGTGAAATCTCCTTCTGAACTCTCCCTCCAGTGTTCCTAGGATACTGCCAGGGGTATGGAGCAGTCTTACTGTGCACAGTGCCACCCCAGCTGGAGTTGGTACATCAGTATGAGAATACTTGACTTACTCGGCTTCTTGTGCCTCTACCAGCAGCGTCTGAGCGTCCTCCCTTTTTGTGTTTCTCTTATTATTCAGTTTGTTCTTCTCACAATGGTTCATAATGCTTTTGATTTTGCTAAGCATGTCTGTGAGCTCTTGTGGAGTCAAGGGCAGGTTTATTTGCAGAACATAATTTGCCACCTTCTCAATGTCTTCTGGAGGTGCACTCTCATCTGCAACAGAAATGGAGCTGAGAGTATCCTGAAGTAGCTCTTTCCTCCCAGGAAATGGTCATTATGGCTGCCTACCCTTTGAGTTATGTGGGAGAATAAAGCTGACAAGCACAGTAAGGGGGTAAGAGAATTATCTCCAACATTTTGTAATTTAATATTATGCTTCCAGGTACTGCTGTTAGTGTTGTCAGAACTGGCTAAAATGAGGATTTGAACCCACTTTGAACTGAGTTATTAAAATTCTGATGTAGGACAGAGCCCGTGGAGGGTTTTAAATCAGTGCCCAGCACAGCTAGATGTGTCAGAGCCCATTTCTCCCTTGGCCCACAGATCAAAGAGGTGCTGGCGAGGCTGGAGTGTGAGTGGAGATTTCCAAGCTGGCCACTGGGTGTAATCCCTTCCCTGGAGTTGCCACAATATTGAGCAAGTGGTTCCTTCGCTGGTTAATGAGAAAGGCTAAGCTGCAGAGGAAACCTGGATCAGGCTCAGATAGAATGAGAATTTACAAGAGAAAAAAACATATTTTGACAATTCCCGTGACAAATGACCTTGTCCTAGCTCTTTGCTAAGAGGCAGAGGTGCACACACAGTTAGAGTAGTCAATGCCTCATGAAGTCACATCATCGGTTCTGTTTTCTGCTCACTTCCATTTATAGACAAGACCTTGTGTGATAAACCAGTTGAGACATATTAAATGTTTGTGTTAATCTCCAGAGTAAGTCAGCAAGAATTAAATGGAAGTTTAGTGTGCAAACAGTAGTGCATTCCTGAGAGCTATTTTCTGTAGAAATATGTTCTCCCAAAATCACCATTCACATAGATGTAGAGTAGAGCAGATTTGATATAACTGTATGCTTCTCAGATGCTCCTGTTCTTAAATTTCAATTAATAAAACAAATATTTGAAAAAATGCTTTTGTAATTGTTATTAAATGCTGTGCATCTACTAAGAAACATAAAAGAAGAGCGAAAGATGAAATTTTCAGTGGCTATCAAATAAAAACCTGAGACTCGTAAGGAATTAAAGGGACCTAAATCTTCCAATTCAATAAAATAATGTCAATGTTTCTGAACAAAAGAAGTCCTCTGTTCTCTGCCCTCACTCCTATTTGGATGTATAGGTAGGAATGCCAAAGGACTGACAATATGCAATCCATAGAAATTTGTGAGATCAGCTACATTCAAGAGATTAAAGAAAATCCTGCCACATTTGAAACCCTTTGATGGTAAAAAAAACTTAGGATCTGTTTCCTACAGTGTTCTTCTGCAATGACAGGAGTGGAAAAATTTTAGGGTATGTACGATTGTTTTGCTTTTTTTTTTTTTACTTTACGAGAGCTGTGAAGTTCTACCAGAATCCTTTGATTCCTTGTGTTACAGCTTTATGGAGACGATGGAGTGGTATGTGTCCTAATTCCCACGCTCCCTACGGAGAGCCTCTATTTATGGGCCTGGAAGAAGGGGGTGGAATAACAATTTGAGGATGCATTGGACACGCCTGACCATTATATATTGTATGAAATTGTCTTAGTAGTCCTTTACTCAGATAGATGAGGAACAGAGGGAGTTGCTTGTGTGCTTCAAACTAAACACAGTAGTAAAAGATGATAATCAGAATGTAACAGATATATTGGAAAATTGATACAAAGCACTGTCACCTGGGAGAAGGAAGCACTAGAAAAAAGGGATTGGAAAAGTTTGCACAGCTCAGGAGGTAGATGAGAAATTTCATGTATACACAGCTAGATCATCTTCTGGCTGTCTATTAGGCTGTATTATATTGGAATATATATATTAAAAATGAGTCAAAAAGAACATTGCATATTTACCTAACAAGAAGTCTTTCACTTTTTGGATGAACTCCTTAGTGATCTCTCCATCGACTTCAATTTGATTCTTAGCCATCTCCAGTTGCCCATTAAATTGTGAGCCTTTCAGTTTGCTGTCTTCTGCCATTTTTCTAATGCTTTCAACCTGGAAATATTATTAGAAATAGCAGTGCCATTTTCTGGAGGTTATCTATCATTGCTTCGCAAGTTGAGCTCTGACACAAAGGCAATTTTGATCCAAGCCTCAGCTGGAATCACTTGATGTGGCTTTGAATAGTAGTAGGAGATCCCTTTGGGGAGCTCCAAAAGCTGCTACATCTTGGCCTTCATCTGGCCTCAGAAAAAGCCTAACTCAAGCATTTTTTTCTCTCTGCAACCACTGCTAAACCACAGCTCCCATCTGTTTTTAAAAGAAAGTACTGACAGTTATTGCAGTATTGTAGCTTGTCAGTGATCAGATTCAGATCTAAGCCAATCTTATCAGATTCAGATCTGATTACAGAAAATGTAATTTCATTTGTCATTTAATATAAAATGACAAATGAAATGGACTTGCTGTTAAAAAGAACACTTAAAGAGGACATGAGGAAGGTGGAGTTCAAGGCTTGTCTTTAAAAGTTACATTTTGCCACTAAATTAGTATTCTTGATAATTTAAATGAGAAATTTAGATTATCAAATTCCAACAGTATTTTACTTTGGTAGGGGCTTTGCCTTAAGGAATGGCCCAGGTACATCTGTGGTCTGCAGAGGGAAAAGGTTTGATCTTTCCCCATGCAACAAGAAAAATGCTGATGTTTTTATTTCTAAAATGTCTCAAAATAGTTGACTCATATTATTATGGAGCTGCCAGAGGTTTGTGCAGACGAAAGACAACGTTCTGGCAGCCTGGCTGGCACTCCCCACCTCGGCAGATGCCTTTGGCTGCCGCTGCTCCGTGTCCTGGGGCCCCAGGGCGGTGCCCCGATTGCTCATTTCCAAGCCCACTGGCTGGAATGCAGTGCGTGCGTTTTAAAAGAGGAAATGGATGCCCAGGCATCCTGCAGGGACAGGACAAAGCCACAGCAGAATGTAATTTCTGCTGGAAAATACGTTCTGCCTATAACTGTAGCAGGCATCATCTCTGACTGTTAATAAGAACAAATTCTTTACTGGTGTTTTGGGATTTGTCTGTTTTGTTTCCTTGGCCTATGTTGCATTGGCCACACTATGCTTGAATTATTTTTCACTGCTACTGTGCAGCACAGTCGACTAATTGATGCCCTCTGAAACATCACTGAGGGCAGAAAAGCTTCATCTTAAAATTATTTTCAAAAGTTATTTGTTGGCAAAAGTAAGAATACTATGAGGTTGTATAAATAGAGCTTAATGCCATGCACAGCAGTAATCCCATTGCAATAAGCATGTCAGGCTACTGACAAATGGTGCCATTTGAATCTTTACCAGTGAAAATATAGACAATACTAGCCTGAAACCACCAACTCCCATAGACACAGGGCACCATGACCTTTGAGATCTTAGCAGATGTGAGCAAGAAGACCTAGATAAAGCCAGTCTCTTGGTGGGGCTGGCACCTGGCACTGAATCATGATAGGTCTATGATGTTGGGACAGAGTCCATCTCTATGTCACTGCTCTTTGTCTGAAGAGCAGGTGAGTTTTTTTTAGATTTGTGACCTCCCAAATCTCATCCCCCATCCATTTCACTGAACAAATGTAGGTTTGATATACAGCACCTGATTCTCAGGTTCCTTTAGCTGAGCAGTCAAGTTATTTAGCAACACAGCAGTCTCCTCAGCTTTTCTGAATGCCTTGGTGGAGAGAGGAAGAGCTCCACTGCAGCCTGGGCCACCACACTGCCTGAGTCCATAACTGTCCTGGCACAAAGCTCCCCCACAGGCTGCTGTGGCACAGGGCTGGTCTCCTGGCACACCACAGATCTGCAAGAAGAAAGATGCTTACGTCAGGACTCCTCTAGGTGCCTGAGATACATTCCTGAAGGAAGAAGCATGTTTAACATCATATGAACATTGACTATAGAATGGGATTTTCCCTAAGACACAGTGTCTGGTCTCTAAAAAGATGGGTGTCACTGCCAGTTACAGGTCCCTCTCCCCTGATTTGAAGGATGCAATGGCAGCCCATGGCTCTGAGCATCCTTGCAGGAGCCATTTGTTAGGCTCCATGTGTTGCACTAAGACCCTTGCTTCACTCTTTTTGGCAAAAGGGCTGAAACCATTCCCTAACTATATCCAGCTCATGGGTCAATGGCTTCTTCTAAACCATCCAGGTAACCTCTAACAGAACAAGGTGCCATGTCTAGCCCTCCATATATTTTGACACAGATGTGGAACCTAAGGCTTAGGTGGATGATCTCTTCCAGATTTGTCATGAATTGGTACTATTGGTACAGGTATTCATTGCTGCCCTGCAAAAGAGCAG
This sequence comes from Entomyzon cyanotis, assembly GCA_024500445.1. NCBI lineage: Eukaryota > Metazoa > Chordata > Aves > Passeriformes > Meliphagidae > Entomyzon > Entomyzon cyanotis. The sequence continues at coordinate 43,737,597 of JAKEPQ010001018.1, read as the reverse complement.
AGGTCCTCTCCTTTCCCATAGGTGACACAGAGGATATCTGAGCACTCCCCATCCACTCCAGGACAAAGTCACTGCTTAGTTTAAGTTACTCATGGAGGAGGTTTGGGTTAATCTTTCTGAAATTACTCTGATGTCCTCTTGAGACTACAGAGTGCTTAAACAGTTCCTTGTGCTGGGTCTGCCCTGGGAACAATAGCTTCCAGAAGGTTGGAAATAACTACAGCTGAGCAGTGCAGCTGTTTTTGATGTGACTGCATGAGTGTGGCAAGGAAGTGCCATTTTCCAGACTGAAAAATTCATGTAAGCACCCTTTTAAAATAAAACCTACTACAACATCAAAAAGGGACACTTTTCTTTAGCTTTCATTCAAAATCCACATTGCCTACCTTTTCATTCAAGTTTTGGATGTCAGGGCTTTTGATCATTCTGAGCTGTTGCAGCACATTGCTTGCTTTTGAGATCTGATGGTCCAACATATTGGATGCATGGTTCCTGGTGTACTCTGAGTATCTTGCAAGAGGGGTTGTCCCCCTGGTCTTCTGTTCTGCCAGCAATGATACTTCAAAGTGTTTCCTAATGTTGCTGATCGCCTCTGTACCAACAGAAATATGGTTTAGTACCAACTGCATTTGGTTGCATTCAGTTTGTGTATTTACTAGAATTCTGGACAATTGGTGAGGGACAGATGATCCACTGGTGTTTGGTTTGGGACAGCAGGGAGGGACAAGGATTGTCATTTCCTCAGCCAAGCTTTTTAATCCTTTACTCATCCAGTTGCCAAGTAGAAATAGTTATTGATGCTCATAAAACCTGCTAAAGTAGATGGAAATATGGTGGATCCTATGTCATCCATAGGACACCAAGGTGTGTGAGAAGTCAACAGAACAGACAAAAGTATGAAGGAGATTCCATTATTTACACTAACTTCTACTAATCTGCATTCATCAGTAGCTCATGCATTGCTGCCGTTGTTGATCTGCTAAAAGCTCCTGACATTTATGATGTTTTGAAGTTTAGGCAGGCAAACTGTTTCTGCCAGTTGTCATGAAATGATCAGCTCCCTCACTGTGAGTCAGGAAAGCATCTGTCCTTTCCGTTCAGCATAACACCAAAAAGTTATTGACTTTTGACTGAGATCAAAATTTAGACTACAAATGGGAGTATATGAGGGCTTTTTTGTCTCTGGAAAATCCAATTTCAGGATCGACGCTTAAAAAAAAGGACCCCCACAGTAAGCTTGTAGGCCAGGCATAAAGTTCTTTCCAGTGAGTCTTGTTTGCTTTGTGAAAGTTTCTCCTTAACTAGACTCAAGAGGGTTGGAGAATATTACATTTTTGCTGATTAATAGCCTGAGAAAAGTATTCAGACCTTTTGTAATGCACATAAGCTGATACTGCTGCTGTCAAGGTTTCCCATATCTCCAGAGAACCCAAATTTGCCCCAAATTCCTAGGCAGAAATATGTGCAGAGCCAGAACTGATGTGGTAGCAGTGAAAAAGCATTAGAAGTCTCTGATCTCTCTTTGTGCTAGTAACTGACTCAGTTAGTAGCTGAAGTCAATGACAAGACACTCAAGTACTGTGTGCTTTGATTCAGGCTCTAAAGCCTTGCTTTGACTGAAGCTGAAAATGTTTAGTTATCATGTGGAACCAGGGCTATTTATTTATCTTGTAATTCTTGGAAACAATATACAGTTTAAAGTTAGCTCCTAATACAAAATACCTGGCAAGAGACTGCTGTAATTCCACATCTAAGCCAGAGACTGTTTTCTGTGCAACAATTCCATTGCAGGAATATTTCACAGTGGTTCAGCTCTCCATTTAGCAGCCCAAATGCATTTTCCACGTTTGGTTTGTGATGGAGCTGTAGAGACTCCAAGTTCCTTTACATTAAACACAGTGTCTTAGCCCAGGCTTGATTTATAGCTTAGGAAGCTGTGCTCACTGCATCACTGTACCACAGCTGCTGCAAAGTCAGGGGCCAAGGCTGGAAAGCCATAATTTAATGAGATCTCATAAACTGCAAACATTCTTTTAAGGACACTTGTGTCTTGGTTTTTCGAATGGTTTTAATTCATCATTAGATATTGATGTTCCCAGGTCAGCTAGCTGAATGTATGCCTGTGAGGAAGATTCCGAATCCTGATCCTCTGCAGAGACAGAGGCAAGAGCTCATTCTCCACGTGTGTCAAGGGCACAAGTGCCAGATGTGCCCCAGATGATGTATGTGGCATATCCTGCTCTATGCCAGCAAAAAAGAGAGGAAAAAGCAGACAGAGCCATATATAGGATGTGCTGCTGGTCCTGAAAGGAAGATGGAGTGAGGAGCCAGACTCTCTCCTGGGTATCAGAAAAGCTGGTTATCTTGAGGGAAATGTTATTTTTGTGCTATTAGATGCTTGGTAGCAGAACCAATGAGTATTTGTGGCCCTGGTAGGAAATTCAGCTTAAATTCAAGGTCTTCCCCTCCCCATACTCCCATGTGCTTTTTATAGGGCTGTTTATCTGTCTCCAGAGGCCAAAAGATGAAGTGGGTTTGGAATGTGACCAGAGAGCACCATGGATGCTTCAGCTCTGCGTCCACTGACCTCTCTGGGATTTATTGTTTCTTTGCCTTTCTGCCTTTTTCAGTCTACACAAGGCTCAGTTGAATTGGGAAGTGTAGCCTGGGAGAGCTGTGCTGGCTGCTCGCACAGGGACCTGAGGTGAGGAGCTGCCCTGGGGGGCTGCCAAGTACAACAGGGGGCACAGGAGGCCTAAATCTTAGTTAATCCCTCTTTTCCCCTCTTCCATTCCATCCACTTCACATTTTGTTGACTTTTCCTTCGTTCTTTTTTTTTTTTTTTTTTTTTTTTTTTAAAAATCTTGTCTAGGCCAAGCTTTTTCTTGCCTGAATGAAACACAGAGGAACTGTAAGTGGGAGTTCATTTCTTGTAGTTTGTGTCTTCTGTGGCGGGCACCCTATCTTCTGGGAGTTTATATCTTGGCAGCCATCTCTTTGGAGAGGATTCTGCTGACCATCTCCTGCTGTTGTGGGTGGTCTAACATCTCTTCAAGATCCCTGCCTGTTACATTCCCATCTTTCTCCAGAAACCTGTCTGGGACATTGTCATTACAGCTATTAGCAGCTGATGGAGACTATACTTAGCTTAAGCACAAACAGTATAACTCTTTCAAAAATGCCAAGGAGCTCAGTTCTGCCTTCACATTTTTTGATGAGGGAGAGCTACTTCTGTACTGCATAAAGTCAAGTGTTTTCCCATGGGAACACTAAGAAGCTGCACTATGACATTATGCTTTAATTAAACAAACCATTCCTGTACAAGATTCTTTAAGTATACCTATGAGCAAGGCAAGTCAGATGTGGAGAGAAAATCCATTGGTGTTCTACTGCATGGTCTGTTAGTCTGTACTGTGAAACTGGGCAGCTTTTATACCCTGATGTAAGCATTTGGATATATGAGACTTCTGACTGATGTGACCCTGGCACATGCATCTGAAATTTGGGATGCTAGAAATCACAGTCTTTTAAGATAAAAGAGAATTTGGAAAGTTGGTATAAAATGTTGTTAGTGTTGACATTTTTGTGTACCACAGAAAGCTAAAGTCTAGGGATCTTTGAAAAGTTGTATGGTTTAATGATGAGAAAGCATTCCAAAATTTCAGGGAAAATGTCCAGGCATTTCAACTCATTGCTGGCTTACCTTTGAAGTTCAAGTAATGAAAACTTTGATGCAGATGTATTTTCTGTTGTAGAAGTTCATACACTAGGCTGGCTTCTTCTCCAATGTCTTCTATGCTCTTGTTAAGGTCAGGAAACTCATAGGGAAAATTGTGAAGGGGATTCATCTGTGCAACTTTTTGTCTGAAGGGGAAAAGACAGTTATGCAGAAGTCAGACGAGATTATTCTTAAACTAGAACTGAGTTACACAATATTTTAGAGAGCAAGAGATACATTTCTAAATAAGCAGAAACATTTAATTACAATGGCTAATTTAGAAAACCCTTAGTATGAGCTGGTAAATTCCAGCATTTAAGAATATGTCTGTATGGGTTAGGCATATATAATGGATTATTTTGTTGACAGATCTATTGAAAACAGTGACTTAGTAGTTCAGCATCTGATCAGAAGTGGGACTTGATGTGTAGGGATGGCTGGTGGAATTTGGGGGAAGACAGTTTCTCAGCCAAAGGATTCTTTTGGGAGCAGCCTAGCCCTTACTGAAGGTAGCCCTGAAAATCCCTGATGCCTGAAAGGGCCTCCAGTAAAAGGACAGGATGTCTCAAAATTCGTTCAGCTTCAGAAATGGCATCTTCAAAGGCTTTGAAGCGCATGTCACAGCTGGGCATTCGTCCTCCTTTATCTTCCAGCTTTGCTGCAAACCTCATTAACCCCTGCACAGTCTGAGCAAGGGCAGAAATTTCAGTGTCCCACTGATCAAAACAAAGATGACACTGCCGGCAGGAGGGAAAGTCCTTCTCAAAGCCACGGCCACACTGGTCACAGAGCCGGCCAGTGACACCAGCACGGCAGTTACACGCGCCGGTGGCTTTGTCACACGTGGGCTGGCGGGTCCCCTCCAGGTTACACTCACATGCTGCAAGAAAGGGACAGCAGATTACATCCAGTTTTTCCTTTTTTGTGGGCTTAATGCATGAAAAAGGTGCATTTCAAGATAATAAAAGCAAACCAGTGTTTGAGCTAGAGCAAGGTGGATTGCATAGTAATGGCTCTTCTTCATCTCTGACTTCCATCTTAACCATTGAAATAACAACATAGATAAATAATATAAACATCTGTCAATCTCATACACAGAAACATGAAAGGCTGTTTTTCTACATGTATGCCCTGTCTCCCCTGTGAATATAAAATGTAAGCATTTATGTTAAGGCAGTTTCTAATCCAGTTTTCCCACTTCATAATACTTACAAATGCAATGCATCTGGGGATTGCCGAAGTAGTTTTCCTCACATTCATTACAACATCTTCCACTGTAACCTGGCTTACATGGACACTGGCCTGTAAGCTGTAAAGACAGTTAGGATTGAATAACTTCCAGCAGAGCCATATGGATCAATATACTTTATTTCAGCTGTGTGAGGACTGCAGCAACACTGCTTGCCCACAGTCTTTGAACACCACGGTCAATACACTATTGGCCCACCTTTCCTATTGTCCTCCTGAAGGTTCTGAAAACAAAACGCATTCTGAGTGATGTCTTTACTTTACTAATGTCAGAGATTTTGTATGATCCAGTCTACTGATGCTCTTTATGAACTCATGCTCTGACTGTGATCTGAGAGGATTCTTTTCCTTTGCAAAACAGACTAATATTTTCATTTTTGCTGGATCAAAGTAGTCATCTTAACATATCAATTGTAACTGAAAACCTCGAAGGTGTATTATGCACATTGCCCTAGAAAAAGTTGTTATTTTGCTATTAAATTAAACTCCAGGGAATTACAGCTTTGATTACTGCTAGTAGTTCTTTGAGGTCAAGAATTAAATTTGCTATAAAAAATAATAAATCTACCAAATAAGCTGGAACAAACAGAGAGCATATTGAAAGAAAAATGTGCAAACACATCAGCAAGACCTTAGGGTAAGCTCCTGGTGCTCTGAAGTCAATAGCAAAATTGCTGTTGACTCCACAGGACCACAATTTCACCCCTGTATTCTGAAACGCTATTTAATTTTCTCTACATTCTAACCCTAGAATGTGCACAGGAATTAAAGATGAGAAAAGGTACTATAGCAGTCCGATAGATGAGGCATGATTAATGTAATGGCCTTAGCTGCTACTTTATGAAAATGAACATTGAAAAAATACTCGTAAGACTCTAGGGTCCAAGCTTGGATTTTCTTCTTCCCTAAGTGCATATTTATGAGGCAGTTTTTTCCTATGTGACATCTTTTTACGAAGTTTTTTTAAGATCCACTTGACAAAGAAACGAGGCAAAGAGAAGTTGCTTACCAGCAAAGCCACATTATCAGAACAGCACTTTGGATTTAATGACTCACAGTGTGATTGCACCAACTACAAACTTCCAAAGAATTTTTTGTCTTCAGGGAGTATGACAAAAAACCAATCCTCCTTTATAAGAGGAGCCATGTCAAAAAGCCACTAAGCCATGTCAAAACACCAGCACCCTGGTTCCTGGAAAGCAGAGAACTTTTCTTGCCTGGTTGCACTGGTTGCTTTGGGAGTTTTTTGGATCACAGTCACAGGTCTGACATCCTTTTCCGCTAGCCAGGTCCCAGTAGCCAGAGGCACATTGGTCACATGTGGCACCCAGCACATTGGGCAGGCAAGGACAAGCTCCTGTGGCTGGGTCACACAGGCAGGCTGCGTCCCCGCCAGGGCACATGGCAGGGTGAACACCTGACAGATTGCACGTGCACCCTGGAAAAAGAAGGACAATTACTACAGCAGCTGAAAATTAATACAGACAGCTTATGGACAATCAGAGCTGTATATAAAGCCCACAATGTACGTTTACTTCTAGTGACTTGGAACATCTCATACACATTACCTATCTTTCTATAATAACTTATGTATGCCTTTGAGAAAACTAAGTGCAAATGTTCAACATTTTCAATACAGGCACAAAAAATGAAGGCTCAGTGAATTTTGAATCTTACTAGAATGCAATGTTAAATATGTTGGTTAAGGAGAAGCTGATTTACAGTAGGCATTATCCAGCGTGGGAATTCCCAGCAAGCCAAGTAAGATAAGAAGCCAAAGGTTCTTGCTTAACCATTTGTAAAAGACATCTTCCAAGAATGAACAAGGGATGGGCTTGGACCATATTTTAGAGATTCCCAGAAGAAGAGTTTCTTGACTGTACTTATAACCATCTTGGCCATGGAAATTAAATCCTCCATCAGGCACATTTGTGAAAAGGATTACTGAGAAAAATTAGGACCTTGTGCCTTGCTTTTCATTACACTCTCAACTTTCTGTTCAAAGTGCTGAGTTACTGACATGTCCTCATGGAAACTATTAAATTGCCTAAACTCTAGCCACTTAATGAAAATAACTGGTAAGGCAGGGAGTTTGGCAAGGGATCATCTGGTTAACTGAGCATTGGTTAGTTGGCACCAGCCAGCAACATGGATAAACAATTATATTTGATTCCTTTACTTTTGACTCCTTCCTGAATAAGCTGAATGCACATTTATTTTTCTTACAGAGAGTACTGCTTTCATTTCACAAATGCGAATTTCTTCGGAGTTATATTCAGTATGAGAATTAGTGAGACTTGGATGGCAAAGAATTTAATAGATCTCATATTAAGTTATCTCTATCCTTGATATATTTGTATTTGATAAATAGGGAAATATATCTGTGATTCTTATATTTTGCTCTATTCAGTTGCATTAGTTTTGTTCTCCCTCCAAGGTCTAGCCTCTCCCTATATCCTATTTTTAAAAAAAAATTTCTTGGTAGTAAAACACATTCACAGTGCTGTTACTTACTTACTTTGACAGTTTTGATTGAGGGCTGAGCCAAAATAACCTGGTTTGCAGAACTGGCAGTTTGCTCCATGGGTGTTGTGTAAACACTTGGTGCATTCCCCAGTGACCCTGTTACAGGACTCTGGGTCTGTCAAATCAATGTTGTTGTTGCAGGGACATGGTGCACAGTCCAGCCCAGAGCTGCTTAGGTTTTTGTAGAACCCACTAGGACACTCATCACACTGATTGCCTGTCAGAGGAAAGTAAAAATATTGCTGGCTGGTGGGAATTCAAGTGAAACATATAATTTCCAGTAATATTGTTAAAACATTCAGACTGTCTGTTCAAATGCACCTTTCCAATGGAAAATATCCACCTGTTTGAGACCATTGCCCTTTAATCCTCTGATCAGTTTACATTACATCTTTCCCACTGAAATCTGGTGGAAATGTACCCTCGTCATCCCAGGTTGTTTCTTCCAAGGAAGTCCTTTCAGTAAGAGCAAATAGGTGCCCCCTCACGCAACACCTCCAAACATCTTTTTCCATCAAAGGCCTTTCAATGGCAGTAGTCAGGATTTACCATATTTGCAGGATTTTCCTTGGCCCTTCACTCCAACAGCAGCATTGGAGGGTGGGGGGTGCCTAGGAGTTCAGATAAACTCTGTGATGCTCTGTCCTAGCTTGCTCGCGTTGCGACTATTTCTGCATTTCCTCCCTATGCCTGCCCTGATTTGGGTGCTACTTCTGCATTTCAGAAACCTTTCTGGGTAGGCTGGAGTTTCTGGAACCAAATCCACTGGTTCATCCTCAGCCAAGGACTCTGTTCCTCCATTGTGCTCCTCAGGATCCAGAGCCTTTCGTAATGTCTGAAAAAGTGAGGCCACTGCCACAAAGGTGACCATCAGCCTTGCTGGAAAGGAGCAGGAGGAATAAAGTCCAAAACTGAGGAGTGCAGTGATTTGTGAGGACAGAAGTCCTCTCAGTGAGTACCAACAAGAATAATTTTGGCCCTACAGCAATTACTCAAGCAAAACTGCTCTTTGAGTTACAAAGGAACCTTGCCTAAATAAAGATGACAGCATTGGTTTTGTTTTTGGCAGTGCTTCCCATCAGGCTTTGCTTCCATCACAGGAGATCTTTCTAATGCCCAGGGGAAGGGAAGTATCTTCAGCTTTCCCTTCAGGAATTCAAGCTAAGTCAACAAGCTCTTAGGAAACAAGGAATCAGTTTGCTGCAAAAATATTTGCATTTGAGACACCTGAGAATAGAAACCTCATTTCTAAAGTGACCATTTGGACCATGAAGCAGTCACTTTTGGGCATAAGGTCAAGGAGTTTCCTTCATATGGAGAAAGACTTTCTCTAATTAGGAAACCTTATCAGCTCTTTTTGATACCCTGTTCTTTCCCATTTGGGCTTCCAATGCTTCCTTTTCAGAGATAACGAGCAACTGCAGTTCTCGCCCGTCTCCCCACCAAATTAATGTAGTGCCCCCAGAAAGGAGGAGATTTCCAGAGAGTGATATCAGATCCACATAGGTGAATCCCTTTTTAAAACACTAACTGCACAATTCCCATTCTTCCTAGTCAGAGCTTACCCACATAATTTCAGTAAACTTGAGTGTTAACTCTTCTTAGCTGTTTTATTATCATTACCTCACTTGTTATTTCTGAACACAATAGGTAGAGGATGATAATTTTTTTCCCTTACATTAATTTTAGTAGTATCAAAACCAGTCCTTATTTTGCTTCGTACCTGAATATCCCTGGAGACAATTACAGACTAGTTGTGCAGACTGGGAATCCTGGTAACAGGAATGTGCAAAATACCTATTGCTTGTAGGTGCCCCTGGGCACATGCATGGGCGGCAGGGTTGTCCATCCAGAGGATTTCCATAATAGCCATCCATACACCTGCCAAAGCAGTCAACACAAAGCAGGACAAATTGTCAAGTGCTCCATGCAGGTGAATCAATTTATACACACACACACACACACACACATATATATATATATGTATGTATGTATATGTTTAAATTAATATTCCAGGTCATTGTAATGCTATCTCCATCAATTGGTATAGGTATATCAAGCTTCAAAGGTGTTTTAAAATGGAAAATCAGAGCTACATTCTCAAAATCTGGAGCAAAAAGAAAAAGACATATGTTTTCCTTTCAAGGAATGTTTGTGAAGACTTTCACTTACTCTGGAACAGTTTTAATTTAAATGATTTTGATATGGCATATCACACATGCTCTACATAGGCAGCTAAATGCTGCCATGTAAAAATTCTGTATATTTACCTATCAGCACATATATTCATCTGTTTCCATACAGACACACAGAGTGGTTGACATGACATTATAAAGTGCTGGCATGGGCAAAAAAAGCAATGATTCATTAAGAGCACTCAGAGAATACTGCATATTTTAGATGCAATGTATGTATTGAGCCATGCTCTGTTGACATTGTCTGCAAACCTGGCGTAATGGCCCTTTTGAGGTGCTGCTGGCTGTGCTGTTACCCAGACTGGGGGAGCTTTCAGAGCTCCCTGGGGGCTCAGCCATCCCACCCACCACCACTGCCTCTGCATCCCAACCCCCTGTGGTCCTGCAGCTGAAGCAACGCAGCAACTTCTGAAGCATCCTCAGTCTTTGATCTGCTTTACTATGGCAAATGGGAACACAATTCTCCATATGTATACAGGCAAGGCTAAAAGACTTGTCTGTCTGATTATCCTCCCCCTGGGTAGGATAATCTAGAGATCCTGCAGAGACACAGGGCAACAAGCATTTCAGTTTTCCATTTTTGATCTGTTTGCCATCAACAAGTACAATGGCCAAAGATGGTATTGTCTAAAAGCACTGCAAGAAAAACTCAGCAGGTTTCACAGGGAAATCCTCTTAAAAGTGAATGACAAGGTACAATCCAGCCAAAGCAAAGCAAACGAAAGCAATGTTGATGTCCCTGTTGAACTGCGATACTGCTGCCAGTGTACAGGATAAAAAAGAGGAGCACTGTTCTGAATGGAGCTGGGAAAAGTAATTTGCTGGTCATATGGAACTAATACAACCAGCAAACAGGGCATGTTTACTTAAGCTTGTCAGAGGTAATTGCAGGTATTAAAATGAGTATTCAGCATGAGGTTAGCCTCTTGGCTAACCTCATGCTGAATTTTAAATTTGAAAGCAGGCAATTTGAAAGCTGGCAGGAGTCAGTTTATCTCACATGCAGCACTTTGTGCATGTCTCCAAGCATGTGGTGCCATGGCCTCCATGTCTCAGATACCTTCTTGCACGGAGCCAACTGCAATGCTGAGTGCATGCCCTGCCTGCAGTACACCCACAGGTGTTGCATGCACATTCCCACATTCATTTGCCAAAAAAATAGGTACCTGATATTCAGCAGGCAGACCCAGTTTCATCCTGGTTTAGGTACGTGTTTCCTGTTAAGGTCATTGATGCATTTGTAGGCCCCCAGCTACACTGGCATTTTGGAGAGCACAAGTGTGTGGGGGGCTTTGCAGCACCGCCCATCGACTAACCTTTCACAGTGGCTTCCAGCTGTAAACCCACGGCAGTTGAGGCACACTCCGGTCACAGGGTCACAAAGCTCCGCATGGCCATTACAGGGGCAAGGACGGCAGTGGGGAAATCCAAAGTACCCAGCCAGGCACCGGCTGCAGCGCTGGCCATCCACCTCCCTGCGGCAGGAGCACTGCCCTGTCACCTGGTCACACAGCGTGCTCAGCGAGCCTTGCGGGTGACACTCGCATGCTGGAAAACACCAAAAACAAAGCTGTGTCCTTAAAGTATTCCTGCCAACCCATCTCATCGCTGATGCTGCTCAACAGCAGCCAAGCAGCAGGGGTAGAAAATTCATTATTCATGGAAAAAAATTTTATATTGCTTCACATATAATCTCGGATTCAAAGCCCTCAAAATTGGGGAACATATGAAGAGCCAGCTAGTGGTACTGGTAGAGGTGCTGGCTGCCTAGCACTCACCGTAGCAGCCATGGAGGCCGAAGCCATAGCTGCCTGCAGAGCAGGTGTCACAGCAGCGTCCCACGACGTTGGCTTTGCACTGACACTGGCCCCCCAGTTTACTACAGCTGGCATTCAGCGACCCTTGGGGATTGCACTTACATGCTGGCAAGGGGAAGGAAAATCAAAACAGGTTTGGTTGTCAAAGAGTGTTACTGCTCTCATCAACTTGCAGGTTTCACACTTTAAAACAGGCAGGAAAGAGATTGATTATTCTTATCAGGAGTTCACTAACCTGATGATGGCCATAGTTTAGATCACTTGATAGTGTAGCATCAATGGTGATAGTTTATCAGGCACCAGCACAAGTCTTGGTGTTGCAGTTGCCACATTCAAGGCACTGCCTTCAGAACGCATTTGGGGTAGGACAGAAAGGGAGTAGCAAAATGTAGATGGAGATATCCTGAAATCTAGAAAGGTTTGCTATAAATCTGCATCTAGCTGGAGCACTGGACATAACCTGCAAGCTGCACTTAGTCTACATCTGTGTATTGTTTGTTTCTTCCTGGACACCTTGGACTAACTTGTTGAGTGATGCTCTGCTAATTCACAGAGGATGTTTGCCCAGGATGCTCTGGAAAGCACTAGAAAACCAAAGTGCCACATTTCACTGGGAGGATCTCATCATTTTAGGAATCAGGTTACTGGGGAGTTAGCACAGCCCAAGCCTAAATGAGGGGTTCACTGGTTCCACAGCCGTGACCTCATCACCTGATATTGGAGTGAGGCATTAATCCTTCTAAAAATCACCCAATCCAAGCAGATGCTATCACTTTGGAGGCATTGCTGCTAGGCTCCCTGAAAGGAGCTGGCTACCAAAGTTGTCCAGAAAGGCCTCTCCTCTTACTGGAAGTGCAGAGAAGCTCCATTTCTTTGGCCCAGGCACCTGGGAAATTCCCTGAGCCACTGAGTCCAGCTAATCTCTCCATGGTGGATCCTGGAGGCTGCCTAGGAACTTCAAACCCCACCTGCCACTGCCTACTTGCTTGAACATCAACATTCTTGGTGAATCTCTTCCAGTACATCAACTTATGTGCCATCGTGCCTGGAGTCTTACTAAGGGATCCAGCTGGCCTACAGCATCTGGAGAGAGGGCTTAGAAACTTCTCTGTCATTTCACAGCAGCCAGAAAAGTAGGAAAGTTACTACCTTGGCCATATGGTAAAGGCATCTGATTCAAACACTCTTCAGAAGACACAAAATCACTGCCATGGTCCCTGTCATGCTGCTCCACAAAGCCCATCAGGAGTGATGAACTCCGAGATTCATGCCACCCAGAGGTGTTTGCAGCACGCTCAGTGTTCAGCAGGATGTACCCTGTGCATCCCTCCATGCATACCACATGCTAACCAGCTTCACTTCTACATCACCGTGGGCTGGGAGCTCTACAGTCATCATATCCTACAAACTCAAGGGAAAACCAGCAACTGCCCAAAAGAGCTGCCTGTGCAGGCTGGGCCTTACCAACGGCGCCGTTGTGAATTCGGGCTGACAAGCTCACTATGAGCCGCGCACACGCTTCAGGCAGGATGTGAGGCCCAACTTCAGATGCAATTTCAATACAGTGATACTTCTGGTACTCATCTAAATCCTTTTCACTGCATAAGTTCTCCACGGAGCCAATTCTGGGAATAAGTCCAAGCTTTGTCATTAAGAGAGAAAAGAAAATATTTTTGCTTAGATATATTGAAAACTAGAATTTCCCACATTCTCTTAATGCGCTTTCCATTGCAATAACAGAGGCCTGGAGCACTGAGTTTCCAAATCTGCAGTTGTGCCATTCTGTCTTCTAAATTCACATTTATTCTGAAGGTCCAGACATTCCCTGAGTTCTTCAAATAAGAGAGACTGTGTACAAAAAGTAAAATTATAAGACCTCAGATATATGCTCAGAACTGCTCTTGCCGTGCTGTTTTAGTGACTCCAAAAGCAGTATCTGGCCAAAATTTTTACTTGTATTACTGCAATAGAGAAAAATCAGCTGAAGGTTCTATGTCCAAGTATAGCCAGCCCTTGTCAGGTCCAGTTCTACAGAAATAATTGAGAAATGGACCTAAAAATATTTTTCTCGAGAGAAGGACCCAAAACTAACACCCAGTTCCTGACTTGATGGAAACTTGGGAAACATCTGGACCCGATTCCCAGGAAGTACACGACTAATATTACTTTTCCGATGTCATCTTTAAAAATATCCATGATCGCGACAAATTAGAGCTATTTTAAAAAGCCTAACTGATGAGGAGCTGTACAAATTTATATCCATAACCACAGCATCTTGTCAGCATATATGGATTTATGGATTATGTTCATAATAAATGAGCAACAGATAGAGATACATAGTCTGACTATCAACATAAGCCACAAGTATGACTTGATATATTGCTCCATGAAAATTAAATCAGATACAATTCTGCCTTTCCATACAAAAACAAACACAGTGCCAATGGAGATAAGCAGAAGCTGAATTTCTATTAAAACACACTATAAATTATTTAAAAATACTTCTAATAAGTCTGTGTAAAAAAAAAATCACAATGTATAAATACAACCTCAAGGGATTTGTGACAGGACAGAACTACTCACTGAGTCAATCAAGATGAATGATTTCATGTTTTTGTCAGAGGCAGAGAGCTGAGAAAAATACACATCCACAGAATATTCTGTTCCCGGCTCCAGGCAGACTGGAGTTTGCAGAATTGCAATCCTGTTTAGCAGAAATGAAGCACAGTTATAGCCAGGGGTCAGGACAAGGCAAGTTTATGGGATGTTGTGAGCTCTCCCTTCCCTCTGTGCCTGCAAACTAATGCCTGCAGCCTGAAGCAAGTCCTGCTGCTGTGAGGAGCACACCCAGCCCCATGCTTTCAGGCTTTGGGAAAGGTGCAGGACTTCTGACTGATGATTCACCAAGTGCAATTTAAATATGGAGAGATTAAACTGAAAATGGCACGTTTTACTACTTCAAGCAAAGGGGTTTGCAACTCACTCTTGATATTCATGCTTTCCTGTCCCTATTTGATCAAGACTTTGGTCACATCCTCTTAGCCTCTCTCTATTCTTTACATAGATCCAAGCTGAAAAGCTGGTTTTAAAAATAGGCTAGGAAAGAGACTTAAAGTCAATATTTCTTTTCTGTACTGAAGTAGCTGCAGTTGGATCTTCACCAAAGCAATGACCAACCCCAGCTGAATCTCAGGCTACTCTCCTGGGTTTGGCAAACCTTTGCCAGACTAAGGGCTTCTCTTCCTTAGAGCCTGATGCCCCAGTAGTATTGTGGTGTGCCAGCAACAGAAAAGGCCAGACGTGTTTCTGATATTCCCACTTTCCTACACATTTGTTGCTCTGCAGTGCTTCAATAAAGAATTTGTACACAGATAATCTACAGGCAAAAAGACAGGAACAGTCAGACCTCTTGGTAGCTGGGAGAGGCAACTCATGTGGCTCCTGTGAAAGGATTTTGTGTTTGCAGCGTTGACCTGACAAGATACCAGCAGGCTGGATGGCAACCCTTGCAAGCCAATCTTCCAAGAGCTATAAACAAAAGACAAAAATTATGGTAATATTTTGTATCTGAAAAACCTTTGCGAGGGTTACTGAAAGCCATCTGAATGTTTGCACACTGCAGTGACAAAACAGATTTTCTCTTTATTCTTTACAGCACTAAAAACCAATGTTATTTGTGAAAAATTCATTGTATTTGCAATGGCTAATGAAAAGCAGAGACGGAAATGGGACCTCAGCTGGTTCAAATGGAAAGAGCTCTGTTAGAGTCATTGGAGTTGTTTCTTTTCTTAGCACAGTGTTATTCTGGAGGTATCCTTCGTTAGCTGCCTTCTCACACATCTAATAAGAAATAATAAACATAAAAGACTTTGTAACAAATGTATTTAAAGCCCAACTCTTCAATCCTTTGAAAAAGCTACCTCAAAACAGCCCATTGAAAAATTGTTCCCATGTTTTAAGACACTGGGAGAATTTTTTTGCCTCAGAGTGACAGTCAGAGAACAGAATACAATAGCAGGAAAATCTTTCGTTTTGAGACTGTCCCAGAGAATTGCAAAAGAGTAAGGCACATACAAAAGCTGGTACCAATAAAACACTTGTTTGTGTTTTTGAAGACATGGGTGAGGACCTGAGTTTAACCAGATTTGGATTAACAGATTTCACTAGACATGTCTTCATCATTGAGAAATATTTTCCAGGCAAAAAATAGTAATTTGGCTATTTTCCTACAATTTTCACACATCCCAGTGTCTAGCTGGAACAACTAGCTGGAAGCTGGATGCCTGCAAAAGCCGTGGATAAATATCTACTTAGATCACTCCTGCCTGTGCACATTTTACTCCCCAAAAGTCCCAGCTAGGAGTATAGGATGCTTATCTAAAAGGAACTGCATTTTCCATGTGTTTGATTTGTGACTAAAAGTCCAGTCCAAGAAAAGGTGCCAAAAGAGAAACATTCAGACGATGAAATCTTGGTTGATGCTCAGAAAACACTTGTAGTGCTGATTTTTCATATTTGAGTGGAAAGGGTTAAGGGGGTCAGTGGAGGACGTATTACTTGGTTGGTAACTGGGTGTAAAGAGAAGCAATTATAATTTTAAATATAAAGAATAGGACAAATTGCTCATCCTATTAATAACAAAACAGATCCTGCATCTATCACAACATCAAGACATGCAAGACATCACAAAGTACCTCAGGCTCATAACGAATCGTGATATCAAAGTCCATAGCAAAGGGAATGTTGTTGATGGCAAATCTCAGCCCAGCTCCGCTGGGAACACGGGCAAAGCCATGTCCTGTCCATGTGACAGCCCGACCAGCGCTGGGCTGCCGCAACACCACCGCTGAAACCGAGTCCTGTCCAAACTGCACCGCACCCTGCAAAGACACATTGACATTTTCAACAACACACAGAGTCAAACTACAAAAAAAACAAACTCAGAAAAAAGAAAGGAAATATTTTTACCACATTGTTTACTTATTTTAGCCATCACTCTCATTTTCTGAACAAGCTCGAGATCAATAATCTAAGACCTCTCCCAAAGGTAGGATGTTTAGGGTCACAACTAAAGAAAAGCTTCCTGTAGCTTTGCAGCAATAGCAATAAGAGAGACTAGAATAACCCACTCACCTCTGAATATCTGGCATCTCCAAACATTCACATTGCAAACCTTAAACTGAGTAAGCCTGATTTCATACATGGCCGGACTTTTCATTTTAAGCTGAGTACATAAATATCAATGCTTAAAATTGCAGAGCAAAAATACTTAAAAGCAGGGCAAACCTGTCAATGTAAATAATAAAATGTCCAACCCAACGGTGTACCAAAATAATTGATTATTTTGTGTCAGGATTGTAATGTCTAAGACTGCGAACCCATGTGCTCAGACATTTCTTTGCCCTTTGTTACAAAATAAAATTTTATTATTTGGTGTAAACTTAAGCTACTACTCAAGTACTAATTTACCTGTTCCAATCCAGATTTTCTTACAGTTCGTTTCTTGTTCCTGTTTAACACAATCTTTCCATTTTCAATCATGAACTCATAGCCTTTCTTCTGGAAGTAGATGTCACACCTTGGAAGAGTGCTTGGCTGAACCTATGAAGTAATAAAGGAGGAGCAGCACTGTCTCAACAACATTGAAGGGTGGTAAGCAACTAAATGAAAATCCAAATTCTTAAAACAAGCTCTATTCTCTGCTGGGGGAAGCTCTAAACTATGGCCCAGCAGCTGCTGGAAACCTTTTTTCCTCACTCCCTTAAAATTAACTTGCACTTTTCCCTCATAAGCTATGTCCCAGACATCTGTTTTCCATTTAATTATTGGACTGTAGGATGATTACTGGTTGTGATTATAGCTAAATATTTGCGGATGCAACCTGCAAATAAACATTTTATTATTATTACTTGTCTATAGTTTCTGTACAACATGCCAGAGAAGAAATGTTAGTAAAAGCATAGATAGAGGAAGGGATGCATTCCAGGCTTGCACTCAGCATGGGGGACAACTGCCCCTATGTTGGAAGGCGGAAAAAAAAACCTAATTAATTTTTCTAAAAACATTACAGATGGATGCCAAATTCTTGAGGAAATTGGGCTACAATCAATGCCTTTATATAAGGCAGCAGGAATTAGTCCAATGGAGCAGAGAGTAATTTGATTCTTCCCTTGTTGGAGATTCCCAGAAATAAAACATTTCATGAGAGCTATTGGCAACTCAAACACTTTCCTCTAATTTAAATAATTAAATTAATTTCTCTAATTCATGCTAGACCAGCCTGCATGTGACAAGCAGCAAGGGCAGCTTTGCAGGTCATACCACGTTGTAGTGACTGTCCCTTTTTAACAGCCACAGTTATGGAATAGTCATGTCCATGAAAAACAAAGATGAACTGAAGATGGTAAAGGAGCTTGTGTTGCATTTCCTGCTAAAGACTTGCTCCAGCTGCTCTCCAAGCAAGGGCTCTTCTCCTCAGCCTCAGCTCCTGTGTCACCACTGCAGTGATCCCCTCTCACTAAAACACCAAATACTTACCAAAGGTGCAGAGCCAGAAAGGGGCTTTGCATGCTCAGCTTCATAAATATAATAATCCAGGGGTAAAAAGAAGTATCCTGGTGCTGGTTCATTGCACTGGCGGCTCACAATATTGGGCAGACATTTGCACTGACCATCCTTCGGTGAGCACCTATGGGAGGAGTTGGTAAAGGGAGGACATCAATGTGGCACAGCTGAGTCCTCACAGCATGAGTGCAGCTCAGACCCACCCTTGTTCCACCTTTGCTTAATTTCTTCCATTGCTGGATTGCCTGCATTACTAAACTTCTTCCTATCCCCCACCTCCTCTGTTTCTGATGATGGATTTGTTCAATGCTACTTTTCCATGACTTCAGAGTCCATGACCTGCTTTGTCTGTCTCTGCTCCATACCTGAAACTCTGATCCTTTTGTTTCCTGAGCATCTGTTACTGTCTATTCCAGTATCATTTATCTTTTTCTATAAGAATCTCTATATCACAATTCTTAATAAGCTGTCACCCACAATTATGGAGGCAGGATATGAGATCAGAAGGACCTTTGATGTGATATGGAATGTTTTTATATACTTATACTCACATTTAACACACCATATGATTTACCTGTTCACAAGGAGCTGCTCTACAGCATGGGACTGTGTGCTCCTATGTCTGAAGTCTAACAGCAGTAGTGAAGACTCCTGCCCAACAGATTTCTGGAGGAGTCCAACTGAAACCAATCTTGTTTCTAAAATTATACATTTTAAATAGGAGCCAGGAAAAAAAATTCTATCATTTAAAGTAGATGTAGGAAGCTAAGTCAAAAATGTAACTTCTAACTTTCTTCTAATTTCTAATAATATTACGCCCTCTGGTTCTCTCAAGGCATACATTTTATGTTTTTTATTTTATATTTTATATTAAACACATCTTGGCTCAACCTGATTCAAAGTTCGCTTCAAAGGAAATGGGTAAATCCCCTTATCACAAATACATTTCCAAGATCTCCACCTGACTTTACACTATTTGTATATGATGAAATTCCATCTACATTCTGTTTTCTCATCTGTACTGTGACTGTATCAACCTAATCAGAAAATCCAGCCTAAAAGTTTACAAAAATTAAAACCAAGAAAGAACTTCAAGAACTTTAACTTACAAGTTATTCTGGGATCCACCAATATCACAGTCACATGGAGAACAGCCATACAAGCTGTTGCCAAGACCCCAGTATCCTACCTGGTGCAAAAAGAAAGATTCTTTTATGGCAAATATTTAAGTATGCAAAGTAAAGCAAAACTTGCTCTGCTGGATGAAGAATGCTCTGGAGCACTACTGTACTTGGCCATGGGAGATTGCTTCTCTTACCAGACAGCAGGGGTGCTCAGCCACTGCATGAGCCAGATATTTACCCACTTGTGCAAACAAATTGCTCTGTAAGCAGCAAAGATGGACTGAGGACATAATTTTGCATATCCTTTCCTTCCTGGGAGTGCTCCTCCCACTGCCATTTGATTGCACAAAAGTTTGGGAGAAGTGAAAGAGAAGCAGACATGTCAATGCAAAATGGGAGCATACAGCTGTAAAATTATTTTGAATTTTGACTGTTTACAACAGAAAACTGTTTACTTTTCTGGGAATGAATAGGTGTGAGATGGGTGAGGAGACTTCCAAAACCACATGTAGAAGCAATAACAAAAACTGAGTACGTACGAGGCATTTTTCACAGCGTTGCCCTGTGGTGAACCTCTGGCAGAGGCACTCTCCAGTGGTAGGATCACAGATGGAGAAGGGCAAACTGCCCAAGGGATCGCAATTGCAGGCTGCAGGGACAGAAATGTGCAGTTATCCCTGCAGGCCCCAGTGACAGCATCAGGACTGGCATTTACTTTAGATGTGGCATCAGCGTGCCAGGCAGTGTCCATCCTCCACACAGACACTGCAGATGAATGTGCCCTGGCACCCCCCAGCCCTCAGACTGCCCTTGGAAAATGGACTGTTTCCTCGGTGGGTCCCTCTCTAGGGGAGCAGAGGCACTGGCAGAACTCCTCAGCAGTGGTTTGCCATGTGCTGTGTGCTGATCTGCACTGCAGTCCTCGTGTGTGGCTGAGCACCTGGTGTGGGCATAACATGCTCACAAACCCTCAGTGCACCTGGGCAGGGGTGGGATGGGTTTTTCAGCAAGCTTCTCTCAGAGGAATGGTTGGCTGGAAGTTGTCATGGCAAGGCAGCAGCTCCTGTCATCTCAATCTCCCTTTTCAATTAAATTGCATGTTTAATTACCCTTCTGTTAACAACAGCCAGATCAGTTATAGTATACTATGCGTTCTGAAAGTGATTTTGTATTTTTTCAGTCTTGGATGCTGTGGCAGAAACCTTGAATCACATTGACATTGAAATACAGTAGGCAACTACTAGTGTGTGGATCTGTGCATTCAGTCTTAAAAATCCTTTGGGAAGAAGACTAGAAGAGGTGATTTACGTACGCTGGCAGCCCAGGGGGTCGCTGCTGCTCAGCCCGTAGTAGTTTGCCCTGCACTTGTCACAGCGAGCGCCCTCCACGTTCTCCTTGCACGGGCACCGTCCTGCCACCGTCCCCAGCGCAGGATCCGTGCGGCTCTCGCACGCGCCGTCGTGCAAGGTACCCTCTGGGTCACAGTTGCATGCTACAGGCAGGGCCAAGGAAACACACAAAAAAAGCACATGCAGATGTAAGCATGAAAATGCAATTACAGAGCTGCCGGTAGTCTACCCTTGACTCCTTAAGGACTTCTCATGCCAATAAATTGCTACAATTAAATTACACTCAGAGCAATTTATCCATCGTATAATTTTATCTATCGTATTAATACTGAATTTAGGTCATCTTTCAGAAGAAGAGCTTTCATGTCTGAAAGACTATTTTTCTTGCATATGGCAGGTATCTAGCAAAGGTTATTTACTCCTCCTATCATTTTGCACCTCTTCTGTAATCCCTAAAGGACACAGAACCAGCATCACTACTGCTATTCATATTTATATTGACGTTCAAGAAAGATGATAGCTCTGCTGGATTCCTAAGCTCAGTTTAGTCAAGAGTTGGAATATGCAGCTCTTTTTACAAAGTTTGTTCGAGGATACTGTCATGCAGCAACTTTGTAAGGCAGTTTGGATGTTATAGGTTTGGAAACATTTTTACAACCACATGGACATTTAAGCATGGGGATGGCCATAGGGTTCAGAGCAAAGAGAACCAGAACAATCCTATTTTGAGTCATTTTTACAGAAGCTAAAAAGCAAAGCTTACGGAGGCATGCCTGAGGATCTGAGATGTCTTTGAGTGGATCCTGGTAAAAGAAACGCTTGCACTTGTCGCAGTGTTGCCCAGTGGTGTTGTCCTGACAGTCCTCACAAACCCCACCGCTGACCCCGCCGCTGGCCTGGTACACAGCCATGTCAAAGTGGCACCTGCTGGAGTGGCTGTTGCAGTTACAACCTGAAACCAAAACAGTGGGGTATTTCACACCATGACTCCTATTGTGGTTTGGCCACCATTGCTGTCTACTCTTAACACAGGGCTACTGGTTACTTGCATGGTTTCAGTGCCCAGCAAGATTATTCACAGGCCTCGTGTGTTACATCTGTGGGAAAACATTCAGACAGAACTGTGTCCTAAACTTGGAAACACAAGTGAGTGTGCCTGATCTGCAGTGGGGAACACTGCTCTGCTGAAGAAAGCTCTAGCTGAATATTTCTTACAGATCCTAATATATTATTCTTGCATATACTACATTACTCATTATTGTGGAAATAAATGATTTAGCCTTGTCTAAATTCTTTCACTCACATGAAAAACATTGTGCAAATCAATGAATGATCTTTTTTTGCAATAACTGCTTTTTCCTCTCTTTATTTTTTTTTCTCTGTATGAAAAATGAGAACATGAAACAGCTCTTCCGCTTGTAGGACAACACAGCACCTGTGGATGCAGGAATCTGCTTTTCTGGATGAGGTATGAAAAAGTCTCCCTCCCGGAAATCTGGCCATCCCATTATCAATTGGACTAGGATTGTGCTACACCCACTCCTGGCTATTAAAAAGGAAAATATCATGTTTGAGTTACGTTTGCAAGCATTATTTTGTGTCCCTTCAGCTGGTCTCCAGGGAGCATCATTGTAGAAATCTTTACATCTTTCACAAGACAAACCCTCAGTGTTATGGTGGCAGATACATCTCCCATGGACCTGTAATGTGGTGAGAACAGAGGGGAGATGAGGTGACAAGAGATGAGAGGAGAGAAGAAATTTGTTTAAGGGATGTCAGCAAGATCGGCAAAATTCAAAGCTCTTTGGCTCCCTCAGCTGACAAAATTTTCAGTTAGTTGTGTAAAAGTTCTGGCGAATGCCTTCAAACTTTAACCAAATAATTTTAAAGCCACTGAGCAACATTTAGAAAAAAATTACGTATACAGATATCAAAGAAGACATCAACATTTTAGATTCTCTCTCTCTCTCTCTCTCCCCCTACCCGTCTTCATATTGAGATACATATTTTCCAGGAGAAAAAACTCTTGTTCCCAGAGGGAAAGAATTTGCAATCCCATTCCTGGAATTTTTAATAATCCATTTTTCATGGGTTAGCTTTGCATTATCAACTATTCTTTGTGCCAATGACTCCTCTCCTGCTGCAGAGCCCCCAGGCCCAGCTGGAGTGTGGAATGCACCCAACAAGTGGCCATTCAAGTCTGCACATGCCATAGGCTACTTACTGCATTACATTTGCACCATTACAGCTCTGGTATTTTGCTGCTATTATCAACATGTCTTGTCCCAGTTGCTTTTGAAACACCACAGTAATGCCAACAAAGACAGCTTCTGTGCATTCCAACCCAGGGTTTAAAAGAAGAATCTGCATTGAAACATTTAACAACTAGCAGTTGCAAATGGTCAATCCAAAGATTATCAGAGATCTTCCTTCCTCTCCCTCCCTCCATCTCTTCCTTCTCACAAAACACCAGTAAGAACTGCCATTTTTTGGAAACAACATTGATGACACACCATCCCAGACTGATGGAAAACATCTCCCCGCAGGTGCTGCACGGAATCACACTGGCTGGCATGGCCATTGCAAAAGCAGCTGCCCCGCACAACCATGTCATAGATGGCATAGTAGTACTTCTCAAGGGGATCACTGTGCCTCCTCCCAAGCAGAGCATCACCAAGGGTGTGCAGTTTAGTAAAATTGATCCTTAGGTTTGTCAATGTAATGAGCTCTGGAAGGAAAGAAGAGAGATCAAGAGCCCAAGTTCAGTCTAAAACGAACAGTATGAAATCTTCAGCTTGAATCAGTTATCCAAGAATTTTCCCACAGTGAAGAAATAATGAAAATGATCCAGTATTGGCCAAGACCAGTAATGCCTACAGTGCCAGGGCAAGGACTCACTCCTGGCACACAGCTGAATAAGAGTTAGCATCCTGCTTGGTATGGCTCTGCATTTTCCCAGCCAATGCCTTCATGGGCTCATGTGTACCTCTGGGACTGCTTTCAAAAAGCAGCATGGATAGGGCCTGATCCCAGAAGCAAAGCCAGTTTAGCTACATGGGTGAGCTCTGCAGAGCTTTGTCATTTGCCCCCAGGGCTAGAGAACAAGATTGGCCCATTTTATTTAGTAATACTATGTCTCCCTAAGATCTCTAGGTACCTAATTTTCAACATCATTGACTTACACCAGCTGAGCTGTTGACCCTTTCAGTGTACAAAACAAACAATACCAGCAAAGGATGGAGAAAAGCTGCAGTGTCCATACCTTGGATATAGGGCACATATGGATTTTCTATTTCAAAGCTGGGATCCAAAGCTTTTAAAACAACCTGCAAAACAAATTAATACAGCTCTAGAGATGAGATGAGTGGCCACCAAAAGGATCAAAAGACCTCTGCCCTTAGCAGACACAAAAAAGAGACCTTCAGCTCCATATAGGATCTGAACTCATACAAAAAGAGGCACTTGACAGTACCTCGCCTTCAGTGGAGGGCTCAATGTCTGAATATCTTGAATCACAAACAACGTCTTCCACACTTTTTGCTGGACCAGAAGAGATGTTGGGAAAAGAAGCTGCACAATCATGTGCAAAATATCTAAACGCTTTCCAGGTCTGACCAAAGTCCGTAGAGCGCTCAACCAGCATTGCTGCAGGCCGAAATGTCTGTAAGAAACATTTAAAGAATTCCCAAGCAGGCATTAATAAGACAGCTCAGTGGCTGTTATATTCACATTCTTCTTTGGAGGATGCTAAAATTTTGTGTTTGAGAACTTATAGGCTTGTTACAGGTACTGTGATGGTTAAATGGTTCTCTGAAAAAGCTGATTAGACCCTCTCTGTAGCAGAAGGGAAGGGCAACATTTCATAGAGATACAAGATAACTTTTTGTGTAAGGAAGTTTACCATAACAATACAGAAATTTTTTTATTAAAAAAAATTGTAATCATCTGGATCATAATAGATACCCATGAGCTGAACTAAATTGAAAGAACAATTGCAGTTCAGCCCTGTCCTAAACTTTTAGGGTTTAATTTTGCAAAGTATTTTTTCATCTTTAATTCTCGGATTTATAGAAAATAGGACCAGAAGGCATAAGAATAGGAAGCTATTCAGTCTATCCTCTTCCCCTAAGGCAGGATCAGCTATAATTTAACCATACTTGACAGGTGTTTATCTAATCTGTTCTTACAAACATCTAAAGATGGAATTTTCATTGCCTCTCTAAGCAATTTATTCCTGTGGTTAAGTAATTAGTGTATAACATTACATAAAAGCTCTGGTAAAAGTTGTACCTTAAAGGTCAGGATAAGATGGCTGAACTGGAATAAAGTTTCTAGGTCCAGTCTAATGCTGACATGGTCAATGCCTGAAAAGAGGACAAAAATGAAGTTCACAACACATACATTGAAGGGGTTGCTGAGACAGTTTTCCCATGGAGGATTTAATGATGCCTTTTCCAGCAGAGCAGCTAGACCCTTTAGGGCATCCCCTGTGCACAAACATGTCCAGCTGGACCGCTCTGCGTGGGGGCAGTACGATGTGCTGCCTTCCTGGCACTGTCACCAGCAATGCTGCATGTCACTGAGACTGCAGAGGGTGGCTAAAGGTCCTGCTCACATAATTTGGGCTGTAAACGATGGTCATGGTAGGGTTCTGGGTTTGCGTGTTTCCATATCCAGTTAGGTCCATTTTTTTAATCTGTTCAAATAGTTTACTTATTTCTAAGAAAGAAAAAGAGAACTAATAAAAATGAGGCATTTTCTTCATGTTAAACAGACCGCTAAACTGTTCTATACCGCCAGATGTGAAATTTGTCATGAGCAGAGCTACTGCACCAGGCATCTTCCAAAATTGCTACAAATATGTAAAAAACTCCACAAGTCACACATTCTCTGTAGAGTGTTGCAGGAGCTCAGCCATATATCCCCACTGTTCACATCTGCATGCACCATCCCTGGACTCCTGCTGCCCAGATCAGATGTGGTTTTGTTTCATCTCTTCATGAAGGCAACTTTGTGAAAGCCAATTACACAAAGAAATCTCACAGTAACAGTTTGCAGTAATATTTTCTCTAAGAAACTTACCATTTTCTGACTGCCACCACTTTTTTTCCTTTCAGGCTCAAATGTTGTGATAATATTTTCAACCATATGACTGTTGTGCTGGGTATAGGGATTATATGGGTATCTGGAATCACAGAGAAAGCACTTTTCTTCAGCCTAGAAAACAAAATGAGCAGAATAAAAGCTTAATTTCGTTTCTTCACTAAAAATCAGGTGGATGTACTTATATTTATGCCATTGCAAGACTTGAACCTGTCTTGCTGCTTTGGGTGCCTGTGCTTTTAATCACTCAACCTTTTCATATACAAGCCCAAGAAAATAATCATATGCATGAAGCATGCACATAGTAAGTGTTGGTCCTGGTCTGCCAAATTACACTTTTTCAGTTGTGGAGAAAGGATCTCAGTAAGACCAGCTACAAGGAAAGTAGTTGGTTTGGGCTGACATCACCACTCTGACCACTCTCAGTGTATTTTGAAGCATAGGGAAACTGGGAAAGTTCAAAACCAAAGGAGGAAAATCAGGATGTCAATAGGATAAAAGGGTCTTGTTTTAAAATGTTACAAGCAGAAGATGAAGGTAATAATGATTAACCAATATTGCAGTACAGAATGAGAGGCTTTGACAGTGAGGGCAAGGAGTTCCTATTTTTAAATAAAGGAAGAGATATAAATTTACAGGTATGGCATAATTCATGTATTTTAAACATTGTAATTATGTATTATGTTCAGTCATTCTATACCACAAGTTTGACAAGTGCATGAATGCACATTTTAGAAGATGAGAGAGAAATACAAAAGATACTCTGTCATCTCATTGCACAGAGCTATGGTAAAGAGAGCTCAGATTGTTGAAGCAGTTGGCAGGACTGCACACTCACTCTCTGGTTTATATAGACATACAATGGGACACTAGGGCAACTTATGTTTAAGGTTGCTCCATAAAAATCTGATCCAAAGGACAAGCATGTGCATGTCCATACAAGTCATGTCTGGCAGATCCCATTTGCCTCTGAATTGCACAGCTTTATACTCTTCTCAACACTGAGTTCTGTCTTTTCATTTCAAAACATGTGTAAGTAGTAAATCCAGTCATTGAGCTAAAACCAACTTAACCTACATTTTAAAGACAATAAGACATATTAAAGATTGAAAATTACTTGCAGTGCTTCCTTTCAAACACAAAGCAGTTGAATGCTATTTTTTTTTGCCATCTGAATCCCAACTAAATCCTGGCTCTTGGTAGCTTGCCATGTCGACTAATACCCACTTTCGTGAGTCAGGTTTGCTCTTGCTATGAAGTCTGACACAGGTCATCAGGAGGGGAACCAGGGGAGGAAGAACTCTGATTTACAAGATGCAAGATGCAAAGCTTCCTGGCCTGCCTCCAGAAACGAATTCAAAATGTGCTGGTGAGAAAGCGAATTGAAAGTGAAGTGGGACTCTGATGTGCTATAGGTGACACACACATCTAAGGCAAGCTGATGGAACAGAACACATTGCCAAAGTGTGTTTCTCTCTCAAGCTCTGCAAAGCTGCAGAGTTTGTAGTTTTCACCCTCTTCATGAGACAGCCACCAGGGGTCAAGATATGTTGAAGCAGCATTAAGTCACAGGGATTATTGCGGAGCAGCTGCTCCTTTTCATAAGTCTGTATTTATATAATTCAGAGGATAAGTACAGGCAAGTGAAAATATTAATTTTTTATTGCTCTTTGATCTCCCCCTAAAAAGTGAGAATAAAAGACAATAATCCAGCTTTAGGGCCAGAAAAAATATTCAGCCTATTTCAGCAAAGGAAAGAGATATTTACATTTTGCAGAAAACTGGATACAATGTGCAACTTGGAGCAGTGCTTGGTTCCATGTCTGTACTTTACTCTGCAAATGTGTCACACCATTAAGCTAGGAGGTCATAAACTGTAATTATTTTCAACTGCTTATAAATTAAGCTGTATTTTAACTTCCTCTTCAGCCTAAGCTGTTATTTAGTGAAAATATTTCTATTTGGGACAATTTATTAGCTCAGTGGGGCCAAGTCCTCTGGGATGTGCAACAGGGGAATCCTCATTTCTGCCTGGCACACCTTCCCTGCACCAAGTGGTCCTCCCCATCACTGTTGCCAGGGAGTGAGAGGCATCCCTCTGGTCAGCCACATTTTGGATCTGCCAACCCACCCACATGGCCAGAGACTGTGCTATAGCAGGAGGTCTTCCCTTTTCAGAGACAGTTTTCTGCTTTCAGCAACATTAGCCTCATTTCAGATCAAAAGAGAGGAGAAGGTATGGTGTGAATCTCTTAACAGGCTGCCTCAGGTCTCAGCACCATATGGACATGTCCTCTGGAGAAGGTCCTGCAGCCAGTGGGACCCCACTTCCCCTGCACTCACACACAGACCCTGGGCTTCACCTCAGGGGCATGAATGGGAAGAGGACTTGCAGAGTGAAGCTCCTTCAGAAATCCCTGTGCTCAATCCCTGTGCATCTCAGGGATGTTTCTCCCCCTTGAGTAGATACACATCACTGTGGAGGCTGTTTGCTGCCAAACCCTCCATATGTGCTGCAGTGAGGCACAGCCTTCCACCAGACTTAATGTCACACTGTCTGATGATTATTCAGACAACTCCCACAGGAGCTTCCAAGTCTGGGCAAATTCCCTGTACAGAGGAGGATACAGTTAGTGAGAAGAGTCCAATTCATTAAAAAAAAAAGAGCAAACCAACCTCTAGGTAGCCTATAATGCAGTACTTCTGAGGGCTGTTCATCCCACAGGTTGATGAGGCTGTCAGTTGCTTGCTGCGACCCTGGAGAAGGTCCCCAAGGGCTGGGTGGCAGGATCCAGCATCACAGTCATGCTGTGCATGCTGGGCTCTTACCAGCACTAAGCATAAAAGAAGGTCAAAGAAAGATTAAATTGTTTTGTATACCCAGCAGTATTCTCCAGACAAAATCAGTTAAATCCCAACACCAGCAGAAAACTAAATTATCCTTCGCCTGTACTCCTTTTGTCCTTAGTTACACCTTTTTTTAAGAACTTTGGTAATGAACACACCTGCTGCAAAATAACCAGAAAAATATAGCTATCATATTGCAAATCTATGCTAAAATTTAAATTTTCAGCACATTATTTTTCTTCATTAAAAATGCCAATCTGCCGCAAGCAATAATTTATTATGCTTCCCACCCTGATATACCCATTGCCAGCATTTCTACAAGAGAATAGTAAGCATTTCCACAATAGAATAGTAAGCATTTCCATTGACTCTATGAGCAGAGACAGATTTGAATTAATTCCACTTATTTCTGTTGATTTCCAAGTTACAGTGGTGGAAATTGGACCAGGATTGGCATTAGGAGTCCCTCAGATTTTCTGTTAATTTGCAATGAATCCCTACTCCAGTGTCAGATCCCATGGAAGGGTCAATAATAAATAAACAGGATAATTCTGAATTCTCTAAATAATTGCAGGAATTTTTGCTTGTTTTGCCTGAAACAACTTTCTTTCTAAGTATCTTCCCCATTATATTAAGACTTCCCTTTCAGGGCTTGTCCTTTTAAACATGTTCTGTCCTGAAACTGAAAAGGAATGGGTACCTTGAAGGCTTTATCTGTTCAGCTTTACTTGGCTCAACTTGTTAGAAAAGGCACCGCTAAAAAAACCCAACAATTGATACATGAAGATCCACAGAACACTAGAAATTCAACTACAACAGTAAAAATACAGCATTTTATAGCCAGATTTCAGTCAATGGCTCTGGCTATAATTCGGATGATGAGTGACACTTGACTCTTCAGGTGTAAAACAATGCCTATGTTTAGTTAGCCTGCTCTTTTTATTTATACAAATCCATGCTCATTATTCATTAGCAGATGTTGATTGCCCCTTTCAGGACCTGAATCAGACTCAATTACAACATGTATGTTTTCTTGGTATTTAAAGGTTTCATATCACTCGTGGGCCTAGGCAGGAGAGTGGGGAATAAAGATTAACTGTCATATGTTTCTCAAAAGATAATATTTCAAAATTGGCCTGAGTAACTGTAGCATCTGTACTTACTGAGGTGTAACAGGATGGCCAGCGACAGCCTCATGCCTTCCCATCAAACTCTGACTGGTGTTGCTGCAAGAGAAGAACTGGTCCATCACTTGGTGATCTCTCTCACCAGGGCACCCCTTGCACACAGGTGTACCCAGACCCAGCCTTTAGTAAAGTGACAGAGATGTAATAAAAATACAAAGACTAAAAGCAAACCCTGGATCTGACTCAGTTCTAGAAAAAAGTCTCTCATTATGGAAATTTCTGCACTAAAACTGGGATGAAAGCAGAGGAACACTTCATAAAGGCTTTCTGAGAAGACTGTGAAAACATATTCACAGTCTTCATATTAGTGTAAAATAAAACCAAAATGCTATCTGCAAAAATACTGTAGTATTCAAATACAAGCAACTTAATTCTAACTGGATTCAGTAAGGCTGTTTGCAGAGATCTAGTTCTTTCTTTGGAGGTTCTTATTTCTTTTCATTAACTTAAAACATAGTCAGAGGTCCTAATGAAAACCTCACTGAAAATACCTGATGTCAGGTGCTATGAATTTTGTCAGAGACAAGATATAATTGCACCTTAAAGTGTAGTGAAGAAAAACAGGTAATGTCAGTATCAATGTAAAAGACTCATACAGGGGAACCTCAGCATGAGCCCAAGGGAGGTTCACTGTGGCATCCTTCCCCTTCCTACTTACCTGGAGGAAAGTGAGATTTGTCAACACAAAACTTCTGTTGGAAAAACAAAAGGCAGCCATGGGTAGAAAAGACAACCCAACATCCTGCCACCAAGCAGAACTCCCAAACCAAATCTGCTCCCATCTTTGCACCTTCCACGTCTTTCTCCACCTGTAGGCACCAGCGAGCTGGTGTGCCCTGAAGCAACTCCAGCTGCTGGGGAATCCCTGTATAAGCATGCCCCAAGCGTTGCTTCCCAGCTCTGTTCTTGTTCCTCACCTTCATACAGCCATCACTGTACTGAGGGAGCTAAAATAAAATATCCCCCCAGAGTAGTGGGAATATAAAAAAAAAATAGCATTTCAGATGTTACAGGCTCCATGTGGGCTTGGTGCACACCGCTCTATACAGAGCAGGACTCAACAGCTGTACCTAGATGAGTATTCAGCAACCACAGGCAGGGAAAGCTAGCAAGGGTCATCAGGTTTCCATGCTGCTTCAGCTACTCTCACCTGCCACAACCACAGAGAGCCTGGCATGTGACAGGGAGATGATGCTGGTGAGCATCCATGCAGCTCTGCCTGGCTCCCTGGCTACAGAGAGACTGGGCCATGGATCCACTGTCCAAGGCAAAACTGACCAAATGTTTTCCTCCTGTGTTGGACTTTAAAATTTTATACTCTGTCAGAATAATGGACCGACTCAGAGATGATTTAAGCTGCAACCACTATGACAGCACTGCAGTGAAATGCAGGTATCCATGGTCAGTGATCTTAGCAGGTACACATCCCAGTTCCTACCCCAGCACTGTGACATTCAATACCAATGATACTCTCTAAAACTGATTCTATTTAACAGAGAAACAGCGACCAGAAAAACCCCAACGTACTTTAGTTCCATGCTTAACAGGAAAATTAAATATCAAGAGGTCTTACCTGTGTTCCAGACAGCCAAGTGTCGCAGCTGGGAATGAACAGAGCTGCGTGAGGGAAGCAAGCAAAGGCATATCTGTGCACTTCAGCTGGAGAAGACAGCACGTCCCCCGAGGCACCAAAGTGTAGGTGAGAATGAGACCCAGCCTGCAACCTGTCAAAATCTTGATTTGTGAACTCTTTCTGCTTCTGGCATCAGCGAATATATTCATTGAAAGACAATTGTGATGGGTTAAGTTCATGGCAGAAAAAGTTCATGCAACTGAAAACAGAAGGCTGGGATTCTTAAAGTGCTGGCAGACAACACCTTGTCTGTTGTTTAATTAAACATCTGTTCAGTTGGTCTGATTTGAAACCCAACATCAAAGTCTTTATAGCTACTTAACATCAGAAGTCTAGAGGCACTGCTTTATCTGAACATGGGCTAAAAAGGATGACTCCTCACAGCAGGAGTATGAGTGGTCTGTAAGGGCTGATTTAAGGTTCTGAGGTGACTGTAAACATGCCTACCAGACAGATATGATTACACTTGTGGACATACTAAGCCTACTTGGAAACAGTTCAAACTCTGGATCATCACCATGAACACTAGGTTTTTCTCAATTTAAAGCTGAAGACAACATGGCAACTTGAGTTATAGCTTTGCATTTCAGCACAAGCTTTCCCTGTGACTGTCCCTGGCAGCAAGCATGGGGCAGGGATTGATGTGTGAAGTACAGTGCTGTCACGGGCAACACGGTGATGGAGCAGCTCTGAAATGGTGTTCACCTGCTCATGTGCAGAACTGGTCACTGTTTTCTGGTGTCTTTGTCAAAACCTGTGGCATTGTGATTCCAGTTTTCAGAAAGGCAGCTTGTCTGGATACAAAATTTTAGAGGTGATATATTTGTAATCAGTTCTCTGAGTGCTTGTAAGGCTTAATTCATGATAGTCTGCCAAGTATCAGCACATCCTTAAACAGGTGGTTTTCTATATGAGCCAAATTTGTTTTATAAATTAATCACCGCCTTTTTTTTTGGTAGTTCCTATTCTTTCAGGAAAAAAAAAAAAAAGAAAGGTGTGTGTTCTTTAATCCTATTGCAATGCTCAGTACTAAATGTCCTCTGTCATTATTATGATTGTTAACTCTAGCAGAAATAATTCTTATATTTTTTGAAATTATTTTCCTCAAATGCATGTGGAAATTACTTGTGAGAGACTTTTTTTCAGGCTGATTTAATCTGCATTTGGGTTGCACTCATGCATGATTAATTATTGTACAGATGGTTTATACTTAGTGGGTTTCAGTATTAGGAAAACAGACTAGATGATATATTAAGATAATAATTTTACTTTTTATGTGCAAGCAGTATGTCCAATGCTGCTTGAAAGAGAGACATATAACTGAAGAAAGTATTATTATTATGATGCTACTAAATTATAAAGTGGTTGACATTTTATTAACATATTTGGTGGGGAACTCAGAATTTGTTACAGAGAAGTTATGTGAGAAGTAAACATCAAGGAAGATTTATTTGCAGAATATAGCCAGTCCTGTGTTCTGATTTATATAGGACCCCAAGCAAGAAGGAGGTTTTAAACTGCTCAAGGCAGACATTAAGACACTTCTTTCTTGCTTCTTTAATCTCTGCACTGGTAAAGGATCTGGATTTATAATGCATCACTCATCCCATGCTGGCTGGAGGGTAGATAGCACTGGTGTGGGATTTTTCAAGTCATCACAGGTCCGAGGGTTGTCATTTCTTAGGCTCAAGGCATGTCCTCCATACACACAAAGGATGGGAACTGCTAGCACTGCAGCATATATTCCCTTCACAGACACCAACCAGCAGTGAGGGAAGGGGCAGAAGCAGAGCCACCACTTTAAATTTTCAATAAGAAATAAAATTAATTGAGCCTAGAATTATTCTTTCCAAGTCAAAAGTAAGTATTTAATCTAAACAAATTACGTGGGCTTCCTTTGTGTCAATGGAGAAAGACAGGGAACCCTACAGAGTCCATCCCACCATCTTCTATAGACACCCTAGAGGAATAAATCCCCTTTTGGAGGTACCTGCTGCTTACCTTCAGTTATGGGCAGCCCAGTTCCTTAGTTTAGGACAAATTCCTAAGTTTAGGACAAGTTCCTTAGTTAGGACTGTATTTTAAGAAACTACAAAGTACTGAGATTAATCCCTTCCATGGCCAAAATCTTAAATAAAATCTAATGGTCTGAAAATCAAAATGATCTTGCTACATTTATCTCTCCTCTCTTTTGCTTCTGCTTTCATCTCTTCAAGCATATCTTATGCTTAGAGTGTAATTTTCTCAAAGGCAAAAACTGCATTTTTTGTGTTTTTACATACTGGATGAATGTAGCACGGAATAATAAAAACAGAATGAATTGTAACTTTATAATCAGGTAAGAGAGGGATTTTTTTTAAGTAAATCTGATCAGGAGAGAGCTAAGGACAGCAGAGGGCTATGCTACAGAGCTTGGGTGTGATGGGAGAGGAAGGCTACCCTACTCCTCAGCCTCCTCCCCTCCACATCCCACTGGCTGGCTGCTCCTCCATTTTGCACACCCTGGAGGAAACAGCTACTTTGAAACTTCTATTTAATAATTATTTTTAAAGAGGTTTTCCACAAAAGGATGTCAATTCTATTTATAATTACAGTCACAGAACCCTACAGTGCCCTTCACCTTTTGTGTGCAAGTTTGAAGTCTTTGTTTTTTCCACCGCAAACAAGAAATGCAGCTTCAACTCGAACGTTATCTCCCTGGCAGGCACAGAGTTGCTGATAGTAGTAATCAACACTAAAGACTGCCCCGGTTTCAGCCAGGACAGGTTAATTTTGTGCAGTAACTGGGAGGGGATGTGACCAGGACCCTGCTATTATTTGATACCAGCTCAAGCCATTGCAAGGGGCAGGAGGAGGGGACTCTCTCTCTCTTTCCTTCCAGTGGAATAAACATTGCTGGGTGGGAAGCCATCCAGCTTTGTTTATTTGTCCAGGGGTCCGTGGTGAGGATTTTTGCAGGTGAGTCACCCCCTCTTTGGCACACTTCTTTTATTCGTATTGTTGCTGTTACTGTTCATTTTCTTATCTCATTACTGTTTCCAGTAAATTGTTCTTATCTCAGCCTGTGATCCTTGCCTTTTGTGCCTCCAGTTGGAAGGGTGGGGAAGGAGAAGCAACAGCATAGTTTTAGCAGAGAATAACATTCCTGAAGCACAACAAAGATTTTAAAATATCAGTGTGATTTTAAAATTGCTAGTCAAGCTATATATATTCAAGATAAAATGTTTCATGTTACTTCCTAAGGTCCTGACATTTCCCTCCTCATAGTGGGACTGGGAGGATGAGAAATCTGTCACCTACCTTGTTGCAGTCTCATGTTAAGTTTACTCAGTGAGATCAGGCAGTACTGGAGGCTGTTCCTAGGAACCTTCTCACATCAATAAACAAGGGCTTGAAATTTTTAATTTTTCATTGCTTTGCTGGCCTATTAATCAGAAATAGTTGATCTTCCTAAATTTAAGAGAAAAAAAAATATTGCACATGAAAGCATAGCAGAGAGGACTAGAAAGAAAAAAGAAAAGGAATATGCTACTACAACATAAAATATGAAGCCTCTCACCAAAAAGCTTTTTCTACCACAGTATCTGTTAATAGGGCATAATAGTGCTCTTATTCTGCTAGTGGTCTCTGTACTGCTGCAAATGCTAAGAAAAGATTGTCCTATTTTTATTTGTCCAAATTTGCGGCAATGTCCTGTTTTATGTCCCTATTATTAGATCTTCCATACATGTCAGTCTATATTATCCGAAGTATTTTTCTCTAGGTTAAAGTAAATTCTTCTGCAAAGATTAAATTGCTGTTGTTTGGAACATATTTTGAGCTCAGAAAATCTCTCTGGCTCCTGAGGAACCCCTGGCCCACTGGCTTAGAAACATTTTCTTACCAGAAACCTTTCACACCGTGGCCTGTTTGGGAACTCAGATGTCTGGGTGGTTGGTGTTTTGGGATTTTTTGTTGTTGTTGTGGTTTTTTGTTGTTTTTTGTTGTTGTTGTTGTTTTGTGGTTTGGCTTTTTTGTTTGTTTGTTTGGGGGGGGGGGGGGTTGGGGGGTGAATAAACAAAAATCAGAAGTCAAGACAGCACAATTTAAAGATGAATCAAAGGGAAAAGAGTCAATTCCGCAAGCTTCCCCAAAAAACCCTAGGAAATCGAGATCATCAGGTAGACAGCCTGACAGACAGAAGGATGACAGCGTCAGCTTGAGCAGTGCAAACAGGGGAGAGCTCATGTCCACTGGAGGGCAACAGCAGTGAAAGCAGCAGAAGGAGCATCCACTGCAGAGCTACCAGAGCTCAGTGGTTAGAGTTCCCATGGAAGCCACTGCCTCTGGTCCTCCAGTCAGAAGCATAAAGTGAAATGAGCTTTTCCACCCTCCTGGGAAGCACCTGAACTACTGGTCTCTCAAATGAAAGAAATCTGCTCTCATAGTTTCTCCTTATATTTTTACAAGAACTGCAAGTTTAAATATTATATTTCAGATCGACATGGAATAAAGTAATTTTGCTTCATTTAAGTTCATATTGGTTAATAAAAGTGAGATGGACTGAAATCACTTTTCTTTCTCCTTACTTCATTGGCTGGAAGAAATGGTTTCTTTCTCATATAATCGGAAAAGTAAAAGTAGCACAAATTACTAGAAATCAGAAAAAGTACTTTTAGACTGAAATGAATAAATCTTCAGGAAGATGCAGAAGCTTCATAAAAGTCTGACTGTATGGTAAAATAACTAAGAAACCTGAAGTTACCAATACCTGTGACAAGCATGGTGTCTGGCTATGTACCACTACAGCTTCCTCACACAGCCCCTCTCCTGTGGTCACCCACGAGGTCTGTAGTTGAGGAACAGTGAGAACAGATCAGACAGGAGTCAGACAAACCTGAGCTCTTGGCAACACAAACAGCTAAACTGACAGTTTGGAGATTTTTCATTTTCAGTTCCACACGAACTTTAATACAAAGGCTTCCAGAGGAATCGTTGGGAGCAGGGTGTAATAATGCCAAGGTCATGGGTTCAATTCCTATAGAGGACATCCACTTAAAAGCTGGACTTAATGATCCTTCTGGGTCCCTTCTAAATCAGACTAT
Organism: Entomyzon cyanotis; assembly: GCA_024500445.1. Classification (NCBI taxonomy): domain Eukaryota; kingdom Metazoa; phylum Chordata; class Aves; order Passeriformes; family Meliphagidae; genus Entomyzon; species Entomyzon cyanotis. Next base: position 43,701,202 of record JAKEPQ010001018.1, on the reverse strand, counting down.
TCTGAGATTCTGTGAAATCTACCAACATATACATGCTAATTACCTAAAAGTGTGACAGATGATGGCTAGCTGACTATCAGCTGTTTAACTGTTTCTATTCTGTAACATCTGGGATCTGTACAAACACAGGAAGCATCACACAAAAGTCACACATAAGTGAGAAGAATGATTAGATTTTCTCATGGACCCTAATGATATAACCAACATAACAGTAGCACAGACAGAACACTGCATGCTAGCAAGTTTGGAACTGGTAGATAGCTTTATATATATTTCCCAGGATCAAGAATATATAAGCTCTGCTTTCTCTCAAGTATTTAATTATACCAGATGGAAGAAAGCATAAAAAATTTGTCTCACTTCACTTTGCTGATTTCCTCTTGTCACATGGAAAGAAAGTATTGTCACCACCAGGCAGGAGCAGCTGGGTATGATGGAAACCCAGCCAAGCACAGAAAATGCCAGCAGCAAAGCTGGAGAAGGAAATGCCTCTTGCTTTCAAAAGCTATTCTTGAGGCAGTTCCTTTTCGTCAGAAGAAAGCAGGAAGCAATCTTTCCCTTGCTGGCCACCTGTGTGGAGCACATTGCAACAACAATTGGTTTGCTCATGCTTCCTGTCCTTTCTCATGAGGTAGTTTGTTACCATTACCTCAAGCTCCTGGCAGCAGTCAAGGGAGTAGGTGTCTGTGGACCCCAAGCCAGATGGCACTTCAGGGTCTCTGTTACACCTCAAAGTGTAAGTAGACTGCCACAGAAAACAGGGTAGAAGTGTACCAGAGCTTTGGGGAAGCAAGGATCAATTTGGAGTTGGGGACTGAGAGGGTAGGAGAGGGAAGAGAAGTAGCTGATTCAGGTATCCTGGCAGCAAAAAGATTTAAGGTTTTGAGATCCACAGTAATCATAGGGACATAGACTGGGCAAGGAAGATGTGAAGAGAGCTGGGTAGGGGACTACAGAGAATATATTCAAAGTTGTAGCTGGAAGTTGTGGTTTAGTCAGATGGGTATGAAAGTAAAGCCATGTGATAGCAGTTCATAAAAAAATTATTGCCATGCAGGAACACAGGCTGAAAAAGCACTAGGGCAATCCACCCACATGGCCATAGGATCTTTGTTTCCTGGGTAGGTAGGTCTGCACAGAAATACAGTGGCTGTTTGCAGAGTTGGGATGCATTGGACCTACTGAGGTCCATGATGAGGTACTCACCTAAGAGTATCCTGACCCCTTCAGATTGCCTTGCAGAAGTGCCTTGAAAATTAATTGAAACCTTGGTGATTGCCAGATCACACTTTGACTAGATAAAGCTTAATTAACAGTTCTTATTTTTGCAAGGTGCAATTCTCACCAATCATATTCAAATTGTTACAGAAAGCAACAGGCATGGTAAAATAAAGTTTAAAAATCCCTCAGCAATATATGGAGTTCATGTTCTTTATTATTAAAATCAAAATAATATTCTTATAAAGCAAAACCTTTCTACCAATTTGCCCAGAATTCCTTATAATCCATTTGGCCTGGTGGAACATCAAGGGAAAAACTTTCAAGAAAACTCAAAAGTCTTATTTCTTACACAGCCTGAACAATCAAATGAGCATACTACAGAGTTTACAATAAGTTTGGGGAAATATGCTGAATTCTGCTGATTAAGCACCACCTTATATACACACTACTAGTATAATTCTAACCACCACAAGTGTCACAACAACTTCAACATTTTTGATAAAATACTAGTAAGAGCATGTCATACTTACTATTTGTGAATATCCTAGTGTCACTATCAGCTCACATATGGCTTACCCAGATGTCTCCCAAATCCTGAGAAAGACTTTAGTGTCTTTTACGGAGTTAACAAATAGCAATGCCTTTTCCCCTATCAAGGCAAATTGTTCTTGTTCCTCCACAAGAGGGACAGCTAACACCATTCTTAACCAGATAACCTTGCAGAAGGCCAAATACCTCCTACCATCCATGTTTTTAGAACTAGTGATATATTTCAAGACTAAGTTTGATGCTGGGACAGAGTAAACTTGTAGCATAGGAATAAAATATAGTGTATTTGTGAATACAGCTTCAAAGAAACTTTGAGAGACCTATTTATTAATGGTCACATGTTTTTTTTCAGGAAAACTGTATTCCAAAGAATGGAAATAGAACATTAAAATGAAAGAACTACTGAAGGTCACAATGTACACTAGCATGTCTTTGTCTCCTGATATGGCCTTGTGCTATGTTTAGATAATTCAAGAACATTATGTGAAAGGTTTTATGTAATTTGATCAATTATCAAAATATTTATGTTTTGTAATCCTGATCTAATTACTAAAAATAGCCAAGCAGTGAAAGAGCAGTCTTTATTACCAACTTGACATTTGTAATCTGGACAGGAATTCAGTTCAGTGAGTGATGTTCCTTTCCTCCCCACAGATACCATACAATCTATCAACAACATGCAGCAGATCTCTGCTGAATGAAAGACACAACTTCGATTCGGTTATCTGTCTGCACCAAACAATTTAGACTCTTAGGAAAAGGGGAAAAAAATCCCCAGGAAGACTACACTGTAACATTTTTTAACCACAGCTTTCACAGTACTTCGCAGGAGTACAACACAGTTCTTCCCTCAGCTGCCCTGTGAGGTCCCCGTGAGCTCCGTGAAATAACTGTATAAATTAAATCTTAAACGTTAGCTAGGTCACGGAAATATTCAATATAAGAATTAGGATTAATGTATCATTAAAAAATTGTAGTGGTAAATAAATATGCATGAAAACAGTGGTGACAAAGCAGAACGAAGTCATTCTGTTCGCACGATGAATTAATGGTAAATGGGATTGCTTCAGGTAGTCTTGGCAGCTTTAACATCGTTCTCCTTTCTGTGAGGACAGTTCTGCTTTTGAGACCCTGTGACGAGAAATCTCCCCTGATAGAACTTAAACAAGGATCTTCCAGATGACCAGAAGTCGGGCTCAGTTGGAAAACTGATGTTAGAGATTAGAGAGACCAAGTCCGTCTTTCATCAACAGCTCATTTTTATTGACACCAGCTACAGAGAGACCAAGAAAATGGCAGCCGATGAGTGAACGGCGCGGCAGTGACCCTGCGCTCCCGCCCTGAGCCCGCCGCGCCACGGCCGCTCCCCTCCCTGCCGGCCCCGGCCGTCACAGCACCTCCGCCCGCAGGGAGCAGAACTCCCCGGGCCCGCTCGGGCTCGGCTCCGGGCCGGCACCAGCACCTCCGCCCGCAGGGAGCAGAGGTCCCCGGGCCCTCTGGGGCTTGGCTCCGGGCCGGCACCTGAGCTTCCCGCCGCTCCTCCCCGGTTCCTGGAGCGTGGATCCTCCTCATTGGCCGAGCCGCTCCCGCCCCGTCCCGCTCCATGGCGCCGGGGCCTGCACCCCTCACGGCCGCTCCTCCCGCCCTCACTGCCGCTACGGCCGCCGCTCGCCGCTTTCCGCCCTCGTCGTCCTTTCGCTGCCCCACTCCCCCATCTCCTTTCCAATCTTCCCCGCCCTCACCTCTCAACCCCCATGACTTTCTTCTCCTCCACTCCCTTTCCAGGCACTCCCACCGCTCTTCTGCACCTGTGTTTCCTCTGCTCCTCCTTCTCCTTCCTAAATGCCACCTCGATGCGTCCACGTTGCGGTAAAGTGGCTGTTCTCTGCTCTGACTCCCTGCCTCGCCTCATCCCCCGCAGGCCTCCCGGCTGATCGCACTCCTGCTAGCCAGCCTTTCGCTCGCCCTTTCGCGCTAACAAAATGCTTTTTCAGCTATCGTGAATCACCTGTGCAGGCGATTATAGCAGCAGTAAACGATGGGGACTTGTGTTTTGTCTCGACATGCTTTATCCAGGTTTTTATTTGTGTATCGTGCACACGGTTTCCAGCATTTTAACTAACGCTGAAGTGTGTTGAAGCACAGGTGGGCAACATCTGTGCACGTTTACATTTGTTTCTCTTGTTTGGTCTACTACTGTCCTCATTGTTACTGTCTTTGATATAAATGTTCTTCATAGCCCAATACTCCTGGGAGTTTTTTTCCTGTCCTACTTAATTTGTGGTTTGCTAAACTGTACAGGTATGAGACGTGTGGTTTCCTTTCTTTGCACACATTAAGGGACTTCATAAATCACTAGTGTTAAGAAGTGCTGGATTTTTTTGGAAGATAGTTGCATTTTTGCATAGGTGGCTGCATTCAAGTCACAGGGTGCTTTGGGCTCTTTTTAAATATTGAACTGAAACAAACGTATGTAAAGCAGCAGCTGAGGGGCTGAGGGCAGCCCGAGGGCTCACCTGCATGGCTTGCTCTTGGCAGCTGGATTTTTTCCTTCTCATCAGGCTCCATGAGGTTATTTGACAGATGCTTATAGGCTGCCACGACTGAGGCATGATCAGGAGAGCAGGAAACACACAGGGGGATAAGGAGCACGGTTTGAATTGGAGTAGTCTGGTACTTGATGGGTGCAGAACAATCACTGTTATGTAGCTTCAGCACAGTGCAGTCAAATATATAGTGTTAGTGTAATAGACAGTGTTAGCACTATATAATTCTTCTCTGTTTTTCCTAAATTCTGCATTTTTTCCTGTGTTTTCCCTCATAAAATCCCATGGAGACATCTGTAGTTACAAATAGGACCATAGCGGTGCAAAGCTGCTAGCAGTTTTGTACTGTGACAGTTCTCGATAAGAGGCATCCCAGTTTGGTGTTGAGCACTAATGCTGAGCCCATGTTTGTCTGTGAGCAGAAGAGATTGCTTTGCCTGTGAGAACATCTGTTGAGCATCTCTGCTGCACAGCTAATAACCATCTCTATCAGTTTCTCCTTCCAGGCCTCAGTGCTGAAAGCATTTCGAGGGAAAATAGGGCTTAGCCAGAAAAATCCCTGGCTGCTGAATTACACACTATGACCTAGCCATGTCAATGCAAGAGCTTTACGTGCCGTAGCTAAAGCTGCCTGCTCTTTCTGAGGGAACAAATGTACTAATAAACATATTTTTAGCCTGCTTATTTATCTCTTGTAATATCATACTCCCACCCTCTTTTCCTTTCTGACTGTCTGATCCAGTTGTTATTATAGTTGCTAAAATGATGGAAACAGACTGATCAGAATTCAGTGAGAACACTGGCATGTTGCTGCATCTTTGTTTCCTTCCTGCCTGCCTATCCCTAAAAAGCAAAAAAGACTCTGAATCTGTTCATACTCCTTTCTCATTTCAGACTCCTTTGAGTCTCAAATGCTGAAGATACCCAAACAGTTGTTTAATTCAAACTATGTATACTTTGGCATGCTATTGAAACTCTTGTCACGGATATACCTTTTCCTTCAAACCATTAAAAAGAGCAAATCTGAATTAACGCTGTGAAATTCACCTCTATCTGTGTTTCTAGGGTGTGGGTTTTATTTGCTTGCATCGTTATCAAAAATACTGGAGTCTTCAGACTCTTTTCTTTTGGATCTATGAATATAAATATCTGGTATGATTTCTTCTTTTTTAAACCTTACATGGAGCAATTATTGAATCATTTTGATATGATCTAAGATATTAGTACTTCCCAGAAGATATTGGGAGAGCTCCCTTTTGGGCAGTGTCTAGGTTGGGTCAGCTTCTTGTGGGCAGGGTGGCAGTAGCATAAAGTACCACGATAATTGACTTGGTATGTCTGTTATGATAGCAGCACAGATATAAAGATTACTGGAGACCCCGGCAGAGACAATGAGAGTTGCTAGGATTGCAAGGAAAAATCTGGAGATAAACTAACACTGCAATTATTAAGGTGTAAGGCTTGTGGCAAGGCAGTGCCTATTACTTAATTCCACCAGCGCAGGGGAAAGGACTGAGATTTTTTTCACTTCAGGTCTGAAGTTTCTGAGCTTAAAATCTTTCCTTCCCTGCTATTGCAGCCCATTGTCTTAAAACCTTTTCCTTCATAGTTAATCCAAGATGCTGCCTCTTTGCAAACAAGCTGTCTGCTTCTCTATCCAGTGTCCAAGTCAGTATTAATACTGGAAGCCACGCGATAGCCCTTAATCAGTTTGCTTTGGAAGGTACTTGATATACATCGCTTTAAACGATCATTCAGTACCTCGCAGGTACTCCGGAGCAGCACGACCCTTCTGTCACGGCGGGGATGGCACTGCCGTGCCCGGCAACCCCACGCACCAGCGGGACACGCTGCGGGGCTGTGCAGGGAGCGCTGGCAGCGGTGTGGGGCCGCACTGCCTGCGGCTGCGGAGCGCTCGGCCCGCGCCTGCTATCAGCTCCGCTTCCCGGGAGCCTGTGTCTGTGTGCGCCCGTTCCTGCTCATCCCCGCCCCGCTGTGTCCGTGTGCGCCCGTTCCTGCTCAGCCCAGCCCCGCTGTGTCCATCGGCTCCCGTTCCTGCCCATCCCCGCCCCGCTGTGTCCATCGGCTCCCGTTCCTGCTCAGCCCAGCCCCGCTGTGTCCGTGTGCGCCCGTTCCTGCTCAGCCCAGCCCCGCTGTGTCCATCGGCTCCCGTTCCTGCCCATCCCCGCCCCGCTGTGTCCATCGGCTCCCGTTCCTGCCCATCCCCGCCCCGCTGTGTCCATCGGCTCCCGTTCCTGCTCAGCCCAGCCCCGCTGTGTCCATCGGCTCCCGTTCCTGCTCATCCCGCCCCGCTGTGTCCATCGGCTCCCGTTCCTGCTCATCCCGCCCCCTGTGTCCATCGGCTCCCGTTCCTGCTCATCCCGCCCCGCTGTGTCCATCGGCTCCCGTTCCTGCCCATCCCCGCCCCGCTGTGTCCATCGGCTCCCGTTCCTGCTCATCCCGCCCCGCTGTGTCCATCGGCTCCCGTTCCTGCTCATCCCCGCCCCGCTGTGTCCATCGGCTCCCGTTCCTGCTCATCCCCGCCCCGCTGTGTCCATCGGCTCCCGTTCCTGCCCATCCCCGCCCCGCTGTGTCCATCGGCTCCCGTTCCTGCTCAGCCCAGCCCCGCTGTGTCCATCGGCTCCCGTTCCTGCTCAGCCCAGCCCCGCTGTGTCCATCGGCTCCCGTTCCTGCTCATCCCCCCCCTGTGTCCATCGCTCCCGTTCCTGCCCATCCCCCCCCCTGTTCCATCGGCTCCCGTTCCTGCTCATCCCGCCCCCTTTCCATCGCTCCCGTTCCTGCCCATCCCCGCCCCGCTGTGTCCATCGGCTCCCGTTCCTGCTCATCCCCGCCCCGCTGTGTCCATCGGCTCCCGTTCCTGCTCATCGCAGCTCGCCCCGGGTCGCGGCGGCGGCCGGCGCATGCCCGAGGGGCTCCGAGCATGCGCGCAGGGGCGGGCGGGGTGCTCCGCCGCTCCCGTCGGCCCGCGGCTCCCGCCGGGCGTCGGCGGCGGAGCGAGCCCGCCCCGGCCGGCGGTGCCATGCTCAGCGAGGCGGGCGCCGGGCAGCGCGCTGCGGCTTGTCCCCCTCGTCCGGCTTCCCTCGCGGCGCTGGGCAGCGGCGGCAGAAGCGAGAGGTAGGGGAGGGGGGGTGCGGCCTGTCCCGTCCCGTCCCGTCCCGTCCCGTCCCGCGGCTGCCCGGTGCCTGGCGGCGGCCGGGAACGCCCGCGGCCCGCACGGATGTGCGGGCTCCGAGCTGGCGGCCGGGGCCTCTTTCGGCGTGGGCAGCTGGGGCCGAGCCGCGGGAGGGGGTTCGGGCGTGGGGCAGTTCCGCGCCCCTGGAAGCTGGTGCTGGGGCGCGCCGGCAGCGGCTTCGCTGCCAGGTTGTCCGGGGAAGCGAAAAGTGCCCGAGCCCCTCGGGTGGGTCGGAGTTGCCGTGGCGTCGAGCGGGCGCTCTAGTCCTGAGTGGCATTTGTGCTGTGCTTTGTCCCTTATTTAGTAATAATAATAATAATAATAATAATAATAATAATACTTAACGCAGTTGGCTCTTGGATTCGTAATACCTTACTTTCATAGCAATGGACCCCAAATTGTTTTGGTGTTTTTGTAGTACATATGTGGAGATGGGCAGGGGGAAGGGATCAGAGCTCCATCTGGATTTGCAGCTGAAAGTGAGTCTGTGTGGGATTAAAGAAACCTATGAACAGATTGCATATTTGTAGCTGGATTACAAAAATCCACATACTTACCGATGCAGGATGATATAGAAAGTTTTTTAGTGAAGTGCTCGCAAATTTCCTGTATTTATCTTGTGCTTCTTTACGGTGTGGTCTTACACATGCAATAGCAGGGAAGATATGGGAGAAGTGAAATGGTGCTATGTTGGGTTCGTTGCTATATGTGTGGGATAACAGGGAAGCCCCACTGGTGTTTCCTCTGTGCCAACAAATGTTATGTCTCCAGTTGTTGTGTCCAAGCAGCTGCTTTGCCATATCTGTGCTCTGAAGTTTTGTGACTTTTCCTTAAGCTACTCTGAGTTGAGATAATTCTTTATAACAGTTATGTGGTGTGGTAAGGACAGAACCTTGGTTCCCTGATAATTTTTCTTATGCTGTATAAAAACAAAACCCTGTTCCAGCACCTATCTTCTCTGCCCACTCCAACTGTGGTTTCTGTGAATCCTCTACAACACACATGGTACCATTTTGTTAATTTCTGCAGCCTGACCAAGTGCAGAGTCTGTGTCTGAAGTTAATTCCTGTAATGAGAAAGTTGCAGGCATAGAGGATGATTTTTCTTGTGTGGACTTTCATTTCTAGTAGAGCCTATTGCTTTGTTACTGCACAGTGCAAACCCTGCTCAGCACCAGGAAGGTGCAGAGCAGTGAATAGATATTGAGTAATTTCACTAGGACATGCCAGAGACTTGATGTTTGCTTGAAACAGGAGAGATAAGTTCACGTATTTTTCTACACAGTGATAATGAGAACTGTATCATGTGTTGGTAGTGTAGGTTAGCTTGCCCACCTTACAGTGTTTAAATAGGAAACAATAAGATAGCTTATTCTCAGAATACAGTAAATGCATGATGGTTTTCAAAGCTTCAGAAATTCAGGGTGAAGTTCAGCAGTTCCTCAGAAGAAAAACAACAGTGTCAACTTGTTAAAACTTGCAGCATATTGGCAGTACTAGGTTGTGAGCACATTTGCATGATTTCGAAATTGGTTAAGACAGTGTTTCCGGGGCAGGCTGCTTCTGTCAGCATCCTGCTGCTTAACATGACTCCAAGCAGAGATCATATTACGGAGAGAATGATTCTGAAGGATGGAGTTAGAATTTGATACATAACTTCCTTTGGGAGGTATTTTTATAGTGGGGAAAAAGGTGGTCATTTTATGATCATAATATTCTACACCTGTAAAAATGCAAAATGCACCTTTTTTTTCCTTTAGAATATAATTTGTGCCCACATTGGCCAAATGTAGGAGCCCAGAGCAGCGTGACATCCTCTGAAGTTTGTGCAGCCTATTAGATATTCCCTCCTAAGTCAGTGACTTCCATGCACTGTCAGGTCTGTTTAGCAAGTTTACTTCAGGACTGAGTTTGAATATTTTTTAAATTTAAAATGCAATATATTCACTACCAATAAGAATTTGAGAAAGAAATTAATCGTAATAATTAAACAATGAATGTGCTGGATGTGGCTGGACTGTAAGCAGCAGTGTCAAGGCCAACTTTAACAGTTGAAGCAAGAGTGACCATGCAGTTGTCTAGTGTGTGTTTCTTGAACACGTATTTCTGGGGTTTTAATGGCCTTATTATTGCCTTATGTTAAAGCCAGTCAGTTTGAGCAGTATTGCCTGTGTCTTTTAATCACAACAATTTATTCTCAAATTAGAGGGAATATATGAAGGAGGAGGTGGAGGAGTGTGATGAAGATGAGGCGACTGAATCGGAAGAAGACCTTGAATTTGATTAAAGAATTGGATGCCTTTCCGAAGGTTCCTGAAAGCTATGTGGAGACTTCAGCGAGTGGAGGCACAGGTAGGCCTTGCTGAGATGCTGATATTGATAGAAACTTCAGCATGAGGAAGATGGGCATCTGTGTTCACTTGAAACTAGCCAAAATTGGTTTCTTGAATTCTTCGGTGGACTGACAGAGCTCATCCCCTTCAAGTGAAAACATAGCATCTTATCCAAACAGATGCATCCATCACTCATCTGAAGGGAGATTTTTGTATAAAGCTGGTGAGACTCAACCCAATGTAAAGGTTCACTGTAAAAACTTCTAACCAGTTGCAACTGGAAGTGCACTGTGCATTTTTTGTCATCTCATTTGTTGTCTCACTAAGCCCTTTTCTTGGTGTCACATTTCTGGGTGGGACTGAGTGAGCCTGAGCTGAAAAGATGGTGGGATTCAACACTGTTTTTGCAAAAGTAGAAAAATAATCTCCAGAGGCAGAGAAGTTGAGCATCAGGATGAAGGGCAGTTTTCCAAAGCTTTTCTTTTGAAGGTGTACTTGATTATAAGAGTTTCATTCAGGCGTAAAGTGTCAGGCTTACTTTCTGGTGTGATAGGGATCCAAAACATGCCAAGACACTATTCTCAGACTTTGACTGCCTTCAAACCCATTGTAAAAGAAGTACTGGTCTCTCCAGCTGAGACTCCAGCTCTGGGGCCTTCAGAAAAGAAAATTCTGCAAGACTTTACTTTCCTGTTCAGATCCACACATACCTTTGCTCAGAATTACCCAGAATGCAGCTATGATTCTAATTGTGTTTGTGTGGTTCTGGATAGCCAATGTGGCTCCAGCTTCCGTCTTGCATAGCCAGGGTGAGTCTGGCCTTGGCTCCAAAAGGAAATTGACAGCCACAATAATTAATTGATTAGAGCAGTTGGCATGAAGTGTTTCATATATGTGATTGTTACGTAGTGTCAGCTGAAAGCTAGAGCTGGAAATGTTGCTGATCAATGCAGCAGTCAATAGCTTCTTTCCTGATCCCCAAGGACAGTGCCTTTATTCCCTGCTCCCACCTCTGGCTTGTGAACCACTGTGTAATGAGTTGAAGCCTATCAACTATGAACTTGTTTTTTCTCAAGTTGCCCTTTATGGATTCCATAGAGGTATTCCACTGAATGCAAACTAAGTACTCCATAGAATGCAAATGAAAAAACCTACAGTGCCAATAAACTGTACAAATTGCTACTATGCTCTATAATTGGAGTGTTTTCAAGCTTACAAAAGCCATCATTTAATAAAAGGGGCGTAGCAGGTGTTTCTGTGCATGTGTTACCTTGTTTCTGACTGCAGCAGGATGATCTTCCCCTTGCATTGTACAAGTTTGCAAGAGTGATGAGTAGGCTGCTTTGGAGATAAGCGAGGCACATGTACCACTAAAATATGCCAATTAGTTTTCATCCTAAAAATAATTTTAAGTAAGTTCTTATTGGTAGAATGGATACTGCCTGTAGCTTGTTGCCAGAGGGAGAATTGTTTGAAATATTGGGGTGGGAGTCATGACTATGCAGCTATACACAAGTAATATAATGCATGTTATTTCTCTTATATGCTAGCTTCTTGAGTCTAAAACTAGATACTAAAAATTTGTTATAAAAACTTAAGTCATAGACAGGTGGAGACTTGAAGGGATTTATTTCAAGGTGCACTACCTTCTTCTTTCATGCTTGAAGTTAGGATTGAGTTTTCCTGGACCGTCCCTGAGAGTGATTTGTATGCATTTTATATGTGGAGGAGGATATAGCCTATTCTTAATTTTTCCATGCAGGGATTTCACAGCTTCCTAATCATTCCAGTATTTGACTGTACTTAAAAAGTACTTTCTTGATGCAAAGATAGGACTTATTCTTTTCCACTCCTGCATGAAAACAAATACTGTCAGTATGAAAACAGCTTTCTAGGCGCAGCTTTTGGATTTATAAATCAAAGATACCAGTGTTGTACATGTAATGCTCACCTTCTGGAATTGTTAGAATTTTGTTCTGCTTATGTTTCAGATTAATATTTCTCACAGTCTGAATTTCTACTTTTTTTTTTTCCTCTGACCAGTTTCTCTGATAGCATTTACAACGATAGCTTTCCTGACTATAATGGAGTTCATGGTGTACCGGGACACATGGATGAAATATGAATATGAAGTAGACAAGGATTTTACTAGGTAATATTATTTGTTATAATTATTTATTAAATGTTAGTTGCTTGCATTTCAGGAAAGAATAGCTTTGAAATGTTCATGTGACTTGAATGCAATTTATAATTGAAATTAAAAATTAAATACTACAGGGACTTGATTTTTCTTCAGTTGATTGATTTGGGGCTTTTTCTTTTATGTAATCTATGAAAAAGATAATTTGAGATTTCTGCAGTGAAGAAGTCAAAATAGTACATAGGTTTGTTATTGAAGGACCTCCCTTAGGAATTATGGGCTAACGATGCAGAAAACTTAGTAATATGGAACTCCAGATCAGCTAGGGTAAATCCCCCACAGTGGCACAAGGCTTTCTCTACTTCATACAGTTAATATGTTGCCATTATATTTTGTGCTGCTGGAGGTGAACCTGAAGCACTCAGAACTTTGACTGCATTATCTAGAGGTTGCTACTGATTTTATCTCCAGTTACAGGCCCCCAAAAATATGTTTGCTGATGGTTTCATGTGCCTGTCTGGACTGTGTTTGCCTTTCGTCCAGAGGTGGTCAGGCACCCATGAGTCCCTTTGAAGTTAATGCAGATTTTGTGTCCTGAAAGCCTTTAAATGTCATGTGTCTGGAACTGAAATAACTTTAAAAGCTGTTTGAGTAGTTGCTGTGGTAACAAGCTAAAGATACATATATTAATTGGATGTCTTGCACATCAGAAATAGCAAAGGTTTCTGTAATAAAAAAAAAATTCAGACGAGATGCATCAAAAACTCAAGTGATAGTAAATCCATTCAGACAGCTGGGAGTTTCACATTTAAGTCTTTGCTAAAGTAGGTTATATCCCAAGCGAACTATCACATGGGAAGGGTAGTCTATCAGTTAAGAGACTGTTCTGGGATTTGGGATATGTCCTGCAACAGATTCTCCAGTTTGATTGTGGGCTAATCACTCAGCCTGTGATTCTTCACAATTTGAACCAATGGAGACTGGTATAATTTTAACTGCTTTTCTCCTCTCTACTGGCCCTGCCTGACCCCAAGTTGAGCCAGTGTTGAATCCCTTGCTTATGTGATTTGCTTGTGGTCAGCTAAGTCCCAGAGGAAGCTCCCTCAGAATAGAACCCTTTGACTATAGTGAGGGGTTGTATTCCTTACAGTTCAAATTACTTTTGTGAAACATAACATGAAAACCAATAGGAAATGCCCAGAATATTGGGGAATGCCACACAGTCAGACTTTTGGTGTGATGGAGGTTATCTCTTAAGCTACAAGTGCTTCAATGTGCTCTAAAAATCCATGTTGCTACACCCAAATTTTAAACAGCTTTACATTTATTGGTATAAAATTTGGTACTTGACTGTGTTCCTGAAAGTAGTCAGAGATTTTAAGCAGTATGTCTCTTGATACTTGTACTCAATGTTACATAACAGATTTTTTTGCCTTTTTATTTCTTTCCAGTAAATTAAGGATCAATATTGATATTACAGTTGCCATGAGGTGTCAATGTAAGTATTCCATCAGTGAAAGTTTTTAAACACCTTAAAGCCTCATCAGAGAATGCACCTGCTTACAATATCGTTGGATATTGTTCAAAATATTTTACCAGTGTGATTTCTTCTGATCTTGATGGCATGTAGTGATCTTGATGGCATATGACTCATTGAAAGAATTGGTAAGAAATGTGAAGGAGAGTATCTGTGCCATCTCATTCACATCTCACAGAACCTTGCTTTGTCTGTCAGCAGGAGCAAGATCCGTTGTTCCAGTCTCTCTGGCTGGAATATTATAAACGCTCATTATGAAATACAGCTCAGCAGCAGGAATTCATAGCAATTTCTATTTATTTATGAACTTGGGATATATTAAGCTGATCTACTGTTTAACAGCACTGAAACCATCACATAATTTCATCCTCCTCATGAACATAAGAGGGATGCCTTCCTATTTAAAGGCAATACTTATTTTTATTTTGACATCATTTAGATAATGACCATTATTGTGTTTGGTATTGCTTGTCCTGGACTGAGAGAAGACAGAATACTGCTACCAGGAGCACAAGCAAATTTTCAGGATTCACTTTTTTGCTAGCTTAAACTTTGGATTAATGGTATGATACATCAGTGGGGTGGGGTTTTTTTGGTATGTTTGTTTGTTTGGTTTGGTTTTTGTATTTTTTTTTTTCAAATAAACAAAACTTTAGCCTCTGTCTTGACTACTCTTGGTCTCTATTCAGTGCTTGTAAAACAGGAAAAAGTATTTATGCATAGCAGATCCTAGAAAGCTTGTGTGTATGGTTCATACAAATTTTCACTTTGTAGGTGTTACATCAGTGAGAAAATACTGCAAATCTGAAGAGTTTTTGGTCAGTGTCCATCAGCTCATATTGAAGGTTAAATAGGTTGAAGGAACAATAACGTGTACTGAAGTTTACCACTTTACTGTGAAACTTCATTTCAACTTGAATTTTTTTTTTTTTGCTTGTCTCTGATCATCTGTGTGACTTATTATTTCTCCCTGTTTAAAATAGATGTGGGGGCTGATGTTCTGGATTTAGCAGAAACAATGGTTGCCTCTGCAGATGGGTTAATCTATGAACCAGTAAGTTGATTCTTAACTTTTTATTTAAAAATTGAATTCCTCTTAGTGTGAAGCACTACAGGGCTGGTTTGCTTGCTTGTGGGATTTTTTTTTTCCACCAACCTCTTAGAGAAACATTCTGTAGTTGAGCTCTTTTGGACATAGCTTCTGGGTACATTTGAGCATTAATTGCAATTGAATTTACTGAGTGCCTTTGTGTTAACCAATACTTAGGTTTGAATTTGGTGAGCGGATGTTACTAGTTACCCTCTGGTGCTGATGAAGTATAGCAGGTCAGGTAGCTTGTCTTTAGTGCTTCATGTGGGATGAGCTTAGAAATAAACAATCTGCACCTGGCCCCTTGTCTCTCAAAGATTGCTCCTCTGCAGTTCTGGGAGGGAAGGGACAGAAATTTTTATACTTCAACACAAAATATATTATTTAAACAGCAAAGTCCTTTCATGAACTAGTCTGTAGTACCAAGTGGGAAGTTGATCATAACTCCTGTTAAAGTATGAAGTTGATTAGAACTCCTCCTCCTCCCACACCCCAATTCTCTTCTGGGTTTCATGCAAGGGATGCTTCCTGTGTGTTTTATTAGATGTGTTATTTTTGTTTCAGGTAGTATTTGAGCTCACCCCACAACAAAAAGAATTGCAAAGGTAAAGCACTGAGATGCATGTTTATGGCTTGTATTATTTACACTGGAAGTGTCTTTGAAGTACTCCAGAGCTACATGACACAACTATATCTTGGGTTTAACAGCTCCTCTTGTAATTTAAACATGCAAACTGCAAGATACTGAGTTACTTTCCTTTCCTCATTATTTAAGAACTCTGTTATGAAAAAAAAATGGCTTTGGACTTACCTGTTGAATGGTGTTGCAGTTGCAAGCCAAGATGTGTGGACTCAGTCAACTTAGGTTTCCAAATGAATACTTGGTAGCACAAGTTAAAATTATGGGATCAAATGTGTACAATAGATATCTAAATGTCAAAGCTGAGCCATCGTTAGAAATCGACACATTCTTGCAAAAACAAATGAATTGAGTCTTTTGTATAACTTAATTGACACAATGTTTATCACTTAAACTGTAATAGCTTCGTGTTGTGTGTGCCCACTATTCTGATAGTCTTGTAATAGAATTGCAGCTTGTTTGGGGGTCTGGCTAGTTTTGGTATTTTGGTAACACACTGCCGTGAACACCTAAGCTATAAATTCTGTATGAAATATTAATCCTAAAGTTCAATGTAATGCTTTAATGCTGTCATCAATTTTGCTAATGTCTTGATTTGCAACCTGCAATTGAAGCCAATAATTAATTGTGAAGCTAGATTTTGTTTTACTGTTGCATGCTTTCACACTTGTCTCTAATCTTTAGGATGCTGCAACTAATTCAGAGTAGGCTACAGGAAGAACACTCTCTTCAAGATGTGATATTCAAAAGTGCATTTAAAAGTGCTTCTACAGCACTGCCACCACGGTAAGAAAAACTGGGATTTTGTGTCATTATTCCCTTTTCTTCCAACCCTATTAACTAGACTTAACATTTTATTGTGGTCATGATTCTACCCCACACCCAGAAGACAAGGTTGTAAGAAAAGATCTTACTGCTTTTTAATGAATTTTAAAATAGTGTACTTGATCCTTGCTTTGGAGAGCTGTTTTTTTATGGAAACCTGTCGCGTTTCCAACCTGGAGAGGGTTTTTTTTTGTGTGCATGCTTACACATATGTGTATGTGCCAAATGCAGACACAAAACTAAATATATGCACACACCTTTTTATTCCATTTGGTCTGATGCTTCCTTCTTAGTGGGAATTAGTAATACCAGAGCAATACTAAAAAGGACTCTTTTTTTAAAACTATCTTTCTAATCAGCAACTTTTAAAGGCAGTTCAGCTATTAGCTGTGTCTTAATGCTTCATAGTTTTAAAAGAATCAACCCTTGAATACAAATATATTTCATTAGTAAATTCCTGTGTCTAAGATAGCATTGTTAAGATTGCATACAGAAACCTTTCTGTTTTCACTTAATTTCAGCTACCCACAGATGTTGAGAGATTAGTGCCTAGAATGTTCAGTCTACTGACTCTAGATGCTGTGTGATTTTACTTTTTTCCCGCAGGGGAAAGCACTTTCTACATGAAAGCTGAAATTCTCTCCACTTAAAAACAGAAACAGCACCAAACAAAAGAATACTGAATAAAGCAAAACAAGCACCAAAGCTGCCATACACACTTTCCGTGTTGTAATCTCCCTGTCTGAGGACCAAATACATTGTTTCTTCCTAAGGCAGGCCTGAAGATGGCTCAAAAAATCTTTTTTTCTCATTTGCTTGATGTCTTCAGATTAATGAAGTCCTTCTGTGCCTCTGTGTTGCGTAGTTAGTGCAGTATTTGAAATGGTATTTGTGCTTGAGATGGTTAAAAAAAATTTGTTTTCATCTCCCTCTAAGCAGATTTGGAAGTACATTGTGTGTTGTGGACATCACGGCATGAGTGGGGAATGGCAGCTTTTGTAAAAAATAAATGTTGAAAGCTCTTCTTGCTACACTGTTGTTAATGTGACCAAAATGTATTTGGTTCTGTTCATTGTAGCACTAAGATTTTCCCGTGGAGCTGTATTTGGTAGAAGGAAGTGGGAAAATAAAAATCCCTGGCGCAGGTATACTTACGGTCTAATGTTTTCTGTTCGCATGTTCAGATATCGTAAGCCAGTTTGTAGGCCAGATCTCTGAATACAAGTATGAATGAAAGCTTCTTGGTTTCATCAAACTGACCTTTACTAGTTTCCTTCCCTTCCACCGTCTCTGCTATAATTCCAGAATACAGTAAGGACAGATAGATGATAATGCTGTATCTTTATGCTGGGAAAAAGCGATCTAACTGTACTGCTGTTATTTCTGCTAGACAGTGAATTTTTTCAACTACTCTCAATGTTTTTATTTAAACAGGGAAGATAATTCATTACAGTCTCCAGACGCATGCAGAATTCATGGCCATCTCTATGTCAATAAAGTGGCAGGGAACTTTCACATAACTGTGGGCAAGTAGGTTCTGTTCATTCCTAAAAATAAAAAATCCCTTGACTTCCCACATTCTGTATAGTGCATATATGTATATAAGTGTGTGTGCTTTTACACTTCAGTTAATTGACTGGGTTTTATTGACCTTTCTGTACTCATGCTTGGTTTTTTTTTTTCCATGTAATACCTTTTCTTGCTCAGTTAATTTTCTTCATGCAGTGCATTGCTGCATGTAATGAAGCTTTTATGAATTTAAGTGTTTTATAGGATGGAAACTCTTGAAAATTGCTTTGTCAGAGAGCAAATACAGAGTGCATTTAACTTGCTTACTCATAGAACAAATGTGGTCAAATTTTTGTTAGTTACTTGAGCAGTTCTGCAGTTTTTCATGTAGTAGGACTTGGTGACTCTTCCAAAAGCTCAGTGACTTGATGTGTTTTTAATATTTCTAATAACGCAAGACACTCATTTTGTGTAAGAGGTTTTTTGTGAGTCCAAAATTCCTGACCTTACTGTTCAGTCTGTCTGTACTTGACAATAATAAGAATGTAATATTTGGGTTTTATATAGGTATACACAATAGATACCAGTTTTTAAACCATATATATTGTATGTGTATATATATATAACACATATATTTAAGCATATATATGTTATATTATACATATGTGCATATGTACATATTTTATAAAGTATTTATTGAAATAGAGGAGGAAAGGTAATTTTTCTACATCATCCTGTGTGGATTCATGAAACATTTGTTGCTTTCTTTAGGGCAATACCACACCCTCGAGGCCATGCACACTTGGCAGCCCTTGTAAGCCATGAGTGTAAGTTCCTTCTGTCATCTCCATACCAACATGTGTCATTTCAGTTAGGTTGCTGTTTTAAAGATGTCCTAGCTGTGCAATTGCATTGCAAAAAAAAAAAAAAAAAAAAAAAAAAGAAGAATATTCTTTGAATGGTCTGAATCAGTAACAACTTCATACATTCAACACTGTGAAGATTATCATTAGGTTGCTTCCATAGTAATGATAACACTGGAATGTCAGATGTACTTTGTTGTAACATAGACACCATATGAAATTCCTGTATTTCAGTCCAAACTACCTCTTTCCTTGAAGATCTTTTTAAAAGGCTAAAAATTTCTGACCTTTGTTCTTAGAAACTTAATTTTGGGTTATGAGTCTAGATATTAAACATCAGTTGCTGTCTTAATGTGAGGCAAAGGTGACTAACTGAAAAATTAACTTGGTTAAACCAGTTTAGTTAAACCTCCAAATGTCTGCCCATGAATTTGTGTTAATACAACTTTAATAATTTTATAGATCTCAAGTACCTGCAAAGTGGGCAGTGTAGTAACTTGGAAGCTGCCTTCTACTTTGTCTGTACACTTGATTTAGAGAATTTTAGTCTTTTTAATGCAATTGCTTACCAGAACCTGAACTGTAGAATAATGTAAGTATTTGGCCAACTAGAAATGCCCTGCTACAAAATTACAACTCTGTTCAGCTCCACCATTGATTCAAATATAGTTACAATTTGGTTTAGAAGCTCTTTTCTAGAGAAATTTAACTTCTTTGTTAAGTATTTTGGATTTGAGTGTTCTTTGAAGCGTGGGTAGGTCCAATCATGTGCACAGTGGTGTTTGGTAAATGCATTAATCAGAATATTTCAGTGTTGCAAATGGGTGCATCTTTTTCTCTAAGTACAGAATATCATAGTTTTAAAATGCTTCATTTCTCTATATTGTCTTTCAGCCTATAACTTCTCCCATAGAATAGATCACTTATCATTTGGAGAGCTTATTCCAGGAATTATTAATCCTTTGGATGGAACAGAAAAAATTGCATCAGATCGTAAGTGTTCTGTGTTTAAAAAGCATCTGGTTTTCTAGAGTTTCCCAATAGTTACATTCAAAGTATTATCATTTTTCATGAATGTTGTGATTGGCAAGCAGCATGTCAGGCTAAATTTGGTAGTGAGCAATGCCCTGTTCAGTTATCTATGTGACATCTTTAAAGGGCATTTCTTTCTAATATCTGCATTACTGTTCTGTGCTGTTTCCCTGAAGGCGATTTTCATTTTTTTCCCAATTTGTGTTATGTTGAAATTACACTATGTCTGAACATACTGCAGCTGTATGTTACAGAGGAGAATCATAGATCTGATTGTTGTCATAATGGGAAAAATAGGTCTGATTTGATTTTAAAAATAACACCAGGAGTCTTGGATTCTATTCCTGTATTTGGGTTTTGCCTGCCACAGTGTATTTTGTGAGACTACTACAGGATGGGTTTGTGTAGCACTTTGTTTCCTCATGTATAAATAAAGAAGAGTAGTAACCTGCCTCATCCCATCACTGGCATTCCCTGGAAGAATGAACTCCAGAATGTTCTACTGCTGCTGTTGTCTCAAAGCCAGTCATTCCTTGGCTGTTACAGTCAGAATGGTTTAGTGCAGTTGAAATATGGTGCTTCAGTCTATTGGTGTTTGTTCCCTTAGGGAATTGCACAGAGACAGAGCAATCAAATGTCTAAGCATGCTGATGGCTCTAGAAGAATTCTCTGGAAGTCTAATCCAGAGAAAAACTGTAACAAGTTTAGAAGGGCTTCCAGCACTGTAGATGCAGTTCAATGGCTAAAATTTATTCAGACTACTGTGAGATCTGTATAGATCATGAAAACGTGACAGTGTGAAATTTGTTCTAGTGCCCTGGAAAACACTATCTGTGCATTTCATTTGAAGCTTTGAGTGGCTTGGCCTTAATAAGTCTTTTCATTATATGAGTAAAATATAAATTTCTGAGTCTAAATGGGACATATGTCTTTTCCATGGAAACTAACTTTGTGCAGATGGTGCTGAAGTAGTTTTGGCAGTGCTGGCATTCCTTGAAGAGTGTCCTTAGTGCAAATGGCTTAGCTGATTTGTTATTTCTTTGATTTAGTTATGAGTATCTCAGATGGCCTTTGTTCTTGATTCAACAGTAAGATTTTTTTTTCCTTCTAGACAATCAGATGTTTCAATATTTTATCACAGTTGTGCCAACCAAACTCCACACATATAAAATTTCAGCAGAAACTCATCAGTTTTCAGTGACAGAAAGGGTAAGTAGAAGAAAAAACATGGAGATAAAAATCTAAAAGAGACAGTTCATAACAAAAGTTCAAATGTGAAAATGGTTGTACCATGGTTTTGAAAAGTCCTCTAGCATGAAGAGACTCTTTGTAGAACATTTTAGTACACTAGATTTATCTGTAAATCATACAGTAGTGATGGTAAAATATATATGCTTGGTGACACATGCAAACTTCTATTAATGTTTTGCATCTGTAGATCTGGAGTCTGATATTAGAATTAATGATAGATAGACAATAATTTGCACTTCACTAGATGCTAATAGTGGTGGTGGTGAAATCCTCTAAGTTTTAGGTCTGTAACCTAAATTTGTATCTTTACAAATATTTAGTTCACCTTTTTATCCTTGTGAAAAGCAAACAGAAAGATGCAGCTCACTTGAATATCATGAACTTGGTTATGGAGTGTCAGAAATGGAAACAGAGGTAGTTTGTATGAAAATCTGATTGCACAGTTAGTGTCTCAGTTGTCTTTTTTAACCTTTGTTGAACCACTGAATTTAATTACTCTCAAGGCGAGGGAGCTTCCACTTCTGGGTTTTGCGGGACTTTCAATTATGAATCCATAACAAAGATAGTTAATGCAGCATAGTACATATCATAAAGTACTAATTTTAAAGGCTGCTGTAAATAGGAAATAAGCCTTGGGTGTACTGGCTACATGTCTTATTTTCAGAGACTGAACTCTGGTTTGATCTTTCATTCAAAAGCCAAAGGAAAAAAAAATCTTTGTGAAAAGTTTAATTTAAAATGACAGATAAAGTGAGAGGTGAAAAGAAAGCCTTGGCTTGAAAGAAAATGCGGAGATTAGTAGAATGGCAGTTCATGGTATTACAGCTTGTGATGTTCTCCAAGGGAGAAGAATTTTTTTATTTCCTCACAATTCCATGTTGTACTGCTGAAAAATACAGAGGTAGGGGAAGTAGGATAGAGGTGATGTCTTGGTGTTTGACTTCGGACATGCAGGACAGTGAAGGGAAAGGTTTGCTCCAAAATTCATGAAAGCTGGACTAAAGAGAGAATGAAGAGGAATTTCATAATGCAGTATACTCCCACCTCCTGCTGGTTTAGCAATCTGCTTTGTGTTTTCTCTGCACAATCTCTGCAACAACTAAGGCATTCCTTAAACTTCTGGATGTCAGTCATCAGCTTATCTTAGACATTGTTCCTTTTTTTTCATCTTGTATTTAATTTTTCTCTCTTACTGTGTAAAGATGGTTCTGTCAGTTAACTGTCCAGTCTTAAGTTAGCTCTTCAGGTTTTTGTGGGGATGTATTTTTAGGAAAGTTTCTACAACCACAGGTTGCTTGGGAGAAAAGCCTGTGAATAATGGAGGTAAACTGGCATTATGTACTTTTTTGCTCTCACTGCCTCAGTAGGCAACCCTGTTGCCTCCAAAGCTTATTTGGATTTAATCTTAGGGAACCAAATATTCCTATTAGATGAGCTGGGAAGGGTTACTAAGAACAGCTAAGGTTACTAAGAGCAACTACTCAAAACTATTCACAACTGAACACCTTAGTGCATTTATTTTGTAAGAGAAGGCACACATGTAGACATGGAAGAAGGTGGTCAGACAACCGTGGCTAAAACGTGAATGCAGTGCAGTTTAATTGCCAGTGGTGGGCACACAGGGAAGCAGAGTTTGAGAGGTGTGGGCTGAATCTTCTCCACTGTTCTTGTTGTTTGAGATACTGTAGTTATCTATGTTAAAAGGATTTAATTCTAGCAAGGCTTCACTGAGCTATCTGATGCAAGGTTAGTTATTTTCAGCAGATTTTAGCAATCAAAAGTTAAATCTTCTGCAGCAGTAGAAGCTGGAAGCAGATCAAAATGGCTTGCAGAAAAAATTCTTTATCTTTTAAGGGTGGAATCTTGTGTGTTCTATTTAACTCCATATTCTTTTTTTGCCATTTGACCTCAAAAGATTGGTAAGGCTTAGGGAAATAACAGGGGAAAGCCAAACAAAAAATAGAGTCTTGTACTTTGCCAGTGGCAAGGTTCTGTTTAACTACCTTCAGTCTTCTCTTCCTTGTTAGTATGGCTGATCATCCATCTCCAAATGTGGACAGTTGTTGTGCTTTGAAATATTGAAAGCATTCTCTACTGGTTTGTTTTGGTACTTAATCACTGCAAAGTTTTTGGAGCCTGTTATTGTTACTGATACATTGTTTTGATGTCCTTTTAACTTTGGTGTGGTAGCATAAAAAGCAGGATGGTTTATGACAATGTTAGCTAACTGAAGAAGTTGCCTAACCTGTATTTTCCGAAGTGGTATTCTGTGTTTTATTTCATACTATATTCTGCATGTCTTCTGAGCACAAACTGTTAAATCTACACAGAAATGGATCTGGGATATATTGCTTTTCTGTTCAGTCCTACTTATCTTTTCTTCTCAGTTCTTATTAGCTTAGGCATGGCTGAGTTTGTCTTCAGTCAGTTATGTTCTTTTCTGCTGTCCTTATATGTTTTCAGGTGGACATACCTGGCAGTACATTTATCAACACCTTTCACTAACAACAAAATGACAGCAAAATTTTGAAAGATACTTAAGATTGTGTTGAGGTGTTTTCTCCTGACACATTTTTTAAAAAAATAGGTATTTATAGCAGCCACACTCTCCTCTTTGGTGTCTTTTGGTTTGAGAATTTGGGTAAATGAGAAGAAACTAGAAATTTCTCGGATTAGAACTGAGGTGCCTGGTAGTCATAGTGAGTTTGGGGGTTTTATTTATTTATTGAGGTGTGTTTCTTGCTGTGTGACTGTTGTCTGATATGATGTAACTGACATAAAGTTTGAAAAGAGGCTTTTGTTGAGAAAGGTTGGACCAGATGTTCCTCAAGGTGCCTTCCAATCTGATATTCTCTGATTTATATATTCCTCTGGGGCTTCTGCCATTGCTAAGGTTGTTCAACAACTTAAATCTCACAAAGGTCTCATGCTGAGTCAAGTGATTCATAGTAGCTGATAAAGTAGGAAGAGGCTAGGCCAAAACTGTGGCATTATCCTCACAGGTACCACCATCAATGCAGATATAAAAATCCTTGTTTAAAGGACCATGTGAGCAAGTCTTGAGAGAATAGCACCAAAGCATGATAGTGAATATTGATATGCAGAACAGCAGACCTGTGACCAGGAAAGTAAAATTTTACGTCATGATGTTTGAGTTTTAGAAGGTACTGGTCAAAGTTACTGTGATATTCCCTGGTCTTCTGTTCATTGCTAACTCTAAATAACTTTTTGTCATCACATTTTGTAAGACTGGTTTTCTTGTGACTAATAACAAGTGTGACTAACAAGTGTTTCTGTCTTTTCTTTCAGGAAAGAGTAATTAACCATGCAGCTGGCAGCCATGGGGTGTCAGGAATATTCATGAAATATGACATCAGTTCACTTATGGTGACAGTGACAGAAGAACACATGCCTTTTTGGCAGTTCTTAGTGAGGCTCTGTGGCATTATTGGGGGAATTTTTTCAACTACAGGTGATTACCAGTGCCTTCCTTCTTAAGTTGTATTGGAATTTTTTTTAGTCATGGTGATTGCTATGGATAAATTATGGGGGAGTCCTCTTAACAGGCTTAAGACAAAGTGCTCATTTGTGTGCATTGAAATGTGCCATGAAAGCTACTCACCTTTGGTGTCCCAATATGCCATTTCTGGTGGTTTGAGGCCCTGTTGTTTCCTTTTTGGTAACTATAGCATAATTTATTTCTTTCTGGAAGAGCAAAGCTATATCTGTCTACAGATATATATGTATCTATATATAGGTACACGCACACACATAATAATATTCTGTGTATTTCCTGTAGTTGGGATCCAGTAATTAAATCAGTGACAAAAGTTGAGATAAAATTGCCATCTGAAGTGATTGGGAAGATTTTCCTTGTCAGTGTACTGCTGGATTTGCTTCATCAAAGAAAATGAACTAAGTTGGAAAGGCACTTACTGGTCAAGACATAAGAGGGTGTCTGGATTGCAAGTTATTTCTTTCCTTGGCTCTCATTGGAAGAGAGCTCAGTAAAGGGACTTTGAACTAAGAGCTGCTTTTCAAAGTAGATATTTCTGTCCCACAGAACGTATTTTCACCCATGAAATCTGGCAGAGGGAATTACTTTTACTTGGTAGCTTTGCTGTTCTTGGTGCATTTCAGAATGTTAGAATTCTCCCCTGCACTGCCCTTGATATTTCCCTTTTTTATGTTAGCTTCTCAGTGTTTTGTGTATAGGTTTACTGCACTGTGTCCTGTGTAAGTATGGTGTATAGCTTTGTTGTAATGCTTCCATAAATAATACATTTTTACTGCTGGTGACAATTTAAATCTTGCTTGATGTTGCAGGAATTTTACATGGCTTTGGAAGATTCGTAGCAGAAATTATTTTTTGCCGTTTCAGACTGGGCTCTTACAGATCCACATCGGTAAGGAAAACTTCCTCTAAGTATTTCTCTAAGTGGTACAGCTGAGGATGGATGATAAGGACAACTTTGGGACTTGGTCCCAGAAGAATTCAAGATATTTGAAATAAACCCTCCCCTTGATATGCATATTAGCAGAGATTCAACAGCTTTTAAAAATAGTTGGAAAACCTAAAATGTAAAGAAGCAGAGTTCTCTAACAAACTGAATTAATGCAGCTCAGTCTCTTAGATGTCCTACATTCCCTTAATTGTCCTTACTATATTATTTTCATATTGCTCCAAAAATTAGATGTTTTCCCAGGCCTGGTTGGTCTCCCTGTCCTGGTTTTGGTCTCACATATCCTTTTGCTTGGCCTGCACACTGAAGAAGAAGCACTGTGTGCTGCAAGGGGTTCAGTGGTGCTCCTTATTGCTCTGCAGGCTACTGCCAAGCACTGTGAAAGAGCTGAGCTTTCACCTTTCCCTTCATTAGGCAATAATAGAAATGCTTCTCTAGCAACTACTTGATTTTATATTAATTTTATTTTTCCCATTTAAGCCTGCAGAGAGCCTTTGAGACCTCTGCCTTTCTCTCAAATTTGGTTGAAGTTTGCCAGCTGGCAAGGTTATGTGAGTGGGGCGAGAGGAAGGAAGGCAACCAAATTTGTATAATATTTATGTGAGAGGCCAGGTAGAAGGCATCTAGGAAATGCCCAAGAATAAAGAAGTGCATGTTTTTGAGGAGGGAGGATGGAGATTCTATTTCTGGTCAAGCCATTAATAACACCTTGTTTTTGTTTTTGTTTAGGTCCCACTTCCTGATGGCCACACAAGCAACCACTTACCTCTAATTACAGACAATAGTACACATTAGCCTCCTGAGAAATTTTTCTTTCTTCCTGCCTGATACAGACTTTTTTATAATAAAGAAAACATTGTGCAATATGCTGAGACAGTGCTGATGGGCAGCAAAAAAATGAAGCCTTTACAAAAAAAAGCCCCTCCAACAAAACGATTTGTGTAATTTTTTTTGTCCTTCTGAGTGCACATGGAGACATAGGAAATGGTGAAACCAATGAGGTGGATGATCTTGTGGAGAGTGAAGGAGTGTTGCTGCCAATACAGTATTCATGGTTGAGCTGAACGTCTTTGTGGTGGCTGCCCGTGACCACTGAATCATCTCAATGATGCCTGGGAAGGCTGCAGGCCCCAAGGAGAAAAGAGTACAAGTGGGACTTGGAATAAGAAGCCCTTTAAGTAAGGCATTTGACTGTAGTTTTTATAAAAGGCAAGACTCCTTAGTAAAAAAATCAGGAAATCTTTGTATGCCTCTTTCTTGGTAAAGAAGTTGTTTTGATGGAATCTTTGTTGTACCTGTGCTGCTAGTGTGGGAGCCCTGGGAGCATCCACATCCTGGAAATAGATGGAGGAAGGGATAAGGGGGCAAGAAGCTGCCAGTTCAGGGCAGTTGGGAGGTCTGCTAGTCCAGGCAGGGAGTGTGGAGTTGGTAGTAGGTGACTTCAGGGAATCTGAATCATATTGCTGCAGACAGGTGATGAGACAGGATCTGCAGAACTAATCCTTGCTGTTCATGAAGGTTTTTGTAAATTAAATGAAGAGAGCAATATCATATTGTAAATATGCTACTGAGAAAGAATGTTATTAATGCAAATGGTGCTTTGAGAAACTGAACATCATGTTACTGTTAAACTGCTGGTGTACACCTGTGGTTGAACAGTTACTCCACCAGTGTAAAAAATTATTAATATGATTCCTTCTCAGCAAAACTGATTTAATTATGTGTTAGAAGATGATGCTGGTCCTGGCCTTACTCACCATGGAATGAATATTATAATTAAGAGGACTAATTACAGAAAAATAAAAATCTCTGTGGCATTGTCAGATTTTGCTGACTTCTGTCAATGTGCTTTACAGGACACTTGGACTTCGTTGATGAGCGTAGTGTTAATAACACAGCTGATTTGCTATGCAAAGCAAAGGGCTCCCTAAAATGAAATTAAATAATAAATAAATTGTGGGAAATAAGGAAAGACTTCTGTTGAATTTGGCTATTGACAAAAAAGTTCAAGGAAGCCAGGTCCTTGGGTATAACAGCCAGGTTTGGGGTTTTCTTTCTTGTGCTTTGCTTTTTTAACATTGATTAAAACTCCAGCAACCTGAGAAACTGTGGCTCCCATTTCTATTTGGTGTTTCCTCCTGAGGTTTCTTTCCTACTTCTGCTCAGACTGGTTCTACTTTGGGCTTTTCCTAACACTTGTTTCTTATCTGCCTAGAACAGACTGTACTGGTGGGAGAGACTGATCTCAGTTGACTTTCTGTACCAGAACTTTTAAATGTTATTTTCTATTCTCACATAAAAGAGCCAAGCGGCTTGGTGTGTCTTAAATCCTTGTGTGCCACATTCACGTTGTTTTCTCTAAAACAAGCTTGTGTGAAGGCTGGTTGCTAATGGAAGAAAATTTGGGATCAACTTGCAGATGTGAGGTGCTGCATTGCAGGGTGAATGCAGGATCAGTTGACCCTGTGCTGTTTGCTTTCTCTCCACAGCGGGTTTGGTAGTTGGAGCAGTACTGCTGACCCTTGCACCACGAGTTGTCAGCACCTTAACCAGCATGTACAGGGGTGTCCTGGAGAAAATAATAGTTTATTGCAGGGACTATTTTTGGTCACATTTATTTGCATTGTGCAAAAGTGAGTGTAGGATGGAAAAATGAAAGGAATGGGTGTCCCAAGGGAAACAGAAAGCCACAGGTAAATGTGATGTGTATTTTCTGAAACTGGGATAGCGGATGAAAATACCATTTTTTGGATTAGGACAGATGGTCAAAATTATGTATTTTTATCCTTTGCTCTTACATGATGATAATGTGAGAGAGCACAGGAGAAGACAGTTTTAACCTTCATTAGGTGTGTTCATAGCAGACCATTTGCAGATGAGTGTCTGTCTGGCCAAAAAGTCTTCCTTGCTCGCAGTCAGCACTGTTTGGGTTAGTGCCCCACTGCTGCCCTGCTCCCCAGGGAGAGGCTGTGTTGGCAGATCCTGGTCACCATGCCTTGTCCCTGAGACCTGGAGTGCTATGCCAGGATGGGAATGTCCCCTGTGGCCCTTGAGCCTCACCCCAGTGTTGTGGGAAGCCAGTCCAAACCCCAAGAATGGGGAGGGGATCAGAATGGATATTGCTCGAGTGACTTGGTTTTATGGCTCAAGGGGAAACACCAATCTGGGTTTTTAACAGAATAGACCATCTTTGGCCATGTCACCTGAGAGCCAGGATCTCACAGCATTGACTAGAAGTTGCTGTAAAATCTCTGAGTTGTAATGACACTTGACTGCTGTGTTCCTGGATGTACTTCACAAAAGATTTCTGATTAGAGAAAGGAAAAGGCAAGACTGTATCCAGCCCTGGCACTGCAGGAGTCCCTCAGTAAGGGCAGTTGCTGCTTCATGGTACGGCAGAAGGTGGGACCACACGTTTCAGTGGGCAGGGAGGCTGCCAGGGCGGGTACCTGCTCTGTGGACATGGCAGCAAAAGTGAACTGGCAGGCCAGAGACAGGCTGTGATCAAAACCTGCAGCTCTGAGAGAGAATATTGGGGAAAAAATTGTTCATGAGCTGAGAGAAGGGGTAAATTAATGTAACCTATAATAACAGTGCTTCTAGATGAGTGTGGGTGCTCTTGGGTCATGTATGAGGGGCTGTGGTGGGTGTGGGTGGGCAGCGTGGTGGGGAGGCTGTGGAAGTCAGGCTGTCATGGATGCCACTGTACCTTGTGGCTGCTGTCTTTCTTACCACCTCTGGTTTGTGCATTGGTGCCCAATGCAGGGCACACCACAAGAAGACAGTGAAGGAAATTTCCCTACTTCAGGCTCTCTTTGTTCTTTTCCCTGACTTTTCTAGCAGATGTTTTTGGAGCTTTTGCTAGTAGAGAGATGGGGAAGAAATCAATGTCTGTGTCTAGCTGGAGAGGGATTGGGTTAACAGATGTAGCAGGCTTTCTTTTAAAAAGCAAACCCAAGCTGCTTTCCTCTGAAATTCTCATCCTAGAAATATGCAAGTAATTTGAAAGAAAATTCAACTCTTTCTATCTCAAAAGCTCTGTTGTGGGGACCTGCACTGCCGTTGTAGTGCTTGGCCTTTTTCTGCAGCTGCTGGCTCTGCCTGGGGTGATGTCAGAGACTGAAATAACTCATGCCTCAAACATTGATATAAAGTTTTGCTTATTAAAACAAAAGCTGTATAAAGAAGCTACAATCAAAGAAGCCTCCCCTGAAGATACCTGACTGAGACTTTGGACAGAAACTCAAACTGCTGAGATTAGATAAAGGGAAACCTATTGTTCAGTCATCTCAGGCTGAGGGAAAGGTATGCATCCATAAAGGCCAAAGCCATCAGCTGCACTGAGAATCATCCCTGGCTGAGTTTGGTGTGGGGGGAGAGCACAGCTTACAGAAGCCAGGTTTACACAGACTTTCCCCCCAGCCAAAGGAGGAGGAGGAGGTTTGGGATGCGTGGCGTAACCTCTGGTCAGAGGCAATAAACACCCATCCTCTGTTACACAAACTGGCCCAGGTGTGGAACCCCCAACCCCACAGGCCATATCCACGGGACTTTCACATAAGAGGCAGCTGAGGGGGAGTCACAATCCATCAAAGATACCCCAAAGTGCTAGGCCTTGCACCACAGGAGTGCATGTGATGCAACACATCCTGCTGCTAGAGACTGTCCCCTCCCGGGGGGGACATGCCTGGAGATTTCCACCTGGCCTGAGTGTATATTAACCCATGGGATTCTATGCTTCCCAGGGGGACCACCAACACCAAGAAAACCAGCTGGAGAGGATCAACGCAACAATGCTGGGATCCACAGATGGGGATATTGTCTTTATTCTGTCTCTGTCACCCTCTTTCTGTCCCCTCCAGCTCTTTTCCTACTTCTCCTTTTCTCTCTTTTCCTCTCTCCCTCTCTCTCTCTCTCCTCTCTCTCTCTCTCATATTTACTATCAAATAAAACCCATACTATTGACTGGCGTATGGTCTTGTTTGCACCTTAATTTGGGCAGAGGTATTTCCAAAGAACCTTAATAATTGGATCATAACAGGTGGCTGTTTGGGGTGGTCCATGGCAAGACAGGGATGTGCTGATGGAGTCAGTCCTGCATAGAACTAGGCAAGGACCTTCCCTCCTGCCCTGTGCAAGGCCTTTTAAGCTTCTCAGGGACTGATTTGACAAACTGAGCCCTAAGTAGAGG
Source organism: Entomyzon cyanotis (assembly GCA_024500445.1). Classification (NCBI taxonomy): domain Eukaryota; kingdom Metazoa; phylum Chordata; class Aves; order Passeriformes; family Meliphagidae; genus Entomyzon; species Entomyzon cyanotis. The sequence continues at coordinate 43,670,820 of JAKEPQ010001018.1, read as the reverse complement.
GCGTAGTTGCTTAGGAACAGTCAGAGGCAGATTATATTTGGTGTATAAATGCAGCTGTGATTAACTGAACAGACAAAACCAAGGTCAGGGAGGCAGCTGTTACCTTGTCCTTTTGCTGTTAAGTTCTCTGTGAGAAGATCTGTTGCTAAGGATGTCTTGTGTAATGATGCAGTTACACTGAAGCAGGAGGAGGTGATCACCTTGTTACATCTCCACTGGCATTGATGATACTAAAGGTCTCTACTCTCTGTTTCTTCAGAGGTAGCCAAGTGCCACAGCCTTCTTCTGGGAAGATGGGAAGTGAGAAAAGCTTGTTTGGGGATCCTTGCAAAGATCTCTCAGTTTTTCAAAAGGCACTCCAGAAGGTGGGGGTATGGGAGGTTTATTTACACCTTGCTTACTCAGAATGGGCAAAGTTAGTTCTTGTAAAGACACTTTTTTTTTCCTACCAATGCTCAGTGAATGCAAATTGTGTCTACTATTTGGCCTTGGCACTGGTCCTGTTGGTTAGAGAATATGTCCATGCCTGCATATAAAGTTAATGTTTAGCAGTTAATGCTTCAAGAAGCCTTAAGGGACTTTGCCTGCTGCCTTTTGTGAGCTGGCAAGGGTTTGATGCTGTAGGTCTGTCCACAGTCTGCCCTTGCACACCTTGCTAGAGCACCGGCATGCATTTCAGCTGGCTTAGTTAAAAGCATGTGAAATACTTCATCTTTTCATTCTGCCATCACTTAGCATCCATTCCAAAGCATTTCTGGTTGCTGCTGGCCCAGGAGAAAGACGGTGTCACCTTTCCTTGCCTTCCAAAGGAGTTTTCTGAGAGCTCATGAATTCATCAAAACAAGAACCTTCAAGGCTGGATGGTGCAGCCTCCCCTGGAGGAGAGCTGAAGGCATGCTCTGAGAACATGCATCTCTGTGGGGCTTCCACATACCAGAATTCAAGAAAAATCTCATTGTGGCTTGGGTTTGGTTTTTTTGTTTTGTTTTGTTTTGCACATGTACATAGACATACTCAGAGTCACGGGACCAATAATTTGTGAAAAACAGAAAGCCAGACTGGCTTGGGTTCAGGAGGACGCTGGTGTGGTCTGGGGGCAAGAGGCTATGGCAAGCAGATGTTGGGCAGGCTCAGGAAGAGCAGAGCTCCTCCAGCCCAGTTGCTGTACCCATGTCTCTGCCTGCACAGTCACAGGCAGGAGCTGCCATGGATGCTCCTCTGAGCTGGGCCCTGCTCTCCCCTGCACCACTTCAATCCCCAGCTCCAGCAAACCAGATTTCAGACTCTTTCAGGAGGACCAAATGCTCTGCACCAGCTGCTTCTGAGCCCCTGCAGAGCCCAGGTGCTTGTGACTCTTCCTGGGTTTAGCTGTGATAGCCATAAAAATGGAACTGAGTGGGTTTGGGGTTACTGGTTTTTTTCCCTTGCAAATTTTCCTGAAATTACAAGGTGAGAGTGTGTTTTGCCATAAGATTTTTTAGTTGCAGAGTGATCAGCACATAGGACTATGTTGGAAAAGAAAAAAATAGCAGGGGGAGCTGAGTTTTGACTCATGGATGATATTTGAAAATTAGTGTTTACCAAAGCTTAGTTCCCTGGTGGGTGGTTGGTTATTAGAAGTGACTGTGAACAACTGTGGCATTTAAACTGAGCAGGCCCACTGCACAGGGCACGGTGGCCTGAGCCTTTGGCTCTCTACGGGTCAGGTGCTCTGCTTCAGCCAGGAGTGTGAGCTCTGGTGGAGACCTCTTCTTGAAGTTTAGAAATTCACTTTGCAAATTTTGAACTTCATTGGAATAATAGGAAGCTCATTAAACCTTTACTTAAGCATATGCGGTTTAACAGCATCCTTTAAGTTTTGCATGAACCTGATGGTGCTTGACTAATGCAAAAGAGTTGTCACTGTAGCAGTCTGTGGAGGCTTGCAGAGAGAGGAAATACTTATTTCTCATGGCTGATATCACCACCGGAGAGCAGACTGGCCTTCAGTCCTCCATCAAAAGCACCTGAATCCACCCTCTGCATGGCAAACTGCAGCTACTGCTGCTGCTCGTCCAAGGGCTCATAGCTCTGAGAGCAGTTCTGCAGCTTTTTTTCAATATTTATTTGTTGTGACCTCTGACAATACTGGTGTGCTGTTGACATTTCTGAGCCTCAGCCTTAACTCAGTTAAAAGTCCAAATTGCAGAGCCCAGGAGCCTGGCAGGTGGTGGCGGGGGTGGATGTTTCTTGTAACTACACAGAAAACAGATGTTTTCAAGGCAATTGCAGAGATGAGGCAAGGAAAAGCAGAACTGAGAATCACCAACCTCAAGTTAGAGTATTTGTAGTGAAAAGCACCAGGTGTTTCCGTGGCTGCTCCGTGGGTCGCTCTCCTCACGGCCTGTGCCGCCGCGCTGTGCCCTCAGGGCACCATGGTGCTGCGCGGGCTGGGGAGGAGGCGAGGCCGGAGCTGTGACCCTGCGAGCTGAGGCGCTGCTCCCCCGTCACTGTGTGGGGCTGACCCGGGGCCGCTCCTTTCCTGCTGTGACTGACTGGGGGGCATCCTTCACTTAAAAAGGGAGCTTGTCGTGAAGGGTTTTGTGCCCTTTGCAGTCCCGTCAAACAGGGCTGCAGAGGTGAGGCCGTGCAGGGCCAGCCGGGCCTGGGATGCCCTGAGAGGGAGCCGCGGCCGGGAGGCTCCGGCACGGGAGGTGTCGGCAGGGGAGAAGATGGAAGCTCCTGGTGTGAAGCGGCCTCACGTCGCTGGAGGGGATTCCAGCCTGCTCCCTCCTGCCCAGGCATCCTTGAGCACCGGGCGTCGTTTGGCCCCGTTTTGTGCTCTGAGCTCGCTGCCGGGGACAGCCCTGAGGGGATCCCTAGGGCGGCACTGGCAGCACCAAAGCCGGGCCCTGGCCCCGCAGGGCTGCTGGCTCGGCTGCTGAGCACTGACGCTGCCAGCTTCTGCTTGTTATTTATTTCTCTCTGTCTCTCTCTCTCTCCCCCTCCTCCTCGCCTTCTCTCCCCTCTCGATTTCCTGCGCAGTGGTTTCAGTGCTTCTCGGCTGGGTGGCAGCGCTGTCACAGCCCCCAGCAGAGCCTGCCCCTGTCCCAGGCACGGCTGTGCCTCCAGGAGACACTGCCAAGACATGGCACGGGAAAAGCACGGCGAAAGGCACGGGGAAAATGGCTCAGAAAAGGCGAAATACTGGAATGGTCCCAGGAGATTTTAATTTCTTTCTCCTCTTTCTGCCGCTTTAACTTTTCAGGGCAGTGACACTAATGAGCTGTGGTGGAAGTGAAGTCAATAATCACGTATGCCACGCCAGAGACAGCACACTGATTTTTAAGTCTCCTCTCACTAATTAGTGACAGCCTTTGTAGGGACTGACTGCAGCGCTTAAACCTCTGGCAGCAGGAAAGGCAAAGCAACACAGAAGAAAGGAAAAAAGAAAAGCCTTTGCTTGATTTGTGACTTTCGTCATTTTTTTACTAGAATCATAGTGCGATAGCTTAAAAAACTGTTTTAAAAATAGATCTAATGGTGTATCATAAGTTTTAATAACTTTTAAAAAATAATTTCAGTTTACTGCTCACTCCAGACAACCCAAGTAAAATATAGGTACAAGTCAGCATGAGGTTGCTGCAGGGGAAAAAGTTGTATCAGGATTTGATCATTCTTGTAATTCTGCTACTTAATTGAACAAGAACCAATGTAAGTATTGAGGAGTCTTGTTGAGGTGCCTAAAGCTCGAGGCACAGCTGTCCTCACAGCGCCTGCACCCCTCACAGGTATAGCAAGGAACATTCCTGAAGCTGTCTGTTAGAAATTTCACTTGGGCTCACTTCTAAAATTTTGCTACATGAGGTTTCCCTTTGCTAATACAACAGTAATTAATACATCTTTCTTCTTCTTAAAATAATTTAATAATAATAATAAATAATACATCTTTATTCTTCTTAAAATAATGAATTTTAAAATACAGATATTCAGTAAGAATGGTTCTCCATTTTCATGTAGTTATGCCCCTTTGTATTTATAAACTACTTGTTGCAAAGACATATGCCTACCTAACAAAAAAAAAATTGGAAAATTAGCAAAATGGTATGCTAATGAGTTATACCTGTTCATTGAGGCAGCCAATGGGTTATACCTGTTCAAAGACCACGAAGAAGGCTTTATATAAGAGAATGTGCAGGTCAGTATAGTCCTGGAATGGGTTCATAATATGGCTGAAGAACTAATTGAGACAGAAATAACAGAGCACTTTCTAGTTCTGATCAGAAAGTTTGATTCTTTTAAGACAGTTAACAAATGTTGTTTCCAGATTTTTAAAAGATTAATGACAAAATCCAGAAAATGTGAGTAGAATTGTTCATATGATTTTCTACTTGAAAGACTAATGGAAAAATATGACTGTCACTGTCTTTTCCTCATTCACTGTGACTGTTTTCCCTCACTTCTTTCTCATGCCTCTGGTGTTCATTGTAACATGGATTATTTGTCTTGCTTGCTGCTGTTGGTAAGTGGCAGTAATAATAATAAATGCCCATGTTTGGGGATTAAGCCACACCAAAGAGTGGCTTAATCTCTCTCTCCTCCCTCATGCATCCTAGTTTGGCCCCAAAGTGGTGCATGAAGAAGTAATAGGGTAGTAGCATGGGACACTAGAGGCAGTATGAGATTTCAGAGTAAGAGGAATGCCAGGATATAATACAGAAAGTGCATTAAATCAGGCTGTGCAGCTTGTTTACAGTGGGATTGACCAAGAACTGCTTGTAAAAGAAATGAGGTTAAAATTAATGAGCAGGTGAATCTGCGTATGTAATTTGTCAGAGCAAGCAACCAATACAAAATAATGACTCTAATTAAAGTCAGGAGCCCAGGAGGGGAAGGATACTTCAAACAAACCCCAATAGTAGCCAATCAAGCATTCAGCTCAATGTGTATGTTCAGTCTCCTCGTCTTTAGGTTTAAACCCCAGTACCCTTTAGCTGTACTGAGGAACATGGGGTTAATTACCTGTCCCAGCTCAGGCGTTCAGCCACAGCACATGCTTGTTTCCCATGAGCAAACAGGCTCTTTGCTGAAGTAAGGGTTATCTGTTTTCAGGTGTTATCCTCAGTATGCAAGAAACTACATCTGAAAGAGCTTGTCCTCTTATGTGATCAGCTTCCACTGGTTTTCATACAACTCCACTAAAACCAAAGTGAACACAATGTTATGGATATGTTTTTTTCCCTCTTTCCTTATAGTTTGCCAGTAGAGATGTTTCTGGGAACAGGGTTCCTTACAGTGTAGGTTTCAGTGGTGCTGTTCCTGCCCTTGGAGGCACATTCCAGCTGGGGAGGGGATGCCAGTCTCTTAGCACTTCTTACAAGAAGCACCAACACAAGATGTTCTCTAAATATTTTTGTGCAGTACAAAAAAGTATTTGGTGAGGAAGCAGCAGGGTCTCTGTGCTCTGTGTGAATGAGTGCTGTATTGCAAACCCTGTGGGTTACCACCATGACACGATTTTTCTCTCCCACCACAAATAAGTCAACAGTGGCCAGCTGAGTCAGGCTTGCAATGAGCTCCTGAATCTCCTTTTGAAGCTGTTTCTTTTGTTCTTTGCCCTCCCTGTAATACTGAGTACATGACCCAATTCAGTCTATGGATCAGTGTTATCCAGAGTCTTGGAGAGGAATGACCACAGGGACAGTGTTTCTTCCAGGTCACCTCCTGTCGCTGGGAAAGGCTGCAGGAGCACCAAGTAGAAGACAAACAGGGGAAGGGAAAAGGCTCAAGACATGCACTATGAGACAGAGCACAAGTGGGAATGCAGCTGTGTCAATAACACCTACAGAGCCAGGATTTTGCATCATCCTGAAGGAATCAAATGCTACAAAGCTGCACAGAAAAGCTCTTCCTTGAAAATTCAATGATGAGAAAGTAGACTTAGATTATTAACAAAGCACAGTTTTAATAAAAATGTTTAAGGCTTACATTTCAAAATTACTTACAAATAAACTTAATCACAATGCATATATTCCTTAAGTTTTAAAAAACCAACCATATTAATTCTAAGATAATAGATATTTTCTGAGTTATAAAATCCCATATAAATAGCAAATTCTTCTCAGTACACTGATTATAAGAATACATAAAAATTGGGATGCATATCTGAAAGGAATCCTGAGTATGCACTTCGCAACTGGCAGAAAATAGAACAATGCTAGAGTTGGACACAAAAATGCTGTTGTCCCAGTATACAATTTTCTCAAAAAAAGAAAACAAAAACTACCCCCCCCCCCCCCCCAAAAAACAAAACAAAACAAAACAAAAAAACCTGTGCAAAAAAGGGGGAACTTTTTGGTTGCTCAACCTTGTTCATCTCCACAGACTCAGGAATGACTCTGGATACTCCACTCCTTGAGATTTTGGGAGCACTCTGTGGATTCTTCTGGTTTCAAAAAAAGAGAATGACATCTGTCTTCAGCTGGACAGAAATAAGGCACTTCCTTAGAGCAGGTCAGTGTGGGCAGCTTGGATTTACAGCCAGAGAGCAGCAAAAGGTGTCTCTTGAATGACAATGTGTGGAAACAAATTTGGAAGAGGCAGCCAATTCTTTCACTCCTCAAGGTTCCCCTGATTCTCCCCCAAAATAACAATATAAATTCAAACAAGAATGAATTAAGTGGAAACTTTGCATGTTAGAAACATTTTTTTTTAGACTGAGGTAAGCAAACAAACAAGTTGGACTAAGAGCAAGTTGTAGCAGCATTTAGATCAGGGCATTCATCCTGTGCTTTCTCTTCTCTCTTCCAAGAAAGCTGCACAAGAGATCTACGTGACTGGCAGTGTTCCCAGTGTGACTACACCTCCCAGGAACAGGCAGACTGCAGCACTGCAGGAGGACACCCCCCTTGCAGAAGCCTCTCGGTGTGTTTAATTCAGAGCTATTTTATTATTGTAGCACAATGGGTTTTTTTCCAGTCATAATGAAAAATGTCAATTATTCATGGAAGAAATACAGACTATTCTTCCTGTTGTTTTCAAAGAGTAATGTAGTCGTTATGTGTTCCTTTAAACACTGCTGTTAGATAATATATGATGTTTTTTCACAGGGTCATGAGCTCTGACATTACTAAACCATGAATCATAAGAGCAAACTCATACATGCAAACTGCAGTAAACACACAGAGGCTTAATTTTGCTTCTTATTAGAGTGTCAACTCAGTAGAGATAATGAAGTAAATAAGAGTCATTTATAATCTCCTGGCTTATTCCCAGTTTAACTGGGATCAAAAACCAGATGAACAATGTTATACTGAAGTTGAGCCATAATTGCAGAGAGCAGAACTTCACAGGTCAACAACAGATGCATGGTAACATTTTAGAATCAGAAATTCTCAACAGTTTTCTGTCCTTTCAAATATTACAAATAACTTCTTTCTTCTTGGCCTCCTATGAATACTCTTATGGTAATTTTTTCCTGCTTTAGTTTAAAAGTGTCAGCAAGAAGTTGTAAATATTGCACAGTATGTAAGGATGGAAGACTAGAAAAGAGAAGGGCACTTGCAGGGTGTCTTTTCAGTCCAAAGAAAAGCTCTTCATTTTTTCTGCTAGTTCCTGTCTCATTTCTATGTGTTTTTTCAGGTTTTGCACTTCATGGGGCAAATTAATGTCCCACACGGACACGCAGGACTGTAACTCTGGGGAAAAAGAAGGAAATTTGAAAACTGCAACAGCGATGACTTTTTGCATACTTAGAAATGGTTTTGCTTATCTGCTTATTTTCAATTACTCATAAAGTCACCCAATGAAGCATGACCCTTAGGACCCAGAAGACAAGTTACATGACATTTCATGCGTGAGGTGATGCGGCTGTGGGGTACAAGCTCTTTGTACTTGCACAATGATTTGGATTCCAGTTCCTAAATTTAGAGTATCCCATTTAAAAGTACTTGAAAAACCATTTCTGGTGCCTGTGGGCCATAAAGTACTGATCTGAGCTACAGCTAATGCCAATACTGAGGTACCTGCTAAAATTTCATCTCTATCTTCTCAAGCAGATAGACCCTAAATGCTTATGAGACTCAAACCCCATTCACTATAAAACAAAACTAATTTCATAAGGTAGTGAATATACTGAGAAAAGGTCACTTCTTCAATCTCCATTCATGCAAACAACTCTTTATTCAGGAAGAATTCACACTGTTTTTAGTGGAATAGAGATAATCAAGAACTTGCATGAGCTGGGTCTCACAAACTAAGGCCCCAAGGATTCTGGTGTCTCTGATTCCTCTCTATGACTAATGTCACTCTTAAATAAAACAAAAGTGCTAAAAAGGCAATAAGTGTTCTTACAGCATCAGGAATCAGGGAATACCGTAATATAAACCCCAGTGCTCTAAAGTGTTATCAGTCAGCTCATCTACACTTGCTGTCCTTAACTTCATACTGTCATTGCCACATTTTTAGAAGTCACTGAAACTGGGATGAGATAAAGCAAAGAAGGGCATTGATCAGAGTATCAACTGTAATTGTTCTTAGAAAAATCCAAAGATGAAGATTTTCTTTCTTCAAGCACTTGGCTACTTTAATTGTCAGGCAGCTTTTACTGATGTCTGACTGAAATCTCCCTTGCTGTAACAGAAACTGGTTAGTGCTTATCCTACCCACAGGGAATATGTAGAAGTCTTTATTCTCTTGCTCTGCATTTACATATTTGAAGCCTATTATCATGTCCTCTCTATTATTTGTATTAAACAATTTAACTTCCTGCAACATTTCCTTACAGGTTGCATTTCTCTCCTCTGGACTATTCCTAATAGGCCAGATCATTCAGCAATATTCCAAATGGTTAGGCTCCTCCAGCAGAGGCCATATTAGCACTCAGCAGAGTGTGAGAATTAGCTCATGTCTTACAGACACCACTTTCATGGTGTGAGAGTGGTGTTTGCCTCTTCTGCACCCAGGTGACATGGCTGACTCATGACCAGCCTCCGATCAATTCAGACCATTTTTCTGCAGCACTGCTGTTTAAGCTGAACATTTCCTCATGCTGGTACAACGGATCATTCCTAATTTGATAAAAGGTCTTGCATTTGTCCTTACAGAATTGTATCCTATTTCCTTCCAGACCATTTGTTCTATTTGTCAGGGTCACTTCAAGTTCTAATCCTGCCCTCGAGTGAGCTGTGAGTTGTTTGCAAATCTGAAAAGCACATTCAATATTCTTTCATCCACATCACTCATGAAAATATTGAGGATTCCTGACCTAGCACAGACACCTCTGGAAATCCATTTGATACATTCTCCAATTAGACAATGACATTTACTCTCCAAATACAAGTTCCCAACAAGCTGTATTGTATTCTTCAAACACTGGCTTCCTCAGATACATTTTTGGAAGTTACTTTTAGTTTATATGAGCCCAGATATGCAAAAGAAAACAAAAACTATTTAGTAAAGAGTGTTTCAATACAATTATGTCAAATGATGGTCATCAACTTTTCACTCTGAGTGAGCAGTCAAGCACAAGAGTGTCTACTCCACTAGTAATACAAGTTAATAAAACACAGTTCGGGTACCTTTGTGATATTTGTTGTCTTCCGTGTCACTTTTATAGCAATATCCCAAAACAAGGACCACATTCTTGAGACTCCCTTTTTCAAAGAAATAAAATATCATATTTTAAATTTAATGTGGATTTTATAATTTTGGGACAGAAAGAGTAGATGACATCAAGGCACTTAGAGGAAAGAAAGCAAGAGTTCAATCAACCGGACCCTTTATTCAAAATCATTAACCATGAAAAACCCAGACACGAAGACAATATAGCTCATGTCTCCATTTAATGTCAGGGTTTGTCAGGGTTCCAAGGCATAAGCATGGGATTAGCTGACCAGCCTGCTGAACAAGCCCAGGAACAAAGCACCCTATTATATAGCACAGGCAGAGGTGGTAGAGTCACAGCAAACAGATGACACAGCGAAAGAACACACTGCAAGCGAAGTTCCAGTGCACAGCAGAATGTACCAGTAACCAGTCCAGTTATGAAAAAACCAAACCAACCAATTATGACAAAAACTGAGTAAAAATTATGAACTACAAGTTTTAAAATTATGATGGCATGTGGGTGGGAAGTGGGAATAGGGGATACATAGTAACAAGGTGCCCTCTGAATAATGCAAAAAAAGACCAGGAAGACAGGAGTGGTTGGATCACAAAGGGATAAACAGAATGTGCCAGTGTTTCAATATCAACTTCTTGCTTATTTCCAGCATGACATGTCTATAAATGTCTTGCAAGAATAGCTAGAAGCTGTCATCTTCTCCTGCTACAGCAGCTCCCTGTTCCTATTGGCAGCACAATGAGGGTGAAGAGCTCTTGGCTTTAAGCTGGTAGAGGAATACAGGACCCAGCCTACATCCCTGATCAGGATCAGCCCAGGGAAGGAACAGCCCCCACTGTGCAGCCACCCCAGCTGCAGCACTGCACCTCACATCGCTTCGTGCATGGAGTCCCAGGGAAAAGATGAGCTGGGGAGCAGCTTCTTGGGTATAAATAGGCTTGAGTATGGCTTAACTGAAAGCTGCAATTTGGAAGTTTTCTAGTGGCCCCCAGGACCTCTGCAAGGCAGAGAGAGATTTTTCCTGCCCGGAGGAGGTTGGCACTGCACTTCTCTGAGAGTGATGTAAATCTGGTTATAGTAGATGAAGGATGGTGGGAACCATACACATCCTCCATGCTCAAATTTTTCATCACTGTAATTTTTTTCTGCAGCCAGTCCTATTCATACTTCTTACAAAAGTGATTGGAACTTAAGTATAATGTTTCTTATTTAGACCCGGGTCCTGTCTTACTATATAGAAACCTAAATTTGCACTTGCAAAATGAACTACAGATTTACATCTAAATTTTCTCTATGGTAAGTCTCATGTCTATTAAACATCAATGTGTTAGGTGACAGAATTGGAAAATGACATTGTATTTCCATATTCATATATGAAGTACAGATAAAATTAATGTCTCAAAGTCTGGCCATCTCTTTTCCCTGAAATATTTGCCTGTGATTGACATTATATGTTTTAACCTTAAGTGAAACTATTTCATGCAAAAATATTTCCCTCCATCTTCTCTTATTTCACATAAGCAATGTGGTCCTGTTGAAGAACTACTCAGTAGCCTCAGTGCCATTTTCACAGATTCCAGTAGAAATCAAGTCCTTGAATTTAGGAAAAACCCCCCAGCCCTTATAAATAATTGCTGTGAAAAGATGATCAAAAGAAAAAAGTACACATCAAACTGCATATATCAATCTTATTTGCCATTCTTGAGATTTGTGCAAACTCAGCTAAACTCTTTCTCCTGAATATTAATTTTTCTATAAATAAAATTTTGATTAAAAATGTTGAGGTGACTGAGCCTCAAGGCTTTTTAAACTAGGCTGATATATACAATATATTTTCCCTATCAATGACAGCAGTAAGGCAAAAATTATGTTTTCATAGTAACTATTCTTTACAAAATGCTACAAATAAAATGTCCCTTTATAATATTAACATTCTAGCTATCAGGACTAGATGGACTGAAAATGCTGTGCTATAGCTGGCACAATTAACAGCTGAGGACTGAACAGACTGTACACACTTGCTGTTTCAGGCAAAGGCAAGTCAGAGGAAGAAGAGGTATTTTTGACTCATACAACACTACCAGCACCATGACCTAACTGTAGACTACGGATTCTTCTGGTGCCAGAAAGGAAGAAACAGTGCCCAGAATAAGTAAATGATGGTAAGAAGAAAACATCCACAGCCTGCAACTGTGATATCTGCTAGCAGGATTACAGTGTGTTTCTGAATTCACAGCAGCTTCAATATCCACAGAGAGAGAAGACAGAAGTGTAACACTTGAGATGGAGAAAGAACACAGACAGACACACACACACGAGAAGAACGTGACAGAGGGTGGTGAGAGCTGTGCTGAAGCACAGCACAAGGATGCAGTGAAGGTGGGGGTGTTCATGTGCAGATCAGTGACAAGCCAGAGAAGAGCTGCTGCTTTATGTGGGCACAGGTATTCAGCCTGCTGGTATTCAGCTAACACCAGACAGTCTGACACTGATGGAAGATGATAGCTGTGGAGTAGAATGAATGAGAAAATCATGGATAATGCTAATCTGTTCCTGGAACACCATAACAAACAGGACCCAGCAAACCTAAACTTAGCATTGATTTCAAAGTACTCCTCATGTGATGGTTTTACTTACCCAGCTGAGCTGTTATCATGACTCGAACAGAATCACAGAACTTGTCTATAACTCGTACAGGACGACGCGTTGATAAATCAAGCAGCAACATATGTCCTCCTCCTGTCCCTATCCACAGTGCAGTGTTTTTCTGCAGGCAAATTGTCTTCACTCTTCCAGAATAAGCCAATTTATGTTTTGATTCCTTATTTAATTTTTCCACTTTGCTCCTACAAGTATAGAAAGAATTTGTATTGGACTTTGGTGGCACCCTATTCTGCAACTGCTAGAACAACTCTCTGAATACTAGACTTTTAAGCAACTGTTCACCAAGACAAGTCACAAAATTCTCATGCAAACAAACTGGGATGAAAAATACTGGACTTCTAAGAGCCAGCTGGTCTGCTTCAGAAGACCTTTAAATAGGAGGCAGGTATACTTCTCTGTTCTCCCCCAGTCTGCAGGAGGTTAATGTCACAGCAAAGTGGGAATAGCACACCTACACCTGCTCTTAACCTCACCATAAAAATAAATGGATGCGGCATGCTAAAGGAGAGGAGCAATTTAAATGCAAATGAAAAAATTGTCATTGTTAATAAAACTCTGATTTCCTACTGAATTTGTGCACTGGAGAGAGAAGCCATTCTTGTTCAGGAAGTAACTGGATTACTATTAGCACCTGAACGATAGCAAAAGACTTTCTTCTTTCTTGAACTAAATGTGTCTCCTTGACATCACAGAGAAATTGTGAAATATAATAAGGGCCTTTAAAAAGTGGGATTCTACATGGAATACTCTGAAGTTCTGGGCTAAAAACAGGATAGGAAATCCACACGTGCCCAATGAACTGGGCAAATCCCTTACCTCTGGCAGGTTAGGGTACCATGCTAAAGAAGACAAGCTGATATTCAGCTTCCTATCAACCAGGCCAACAATCTGAAACAAAATACTTACTTAAGAAAATGTGCACAGTCAATTAATTCAGAAAGTTTTTCTGTCTTCTTGTCCCAGATTTCCACAAAATGGCTGTTTTTCTTTGCCAAGTAGATGGATTTGTCTATTGCTATTGAAATAATGTTTGCATCACTGTAAGCATTATGACAGAACCTAGCAGAGAGAAGAACTCAAGTTAGATACACAGGAAATACCTAGTAGAAAACCTTAACTATTATGAGTGGGATTAGTTTCCCTCCAACTCTTGCAGAATCATTCAGCCTTAAAACCAAACTAGGCTAAGATACAACTGAAAGGCTTTGCTTTAATCTTTCTACAGTTCGACATAAATTCTCACAGTAGCAGAGTTACGCTGATGACATCCTTGGAGGCACATTAATGCTCAAAGTCTACTAATAAATCTTTCTCATCAAATACTATTTTCACTGCTCAGGAAAAACTCCCCTTAACTACAGAGTAGGATTTGTCCATGTGAGAATTACATCAAACTCTCCCAAACCCTCAGTCAATAATTTCTAAATAGTGAGAAGTCAGCAATCAGAGGTGATTAAATATATATAGGGCAAAGATATGCACACATATCACCCTGACAAACATGGAAGGACAAATACTATGATAAATATGTATGTGTAATCCTAAATAAAGTAAACAGGGCCTGGACCAATGCAATTGGCAGAGAAAAACTGATCATCTTCATTTACACATTTTCTGAATAGATATTGACCTCATAAATCCTTTATGGAGTAAAAATGTGTTTCCTTGTTTAAAAAGACCAACATATATTTTCAACACTACTCACTGACGCTTCATCTATATTACAGAAAGAAAAGAACAGAAACAAGCAAACTCAAAGAGTGAGCTCTAGAACAAGACAGTATATCAAAGTACTGCCAGAAATCTTTAATGAAAACAAATGAGCCAAGTAACATCATGTATAAAAATAAAAAACTTACAGTTGACTTGTCTTTGTTTCAATGAGCTTTTGAACAGAGAAGTCACTGGTTAAGGCAATGATTTTTGTTCCACAGCCTCCCCAGATTATGTTTTTTTCAGATAAGCATAAGGATTCATTTAAGCACATCACGGGTGTGCTAACATTTCCTATAGTCAGTATCTTCAAAGGTGTAGCACCCTTACACTGAAAGCAAAAATATACTCTGCATTAGAAACAAGGAGGATGCAGACACTCCAAATCTTGTTAAAACAAGGCCACACAGCCTGCTGAATTAAATTTATGCATCCAGATTCTCTGATGGTTCAGAATATTTCCAGAATGTTACTGACTGAAAAGTGCTGTATTCCCATTACAGATGTCCCATAGCAAACAGCCTGTGAGCAGAAACAGGTCAGAGCAGGGACCGACACTTTCTGCAGCCCCTAGCACAATTCAAGAACAGGTTGGAAAGTCACATCTATGTCTTTGAAGCTGCCCTACACTGGATCTTAATCTAGTTCTGAAATGCCCTGCAATTCCATAACTGCTCTAAGCTGCATATGATCAGGAACTAAACCTTCAGGTACCAGCTGATATAAACAGCTCCCTGCAGTTCTTTATCTGTTGTGTGAGCAGAATTTTGACCTACAGAAAACCTAAAAATAGTTTATTTTTGAACATAGATGTTCTACAAAAATTTACTAAATCAGAAGAAAAAGGAGCTATTACAGCAATAAATAAAGGAGATTAAAACTGTTAGAATATTCTTAACAACAACCATTAATGTCAGTGTCTACCCAGTTTGCCAGACCTTTCAAAGGAATTTTCCACCTCTTAACTCTATAATTTAAAGCAGTTATTGTAAAACATGTGCAGTTCCTCTGAGACTGCAGTAGAAAATTAATTTTAGTTTTAGAGAAGCTATTAAAAAATAAGTGGCATGAAATAAAGCTACTCTTGGTAGCTGCTTTAGATATTACTGAGAGCACTTAGTAGAACAGACAATAAAGAACAAGTCTACCTTTACTGCTCTGTCTTCAAAAACTGCCAGTTTGCCATCAGCTGTGCCTACCAAGAAGAAATTCTTCTGTTTGCTGAAATAAAAGAAAATAATGAATTCTAGAAATGCCTCAATCAGGTAAGAAAAATTTAAATGAGATGTCTCCAGTATTTCAAGTATTCAACTTTACACTAAAAGCAAACACAACCCCTGTGATCAGGAATGTAGTCCCAAATTACACTGGGTGCAAAATTAATTGGAAATGTAGGCAAATTAAGCAGCTGTCTGAAAGAAACTGCATAAGGTACAGATGTCATTTTCTGAATGCCTCTGTTTAGTAATATTTTCAAAATGTAACCCCAAATATTTAAAATTCATTTATACCTTTGCTTTGAAAGAGAATTACAAAATAAACAAGTGATGGAATCTGACATTTTCTGCAGACGATGCCTTCTTGTTTCATCTTCTGTATTAACCGCCCACAGAGAACCAGACTGAGTTCCTGCTACAATCCAGTTTTCCTTCTCAGAAGGAAGAGTCACTAAGGCCAAACTTATAATTTTACTGTCAGCAATATCCTGAGTCAGAAAAGAAGAAAAACAACTTGGTAATGATTTAAGTAAGGCTAAATGCTAGTAAATTAGTGATGATAAAAATACAGTACAATCTTCTTGGACTCTGGACAGACCCTTGGCCTAATTTCTCCTTTAAGAAATTTAATTCCCTATTAGTAGAATACATCATCAACTGTGCCACCTACCTTCAAAGCACTGGGAAGGACCCCTCAAACAGTACACAGGAACATCTCTCAGCTGAATGCTGACAAAAAAGATATTCTTTCTATTCTAATCAAGGTCTCAAAGCCATCAGAGAATTGAACAAATGGAACTACTGCAATACTAAATGCTAACAGTGAAAGTACTGGCCTGATACTTCTTTTTCTCATTTTATTTTTAGAAAAATAATGCATATAATTTATACTAAAGCTACCAATTCAGATGTATGATGGTCAACAGATGGCAGATGGAAATAGAACTTAAACAACTTTGATGATGAGTCACGCTCAGTTCTGGCACACACATTCATTGCAGCACATGAAGCTGGGATAAAACCTTTCCCCTTTACTGATGGGACAGGACTGAGATGTACAAAAATCAATTGAAAAGAGCTGGAGGGCATCCCCAAAATGGCACAAGGAGATGGCATTTGTGGGAAATGAGAAACCTAAGAGACTACTGCATTGTTAGAGGAGGTAGAGATATGAAGAGCTGCCTAACTACTACTCCTTTCTGTGACCTCCATGCTTTATAGTTTCCATCTCAGTGGAAGAAAGTAATCCAGTAGTGGAAAGACAGTATTATGAGAAAGTTCAGGCTGGATTGCAGGAAGAGAGTAAAAAGCAACTGCTTTTCTACTTCATTTCATGGATAGAATGATGACTCACTTATGAGCAATCTTTGTTCTCTCAAAACTTAGCTTTTCAGAAGTAATATCCTGTTATTAAAATGCAATTAATTCTTCTGAAATACATCTGGGTGCCAGAGAAAAAAAGAATAAATGTCAATTTTCCCACATACCTCACAAGTATGTCCATCTGTATTTAGGTTAACAAATGAAAGTTGTGCCTTTTCTGTGTTCCCATTGCCTATCCAGACTCCTGCCTTCTTGCAGCTTTGATTGGCAGCCACCATGCACTCTGCTGTAGACGTGCTGGGTATTGAGATATACCTCATCAAACAGATAAGCTCTGCAGAATTCAGGATCTCATAAACCTACAAGGAAAGCCACAGCATGCACATGGTGACAACAATGGCTTGTATAGTGACAAATAATAAGCAGTGGATAACAATGTTTCATGACCATGGATACGGTATCTCAGCAGGTCTGGTCATCTGTACTGCAACCATCAATGAACAATCTGTGTGCACTGAGCAACTCAAGTTGGTGAGATTAAGGCATGTTTGAAAATGCCAACCATTTAATTTCAGTAAAAAGGCAGTGTGTGACAACAGAGAACAGGCTTCAGATCCACACTCTCACATGCATGGAACAGTGTAATTGCACTGCTAATATTTAACAAAGTCCTTTTTGCATAGCTCTAGTAAAGACAAAGAAGTAATCTGAATTGTATTTCACTACAAATGCTGCACAGCAAAACAGGGGAAAACAACAGGCTAGAAAAAATGGTTGGTAGATTTCAATGGAACAGTTTATTCTGGATGGCAAAACCAGGCAATATTTCATGGCTATTTCCATTCCAGAAATGAGCAACAGAATAAATCCTGTGCTTCTCATTAGCTTAAGTCTGATTCCTTTTCAGAAACCACAACTTTATACTATCATCTATCATAAAAATAAAAATAAATACACTAACTATCACCTGGCAAGATGTTGGTCGTTCCTGAGGGTTTTCCTTCAAACACTTTTTAATTAAATTTTCAACTTCAGGCCAGGGGGCACATCCATATTCTTTGACAGGATCTAGAATGTAAAATTAGATAATTTCTTAACCAGCATTTACAATATTTCTGAGTAACCTTCTTCTAATTTTAAGAATTCATCTAATTTCTTACTGAGCTGCTCTAAGAAATACCACATTTTTAGGTAAAATGTCAGCATAAACAGCTTGGAATTGCTCATTTGCCATTAAATGCTAGAGCATGAAATGCTAGAACCAGAGTCCTTTTAATTAATAGCAGTTAAAGAAAATGGATTTTCCTTTATCTTTTTCTTTAATGTCCCTAGCCTGGGAGTGAATTGCAGATATATGTGGGCTATGTTTTGCTCAATGTTGACCATTCAAGGGTATGTCACTTCAGTCAGTAGTATTTCAAATTCCTGTGAACACTATTCTCCACATTTATTCTTCTGAATACAGATGAATTTCCAATTAAACATATAGAAGTTAGATAAACAACTCCATATAGCATTTATAAGATATGGAAGTTTAAATTCCACTCAGTGCTTGGAATATATATCTTATGACTATAGGTGCTGAGCTCTCTCAGAACAACTCACTTGTGAATAATGGTGTCTGTATTGCTTTTCATAAATCATAATCCAGAGCACACATTCCAGCCCTACCTTAGACAGAGGTAACATTAGTGATGAATACCTGCATATGAACATGTTCAGTGCAGGAAACAACAGGCACTGTTTACTTGTGAGATCAGCCAGCCCCTCTTTTGGTGGAAATAGATAAATGATGAGCATGTGCATAGGTGGAAGGAACTGTACTATCTCCAGAAACTTACACTTCAATTATTTCATAGGGCTCCCAATACCATCAATACAGCTACACTCAAGAGATACTTAGTCATCAGTTCCTGGGATATCCCCTTCAGGAAGGGGGAAACTGTCTGAGCTTAGAACTGCACTGTTCTCCTTAGGGAGTAGAAAATGTATGAACTCTCTGTCTCCCATAATGAAGAAGTCATGCCTGATTACAGGATGCTGCTCTTTCCCAGATGGAGTGAAACATTCCCTAAAGAATGTTTCATGAGTATATCCACTATTGCTGAGCAATGAATAAGAACACCAGTCATGAAGCTTGTAGTGCTATAAAAATTCAAGACTTTGGCAAGAGCTGTCCAAGACTGAATTACAATGTCCAGATGATTACATCATGTCCAGCCTGATAGTCTGCTCAATCTTCCTTCCAGAAGCCAACAACTACATATTGCAATGCAGACGGAATATGAAGAATGTTATATTATTCTAAGTAAGAATTCAAGGGTTTTAGAAAACATTTTAAGATATACAGCTTCTCAATAATGAATATTTTAATGTAATGTATCTCAATCAAAGAACAAAAGGGGAAGTGTGTTTATCTTCATGCACGACATGCATTATCACAGTCATTAAGTATCACAGTTGAGTCCAGACACGGTACTAGAAGGTATCCAGCAACACCTGTTTCAGCTGGCTCTGGATGAATTCCCAAGTATACATACCCTCTATTTCTTTACAAAGTGGACCAGCTAAATTCTTTGAAATTGCAGTGGAATTATAATCAATGTGATGATGAATATATGTCTAGTCCTCACTATTTCAAGACCATATGAAATCAGAAGCTTCTAAAAATTGCTATTATTTAGACTCCTTCTCTGATCACCGTCAGATACAACATAACCCATAAGAGATGCTATTCTTGGAAGAGACAGGACAAATGTTAAAAGTTTAAGAAACAAGGCCTACCTGGTAACTTTCCTTGTATTGCTAATTCATCAAATTCATTTGGAAACTTCAAGCCTTCCATTATTCTATCTCCTCCTGTTAAAATGTCATAAAGCAGCAAGCCAAATGAATAAACATCAGCTTGCTGATTGTAAATAACATTTCCTCTGGCAACCTCTGGTGCTCGAAATCCTGAAAATAAATCATTCATTACTAGTTATGCCTCATATCAAGATGAAGGCATCTTTATACTTAAAAAAGTAAACAATTATTGATAAAAATGGCACAGGAAGTGCAAGCAAAAACACCAAACTATTTCTGGGCTGGCAACAGCTTGTATTTGGCAAACCTCCAAAAATATCAGGAGTAAGTATAAAGGAAAGGGATAGTACATCAGTTACAGAGCTCCTGCACCACTAATTATAAAATAATTACTTTATCAATGAATGATGAAAATCAAGGGCAAGTCTGCAGTCTTTATTGAAGGTCTAACATTTAACATCAAAGTCACACTGAAGCACAATTCTTAAAAGACCTAAAGGTACTTTTCAAAGTGGTTGAAGTGTTCAGTGCTTTAGAATGGATGCTAATATGTTCCCTCTAAAGTCAGGGAATTTATTGCAAGTATTTATTGCCTTAAAAAAGTATTAAGACTCGTACACATTACTGGAAATTAAAGCAACAAATTTTAGCAGCATAATTTCAGTATCACAATAATCATATTAAAATACGACAGCAAAAAATTCTAATGAATGCATGTAATTTAATACCTTCTCTTTTTAAACCTTTAATATACTTCTTGACTCTTCTAAAAGGTGTTAAAACATGAACAGGAGGAAAGGCAAAGAGGCATCACAACTTGTAATATGATTAAGACTCCTTTTGGTGATTTTGACTAGAATATAGATTTACTTCTTACAGACTACATAAAAAATATATTAGCTATTTTTGGACATAATGGGTTTTAAGTCAAAGCATATTTCCATACCTGGCGTGCCTTCAGAGGTTTTTATTCCCATTCTGCAACAATACTGGGCAATGCCATAGTCAGCTATTTTTGCAATAACAGCTGAATTGGGATATAAGGTAAAAAGCAACACATTGTGAGGCTTTAAATCACGGTAGATGATCATTGCTGAATGCAGGTACCTAGTAATCAAAAAATATTTATTGAAAACATTCATAAGTCAGGGTTGCATCTCTTTCAAAGATGAAATATTGTGTTAAAAATGTCAAACATAACCAGCATGACACAGCCTTTCTGGATGATAACTTTAGAATTGTTCTGAAATACTATTTACTGTTTACTACTCTGCTATTTACATTGCAGTATTTTAGTACCAAGTTTTATCTGAAGGGTCACTGACAGTTAGAAAAATGCATCTTAGAACCTTAAGCTTCTTTGACCCTGAGCCCCCTTGCATAAGGTTTTGTTATTTTAAAGTCACACTGAAATAGCTCCTGAGGTCATTCGTAGACTTTCAGAACTTGAGAAATGCACTAAATTAATTTCTTTGACATTTCAGTAAGAAATCAACAGCCACATAGAAATTGCACCCAGTCTTGCAATTTCTCTACTAATACAAGCATCACTCATTAGATGGAAAAAAACAGGTAACAAAAGTACATGTTATATATCAGCCAATCAAGCATAAAAATACAAGCATTTGTCTGACCCAGGAAATACTCTGCTTGGGATGTGAGAGAACAGAAGCTTTTCATATGCATTCAAATTCCTACTTGAGATTACATCCTGTTTTTACAGCAATACAGCAGTCACATTTACCTTAAGCCATCAGCCACATGTAGAGCTATCCTGTGCTGAAGTGTTCTAGTTAAACTTGCATTGTCTTGTTGAAGCAAACGGTCAAGAGATCCTTTGAGGGCTAACTCCATCACCAGCATCCGGGGACGAATTGCAGCAGCCAGCAAAGACACTAAACTGGGGTGGTGGAGGTGACAAAGCACTGCAAGCTCCTGCAAATGGTAAAATCAGATGAAATAGTTCAAACAGCATAATCTCTCTACATCTGAGATAAAGTGAGGAATATTTTGGAGTGAAGACTTGCAATTTATTTAAACTTTTAAAGCTCTTCTCTAGGGTTGGTATTCCAAGAGCAGCACTAAAGAAAAAAGGCAGTATTTCTTACTTGTCTTAAGAGCCTGAGAGAAGTGTGTTTATTGAAAATCTTTACAGCAACCTCCTCTCCACCATAGGATGCACGGTACACAGATCCAAACCCACCATCACCTTTTGAACAATAAAATTGAAAAGACTAATATAAACAAAGGGATAACAACCATTTCTCACCAAAAAAAAAAAAAAAGCTCAAAGGGTTGAGTTTTAAAATGTATGGATCATCTACTGTGTTAAGCTTAAGCTAAACACATAAAACCAGTGCACAAGTTAATGGAAAATTCAAAACTCAATAACCTGAAATTCAGAATATCTTAAAATAATACATTTCTTCAGAAAAGAAATCTCTAAAATGCTTTTTGTATGTTGCAGAACTGACTTCAATAGATTTGTTTACATAATCTCTGTAAAAAAACCAAACCATCCTACAAAATAATGCTTACCCAAGAGAAATTCAGGAGCTTCATCAAATTCCAGGTCATCATTGTTCAACATAATATTTCTAGGCAAATCAGCCAATATCAGATCAGGAGCAATCTGAGCAATTGGAATGGCCTGTCTTGGTTGATCTGGATTTACCAAGAGGTCACCTAAGAAAAACAAACGAGAAAATGAAAAAAAAAGAAAGAAGGGTAGGCATCATTCAAAAAGCACTGAAAGTCATGAGGATCTCTGAGAATACATAAGATCAATGTACCTAAAATTAGATTCATATATATGCTTTTATATACATATGTGCACAAAGACACAAACACTAATTAGGTTTGCCATTCAAATTCTTGGATCTTCTATGATTAAGTATTTTCAAGGTTCTATATATGTACCAATCAAATGTGAAAAAAATTGCTGCTATGTAACACCAAACTAACCAAGAGATTGTTTTTCTGTCTGTAAAAAGAAAGACTGTTGATAGTATGTAGAATGGCATACTGAATATTGTCTTTTAAATTACTGTGCTATGTGATCCAACCAAAAGATCAAGTATTAATTTTACTATGTGCTGGATTCAGTTCCAAGATTGAAGCTGCATAATCAATATTACAACAAAATTATTATTTTCATTATTGCCATTTTTATATGACTGCACAGAGTAGATGTAATCTGTCTCATATTCTACACTTATATATATTTGACAGCTCTTACACAAAAAAAAAGTTGGTTTTGACTTATCCTGTAATTATTTCTTATGTAAATGAAACACTTCTAAATAATGTGAAGTACCCAAATGTTATAAAGGGGATGTTGCATAGTATTTGTCTAGATACAAGTGCACCTCTATATACCTCAAATGGCATAAACATATACCTTCTTCAGCCTTCCTAAGTAAGTCATCAAGTAGAATTTTTTGGTGTTCTTCACCATCTTGAAAGCTGTACAGAGCCCATTTCTTCAACAGTGTTTCCCCTTCACCACATACATCTATTTCCAACAAACCTGGAAACCATTCTTCCATAAGAGAATCTATGTGATCCACAACTTGCCCCAGAAGAATGCACCCTTTAAGAAACCAAAAGAGGGAAATTACAGACTCTGCCATACTTTCAATTACAAAGACAAACTCTACATTCCAAAGGCAAAAGCACAACAAACCAAAATGCCAAGCTGCAATCAAACTGGAGCAAAATTCAGGCTCAGGAATAATTAACCTTTTCTGCAAGAAGGTGCTGTAATTTTCAAAAAACTGTCTGGGTTGTTGTCAAATACCGCTGACTCCACTAGACAATAAGCTTCGGGAGACCAATTCAAGTAGATGCCTTGTCTCCAGTACATTCTGTTAGGACGAAGAGCTCGCTCTAGAAAACACAAAATTAGATTAAAAATCTGATCTCCAATACGAATGTCAATTTTTAAATATTCAGAATAATTGATGATATCTTGAATATATAATTATGATTGTAGGATTATAACTATCC
Source organism: Entomyzon cyanotis (assembly GCA_024500445.1). Taxonomy (NCBI): domain Eukaryota; kingdom Metazoa; phylum Chordata; class Aves; order Passeriformes; family Meliphagidae; genus Entomyzon; species Entomyzon cyanotis. The sequence goes on along the minus strand of JAKEPQ010001018.1, from coordinate 43,647,489 downwards.
AAAAAACAAACAAAATAAATGCTACAACCTTGCAGGCAGCATAGCCCCACAAAAGCTAACTATATGTCAGCTGGTGTTCAGTTCTATAAGGCACACCCACAAACTGGAAGTATTTAATCAGATGGTAAGTCATGCAGCAGGTAGGCATTACAGAAATTCTTCGGTACATTCAAGTTCAAGCACAGAATAATCTCAGGCAAAATATGAAAAATAGCTGTGTTTAAATTTTTCCTGTCACACACTCATGAAATAGCAGGATGCAACTGGAATTTGATGCTCAGAAGAAACTCAAACACCAGGACAGCAGGCACTTACAAATGATATTTGTAGAGCATTAGCATGTAAAAGCATAGAATTCTTGGGAAAAAAATAAAGACATTTTCCCTCCTTCTGATAAAAGCAAAGCTTTGAGACTTAAATAAAAGAAGAATTAATGAACCAAAAGAAAAGCAGTTTGTTTTTCTGTGTGGAAGACATATCCCTTCCTGTATTCTCTGTGGAAGCAAATAGCAGTATTGCATAAACATAAGGATTTCCTCTATCTCTACCATGTGAAGGAGAGAAATAGATCCCTTACAACCTTCACTTTCTTTTGCACAGCACTGTGAAGATCAGGCACTATCTGCTCCTGCAATATTGTAAGTTACGAAAATGACCACTATCTTTTTCTTACATTTGTGAAGTGTTCAGAAATTAGCTAAAGCAGAACAATGTTGGGGACTAAAGCTTTAACACGCAGGTGTTGGCATTCAAAGCAAACTTGCACACTATTCCTTTTGAAGATAAAGATTTGTACCTCTTCCTGATAGCATGTAAGGTGATATCTCAAGCAACCTGTTGATCAGCCTGGACCAAAATCCCATAGGAAAGTACGGCATCTCATAAAGCCTGATGATAATTTCTGAATTTTCACAGTGGGGAAGCTCTATAACAGGTCTGTGATCAGACAAACTGAAAGATTAAAAATATTAAGACGGTATTTGATGATGTAATATATATCGAGCTGACTGATGACATATATTATTTATTACTTTAAATGCATTATTTATTAATGAAAGCATGATTCAGATCAATAGGGAGCTAACAGACATTTTATTTGTTTATTCTGTTTGCTTGTCTCAAAGTGAAGTTCTGACCATAATTTAAACCAAACAGAACCTCACTAACTATCATTAGATACTGAATGCAAATGTGAGAAAAATCTGAGACAGTCATAAGGCAGGTAAGACATTTGGATAAAATCTTTCTGTCCCAGGGCTTTGAAGGACACAGAAAGCCTAATCTGTGCAGCCATGAACACTCTCTATTGAGCAACATAAACATTACTAAACACATTAGGGAAATCTGTAACTGAGGCAGAGAAACTGTGTTATCTGCTCCAGATAAAACAAAAATACCACATTCAAAGCCATAACACTTTTTTTGTCACCACATTTAATATCTAGACTTTTTGAAGGAGATACTGCTTCTGCGTAACTTGTCTGTAGTTCTCACTTCAAATAGGTTATGGAAACTTTTTGTTATCTTTTATATTGCAGTAAGTATCTGTAATGCTGGCACACTGCTGTGTGAAGCTAAAATATAATCTCCTTGCTGTAGTCCTGAAGCATAGTAACTGTAAAAGAAATATTATCCTCATAAAAATAAAATCCTCATAAAAGTTTTATCATTTATAGTTTCCATTTACCCAACATGCTGATACAATATAAGCCTTATCTGCTACAAAATCAGCTTAACATGTTTCTTCTGAAAACATTTACTAAAATGTAGTATACAATGAGTAGATCATGCTTTCATGTATCAAATTGTTTTGATGATCAGTGAAACTAGTTAGCCTGATGGGAGGTTTCTGTTTTGATCTATCTCTATGGCTGCCATTTGTGTGTTTTGCTCTTTGCTTACCTGCTTGGGATCAGTAGTTGGTCCTCTCCTAATGGCAAAGCAATCTGAAACTTTTCCAGAAGCTTGAGGTATTGTGACATATAGATCTTTGGAAACTTGCTCTTCTTTAAGAGGAATTTTTCCACATCTGAACGCTTTATAATTCCCTTAGGATATTTGGAAGAGCCTTCCACTTTCACCATCAGAATCTTTAAAAAAAAGTAAAACTATTTCAGATGTACATTCATCATTAGATTGCCTTTCCCTGATGAACTTTGTCCCCTGAAACATTTGGTATAGCCTAATATTTAAGGGGGAGAGGGAGGGAAACAGACACCCCTTCACAGTGTAACCAAACAATGCCTGCCAGCATGAAGATAGCAGTGACAAAATGTAGCCTGTTCAAGTCACTTGTGTGCTACCATTCTTCAGTGGCTTTCATTGTGTGTTGTGATCTTCTAGGTCTTTTCTCACTCTTAATCCTATCAGCTTTAAAGACCTACACTTTTTTCTATCCCATTTCCTGCACTGAAGGAAAGGTGAAATTTCAGAGGTTAGAAAATCTCAACATATATAACAAATTTTGAGAGTGTTTCTAGATCAACGTTTCAATGATGGTCTCACTTAAGCAGTCAGTCTGCTGCTCTCCCATTCCAGCTCCATATCCACTCACTTTCCTCTGCCATCCATACCAAGTATACAATGACACTTCTTCCCCCCTTCTTACAGCCTTTAACCCAAAGTTCCACCTGTGGCAACATATTGCAGGATTACCTTGCATCCATAGGGTTTTTCTATTCTACATCTATTCTTGTATCCACTGCAGTTTAAATGATATTGGACATTACAGTGTAAGAACAGAGAAGCAATGAGACAGTCAGTTGTCCAGAAAGAAACACAAAGAGCCAGGTAAAAAAATGTGGGCTCTGAAAAAATTCTAGATCATGAAATGAGAAAGAAATGGTGAAGAAGAAACACTGATAAGTGGCTTTAGACAGGGGAAAATGTACCATGAATATGTACACAAAAAGTAATCAGTCTGACCTGTGCCATGATTTTACACAGCCACTTTGGATCTACAAAATACAGATCTCTTAGCTGTAATGCTGGGTCTTGAAAATGAAGGAGAACACCTGCAAAAAGAATACTGTAATTAGCAATGCACTGCTCAAGCTCAATATTAAGCAAAGCAAGGACTCCACTCTGGGCTGTTTTTCTTATGTGACTTGACATAAACAATTTGGATAATAAATACAGCTATATTTATGTCAATATCTCAGAACAGCAGAATGCAAGCATGGTTTGTTCAGCTTTACCTTTATTTCCAGACTTTTTGTTAGATTTTTAATCTGACTTGCTTTTTTGCTAAACTCTGTGTGGTTTTTTATTTAATCTTAGGAGGTCAGTACTGCACTGAGATAAGCTGTTACATATATTCCTCTAACCATTATGCTATTGGAGCTATTGGAGCAATTGTATCTTCCTTCAGCAATTGTGCTTTCTAACCAGCAGTACTATGTTTTCAAGGAGGGGTAAGAGATAGCAAGAGATACACTTACAGTAGTGATCCTTTGTGTCATAGAATTCCCTTCCTAACAATGTGGTTTAACAAACTAATGTTACCCAAGCTTAGACACTTCAGCTCACCATTTTGTGGCAACCTTGTGAAAGACTTAAAAATGTGTACAGATCTGTCAGCTGCAGATTTGCAACAAAATGCTAACAAACACACATTAAAGAGAATATTTTACCTGATTCGTTCAGAAAGTGAATCGCATGAGGGAGTTCATTTTCATCCAACTGTAAGTGGCTTTCTTGGACCACTTCCAGCAGGCGTTTCTGATCAATCACAGGAAATTCTACTGGGACGTTTTTACGTTCCAGCAAAATTCTCTTTTCCAGCTCCAGGTAGCTGTCAGGAATTAGCTGACCAACCACTGGTTGATCTCTGATCTGTAAAATTAGGAATAATAATCTTTAATGTATTAATTTAATTGTGTGACGTGCAGAAAATAAAACTAAGACATGAAGCGTGTAAGTCCACTCAGTAGTAGCAGAAAGAAGGAACAAGAACACTCATTTATTGACTAACGTGGCTTCTGAATGGTAGATGTAACTAATTATTCTTTCAGAATGATAATGTCTTTCTATAAATAAAGGTATTTTCAAAAAAGAAAATATTTCCATATTACTTGTACATAAAAAATAACCAATGAAGTCTTCTCAGAAGATGTTATTTTAAAGAGAAGCGTTGGTTCAAAACAAAAGGAAAATATTCACTGTGTAAGCTGATGATGTCATACATCTCCAGTTAACACAAAACAATAGACAAATTAATAAACAAAACTATACCTCTTGTAATATGTATTATCTCTAGCCACGTCTTTAGGTAAACTAGGGGTAAAAGGGTAGTAGATCAATTAAAAGTCTCCACTGCTGGCAGTCAGTGGATGAGAGAAGAGGATGAAATAAATTTAGGCACATTAGTGACACTTAGGGGAAACAGTTGGGTGCTTTGTGCCTGTTTCCTGAGCCTGAGTTCCTTCCTGGAGACACCCTTTGACATTTGGTAATCCTAGTACCCAGTCAGGTTTTCCTTTCTCCACAGGTGCTGAGTTACTAACTTTTTTGAGGGAATGGGAAACAACTCTCTCAATATTTACAAACTGTCTTCTTAGCTGTAATCTTTCTCTCACTGATGCACTGTGATATTTTTATGTGTCAAAAAAAGTAATTGGTACCTTGTGCAGATGAAATTACTACCTTGTGTAATTTCAAAGACTTACGAGCACTAGCTTACAACACTGAATACTTAACTCACTTTGCCTAACCTCTAAGCAGATACTTTGTAACAATCCTTTCACAAACTATGTACACCATTTATGGTAATTATCTCAGTTCCTTCAGGCCAGCTCACATCTGTGTAGAAGCATAAACATCAGTTTCAGTCATATTCTTAAGAGATGTAGATGTTAAAGGAACGAGATTTTTCAAAAAGCAGCTGCTCAAACACCAGCTCTGTTCGTGCCTACTGCATGCATGAGAAGTGGAATTAACCCGTTTCACTTGAAGAGGCCACTTCCTTGCAATTTAGCACTGGTTCCTTGCACTGTGGAATGAAGTTAGAGAGATTTTGGAGGTGGCTAAACTGCCAGTTTCTGAGAGAAACAAGAGGGGTGTGTACACTTTGACTCATTTGTAACACCACTGGTGTGAGGCTAGTCATTAATATATAATTCACTCTATAAAATCTTCTAAGCAGTTAATTCAAAAGAAATTTGAATTCTGGCATGATTTATGAAGTTCTGCCATTGATTTAAGTAGCAGAGGGCATCACCTTTTCTCTTTAATGTGTTATGACATGATATATGATTGATAGTGTGTAAGTGAAAAAAAAAAAAAGTATATCCTTTTTGTTACAGATTGGATCCTGTCTTTCTATAAGCTCCATGCCTGGGCTGGTCTCTTCATTCACACTTAGAGCTTCATGCTTAGCTTCAGTCTAAGCAGAGAGCAGGGAATGAGTTGGGATGACTTTGGAGACAACAGAATTACAAGTGCAGATACTCAAATCTAGGAGGATCACTCAGTCCACAGGATCTTCTTTTCCAGATTTAATTCATTTTCCGCTTTATAGAAATAGTTCAATGCTATGTAAAATTAAAGCAGTAAATGGGCAATCAGTTGGTTTTCAGAAAACACAAAATAGTATTTTCTCTTCCCTGAAATCTTGCAATACTTACTGTTATTACATGATGCCACACAACAAACCAAGATTTTAATTAACTATCTTTGTATGAAAAAGATGGCTTATTTTTAATTAAATATTTGATTTATGGCCCTAGTGCCTGAAAACAGAACTTAGCTGGGATATTTACTTAGGTTTTTTTTTTTTTAAGCAGAAAATCAAATTAAAACAAACGTGGCAATTTTCCTTCATTATTTTGATGTGTGTAACATTTTATAGAAGGCAAGATGACTTTGCTGTAACACAAAAATGTATTTAGTTATGCATGGATGTTTAAAAATGTATTCACTTAATTAAAACTAGGATGTTTTCAAGATTACAAACAGAATGTAGCTTACTTTAAAGTGAAGACTCTCCTTTATGATGATTTTCCGAAGTCTGATAATGGAATCAGATTCTTCTGTAGCATTTACAAAGTGGTAATCCTGGATTGCTGGGAAGCCTCGCTTGTTCAAGAGCTCTCTAGTGATTTTACTCATGCAGGCCTTCCGTTGCATTTCATCAGAAACATCCAAATGAGTGCCAACAAGAATGACAGGGGATGTTGAAGCTCGAGCCTGTTAGTGAGATCCGTGCTGTTGATTAACTCAATAGTGAATGTCGATTTTTATGTTTTATATTCACATAAAATGTGAATTTAGTCAAACATTCAGAGAGCAGTCTGTTTCTAAACAGAAATACTAAAAAATCAGCTTTTTCTAAAAGGAAGGAGTGTATATCTGGATTTCATTCTTTGCAGATTAACACTATTGGCAGTAGAAGGACATTTTTCATTGGGAACATCCAAGACAATGGACAAGCCAAAAGAAATGGTACATTGCCAGCTGTCATTGGAACAGTGCAGCAGTGAAACACCAGGAGTACTGCACAGCAAAGGAGAACACATCAGAAATTATCTTCATCAATACTAAACTGATTGCAATCCTATGTCCTGTATCACTGCCCAAGGTGAAAAGAGTGAAAAAAACAAGTTTCATTAACAGGATCAGTAAACAAACTCTTTATTTGAGTGTACTGTCCAGTCATGGCTAAGCATCCTACAAAAAGAAAAGACAAGTAATCCTTGCTCACCATGGAATGGCTCCATAAGTGGAGATAAACTTTTAGAAAAAATGAAAAATATACAGGCAGAATCTCAGGTCAATTCCCTATCATAGTTCTGGAATCATTCCTATTAACAATAGGATACTAAGCATACACTTAAAAGCATGTTTTCAAACCTCTATCTAGCCAGTTTTAAATTAGACTAATTCAGATTTCTCAAAAATTTACACTGCTGTAAAAGCAAAATGCAAGTTTAACTCATAATTTCTTTAACACTACTCCTTTCTTATTTTTACCAGTCAATTTAAAATATTGCCAGAACATACAAACTATTCTTTTGCTTGTACAATTTTAAGTCCAAAATGCTGTGGATCATGTCTTTTTACGTGTAAAAATACTATCATATCCAATACATGATGCATTTCAGCTCTCGTTTAATATTACTATTCTTATTTTCTGAAGAATTTTTTTTTCTTCCCCTATATAAATATTTGTGGTTAATTTGCAGTCCACCTACAGCTCCCTGGAAGGGAGAATTCCATTCTGTATGGCTTACCTTGATGTTAAAAAGCCATGGCTTCATAGCATCCACCTCTGTTTGTCCTTTGCTGAGATCATAAACAGCAAGATATAAAGCCCTCTGGGTCATAAAATGAGGATGGGTACTGTAAAACTCTTCTTGTCCTAATAATCAAAAATTTCCCTAGTTTAGTACTTCCCTGACTAAACATCTTCAGATCACAGAAAGACAGAATAACACTAGTACTCAGGCTACTAATACGCAAATGGAATTAATGTTTGCAGAAGTTTATTTAAATTGTCAGGAAACCATAATAACTATGAGTTTTAGGAAGGCACCCTGTGGTAGCTCATTGGCTGAAGTGTGATGTTGAAACACATAAGCTGGTTTTAACTCAAGAAGTGTAAGATTTAACTGGATAAACACCATTGCTGCAAAGACAACTTAAAAAATCATGATTCTTTTCAAACTCCAAATTTCAAATTTCTCCCTCACTCCTTGCTTTTTTTCTTACCTTCTTCCTTCCCCTTCCCCTATACTTTCAGCAACTTCAAAATAAGTTCATATACTTAAGCACTTAAAACCACAACTAAAGCTGGACATCCAGCTTGAATGCTGCTGGTCTGTGCTTATGCATTGTGATAAACCGTATTTAAATGATGATAGACTGCCCTTTAAAAATAACTTTTCTATAGCCTAAAATAGCCCCGGATTTTAGAAGTGACACAAGGTTCAAAGACTCCTCCTAAGTGCTTTGTGGTCTGTGACCTTACAAACCTATGATACTGTGGAGCCTAGTGAGAACCAGACTATAAAAGGCAGAAACAGAGTTGAATGAAAGATTCTTCAGGTGATTACAAGCTGTTTCTTCCTATTCTGAAATGATTATTCTTAAGTATTACAGTTGAAATGAGTGGTCAGATTACATTTGGTAATGAGAAAATCCTGAGGCTTTATATTACATTTGAGGGATTAGCTGCTAATTTACAGAATTCACTAATTTATAAGTGGTTACTGGACTTCTGCTGTAAGTTTGTGTTATTCTACTGTCCCCAGTTCAAATTACCACAGGCTGACTAAGAATAAGTAATGCACTAAAATGTTAGAAAAGACCATAATAAAGGAAAATAAACTCATGAAATACCTCCAAAATCCCAGACATTTAATATAAGCTCCTTCTTCATTTTGCCTTTCCCTTGAATGATCCAGTCTTTTACATCAATGCCTACTGTGGCTTTTGGAGAGCCCAGTTCTGTCCGTTTGCTTCTCATTAGTTGTTGTAGCAGGGTAGTTTTCCCACTGCCAGTGTTTCCAACAATCATGAGCTTCATTCTGTTATAAGGCACAGCCTTCTTCAGTCGTTGCTGAAGAAATCTGGTAGAAAAAAGTTTGCAAGATTCACAGAAGTGTATAATAGAGAAAAATACCAACAGAACTCAAGAACAAGGAAAAATCTAGAACCATACAATTTTCTTCAAATTTTCAGTATCTGTTTGATACTACTGTTCTTTTAACTGCCTACTCTAATTTCCGATTTGAAAGCTAAAGCTTAATTTAGAATATGTATATTTCATTTTTTGTAATTATCCCAAAATTGTGCTCTGTGCAGTGCACTGGGGACCACAACAAACATATTATAAATAATTGGTAAGCACCATTTATTACACAGTTTACAGAAGCATCAAATTCAAGAGGTAATACTAATATGATCTAAAGCACTCTAGTCTATTTTATGGGTGTGTGTTGATATAATAACCTGCCATAGAGAAGCATCCTGGATTTCATATGAAAAAACAGCATGTCTTTTCAAAATAACACATTATTTTCTCAATGTTTACTGCAAATCCCAAGAAAGCAGAACAGGAATATTCAAGAACAATAGGGCAACAAACCTGATAATGTCTCTGGCTTTGTATCCCACATGTTTGAAATCTAAATTAAGATGGAGTCCTTCCAAAGGAAGATCCCAGACTTTGGATAGTCTCCCCATTTCATCAGGAAAGAATCTCAAATCAGGATTATGACTTACATCCAGAGAAGTCAAGTTCTCTAGGAAGCCAATCTGAGGAGGAATCTAAGTAAAAAAACCATTCAATTAAATGTTAAAAAAAAAGATGAACAAGAATTTACTAACTATTTAATAAAAGTAGATATTATTTTTACTGCTGCAGTTCATTTTTTAAATAAACAGGCCTAATATCTCACACTAACAGAGAAAGAGCCTTACAAGTAATTCATGATACAAACTGATCATATGACACATTCCAGGCAGAAAAGCTGAACAGAATATAGTGATTTTCATTCACAGAAAGCACTATCTGCACTTACATTCCATTTCACTAATACAATGTACAATGGTAAGAGAGGTGACATGAAAATCAAATGAAAATTGAAAAACTGCATTCAACTGAAAAGCAATTTAATTTTCTTTAGCTACAATCAAACACCTTACCTCCTTTAACTTGTTGTGGGAGAGATGTAGCTTTTCTAGCCTAGACCATGCACATGCCTTTTCACTCAAATCCAAGACATCTATTTGATTATGATTAAATAACAGCTCCCTTAAATTTAATGATTTCCAGTGCATTGGTCCAGGCAGGCTTACGATCTTGTTTTGGCTTAAATCTACTGATCTCAAACTAAACACATGAAAATAAAAAGGAGAGAAATTAGTAAATGGAAAAATAAAACCCAGATTAACTGGAACTGGAACTGTACTAATTTTTAATAAACAAGTAGATTAGCTATCAGAAGAGATGTTTTTTCTGACTGAAATCCAAATAGAAGTAGACATGTTTGCAAATATATGTATATGCAAAAATAACATAGTTCACCTACAGCTATTGGACAAATATGCTGTTTATGTTACTACGGAGCATTAATCACACAAAAATGCATGCAACACCTTATTGATTTGTCTGAGCTGGGAGATGTAGAACCTGAAAACTGCACTTTTTTCAACACATCCAGTAAATCTGCTGCTGTGAAAATTAGCATGCTGTAATTGTGCAATATCACATTAATAACTACATGCTCTACGCAAATTTCATTAATGTAAGTTCCCAAATGAGTGGATCTGCCTTCTCTATGGTGCCATCAGAACTCACATTTCCCCACACCTATTGGATCACCCCTTCCAAGCACTCCCTCCACAGTCTGATTCTAGTGATCTGCTAAGGCCAGCAACTTCTATAAAAAAAGCAGAAGTCCCATTTTCACATGAGTAATGCTTTGAAGGTATAGCAAAATAAATGTCACATGCATCTTTATCACAATTCCATTTTAGAGGAAGTGTTTTTCTTGGAGAATAAATATCTCTTGTTATTAGGGAAGTGAAAAATTAATCTCAGTAGCCTTGTGCAAAAGTCTGCAGAACCTTTTAAAAAGGAAAAATTAATTTCCTTTTCAAAAGGAAAAACTGCCAGTATCTTTTTATTGTTTTTTCCAAGGAAATATTAGATTAATTCTAGTATTCTCAGCAAGAATTGTCAGCTTCAACTGTCAAGGAATATATTTTCAACAATAGTGATTTGGATCTGACAAACAGAATTTCTCAAAATCATGAAGAAAATGTGACTAATTTGTTTTCAGTTAAAAGCTATTTAAATTCTGGATTTAACCAGAACTGTTAGTGAGGATTCCCTGAAAATCAGTGAAACATGAGGAATTTTCTGCTTAACAACAATTTTGTCACCAGATTTTCTTCATCAAGAACTTGACATTAACATCAATTAAAAAAAAGAATAACTTACTGTGGTAGAAGAAGAATTGCCTCTGGAACATTAATGAAACAATTTTGGGATAATTTTAAACTTGTTATGCTGGATGACAAGTCAGGTATGTTTTCTAGAGCAGAAAAAGAGGTTAATTCTATTATTTTAAAGAATGGTTTAAATTCTTTTTAAGACTGGAGTCTAGACAGACTAAAAGGTCAGTTTTATCATTTTCATACAAAGGTACTGGCTACCACAGGCAGAATTCAAAATTTTTTTAAAGCTTATTTAAAAGTAAACTCCCAAAATTAATTAATATATAAATCTAATTTATATAATTTGTAATTTGCATAAAGTAATTTTGCCACCTTTGCATACAATATGCTAAGTCACTGACACACACTCTGGATGGACTCAATTCAGTTCCTTAACACTGGGTTCTAGAGAAGGGGATCTGCCTGCACTACCTGAGCAGTCTGCACAAGGTTTAAAGACAAAATACAGGAGCTAAGGAAGACCTGCTTTTTCTGGACCAGAATCTGTAAGCCCAGGGGGATAATTCAGGGCCTTTCAAATGACATCTGCATTCAGGCAACTGAACCAAAAATTCTCTCTTATTCTGAAGACAAAGCCAGATATAGTGTGGTAAACACTTAATCATTGAATCATTTAGGTTAGAAAAGACCTTTAAGACCATTCTGCCCAACTGTTAACCCTGCACTGCTGAAGGCCTAAAGGCCTTCACTAAAGGCCTAAAGGTTTCTAGAAAGTGAATCCTATTTCCACAGATACTTACCAAGAGCATTCATCCTGGCATTGAACTGCTCCAGTTTTGTACAGCCCATGAAGACATTCTCAGCAAGGGATGAAATACTGTTCTTACTAATGTTTAAAATTTTCAGTTCCTTCAAGCATAGGGGTGAACATAAGCATGAAATTTTGTTTCTATGATAACAAGAAAAAAGATAATCCATGTTTTATTTAGAAACTATTAGGTAAAAGGTGAAAGCAGAGTGTTGATCTGACAATGTCATCCTTACACCAGTAAAACAGAAAGAAGACTTTATCTATACAAAGACTGATCAATCAGCAAAAACACTAGTACATGTGGAAACATGGAATAACACGACTGATACTAAGATCAGTTTAATTAATTTGGAGCTCAATACCACACAAAGAAGATTGTTGCATTCGTGAGGGGTTCTGTGTACTAAAAGAAATTTAAAAGAGGATTCCATATATGGATTGCAATTCAGGATGTGCATATAATTTTATGAACAATGTATTCTGGGGAGAAGAACACCAGAAAGAGGAAGAGACAAAGATCCTGAAAATATAGGGATAAAAGATCCATGCAGGGCCATTTTACCAGGGTAGTAGTACTAATGAAGCTCACCAGCTTATTTAGCGTGAACTGTAGAAAATGAATGAGAAAGTCTCTGCAGTTTACAGAGCTTTCACCAATTGCATTCTTAAGAATTCCACAGAGGTATGAATTATCTCATTAAGAAATATGATAATAAGTGCTGCTGCAACTAAAAAGTTACATGTATTCTATGTTTCTGTCATTTAAAACATATCCATACCAATACATAAAATTCCCCTAATACTACTTCCAGAAAAGCTTTTGTGCATATGAAAAACAGTGGAAACTGGACTGTGTATACAGAAAACCTAGTTAAATATGTCAGACTACAGAGCCCTGTGGATTAATTAGTATGTTAGTGGAGAGATACTGAACTATGACACATTTAGTTTATTACTGGAACAGCAAAGCTATTAGATTCTATCAAGGCCCAAAGACATTTTCAAGTCTTGTACTTTGCAATACAACAATGAAAATTGTAGCAATTCACACATTTGGAAGACAATGTCAGTGTTTCACTGGTGATTAAATTAACACTTTCCATGCTAGAAGAGTCATCATTCTGCATGACAAATCTATTATTTCCTTCTTATGCTACAGTCCATTTACTCATGCTACTCACCCTTCCAGCAAGAGCTGTTCCAGATTTTCAGCAACACTTGTAAGAAATTCAGGAGTGCACACCAGCTGATTGTATGAAAGGTTAAGTTGCTTTAGAGTTGGACATCTGAGGCATGGATCCAAAGCAAAGGAAGGTCCAATGTCATTTCGAGAGATATCAAGATTTGCAATACAATTCATTTTCAGTAAGTACGTCGGGAAAGAAGTAAATCGGTTACTGTGCAAATCCAAGTAAGTCAAGCATTTCAAGTTCTGAAATAAAAAGTTAATTATTAAAAAATGTTAAAATAAAATATTAATTTATATGTTTATAATTGAGTTATATTTTAATATAATTTATTAATTTATTTCTATTTTGCTCACAAGGAAAAGTAGCAGAAAATGGCAATCACACCAATGTAACCTATAATGTTTCTATTACAAAATAAAGTACAGGGCATTATTCAAAAATAATTAACTCCATTTCACAAAATTTAAGATATTAATTGCCAGCAGTTCTCAGTTCCATTATTGTGTTACTTAGTATCACACATCACCCCCTCACTTAAAGCAGTTCTCTGTAGTAAATGACTTAAAACAATTCCATGAAAATACTTTTATTTCTAATGAACATGAATTCACTGAATGAAAACTGAGTGAATGCATGAAGCATGCAAAAGGATATACCCATATTCTGGAGTAATATTGCTATGGATAAATTATTACAATACATATGGATTACATTATTAGAGAGCAAGAATTCATTTTAACTAATTTCAGTGTGTATTACATAAAATTATGTGGAATTACTTCACACAGCTGTTCTGGAATGTTTGTAAGAACATTCTGGTGGAGCTCCAGTTTCTCAAGATGTTCCAGATGACTAGTTAAGCAGCTATTCTGGCTGATGGCATCAATGTTCTCCAGCTCATTTGATGACAAGTCTAGTGACTTAATATATTCTTTGTCTGATATCAACGAAGAAAGACTGTCTGATGGTCTTAAATGTGATGACAATTTCGAGATGCCTTCTATAAAAACAAAAAAGTGAAAATATAATGATTTCATTTATCACTTCGGTAGAATTACAATCAATCAGCTTGGGATCTAAAGATGCAGAAGAGAGTGAATGTTTGGGTATTGGTTAAGATCTCAATCCATGAAGAATTCTATTACGACACAGAAATTTGTAAGACAGTAGGGAAGGGGAAGAGATGGATGCTTACACACAGCGCAACAGAAGGAGCTTTGGAAAGCTAATAAGGGTGCTCATAAAATTCCATTGCCTACATAAATTGTGGAGCCCAGAAAATAAAAATCCCTATATATGCGTTACTTGTACCTCACTGTAGTATTTCCAAAATGTATCTTCCTCTTAAACAAATATATAATCTGTTTTAAATCTTTACATGCTATGCTTGTGAAAGCATTAAGAATGAAAAATCTCTTATATACCTTAAATTGTATCATTTACTTACTGGGGGATTCATCTGAGAGCAAGAATTTTCGTCTTTGTTTCATTAATGGTTCATAATCTGAGCCAGGTCCCTGAAAAATCCAACAGAAAAAGCATTTAGGAACACATGCATACTCTGAAATAATCCAAATTCAGCCGATGTCTTTTTATTGTTGTTTCTTTTTATCAGAGCTTATAGAGAGAACACTAAGAAATTGTATACTTGAATTCAAAATAGGTCAATAGGTCACATCTTTATGAAATATATTGATCCATGCAATATGAAAGAATGGTAGATTCAAAGTGTAATGGAAGTAGTGGATTTTTGGCAACCTAGAATGGCTTTCACTAGGGTGGAGTAATAGGATGGAGAAGGGTATTACAAAACATAACTTTCTCTAGGAAAGGCAGTCTCTGCAGTTTCCCTTTACAGTCCATGGAAAGAGACAAGCTCCTTTCAAACGAACCTGACTTCAATTCCACCAATTTCTCCTCTTATGTCTTCTTAGGGAATCAGTGTCCTTCCATTGATTGTTGCTGAAGATCAGCTTCACTAAGGGGAAGTTAAGTCTTTGTGAATGGGCCCATGATCCCTACATTTCCATTTGAACACCAGACTGCAAATTCAAACAATTCAAAAGGGTGTCTACTTTTAAGTGATCATAAATTTTTACTGACATAAAAGCATCCATAAAGTGCACCACAACAGAAGGAAACACTGAATGGAAACAGTGAGACAAAGCCCATATGGTTACATGACTTTTCCTAACAATTGACTATTAACACTTTTGGAGTAGGCAATGCAGATGGACTTAAAAGCCTGGAATGATCAAGGATCTACTTACCACAGAGTAGGAATGTCGCAGCAAAGTAGGAGAACCTTTTTGACATGCCATTTCTCTACAATATAAATCAGCAACTGCAATGGAATTGGACTTCTTTTTTGTAAAAAGTGAACCTTCACTTCCTTGAACACAGGAGGAGAAGTAGGTAAGAAAATGTATTTAAAGATGAGGCTCAGAATTCAACTGTAATATAGATGCTAACATACAGAGGAGAGATGAATTTCAAAAGCACCAATACTGGCAGGATCTCACTGGTCAATTGTGTGTGCAATAGGCCAGGAATATTGTCAGTGTGTTGTAGAGCAGAGGGGCCATACTAACCTGACATTCTTCAAGTAAGACCGGCAGATGATTGCAGGACCTGCACTGATGATTTATGATTTAAAATTTCCATTGGGTTGGGATTATTATACAAGCTTATAACACATCTTTCAGCTATTTCAGCGCAAATAATGTTTTACAATAGGAAAGGGTTGTATTTGAATAGATAAATTTGCGCTCTCACATTTATTGAGAATGAAACATCAAATGGCACTCTGGATTTGGTGATTTAGGAGCCATTTGGTGTCATTATCTGGAGACATTTGATGTCCCTCTTCTCAAAGCTATTTCTAAAACTCCTAAAATCACTCCTGCATTTTTTAATGATAACTTTTCTACTTGGACAATAAATAGACCTACAGAAATGAGAAGTGGTGCTGAATGATATAAGGAAAAGAACAAAACAGAATCAAAAGCTTCCTTAAGATTCTTTGATTCCAAAATTCAAATTCTTCACCTGTGATGATTTGAAGTAACCAACTGTTCTAAAACAAGACCAGCCTTTCAACAACAACAAATACATGTCACAAATTAAGGCTACTTACTCCTATTAATAAGTTGCTGGTATTATAGACAGAAATGCTGTCTTTCTATAAATTAAAGGCATTCAGATATCCTGGTTACAAAGAATGATGTTGTGCCGAACATAAACCTGTCATTTACACTTTCTGAACAATTAGTTCTTTGGGATAGGGCTTGTTTCACCTACTTTATTTGTTAATTACATGGTCCTCTATACCAGATCTAGTTGTATGAACTTTATTTACAGACAACCCATGGAACAGAGCGGTTTCTAGATCAAAATACACCTGACTTCATGATGAGACAAACTGGGCTCTCAAAGCTCTTGCTTTTTGTCACAGACTATAAAGGCAGCTCAGAAAAAGACAGAAAAACAATCAAAATCTAAGTTTGATGGCATCAATCCCACCCTTCCTACAAAAAACTGCATGATTAATTAATTTTAAATGTATAACTGAACAAAACTCTTTGAGGTCTTAGTTTTGTAGATGTACCACATACTCACCACAAACTATTTTCCAATGTTACCCCAAACAAAATTTTAGATAGAAGTTTTTTTCTTCATGGGAGGTGTTATATCTCAAGTACAAATAAACAACTGATTTATGACTACAGTCTAGCACTAGTACATTAGACTTGGATTATAAAAAGCAAAAAATAGAAGAAAAACAATTACCTTCACTATCAATATCATCACTCAAAGGAAAAATACTGTCCACTAATGGGTCAGGTACGAAATTCCAATCATAGTTTCTATCCACTCCATCTTCAGAGAAGTTTGGATCAGAGAAGGCTCTTGATCTATCCTCTGAAATATTCTTCATTTGGAATTTGAGCACCATCCTTGCCAGTGCAGAACCTGCATCTGTATGTACAAGAAATGGAAAAGATAGAATGATCTCCAAGAAATCAAAGTAGCTTTAAAAAAAAGAACAGAAATAACTTGATTTATTTTCAAGTTTTGCCAAATGTCCTATAGCCAGCTGAATGCTACGAAGAGATCCTCAACTGAAAATCTTCATCTAAAACACTTTCATAGTACCATCAAAAGATACTGCCATATTTTGTATTGCAATTTCTATATATACTCACTTTGTTTTCTTGTTTGAGTAAGTTTATCTGGGAACAAAGGAATGAGCCAGGAAGGCTCTAGTCTGCCAAAACCAAATCCTCCAAGACATATACTGTTGTTGGCAACATCAAGGCTAAGCTTCTTTAAGAGCAAGCTGATGATTTGGCTATCTCCTCTCTTTATACTGATGGTCAAAGCACTTCGGACATCCTGCTCTCGAGCACCACTGGCTAATAGCAACTCCACCAATTTAGGATTAGTTCCTTTCTCACAAACCTAATAGAGAAAAGCAAGTAAAACAAACCAAGAATATGAAGCATTCAAGCAACAGCTCAGACTGCATTAAGAGGCTTGTCTCAAATCCAGATTGACTTTATTTTAAGACTTGTGTCTCTTTCTCAATTATGCAATTCCTTATTCCTTGGAGCATATGCCTGCCTAAGGCATCTGGCAGTATTGGTGGGGCTCTCTCAGACTGTTAAAAACTTTGACACTGAACCAAAATAAAGAAGTGCTTCTGCCCACCACTTCACAAAAAAAAAAAAATTTTTTTTAAAGGTAACCACATTTAGCAGGAAGCACTTGTGGACATGTTGGAGCAGTCTCTCAATTCTCTGTGTTCTGCCAAATAAATATTTACATGACAGCAGAAAGGAACCCAAAAGCACAATTTTTTAAGCAACAAAATGATATACATATTTCCACATATTACCTGATAGATCAAAGAGTTTGTCTTTGTCTTCTTATTAATATCAGCTCCCAGTAGAAGTAAACATTCAGCCATAATACTATTGTACTCCATACATGCTTTTTCCAGCATCATATTTTTTAAATCATCGTTTTCAGCTATTTTAGCAAAACATTTACAACACAGGCTTTGAAACTGAATGGGAAGACAAACAATAAAAGTTAGGACAAAAAAAATCACCAACATTTTTCAGCTGTGGTATTGTCAAAGAAAGATGATACCTGTCGATCTCGCTGGTCAGTGAAACACATCGACATCTGATAGAAAATGACTGTGTCAAATGATTCATTTACCAGCAGCTTTGCAAAACAAGGAGACAAATCAAGAATTGCCAAGATTGCATGAAATCCCTAAGAACACAATGAGAACATTGAAAGAAGTACAGCATTAAAAAGGGTCACTTTTAAACAGCTCATGCAACAAAATCAAATATCAACCAGAAAACTAATGCTTTAATTTTTTTGTCTTACTTTTAAACATGCAATAGTTCACAAATAGGAGAAGTTTGGGAGAGAAGGCAAAAATAGCAGGTGTCTCTGTGTTTATATAGGTGTAGTTTCACGCTTGTTTAGCTGACCCACTTAAACATATATTAACTGACACTTTGGAAAGTCAAATATGCACCATAGTATCTGACAACACCCTGCCTGGCAGTGACAAATGTACTTGTGATTTCCTGAAAATGAAAAGAGGAAACAATCTCCATCTAAGCATATGGAATGAAGATGCATCCCCTGTTCCAGTGTGCTGCTCTATAATCCCTGAATTTGAAGAGAACACACAGACTATACAAAAAAATTAACAGGTATATCTAAAAACTAAGAAGAAATACAAAATTACCCCATGATTCTGCAAGTAAAGTTCACCTAGAAGGGCGAACTGGGTAAACTATGGACTCTTTGTCCAAAACTAATTGAAACTAAATCACTTAAAGTAATGTCCTTATTCCAGCACATTATTTTTATTTCTCTCTATATTGGTTGCTAAGCTAAATATGGAAAGTTTGGGGGGAAAACAGCAGCAAAGAAGGGATGCTGGATGTGTGATATTTTCATACTCATCTGAAAGAGAAATATACAAATATATAGAAGAATATTCTTTTCTCACAGAAAGCTGATGTTACAGGCAAGATCTATTCCGCTAGAAAAATGAAACTGGTAACTAACAGTGAAAACTTCCAAAGCAGAGGAAACAGAACTTTCACACAAGGACTAAATGTGTGTTTACAGACAAAGAACTCTCCTTCCATGTACAGATGTGGGTCCAAAGTCTGATAGCATTGCAGTAATATCCTTCCTTAAATACGCATTCCTACACTAAGTTTATTCCTGGCGACAAGGCTGAGAACTAAGTTATCTCCTATGACTTCTCAAAGAAGGGCAATAAATGCTATAATGATGGTTACTTCACTAAATGCTTACAGATTGACAGAACAATGGATCATGGCTGAGAAATTTGTTTTAGTTTGCTGATCTCAGAAGTTTTAGATATACACTTAACCTAAGCTTACATATTCTGGATTGAATATATGCCTCCAAGAAAACCATCTCTATGACAAATGTCTCAGTTTAATTACAAAGGTTTATAGTAATCTAGTAATTTCAATAAAATCAAAATGAAGTAAGTGAAATAAGGATTTGTACTTCAAATATAACTACATTAAAGTAATTTTCTAAAGTTTTGAGTATTGTTTTCATCTTTGTACATGGAAATGACACATACATGCATCTGGATTTCAGTGACTTCTTTAAACCGTCGCAGAGTAGAAACCAGAACTGCTGACAGGACGTGCATGGTTGCAATACACAAACTCTTTCTTGTAATCAAAGAGTGTAGAAGACTCAAACCCAAACACTGTATGTCTAGAAGAAAAATAAATATTATTCAGACACTAATAATTCAGACATTCTGAGTGGAATAAAACCATGATTTAAGTAATCTTTTAGTAACATTCCAGAAAGTTATTTGCACAAGCTATTACAGGGCCAGGCATAACTACAACGTGGGTGAATCTGAGGACTATGCAGCATGGCAGCCTTTTCTTGCCATGCAGTCTCCATCACATCCAGCACTAAAGAGAGCAAGAGATCTGTTACAGACCCTCCTTCCATGTCATTCTCATTCTACTGACAAAACACCTTCCCTACCTTGTTCATCTGGATACATCTGTAGGGTGTGAAGCACAGTGTCAGTAGCTCCTTGCTGGGTTAAAATTTCTAGTGCACCAGTGCACTCAGCTACAGAACCAAGAAGTTTTAATCCACATTTCTGAATGCTAGGATTTCCAATAAACTAATGGAGAGAGGAAGATAAAATCAGATTAAGATTGTTCTGCTTAAAATGGCAACAGAAGAGTTGCTTGTTCTTAAAGCTGTTCTGTAACGAGTGAATGCTGTTCTTCAGTATGTGAAATTACAGTTGATGTGACAATATGTGACAACAATCACAATTTAAAAAATATTTCCTTATCAACCTTCAGTTTCAGCTACTCATAATTTCCCCAGGTTTTCAGCTTTGATTCTGAATATATTCCCTAGCTACTTTTGTGATGAAGAATGGGATCTTTTTTCTTCAAATTCTCATTGATAAGTTTACATTCTTTTTCTAGGTCAAGCAGAGGGAGAAAATGTACTACCTTTGTGGTTAGAAAGGAAAAAAAAAAGTGAGTGTTTTTTGGTTTTTTTGGGGTTTTTTTTGAGAACTGGAACAAGTGATGAACATACTGGCAACTGAAAAAATATGACAAGAAAAAATACGAAGCACCATACCTATTACCACTCCTCATCAAGATTTTAAAATTTTTGTTCAGTTACTTGGAAATTCAACAGGTTATTTGTGGTAATTTTTTCTCAATTTTCCCCCACTTTTAGATGGAGGAAACCCAGACAAGGTCTAGATCTGAGAACGTCATGGCCATCACAGTGACTTGCAAATCTGCAAAATTATTTCAGTGGAGTCATGTCCATCTTCCTCCTCATTCTGTTTCTAGTTTTTAATTAAATGTGTCAATTTCTAGCCATTCTGGCTGATGTTGTAGTGCCCCAAACCACAAACCAGCTGCACTGGAAAATGCAATCAGGATGATCACAAAATACTGAAGACCTTCTGAAGCAAAAATTATTTTACCTCCTTTGTTAACTCCTATTTAGACACTGTAGAACTATTTCACTATACATTACTTGCTCTGACTTCTGTAATAAATGTAAGAGACATAAATTTCCTTGACTGAATCTGTCTGGCAAGATTAAAATTCCTGAGACAGACTTCTAAAAAAGTAAGAATTGCCACATTTTGATTGTGATCATGTGAAACTTGAAAACCTTGTAGAGATTGGATTCTTCTGAAGGCTATGAAGTTTAACATTTCTGATCACTAGGATTTAAGGTTAATTTGCTGTGCAAAGTTCCCACCAGTGTTTCCTTTGCATAAACTGAATTTGCTTCAGCCTTTCATTTTTCAGCTTCTCCTTAAAGGCACTGTGATCATTCTGTTCTACAGAAGCTGGAAAAAGTTGAACAGTGAAAAGAATGGAGACAACTGAGTTGTCCACTCAGTTCTATGCATAGCTGAGGTGTAGGTATGAGGGCACTTTTCATGTATACACTAGTCTGTTTAAAAAAAAAGAAATCACCATTAAACAGAATACTTGAAAAAAAAATAGCTTTTAAAAAATAAATATCCTTTGGAGTTACTGTATAAAGGATCATCTAATACACTCCAGAAAAGAAAGTAAGAGGAAACCCTAGAAGATTAATAAAGCTTCTGAGTTAAGATTTATTCTATCACATCAATAGGAAAATCAGTGTCGAATTAAAACTTACAAATTATTCACCATTGAAAGTGTAAAATAATGACAAAATACATCAGAATAAAGCTTTAACCATACCCTGTTTAAAGCATTAAGCACCAATGAGTGCGTTCCCTCCAACAGACACTGGCTTTTAATGACTTTTACTGTAAGTGCAAAAGCAGCATCTCCCACATCTCTGGAAGAACCATTCTGGTGTTCATTCTTTGTATCTGCAACAACAGAAAACAGCCTTCCTCAGAACAGCAGATTTCATATTCTACCCACCATTAACCCAATAATACAATCTAACAATCAAATGAACACTGAGATAACTCAGAAAGCATATTTCAGATCTTATGATATTTCCAGAACAGTGTATTGCAGAGGCTGGAGTCTCTCCAGATTTGCATTGTAATGTGAGTACATTGTGTTTGAAAGGAAAATCTCATCAGATATTTGCTCACTGCCTACTATGAAAATACAAAATCGTGCCAAAGAATTTGCTCTAGGGTACATTGCAATATATTACTTTTTTGGGCTATGGAGTTTCCTGGTGTTCCTAATACTTACCTTATAATTTCTCTTCCTTCTGGTAAGGAGACGCTATAGAGAAGCTACAAACTATTTGTTCTTGCTCACTTGGTAGCACATCAAAGGACAAATTTTACACACAGATGACATTAAGTGGAATGTAAGCACATATAAAAAAACAGAGAAAGGTCTTTCAGATTTACCTTTCTTGTAGCTTTTGGCACTTGCAGTCAAGTGACACTACACAAAGTACTGAGAGATCCTTTCAAAATCACTTCAGCATTCCTATTTGTTGTGATTACTATTTTTCCCATGAATTACTTTTTTATTCCCTAATTAACCTGCAAGTTCCAACATCCAGTTGGCACACTCCCTGTTTGATTACACTTTAGAAGGGCCTCACTTCCAGGACACTGGCAAGCAAAGTGCCTTGCCTCCATGTTAGAATACATGTATCAAGTCTTAATCCTGCTGTTCATTGAAAAAAGAGGAAAGTATTAGGATTATAATTCAAATAATAGAAGGAAACTGAAAACCTGCAATCAGTCTGCACATTAGCCTTGTTACTATTTTCAGAGTTATTGGTTTTGTAAATGTTCAACTAAAACTGCTGAGAGATACTTGCAAAAAGTTGCTCCCCCCAAAAAAATCAGTACCCCATTGCTGTACTTGTACAGTTAGTATCAGAGGAAAATATCAGGATATATAGCAGTGCACTGATAAAAAGAGTTAAAAGGTTTTCCAAATTCTGATAAAGGCACAAAACTAACAAAGAACACTTTCCCCTGCTCTGGATTGCAGATAAAAAGGGGTTTTTTTTGGAAAGAAATTTTTAAACTAGTCAGTTTGACTTCTCCTTCTTGATAGAAAGTAGCATATAATTGTATATTTTGTATCTTTAGATATAAAGATCACTGTCCAGTTTATATGTTCCTCCCAAGAGATACTATCAAAACACCTGCATTTTGTGGTACAATTATGTTCATGTCATTATCATGGTTTGCTCTCACTTAAAGGGTATTGATGATGAAAGCCACAATCACAGTGATAGCTCCCCACTCATCCCCTGAATTCCTTAGAAGTAATGGAGCTAACTCTTCACTGATGAAATCAAGGGGAAATCAGTAGTGATAATTTTTGTCTGTTACTTTCAATACCTCAAGTATTTTCTCCCATCTTGTATGTTCCTAGAGATTTACAGCTGTTCTCTGCAATGTACAGAACTGCAATAGTTTTTCAAGTCTCATTATAGGCTGTCTCATGAGATAAGAAAGACTAAAACCCAGCTATCTGATTCTATTCTCTGACTTGGTGCATGCTCTTGGATGACTTACCAGGCATCATAAAATGTAAAAGGACTCGAAGTGCTTCCAGTTGTACAGAGAGTGATTTTTCATGTTTCCTCATGGCTTTTACAACTTCTGATACTGCTACTGTCATTACATCCAGATGAGGGAAACTGAAAATATTGCTTATTAAATCAATTTTAAAAAAAAGCATTTCTAAATTTTATATGTATTTGCTTCCTTAATTAACATAGTGTGATAACCCTTTAGGACATCATAAATCTGAAGCATAAATTAAACTGTGGTACTTTTCTTCATCATAGCAAATTATTTTCATGCCATTCCATCAATTCAGTCTATGTAAATAATTCCATCCTAGCCAACACCAACACAAAATTAATATTACCAAATAATATGTTAATAATCAGAGGTAATTTTGTGGGAAATTTCTTATCTCTCAATGGAATTCAGTGTGGCTAACAGGAAGGAAGACCACCCAGGGATTGTCTATTTAAATCTCACTGCTCAAGAACCACGAAGGGAAGAACATGCAGCTTCCTGCAAACACCCACCTCAGCATTTGACTACAGGGCTTACAAAACTCCAAGTCTTAAACAGGGCTGTCAGTCTGTGGTCAATCTTACTATCAGTCAACAATTTAAATGTAATGACTTACAGCACACAATCACACAACACTTCACCTTGGAAGTGGACATGCATTTCTAATTTTATTACCTTCCTTCAAAAACATGATTCAGAATCCTGCAGGCACTTTCAACCACTTCTGGAGAATGTGGATGTTTTCTCATTATATCCAAAACATTCATATGTATGCCTTTTGCCAAAAGTGTCTTCCTAATATTTACTAAAACACAAAATAGCAAGCATCCTATAAGTAAATATTTCTTTTTTTTTTTTTTTTTGTATAGTTCTCAAAAACAACCTTTTTCCCTCCTTTTTTTTTTCAATGTTTTCACCTCACCAAACAGATATAATAGTATAAATTAGAATGTGAAACAATTTGAGCCGAAGCTGACTTCTGTTTTAATAGCTTAATCAAACACATTATAATTTCTGACTCTCTAATAAGTTTCTATCCATCTGGTATTTTGATTTATGTAAAGTTAACATATGGGAAGGAGAATGTATAGTCTTACTTATATTTTCAGAAATTTTTATTCCTTAACATTTTCCTTGTAATTGCACTCTGTGATCATGTAGGAAAGCTAGAACTTAAAACTTTAAAAAAACCTTTTAATTTCCACAATGAAACTTCAAAAAAGAAATTAAATTTATTCATTCTGTTTACTTTGTTAATTCATTTTTTGTGAATTCAAATATCCAAGCATATGTTGTAGCCATAACTGTAACTAATACAAATCAGAACACTATAAAAATTATCATAGTAAGTACCACCACATTTTGTTATTCCCAGTTCAGTATATCCATTTCAGATGGTTAGTTCAAGCAATACTGCATTGTGCCAGAATGTTTTACTAAGCTTCTTTGTCTGTAATTTCTGCTGTAAGCCCATTCATTTAGGCAGGGAAAAAAAAAAAAAGACCAGTAATTAAAAAAAAGAAGAAAAACTTGCCTTAGATTTCCAAAAGGAATCAGAGGCCACTTGTCAGTGTCATGTTATGAAAGCACCTGGTATATGACAGCAGTATGCATACATTTATGAGATCTGTTTCTCAGTATAGATACATATTGATCTCATAAATAATTATAAAACCTTCTCTGTGTTAGGTTTTATGTACTTGGATGGCTCAAAAAAGCAATGCTTTCTCACCTAGGGAATGGTAATTAACTGCTAGGCCTTTTTCTTCCTATCTAGCCAGTGGTTTTCAATGTGCAGTCTGCAAACCACTTGAGGTCCATAACCATTTCAAAGGATTCTGTGAAAGTTATCTAACAAAAGCAGGCCAACTGTCAGTAGGCTTAAATACTCTACTCAGGGGTCCACATCTCCACTGAAAAATTTTGAGGGGGTCTGCAAATTGAAAAAAGTTAGGAAACCATGTTAGGGACATGATCAGGAGTAAAGTAAACTTGAAAACTGTCATGCACATGCTTAACTTTCTACACAATTTGATCCACTGATGTCAACAGGAGTGCTCAAATCTTTGTTAAGCAAGAAAGTAGTATTTTTTGGGCTGTATTCCTTATTCATGTGATTTTTCAACAAATGCTGCTATTGACGAAACTCAAACATGTGATAAATGTTTAAACAAGCATACAAAGAGAGCACACACTTTTCATGTCTCCTGCTCCAAAAAGTAGCGATTGCAACACATACACTGGCAGAGAGCTCTTTATTTCCACATATTTTTTGATAGTAGCCAACTTTTTCAAAGCAAGGAATAAACATCCTACTTGTCACAACAGGGTAATATTCTAATCACAGGGAGTTATTGAATTCATTCAACAGTACACTAAATTCTCTTCATTACTTTTGCAATAACTTTCTGCTGAATGAGAAAGTAAAGGTAATAGAAGTCCCTTACCATTTTGTTGTGACAAAATTGCCAAGGTACTAGCAGCTGCCTGAAACACTTCTTTTGAAGAGGAGTGCATCAGCATGGAGAGCATCACTGCTCGCTCTATTGGGAACCTTTCAGAGAGAAACAAATCACTGCACATTGACTGTATTACAACAGCTACTTCATAATTGCAATTCAGTTTCCTAAAAAGGTATTATGTGAAATAACAAACATTTCAGATGATTGCTCTTGGTTTCTAATATGTTTCCAGAGCAACAGCTGACAGAAAACCCTTTGATACCTGTGCAATTTTGTCTAGACTGAATCTCACTGAATTCCCTGGGAACCATGATTTTCAAGTGAACTGAGGTTCAGAAAGGAGTACAAACAGGCTTTCAAAAACAGAGTGACTAAAATTTTAAGGAATTCTGAGAAACAGCTTAAGTAAAATGGAAATCTGTGCCTTATCCATGCCTAGATTCTCCCTGAAGAGGCAGCATTCTCTCTACGCCTTTTCATTTGATCTATAGGAACATGAGCACTTCTTTTCCACACTCCTTACATGCTAGACACCTAAATCTTGTCTGTTTTATCAAATCTTACATTCCTTACTCTTGTTGCAACTGAAGAAAAAATCCCTAATGAACTGTAAAAATCAGCTCTAGTAGTCTGTGTTCTGACTCTTTATTAAAACACTTCAGATTTTCCTGAGTCAAGGTTAGCACACTTAGGAAGAAATTTTCCCAGGTGTGGTCGATCATCATGTATTTCATCATACATTATAAAACTAAAAAGAACTGAAAAATGAAATATCAAATAGTCTAACAGGCCTCATTTTTTTCATTTCCAAACACTCCAGTTTAAGACAACACTGACTGATTATCTCCATCTCCAATCTTCTCATGAAGGTTGCGTTGATACAGAAACAGATTTTTCAAAGCCCAGCATGCAGCCTCCTAAACATAAACAAAGACAAAAAGATTATGAAAATATACCTTTAGAAGATTAAAAATATATGAAAAAATTTAAATAGTTTGACTGCTTTTCAGTCCACAAAAGAGGTACAAGGTACTTTATGTAGAAATAGAACAAAATGTACACTGTCATATTTTTTACAGCCCAAGTTACAAACATGTGACAGTCTCATTATTTGATTTACAGTTTGGTATCTATTTTAGGCCAAGATTAATTCTTCTGCTGATGGGCCTTTGTTTGGCTGTTGGATACAGAGGAGATATGTAAACAACAATCTTTTCATGGCCAAAGTTTCAGGTAACAAGCCTCAACTTCTTACATTTGATCCAAAGAAATAACTAAAACCTCTTGAGATGAACAAAGATAAGAAAGGCAAGATTTATTCTAAATCTAATCCAGACCTTAAGGCACTTTTTTTTTGCCTGAGGACATACGAGAAAAGCATGTTGCTCAACATTTTATTCAATACATAGTACAGTCTTTCCACATTCCCACAATCCAGAAATTCTCACCAGCACATCTGTATTTTTTCGGTGCAGTTCTAATGCTCTGTAACATGCTTCCAACCAGCATAATTTTTCTTCCTCCTCCTCTTCTTTTCTTTCCTCCAAGTCCCGGTTTAAGAATATTGTTTCAGCTTGAAATATAAAATATTTACAATAAATTCTTACTGTGAAAACAAAACACCTATGTCTTAACCTTCTGTAGTCATGGAGGCGCTCACACTGGTGATGTGTGAAAATCAGAGGGAAGATAAACCTTTTCTGGGAAAGGGAGAAGTCTTTTGACATAAATTCTAAGACAGATTTGAAAAATAATTTCAGGATTATAAACGGAGTATAAAACTTATACATAGTATAGTAAATGAGTCACATAGTCACAGATCAGTCCAGGCTTTGGCTCTGGGAAGACCTGCATGTACCTCTTTTTGTTGTGTATTTACATACGGAATACTACAGACACAAAATATAACTGCGAATCATTTGCATGGAACCACTCATTACAGAGCCACCTACACTCTGAAGCAATGGCATTAAAAAACAAAATGCAAATTGCAGTTTCTAAGAGAGAAATATCTGATGCCAGAAAGTGCAAAAGACTTTGAAATATATCATTTTATACCTGTGATTTTTCAGCAATTAAGGGAAGAAAAAAGATACCAACCCTGAGCATAATATCAGAGGCCTAACGGAATGTGGACTGATTTCTAATCTTTGTTATTTTGGGGACTCTTAAATAGCATTTCTACTGACTTTTATATGGAACAATTACTCAAAGACAAAGAGGATCAGATTGGTTGCTTTTTGCCACTAGCTAACTAATTTCTGTCTGAACTGTACTCAAGGAAAAGTTTAAATCTTTTAATTGATTTCAGAACTTAAGCACAAGCATTGATTTTGTGTTGCTATCAACTGTCACAATACAAGTACTGCCATACCTGGCAAACACAACATTAAATCAGTGTTTTTATCACTGGAGACTTTATGTTAAGTAGGGATTATCCAAAATTTGTCTACAAATAAACAGTTTGCTCTGTTCAGACCTGTCAATGTAACTTACCAGCTCTGAACATGATGCAGATGTTGGGCATATGATACGAACACAGCCTTATCATAGTGAAAAAGCAAACTGTAATCATGTTGGAAATCCAACTTTGTTGAAGCTATCCTGCCTGAGGCTTTTGTGTTAAAGAAATGGAGTTTGAAATTATTACAGGAAATTACTATAAGGAAAACATTAAGAAGTAGATAGAGATTTACTCACTTAGAAGGGATAAACAACTTAGAGCCGCAGCTTGTAACTTTGCATTTTCAGGGTATGTTGTAACAGCCTTCACAATGACTTCTGGAACCTTATGTAATACAAGGATATTGAAAAAATTCCCTGAAAATGGATAAGATATCAAATTAATGTAAACACATATCTAGAGCTTTACATGCATTTAACATAAATTTCTTGGCACACAATGCACACAATGCACAAACTTTGTAGCAAACATTTGTTTGCTTGACAGGGCTTGACATAACAACATTTTATTTGTGGAAGGAAGAGGTTAAGGATAAAAAACAGTTAGGATCTACATTCTTTGTGGGCTTTTTTTTTTTTTTTTTACAGAAGACAGGGGTTTAATGCAAAATGAAACATACACTGTCATCAAAATAAGAAAAATACAGTTGGTGTATCACTTGCAGACTTCCTGACAGGAAGCAAACACAATTCTGGTCCTGAATTCCTGCAATTATTTGATTTATCCTATGATGCAAGTAATTTAACCCTGATTTACTCTCTGCTTTTGCCCTTCTCATTACATAGATCAAGGCCAGCACTATAAATATGGAATAGATACCTTCCAGAATACAAGAAAACACTACCTTTTGATAATAAATATATTTAAAGTACAACAATTATTATCAGCTGTACAGTGTCTTACATTATGGGTTGAATATAAGGCACTCTAAAAAGCAAGCAAATTCAAGTAACTTCCTTGTTTGTTGTAAAAAGCTGTATCATGCATAAAATAATAGAGCAACACTCACTCAAATATGGTTTGATAGCAACAGTTTCTATTTTGATATTCAATTTTGCTTAAATCTTGATTAGAAAAAATGAGAATCAGAGTAGCAATGTGAAAATCAGTAGTGTGGTCATGTTAGATCAGCATTGCTGTTTCTTAATGTATTTTAATGGAAAAAGTACATTTGTGTAAATGTATTACTTACCTAAAAAAATTAATAATCTTAGGCTATGTGATGAGTAATTCTGTTAGGTTTGTTGCTGGCCAAACAAGTATCAGCCAGTTAAAGTTCCAAAGACAGTCAAATCTAGTAGGT
Organism: Entomyzon cyanotis; assembly: GCA_024500445.1. Classification (NCBI taxonomy): domain Eukaryota; kingdom Metazoa; phylum Chordata; class Aves; order Passeriformes; family Meliphagidae; genus Entomyzon; species Entomyzon cyanotis. The sequence goes on along the minus strand of JAKEPQ010001018.1, from coordinate 43,617,757 downwards.
ATTTAGGATAGTCATTACCAGATTAGCAAGAATGCATGACGGTGATTTTGGAAGCTAGTAGATGCTGACTTTACCATTTCACTGCCAACTAACATGGGTTTAGGAAGACAGAGTCCATCAAAATAATCTGGGAAGCAACACTGGCTATATATATGGAAATCTTCCAGGTTATTTCCAGGAGCACCTAGCAATTTCACATCTATTTCCATAACTGTATGGAGCTGTGAACACCTCTTCCGTAACTCTCCTACAATGGCTCTTTATTAAGATGAAGGTCTCAATGAAGAAATAAATCTTGTGGCTGCTTTTCTGCCAATCTTTTTGTTGGTCAGCATAAACACATGGCAAACATCTGATTGAAACTGGGCTGGTTCCACTTTGGGCAAGATCAAGGCATGTCAACCAAGTTGCTGTGTCCCCACAAGTGCCTAGTTTCCCTGCCTATCTTCAGTTAGCCTTGTACAGCAAACCATTCAAGGTTAGCATCACCTCTTGCCAAAAAGACTTGCAATTACCACCCCAGCAGCCACCACATTTTCTCGAAAATCATATCTGTCTTTCTAAAGGGGAACAGGAAATTGCTCTGGGTCGCACTCAAGTCTGATCTGTATTGTCTACAGTATCTGCACGAAGAAGTGGAAACAGGTGGTGAAAAGATGGGACCAACTTAATTACGGAGGTTCCAGCATCTGCAGCAGCTTCAGGCCACCACCTGCAAAAATTGGGAAGTCTAACTCTTGATGAAGAAGAATCAGCCATGGAGTGAGGGCTGCTCAGGCAGCTGCTCACAGTGCGTTTGTATGCAGAAGGGGGAAAAACATTTTTATTTTCATTTGAACTTCCTATTATGTGGTTCTTGGCAATGGCTCAAATGGGTTTATTATGGCCACAAGTGTGAGAACAGAGATGCTAAGAGGCACAACTTTTGCCACTGTCACAATTTCTTCTGATGTGACAGAAGCCCATGTTAGCCCAGAACCTAGTGATCGATTCACTGCTGCAGCACAGAGGGGCCCCAGGGCAGGCACCATCACTGTCAGGAATGCAGCACAGGTCTCTGAAGATAATGCATTGTAAGGAGGAAAACTAGAGTTTTAGAGAATACTTTTCAACTAATTCTGTAGCACCACTTGTTTCCCATACATTCCACAATGGAACTTCAAAAACTGAAATAAGTAATTTTCTTCTTTTCCATAGTAACTTTGTACAGAATTGGACCTACTGATTTCCCATTCTCATACTGTGCTTCTCACCATTTTTTGTCTCATTACTTCACCCTAACTTGAGTATTTTATGGCAGCTTCTCATTGCTACTCATATTTAACACATATGGACACCATACTGACTGTGGCCAGGGTTACCTCAGTATGTTTAAATCCTTAGGCACAAGGATCTCTGCAACACCCTGAGAAGTAACTGGAATAGCAGTTGTTGCCTGTAACGCTGCCACTTAACTCCAGCTCTTACATAGTCTGAATAAACTGACTATAAACAACTTTGCGAACTTACCCAATGTAAGCTTGTGCAACAAACAGCAACTCACTTCCTGAACTGTTTCACTATTGGGGAAACTCTTCATCATTTCCACTATAACATTGTAGCAGCGAACATTTCCAGACATCAGCACTTCAACATTGCTGGCTAAAGAAAGAAACAGAAACAAAAACGGCTTCTTAAGAGAGGGGTGGGGGGAGTTGACTGGATTATAATTCAGACTTTCATTAAATAGATTTAACTAGAAAACTGTGACTAGATTTCAGTTTTTGCCTTGCATCTTGAACGAAAGGTGGCTTCATTTCTTGATATGGCCATAAAAGACATTAATGACTAGGAACACTTGGAAATTATTAATTAAATTTAAAGTTCAGATTAACATTTATGGTTTTCTTTTATTTTGTATCAGGTCATGTAGCAGAAACTTCCTCCCAAAGTAATCTTAGGTAACCTTTTTCCTAAAGGTGAACAAACTGTTTTATAAATACTAAAACAATCTTATAAATGGTGTTTCTAACATGACTGGGATCAAGTACACATTTTACAGTATTTCTATACAGGGTATAAGACAGAATATGAACCCAAGAATCTTGGCCAAAATCCTGGCCCAAATGAATGGAGTACTGTCACTGACTCCAAGGGAGTTAGCATTACTCTGCTGAGGTCTATAAATTTTCTTAATTGTTCTTTCAACAGCTTGGCTTCCCTGGATACAACATAAAACAAATATTCACAAGTGTATTATTAAAGATAATTAGCACTTTTAAAAGAGCAGCAAATCTTCAAAATAATACATCTCTAAATATTAAATAATGATAACCTACCAGATGAAAAAGCAAGTTCCGAGTGGGAAGCATTTCTGAAGCATTCTATTTGATAGTGAAGGAAGGTACCTTTCACAATGCTTTAATATGACAGCAATTTATCACATCATTCTCAACTGAAAACACATATGCCACAAGACAGTATTGCATCACTCCACAATAAGTTATAATTTCAAAAGTGATACTTTCGAATATAAGAAAATAGTCAGGAGATTCCAAAACTAAACACTACAGAGAAGGCCTAATGAATTGCATATTGAAATCCTGCAAGATCCAAGCAATGGCACATCTGCAGGGAGTCACCATTTCCCAGAACAAATTAGAGAAAAAGAGATGGAACAGATCTTATTTAATCTTAACCACCAAAACTTGGTCATCTAGGTTGTCTCAACAATTGGCTAAGAGATCTGAGCACTCTGTATGGTGATTCATCCCAGCTGTAACAGACATCTGGTTTAGGGTTAGGTAAATTTCCTCTTGAGGTGACTGTTTCCCCCCATTAAACAGAGGACAACCCTGGCTGGCTCCCTGTGCCTGCCATTTAGATGGCTAACACTCTGTGATCCACCACTCCACTTTGGAGAACAGTCAGCAACAAAGCATTTTTCTCATGCCACAAATACTACTAAGATTTAAGAGCTCATGTACAGCATTGGAATATACCCTTATCCTACAATTTCTTATGACGTGGGCCAGAAAAAAATCTAAGCATGTATTAATGAAAGAAGGCACAGTGAGGTACTCATTTGGAACAGAGACTTGAACTTCAGGGTATGGGGAGACATTTTACTACTAGGTAAGTTACAGTGTGTACTTACACTGAATTATCTTCTCCATGGTGGCCTTAAAGGAATATATTTCACTGAATTCTTGTGGGATGTCACAAAACAAGAGGCTGAATACCAGCTTTGCACATTTATGTGCAACTAGTCTCTGTTTCTCTGGCTTGAGAGTATTAAATACCTTCTTTAGTGCAGGTCTTTTTCATGCCCTTCTCTTGTTACACTTCGTATAAGTATTTATGGTTTTGAAAAGCACTTAAAATCTGGCATCCTCTTCCCTAGAAAACAGCAGTAACTTCTGGGCTAGGCTAAAATTATGTCTTACTCAAGGAATACTAAACTTTAAAACACAAACTGAACAGCAAGAAGTTTGAGAAACAGGAACTAGATAGCTTGGAGTCTGATGAAATGTGAGACACTCCAGTCTAGTTCTTGTTTACTGGCCATATATGGGGCCAGCATAGTTCCTATAGAGCCAGACAGGATGCATGAGCATGCCTTTGTAAGTAAACACTTTTACAGGAGGTCAGCATTATGCACCTCATGAAAGACATGGAGAGCAGAACCCCGCCCTATGCCTCCCAAAATTTGTCAGCAGGAAACTGACAAAAGCTGCTTCTGTGTCAACATGATCAAACTGCTGTTAACAAATTGACACAAATCATCAAACACATTTCTCAGGATCTGATTTTGCATAGAACAGGGACTGCCATTATCAGAAGACAAGAGATAACAAAGATGATTTCTTCCAGTCTTACTGCACAACACCTGAGGACACTGTAAGACTACCATGAGCACAATGCTACCAATGCTCATCATTGCAGCCACCACTGAATGACCAGAGTGGCTGCCTGAGCTCAGATTTCTTTTCCTAGGCCTGGTCACAGAATTTGTAGGGGCAGTTTTCCCTTTGTGGAACAGACTTTGCCAAGAATGTTCTTTACCTGCTACCCAAATTCAGTGAAGATCTATTTAGTCAATAAATATATCTTATTTTTCAAGTTTCAAGGACAACAGGACAGGGTCTTGAACTTCAGTCCCTAAACCATGATAAGAATCTTTGTTACTACTTACTCCAAGCAGAAGAAAGTATTTTTCTGTTATTGTGGAGACATTTCTGTTTTAATGGTTAAATATGTTAAAAATATCCCATCTAAAAAAAAAAAAGAAAAAAAGAAAAAAAAAGTATTTCCCAAAGAAAACAGGAAGGTGATTTGTCTGGCAACTCCCAACCAGTTCTCACTGATTTTTCGCAAACACACAAAGATTACTTTTACAGTCACAGAAAGCATGAGCTGATGCATGTTATGAGATACAAGGAATTGAAAATAACTTCTAATAATGCACTTACGTGGACCAGCTAAGGAATGTAATGAATAAAGTGCAGGAAGAATCACCTCTTCTTCCTCTGGAAACTCTTTAAATACTTTCAGTATGATCATATGATCTTTGCTTTCAACAAATTCAGCCAGCTGCTCTTCTGGAACTAAATTGAAAGGCAAGAGATACAGCATGTTTTGAGGAAATAATTCTTGTACATCATAAAAAAAGATAACTTTTTATCAACTTCCTTTTTATTAAGTTATATTTATTTTCAATGTTTCAAAGAAATTACTCTTCATACACACCATCCTTCGTGACTATGGCTTCTTTAACTAAAAACTGAGCTACTTTATAAACACCTTTTTCTAGCCTAGTAATTGAGTCCTGACTTTTAAATGCTATCTTGTGAATCAGTATTTTGAAGTTTTTTACCCTTTTTCACAGAACAAACTTCACATAGTGCAAACCAAGACAGTATATAAATGAGAGGAAAGCTAAACATACAGTGAAAAAAAAAATGCAGAATGCCATTTTGCATACTCTGTGATTTTATTTAATTTTTCTTTTTTTTTTAATAACGGACTTCTTTCCATAAAGACTACAGCCATGCTCTAATTATACCTTACCTTAATGGCTTAAGGTTTTTCCATTCCTGGCCCCTGCTATTCAAACTGACATAACTGTGTGGCTGTGCAATGAACCAGATAAGGGAACTGACCCCAGCTGAGAAAGAACACCTTTTAAATTTCACAAGCAGAATCATTTTCTGAATCTGGTTCAAGAAAAGGGTAAGCAAACATCCACATAACAATAACTGACAAGGTGGCTCAGAGGCAGAAAAAAACAGGCAGGAGCAGCCTAGGAACTTCTTACATTGGTGCTGCCATCAAGAAGAAGGTATGCAGGTCTGCACCTTGAGCCAGATCTGTGAAAATCTAGCACTTACAAAAAACACACAGAGAAAATGTAAGAAGTTTAGACTTTTGTGGAGACTGAAGAGAAAATACAGCAAGACAAAAGTATTTAGCAACAGTGGAAGAGGGGAAGGAACAGAGAAGATAATTCCAAGCACACATGGGAGAAAGACTTAAAAAAACCAAAGTAAAATGGTGCTGAAAAGCACCAACCTGAAGAACTGGAGTCTATCTTTGAAGCAAAGCAATACAGCAGAATGACAGCACTTCTCAGTATTTATTTTGAATCAAGAAACTAAATTCCAAGCAAAGGGACTACAACAAGGGAACTTCTGGCCATAACATGCACTGTTCTTGATATTTCTGCAAAAATGCAATACATGGTGACTTCATTATTCAGAATAAACAGGAATATCATATGGACACATGATCACCTTTTAGCATTCTCAGGGTAAAAAGCAGAACCAAGTATTTTTCTGAGGTACAAAAATTTTGCTTGATTTTAGAACTGTTCACATTACTAAAATTTACCAGTCTTTAAATACACAATCCTGGTTTTGAGACATAAAATCAAATGTCACTATTCTTTATTCCAGTTACTGACCAATGTTAAAACTAATTTTCAGTTAATTCTGTAGTTAGAAATGAAGGGATATTTTGATTTTTTTAAAGATGTCATATTCATTGCTCTAATTTAGAAAATTTGTGACATTTCTTGGAAAGTCTGTTTTGTGCTAACTCGTTTAAAGAACAGGCACAATACACAAATCAATCTGTAATGCAAAAATTCATTTATTGCATTTGAATAAACATCTGCCATCTCTGACAATCTATAAATTTTTCTAACATAATAAACTACAAGATAAAATACCTTTCTCAAAAAGTTTGTGTAATGCTTTACATCCATGTTGTTGGATCTCTTCATTTTTAGGGAAGGTGTGCATGGCATTAAATACCAAGGAAAACACATCCACCTCTTCTTCCAAGAGCAGGAAAGCAATTATATCTGAATAGCAGAAGAGATTACATGTTGCACTGATTATTTCTCAACATTTTCATTGAAACACCGTAAAGTCCAAAATTCTTTAATATTTATATTCCTTAAACAATTCCTTAAAATTTACTCTTACAGTTCAAATCCAGCTTTGTATAACCCATGACAAAGTTCTTTCTTAAGGTAGCATTTTACAATAGAACTGATGTTCTAAAACTTTACTGCCAAAAAGACAGTTCATCGCTACCTGGGAAAAAACATTTAAAATAGTACTCTTACTAGTTTGTATACAAGTACAAATGACAAGTGACTTCGTGGAGTAAAACAGAGAGAAAAATCCAGTCTACCATGTCTACAGTCACACATTTTATAGCAGTTCTGTGTTTTAAAGGCTTAGATGAAGTAGGAAAGTAAAACACACAATACCTGACATGAGGAGTAGATTTAATGCTTTCAGTCCTATTATTGAAAGATTTATATTTCCTTTGTGGACTGTAAGCATTTTAAGAATCTGCCTAAAAATTAAAAATGAAAAAAAAAGGGGAAAAAGAGTTATAACTAAAGACATATTAACATACACAACTTTTTATTAAACGTTTACTTTGAAAACGGAAGTAGTTACAGGAATCAGCAAAACCTTAAACAGCTAAATACATTAAAAAAATTATTTCAGTTTATGTTTTATTAAGTTACTAACAAAGTAATATTGGAATTTTAACTACAATCATACTTCATTAAAATACTGATGTATAATTTTTCCAATTTACTTTAATTTTTAGTTATTTACACAAATTAATGCTGCAGGGTCATTCAGGAGGTGGTTACTCTCCAGAGCACTGGGCTGTGGAGAACCACGGAGTGTGGACAGCACAGCACAGCTCTGCTTGCAGCAAGAGTTCAGTTACAGTGAACAACCAAGGGTTTGGTGGAAGAGAAGCAGCAGTTTCCCAGCTGAAGAACTTGAACAGCATCTTGATGAACTTTACCCTATCTAACTTTCAGCCACACAGCACTTACATGATGCTGGACAAATCACTAAAAACAAACATTTCCTAGACTGCCAGTTGCACACTCCTTACTTTCTGTGTATCCCAGCTTGAGACCCATGAACATTAACCTCTGAAAGGCTGCATCGAAGCCAACCAAAGCTGACTTAAATAGAGAGAGCCAAACAATGCCAAGTAGTGCAAAATTCAGGTTGTGTATAAAACTGGGCACTTAAAAATCAGTTGATATTTTTAACATATTTTACTCAAACTGCTATCTGTAAAATAGTGACTAAATCTGTAACACCTCTTCAATAGATAAAATTTTAAAAGCATTGATTTCACATTGAATGAAGCATATCTCAAAAGGGGGGGCCTGTAATTAAAACCCAAAATGTACAGATTTACACACACACACACACAAAAATCAACTAAAGAAACTTTTTTTTTTTTACTTTTCATTATTTTAGACAGCTTGACTCTGCAATTTTAACAATCTTCCAATGTGAATCTTTGTATATATAATATCTAATAAAAATGGAGTAGGCAGTAGTTTGTGATACTTTAGTTAATATTCTTTACCTGTCTTGAAAAATATAAGCAGTACTTAAAGGTTTCATCCCCCAGTTCTGGCAATGGTGTCTTTTGTCTTCCTGAAGACTAAATTTATAAATTTATAATCACTGTTTTCCCTTCACACTATGATGTTGCTAGTTTCTCTCTTCTCTAATGTAGCACTAGTGTTGTAGTTATGATGACCAAAGTAGGCACAAGAGTCAAAATCTGATGGGAGGCATAACATCCTTTGCCTTTAGAAAATTCTCTCCCATATATCCTCTCATTGCAAATATAACCAAGAAGGAGGATGTAAAACATTCTAAACCACTTCTGCTGTAAAAGAGTTTAACATAAGAGATTACAAAATATCTCATGAAGTCTCTTTAAGCTCGTAGAAAGAATGCAAATACATGGAAGGAAATCCTCTTTCTCTTCACAGTGATAGCAACTATTTAATTATTTATCACACTGTCTGTCAAGAACACTAGATCAATAGCAAACTGCCATTTGTAAACATGACTACAATGTAGTCAAGTTGGATCATAGTTGAGAGACAAAATAAATGTTTCTTCTAGCTTAAGATTCTTATTCTGCTAAAATAGTTACACACACGGAAGGGAAAATCTCTTGCCAAAAAATGACCTTTCTTCTCTATTGTAACTGTTTCCTGCCTTGCTGCAAACAGCAAATGTTCATTGTGGTGTTGATTCACTGCAATTCTAGTCCAATCCATGCACAAGGAACACGAGACATAATTTAGCTGGCTTGCTCTGTCTTTGGCAGAGACAGAAATGCCTGAGCCCACTCCCTCACTAAGTCTCTCCACAGCAAGGAAAACTGTCAACATGTCAGACAGGGATACACAGTTGGCTAAAATATTGGTACTGAGAAGGAATCATGTACAGCAATGCTATCATCAGATCTTTAGTGAAGTTTGAGTTTGAAAAGGATGTTTTGTTAACCGCACACAGTGTGTGGGTGCTGAGGAGGCTGTGGGAAAGGTCAGTCTCCAGAAAGTAATTTTTCTGGGACCTGAGAATGAACAGCAGTATCTCCAGCTCTCAACACATCTTTCAAGGGTGTTCATTCCCCTACTGACCATGTATTCTAGCCACTATAAAACAAATAAACAAGCCCCCACAAAATCAAAATGCATGTTCATGTTATCTTTCAATAGCACCCTTTCCAAGGAAGGGTGTGGTGAGGATATGGAGGCAGATTCACAAGGTTGTAAGGTTGTGCTTGTTGCTGTCATTATCAGCCCTGAAGGCAGAAATCTGTCCAAGAGACAGAACACCACACCAAGACCCCAAACCAACCCCTGTGTGTATCATGCCTACATCTACAATTAGCATTTGTCCTACTGGGCAACTATTCAGCCAAACTATGTGGGTGTTCATCCCATCTAACCACAGACACCCAGAAAACACTTGCTGAGGCTTCCCTTGACAGCTGATGGACCGAGTTGAGCAAGTCCAAACCACAATTCGCTCCTCTTACTAAAAAGATGGGACAAACCATCCCTTCAGAAGGTAATTGACTGGCTTCACAGGTAGTTGAAGTGATCAATATAAATACTTATATTTAACGCAATATTAGGTGTGACAAAATCTCCCCTTCCTGATTTACACTACTTTAGGGTTGTGCATATCATTGCTCACATTTGAATGTACACACACAAATATCCACGTAATACTGCATCTGTCAAAAAGGTTGCTTGGCATTTTTTTTATGTGTAAGTAGAATTTTCTATATTTTAATTAAGGCCCATTGCTTCTCATCCTGTCACTGAGTGTCACTAAGAAAGGCCTGGCTCAATATCCTTTACATAAGATCCTTGTTTGTGTGTCACATTCTGCAGGCTGAAGAAATCCACAAAAAAGCTGATGTAGTAACTTTATATATTTCATTGCATACATATGCTGCCAAAATGACCAAGCATTCTGGTAGACTCTTTGCATACAAAATACTTACTGGTGAACACCCAGCACTTCCCAGTCCTTCCCAACATCCTTAGGAGCTATGCTTTGTAGAGTACTTGGACAAATTTCTAACAATTTACAAAGAAGTGACCAGCCCATCTGTAAAACAAAAGTGCAGCTATTTTAGAATAGATATTCTGCTTAGAACTTCAACATTGTCTTCTAATATCCTTGCCTTTTGCAAGACAGCTGTTCTGTTACCTAGCTAAATCAGTAAGGGAGATTAATTAACACAAGACAAAGAGCATGAAAAGCTAAACAATGGAGGTAAAACATATGCTAATGATTCTGAATGCATTGCTTGTAGGAACACATCACTCAATCTGCTTCAGCACTGCTTGAGGATAAAGGGCACACTGTTAAATGAGATGCTGATAGACAGAAACATATGATGTGGGCCAGGGAAAACCCCTGCACTATTGCAGGTCCACCTTTATTGAAGAATGTGTGTTTCCATAAGAACTTGCCTTTTAATTGCAAATTGTAAGGACAAAGTATAGCCTTTTTAAAGGTGTTCAATGTTTTTAATTGGGGTGAGATACATAAAAATTTACCACATTCTTGCTATCAACCCTCAGTACTGTGTGCTTTCAAAATGTAACAAAGGAAGTGGAATTTTGAGCTAATAAGGAATGAAAGACACACCAAGTGTATTTGTTCCTAATAACTACCTGTTCCATCCTATGCCAATTTAAACATCTGTAAATAATGCCAAAACCTAAAAATGTTCCTCTTTGTTCTTCTATGTTGGAGAAATCTGCTCTCTTATGAATGTTTACAGGCTGGTATGTTTGAATGGGCTGCAGTGAGGAAGCAGTAAGCAAAATTAAAAAGAATCAACTGATGAAAGAAAACCCCACCGTATGGAAAGAAAAGTAGTGAACTGTGAAATGTCAAAAGTCAAGATGAAGCAGATATTATTAAAAGGAATTAAAACAAGGCATATAAGTTTCCTTGAGCATATAAGTAAATAAAAAGGTGGATGCAGGCCTGTGTGCTTTAAGAATAGAGTCAAGACAAGATAAAATGTCGCAAAGACTTTATGTGCAACTGGATCACTTTTTCACAGAAGAGTTACGTAAAGATAAGAGGTCAAGACGTGACAGCCGACAACAGGAATGTAAATAGCTACCTCCAAAGTTTAACAGCAAAGTTCGTATAAAGTACATGAACCCTAACCCTGCAATCTGTAAGACTAGAGACAGAGAATTACAAGGCTGGTAGTGTAGAGTCACCCACAGGAACAGCATAGGCTTGAATCTAGACAGCTTTCCTGACAGCTTTGTAGCATGTGCAAAAGGTGATGTAGCTCCCTGGGGACTGTAATCCTGCTGTTGTCATTCACATACTTGGTTGTAGTGTGAGCATAGCCCCTGCCTGCAGTACTTTTGTTTCTGTTTTAGTTTAGATTTGCAGAGCCAAATGTTTTAAGCCAGTTAAAACCTTAATGTCTGCAGATTGAGTCTGACCATGAGCCAATTTCCACATGCTTCTCTTCCTTGGATAGCAAGCTGGCTTGCCCTACATGAGACTACAAATAATTTACTATGGACATTCAGGCTGGTCTGTGTAACTGAGTCCTAAGTGCAGGTACAATGAATAGTCTCAGCCACCGTAAGTCCTCTCCAAGATGAGGATACGCAATTCCCTGATTTTCCACATTCCAAGCAAAACAGTTTATCAGTGACAGTCGATCAGGTACAAATTTCAGAAACATTGTAGAGGTGACTATTAATTGATAAACTGTTTATTCCTTAGAAAAGATTTCATTTTAGACGTACCATTTTATAAGAACATCTCAACCGTTCTTAAAAAATTTAGCATCTGGTGAGAACTGCTGATTGATTTTAGAAAATTCCTTTCTGTATTACCTGTTTCTAATGAATTTTATATTCCCATTAAACATTTTTACTTGGATTGTTAGGCCTCCAAATGTTGACAAACATTTATCAAACTGTGGATCCAGAGAAGACCAATGGAAACATCTGACCTGCTGATATGTGCTCTGTTTAACAATATTAAAATCACAATCTGAGATAATGGAGAGCTTATTAGCTGTTCAATAATTATATAAGAAAGCAAGGGTCTTTTAAATAATAGAAATCCTAAAGGTTACAGGGAAGGGAAATAAAGCCAACAAAGATATCCTAATAAACACTTAAACAGGTCCCTATATACAGAAACAGTTGGTAGCAGCATGGAAATTCATTATTTTTAAATCAGACCCTTTTCATTTCTAGCATGCAATTAATTTATATTACATTAGGTCATACAATCTACACGAGATAATAAAGCTCTGCTCTGCAGTCAAGTGGACTCATATTTTGCTCTGGAGTTTCTAAGCATCTCCAGTCATTGTCAGAGTAACTGTAGGAAACTACCACATTTACTTAATCTATTTTACTTCCAGGCACTACAGGCTTTCCACACCAGTACCTTCCTACTTCTGAAGGAGCTTCTGCGGGGTTTATGCAGTCTGACTTGGGCTAGTACTTGCAATATTGATCTACTAGGCAAATTTACCCTGTACAAGTCAGTGGAACAGCAGCACAATCCAACGCTTTGCAACCAGTTAAGGAGGGGAGGTAAAGAAAATTCTCACTTCGGGTATGTCTCTGATTGTGTTTATTCTGTTATGTGAGTCAATATTTTCACAATGTCAAGAGTAAGAGGAGGTTGATCGATTAATTATTTATTCAATAAAAAATCATTCATAGTGCAAAGAGACTGCACTGAAATCAAGACCTCATTACTTCACTGCTGTAAAGTGAGAATTGTTTATTCACAAAGACTACATGCAAATAGCAGTGAATGAAGCAAGAAGAGAGTTCTGCTTACACAGTGTGAAAGTTTGTAAACATCAGAACTGGATGTGAAAGAAGAGCTGCCTAAGATGTTTTATGAGGAATGAGATTTGCGCTTTGTACTGGCTATGAATTTCCCACTCCAACACAACATAGTAATGCAGAGGTCCAGAACTTCTAAACTGAAACACTGCATGACTGCAAATGTAGGCAGGTAGAAGATTAAAATGAATTTTAAAATTCTGCATTAGAGTGAGATATTTTAACAGAATTAAAATGAAAATTAATAACTATCTTTCTTATGCAATTCTGAGTCTCGTGTTATCATTTCACACTATACTTCTTGTTGTGACTGATGTTTTACTTCCTAGTTCAAACTTCTGGGCAGAGGTTTTATAAACCATTATGTATGTAATATGCTCTATCTTGAAAATAACTGCTGATTCATCTTCCTGTATTTGTTAACAACCTGACAAACCAAGAGTAAAATAAGCAAAACCTTCAGACACTGCACAAATTCAGTCTTCAAAGAAAACCTGAGATCACTGTTATTTCAGATTAATCCCTCCAGAAATACAAAGTCATACTTAATCTGAATTTTGGGCTTTTGACCACTAGCTAAGGTCTAGTACACAAAAAAGCCCCCAAACCCTTAAAATATGTTATTATTTAAGGGGCATTTGCAACATAATTCATGTTTTGCCTTCCAGATGAATTTAAAAAAACCCCAAAACATGCAAAAAATATTGTAACCATATAAATGGACCTAATAATTAAAAAAAATCAAATGAGTTGCACAGAAATCTGGAGTTTATAAACATCCTCTACGCATAGCACAGTCAGAAATTTAATATATGCCTGCCAGGAAGGAGCTGTTTCGTATGACAAGTCTGGCAGCTGTACCATAAGTACAACATCAAATTGTGCAAGTGCCACACCTAGTCCAAATGGGCCAATGCTAAATTACAGGAGCAGGCAGGTAGAACTTTAAATTGTAGAACCTACTCTTATTTAAAATATTACCCCCTTCCTTAAAAAAAAACTGTGCTAGCACAACTCTCAGGGACAGGGTTACGTATGTATGAATCCAAACCGGAAAATTCTGCTTTTCTCAATTTTGTCTAACCATGGCAAAATTCAATATGGACACGTCAAAATTACACTAGAAAACACTACTGGCAATTTAGAACCCTACATTACACAGTATTCACACTGCTTAATTTCTGTTTTCTATTTTGCCTCCTTCTGTCGATAAAAACAAGAGACGCAGCCAGTGGCGTCTGCAAAAAGCTGGAACGCTTGGTCCCTTTAAACGCCAGCGGTGACAGCGCCCTTCTACAGATCAGAGCCCTTCATGAGGCGGAGGGTTAAGTTAGGAGGAGACCGCAGGTTAAGGAGAAATCAACAAGCCGAACAAGAACTTTTATCCCGGGCAGGGCCGCGCTGGCTCATCCCGCGGAGCGCAGCCGGAGCAGGGGAAGCGGCCCTGCCCTGCCCTGCCCCTGACCTGCTGCACTCCCGCCGCTCCCGGGTACAGATCCACCACCAGCAGCAGGGGAACGTGCACGTTTTTGCCGCTGAAGAGCCGGGGAGCTGTGGGGGGACAGAGACAGAGACCATGTTAGCGACCAGCGGCGGGCGGGACAGGGCAGGGCAGGGCAGGGCACGGCGCTCACCGCTCTGCCGGGCCGCCAGCTCCAGCAGGTCGCTCAGGGTCTGCACCAGCGTGTCCAGCCGCTTCCTCTCCTGGACGTTTTGGAGCCGGACGACCAGCTTCCTCAGGGCTTGTTCCTCCCCCGCCACAGCCTCCCCCTCCTCGGGGCCGCCGCTGGCCATGGCCGAGCCGCTGCCCTCTCAGTGCCCATCCGCCGCTCGGCGGGACGCGGGCAGCGCTGGGCCGGGCGGTGCAGGCCTGCCCCGCTGCTGCAGCCCCGCAGTGCGGCCGCCCGGCCGCCGTCACCGAGCCCTGCCGAGCCGCCCCTGCCGCGGCCTCCGGCCCCTCCCACGGCGCTGCTCCATGGACACGGCCGAGGATCGGCCCCCGCGGGCGGGCGGCCCCGCTGAGCCCCGGGAAACGCCCGCGGGAGCGCGCAAGCGCGCGGCAGGCAGAGCAGACCCGCGGGCAGCTGCCCTCACAGTGACTGACGAAACAGCTGCTCAATAGAGCTGCGAGCCGGACCTGGGGCCGCTCAGCTCTGCCTGTACTCGATAAAATGGTCTGGCCAGGCGGCGGGGTGCAGTGGGTGACTTTGATTTAAGGGCTGGATGAGCTTTAGGAACCAGGATTTATGACCCTGTGGGATACCCACAGTGAGGCAGTCTGTTTCTTGAAGGGCTGCACGCTGTGGAAGGGTGTGGAGTTGAGCCTTGGAAGAAGGGAGGGGTGAGGTGAAGGTGCTTCAAGACTTCATTTCCATCTCTAATTGCCCTACTCTAATTTGTTTGGCGATAAACTAATTTCCCCCAGTTGAGTCTGTTTTGCCTGTGATGGTGATTGGTGGGTGATCTCTCCCTGTCCATACCTTGGTCCATGAGCCTCCTGTTACGTTTTCTCTCCCTCCTCCAGATGAGGAGACGAGTTACAGAGTGACTTTGCTGGGAAGCTGGTGTCCAGCCATGGTCAACCCACCACAGTCCTTTGTGGCTCCCACTGCATTACTTTTGCCTGAAAGCACAGATGTCTGAAATCTGCAGTGTGTACCTTCTACCTACATTGATAGCAAATGTTGTGTAGTTGCAGACTCCCTGCTTGTTTCATCCTGTTGTGGACAGCTGGCTGGCAGTCCTGAATCACTTGTAGCTCCTTCAGTAAATTATTTGCTGCAATTATAGATTACTGACCTAGACAGCTTGATCCTGAGTTAATGTTTCCTCTTCTTTCTACTTATGTTGGCAAAAATTAAGAAACCGTCCTGGTGTTTCTGAGGTTCCTGAATAAAAAAAGGAACTAGATTCCAGAGATCAGGTATCTCAAACATTGAACTTGTAACATGTCTCCCAAGCTTCATTCCTCTGCAGGCAGCAGTTGCCTGGAGTGCTGGTTGGAGATGATGCTAACTTCTGCTAAGTCTCTGGGAGTCTGGTAGAGTTTGACAAAAGTCTTCTGAAGTGTATTAATTAGTTAGACCAGAGGAGAATGGAAAGAACGAGGTAGTAAACATCTATGTTTTCCTGGATTTTTCTAGGAAAATCTCGTGAATATATATTAATATATCCTCACCAGAATGAATGGGGGGGGGGGGGGAGTGGGTTCAAATTTAAAGATAGTAGATTTAGATTAGATATTTGGAAAAAAAGTTCTTTACTGTGAGAGTGGTGAGGCACTAGAACAGGTTGTCCAGGGAAGTTGTGGATGCCCCATCCCTGGGGATGCTCAAAGCCAGGTTGGATGGTGCTCTGAGCAACCTGGTCTAGTGGCAGGTGTCCCTGCCCACAGAAGGAAGGTTGGAACTAGATAGTCTTCAAGGTCCCCTTCCAACCCATTCTGTGATAGAAGTGATTAGAGGTTGTGACTGAGCAGTCTTGTCTTGATATCTGGCAGGAAAATTGAGTTCTGATAGTAAAGTGTAATTGTCCGAATGTAACTCTTATCAGAGCATGGGAAAAGGGCAAAGGACTTTATCTCTCAAGCAACTCTTTAATGTTTTTCTGCTCTGGAAGTTTCATATATTTCTGACCACTTTCTAATGGTCTGTCAATGAGGGTGGATGGCTTACCATGAAGACCACAGCAAAGGGCCACACCATTTTTAACTAGTTTAAACTATTTGGTTTTTTTCTGTTGGGGCTCAGTGTGTTTATTCCATATCTTCTGTTCTCTAGCAGCTATAGCTTGTGTTGTTTTGTGCACTTAGTTTGAAAAGACTACAGAATCACAGAATTAACTGGGTTGGAGAAGAACTTTGAGATCATTGAGTCCAACCTATGACCTAACACCACCTTGTCAACTAGATGTAGGCACTAAGTGCCACATGGAGTCTTTTTTTTAACACCTCTGGGGACAGTGACTCCATTTTTTTTTGGCCACAGGCTATGATTCCAGATCACACAGTCTTCTGATTTGATATGGCAATTTCCATGGCCCCATTATCCAATGTATAATTCATATTGTTATATTTGCTTGGAATAAGTGTAATGTTATGTATGAATGGAGGATGTATTGACCCATAGAGAAACTTTCTAAGTGAACTAATATATTAGAGTCTACTGTAACTGTATTTTGTTTTTGCTTCATGTAGAGGTTGATTGGGGTAGGAATTCAGACAACCTGTGAAAAGTTCGTTCTGCCCACACATGAGAGCATGGGGGTAAAAAGGCAGTACATGGGCTTTCCCCTGAGACCTGCTCGGCCTAAGTCAGGACTGCAGTCTGTGGGTTGAGGCTGAAAGAAGGGCTAGGATTGGAGGCAAAGCCTCAAGAGTTACACTTGATGTGGATTGAAGGGAACTGCCAAGGAAGGGTTGGGCTGCCAAAAGCTTTATCGCCTTGAGAACATTGGTTTGGGACTGTTCTTGGGATTCTTAGCTTGAAGCTCTGTGCCTACCCTTAGGCTTAGGAGAAGGGTAAATCCTAGAGCTTCTGTTGGAGTAAGGCTCCAAATGGGAGTCCAAAGGAAGGGGCAGCTTCTAAAAAACATGCCAGAAGACCCACAGGAACATTTTTGTCTCGGTTATGGCCCATGTCTAAAGCTCATCTCATTCCTAAGATTTGGTTTAGAAATGAAATCCAGTTGGAGCTCCAGGTTGATTTGGGTTGTAAAGGGGCAATTGTTTGCCTCCTGTTCTCAGTCATCTCTGATATCTCTTCTGAAAATAAGTTTATTGTTGTGGGCCCATTTCCCTCTCTTGGCTACATACATTATCATGTTTGGAATAAAATTTTCTGCTTCATGTTTTAATTCTGTCTGTCCTTGGTATTAGCCATCTCTATTTTTTTTTTTTTTTGCTATCAGGTTTTTTTTTTTTTTTTTGCTATCAGTTGTGTAGCTCATCTCTCATTTCTTCACCCTTCCTAGCTTTGGTGTTGACAGTGATTTGAATGTTCTATGGTGATTGTAGGGTGAGATATTAGGAAGCAGGGAAAGATTCTGGGTCAGCTGTGAAAGGACTGAATGTTGCAGTGTGATACAAGCATATTTCAGAACTGAAACTTCATCTTTTTGACAGGAGAGGGAGGCTGTGTGCAAGGAAAAACTGTAGACTCTTGCTTCTGCATTGCTGGAAAGGAAGGTGTTTTTCTGGAACATTTCCCTGGACCATTGCTAGTTCTGTTTGGCTTCCTGGGGGGAGGTTTTTTTCTATTTTCTTTCTGTTTGGTTTTGTGGAGGGGGAATGTGTCTGTGAGAATGAGTTTGGGTTTTTTTGTGGGGTGGAGGTTTTGAATGTTTTTTTGTTTGGTTTTGTTTTCTTGGGGTTTTTTTTTGTTGTTTGTTTGTTTTTTCTTGTTATTTTTCCCCTCTTCCTGCTCTCCCATTATTTTATTTGCAGTACTTTATATTACCTGGTGAGCCTACAGAAGCTGTGTTAGGTATTGCCTGGGGACTCTCCTTTGCAAGCTTTCTGACAGAGAGCAATGTCAGTCAGTTCCATTTTTTCACATTTAGTTTTGTCTCATCATGCTTCCTCTAGAGAGGAGAATGAAAATTTAATTACAACAGGCTTTATAACCATCTTTTTTTTTTGTTTGTTTTTGAAATCTGCTTTGAAGAGCCATGCATATTTATCACTGAAGGCATAACACTCTGAATAAATATTTTTTCCAGTGTTACTGGGATCCATTCTGTGTGTTTTAACCCTGCAGGTGGAGAGGGGGTGGTAATTTGAATGACAGAAAGTGCTCAGACAGAGCCTGTTCAGAAGTGATATGACAGTTATTTGATTCACTTCTGGACAAAATGCTGATAAATGGTCCATCTGCTTTTATGTCATAACCAGCAGGGGCTCTGTGGTGTTAATGAATTCATTGCTTCAGAAAACAGTGGCAGAGCAGGTACTCTACCTCAACCTTTTCAGATCTCTATCAGGGCTTTAAATTTTAAAAAGATTAAGTACTGTCCATAGGCCCAAGCTTGTTCATTGCTCTCTGTATGTGAAAGTATCATCTTCACAGCCTCCAAATGGATGGGCTTGGACAGGCAATCTCTTTGCTGGGTAGAAAACTGGCTGATGGCTGGGCCCAGAGAGTGGTGGTGAATGATGATACATCCAGGGGGTGGCTGGTCCAAGCGATGTTCCCCAGGAGTCATTATTTGGGCTACTCCAAATTTATATTAAAGCTATTTAATAACTTTATCAATGATCTGGATGAGGGGATCAAGGGCTCTCTGTCAGTGTGTGACAAGTTGGCACCAAAGCAGTAGTAGGAAGGGTAGGAAGGCTCTGCAGAGAACACTGGACAGGCTGGACAGGATAGATGGGCTGAGGCCAATTGTGTGAGATTCCACAAGGTCAAATGCTGAGTCCTGCATTTTGGTCTCAACAATGGAATGCTACAGGCTGGGGCAGAGTGGTTGGAAATGTGCCCAGTGGAAAAGGACCTGGGGGTGCTGGCTGACAGCAGCTGAACATGAGCCGGTGTGTGCCCAGGTGGCCAAGAAGGCCAACAGCATCCTGGCCTGTATCAGGAACAGTGTGGCCAGCAGGACCAGGGCAGTGATTGTCCCTCTGTACTCAGCACTGGTGAGGCCACACCTCAAATCCTGTGTTCATTTTTTGGGCCTCTCACTTCAAGAAAGACATTGAGAGGCTGGAGTGAGTCTAGAGAAGGGCAATGGAGCTGGGGGAGGGTCTGAAGCACAAGTCTGATGAGGAGCAGCTGAGGGAGCTGGGGGTGTTTAGCCCAGAGAAAAGGAGGCTCAGGGGAGAACTTACCACTCTCTACAACTGCCTGAAAGGCAGGTGTAGCCAGATGGGGGTCAATGTCTTCTCCCAAGTAGCAAGTGATAGGACAAGAAGAAATGTCCTCAAGTTATGTGAGGGGAGGTTTAGATAGGAAATTGGGAAAAATTTCTTCACTGAAAGCATTGTCAAACCCTGGAACAGTCAGTCTAGGGAATTGGTTGAGTCACCATCCAATCAGATATTTAAAAGACAGGTAGAAGTGGCCTGTAGGGACATGGTTTAGTGGTGGACTTGGCAGAGCTGGGTTAATGACTGAATTAGATAATTTTAAAAGCTTTTCCACTCTAAATAATTCTATGAAATATACCTTTCTGAAAGCAGTAGCTCTACCTGAATTTCAAAATGGTTTTGTTAGTTGACATGCTTTCCTGAAATTGTCATTTGGTGTGTTCCTTAAAGTCATCTTGAGTGTTACAAGTGTACGTATACACTATATAAATATGTATGAATATTTCCATTATGTAGTTAAAAGATTAAAGTATAACGAAAGTGAGATTTTATTTAAAGAAATTTGTACATATGGTATGTGAAATTGGGCTGACATCTAGTGGTGGGAATACTTCTAATACAGTAAGTAGTCCTCAGTCCATGGAGCCTTTTGTTCTGAGGGTCCTTTAAGTTAAACAAAGGCTGCTTGAAACTGCTTTCCATAGGGGACGCCAGAGAAGACCTGGATTTCTTTAAAAGAAGGGCTGTCCCTGGAGTTCCTGCCCTTTACCTTTCCTGAAACTCATTTTCCCTCTGCCTGCTTTTCCCCTCTCATTATTCTTTGGGGTACACTGCGTTGCTAAATACTGCTAGGTCTATATGTTAACAGAGCAGAGGAGTACTTCAAAGCCCAAGTAAATTTTCCTGCTGTTTCCTGCTGAATAGCTGATGATGCACTTCGTGGTTCTAAATTAGAAACTGAAGGAGATGTTCAGGATGTTTTGTGCTAGTATCCAGCTGATTAAACAGCTTCTGTTAAAGGGACAAAGCTTTCATTTCCTAGAATCTTAGAAAGCTTTGGGTTGGAAGGAACCTTAAACACCATCAAGTTCCAACCCCTCTGGCCATGCACAGGGACACCTACCACTAGACCAGGTTGCTCAGGGCTCTATGCACACTTCCAGGGATGGGGCATCCACAACTTCTCTGGGCAACCTGTTTCTGTGCTTCACCACCCTCACAATAAAGAATTTCTTCCTAATGTCTAATCTAAACCTTCTCTCTTTCAGTTTTTAAGCCATTCCCCCTTGTTATGTCACTACATGCTCTTGTAAAAAGTCCCTATAAACCTGTAGAACCCCTTCTACTTATTCTTTGCATCCATTGCCAAGTCCTGCTCCAGCTTCACCTTGGCCTTTCCTACCTTATCCCTATACAACTGGACTGTGTCCCTAGACACTTCCCAGGTTACCTGTCCTTGCTTCCTTTGCCTGTGCACATACTTGTTTCCCTTTAGCTTGACCAGCAGTTCCTGATTCAGTGATTCCAGTCTATTGCCTTCCTTGCCCAATTTCTTGTGCTCCATGAAGATGTCCTTAAAAATTTGCCAGCTCTGTTCTGCTTCCTTTATCCCTGAAGAAAACTTCCCAGGGAATTGTATTGACTAGCTAGCTCCTTGAAGAGCTGGAGTTTACTTTCCTGAAGCTGATTAGGCCTTTACGGAAAAAAAAAACCCCACAAATGAAAAATTATTAAGTGGACTTGTGTCTGGTTTCTAACAAAATGCAACATAAAGCCTAAATTTCTGGACCACTGGCTTCAAGGTTATGTTAAAGTGAGCTGGGAGGAGGAGAGTTAAGGGCCACCTGATCTAGAGGGAGCAGCTGATCTGTGGGGATGTAGCACTTGGCCTTGATGACTAGCAAAGTGATATAGGTTTAAAAAGGATGTTCCCACAGCTGAGGATAAAACAATACTGAGCACTTGAAAACAAGAGTAAGAAACAATCAGCACTTTCAGAGTGGCTGAAATATGTGGACCTTGGATATAATAAGGCCATTGGTTTATGCAATGTGGTGAACTTAATAATGTTTGCTCTGCTAGAAAGTCTTGCCTCTATTTATGCTATTTTCTTGTAGTGTAGACCATTCTAGGTTGACTACGATGCCTGAAAAAGTGAATTTTCTCACCAGATAGAGGCCAGAACTGTGTCTGACTGGGGTAGCACTGCTCATCTTGGGATTATTTTACTTCTAACTTACTTAATTTTAAAGTATTTTCTTAATAACTGTAGCTAATACTATACGGCACCAGTGGGTTTACAGGGCCATGTATGATACATTTTGCCTGTGTCTAGGGTTTTGTATAGCTTTTCTAATTTAATTTTTATGGGTCTCTTTCATCATACTATAATGTCTATCTGTCATCAGCTTTTATAAAGAGTACAAATAAAGATGTGGATGCAAATGAGTGTAAATCCCTGAAGCAGAATTCAAAAATGTGGCACCAAGGTAAATCATAATCCAGCAATATAATTTTGCCCCTCTCTGTCTGTTCAGTTATTAGTGGATTTGCCACATTGGTTTTGGTATGGAAGAAGGTTCTTGGTTCTTATATGGATAGTTATTCATATGGCTTAGTTATTTACTTCAGCAATTTTATAGAAAAATTTCTTACTGGGTTTGCCAGTGATAAAATATAAACTTTCTAATTTCTACAAACCTTTTTAGGTTTACTAGATGTTTTTAGTTCTTCCAGAGAATGCATCATTGTCCAGTACATATTTTTCCACTTGTTATATAGCAAAGTAATTTTCTTTATATGAGTGAAGAGAAGGATTCAGGGTGACCTAATTGTGGTCTTCCAGTAACTGAAGGGAGCCTACAAGAAAGCTGAAGAGAGATTTTTTAAAAGAGTGTGTGGTGACAGGGCACGGGGGAATTGTTTTAAACTGAAAGAGTGCATTCATTTAAATTAGATATTAGGAGGAAATTTTTTATTGTGAGTGTGGTGAGGCACAGAAACAGGTTGCCCAGAGAAGCTGTGAATGCTCCATCATGGAAGTGTTCAAGGCTGGGCTGGATGGGGCCCTGAGCAACCTGGTCTAGTGGAAGGTGTTGGAACAAGATGATCTTTAAGGTCCTTTTCCAACCCAAGACATTCTTTGATTCTGTGATTCTTTACAACAGCATATTTCATTAGCTTGAATGTAAAAATTGTTCTGAGAAGCACTCACTGGATTTGCAAGCAGCTAAAATGATTGACACTTAGAAAATCAGAAAATCAGTGTTCCTATGTCTGTCTGTCGCTGTTGAGCCACTAGTAGAGAAGAAATCCCAGATTCTCAGCGTGGCATAGAAAAGAGCCCTTTATTATTTTGATTCCAACTTATATAGACTTTTCAGAGGTCACCCAGATTGGTCAGTCAGAAACCTCCCCCTAGGCCCGATTGGCCAGGCCTGAACTGTCCAAATCTCAAGACACTGTTTTTAATAACATCCAAACTTTATCTTTGTTTATAAAACACAGGAGAAAGTTCTCATGGGAAAGACCTTTGCTAGCCACATCTGTCCAAGCATTCTGGTGCTGTATCAAGTAACTGATACGTGATAGCTAAGCTATCACATAGCAGTCCTAGCTTACCACTGAAACAGCGTAAAACTTCTCATTCCTTTTACCAAGAGGGCATCTTTCTAAATTAGTTGCGTATCTATTTATTGCCTTTTTCAAACTAGAAAAATATTTCAATCTACTAACATTCTCAAAGTAAAATAAAGGAGCGCTAGTTGGTAATGCTCTTAATTAGCCAAGAACTTTTCTTAAAATATTGAAATTGATTTAGCCTTTGTCAGCAATGACAGTGGTAAAGTCTGTCCTCATTATTTCCTCAGTTAAAGTAGCAGGACTAGTGTTAACTTCATTAATTTTCTTGGGAAACTGAGAATTTAAGTGCTTCAACTCATTTCTTGTCACTGCAAGGGGCTTCTAATCAATATTTTCTCTTTTGATAATTGGAGCAGCTTTAGCCCCAGTAAATTTCACTGTATGAGTCTTTTGACAAATTACCTATTTGAACAAGCACATTAATTATTTTTGCAAGGTTTTGTGTACTACTATGCTGCTAGGATCAAGCAATATCATAATTCTAATTTCACAGTAATCCTTAATTTCTATCATCAATCCAGGATGAAGCAAATAAAACTACTAGAAGGGAATATTCCTCTGGTTTAACCCCAGTCCATAATTTTCCAAAGATAAGTTAGCATCTCTCTTTTCTTCAAAGACAAACTTTGCAAATTCTCAGTCCAACTTCTGGCAGATTCTCCAATGTCTGTTTTCTGCTCCTATTCTTGTCCCTCAGAGGACTCCTCTTACTCCCTAAGCATTTCTTGGCTTTGGCATGTTTGTTTCCTGTTGTTCTTCACCAGACTGCTGGAGGCACGAGTGGTGCCTACCCCAATGCCAGGAGTCGTTCCAGGCATCCATGTGGCAAGAAGGTGAAGCCCTGCTGCCATGTCTGGCTGCAACATCAGTTCCCTCCTTCTTCCCACTTGGCCAGGTGCTTTCCATCCCTGTTGCTGTTCCTAGTAGTGATTGTCTTGGATCTTCCACAATGCTGATACAAAAAAGTTATAGTGGCACTGTCAAATATGGTGATATAGCACTATTAAACTGATTTGAAAAGCATTAAGGTATATAAACTTCCTAATGGTACAATTCCATCTACTGTGCATAACTGATTGTTGTGTTGAAATTACATTGCAGTTGCTAGAAAATGACTTAAATCACTCCAGTAAATGCATTGCTGTGTGAGCAGTGTGTTGTGATACTCAGCATGCTGTCACTGACACTGATCATGTAAACATAGCACACTTATGTAGTTCCTGTACTGCTTGTGGTGATAGACTACAGAGTCTATTTACTCTGGCTGTTCTTATCTTAGCAGTTAGATAAAAGCCACAAGCCACAACAAAGGCAGTCAACTATCTCAGATAATGTTCATCATATGTGTGCCAACTCCTCCATGCTTTTGCCTCTTTTCAAAGAAGGTATGTGCATCAAAGTGCTCATGAGAAAGACAACTGAGCCTTGAGCACCAAGGGTGCAACACCAAGTGCTCCCAGTAGCACACCTGCTTGCTGTAATGTGTGTTTGTCTTTGTGTTATCAATACTGGCTGTGGTTGGCTTTCTGGCAGGCTTCCTACCACATCAGTGGATGATGTTCCAGCTCTGGAAATGAAAGGGTACAATTTTATTTCTTTCCCTTGCAGTCTGTTAACAAGAGTACCGAGTACAAAGTCCTTATTGTTTTACTCAGTATCAACAGTGTAACTAAGCCTTTCTCAGAATTGATTTGGCATTCACTTTAGCCAATGAATAACACTCTAAGTCATGTCAGGGGCTGGTTACCTACAGCAGTAGTGGGCCTGTCCAACAGCTCCCAGCAGGATCTGCTAGAAGGGGAGCTGTGCAATGGGCTCTGCAAGATCACAGGGAACAAAACATTTATTTGGAATCCATGAGTGGCCCTTTTTTAGCCATGTTGTTAAAGGAGAAAAAAATTAGCCAGATGTTTACTATAGAAAAATACTAATTTAAATAAGCTTTGTCTCAGCTGAGTTCTTAGAAAGGAAAACGAGGCCTTCACTTGTGTTGGTCATTGCCTTGTTCCCCTGAACACTGTGATGCCTCAGGAAAGAGTGTTCCCAAGCCACTGCTCAAGTCCTGGCCCTCATGATGTGTGGGGATGGCCAACAAAGAGGTCTGAGGACCAAAGAAGTTTGGCACTGTGGAAACTTAGAGGCTTTGCATAGAGGAGAGGGAGGCAGGCCTGACTGGGAGGATGGGATTCCTTTCAGAGCATGGTCAAGTTGAGGGCCTGACACAGAGGCCACATTACCCTTTCCAGTCCTGAGCTTCAGTAGTAGTAGAGACCTGGTCTTAGACCAGTGGTCATGCACAGTCAAATGCTGCTGCATCTGCTTGCAGCTGAAACATCTCATCATAGCAGGGAAAGGCATCTGACCATCCTTCTTGGTGCAGTAGTAGCTCTCTATTCATTTTCTTCTGTGTGATGTAGGTTTAGGCTGCAGCACTGGGCCCTAGTGTTCCCCTGCTGTGGTTGTAGAGACAGGCTCTGCCCCAGAATAATGGGTGAGGCTGCCCTTTGCAGTTTGCTAGGTTAGTGATTCTATGACAAGAAGGGAAGGGTGAATACAGGATGCCTTAGAGTGCGGTGTTGAGATCTGTCAGAGCTTGGGAAGCCACAAATCTATTGGCACAGACAAGGTGATGTGATATTAGCAAGATCTTGTCCATGCAACAGCTGAAAAGCAATCCCTGCTATTATCTTACCCCCATCACTCTGGGGTTTCATTCTGGTCTGAGCCACTTGAATTGCTGGGGTATTTAATATGTAGATGAGGTGTCTGGCTACTCCCAGGATTGCTTCTTAGGATTACTTTGTAACACAAGCACAGCTTGTAAGGAATTTTTGCTGTTTCCTATGGGAGAATGGTTTAATTGGTTGGTGGTACATATGAGTCTTGCAATTGTATGCAAAGTGACACTCAATTGCTGCTGGTTCAGAAACTTTGCAGCTATTCATGTGAGAATTTCATGTGTCTGATTTATTGTGAATGAGGCTGTGAGTTACAAAGTACCTTGCAATTATTTTTCTCTTCTTCCCCTAAAAGTTAGAATGAAATAAATAAATTCAGTTATCACAAAAAAATAAAAAGAAAAAAGAAAGAAAGAATATGCTCAATATTCAAGTATAAGTTTTCTCAAGGCTAGGGCTGCAAGAAGAGTTTAATAGGATATTTATGATGACAGTAATCGGACATTGTTTCTGTCGGACTGCTTTTCTTTAAAATTTAAAAAAATATATAAAGTCTGATTTTGATGACAAAATTATTACTGTTCCTTCCTTTTTATTTGCTAGTTGAAAAATTCACAGATGAGACTTAAATGTGCCATGTTAGCATATCCACATTATCCTCTTAGTGCAGAGAGGGTTAACAAAAAGTTCATGCAATTCACCCTCATTCATCAGCCTCACTACACTCACTGCAATAATCCCTGTATTTAGCCTTGTTTTTATTGTTCAATCTGGCATTGTTTTTTCACTTCCTCTGCAAACATCAGAGGTGAACCTGAAGTTTTATTTTAAGCTTGACTTTGCTTTGAGATATTAATTTTCTATTGTACTACTTGTGTTAGACCTGGAAGTGTTTATTAGGGCAAAAATGCTCAGTGTGCACATTGCTTGCAGATGTTGCTGAAAGTAATCAGAGTATCGCGTTGTGATATTGCCACATGAATATGTTGAACTATCTTTAGCAAATTAAAATCATTGTTTATTTGTGAGAGCTTCATGCACCATGTATTTGCTGACAGGTCTGCATTTCCTGCTGATAGCTACCATGAAAATCTAGTGACTGCTGCTAGTCCATGCTAACATGATATTTTGCAGGCTTCAATTGCTTTGGCAAACAGTGGAAGCATAAAACTGATGAATTCTGAAAATAAAAGAAATGTGGAAATTTTATGAGAAGAACTGTTCTTCTGGAACCAGAATAAGCAAAATTTGAGTGGCTGCCAAATTTCAAGCAAACCTTATACTGGTAAAGACCAAAGTAGCCAACATTTTTGTAAATGGGACATGCCTATCTGCTGTGGTAAAGTCAGGGAGGTTTTATGAGTGTCTTCACAAAAATCTGAAGCCTTTCTGCCTTCTTGTTTATGAAAGTAAGTAACTGAGAAACAAAGTTTCTTGGTCTCTTGTTTGATATGTTTGCTTATGAAAAAGGACTGTAATTATATTTTTTCTACACAGAGGACCAAAAATTCACTTGGTCTATATATGTTCATATTTTATTGTACACACAATCAAAAAGCCATTGCATATTTCAGCTTTGACTTTTGTGTCTGTGGTCTTGAACATCAACACTAGCTATGACTTACCTCATGAATAGTTAAATTCTGTGTATGCCACTTGTTCCTCTCTTTGCAGCTGCTGTTTCTGTCCAAAGAGTCCTTTTCACTATCTTGTGTAGAAATGCTGTATTTCCCAGGCTTATTCGCAGCTCTAAAGCCATCATGCTGCATTGTGAAGCTTAGATGCAATTAACATCATCCTCTCTCAGCAACATGCTCTGCTCGTGCTCTTTTCTTTCTTGAACTGTCCATCACTAAAAGGATATATTTCTGTATAAATCTATGGTGTGCTGACTTATTTTGTAATTGTGCTGTTACCTGAAGAACAATATAGTAACACTGGAAATGTTTCATCTAATACATGGCTGATTTTCTGATCAAGGAATTGAGTGATTCCTGTATGGGGGACAGTTTGCTGAATCCTCATCCAGGCTCTTTGGTCTCAAAGAGAGAACTGGGTTATGAATGTGTAAAGCTGTGAATGGCACAAACTGTATAGGGAACTACTTCCATCCTCATTCTGTGCAAGAGTTAGTGGTTGTCAAAGCCACCTAGCCCATGGTAGGGTACAAAATATAATTCATCATAACATGCTATGCAGCTGTGGAACTGATCATCACAGGACATTGTGGAAGCTAAAGATTTACATGTGTTCCAGAAACAACTGGATTAATTAATGGAAGAAAAATATGTCAATGATTATTAAATACAAAGATTAATTTCTGACTCAGAAAGTCCCTGAGATGATTCCTGGAAGCTGTGCTGAAGCTTCCATTGCTCAGATCAATGGTCTGTTCTTACTCGTTTGTGTCGTTCTGTAATCTGACACCCAGGGCTCTGCTGTGCAAATGCTGGGGAGAAATTTGTCCTGAAATGTCAGTGCAGCTGAAGAAATGAAAGGTATCACCACAATGAGAAAAAGTCTCAACGGCTCAGTGAAGCTGGGGGGAAGCAATAAATATCACAAAATGGTTGAGATGGTTGAGCTGGAAGTTTTCTGATCCACCCACCGTATTCAAGCAGGGCCACTTAGAGCTGGTTGCACAGCACTGTGAGCCTGTATCCAAGGAGGAAGATTCCAGCAACTCTCCAGGCAACCTGTGCCAGTGCTCAGTCATCTTCACAGTGCAAAAATGTTTCCAGATGTTCAAATAACATCACCTGCATTTCAGTTTGTGCCCCTTGCCTCTGGTCCTGTCACTAGGCACATCTGAAAAAGGCGCTCTGTCCCCTTTACACACTCTTTTCAGGTCACTTTCTGAAAGCTGCTTTCTAGCCTCTGATGTCCTGGTGCATGGGGTTGTTCTTCTCCAGCTGCAGGACTTTGCACTTCTTCAACTTCATGGGGCTCCCGTTGGCCTATTTCTCCAGCCTGTTAAGGTCCCTTGAGATAGCAGCATAGTCCTCTGCCCCCTGCCCTCAATTTTGTGTCATCTGCAAACTGCCTGAGTGTACACTCTGCACCACCACCTAATGAAGGTGGTAAACAGGATTAAACCTAATATTGACCCCTGGGGTACATTGCCAGCTACTGGCTTCCAGCTTAAATTCATCCCACTGATCACCATCCACTGGGCCTGGCCATTCAGCCAGCATTTGGTCCACCTTCCTGTCTGCTCATCAGCCTATACTTCAGCAGCTTCCCTGTGAGAATCTTGTGGCAGACAGTGCTGGAAAGCCTTATTAAAGCCTTACTAAATATCCACTGTTCCTCCCTTGTCTACCAAGCTGGCCATTTCATCATAGAAGGTTGTCAAGTTTGTCAAGCATGACTTGCATTTGGTGAATCCATGCTGACTCTTCCTTATGATTCTTGTCTTTCATATGCTTAGAGATGGTTTCCAGGATTAGCTACTCCATCACCCTCCAAGGGATCAAGCTGAGTCTGACTGTAGTCCCCAGAATCCTCCTTCTTGAATACAGGATGACATTTGCTTTCCTCTAGTCTTCAGGCTTCTTGCTTTCTTCTAGTCTTCCCAATTTTTGTGGTGAATCAAGGATTATAAAGAGTAGCCTCACAAAGTCATCAACTAGTTCCCTCAGGTTCATCATCTATCCCTAGGAAGAACTTCATGGTGTTTGGACCATTCAATATCTAAAAGGGAAGTCTAGAAGCAGCTCAGTCTTTTAAGTTGAAACAGAAAACAAGCACCACTGAAGCAAGTGTAAGAAGTGAGAGATTATTGGTAGTGGCTGAACATTACTGACACATAACTAGTAGAAATGAGTTCAAACTGGAGTTGGTAAGTGTTATGCTAATGCTAAAACTGCTACTGAAGTCAATAAGCAGCATCCAAACAGTCAGTAATTCAGCAGCTAGAGCCCCTGGATGTTACTGAAGATATGGGTAGTCAATATAGAAAACTCATTCAATTGGCCTTTTTAGCTTGGTTTGTATGCGTGAACTGTGTTACTGCCAGCTGCAGCAAGTTTTGGCTTTGAAGGACAGCACATTGACACTCTGGAGGGAATGGCTACCCTCTTCTCATCAACAGACCTCAAGTGAAGCTCTGGACTTAAGAGAAAAGGATTTAATATTAGAGTTCCTGTCTAAGCTCTTTACTCTTTATTCCCTGCCAAAACCAAATTCAACACAGTGATCTGTTTGGACAGATGGAGGCAAAGGCTGTCATTTTATACAGTTTCATACTGTTGATATTCTGGGTGTTATTCTGTTTGACCTGCCCACAAACATCTCACTTTATCTTTCCCATTCCTAAATTCCCCTACGTGAAAATCAGTTTTGTGTGACAGCTCTCACACAACATAGTTGTTCTAATTCCCTTCCTCCAGCTCTTGCTCAGTGTCACAAGCATCCAACACATCTGAAATATTTCTTTAGAGAAGTACTGCTTCTCTATTTTCTCAGCTTTACCTTGTACTACCATGGATGACAGTTCAGCTGACAAAATAAAAATTTGTATCACCCACTGACTGGCTAATTCCTGACTTCTGTTAATGGCCATGTTCTTCCAGAGGCTGCAAAAACAGATCTACAAGTGTGAAATCAGCAGGCTGTAAGAATTGGACTATATCCACTGACTCCAAGGTATGTAAGGAAAGGCTAACTTGCCATAAAGGACTGCCATCTCCTGTGCATCTATTTTCAGGATTATTGGAGAAGTGTAGCTTGGGATAGTGTCTACTGAATATAGTTAAGCTTGAATTTATAATATTCACCAGATTAACTACTTTAGGGACTTGTAGCAAATGAGGAGAATGCTGCCTCGATGCATGACAAGATGACATGTTAGCATCTTTATTTTTGGGAATGTTGAGTTTGACAAATGTGCTCAAGTTAGTGGAAGCAGAAGCCATGGTCTCCCTGTAGCCTCATCTAGCCAAAGAAGAGGCAGATTAGAAAAACATTGGGATAACATAGAATTGGACAAAATATCCAAGTCACTCATGCATGAGAAGAATCCTTCTGCATACCAAAGGCAGATGCAGAGGTGAGTTACCTGATACCAAGATGAAGGTAGAATGCAGAAAAACTGCACTGTTATGTGAGTAGCCTGGGAGGCCAAGTCACCCATAGCCATCACCATTCAACTTCTGAAGGGAGCATGTAAGGTATGTGTACTTGATGAACAGTGTTAACAGATATAGAGATAAATAAATATGTGCAAAGACCACAGTAACAAGAAACATTTGTTCTGTAGGAGGTCTTTTTTATCTCTAGTAATAAAGTTGCATTTCTGTGTTATGGAGATATTTTGAACTTCTTACGCAAAATCTGCGTTAACAAACCCAATAAACTGGGCCTACTTTAATAGCTATTAGGTGGAAATTAGTGTCTTTTGGGGAACAATTAGAGCTCCTCCTAGTGCCTTTGGAGTAATATTGTAGAGGAGCTGTACCAATTACACTCGAAATATCTTGCATTTTTCACAGAAATAAAAAGTAATTAACAACTTGCATTAGTGTTCTCATTATCTAAATTCTGAACTGTTTCAGGGCTAGGATTTTAATTGGAAAATGATTGGAAAGCTTTCCCTTAAGAACTATTCCCTTTTCCTTTTTATCTCTCTCTCTTATACGAACAGATTTTAGACTACTTGTTTGTGATGCTGCTGCTGGGGAAAACAGTTACATCTTTGGTTTATTAGAGCCAGACAAGACAACTAGGAGAGCTGGATAAACCTGAGCATTTTCATGATGAGCCTGTTTAAAATTACCCATAAATGTGTGTAATTATTTTCTCTTTATCTTATAGTTTCAAAACAAAGGTATTCTCTAAAGGATATTAGCTAGCTAATTGTGGTTAGAACCTAAGCTTTGTATGCTAATAAATCAAATTGTGAGGGAATTCTTCTAGCCTATTTTATTTGATTTTATATTATTCTTCCTGAACTCTGAATTCCTTTGTAAAGCAAAATATTACCATACCAAAGACATATAAATGCTAAGCAGTGCTTTTGTAATAGCGTAACATTAATATTTACCAGAATCTATGTAAATATAGGGGTTTGTTCAGCCCAGAAAAGAGAAGAGAATGTTTAGGGGTGACCCAATTGTGGCCTTCCAGTACTTGAAGGGAGCCTACAAGAAAGATGGAGAGGGACTTTTTACAAGGGTGTGTAATGAGAGGACAAGGGGGAATGGTTCAAACTGAGAGTAGGTTTAGATTAGGTATTAGGAAGAAAGTATTGCAATGATGGTGAAGCACTGGAGCAGGTTGCCCAGAGAAGTTGTGGATGTCCCATCCCTGGGACTATTCAAGGCCAGGCTCAGTGGAGCTCTGAGCAACCCGGTCTAGTGAAAAGTGTCCCTGTCCACAGCAGAGGGGTTGGAACTAGACGGTCATTGAGGTCCTTTTCAACCAAAGCCATTGTTTGATTCTATGAAGTATACAAAAAAAAATTCTATGTCATAGTTGAAGCATAATGGCAAATTCAGTTTGAGAAGTTCCATTTGTTCCATGTCAAACTAGGGGACTCATATTTACTGACTTTACTCATGTTAAAATCACACTGTTGACAAAATGCAGCAGCAATTGCTTTTAGACTGATGCAAAATCCTGTTTCAGTGAAGTAACATTGCAAGCTTAAAGCTGGTGAAAGCCTTGATATGTGTCAGCTGAACAATTCTTGGGCTTGATTGAAAAAACTGGCATTGCATTGGTACTTTGGCTGACAGTGTGACAGAACTATCCAGCTTTTGGAAACTGGGATATTTTGGCAATTGAAATATGCTAAAAAGAGATTTAAAACCGCCAAAAATCAGGAAAATTTTTTGCTTCTTGGAAGGGTTGACTATGGTTTTATCTCCTTGTATGTATAAATTGAGCATGTCTAGGTAATTAAACGTACTGCTCAAACATTTTCATTGTGGATTAATCATCTTGAGCCATGCTTTTCTACTTTCCTGTGCTCTTGAGAGAGCAGTTTTTAAAAGCACACAATTATTTTTTGCTTGAGATAACAGCCTCTTGACAAGCCAGTGGACTCATTAGGACAATAGCAGATCACACTAATGAGTGGGGTACCAGCTTTCAAGTGATGCAGCACACGGTGCTGGAAGTATGCATGTGACGAAGATTGACTTTCATCGTATTTCAGCTCAGTATTAAATTGGTCTCGCAGACCACTTGGACCATTTGTGCAGTGCAAGGACTGTGTTTATGACACTAAAGCAGGCAACCTGTTTTCAGAGCCTGTGATCTTCCTTGCTGCTGAAGAAATGTTGCACTTACCTAGAAGCATTCTAGGTTGCTATGATAAAACATTGCTTATGTAGGGAGATAAAGAATGGGAATTTAAGCCTTAGTCTTTGAATGATACCTCTTTTTCTACCTTTGTGAGGCACTGAGTCCCTCCTAGTCTTTGAAAGGAGCCCAAAATTGAGCAGAATTGCCCAATTCTGGAAACAGTCAGTGAGAAGAGGAAGCATCTACTTTTCAGGTTACTTGACATGCTTCTGGTGAATCTGTTCTCAAGTGTGACTTTCAATTAAGTGAATGGAAATAAGGAGAAGGATCAACCTTTTATTGTGAAAGACTCCGGTTCTTATGGACATGTTATGTTTGTAATTCAGAGAATGAAGTATTAAAAGGAAAGCTACGCTTTTCCTTTTGAAGTGTTTTGCTCTTGATTTAAGGTCTGGTTCTGGGGTATTCAACGTACATAAACTAATGGAGCTTTAGTTGCATACTGATGCAACCATATCAGATATTGACCCATACTCTTGCACAGGACTTGTTGGAGACAAAACAGCAAGATGGTTACCATGCATTAACACAATATATTTTGAAATACACTGTTTCTGTCTGGTAATATTTTGATTGCATGATTTAACTAATAGTCTCTTGCATGCTATGTAAATACTATCCTTGCTAGGTAAAATTCAAATCATTAACAGTCACATTGCTTTTTGGTTGTTGCTGTTAGGTTCAGGTGTTATCAACAGATTGTAAAGCTGCTAAATGAATTGTATTGCTAGAACATGGAGTACAGCTGTTGTTATTACTCAGATTAATCACACAGAATTGCTTTTGCTGATGTACAAGTTACCTTGAACAATCCAATTATATATTCAATATTCATATTGTCACTTATTGTAGACAGAAAACCACCCATTTTTAGCATTGTGTTCTAGCATTACAAAATATGTTTGACTGAACATACGAAATGAAATATTAAAACAAAAATGTAATTGAGACCACTGACATTTAGGTTTTAGTTTTTTCCTTCCTTTTTTCCTCCTGTTTCCTTTCCTATGCAGATAGTTTCTAGAATAGGTTTTAATAGGACTTGTACAGTTCATACAAAAGCCCTGTGATTTACAGCTATGCAAGCATGGCTCTTGTGGTCTTTTCTTCCATCTAAACAGGCAGCAAACAGCCCTTTTTCTCTTGGTGAATTACATCTGTTTTGTAATAGATGGAGAACTGGCAGAAAAATGGCTGGAGTTGTTATGAAGGTGAAAAAAACCCCATATGAACTCTCCTACCATGACCTGCATTTCATATTCCCTATTCTTTTCTTACCTTTCAGTTTTGCTACTTTCTGTGTTCCTAAACCATTGCATTGAGAGGCACAAGAGCACGAAAATAAGGTGTGACCTAAGACCTATTTCCATTAACGTGTAGCATAACTTTGTCACATCTTTTCTTTTCTACTGCTGCTGTCAGACTTATTTCTTAATAGCATATTTTGAAGGCTTAAAATTTGTCTAAAGTATCTGTCAGTGGCAGAAGAAAACCTATTAAACAACAGCAAGTGAAAATCTAAGAGCTATCTTAGGCTAAATGTTACCCACATCAATTGGTATACCAGAAATGTTAAACCTGATTTTGAATCATGTTGCAGTCTTGATTAGAATTTTTTTTTCCATTTATTGATCTGGAATGAGATGGATGCATAATTCCTGTGCACTTAAACTAGCTCAGCCTATGACTGTGCATTAAAATAGGTAATGAAAGATTTTGGTTTTTTGGATTTCCTAAGTTTGTCACTTTAACTTAAACTTTTGAAAAGCTGATCACCCTCTCACTAGGCAGCTAGCTTTTTAAAATGGTTTATTCTCCTGCATGGCAACTTCTCCTGCTTTAAATTACTAGTTCATGTCTGTTATTCTTAAATGTCATGTGATTAAAATAAAGCCTAAAATAAAGGCTTTCTCATAACCAATTCCTAGTATCTGACAAATAGTATTGCACTGTGTAAATATAAGATGATTGGATTAAGAGAATGTTGTTACCAAAAAAACCTTGAGGAAGTTGTACGACTTACTAGGTGGATTTCATAGTATGGAAAGCATATGGGGCTCCATAATATTGAGAACCAGACTGCTCATCACACCAAGCATTGCTCTGTCAGGATTTGGGTCCATCTCTTGGTTCATGTACTAGAAAATTCTACTGAGACAAGTCAACTGTAGAATTAAAATTTCCTTCTGACACTCAGCTTGAAAGAAAGGAAAACATACTTCTTTAGTAAACACCATATTTAATCTCCACAGTTCCAAGTAGCTCTGAGAGTGACTAGGATGACTTGCTTTCAGGGTGATCATTAATGTTCACTTCAAAGCTGGGTTTGCAGATGTGGCCACCATAGTACCAATGGAAAACAACTTTTTCAGTGATGACTGATAATACAGGCAATTTGGGTGGACCTCCTGGGCAGTTTGAAATAAGTAATAAGATTGAATTAAGGATCTGCATTCTGTATCTTTAAATTTTATTTGAGAGATTAATTTTCCTTTGTCTCTCTTTTTATTACCTTTTATACCATGTGTGTTTTATGATATTTATAAAAGTTAGTGTTTGATAAACATTACAGTAAGTGAGTAAAATACAAATTCAGTTCAATATAAAATACATTTATAATATACTACATTGTTTATAAACGTATTTCACTGGCTCTGCATACAGTCAAAAAGCCAGGCAAGCTTCTGGGCACAAAGGGGAAGCATCAGAGTGTGATCTGTTCTGAAAAACCTGCAAATATATTTGCATTAGGCTAAGCTAATCACTGCTGAGGCAAAGGAGCACCAGACCTGGAATACTAATAGAAGCTTCTGGCCATAGCCTGGGGTTCATCTAGAGAGACATGTAGCTGGGAGAGGGCTATGAAAAAGCATCATGGCAAGATCAGATGGAAAGGAAAAGGTGAAGGAATTTCTGTAGTGGTACAGACAGTCCAGTTATTTAGGATTGAGAAGCCTGGGAACTGTGTCTACCAAGGCTGGAAAAGGAGAAACAACAACTAAAAACAGGAGTAAGAGAAAGAATTTTAAAATAACAAAGAATAAACCCAAACTAAACCCTAGTGGGTGATGAAAGGAGTCAAGGAAAAACAATTGTGTGGCATGGGAGTGAGAACATAAGCTTGATCTTGTGTCTAAGTCTTTACTTAAAGCCCCAAGGGAGTAGAGTTGGTTGAAAGACCATGTCAACCACTTTCTCAAACCGAAGAGGTAAAAGAGAAACTGATGCAGCAAACTCAGATGAGAGGGTAATGCCACATAGTACATTTGGGGTGATGTTGATGCTATATATTTCACAATTGGATTAACATACCTTTCATCATTGTTTTGTCTTCAGCAGAGTAGGCAACCCTGAACGTCATCTGAGTCTGTTTTTCTTGTTTTACAGATGAGCTTTCTTGGTGTAATAACTTCAAAAACTGTTGAGTTTAAGAAAGCCATAAACAACTATTTGAGGATTTGTTCTCTGCCCTAATACAGTATTTTCTCAGGTACTGAAAAACAGAAAAGTAATGTTTTGCAAAACAAGTGCTGTTATTGGATTTTGACTAGGAATCAGTCAAAGCCTCTTGCAAATTTCACTGGGTTTTCCAGAGTTCAAGAAATGTCTTGTGGTGTCAGACCAATCTCTGATGGTGAAAACTGAAAATGCTATTTAGGGAGAGCACACAAATCTAGCTGCTTTCTGCTATCCATTCCCCTTGCACTCCTCTACTATCCATGTTCATTGTGTGCGGGATGATGAATGGGAAAGTCCTGGTCTGTTCCTTCAGCATCTGTTTGTAGACCAGGATCTGGTACAATACCTGCTTGAACCTTTTGCCTCTGTAGTTTCCTATGGCAACAGATTCCACAAGTTCACTGCAACCCATGGGGAAAAAAAGCACTTTATATATTTTAAATTGATCCCCTTCTATTTTCAGTGAGTGATCTATAGTTCCGATACTTGAAAAATTGGGTGAAAAACTTGTGCATGTAACTTTTCCTCTGCTTCATGATTTTGTAAGCTTTGTCTGTATGCCCTCTCAGCATTTTTAGTTCTCCTTGCACAGCAGCTGATCTCTCCCTTTCATCATTCTAGTTGCCCTTCTGTGCTTCTTCTCTCTCTCTGCGATTTCCTTTCTGATGTGTGGAGAGTGGGACTGAAAATTGTGCTTGAAATAAGAGCTCAGCAAGGTTTTGCACAGAGGCAGAACGGTGCCCTGTGTCTTGCTTTACTGCTCTTCTGGGTTCAGAAGACAAACTGCATCATCAGCTGTTCAGTGCTGCAAAGTGCAAACCCCTGTCCCAGCCATTTTCCTTTGGCGTCTTCCTGATCTTGAGGCCATGTCTTCATGCTGCTTCTCAGGAGTGAAATAAGCGAAGACCCCAGCATGTGGGGTCCTTTTGGTCCTTTGGGGTCCTTTCATGCTCCTTTTGGAAAGTTGCAAATAGGATTTACTCCTGCCAACCAGAGGCTGACCACCCTTTCCCATGGAGGGGCTGGTGACCATAATGATTCCCCATAGATTATGTTGGCACAGTCACAGGCATGCAAGGAAAGACTCCTCAGAATCCTGCTTGTGGTGGCTCTTGCCTGGTGGTTGCTCACACTGCTGGGTACGGAGCAAATTTCTTTTTTCTGGCAATAAATATTTTACTGTAAATCAAATACCACCATTTATTTTGATTTCCACATTTTCCTTTCATGAAATGTTTAATTCCTTCGCATCATGGGCTATTTTCTACATTAGAAATTTGCTTTAATATCAATTGCTTTTGAAATGGTCAGATTTTGAGGAGCAACTAGTAAGGCTCAAATAGTTTATGTGACCAGAAACTAAAACCTAAAGATACTCAGTCACTGTTGCGAGATTTTCATTAACATTTTTCCACAAATAACTATGGATATTTTATTTTGAAAAACATCTTATTCCTAGAGCTATATTACTGCAAAGCTAGAATATACCCTTCTTTGCACAGACATTTCCAACCCAACATCAAACCAGCTTTTGCTTTCATAGGGTCTCTTCTACAGAAATTCTCCTCTCAATACAGCAAATGGCAAAAGACCAGGCAGTACTGGGTCTTGGAAGGTGTACTGGAAAGAAGAAGCATATAGGAGAATCCAGCAGGACATCCAGGCCCTGAAGCCCTGGGATGAAGATGCCTGGCTGATGTACTACATGTGTCACCAGTGATGCCTCCACAGGACATTTGCCCATAGGGGATCAGCCACTGGCTCCTGCAAGATCTTCAGGCCATGCCCTCCTCTCACCAGCAGTCTTCCTGGGTTTCCAGGAGGCTGGGATATAAGGCACTTGCACCTTATTGCCTCTATTTCTCTGTGCTCCCAATGGTCAGAAGATGAGGCAATTAGAAGGTAGTGTATGATTTTGGGGTCAAATAGACAATCCATATATTGGGGGGCATACTTGAGAGCAAGCAGTGTCCATGAAGTCTTCCTATCAATACTTTCCTCCCTTGAAGAAAAATATTAATCTGAAAATAGGAGAAGAAACATGGCTTTTCTTTTATATTTGTTTTTTGTCTTTGTGTAGCTTACTATTCACAAACTGCAAACATATTACTTGAGAGTCTATTTTATTTCCTCAGGTATTTTTGTAGCTACATGATGTGAACAGTATTTGTGTCTGTCAGCCTCATGCAGAAGGTAGGAATGCCTACAAAGGCACAAGGAGGCATCTGGATGCATGGTAGGTGTTGGGTCTATGCCTGAGGCTGACAATGACTAATTGTCACTAATAACTGCCTGAAAGAAACTCAGCAAGGTTACAAAGCATGTAAACTGTAAGTTCAGCAAAGTGTGAGCTCTA
The DNA here is from genome assembly GCA_024500445.1 of Entomyzon cyanotis. Taxonomy (NCBI): domain Eukaryota; kingdom Metazoa; phylum Chordata; class Aves; order Passeriformes; family Meliphagidae; genus Entomyzon; species Entomyzon cyanotis. The sequence continues at coordinate 43,578,806 of JAKEPQ010001018.1, read as the reverse complement.
AATAGCTGGAGAGAATGCAAACCAGACAGAGGGTGTTCCTCTGTGAAATCACTTTGTTTGAGTTGTTTGATAAACCATTCTTCAAAGTAGTGAGATAGAAATTACCTGCTATAAAAGAGATTGAAACAGCAGGCTGTCTTACAAAAGTCCTATGATTTGAAATAGATTCCTCAGCTTGTCTGCAAGAGCCAGATTCTGCCATATGAACACATTGTGAAGTTTCCTTCAGCAGATTAGGAGGAGGGTTTATGTACCATGAAGGTGCTTTTGTTTGTATCCTGTGGGTAATATTCTCTGGTGTCTGAAAGCTTGCTTCCAGGGAGCCTTTGCTGAAGTTCTGGCTGTAAAGAAGATGATCCTAGTGACTTCAGTGTAAATGTAATGTTTTGAATGTTCAAAACCTGAATACTTTAAAGCATTTATTAAGGAAGGTGGAGGAGTGAAGATGGGAAGATCAATACCATCAATAGATTTAAATTCTAAGGGCTGTTGCTGCCTTTTCTTTCAGAAACCCTCATAATTCTTCAGTTTGTAAAGGGGTTTTGACGTCCAGCAGGGGAAATGCACAGGGCTTCACAAGTGTCTCTTCTGCATTGCATAGAATTCTGATCGGCATTTGGGGAACTATAAGCTGTTAATTGCTATTTCCATTCTCTTCCTTTCAGTCCTTATGGTAATTTTAGCAACTGCATAGGAATGCTGCACTTCACACAAGTGCCCACATCCCTTGTTCCCAGCCTGCCAGCCACAACAGCTGTACTGAATGAGGTGAAGGAAAATGAGACAGTGAGGAAAGGCTCTTCTTTAAGGAAAAGGGTATAGATTATAGGTGTAGCACCTCCTTCTTACACCCAAAGCCAAACCAAACTTAGAAGTAGGCCCTAAGTGTGTTGTCTGACTGCCCTTGGGCACTATCTTGAGTCTCACTCACAGCCCCTGGGAGTAGCCAGGGCTCCATACTGAGTCCCTGGGTTAACATCCAGCCAGCATAGTTGGTTTTGAAGGCTGTCAGTTGGGAAGATAGAGGTTCAAGGCTTCAAATCTTAATGCTGATTCCTGGGAACAAAAATGTTGCCATGGACTCAGTTGATTCTTTTTAGTCTTTTTATTCAAAACAGCCTTCCTAAATGGTGAAGTGAAACACACAGGAGAAAGGTTTACAGTCAGGTGCCTCTTACTGGACATGACAGTGAGATATTCAATGTCATGAGCATGCTCTGTTTATTCAATAGGACATTCAAATGGCTGGATAAAAGCTCAAGAATATCTATTTAGGGCAGCTTGATCTTCATGTTTTCACTGCTTTACTTCACTCCTAAATATTTTCTTAAAATGCTGTTAAAGGTACATAGCTATTCACAATTTCTTGGCTATACTGACTCCCAATGTATTTTCAGTCTCACCTTCAGACAGAAATGTAAGTAGTGGAAAAACATTTACACATAAGAAATACATCCATGTGTATAGACTGAAAATTGTGTCATTGCCAGAAATAATTAAAGCCAGAAGAAAGAAGAAGCTTTAAAATAAATATTTCAATATGAAATGTAAGGAGGGTGATTTCTTCAGCTTTGAAGGTGTTTGATAATGTTGTATAAATGCTTACATGTGGGAATGAGAAATTACAAACTTGTCTGTGTTTTAGACAAAAGCATAATAGCTTGCAGGTGAAGTTTCCAGCTGGAAGCTGCAATCTAGTAGATGAAGATTTCCGCATGTGAGGTAAATTTTCTGACATGTGTGCACTGTCTAGGGACTTAAAATGAGATTAGGCAGCTTTCTAAAAAATTATTGTATTTTATCCATTTTTAAATTCCTTTGACTGCTCTGTGCAAGGAAGTCTGAAAGTGTAGAGTTTCCTCCTCTGGCATTTGTTTGTGTGTTCTGTAACTAAAAATTCTCAGTTTAGCCACCACACCTTCACATGGCTTCCATAACCATTCATGACTTGAAAGTCATGGGGCTTTACATTACAAATTCATTATGTGTAATAAAATGTCAGAATTTCATGGCATTTTTTTTAGCTATTTACATCACCTGACACATTTTCTTCATATATATCCAATATAAGAATATAAGAATATAAGAATATAAGAATGATGTGTTATAGCTGCCATTTTGATATCAACATTTGCCGTATGGAGATTCTGACTTTAAAAACAAAACTAACCTAGTGTATGCCAGATACTGGCAGGAATAAAAAAGCATTAAAAGCTGATTTAAAATTGCAATATATGACCTGTTTCTACAACTTTTCTTCCAGCCTAAGTGTAATGCCTTAATTTCTAGTTTTCTTTGAGGAATGCCTATCTTATGAAATCACTTTATACTTCTCTTTAATGCAGTATCTTCTTTGGTCCATTACTGTATCCAAGTGCATTTCTGAACATTTACAAGACTCGTTGAAAAGCCCAGGACCATTTTTCCTGCAGGATAGTAGTTATGAGCAAATCTGAACCTTAAAATATTTATACATGTATGTAGAATCCCTTGAGGCAACTGTGACTTCTTGGCTGAATTTTTAAAAGGATCAGTGCCCAAGATGAATTCCAGTTGCAGAATACATCTGGTGTGGCAGTTCGCTGTTGGTAACACCGCTGCTTACAAGAGATGTAATCCACTATGCAGCTGTTTTACTCTGCTTCATCAAACATAGACATTTTGGGGACACAACATTCCTCATGACTGAATAAAAAGGAACTCATAAATCACTCTCCTGGCACAGGAAGCTGCAGTTGAGGAAAGCTATTTGTCATGACAAGGCTGATCCCTATAGAAGAGTCAGAACCCAGGTCACAGCTGTCTTTATGAGAAACAAGCCCTGGCTTCATCTCTGTGTCCAATGACAATGGTTGCAGAAACCCAAGCCTGGTTTGGTGGTCCCCTACTCTATTTCAGCAGCAAGAGAGGGCTGGAAAGGGCAGGTAGGAGGCTCAGGATGGAGGTATTTGCATCATGTGCACAGGCTGGGTGGGCTGCCCCTCTGCAAGAGGCTCTGACCCTTGCACCCACAAGCCTTTACCCACAAATGGCTGCTGGGATAGTTGATCCACTCCCATGTGCTCTGCAGTGGCCCCAAGAAGGCATGTGGGCACTGGGCCAGCCTGTGTCCTCCAGCTTCTATCCTCCAGCAATTTGAGCCTTCAGGCATGGGTTGAACTCTCAAGCTGCCAGGGCACTAATAAATGCTGTTCCTGAGGCAAGCTATTATTTGAGTTGGTGAAGGCTGGTGATGTTTACAGAATGAAGGTTCTGAGTAGAAGGGAACTCCATCCATTCCCTTGTCCCTGCCTCATAGAAAGACGGGGCTGGGGTACAACTCTAGAGAGAAAAAACATCTGTATTGTGCCTCACAAAGGCCCCAACTTACAAAAAGACTCAGGACAGATCCTACTGGAAAATTCCCTGTAGGCCAGGATGTGGAGTTGACACTTGGAGGCAGATCTAAAAACACCCATCTGGACTGTGTCTCCCTGCAAAGAATCCTAGAAAATGTCTGCCCTGTGCTTCAGCAGAAGTTTTTCTTAACAAATACCAGCCTGGAAGCTCTTTGATACACAGCTTCACCATCAGATTACAAACACATGCTGTCAGGCTTTTAAAGCAATGTCAATCCAACAGCAAGAGGGAGTAGAGGGAGAGATTGTGCCACAAGCAATTGCTTATGTACTCCTTTTTCTTCAAATACTGTTGATGTTCAGAGTTTTTTACTTCAAGAGTTGCTGCTTGGTGATTGGTTGTCTTGACCTAACCCAACTCAGCTGGAATCAGTGTGTAAAACTTAAGATTTCCACCTGTTTATTCACCATGTCTTTTTTCTCCTGTCTCTCTTTTTTTCTTCACTACTTTAAAGTTTCCAAAAGCCCACAGGCCTTTTTTTTTCTGACTTCTTCCTACTGTACTTAAAGATTTTTTTTGTTCCTCTGCCATTTTCCATTTTTAACCTCTTCTGTTTATTTTTATTTGTTTGTCTCTCACTCTTATATCATGTTATCTACCACAGTGCTATCAGTGCAAACTTCTCTAATTGCCAGTTTTGGAGAGATGAGTGTAAGACAAATGACAATACAATGATGACTCTTCCTCACTTCCCATTGGTCCTAAGAAATAACCACCCCATTATTTAGATAACTGTCTCTTTAATAACAACGGTAAATATATGCACCAAACTGTGTTCCTTGAATAGCTCTTGTTCACTTAGAGAAGGTCCATCTCTTTACCGTTAGAAAAATATAGACCAGTTAATTTCCCACTTATTAGGTGTTTCCCTCTGAAATCAGAGTTATCAAAAAATTAGCATAGAGCTGCCAATTTTCAACAAAAATGCAAGTTTAATAGTCCTCAGTGTTGAGAGTGAGCACACACATTTCAGTGCAGCCAAATGTTTCACACTTTCTCAATGTGTTTACATTCCCACTGTCTTGTGAAGAATACTAGTGTCATTGCACTACTCAAGATGCTCTCCATAACGTATTGTTACCTCCCCAAACCTGTACACTTCTTACACGCCTCCCTGTGGGCTCTTTGGCTGTGCTCCCTAGGACATATTGAGGATACCTCTACTATTGATTACCAGTCATTTCTGTGTTAGCTGCTCCCTTAGTGTCACCTATGTGTGTTACTGTCAGAGCTAGAAGTTCCGCATATCTTAAACTGCATTGTTAATGTCTTTGAGGAGACCGAATACTGAATACCATCCTTTCTACCTCTTATATTTCATATTAACCGATTATACATAAAGTGCATATTGCATTAGTCTCTATTGACAATACCATATGTTGCTTTCTGTAAGCCAAGACCTCACATTTATGCCTGTATTACACGTGGGACTGCGCCTCACAGGGACATTGTTTTCTGTAGTAAATGCTTTAGTACAGGCAGCATGCCCAGTTGCCTACATCAAGGTGGGTATGCACACCATCTGCTTTAAGCATGTAAGCAGAAGTGTTGAGGTAGGAGCTACAGCTGCCTACATGCTCAGCAGAGAGGCTCTTTTGCTCTGCCAAACAAAATAGCACTAGTGAGAGAAGCTGAGAGCTGATCCATAAAAGGTAAAGGTGCAAAATTTTGCATCACTTCAGCCTCTGTTTTGGAGCAGCCAACCGGACCTGAGAAAAGCCTGGGAGTGGCTGGGGATGGGTTGCTGCTGGGACCATTCCCAGCAGGCAGTATGAACATGGCCACACCACCAGTTGTGGCTTTCTGTTTTGCACAGTCCTCCAGTGTGGTCCCAGTACTACTTGTGCCACATGTGCTCTTGGTGATGAACAAAGACCACTTGCAAGAAGGGCAAAGCTGTCTTCTTATCCAGGGCACCCCTGCACTCCCTCATGTAAGTGTCCCAGGAGTAACAACGAATGGCTCTCCAGGAATCACTCAGTTCCCTGTATCCTGTCTTGCCTTTAAAAATAAAGGTAACATTAACGTTTTGCAGTCAGCAGGGTCCTCTCCTGCTTGCCATGATTTTCTGTAGATAATAGACAGGGACCTTGCCATGACACTGGCCAGCAATATTGATGCTCTCAAGTGACCACACCTGACTCCATGGGTTTGAATGCACATGAGATGTCTCAATGCTCCCTAACTGCTGCCTCCCTTCTGCTCCCAACCTGTGCTTATATGTGCAAAGGCCAGACAGCATGATTCACATGTGCCAACTAGTGTGAAAAAAGCTGCCAATTACTTCAAGCTTCGCTGTGGTGGACCAATATTATATCTGTAGCTATTTTTTTTACCTTACTACTCTTTATGTCCTTCACTAATTTTAGTTCCAGCTGGGCTTTAGCTTCATTGATTTTATTCCTCAGTGGCTAAGGAGTGCTTTTTGTTTCAGCTTCCTGAATATTCCCTGTCTATATTGTAGTTCTCCTGGATGGTCCTTGCCTAGCCTATGGGCTGTTAGCTGGAACTTCCTGTGCTCCTGCACAATGGTACAGTTCATGCATGAGTTCTCAGTAAATTCTCTTTAAAAAACAATTAGCTCTTCTGGGGACTTTTCCTCTTCACAGCTGCTTCCCACAGGCTATTTCCTGAATAAGTCAATCTGCTCATGCAGAATCTCAGCTCTGTGGTTCACCTTCCTGACTCTCCGCTGCATCTGTCACCTCATGGCTGCTACAGCCTTTGACAACCCACCCACAGCCCAAGCAGTGCTCTGTGACCCCTCTCACCCCTACTTCTTCCCTGCTCCTCAGCACAAAGCACGAAGGAGTCAGTCATGACTGCCCTGCTCTTGTGGCTGTGTTAGGAAAATGTTACCATTGCACTCTCAGAACATCCTGGATTGCCTGCCCAGTGCTGTGCTGCCCTTCCAGCAGACAACCAGGTGGCTGAAGTCTCCAGTAAGGACAAGGGCTCCAAGTGGGAGGCTTCAGAGCCTGCCTCCTCATAACCTGCAGTCTGTATTACTCATCTACCACACCATCCCCCAGGTTGCTCCTTGCTCTGGTCTTGACCCAGAAACTCTCAGCAAGTCTGTCTCCAGTTGGATACTGAGGCATTGCATTTGTCAAGAAGCTCCTAAATGCAAAGCAAAACACACCCAGCTCTTCTCCACCTGTCCTTCCTAAATATACCATCCATCCATGGCCACATTCCGGCCACGTGCAGCACACCACAAAGTCTCTGTGTCCCTGATGGCAGAAGCTCTGCAACTGTGCCTGGCAGTGCAGCTGCTCCTCCTGATTGCCAGGCACTGTGCATCACTGAGGGCACCTGGGGAAGCCTCTGAATGCCTGCCTTTTGATGCAAGCAAAAATGGGATGGGCTCAAATCTGCCTTATTTAGGCATATAATTTGTAGCTGTAGGGAGAAGCAGGTGCAGAAATTTTCCATCATTAGTGAAAACAGCCTGGTACCTTGGAAAGCTGCTAGAAAGAGGTCCTGTGTGTTTAACTCCTATTCTTTCACCCAGCGCACCATCAGAAGTGCCTCCTAGATACATTCAGGACCATGTGTTGTTAGTGTCACATTGTAAGCAGAGTCCTCACTGGACTTACAGACACTTTTTGCAGTGGCATAACTTTGTCATGGGTATCAGTGGTTCAACACTTCCTACTGATGGCATTAACCTTCCAGAGGGATTAGCACATACACATATAAAATGCTTTGAAGGGGTCAAAAATCACTATTAATGCAGTTTTCATGAGTGTTTAATGTTATATTTAATATTATCGCCTCAGCCGGTATGCTGTTTGTCAGGGAATTGTTAAAATTTCTAGAGGAATTTCCAGAAAACATTTCACCAAGGACCTATTTTAGAATGCAGCAGATTTTAACACTCACAGCAGAACAAAATAGATTAAAAAAACCCCATCCATCTACATTGGTGGAAATAGGACTTTTGAAGAATAGATACAGAAAGAAATAAGCAAGGAAGAAAATAAAAATGACAGTGTGCTGCAGCTACGTGCTCTTTCCCAGTAATGGAAAGTGCTGGTTTTCAACTTCCCCATGCCAGTATTATGCCTGGCATGTGTCAAGCAACTTGAGGCACTCTCTGAGTGTATTTTGCCTTTGCACAGGGAATTCATGTGGTCTTACTTCCTCTTCAAAGTTGCCTATCCCTCATGGTACGGTCCTCTCAGAAAAAATCCCACTAAACAAATTTTGATGGCTTCATAGTCTGTCAGATCCAAAGGGTCAACCAACTTAATGAGTCAGTAACTGGATTCTTCCTGGTCTGTTTCCAGTTTCATTTGCAAACTCAGAAAAAGCACTTCTGATACAATGTTCTGCTCTGAGGCAATGCAATGTCAGGGCTGTCAGCAAAGCCAGCTTTTAACCTGCTGCCTACAGCATATGGCTTCTACTTCTTGGAACTTTATCTGATGGAAATATTTTGCATAGATGAGGTTAGAATTTATAAAGTAGTGAATTCATGCCAGGTCAGATGCTACTTTTCTAGGGATGGAGAATAGCGTGTAGTCATAAATAAGCCTGAAAGTCTGATTTATTTTTCATTAAATGATAGACAGCTGATATACTGGTCTTATATAATCCGTAGAAGGATTTGGTTTAGAAGTACTGTCCACCTTTTAGGGAAATGGACTGTCATAAATCAAATTTGTTTAGTGAATAGAATGAAGGAGGTTTGGACTGAAAGTGATGGGCTTGCATGTAGTTTTCTTCTTCATCTTTATGTCTTCCATGTACACCAAATGTTAGGTGCATGCTGGAAGAGAGCATTACTCTGATTCCAGAATTCTGAACTGACTGAGGGATGGCCTGTTGCTATTCTGGGCTTACCTGCAGCACTTCAGGAGGTTTCTGTTTTGCAGACAGATAAACAGCTCTGTGTTGGCACACCTTTGTTTGAAGATACAGTGCATGAAGAGCATCCCTGGTATCCCTGGTATCTTCTGGGTAGTGTTGTGCCAAGTCCTTGATTTCCATGCTGCCAGGTGTTGTAACTAAGTAATTACAACTTTTACAGGATAATAATGACTTGATAAAGATTGTTACCTGGCAAAGCATCTTTGCAAGTACACAAATGTAAAAAATCCAAATCATACAATAATAAACATCTGCTTCTCCCCCACTCCCCATTTTGCACTGCCACTTGCTTTTAGTGGGTGTTGGGCCCTGAATTTTAAAGCAATGCATCTAAATGTGTCACCTGGCCCTCACCCCTGGACACCTGCACAAAGGTCAGTGCACAACTCTCTATTTCATTGCAGCCATTGGGACACACTGGATTTAGCAGGATGTTTTCACACATGTTGCTGCTGCCTCTACCAGAGACTCTGTTTCAGTCAAATCTCATTAGATCTTCCTTTTGACAGGCAAAGGCAGAAAGGAACTGTTCTCCTGCCAAAAACTGAGTCCCTGCTCTAAAGCACGAAAAAGCAGTAGATTTTAAAAATAGAGAGAAAAATTTAACTTCAAAAAATGTGTTTCTTACAATTGCATTTTCAAAAGAACTGAAGTGGGTTTGCTGGAATTTATATATATAGAATGAGAGCAAAATTATGCAAAATATGAGCTCAAATGGTTACTTTGGTAAAGTTACCTGGGATTGAAACAGCCTGTGATGTGATGTCTTAGGCAAACTTAGCTGTACTGCTGCCAGTCTGCCTGTCAGGCAAGGAAAGCATCATGCCACAGTTTGTCGGCTTCCTTCTGCCATCACCATCATCCACACCCTTCTCCAGTGCTAAGGCTGTAACTCTTCCTACTGTTTAAGCAATTTATCTGTTAACACTTGACCAGTAAGATTAAATGCATGGCACTGGTACATTCCTTATTTATAAATTCTGATGCTAGTTTAATTTTGAAAGGATGTTACAGAGGAGGTCAATAGTGATGTCCCAGTTTGCAGCTTCAGATAACTACAGCAAAAGGTAAATAATGGGCTAAAAGTCTCACTGCAGACCAGGACACTCTGGAATAAGAGCACAATAAAGCAGCATCCAAGCAAGGAGAGGTTGTGTATATGAAAGGTGACTTTTGTTGAGATATTGGAGTAGAATCTAATCAGAATCTGTACATATAAAGGAGAACACAAATCAAACACTGGAATGATTACAAATAACCAAAACTGCATCAACAGCTCAGAGATAGGCACATTCAGATAAATGAATGACTCTGACAAGATAGAGAAAATGGCTGGAGAAGAAATGTTATACAGGGACCAGAAAACTACAGAAGGTATGTGAAAGTGTCTTCTTTCCAAAGAGACCAAACAACATTTTAATAGGATGAACTTTGGAACAAAAGGAAGTTTTATGGCAATACACTGCTTATTTCAAATAGTTTCTAAATTCCTATTTTCAGATCCCTTTTTTTCTCTTTCAAACTAGAGAATTCCTTACAGTCACAACTTTATATTACCAGTATATATCTGCAAACTCAACAAACTGGAGTGATCATGGGTCAGGGTTTGTATCTTCTCAATGGGAAGAAATACTTTTTGTAAAAAGTTATACTCCACCATAGCACACTGACAATGTAAAATTCTGTGTAGAGAACAGTTTTCTGAACCTTGAGACCTGCAAATAAACTTAACTTGTGAGAAAAGCTTCTGTCATTACTCACTGTTTTTCCAAGGTTTCAGATATTATATAAGCTGCTATTATAAACTGCATTTGCTGACCTTTTTTTGCATATTCAGCTAGGTGATTTCCCTCAGCCCAGCACAGTGGTATTTCTCAACTCACATAGCAACTCTGTTTGCCAAAATATTGTGGCAAAATAATTGACTATCAAAGCAGTATCTGAGTTTAAGGCATCATAACAGTAATAAACAAGAAATTAGTTTATGAGCCTAAAACCACAAGGGGTTGGACACTGTATTGCTGAAATCCACGAGACTAAAGCCCTCATGCCCACCCCCACAGCACCAACTGAGATGGGAAGAATTATTGGTTTGAAGATTTGCTTCATGTATTACTCTTTTTTTTAAGTGCAAACAATTTTATGATAAGAATACAACAATCATTGACCTTCTTTTGCCACAGAATCACATCCTTTTCTGCCTCACTGTCTGTCTAGACCCATGGCTCTTACATTCTTGTCTGCACATCAACCCAATTTCCTTTAAGAATCCACCCTTTCCTTATTTAACCAACAATCTTCTTGAGAGGTGAGAAAAAGACTTCAGTCCTCCTGGGCTGAAGCGCGTCCATGAACCTGGCCTCCCACTAGCTGGGTGAGGCTACCAACCATCAGACTATCACACAACAGACCTACAGCATCTCTCTGTGAATCTTGGCTGGTCTGAAGTCCCCCGGAGATTCTGGCACTCATTCACCTGCTTCTGAGCATCAGCAAAGACAGGAGCTTACTCCTCTGCTCTGGTCTGGCAGAGTTCTGGGCACATGTACAAAGTGCTCAGTAATTTTCTGGAAAACATTTTATGACGCATGCCATGTATCAACAACATAAAAGCAGTAAAATCCTGTGATTATTCCTGCTCTTTGTGAAACACAAAAATTTGAGGTTTTTAAAGCTGGACCAGTTCTTTGATCTAGTTCATAACATCATGGCAAACAATTGTGCAAACACACTTTAAAGGAGAGAATGAGGAAGTGCTGTGAATCTAAACAGTGCTTCAATTAAACATTCAATCTCTTGAAAGCATAATGTCATACCTAAAATCCACTCAAATCCTTCTTTGGATCTGACACCCTGTCTTAGATTACTAATCATACCTACTGCGTTTTGCATTAATGTGAAATAATGTATAAGTCAGCTTTTATAATGAAATCCAGTACTATGGAGAGATGATCACAATAATGAAAATCTACAAACCAAACAAATCCTCCGTCTTTCTTGTGAATTCAGTCTTCAGTGTGGTGCATCTCACAGCTGAACTTTTTGTTGTATTTCTTCAGGGAATCCTTTAAAGAGAGAAGCTTGACAGCATGATCTGATGAGAAATTATGTCTGTTTGTGATTGTGTTGGGCCATCAATGGAAAAAAATAAAAGCTTTTTGTTAGCTCTCTTGCATCTCTATTAACTGCAACATACAGAATGCCTCCAGTATCTGAGGTGGCTGTTAAAAAGACAGGTTATTTTTGTGACAGCCAGCTGTTGTGACAATATTCTGTAAAAGCCTTCCCTCTAGCTGGCTAGGGATTTGGTGTGAATGCTTTCTGTTTCATGCACTGTGTCCCACATTTTTATTTGGGGCTTACATAAAAAAACCCAACTAGTGAGTGTTGTGCTTGTCAGGCAAGTCTGGAGACTTCTGGAAGATTACAGCTTCTCTCCTGCTGATGCAGTAGAAATGTAAGCTAGTCTGCCCGTGGAGAGCTGCTGGACCTGAGGGGACAGCTCCTTGTAACCCACCCAGCTGATCAAGGGAAGCCAGTTGATGTGATCTTTATGAATTTCAGTAAAGCTTTTGATACTATTTCTCATAGTTCAAAATGTCCAGCATTCAGCAGTTCAGCCAGGGAAAGTGCCGGATTCTCCTACTTGAATGGGGCAACCCTGGATGTACGGACACACTGGAGAATGAGAGGCTGGAAAGCAATGCCACGGAAAGGGACCTGGGGGTTCTGGACAATCGAAAGTTGAACATGAATCAGCAATGCCCTGGCAGCCAGGAAGGCCAAGTGTGTCCTGGGGGCATCAGGCACAGCATCGCCAGCTGGGCAAGGGAGGGGATTGTCCTGCTCCGCTCTGCAGTGGGGCAGCCTCACCTCGAGTCCTGGGGGCAGTTTTGGTGCCACAATACAAGAAAGACATTAAACTGTTAGAGAGTGTCCAAAGGAGGGCAACAAGGATGATGAACAGGCTTGAGGAGAAGCTGTATGAGGAACAGGTGAGGTCACTTTTTCTGTTCATCCTGGAGGACACTAAGGGGAGACCTCATTGCAGTTACAACTCCCTGGTGAGGGGAAGAGTAGGGGCAGACACTGTTTTCTGTGGTGACCAGGGACAGGACCCAAGGGAATGGCCTGAAGCTGTGTCAGGGGAGGTTTAGGTTGGATATTAGAAAAAGGTTCTTCCCTCAGAGGGTGGTTGGGCACTGGAACAGGCTCCTCAGGGAAGTGGTCACAGCAGCAGCCTGACAGAGCTCAAGATGTGTTTGGACAATGGTCTCAGGCACACGGGGTGACTCTTGGGGATGGCACTGTGCAGGGCTGGGAGTTGGGCTTGATGATCTTTGTGGGTCCCTTCCAACTCAGTGTGTTCCATGATAACTTCATTCCTGATGCTACAACCTGGAATTGTTTCTTGCACTAGTACTGGGTTGGTTCCTATTGGTCTTTACCAGAATAAGGAATGCCCTGTGCCAATCATACCATATTACCCAAATCTTGACTAAAAATAATTGAATGTTAACATGCATTTAATTATTATCCAGTTCAGGCTTCTTCATGCTCAAACATGCAAGCTGACCTATTGTATTTAGAATTCCACTGCCACATCTGTCTCTAACTGGATTAACTGCACAGACATTATTATACTGTTATTGTAATTGATTTTAGTAACTACAGCTCACTATTTCATTTAGTTGGTATTATCTGGACCACAGTATTAGTATGTCACAGCTTGCTTTGAGGCAGAGGCAAACCACCAAAGAGGCTGTGTGCAGATGACCATGCTGGACTTTGCTCCCTCTTCTAATTTTTAAATTCACATGGCTATGACTAGTACTGCTCACAAGGGGTGGGCTGCTAACTGATCCAATCAATTACCAAAATTCTCCAGCTACTGGCTGTCGTCATTATGAGAATATCTACAGAAGACAGTCAAGTCAGAAGGAAAGTTTAGTTTTATTCATATATGTGCCTTTATATATATATGAAATACAAACGATAACATTGTGATATTATGACATATTCTTTTTCCTCAAGATCTGCATTGCACCTGGAAGGCCCTTCCATGCACGTGGGCAGCAAAGGTTCTGCATCCTGGTGAAAAATCCCCAAAGACTGCTTAAAGGTGGAATTACCAAAACACGATGCTCTACTTCAAGCAGAAACACAAGAAGCAGCTCCAAACTCTGCTCCTACATGGTAAGAAACCTGATCCTCTCTGAACAAATGCTGGAAATTTCTCCCTTTTTTTTGGTAAGAGAATCACAGAATTGTTAGGGTTGGAAGGAACCTCTGGAGATCATTCAAGCCCCGCTGCCAAGGCAGGAGTACCTCGAGCAGGTTACACAGGAACGCGTCCAGGTGGGTTCTGTGTCTCCAGAGAGGCAGACTGCACGCCATTCCTGTGCAGCGTGTTCAGTGCTCTTGCCGTGCATCTGTGCTAGCAGCGCAGCGCTCGGTACAGCTCCCCGTGCAGCTGGCAGGGACGGGGACAAGCAGGCTCGCTCAGAACCCCTGCAGTGACAGCCAGCGACTGCTATGGCAGCAGTGCCAGAGGGCTTTCTGGAGCTGGGCAGCCCCAGGGCTTCTCCTGTTCAACACTTCCTAACGAGCAGGGGAGGTCGGGACAATCTATCGACACTAACGATCTGAAATGCTCCCCCTCCACTGAGCTTGGACCAGAAGAGCTGGGAGATCCCAGCAGCGAAAAGCCGCTATTTCCGTGCCGAGCAGCACACCCACTGTCACCCAGCACTTCACAAAATGACAAAGCCGGACGCTGAACGCTGTCTCCGTCCAAACGATCCAGTTATTAAGTTAACTGCGATCCCTAAGCGCGCCAGGCACCTGGACAGCGCTGGCCGGGCAGGGAGCGGGCGGGCAGCCCCGGCTGACGGCCTCTTCCACCGCATCAGGCAGGGGCTGCCACCAGGAATAGCTCTGCGGGCTCAGGGTCCAGCCCCACGGGCTGGCGTGGCGCCCACCGCCCAGGGCTTCCTTCCTGGCTTCCTTCCCGGCTTCCAGCCAGACTTATTTCCTGCCCCCAGCACACCCGAGCAAACCTCAGCAGACCCCACCAGCCCCGCTGCCCGCACCACCCGCGAGTGAACGCGGCGGGGGCGCTCCCTGCGCAGGCGCTCCGACCCGCGCCTGCCCCGTAACGCGCACGACGAGGGGGCGGCCGGGCCCGCCCCCTGCGCCCGCCGGGCCGCGCTGGCCGCTGTCCCCGCCCGCCTCCGCCTCCAGCTCCGCCCGGGCGCTGGGAGCGGCGGCAACTTCCCCTCAAGTGCGCCCGGCGGCGGGGGAACGATGCGACCCAGCTGAGCGCGGCCCGAGAGGGGCGGGCGCGCCGAGGACGGGCAGCGTCGGCAGCAGCGGCAGCCCCGCCGCCGTAGTCTGAGCAGCCCGGCAGCCGCCCGCCTCAGCCCCCTGCCCTCCCCCGGTCGGGGCGGGAGCCGCCGCGGCCGTCCCATGTCCCGCAAGGCCAGCGATAATGTGGAGTACACGCTGCGGAGCCTGAGCAACCTGATGGGCGAGAAGCGGCGGCGGCAGGCGGACGGGTCCGCCAGCTCGGGCGCGGCGGCGGGCGAGCGGAGCCTCATCGCCGCCGAGTCCTGTTCCAGCCTCAACAGCGCGGCGTCGGGCGGCGAGCTGGAGCGGGCGGCGCGGCGCCAGTTCCAGCAGGACGAGACCCCGGGCTTCGTCTACGTGGTGTCGGTCTTCTCCGCCCTGGGGGGCTTCCTCTTCGGCTACGACACCGGCGTGGTGTCGGGGGCGCTGCTCCTCCTCAAGAGGGAGCTCAACCTGGACGCGCTCTGGCAGGAGCTGCTCGTCTCCGGCACGGTGGGCGCCGCCGCCCTGTCCGCCCTGGCCGGCGGCGTCCTGAACGGGCTGTGCGGCCGGCGGCCCTGCATCCTGCTGGCCAGCGGCCTCTTCACGGCGGGGTCCGGCGTGCTGGCCGCCGCCCGCAACAAGGAGACGCTGCTGGCGGGACGCGTGGTGGTGGGGCTGGGCATCGGTGAGTGCCGCGCCGCCCCGCCGGGCTCGCTCTCCGCGGGGACCCGGCTCTCGCCCGGCGGGGGCAGCGCTCCCCCGGGCAGGTTTAGCCGAGCCGGGAATCGCCCGTCCCCGCGCTCCCCTAGCCCCCTGCGGCGAGGCAGAAGACGAAGTGGCCCTGGGGTGTGCGAGGTTGGGGAGCTGGCGAGGGGGACGCTTGGCTGAGCGAGGTGCGGGCGGGGCCCCATGCGCAAGGGGACGGTGTGTGTGCTTGCCTTCTTCGGTTTGGCTTACAGGTGGTGTAGACCTGCCCCGTTGCTGGGAGAGTTGTCCGGTTTCTGTACGAGGAGAATGGTCTCGCATAGTTTCTGCAGTTTCATCTTTAGGGTGGTCCGTCAGTGTCAACAGCGCACACCTCGGGCTTTGCATTTGAGGGGTTCTGGGAAGTCAGGGGGCGAGGAGATCACGCCTGTCTTTCTGAACTGTAAATACCCCTCTGCTGGTCCCCCGAATAGCTTTACTTGGGCAATACAGGAATGCCTCTGGAACAAAATGAGGTAGTAACTTCCCTGGTCTAAATAAGTTAAGGCTTGCTTTGGAAGGTTTTGGATTTCATTAATGACACCCTGAACGTGAATTGCTGCTCTTTGTTTGCCTTCCTATATGGGTTGCAAGCAGTGGGTTCTTGTAAAGCTTCATAGTTGTCCCAAAGAACTTGCAGGGATGAGGACTGTTTCCTGTAATCCATGAGACTGGATTCTGTGCCAGCTATATCCTAAATATCCCCCAAATTTTGGTTCCTCTTCAGCTTCAGCAGATTACTGTCTGGCAGTAATCTGAATTATACTCATTGTCTTAAGATGGGCTGTATGAGGTTAATCAGAACCCTTGGAGTAGGTAGCATCTTGCAGCCCTTTCTATCTAAAAGCACAAGGACAAATTGAGAACTAAACTTGTTTTCATCTGTGTAGCAAAGTTATGTTTCTTAGCCACTGGATAGTTTTTTGCGTCCTTGGGCTTGTTAAAGACACTTGCTCTGATGCAAATCATGGCCTTATTAAGGAAGAAAAGTTAGTGAGTCATAAAAAGGGCTGTCAGAAATAAAACTGACTCCCTCCATGAAAGGGCTCATGCTGGTTTTCCCATCTGGGAACATCTTTGGGTTGCAGTTTTCCTTCCCCAAGCTGGATGGTTCTTTCTTTTTTTTTTCTTTAAATACTATCTCTCTGCGTGTTTATTGTTTAATCAAGGCTTAAGACTGCAGAATGTTGATAGCATTGGTCGTGAGGTTCCGGAGACAAAACTGAATTTGACTATGAGATTGCATGCATAACAGGAATTTTGATGGCAATATTAATAAATACGAGTTCTTACTTTAGTGGTAGATACTAAAAATAGCAAATTTGATGTCTTTTTATGTTTGTAAAGCTTGTCATGTTCTTGACCGTAACTGGTTACAGTGACAACTTTAAGGGGTGTAGAGAAATGAAATGGATGGATGGTTTGCTTGACTCCTCAGTGTGTGTGTGTTTTTTGTAGCAAGGTACCATAGGCATGTTGGAATTGTCCTACAGTGGTGCAAATAAATTATATTTGAATTGTTGGAGAAATATGAGACTTGGGACTTAATATAATCAATATATAAACCACAGGAATGAAAACTAGGAGCCCTAGATCTCTTGTGTGCTCTAGGGAGAGTGATCTCTCTTTTGCTTCTCTCCGCATCAGGGACAGAGATGATGGTTCTGCTGGGACTCTGGAGAGCTGAAGTAAGAAATGAGAAGTGTTTTGAGGATTTTGGAGCACAAAGACACTAATTTATATTTTAAAAAATGTGATGTTTTCTTTTTTTTTTTTTTTTATCACGGATTGCTTTTCTTTATGGGATATAGCTCAGGGTCAGAAACAAAGCTTTACCCCAAATTGCTGTGACAGAAGCATGACAAGAGACTCCAGGAATTGCAGAGTCCAATGCTAACATGATTTATTTTACAAAAGAAAAAGAAAAGAAAAAAACCATTGTGGTTCAAAGCTGTTCTCATATAGCAGACTGCAACTGTCTCTGCATTAAATCCCCCACCAGAGGGAGCCTGGATAATTTCATGAAGGCATTAGAAATTGGTGGAACTTCTTTCCTTCCCGTTCATTTCTTGGAGACTTCTGACTAACATTTTACTGCCCACAGTGAACCAGAACGTCCTAATGTTGGTATAAGAAGTCTGTTCAGTAATGTGACCCTTCAGTGATAGTATGAACTGCTAAAATGTGAGGGTGCAATGGTATAGTGTTTTGAATGCTTTCCTACCTGAAAACCAGTAAAAACTTCTTAACTGTGTATAATTTTATACATTTTTGAAGTTTCTTTCCTGTAGCTCTCTGCAAATTGTCCATAAAGAAATCTGCTCCAGATATACGTGTTTGCTTGCATTTACTAAATGAATTGCTGTGTTAGGAGCAGTACGATGGTGCTGTAAAAGCAGATGTGGTAATGTTCCTTCTGCCCTTGCTGGGACAGAGTGGATCAGTGTTAATTTTGTCTGTGTGAGAAAAATGGCTATTTTCTTGTGACTAGGATTTATAAAGGAATACAGTTAAACTTTGAAGGATGAAAACCAAAGGAGATATGCTGAAATGAGGAACATCTCTCATTTGTCTGTCTTGTCCATTTCTTACAATTTTCCTTAGAGCTGTTTTGAAATGGAAAAACACTCCCTCTCTCTACAGCCATTACAGAAAGAGATGTTTCTGGAAATGAAGACTTTCTTTCAAGGAAAGGCCTAAATCCTCTTTCATTATAAATGTTGAATAGATTTTTATGGTGGAAACAGTTATGTTCCCTTTCCCTCCCTCCTCTCCTTGGTGTAAATATGAAATATAGGGAATGTATAAAAAGGGAAAACATGTTCAGCATGAGCTTAGAATATCCTTCCATCTTTTCAGTTCTGAATTTCGAAATACATAGTTCATGACAGTTCCAGACTAAATGGCTTAAGAACAAGGTTATGGCCATTATTCCCTCCCACCTGCCTATTCTCGAGCAGTTCTGGTGTTCCTGGCTCTTCAGGAATTTGTCTGACCCAGATGTAAGGAATGCAGCATTTGGACAGATACTCATTACAATAAGTGTGGGCAAAATCCAAACATTTAGGAAATTGGATTGCACGTGCTTGGTAACATTTTGCATGAGCTTAGCTACGAAGAAAAGTCATTGGCACAAAGCATGTTTGGACCTTTGGCATCTGATAATGGTGAAGGTCTCAGCCTGTTGTTTTGTGTTAAATGCTATAGTTCGTGTGCTTGATAGGAAGGCTGAGTCCTTCACTTGGCTCATCTTTGGTCTGTCCCAGAGCCTGAGGCCAGGGCAGAACTGAAACACTAAAAGCAAGAAGCAAGCATGACTGGAGATGAGTTATTTCTACTGCAAACCTGCTCTCTTGAGAAGGAAGGTGAAGAGTGAGAAGAGTAATCACTGGGACTAAACACAATAGACACTAGAAAGGATAATAATAAACAGCCATGTTTGCAAAATCGCTTCTTTCTTAGGCTGTAATCAGTCCAGTGTCCTAATTTGCCTGAACCCATAGGCCACGGTTTGCCAACAGCTCTCCTGTCCACAATAGGAGTAGTTTATCCTTCTGTCATCTGAGGATGCTGAACATTTTAAGCCTATAGCTAATGTGGGTGGTTGTTGATGTGGGGATTGAGGTAGTGAGCCGTTCAGATCAGTTTATCAAGAACACTTACATACCAGCTGTGGAAGAAAACATTTTGAGCAGAGTTTGGGAAGAGATGGCATTAAGCCTGCACCTCCAGTTATCTCTGTCTTGATGTGCAGTCGTTAGCTGCATAATTAGATACTCCTGTCCTGTTTGGCATGCTGAATAAATGGTGCTCAATTATTGATCAGCTTTTCAGGCTTTTGTTTTCTTGCTGAATGTGTGGCTTAGGCATTACTTAATGTACACACTATCCAAGCTCTCATGAAAGCAGGGTTACTTAGGACTACAGTATGTGCATGTTACTTAGTCTGCAGTGCAATTGTGCCCTGCCTGGTTAGGTGCCTTATTTTCTTCTTGACCCCTGTCTTTCATACATGAGGTATCTTCAGAATGTGAAGCTACAATGTGAGCCTACTGCTCAGTGCTTGCTTTGTGCTCAAAATGTCTGTAGTATTTTTTTTAAGGCTATATTTGAATCTGGCATATGTAGTGCTCCTGGTAGCATCTTTTGACTACATATGTAGGTCATTTTCTGAGCAGAGGAAACAAGATTGTGTACAGAATCAGACAGGAGTGAAAAGCGCTGGCATATGGTCATGGCTCCCCTGTTAGGATTGGCTTCTACTGACAGTAAGGTTCAAGAGAAAATGACAAAAATAACCAAGTTTATCCAAAGGACTTGCATCATATAGTACAAACTCTGTTATACTTGCAGTGGTTAAATAAAGTTCTGCCATGTCATCTGGACTATCAGATGTGCTGTGGAAGTATTGGAAAATCACTGGTATGACATTGCCTATGAAAGATGAGGATATGTGTGCTGGTTTTTATTACTTCTCTTTTTTTTCTTTGTAATACGAGTTTTTTCAGGTGATGTGTATTTTTTATCTTGGAAAACCAGACTAATTTTTCTCATCCTCCTCCCCAGACCAAAATGGGAAGCTGTAAAGCTTCAGTCTGTTTTTATAACTGAGTGTCCACCAGATTTTTTTAAAGGAGTTTACACCTTGGTACATTTTGGAGTCACCCTCAACCCCCAGATATGCTGTGCTGCTTCTGACAGATGCTAGTAATTTTCAGTCCACAGGTTCATAGGCTATTTTTTCCTCTGGAGAGAGTGGTTGGTTAGTATAAGCTGGCAGTAGGAATGGAAGGGAACAGAGAGATGAATTTCTGGGTTGTTGCAATTGACTTTTGTGCTGTCACTGCCCAGAGATGGTCACCCGAGCCAAGCTTCCAGAATCTAAAGCTACTGACATAACTGTGTGTGCTCAGGGTTGGATCTCTGAATCTTAAGAGCTTAATCTGTTCTTGTGCAAAAGCATCTGGAAGGATACATTAGCTTCTGACTGGAGCTGAAATCTTTCAGGGTAGCAGGATTAATTTAAGATGAAAAACTGTATCTTTTGAAGTCCTCTAATTTTGTGTCCCTAGGACAGGATACACAGTGCTATGCTTGGTTCACTGTCATGTCAACAAGCACAGACTCCTTTATTGTTTTGTCTGACGGTGTAATACAAAAAACATCAATTTGCACATGAATGTTGCTACCATACATTTAGTGACCATTTCAGAATGAAG
This sequence comes from Entomyzon cyanotis, assembly GCA_024500445.1. Classification (NCBI taxonomy): domain Eukaryota; kingdom Metazoa; phylum Chordata; class Aves; order Passeriformes; family Meliphagidae; genus Entomyzon; species Entomyzon cyanotis. The sequence continues at coordinate 43,558,239 of JAKEPQ010001018.1, read as the reverse complement.
TATTAAATACACAGTTATACCTAAGAGAATTTTTGGATTTTTGATTCTTCTGGACACTCTTTAAAGTCATAAGGGAGGTGTTGTGGCTTTTTTGCTGTTATTTTCATTTAACTTAAAAAAGAAATCAATTCCTGTAGTTCATAAACTTTGAAATTTATTTTCTGTTTTTAAAATATGGGAATTTTGTAAAATAGTTTTCCTTGTACTTGGTCAAACTGTTTTATCAAAACATAATTCCCATTGGATTTTAAGTATCTTTGTTTATTTTGGAAAAAAATAAAAAGCATCTATTTCATAGGTGACATAAAATTGGAATTATGGTCCTCTTACTCCTGATAAAAAGGCAACTTGAAGGAAGCTTGTGTTAAACACAAGTGTTTCCTTACCGTGAAAAATTCATGTGGACACTGTAAGTGGGCTTATTTTCAAAATGCTTTGTTTGCTCCAGTCACAGGAGACCAGTGGCACCCATTTACTGTGATGTTAAAGACAGCAAATCATTCAGCTGGAACTCTTGGGTGTGAGTGACTTGTTTGGCTGCACTCTGCACCAGTCCCATCAGCAGAGGCACTAGGCAGGCTATCTGAGGACAGTACAAGCAGCAGATTCAAGGTGCTGTCTCGTGCTGTGCACTGTCAGAACTTGCACTTAATTTTTGTTCTGAGCATACTAGTCTGTACCTTGCCAATTACATCCTGAGAAGCATTGAAAAAGGTAAACCACTGAAAGGAGATGCTGAAAAGAAGAGGGCTTTTAAATTATATTTTTCCTTATCTCATTATCAGTAGACGTCAAGATTAATTATAGCAGATATGTGCTCTTAAGTGGGTTTTTATAGAATATATCTTATTTTTAAATACATTATTTTAAAATGTAGTATTTTAGGAATCTTAGGGAGTATTACATTCAAGTAGGGTAAGCTTTTGGGTTGCAAATTGTACCAAAGTCTTGAAAATTGGTGATTTCTGCTTAAGGTGGCTGGACTCGAACAGCTGTGGCTGTGCTGCATGCTGGCACCACAGAGGTATAATGGACCTGATGGATAGCTTTGTTTGCAGAATTGTTTTATAGGTCTTCTTTGGTGGGTTTTCACATCTGACCTTTACAATCAGTGTTTCTGGTGTGAAGCTTGTGAAGAGCCTGGGTCTGCACTGAGCTGCTGGAAGCCTAAAAACCAGGACTGATGAAAATCAGGAGAGCAGAGTTCTACCTTTGGGTTTTGGTTTTTTTTTTTTGCAATGATTATGCCTGTGAACAAGTATCAAGAGAAGCAGTTGTTAATTCTGTTGTAGAGATCTTGTGTAACACATCTCTGGATGAGTGTGTGGTCATCTCATTACTTTAGCTAAACTCTCTGTAGGGCTTTTGATGCAACTTGAGTGCAAACTCTTCTGAAATATATTTTGTGCATGATAGTTATAGAAATGAAGGTTTAAATGCACACATTCCTGTTCTTTCCATTTCTGAACTTCCGCTGATTTGTTGTCACATTTAGACAGGTTTCATAAAGGATGTATTCAAAGCAAATGTTGCATGTTCTTGCGTGTTCTAAAGGGCAATTTTTCTCATAGGTGGTTTCTTATTTTGGCTGTTTATATATCCAGTCACTGAATTCAGGTTTCTGAGCTCAGACAGTCTGTCCCTCCTTCCTTCACAAGTCCCTTCCAGACATGCTGCTGACATGGATGAAATGCCACACTGCAACCCCAGAGCTCCCCCCACATCCAGCTGGCTGGATCCAGGACCACAACCTGATGTCAGCTGTGGTGTTGGCCGACGTGATACCACTCCCCCCTGGGTTTGGTCTCTTACTCGGCTAAATAGCAAGGATGTCTGCCTCTTCTGCCATTGGGGACAGACTCTCTTCTTGTGTTCTTCCCCTTCAAACAGTAGATTCTTGTTTGAAGTCCCCATGTGTGCCTAGGGATTGCTCCTGGGTTGACTTTCTTTGGAGTTCTGCCATCATTTTGTGTGGCTATGTGCTAGTGAGCTCAGACACTGAAGCAGTTGTGTGGATTTAAAAAAAAAGAAAAGTGTATGTTTAGTGATAAATGCAACTTTTTACCTTTACCTTGGGCTTGTCCTTTAGTTGTCATTCAGAGGTCTTTCCCCCTCTGCTTTGGAGATGGGTTTTTCAGTTGTGTGTATTGAGGAGCTGCCAACCCAGCTCCTCTGCCTGAACTTTTCTTCCACACCCCTCTCTGATTTTCCAGTGTAGTTCAGTCTCACTATCTTCTTTCCTTCAAGCTGACAGTCATAACATGAAGGTGACCTTAGTGTCATTAAGTGACTTCACGTTGGTAGGGCTGGTACATTGCTGTCAGAGCAGTGCCATCATTCATGAGCTGTCAATTGCATTTATTCTAATAGCAAAGTTAGGTATTGGTAGTATTTGAAAACTCTAGCAATTATCTTGATTCATGCCCTTCTCTGAGCTGCCTTCTGCAATTCAGTCAGATCTTTATTTTGCATCTCTCTCATTTCTAAGGCAAGAGATAAGCAGATCTAGAGGTACTCCTGCTTTTCCCTAGTGCAGTACCAGAGTATAACTGCTGTGCCCAGAGGAGCAGGAAGGGAGCATTAGTACTATCCTGTTCTCATGCCTTGTACAGTTTAGCCTCCAAAGCAAGACCAGACCAGCTGGTGGAAATGGCCAGCTCTTGTTTGCATCCCTCTGATTTCCTCCCCTAAATTACCATTGATTCTTGCTCAAAGCCTGTAAGTACTACAATACTTGGTAGTTAACTGTGATTCTGTGGGGTTTTTAACTAATATTATGAAAATTCACAGTATGACCCGTTAGCTTTTTAGAGCTCTAGTCCTGGAGGAACTTGCAGTACTTAATCTGGAGAAAATAGAGTTGTTGATTTACTCTCTCATTAGCTGCACATTCAGAAATTAATAGGCATTCAGAATTCAATAATTTCTATAAGGAAGAGTTTTATGATCTTGATACTGAAGACAGCTAGCTTTGGAGCATGTTGCATTTTTTTCTCATGCTGTTGTAGCATAGTCTTCACATTCCAGCTGTAAAAATTGTAAACATTCCAATTGTAAAAATGATAAGGAATTATGGAGAAAAAAAAGCTACTATCTGAAAGGTGCCTATAGAAATTTGGAAGCAAAACCTCTTTATTGAAGCTAATAAATATTCTTAATAAAGTACTTACTGATGAGATTTTCATAGGAAATGTGGTAGATATCTAAATATATTATGATGAAAGCCATGACAAGGAAGCAGGAGTAACTTCTGCTATCTAGAAAGGTAACAGAAGTTCTTGTGTAGCTGATGGAGGATGCTATTCCAGAATCCCAAAATCAGATGACTCAAGTTGGAGCTAGTACTCCTTTAGAATCTACTTGTTCAACAGGTGATTTTAGGAAGGAAATACTACTTCTTGTGGCATTTTTTGTGTTTAAGGTTCAGGTCAGTGTGCTTTGTTTGCTGTTCCTAGTTGTATAAGGACCTACTCTGCCTAACTTATTTTGAACTTACTTTTCTGCTTGTCGCTGCCTACCTAGAAAGTTTTGTTTATGAGGTTAAGGAGATAAAAATCATAGGGACCTGCCACTAAGTACTTGCTCTCTGATTTGGTTAGTTAATTTTTTTAGGATTGCTGATTGGAGCTCTGATGGAGAGTGTGGAGAGTCTCATGTCTGAGGAAGGCAGTGTGGTAATGGATGAGCTAGAGCGTGCTGAGCATGGAGGAAGTAGTGGTTAAGTCCAAAGCTGTGTGTACTTCAAGCATGCACTTCAGCAGATGTTTGCATACAAGTGACCTTTTTTATTTGTTCACAGGTCCTTGATTATTGGACTGTTGAGGTCAGTAGTAGCTATGTCAGCATAGGAGTGAGGGATCTGCCTGAGGGTAAAAGTAAGTCTGGTTTTATTCATTGTGAAGTTCAGCTAAGTCTTTTGCCTGGTAGACTCCCTGATCCTGCATTAATCATAGGTGCTGCTGACCTTACCAGTCCAATTCACATTGGAGCAGCTTGGTATGAATGAAATCCAAAGCCACCTGGGCAATTTCAGGATCCTCAAGAGAGGGGTGGAAAAGGCTAAATGTTGTACATAGGTATTCATGATGTTTTAGCTCAAAAATTCAATCATTGTGAGAATATTTTGAGCCAGTACTTGGGTCTGGTTTTGTGCTGTATGTTGTTCTTGGGTAGGAGGAGAAATAAAGCACAGATCCTTTCTCTTGTAATGATTGACTGGCATGTTCCTGGAAAGAATCATTGGTGCATATAGCAGAAACGTGGGCACACACTGAGTAGAGCATTACACAAACAATGTTAACTTCCCTCTTAGTGTGTGGGAATGTACTTTACTAAATTCTTTGACAATTTGGATGAGAAGATACTATTTATCATAAAAGGTAATATTGGGTAGGGCACAGTAGTTGTTTGCACCTGTATGCTCTATGGGATTTCCTCTGTGCATCTTATTGTCCTGCACGTTTAGGGTTTCACTCTGCTCCTGACCCCAGTCTGCAGGTTTACTAGCTGGGATACACAAAATATTATCATGTTCAACAGCCTGTGTGCTTCTGAAAAAGCTGTAGTTTCATGGCATATTTTTTAGGTCATGCTTTGTTGGTTTACCTTCTGTTGTGTCCGCTGATGGTGACTTTAGGAAGAGATACTGTTTGTGTTTTGGCTTTGATTCTGCCTACTCTGTTCCCACCTACTCCTTCCCTTCATTCAAAAGCTGTCTGTTGTGTCAGTCTGCAGGCCTCTCCCTGATTCAAAGTTAATTGCTTTGCCTGACACCCGAGAACTATCTGGGCTATTAATCATTATCCTCTTAGATGTGGAGTGTTTCCTTGCACAGGAGGAAACAGTGCCCTGAGCTTGTTACGCAGGAGTGCAGAGACAGCTTTTCCTTGTAGCTCAAGACCAGCACTCCTGACTCCTCTGTAATACCAGTCAGATCTTTAGTAAGATCTGAGCCACATATTCAGAACAGTTGTGTTTAATCTATTCAGAAGCTAATTCTCAGTAATTCACATTGGTGAAACTTCTAATGGACTGTGTGCATGTTTTCTGGTGTTCCTTACCTAGAATCTTAACATGGCTCTGACTGACTTAATAGAACCTTGGCTTATGGTTATATGCTCCCTTATATCTTTGATCCCTGAGTATAGATTTGTGTGTGGGACTGTTTTAGATGGGTTGCTGGGGCATAGATCTCTCTGGCAGTGTACTGGTTGGATGAGGGCAAGCCTGGGCTTCCTGTTAGCCTGCTGTCTCAAGCTTTGGTATTCATTCTGCTTTTCTTCCTGGAGACTTTTTCTGGGATATATGGAATGAAACTGTGCTTGTGTGCTAAGTGTGAGGGAAATTTCTTATGAACTACTTTGCTGTAGTCAAACTAGTCCATTTTTCAGTTTTTCTAGCTGCAATGGCTTCTTAACCACAAGTTTCCCCAGGGAACTTCATTTGTATTGGGATGTAGGGAAACCAAAGTCCTTGCACTGGTGCATAGATGGAGGTACTGGAAGTGTGGATGCTTAACTAGTACTGTTTGAACCTCAATAATTCATCTGCCATACTTGTCATTCCTGGCCTGTGTTGGTAAGGAGCATTGTCTGATCCTGGCTTTCTAGACAGCCACATTGGGAAGTAGGAAGGAATGCAGACATCTGGAGAATTCCACATGTGTGTGTATGCATGGGAAGAATTGAGTAATGAAATAAAATTCTATTGCTGGATATTTTAATTAGCAGTTGATTGTATTTTTGTGGTGAGAAAAAAGGAGATTGAAGACGGTTATGCAAGAGGATGCTGTAAACCAAGTGTACAGATTTTCAGGATTAGTATGTTTGAAACAGATTCCACAGCTGTGCTCTGGAGGACAGGAGAAGATTGGAAGAATGGCTTTGGGGTATGGGGCCATTCTCCCTGCTTCTTTAAATTTTTTTATCAAGTGTGGATGTGTAGTTCTTGTCTCAGTCCTTTCTTTTTTGTTAAATTTTTATCAAATAGGTTTCTTGACTTAGATAATGTGGATTTGTATGTTTTAACACCTGCACAGGATAACTAGTTTTCATCTATGCTGTGGCAGTGAGCAAGAGAATTTCATGAGGCCTGACTTGGTATAATCACAGCAAAATTGATTTCTTTACCTCATGATGTTGATAAACTACAAATTATTACAGTACTTTACAGGAGATACAATTCTGTTCATCAGGTGATTGTAGGTTCATATAAGATTTAAGTCTGTAAGATAGATATGGATGTCATACTGAGCTACAACTGAAAAGTCTAGCTTTAGGCAGATTTTCTAGAGAAGTTTGTAAGACTTTTAAACTGATATTTGAAGATAACACACACAGTATTTATTTGTAAGTGCTTATATTCATCTTCTATGGTATTTTGCTTACAGCAGTGCTCTGTTTCTTGCTTGAAGCAAATGATTCAGCTAGTTGTAGTCAAACATAAAAATGCCTGTGTGCATGCTTCTCAGTCTCACACAAATATGTTCCCAATGTAGCTGAATCATCCGGAAGCAATGTATGGCTCTTTCTTTGGATTTCTATTTGTCCTACATTATTGGCACTAAAATACATGTATCCCTAAAGCAGTAATAGGTTGAGAAGTGTTTACTTTACTCTGCTTTTCACAGTTGTTCTGAGTGTTCTTTGGTTTGGATTTCTATTAGTCATGCATTATCAGCCACTAAAATAAATACATCCCTGAAGCAATAATATACCAAGAAGTGTCTGGTCTGCTGCATTTCACTTTCATGCTTGCTCTATGTGTTCTGTACTCTGGAAATTTGTCTTAATACAGGGTTTGCAGCCATCGGTTTTCTAAGTCCCAGTGAACTTTGCCAGTGCATGTACCAGATGGGGTTGCCTGTTCTACAACCTGGAACCCATTCCATTTGCTTGTGTGCTGTAGAAGCAATTGTAGCAAGAACACTATTGCAAGGAAATATTCATGGTGATACAAAGAACTACAGACACAAAGCCTCAAACTCATCTGGCCATAACATGAAGTTTTTTGTGTAATGCACAAGTACGAGTCTGAATTATAGTCTTATGTTAGCATAAGTTAAATACATGCATGTGGTTGTTTTACTTTGCCACGCCCTTGAAATACTGCAATGAGGTTGTGGAGGCATTGGAGCAGATTGCCCAGAGAAATGGTGGGTCCCCCCTGGAAGGGGCTCTGGGTAACTTGGTCAAGGGGGTGGTGTCCCTGCCGATCCTGTGGCAGGGTGGTTGGAACTAGATGATCTTTAAGGTCTTTTCCAACCCAAATCATTCAATGATTCTGTGAATAAGAAAATGGCTGTTGTACTGTTGAAAGACCTGACATGCCAATGAGTCCCCAAGTGTCTGATACAGTCTTTTGCTTAGAACACGTAAGACCAATCTGTAATTCTTAGATTTTTCACTGTCTGGCATTTGGGTCATCAAGCGACTGTGTTGCTTTATGCCTCCGTTTTTCTTTCTGTAAGGTGGAACTGATGCTTGCATTTTCAAAAGATATTCTTAGACTTAAAAACAAATAGTAATGTTTTCTATCAGTCATAACCTGTTCAACACTGAAATTTCTGTTAATGGACTTTATAGTCTGATTTTCAATTTTTCAGGTGATTTCCTCTATAGTCAGATCTCTTCTCTGTCCCTCCTTGGTGTGTGTTTGGCCTTTAGACAGGCAATGCTGTTGGTGGTACTACTCAGAGAGGTCTGGTTTCAGGACAGCCTGACATTCAGTCTTACTGAGATGCAGGTAAATTATTTGTTACAAATATACACTTAAAGGCTGTTTAATTAAATTTAAAGTTTATTATTTAATTGCCATTTGACTTGGTGGATAATTCTACTTAACTGGGAGTGAAAACTGTGCATTGAATAGATACAGATACATACAAATTTTCACATACTTGTCATTGAGGAGAAGATTGCCAAAATCTAGCCACCTCTAAAAAGCATTCTAGGATATATCTCAGTGGATTAATGTAGACTTAACTTCCAGAACGTAATCTGACATACTGTATCACTGATCATGCTTATTCTTCAGTTTCTTCCACAAGCCTATTCTTCTTCTTACAAGCAATTGGCACAAGAGTTATTAAAGGATTGCCACTAAATGCTTTTGGTAAATTATACCTAAGCTTGAGTTTTCTGGTATGGAATACTGAAACACTACTCAAAGGGTCTGTACATATTAGCAATTAAAAAGTCTTTCAAACTAAGAAAGGACAACAGTGTCAAGTCAGAATGAGCGGGTGAATATGAATATGAACTTGACAGTATTTGAAAGGTAGATCTCAAGGTGACGAGTAGTAGACATTTAAAGTGCTGAAAGCACACACTGCATTGGAAGCATAGTTTGTGGGGAGTTTTTCTAGCTGTTACATTATTGCAGTAGGTTACAAGTATTAAGGAAGAGGATTCTGTTATTAAGGACATTGTCTTTGGTGACAGGAAGAGCAGCATTCAGCTAGAGGAGAAGTTTCTTCCCAACCTCATTGACAAAAGCCTGTCATCACCATGTGTACTTTTACAATAGATTCTAAAATTTTATGGGGAAAATACTGTGGTTTTATTATTTTCTTACTGTGTACAAGTATAAATAATACTAACTGGGCAGGTAGGAGTGGGTAGTGACTAATTTCAGAGATCCAGTCACCTATGAGCTGTTTTGAGCTTCATTGCCAGTTCCTAGTGCTTTATTAGAAGCTATCACAACTGGTTCCTTTCTTACTCACAGTTACTTCATTAGGGCTCAGTGTAATGATTCTTCCCCAGTGGGTAATTAATTCTGCCTTCTGATGTTGCTCTCCTGCAGTATTGTCAGCAGTCCTTACCTTTTGTTTTGGGAAATAAGAAAGAGGAAGTAGTCCAAAAATGTTTTAAAATGTAAATAAAGTAATTTTTACTTTTGAGTGAAAATTCAATTATATGTAGCTAGGTTTTACCATAATTGATGTTTCAATTAAATCTTGCTTTATTACAACTTAATTAAAAGATCAGGTGAAATGTGATATGGGGAAAATCAAGTTGGGAGACAGTAATTACTTAATGGAGTTTTGTTGGAAAGAGTCCTGTGAGGATTCAGTGATCCTTCCCTGCTCTGGTCTAAGAGTTTTCAGTTACCCTCAAATATGGGAATTTCTTCATAAATTTTTCTCTGTGAAAGTGAAGTCATGCTGTAATCACAGAACTTGCAAAGTTTGTTTTTCAGAGAGATCCTGGATTTAGTAATTTTTCTCAGTGGTAGCCTATGCATGAATCTTTTCACTTAAAGCTTGAACCTTAAATGAGAATGTCTTGTCACTTTGAAGGAGAATGTGGCTTCATTTTTAACTGCAAACCTTTGAGTTTTAAGGATGGAATCCACTTCTAAGTGCGAGCAGGTATGAAGGAGTTAAATAAAATTTACTACTCTCTAGTAGCTGTGCCTCAGGTACAAAAAAGGCTTAGAGGCTGGCAGACAGCAAACTGAAGCAGTGGAGTATTTCATTGCCCAGCTTGTTATCTGACAGCTTACACTGATTTATTGCAACTTGTGTAGTGCAAGTCACAGGAAGAGCAGATTTTATCTTAGAGATACTTGCTGTATCTGTGTTAATTGTAATGGGACTGTCAGATATGATTTTTTAACTTGCAACTCCTCATTTTTCTTAAAATTTTGTTTTCACAATTCTCTCACTGGATAGGGGCAACACAGCAGACTGACTGATAGGAGAATCAGTGCAGTGCCCTGAGTTGCAGAAAGGCACTTTAGATACCCATCTTTATTTCCTCTTAATCTTTAGGTTATCTAGACTTACCAAAGTCTCGTATCACTTAATGAGATTTACCAAGAACAACACAGTGTTTGCCCAGCTTTCTCTGTTGGCTGACCTGGAGCTCTGCCTTAGTCCTCCCATGCTAATGTGCCTGGAGAATGAAAATATGGCAGGAAAGAGCTGCTCCTCAGGGGGACCTCAGGAGTTGTGCTCAATGCTCTGAGCACGGAGATCTAAGAAAGTGCAAAGTAAACATTGAAGTAAAGCAGCTCTGTTACCAGAATTACATCTGTTGTTTGGAAGATGAATGTCCATCACAATGCATCTGGAGAACTGAAAATTGTCAAAAACTGAAAGTCATGACAGCAACATTTTCCAGAAAGCTCTTTGGCAGTCCATTTCCTTGACAAAATGTAGCAGTAGTTTCTTCCCACCTGCAGCATCCATCTACTCGTGGTTAGCTGAGGCTTCCTCAGCTTTTTGTCCCTTAGATGTTGATAATGGAGTAGTTCATCTGTTCCTTTTTTCCTTTTAACACTTGACACTACTGTCTTGCTTTTTCCCCCTCAAGTGCAGCAGCCTCATTCTTCACTTGTAGCATATTTTTTTTGTCAGTATAAGCCACTGGTGGAAGTTAATACACATCAAAATAGTTTAAAGTAACCTTATATCCCTTGAGAGCTTGAGTATTAGACCATGAGTGCGGCAGTTGTGATAGTCTAGGAGAGCAGTCAGAAGTCATTTCTGTGTGCAAACCTGTGTGACATGAAGAAATTCAGGACTGGCTTATCCCACTACTAAGGACGCTCTAATGCAAGATCCTTGTCCTAATAGTTAAAACCCTCTCTGAAATTTTACCACTTTTCTTGAGAGATCTTTACTTGAGATTCCTCCATATGATGTTCTATTACAGTTGCATTGCACTGGCACTGAGCAGCTGTTACTAGATTGGCAGAAGGGAAACTCCAGACCATGAGAAGGAGGATTGATGGAAGCCTGACATTTAAGATGAGCTGCTTCTCATAAAGCAAAGAAGTGGGCAGCACTGATAGAGTTAATCCACGTGCACTGGGAACAGCCTTACTCTTCATAGCATGCAAAATGTGTGTGCTACAGAAGGTATATTGAGAAAGAAGTACTATAGTGACTTCTGCTAGCACCTCACTCTCTAGTACTGCAAATATTTTCCCATATGGTTGTAAAGATGTTTTATTATCTCTACATGGATCACTTAGTTTGTAGACAGAAGCTTGGTTGTATATGAATCTGCCAGTGTAGGAAGAAACTGAGCGATTGCTGTGATTCCTATATTTTCATTATAACTGTAGTTATAGTTACATTACTGACATGAGTGCTACTTGCATTATAAAGATATAATTGAAACTTAGTTTTTAAAATCAAGCCTTAGGCTGTAAAAGGCTTACAAAGGTTTTGTTTATTTTTTAGAGCGATAGTTATAAAACCATGTAACTGGTACCTGTCTTCCTACAAATCATGCTGTTTTCTGCACAAGTGGATAAATAAATGTAGCAATTCATATCAAAATATAGTTCTCTGTGTTGATGTTTGCAATGTATTTACCCATGGCAAGCAGCAAATTACTGGGAATATACATTAGACAGACAGTATTTTTTGAATGGCTTTCCTGAATAGGGAACGAGCTCATTCAATTTTACTTTTTCTCTAAAATGTTAGTTTTTTTCTCTAAAATACTGAGTTTGCAGTGAGATTAGTCTTTCTAACTTTTATTTTTCTTTTAATTAATTGCAATTGGTAGGTAAGAAAATGCATTCTTCTGCACATTTTCATCTGAAGCTTCATGTTTGGAGACAGTTGCTAGACTTTTAACTCAGTGAAACCTAAAGCAGTTTGCAGAGAAGTTAACCAGTTTCACTGTTTTAATAACTGCACTTGTACAGGGAGGCACTGTAAAAGACAATTTAGGTCTTAATTGAAGAGTGTAACTATAGCTTTCAGGTATAACTTGAAGGCATGCTTTGGCTGAGCTGTAGTTCAGCTTCTAAAGCTTGTTCATGCTTGTATGGATAGTGCTTCTCTTAGAATTCTTGTAAGTTGGGTAAAGCATCATGGTAGCAGAACTAGGGAAAAGATGGTATATAAGCAAAACTAGAAAGGAACATTCATTTTCTGTATAGCTTTCAAACCATTACCTTTGTCCCCTGAAAATAAAATTGCTCTGCACAGAAAATATGTGCTAATCCTTGAAGCATTCAACCACTGTTCTGGGGTTTTTGATGTGGTATTGGTTTTTTTAACCACATAAAGATTGTGTTCATGATGCTGACTTTCTGGCATATATGAATGGCTATGCAGATGAGCCCTGACAAATCTTTCTGGGTCATTATAAAACTGTGCTTCCTGCTGGAAATTGCAGTTTGTGTGGCTAAGTCAGCAGAAAGAGCTGGATTGCCACCCTCAGCTTCTCAGTTACTGCTTGTGGTGATCTGTGCCTCAGGACATGCCAGCCACCAGATCAAAGGCTGCAAATGACAAATGTGGTAGCTGAGATGAAGATACACATCCTGATCCCCTGCCTTGCTGGATAGGAAGTAGCCACTGGAAGGGGAAGCAACTCCTTGTCTGTGGCTGGAGCTGCCTCAGGACCTGGGCACCTTGAACTGCCAGCTCTTCCTTGGTGTGAGCAGCACATACAGTGCTGGTGCTAAAGAATGTCTGCAGCAAAGCGCTGCTTATCTCAATTACTATTTATTTAAACTGAAACCACCCTTAAAGTTGCTCAAGTAGTGCTTGACTTATGTGTTTATACAAGATGTCATGAAGAAAACTATGTTGTATTCATAATTTTTGAGCGACAATAAAAAATGCTCTTATTTTCTGAAGTGAGAAGTTTTTGCAATGTGGTAAAAATAAGTGTTGATAAGTATATACATCTAGGCTGCTTCATTTTCACAATGAAAGATCTGTCTCTTACAAGTTACAGATTTTTGCAAATAGTTCTTGATCAAAATTAATTCAGAAACAGAACAAATTAGGACTTTTTACTAGTTGCTTTTGGTAGCTTTTACTCACTTTTAGGGTTGATTGTTACTCTAGTATTGCTATAATGATTGAAAAATGCATTTCTTTAGCATTTCTGATATCTTTGGAATGGAATCTAAAGCTGTGAGCTTTATGAAATGGAATCTAAAGCTATGAGCTACAGGCATGGGTTCCCAGTATGGCATTCCCAGTGGGATACTTGGGAACGTGGGGAGCTGAGTGGGCTCTGCCTGGGTGTTTCACAGCCTGGATTAATAGGAACGTATGGTAGCCATAAAGAAAGACTGAATATGGTAACTTATTCTGGGTTGCTGGGAAGTGTAAACTGACATCTGTAGTGCTACATGTGGTTATAGGATTGAACAGTTGCAAAGACCTTTGCTTCACATTTTCTGGATAATTATCTTGATTGTTTTGCCTCTGGTTAATTAAATCCCACTTTCTCTTTCTGACTTTGTCACTCAAGATAAATTTCCTCTTAACATTTTTTTTTTTAATTACTATAACCTTGAATAATCTCAAAATAATTTTGGATAGAAAACATTATTTGTTTAAGAATAGTTTCTTCCCAAAATGAGCTGTTCTGTAGATAGTATTAATGTTGAGGCTGAGTTGAATAGGACCCCACAGTTGATGTGGTTCCAACACTTAGAATCATAGAATGTCCTGAGTATTTTTAAAATTACTGCCTATTTGTTTTTAAAGATTACTGCAATTTTTTGTAACTGCTAAACTGTTTTCTTTAATAAACTGAGTAAACTAAGCTTTATCTTAATAAACTTTCACACTCTAGCCTGTGGGTGGTTCTTGTCTGTCTTCCTTTAAGTGTCATGGCTCCCTTTTTCCCATTTCATACCCCCAGTTTCCAGATTAAAAATATTCCTCGACTTGAAGAATTTCAGTGTAGGAAAATCAGTACTGTGATAAATAGTCCCTCCTTGATTATGCTTTGCTGAATATTCATGTCTCTTTACTATATGTGATTATCCTAGGCTGTTCTTCTGAGATGCTGTCCTGGAGATGCCAGAGAAAGCCTTAACACTTTAATGATGCAGGAATTTTTTGTTGGCATCTTGATTGTTTCATGAGCTGGATTTACTTCTGTATCTTTTGAACAAGGGAGAGCTTGAAACTTGAAATTACTCTTGTGTAAGGCTGATGCTATCTTTTTGGGGCATTGCATTTACTATAAGATAGTTTTGGTTGTTTCCACTGGACACAATTTGAGGTTTCCTTTAGAGAAGAAGGATTTTGTGGTTTTGATCCATACTGATAACACACAACAGTGCAAAAATCTTGTGGTCAACAGAATTACGCATCCAGGCTCATTAAGATATGATTGTTCTATAAATCTGAGACAATATCAGCAAGTGAGGACCTTCATTTGTATTTCTTCAGATTGTTCTGGTCCTTAACTCCTTCACTGTTGGATGCCACATAGGTTTTTGGTTATAATTACAATATTGGTCACACTGAATTGGGCTAGTGGCTAGATAGGGAAATAAAGGTCTGGAATTACTTAGTCTATTAGATGTTCAACAGTACAGGTTCTTTAGCTGTGATGAACCAGCTCTTTACAATTCAATAAGTTAGTATTAAAATACCAGACTTAAATGAAGGTTGCTGATGTTGGACCCCCATTCTGGAAGACATGCACCTAAGTCTGTCCAATACTGTGATTTATGTTGTCATGTGGTTTTAGTGGTGGTCATTTCTCCCACTGCCCTTGTGCATTTCAGAGCTCTGCTGTGGCCAAGCGCAGTTGTGCCACAGCTAAAAAATGGACTTCTACTAATCTGACATAGGGGACATACTAAATGGGAAACTGTGCTGCCAATCATCCTTGAAATAACTTTCAGTAACCAGTTATAAACTGCTGATAATACCTTTACTAGATATGTGCAGTGGGTATGAAGCCTAGATATTAGAGGGGACTTGAGCTTTCCCTGATGTTCACACTCAAATACAAGCTGTGCAATGAATATTTTAGCTTTATCTACTAGGCAAGTGGTTAGTGTACTAGAACAGCATTCAAATGCACTGCTTTCTCAAGTATTTCCTATTAGCATGTTTAATAAGGCACTCTGTTATCCCCTTAGGTTGACTGTCATTAGTGAAAGCTGAAGTGTTTACAGTACAAAAAGACTCTATGAAAGTTAATATTTTAGTTTCTGCCTGTTCATTTGGAGCTCTTAACAACACAAATTTCTGTGATGAGCTGTGTGTGTTCTTTGTTTTTAATAGAGATTAATGGCTGAGCTGCTGTACTCTGAAATAGGATCAGAGATTTCTTTGTGCTTCTTTTCTGATTATTTCACATCCTAATTTTAGTTTCCAGCTGGACAGTCAAGTCCTGTGGTGGTTCAGGTCACTCCATTGTCATAACTAGCTCTGCCTATGGGCTGGTACAGTCTTTGGATCTCATCGTGAACTGTTTAGGGAGATTAGTGGTACAAAACCCTTAAGAGGCAGGTGAAGATCCTTCTAGCTGGTTGCATTCCCTCTTTTGCTTGGTTTTCATGCAAAGGGTCAGCACAAGCTGGACAGGAGGGATAGAACCATGATACAAAGAGACACCAGCTGCTGGATGTGCTTCCTTCTAGTTAACCATCAGTCCTCTATTACTAAGCATGAAAGAGTAACTGAGTTGCAGCAGCAACAACAAAAGTTTGTCAGGAATCCTTTCCTATGTTTTTGTTGCTCCTGACACTGGTTATTGGCTGGTGCCAGTGAAAAGACTGACACTTACATTCCTACTACCTTAGAGCTTTTTTATTGTGCTAGGAGTAAAAGTGCATCTCGTTCAATATCCTGTCTCCAGCTTTTGTTGCTCATCCATTTTTTTTATGATGCACCTTCCCTCCTATCTGCAGGAGATATGACAGGAGCTGTAGTGGAAGTCCTGATCTGGACAGGGTACGTTTATATCTGTCTGATCTTGCAAAAAGAAGCCTTTAAAATTACTCCATCTCCTTAGCATTTATGTTCAAATACATTCTCTAAACAGTAACTTGTATTCCTTTTTAGTCCTTACGTTTTCTATTGTAATCTCATTTCTTAAAATATAGTTCTAATTATCATAGGCATTTTCCTTTATTGATCTTTTTATTCCTATTGTCAGTAAGTTTGTTGACTTAATTTCTGAACTTTTAAATGAATTTTTTATGATGCTTACATGTTCATACTGGAAATACGTTCCTGGATAATAAAGTGATTCTAAGCTGTCTTTTCACTCCTTTGTTCTATTGATTGTCTTTAAATTGAGCTGTGTACTGACTTGTCTCTGCTTTCTAATGGTAAATCTGCAGATTATAGTAGGAGCCCTAGTAATTAGTCTCCTAAGTGATTTTAGGAGTGAAAAAACATTTAATATGATGACTTCAGCCCATTGTGTCATCTGATTCTTCCTGTATAATAATTAGATGCATCTTCTAGTGGAAATTTAAGGAAATTCTGTTACATTTTTTCTAAGCTATATCCTTTAATGAGGACAGAAAGTTCATGCCTTGCTTACTCAAGTGGATAAAGGCTGGACTTGGCTGCTGTCATATTTCGTGGCTGTGGTGCACAACGTAGAGCTTCAGCCTTCTCTGACAGATTCCAGTTAATTGTTTTAATTTTCCTTTTCTCATGTCTTGTCACTTATCAGCTCTATTAGTTAAGTAGTAATATACTTGCCTACAGCAAGAATCTTTTATTCGGTGTGAGCAGTTTAACAGTGAGAGCATATTAGAAAATGTCATCTCAGTGTAACTGAAAGCATTCTCATATGAAAAATTAAGGAAAGATTCCACTGCAGCTGTATTTGTTTTGCTAGGAAAGCTGTTCTTTGTTTTCAAATTTCTTTAATATTTAGCTATTAAAATAATTACATAACAAATAGTGGTTATGTATTTTAGAGATTTTTATACTTGACTAATACTTAATGCCTTGCCTTCTGACTGTGCGTTTTTAGAAGAACTTACTCTCCTGTGTTCTAGTATGTCTTAAATGGAAATTAGATGAGAAAAGTCTGGAGAACACTGATGCATTCTAAGGCAATTGAAAGCAAATGAGTGATGTAAATAATACTAGAGAATCTAAAACATTTTATGTTTAAAGTGATATAATTTTTTCCCTTATTTTGATACGTTTCAGAGTAGCTACTTTTATTCTTCATTTTTTTTCAGGAAGAACTTTGCTTTTGTGTGTAAATGCTTGCTGCATGACAGTCAGATAAACTGGGAAGGCTTTCTTAATTGCCTCCTCCTGTTCCCTGAAACCTCCTGCTGCACTCTTTCGGACTCAGAATAGAAAAACATATGTTTTGATACTGAAAGATAATTGAAAATACATAATAAATGTGTCTTCTGAACTGAGATTTTTGCCTGAATGTTTTGAACCTGTCGGTTTTGGGATGCACAGTAGAGGAAGTAAGGTCTGAATAGAAATCCAGAAAAGCTGTTTCAGACGGCAGCATTGTGAACACATTTCTGAGGGTGAGAAAGTTGGCATGGAAGTTGCAGAATTACAGAGTCTATTTGGTTGGAGATCCACATGTTGAGATGGTCAAGGTCTAACAACATGGTTCTGGGCAGCCTGCTCTGGCTGCCCCAGCTTGAACAGTGGTTGGACTAGATGATCTTTAAATGCTTTTGGCAATCTAGACACTTCTGTGTAATTTTGAACTAATACTCTAAATCTGTAGGTTTCCTTAAGAAATCCTGTGCTATTTATTGCAGGTTTGATAAGAAATAATTTCAACTATTGTATTAATGCCAGCTGAATAGTTGGTATTACTGGCTGGCCTGTGACAAGAATGTTGAGGTGTGCAACTTTCCTTTTCTCTGTTTATTCCTGTAGTCATTAACTTTTGAAAAGAATGCAGCAGAAACAATAAATCTGTTGTCATTATGCCTCTTGCTCAAGACTTTTTACAAACACATTAACTTTTGTGCTACCCCTGTGTTATGCAACAGGTTTTAGGTTTACCTGTAAGAGGCAAGTGTCATAGCTGGGGCTACCAGTGGTTCTAGCAGTGTCTCAGGGCTGATGGTGTGCACTGAACATTAGTGAGAGCTGCTGGTCTGGCCAACGGTGTGGCTCTGCTTTTTGGATGCCTGAGAAGCATTTTTGGCTGCCATGTTTTGAACAAGATTCCTCTGCAGGTCCTGTGTAAAATCAGTCTTCATTAAGAGCTGAAAGGGGGTAAAAGGTAGCTTTTTTACAGAGCATGTGTTAGTTTTGGTTGTGCACATCTTTCTAACTGCTTTCCAGTAAAAACCACATACAGATATTGCCATCTTCTCAAATTAGCTTCACTATGTGATTATGTATGCCAAAAATATATTTTAACGTACAGTCCCAAGAAGCCTATGGGAGGATGGCCACACTGCAGTGAGGGAACGAGCATGAGCATGAGAGGTGACATGCCCAAGGCAGAGGGGTGGTTGGGGGAGCAGGAAGGCACAGCCTCTGGGCCAGGACTGATGCAGCCACTGCCTCATGTGGGTCCTCAGTGGCTTTTGTTTGCAGCAAATGGTCATTCTCCTGTGCTTTCCCATAAAGGATTTTCTCTAGTATGTGTGCTGTGTCCATCACTTTAATTGGCATTACTTCAAATACTGATGTGAAAGATGGGAGAGAAATACCTGTAGTGGTGGGCTGGATTTGAAAATTTGCTTCTCTGTTATACACAAAGGACTATTTGAATGCTTCTTTCCATGGTGCATTCTGGTTGGCTTTGAAGATTGGTTGAATAAATTTTTAATGCTTTTTTTCTTCCCCTGATATTTTTATGTGGGTTTTTTATTCTGTGCTGGTTGCTCAGTCAATAGGAGGAGGAGGCATTGGCATGTCTTGGGAGGCTCTGCTGGGAACTGGGTTATGCTGAGAGGCTGCTGTGAGTGTTTACCTATTGCAACAAAGGATCTTCTCATGCCATGCTTTTATTAAACAATCTGTATTCCTTGCTCGAGCTTTTGGAGGCTCCCAGCAGTCCTGTCAGACTAGTCTTGTTGCTAAAGATGATTTTGTGCTCTTAGTTTGGTGAGTCAGCCAGGCAATGGGGTGCTGGCTGAAGCGTGTACCATCCCATGATGAAGCCCTTCTACTGTGACACAAGCCAGGAACTGTAGATATGCTTCAGGAGTCATGTGCATGCTTGTAGGTGACCCCATTTCTCGCTGTGGCCCTAGCCCTGACCCGTGCTGCTGTGGGGCTGTCTGTATGGGCCTGGTGGAGCTGCCCCAGGCTGGAAGATGTGGTATCTCTGATGGGGCTTGGCTCTGCTCACAGTGCTCAGGTTATATCTCAGCTGACTTCAGTCAAAAAGTTTTGGGCAGCTGCTGCCAATGTACTTCCAGTTTTAATTACAAAAGAAATTGCTGCTGCTTGTCAGTGTTGGTTCTTGGTAAGAAATAGGGATTTGGAACACCAAAGCATGTGCTGCACCCTGTTTAAACAGAGTTCTGTGACCACCTGATCTCTTCAGTTAGTCACTTTGACTTATGTGTGCTTACTGGGATCATAGCATCTCTTTCTTTCAAATTTATAGATATATCTATCCTTTTATTTAGTCTCATTATACATGCAATGGGAATTAAAGATAGTTATTCGTTTTATCATTACATCACACCCTGAAATTCTAATATAGCTGCTAGCAACCATTTGCTCTGGGTATACTTCTAGAGTTTGCTAGTTGCATTTTCTTTAGTCTCATCCTTTGGAACTCAGAAATCAAATTTGTCCAGCATGTTCCATTTAATTGTGTGCAGATTTTGACTGGAATAGAGTTAATTTTTTAAACAAGAAGTCCTGAGTTTAAATCCAAAATATAGCCCCTACTGGCTGCTATGAGGAATATTAACTTTACCCCAGCTGAAACCAGCACAATGTCCACCCCATAGTCCATTTAGATGCAGTGCATTCTTATTACCCATGAACCCCCTTCCCATCCTTTGATATTATACACAGATATCATTCCCACAGTGTATGGACCGCCCCTGTGTAGTGTCTGTAAAGTATCCATAAATGTCCATTAAGTTCCTTTAGTCCATGAATTTTGACTCCGTCTGTTAGGGCGGTCCCTCAGGGGAGGAGAGGTGGTGTTTTCTGTGGTGCTTCTGGGCACCAAAGCCAGCTCAGGTCAGTCACTGCTTGTCATGCCCAGCCTTGGTCAGCAGCTCAGCCCCGTGCAGGCGTTCACTCGCTCCTTGCTGGTGGGCTGGGGGAGAGAATTGGAAGAGGAAAAGTGAGAAAACTCATGGGTTGGGATAAAAGCAGTTTAGTAGGTATAGCAAAAGCCACACACACAAGCAAAGCAAAACAAGGAATTCATTCACCACTTCCCACAGGCAGGCAGGTGTTCAGCCATTTGCAGGAGAGCAGGGCTCCTTCATGTGTTATGGCTACTGGGGAAGACAAACTCCATCACTCTGAATGTCCCCCCTTTCCTCCTTCTTCTCCCAGCTTTATATGCTGAGCATGATGCCATGTAGCCTGGAATATCCCTTGGGTCAGTTGGGGTCAGCTGTCCTGGCTGTGTCCCCTCACAACTACTTGTATACCCACAGCCTCCTCGCTGGTGGGGTAGGGTGAGAGGCAGAACAGGGCTTGACTCTGTGTGAGCAATAAAGAAAACATCCCTGAATCATTAACACTTTCCAGCACAAATCTAAAGCATAGCCCTATACTAGCTGCTATGAAGAAAATTACCTCTGTCTCAGCCAAACCCAGCACAAAATAGTATGTTGTGATGAAAAAGTGTTGTAGTATCTCTTTCAATTTTATAACTGTAACTGAATTTATTCTTGTAGGTGTAGCATCTATGACTGTGCCAGTGTACATCGCAGAAGTGGCTCCACCACACTTACGAGGCAGATTAGTCACCATTAACACTCTCTTCATCACTGGAGGGCAGTTTTTCGCAAGTGTTGTCGATGGAATCTTCAGCTACCTCGCGAAGGATGGATGGAGGTTTGTGAGTCTCCCTTGCTGAAAGCAAACTGGCGTAGTCATGATTTGGTTGACAGCTATCATAATTCTTGTTGGTAAAATGGAATTTACATATAAAGTGGTAGAAGTGTATACTAAAATGGAACTTCAGTAATTAATTCTGGCCAGAATAGATCCATACTGCTTTCACTTAAGCTTAATATTCACAGTATGCACAGGTTTTTTTTCTTAACTAAACTTTAAAGTGGAAGAGAATACATATGTATCACAAGCTTGAATGATTGTCACGATGTTTATGAAGGTAGCTTGCCTTTTGCATTTAGAATAATTACATGCTGATTTTCAAAGGCAAATTTGCAGTAAGTAATATGCTGTATGTGCAAATTAGAGGTGAATTTCAAATATTCTTAATCTGAGCAGTAGTAATCTGATCAGAATTGAAGGATGTTGTAACATAAATTTATAGTTAAAAGTTACAGAATAATAAAAATCTATTTCCTGGCAGCACAAACCCAGTTCTTTCAGCCTCTGCTTTTATGGCACACGCTTCAGTTGTATGACCATTTTAGTAATCTGTTGTTATTCCTGGTTTGTTGTTTCGTCTTACATTCATAGTCCCAGTCTTCTAAGTGCAGCATGGTGTGTTGAGTAGTGAAGAGCAATTGTTTCTGCAGCCTGCTGGCACGTGCTGGGTGACTTTTGCTAAGGCAGTAATGCTGTGTTTTATGTATGTGCCAAGTACTGCTCTGCTGCATTGAGTGGAGTGAAGCAAAGTCAAACTTTCTGTGAAGAAACAGGTATCACCACAGTGGTGAGGTATCCAAGTATTCTTAGCTGCAATGCTGGAGCTGTTAATTGGGGTGGTGTACTCTCCTCAGCTAGTTCATTGCAACTAAAGGCTGAGCAGGGAAGAGTACAGATGATCTGTCACCTGGGAAGAGTGGCCAGCAAATGCATGGAGAGAAATCACAAATGTTTACTCCTGAGTCATTACGTAAAAAAAGGAAAATTACAGCAATTATTCTATCTCTTACTGTCTGAGTGGCTAAGTACTGGAGTGCTGCAAAAAACAATAAGGAACTTCACTTTTTCTTGGTTCTGCTTGTTCTTGGAAATGGTGGATATTAAATTAAAAATAAACCAAAGAAAACAAATATTTAACCTGACCCTTATGTCAGGTTAGCTTTATAAACCCTGCTAATGCCATCTTAATAGTATTGCAGCAGTATGTCAGAGAAGCAGAAATGTTACAGCAGACTTATTAAATTTCATGCTGGATTTTTTCAGGTCTGCTAGACATCTGGCTTCAAACTCAAAGTCTTGTAATCTGTATAGGAAAGAACTATATTAGATTTCTGAAAGCTGGCTCACTGCATGAAATGTCTAAAATTGTCTGCTTTTACTCTAAATTGATTATATCAAAATGGCTTGCTCTGAAAATTACAACAACTCTAGAACTTGCAATGGATGTTCTCCCTCAACTAAACATTTTCTTTCTGGCCTACTCCTTTTACTCAACTTGGATCAGAATTTTGTAGATTGGAAACTAACTTTAGTGTAGTAGCACTGTCTGTACATCTCTTTCTTATCTTGCCTGTGATAAACAATCCAATAGAGTCCAGCTGGTAGCTTTAACAGGCTGGATCAAGCTTTCAGGAGCCTTGATTGATTTTGCCCCCTAAGATTGCAGGCACCCAACTGCTTAGTTCTGGAAGGTCTGCTGTGTTGAAGTGACTGAAGGGCTTTGGAGGAGCAGAAATTTAAGTAATAGGAGTCTGAAGGACTAAATCTGCTTACTTAGATACATTAAAACATACTTTTGTGTGCACTCTCACAGGATACAGCAGTTGTTTTTAATCTCTATGAGTTTGTTCTACGCTTCATTTGAAAGAAAAGGCTTTCTAAATACCCTTCCAATGAACATACTGAATCTACAATTTGGTGAGCTTCAATGGTCCATGTATTTTGTATACAGGTACCAGAATGTTTGTGTAGAAGGAAAAGTGTAGGAAGAAATGAGGCCATTGAGGAACGCGAGCATTAGTGAATGAGGAATGAGAACATTAATGAATTAGTGACACTGTTAGACATGTTGACTGAAGATTACTCAACTAATAAGCCTTCCACAAACTTTGTGGTTTAAATTTATTTTTGTTCATGTGCTTCTCTTTTTTGACTAATGATGAGCTATATAACACTTAAAGTGTTGTGGAAAAAAAAAAAAAAAGAGAGTTGCTCACTGAGTTCTTTCTAGAGCAAGATTTGCTTGTATGACCTTTGGAAATTTTGTCTGGTTCTTCTTTAAGAAGAACTTGAGGGCTCAGCTTCAGGGTGGGAAGACTGGTCTGCATGCATGTTGTCCTGGGATGGTCATTCTCTTTGCATTCCTTTTTGGGTATTCTTTTTACCATTCTCCAGTTTTCTATCTGTTGTACTGCCTATCTTTTTCTTTGTTAAAACCAGAAATGCCTCTAAGAAAGTGTTTTTCCGTTTTTACTCAAAGTGCATTTGGACTTGACAAATACATTTGGTTCATTGCCCTAACATAAGATTTTCAGTAATGGTTGTGCCCTCCTTCCTACTCAATTAGCAATCTCATTTGATAGCATGCTGTATAGAAAGATCCAGATGAGAGACTGCTGAATCACCTGTGAAATATGCATCCTGGGGTATGGAGAGAGGAGCTAGAGGAGAGATTAGCAAATCTCCTTAATCTCCTGATTGATGTCAAGGTGTGAATCTGTTTATGAGTACAGGCTACCTCAGTATTCACAGGGACTGGTTTCTGGAGGTGTTTTAATGATTATATCCACTGATGTAAAATCCATGATAACTGCAATAATGTACAGGTGACACCAGTACTTTTTAAAGTCTTCAATAAAAGTGAAAAGAATCTTGGTGAAATGTAAATGGGAAAAGGTCAGATTTAAAAAGCAGAACAAAATTATATGTTGTTCTGCAATTCTTTTTATCCTTGTATTGTTCTATTGAAGAAATATAAAAATGTGATGTGTATAGACCAGCGTCACCCATGAAGATTGGTGGTGTGCTTGTCTTCCACAGCCTTTTCCCCCACTTTGGATGGAAAAAATAATGGTATCCCTGGGTGTTGTGACAGGTGCTGATTCTTGGAAGCAGAACTGTGCTTTAAACAGTGGTAATTCTCTGTTGAGTATAGAACTATCCTAATGTTGCAAATAGTAACCCCATGGCATCTAAAAGGCAGTTTTGATTTAAAACCTAGCACTGCATCTGACTGAAGATTTAAAAGCAGACGCTCTAAAAGATCTGGTGTAAATTGCTGTCTTGGTGAAATAAACTTCTTTCAGTGTTTCTGCTTCAAAATTAAAACTGGCACATGTGCCTGTGTATTTGTACTACTAACCAAATTACGTATTTTTCTCTGGCTGAGTTTTTTTGGTTTGTTTTTAATATGTCAGTGAAACAATTAGCAAGATTTCAGTCTCATTTCTGACATCACCAGTACCCATTTTTCCTCCATGCATTTGCTTTCTCTTTCTGTTGATCATTGTCACTGAAATGTTTATCAGTTTCCAAACTAGTGAATATTTCAGGATTTTTATTTAGTCTAACTTAGTGTCCTCAGGAGCAATGGCAATAGAGTCAGTGGTGGCAGAATAGTCAACGTGTCCTTGAGATTTCCTGGAAATGAATGAAAGGGCCATGTTTTCTAAAATACCTGCAGAATATGATTCTTGCTCCCTTAACTTACAGTGAGAAAGAATACAAGGAGAGGAAGATTTGATCTGTAAATACAGTTTGAGTAGCTGTAACTGAATCTTCTCATAGCATGTTTTTATAGGCAAATACTAGATATTTATCTATTTGCTTATTTATTTCCAGGTACATGCTGGGCCTGTCGGCTGTACCAGCAGTTATACAGTTTCTTGGATTCCTGTTTCTTCCCGAAAGTCCCCGCTGGCTCATTCAGAAAGGCCAGACTCAGAGAGCACGGAGA
The DNA here is from genome assembly GCA_024500445.1 of Entomyzon cyanotis. Taxonomy (NCBI): domain Eukaryota; kingdom Metazoa; phylum Chordata; class Aves; order Passeriformes; family Meliphagidae; genus Entomyzon; species Entomyzon cyanotis. Next base: position 43,533,556 of record JAKEPQ010001018.1, on the reverse strand, counting down.
ATTCTGTCTCAAATGCGTGGCAACCAGGCAATCGATGAGGAGTACGACAGTATCAAAAACAACATTGAAGAAGAAGAAAAAGAAGTTGGAGCAGGTAAGCTGAATACTTGTTGTCCAGTCTGCCTATCAATGAGGAGATAAAAATCAGAAGAAATGTTGAAGTTGTAGACTGTGGAAACTTGATGTTTTGCTTTTTCTTGTCTGTTTTGCACTTTGAAGTATTTCATGTAGTGGTAGCTTCAAAAATGAAGATATTTCAATGATCCTTCTCTTGTAAATTAGGTTCTGACTTCTTAAGTGAGGGAAAAGTAAAGTTGTGTAGAATTCTAAGTTTATACCACCTTTGCTTATGCGAGAATTGATTTCAGAAAATTGATCCATTTAAGAATACACATCTCCAAAAGTGGAAATAAATAAAAGGAAGTTTGGTTTCTTTCATCAGTGGAAAAGACCAAGCAGACACCAGGGAGGTCGGAAGGCATTGTACATGCCTCAATTATCCAGAGGCCCCTTTCCACCCAACTGTATTCTAGACAAGAAGCCTTTGGAAAGATGTACAGAACTAGGCCTGTGGTACAGAGATTCTTTTTCTCTAAAAGCAACTTCTGAATGTCCTTTTGATCTGCCCTCAAGAGAATAAGGCACCTAAATCAAATCCTTTTTCCGCTCTTTTGAATCTTTATGCCATATTTGCTCAAAACTTTGTGTTCATGTGTGTACTTATAAAACAAGATTATCATTCGATTGACTTTCTGTACTCTGCATATTTTTCTTAGCTTTCTTCTGGAAGTGTTAACCTGGGAATTTCAAATAAGGCTGTTAAGTAAGAGTTATCGTTGATAGGAAAATACTGTAACTTCTCAGAGCTGGTGGGAAGAAAAATGGATGTTACTTTACATCTGTGTAAATTGAGATTCAGCATTTTATAATACCTTTTCTCACTGCCTCATTGAGTTTGCCTTTGAACCTTACAATAAATAATTATGTGTCTGGAAAAAGTTATTTGACACATAGTTGAAGGATTTTCAAAATCCTAATCCCTAGTGTGAAGCAGGGCTGGGCTTTTTTTCCTCGCATTGTTTTTGAGGCTTTGGATACTTTTTTTCCCAGTTCTTTGGGGTTGGGAAATGAAGTTCTTTGAAGCTAATTTGTTAAAAAGATGAAGCAGATATTCACAGAACAGCTTGGGCTTAAGAGTCCTGTGCTGAGGTTCTTCATTCTAATTAGGGATTGGGCTATTCAGTTCTGTGGAAAATTACTTCATGACTAGTATTAGAAATAAAAGGAATAGGCATTTGGCTTACTCAGTCCCTTTTCCATCACTGGGCTGTAGGGTATGACCTTGCTTGTTGCTCTTAAATCTTTCGTGATGATGCTTTTTCACAGTTGCGAATCAAATGTGCTGCTGTAGGTCTGTTGTTAAATCAGTCCCCTTTGTAACTTGAACTGGGACACTAATTATGAGATTGCTGTCTGAGATGTGTAAGTCTCTTGGTATCCCCCACACAGTTCTCCAAAAACTTACTGTGTTACTGGAGTTTTGTTAATCCAGCACATTGCTAGGAAAAAGCTTGGTTAGTTACAGAGAATCAGTGTTTTCCGCTCAAGTAATCTACAGCTTCAGAGTTGTCACCCAAGTGCATTAAAAAAATGAGGGTAGTTACAAGTATATGCTGTCCCATTCATTATAAATGCTTAGCAGACAGGGCTTCATTGTTATAAAGAGGAATGTTTTGTGTCAGCATCAGGACATACGTTGTTTTTGTTGCCTTTCTGTGACTTACAGGTGGTATTTACAGGTAGTGTTAAATTGTAATTGCTTTCATTTCTTGAGGAGTTGTCTGGATCCCCAGTATTGAATTTTGCTTGTGTAGTGCAAAAGCAACTTTCTGCTCATGGTTTCATTGGCAGATTTTCAGGTATTGACAACTTAAATGTGTGCTTCTACAAAGACTTTGCATTTTATTTTGCTATGAGTATATTAGTTATGGGGGATTTTTGTTTGGTTTTGGTTTTTTAATGTATATTATTGTAAAACTTTTCTTAATAAATTCTCCTATTTGTGGCAGAGAATGTTTTAAAATGCCAGTTAACAGCAATGACAAATGACTGTAATTCCTGTCAGACATTTTCCTCATTTCAGTGTATCATAAAACTTCAATAGACCTAAACTGACAGTGTATGTACATGACATTCAAAGAAAGATGACTTTGCAGATTGAAAATCATCTGGCTTACTTTTAGGTAAAAGTGCCTTTTCCTTCACTGTCTTTTTTTCTTGAAAAAGGACAGATGTTCTTTTTCATTGACTGATACAGAAGCATCTTTGCCAGTTCCTAAGGGCATCACTTTCTAAGTGAAACTAAGGCTGGGTTTGACTCCTTCTCTGTGAGGGTGTTACACGATGTATCCATAACATATTCTCCAGTCCCACACTAAAAAACTGTAATGCTTTTTGTAACTGTTTCATCAACTGTTCTCATCATGGAAGAATGAATCATAGGGAAACTTCATCTGTATTGTTTAAGCTGCTTTAAAGTTTGGTTTTAATGTGTTTCATAAAGCTAGAGAACTTAATTACATTTTTCACATGGTAATCAAGCAGCTTCTGTCTTCAAAATGATGAAAATTCCTTCAGCAACAAACTTCTGCTTCAGAAGTCTTTTGTACAGTTACGGGATATGTGTTAAGTGAATGATTCACATTTCTGTATCCTCTGCAATACGTTCAATCAAATCAGTGCTGCTGATACTGCTTAGCAGCTTATATTTTAGCATTTTCAGATTCGTATCAGGAAAATAATGTATTTTTTTGACAAATACTTTCCTCATGACTGGTTATGCAGATGACATTTTTTCCAGCAGTCATGGATACTGCTTTTGCATGCTCTGTTCTATACTCATAGTGTGATTTCTGGTGCTGTAACCTTGTATTTTGACAAGTGGAGGGGAGGACATTGCATTCTGCAGTAACATTGCAAGACAAATCAAATTTTGGTCGAGTCCAGCTAATCATCATCTGCTCATATCAGCTCTCAGATGCTGTAGTGCAAAAACAAGCTGTCAATAGGAAAATCGGAATGAGGAAGATTTTAGAAAAAGAGTGTTCCCCAGGAGTGGTGCAGAGCAGTTTGTAGGTGCAAAGTGGCCTTTCCCTTCAAATATGCTGCAGATATCTCAGATTCCCCAGTGCTTCACTTAGGTTCTGAAGCCTCATGGGAGAGAAAGGGGAGAGAATGGTCAGAAGGGGTTTGCAGTTGAGAGGAGGATCAAAGACATTGCTGGGAGAGCATTCTGGCACAACTCTTCCTAGCAAAACAAGTCTGACTCACACTGCTGCTGAATTGTAGTTTTTAGTGCAGTTAAGGCAGAGGTTCTGTACTGCATCTTAGTTAAAAATAGGCAATCAAATCATAACAGTGCAGGTAAGCACTGTCACAGAGGCTTAATCACAGAATCATGGAATGGTTAGGGCTGCAAAGGACCTTAAAGATCATCTAATTCCAATCCCCCTGCTAAGGGCAGGAAACCTTCTACTATACCAGGTTACTCAGACCCTCATCCAGCCTGGTCTTGAACACCTTCAGGGATGGGGAATTCAAAACGCCTCTGGGCAGCCTGATCCAGTGCCTCACCACCCTCACAGTAAAGAATTTCTTCATAATATCTAATCTAAATGTACACTCCTTCACCTTAAAGCCATTCCCCCGTCCTGTCCCTACATGCTCCTGTAGAAAGTCCCTCTCCAGCTTTCTTGTAAGCCCCCTCTACATATTGGAAGGCTGCTCTTAGAGATCTCTGAAGCTTTCTCTTCTCCAGGCTGAACAGCCCCAGCTCTCTTAGTCTGTGTTTGTAGGACAGGTACACCAGCTATGTGATCAACTTAGTGGCCCTTTTCTGGATTGATTCCATGTCCACATTTTTCTTGTGCTGGGGGCCCCAGGGCTGGATGACTCCAGGTGGGGTTTCATGAGGGCAGAGTGGGAGAATCACCTCCCTTGACCTGCTGACCTGGCACATCTCTTTGATGCAGCCTCAGATATGGTTGGCTTTCTGGGTTGCCAGCACACACTGTTGGTCCATGGTCAGCTTTTTGTGTACCAGCACCCCCAAGTCCTTCTCCCCAGGACTGCTTTCAACCCATCCTCCACCCTGTGTTAATGCTTGAGATTGCCATGACCCTGCTGCAGCACATTGCACTTGACCTTGATGAACTTCATGCGGTTCTCACACGCCCACCTCTCAAACCTGCCAGGATCCCTCTGGATGATATCCCTTCCTTCCAGGGTGTCAGATGCACCACACAGCTTGGTGTTGTCAGCAAACTTGCTGAGGATGCACTTGATCCCACTGTCCATGTTGCTGATAAAGGTGTCACCATACTCAGCCCTGAGGATTGTCACTTGTCACTTTTCTCCAGTTGGACACTGAGCTGTTGACTGCAAGTCTTTGAATGTGACTATACGGCCAATTTTTTATCCACGGAGTGGTCCATCCATCAAATCCACATGTCTCCAGTTTTGGACAAGGATGTCACGCAGGACAATGTCAAATGCTTTACACAAGTCCAGGTGGATGATATCTGTTGCCCTTCCCTTACCCATCACCGCTGTAACCCCATCGTAGAAGGCCACCAAATTTGTCAGGCCATAGGGGTAGATGAAGTAGCTTGTGCTCCTAAGCAAATTGAAGTGTGGGTTTTGTAATGTTAGTTCTAGAGCAAGCTCTTGGGAGTGAATTTAATGTGGTGGTTTGTGCATAAAAATAAAGCTGTCTAGCACACCTATTGTAAAAGTTTTACTGGCTGCCAGAATAGTACTCGTTTCTGACTGGAAAGAAATCATTATAGCATCCAATGGAGACATTTGAAATAGATTGGTAATTTTCCATATGCCTGACAGTACTACAATGTTCAATGCAAATTGGAGAAAATTATCAGTTTATATTGTCTTTCTGGGTGAAAACTGTCTGCAAACTGTATCGCTTTTCCTCACACCCCTCTGTGTAGCTGTACTCAGCTGGGATGTGCCAGGATGCATGGATGGTATTTCACACAAAATCAGAAGTGATGTGTTTGGCACTAACTTAGCATCTTGATGAAATGAACGTCATTTGCATTAAGACTAGACATTTATTTTTGTGTAGATGAAGGATGTGTAACTATGAATCATAATTAGGAGAGTAGTGTAACCTTCCCCAGCCCTATTTATCCTACATTTCTGTAACCTGTGAATTAGGATTGAGATTTTTGACTTCATCTGCTATGCTTGTGGACCTTTGCCTTTTATTATCTGTTGTTATCCATGTACATGTGACAGCTTCTGATCATGAAGATGTCTTCTTTGCACATTGTGCTTTCCAATTTTGCCATGTAAAACTACTGGGGCTCAGTGGTGCATGGAACCCTGCTGCTTCTGTGAAATTCAGTGAGCCATTTATAAAATTGATCATTACAATATAATACTGTTTAACCTTCATTCTGTGTCTGTACCAGAATGTTGCGTAATGTGCACTGCTTCTGGATTAGACATTTTCCTGTGTTTTCATTATTTAATGCATTTTTTTGTGATAGCTGAGGTTTTTTTGTGACACCAAGAAAAATGCCACTCTTTCAGTCTTTTAGGCTTGACTCACTTAACTTTTTTGCTGTATTTCCTATTGGATCAGTGAGTCAGTCTCCTTTTTTATGTTTTGTATTTCCCTGTTGGAGATAAATGTGTTATGACATAAAGGTAAAACCACCGCATTGCTGTTAGGTTTCAGCTTCTAATTTTATCCATTTAACTGAGAGTTAAAATACAACATTATCAGGCAGGAGATCTGGATCCTCAGTCTTTACTGGTTCCACTATATTTCTACTTCTTGCAACTTTTCTTCTTAAGTAGTGTTTTAACTTGTCAATATTCCTGGCTATGGCTTTGGCTGGAACCATTTGATATGCATCTTTCTAGGGAGATACTTAGAAGCTTGCAGTGTTTTCATTCTTAATCATAATTCTCCCCTTGCCTCTGGGAGTCCTTTTTATCCCAAGGCCATTGCCTGACATCCTTGATGTTGGAAAAGAGATAGTCATGCTTATTATTATTGGACATCAGCTGGAATCTTATTCAATGAAACATGGTAATAGTGTGAAGCTCTGGTAGGACTGTGCAGATCTCTGAATAATTCTACTTCCAGGCACTAAAATCCTTATTTGAAGTTAATTCTTCTTTATGATCATGAGAGGGTTTTGTTACCTGTTGCCATGCAATTAAATGGAAAACTTCAGGGCAAAAGGACACAAAGGAGTTGGGCTAAGGATTTGTTGAAGAAATGCCCAAATCCAGTATGAACGGTGCTCATGTCAGCCTGAAATTCTTGCTTGTGGCAAACCAAATGCCAGGGTCAGTTCCAAGTGGGTTTTGCCTTTAGGTTTTGTGGGATACTTGGCTGATGCAAGAGGAACCTGAAAAGAATGTCTTGGTTTCATTCTTGTACTTTAACCACTTCATGAATAGAAGTATTTATTTGTCTTTTCCCTTAAGAACAAAAATTCCTTCTGTATATATCTCCATTGGAATTTGTTTTGAGTTGAACCCATTAAAAAAAAGCTTTCTTGGATAATTAAAATTCATACAATGCAGGCAAATAAAACATGCAGACATTTGATCTTGAGAAAGTATACTAACTATATTTAGTATACAATCAGATAACAAGAAAAAAACCTTCCACAGAACTTGGTGAGGAGTGTTGAAAGTATGTATTGCTGTATGAAACAATTAATAAAGAATGAGATAAGATTTTTGGTTCTCTTTCATCCGTAAAGTCTTTTAAAAGGCTGACTTATTCTTGCAAATATGACCATTGAGACATAAAATTTATAAAAAACATTATTGTTTTTTGCCTTGTAGAGAAATATGACTGATATATTTTTAAAATAATAGGTTGTTTCTGGTATCTTGGAGCTCTGCTTATATTTTAAGAATCCTGCTGTTAGCTTGTTTACCTGGCAGGGTGTTTCAAGTCGGCCTTGCTTCAGTGGCTTATAACCAAAACCAATCCTGCAATCTTTCACCTCAGTTTTCAGTGTACTGACATGAAGTGAACGTTTATCTGGAAACAGTGGTTAATGGCCAGTCTGCAGATCACAGATCAGCTGTGTGTTTTGGGACAAGCTCTGCTTTGTCTGAATTCCAGACAGATTTCGTGTATGGTACACATAAAGGGCAGGAAAAGTAAAATTTGGTAAAACCTTCTCTAGGTATAGGGAAGCACTGAAAGGCAGGACACTTGGGTTTAGTTTTGTTTCTTTGCCCCACTTTGGATCCACCCTGAAATTTTTTGAAGTACACTTAGCTTTTTATTGACAGCATTAATAAGCATTTTATTAGTTCACAGCTTCTGAAGCCTACAGAAAATTCAAGCTACAAGTCTGGAAAATAAAATTAAAAATACTTAATCTCTTATCAGCTCAACAATAGATTTAAGCATAATGAATTTGCCTTAAGCCAAATATTATGCACAGATTGAACCCAAATTTTATGATGTTTGTATAGTTCAGAACTGCTGCTCTTCTGAGACTGATTGTGGGACTGCATGTCTGGAAATGTTATTGGAATACATCACTGAACATTCAGCTGCTCCTCATGCTTTGTTTGGGAACAGGTATCTTTCGTGAAAAAATAGGTTTCAGAGTGAAAAAATCTTGCAAGAATAAGACTACTGATTTCCATCCTTTTGTGAGAGACAGTGGTTCTGTTAAATAAAAAACTGTCTGAAGAAGAGGCTGTGAATAAGGATAGTGTGTTTTGTTTCAGTAATGTCTATGGGAATAGGAACTCGTAACTTGTGCTACAAAACCAAACAAATCCCTATGCTTCCTCATTCTGCCCCCTGTACAATTTTAACTGGAATAGTTTATTTTTCTTTCTTAATATGAGCAGCCAAAATTAGACATTTTTTGGCTGGCTCTCAGGTGTTACAATTATCTCTATTTCATGTTTATTGTTTCTTAGGGATAGCTACAGAAATTCAAATTTATAGAAAAGTATCTATTTCCTTTAACACGAAACCTACTTGTTTTTGGATTTAAACAAGTTATTCCAACTGACTTGACCTAGACAAGTTGCTAGAAGCTAATGGCTTCTGTCCCCAGTTTCCATGTCTTCTCAGAGCTCAGTTCAGTGCTGGAAAGTGATAAGCTAGACACATTTCTTGGATTTTCTGGAAGTAGTGCTTAGTTGTATAACTTGGCCTGTTATTAAAATTTTTCTATCATCTAATAGTATAAACCTTAAACAATGTTTGTTACATTTGCACTAGTTCCTTCTCTGTCAGGGGAAAACCCCAAAAATAGTGTGGCATGTGATGAGATTTTGGGAAAACTGGACAAAAGATTCCTGCAAAAGTGAACTTGAAGGGCTTGGGGGGAATATTCTTGGTCAAGACAAAGAAAAATAGATTTGTATAAGATGAGTAATAGCAAAAGACGCAGAAAAAATGAAAACAAGAAGAAAGGACAGGGGAAAACTGCCAAAAAAGACCTGAAGGAGGTGGGTTTTGCCTTTTTGCCTTGTTGGGAGGGAAACCTGTTATTGAACAGTAATATGGCTTGTTTCTTACTCAGTACAGAAAACAGAGAGCAAATGAGAGGCTGGGAGCACCTGTTTAGTGTCTGTAACATACATGGTGTGTCACATGGAAGGGAGCCCAAGGAAGGAAGCTGGGCCCCAGGGAGAGAAGCCTCTGTCAGGGAAAGCTAATGGGAGGATTTTAATGTTGGGATAGGAAGGAAAGGGCAGAATACATCTGCCTAAAGGAAAGCTTCAACATCTAGCTCAGGGCTGTGGGCCAGCCTTGCCAGCGATGGCAGCAGGGTAACCTCTTCCAGAGGGCGGTGGGAGCTGATGTGCTCACTGGGTTCCTGCCTGATCAGCCAGGATGGATCAGCCAAACCAATCCTCTGAGCTTTGGAGTGCCAGTGTGCTGGAGAGCAGCTTGGGTTTGAGCTGGGGTGCCTGCAGTGTGAGAGCTTGGTTGTGATAGAAATTGGAAGCACAGTTTTGAGTTTCCTGTGTACTCCTGTGAGAGAGGTGAGCATGCTCTGCCTTCACAGCACATTTGCACTTTGGGACTTGGTTTTTTTCTATCACGGTTGCACTGATGTACTTGTTTCTCATCTGAAATTGTAGATCTCCTTTTTCTATTTATGTATTTCTTTCTTAAGGAGTAATAAAATTACACTGCCTCTAGAGCTGCTAATGGTATTCAAGAGCTCAGTTAATTAGAAAAGGGAAATGAAAAAAAAAGGCTTGGTTCCTCATCATTTCTTTGCTGGATCCAGCATTTGCACTGAATACACAATTCTAAGCCGAATGCTCCCACTTGAGCCTCCTGTTTACATGCAGAAAGGATTCAGACAAAATATACAGTGTTGTGTGAAAATGTTAATGGGTATAACGGGAAATTTTTTTAAAGACTGCTGAGGAATACTTTTAACACTTTGCTAAGCCTAGTGATATGATACTTTGAGTTAGCTCTTAGAGCAGGTTCTGTGGCAAAAGTTGGAGATAATCTTACAGCTTCTTTGCTCTCAGACCTTGTGAAGATGAGTAGAAACTCTAAAATGTATTTAAGGTTTTTGGTAACAATATTTATATGTAAATATTTACATACTGCAGACAGGTAACTGGGCAGTCTTTATCTGTTGGTCCCACTTTAGCCTTTTCAGCATAATAATTAAAATTAAAAAGGCTTTTTAAAAATTCTTAATTAATGCTGGTTTGCAGTTTTGTATGACCCACATCAGTGCAGAGCTGACTCTTCCTCTGCAGCCTTTTATGTGACAGGCTTTGCACAAGGGCAGGGCTTTGTCCACCTAGCAGATGTTAATGATTCTTCAACAGCAGTAGTTTTTCTCTGATTTAGTAGTCAGATGAACGCAATGTTTACACAACCTGTTTTAATTGAAGTATTTTGTTAATAGAGAGAAACCATTAGAGAGGGAAAAGGGTTATCAATAGTGTTTGCACTTACTTCTTTTACATAAGGCCATGTTCTGCTCCTGCAGTATAGTAAAGCTTTGCTCTCTCTGGAGACCTTCAGCAAGGTATTGTCTGCCTGATTTTTGTCCATCCTCATATTTTCTCTTGTCTTTTAAGAAACCAGCATTGGGTATTTTTTTTTCCCCTCTCTCCTGCTGTCCAGACATTTTGTTCTTCTAGCAAACCTGAAGAGTTTGGTTCAGAATAAGCAGCTGTCCTTGCATACCGCCTGGTAGTTACTCTAAAGTGTTCATGCACTGTACATTTCAGTAAATCTAACATCAACCAATGTGACATCTACCTTAATTGGCATGCTGTCATATGTGGACTATGTTTTGTTTGAAGATGGATTTGGAAAAAACCAAACAAAAGCTTTAATGTAGTTTGTTGCTGGGTATGTTGCTGCTGTGAGTTCCAAACTACCCATGCTCCTTTACACAAATATTCTTGAGCTTTCCCTATGTTAGGAATTGTTGTTGTTGGGATTTCTTCTGTTGGGAAAAAAAAGGTATGGTACTTCCATGTTGGATATTTGACTAGAATATGTATTTAGGCCTAGTGCTTTTATCTAGGAGATAAGAAACAGATTCTTTCTTTACATTAATTCTGTTTCACTGTAGTTTTTACAAGTGGTGAACTGGTTCAGAACTGTGTTTTATTTATAATTTTTTGGACAAGAAAAAGTTAGGATACTGCTTGCCTTTTTGGTTGTGTGTTGTTTGTTTGGGGTTTTTTTTAGTAGTATCCCTTCAGCCTTTGTGATGCTCAACAACTCTGTAAGTAGTGTGCTGGCCTTCCTATTGAACCAAATCCCTAGGAAAGATCTTTCACTTTGTGTTATTTCACTCCAGAACAGGAAGGGTGAGCACAACCTCTTCCTTTTGTCATCTGAATGAATGTGTCTGTGGGCTTTCTCTTTTCTTGTGGTGTTTCTGTAAGTGAAGTATTTTCTCGGAATTTTTTACACTATTTTGTATTCTAAAATACTACAGGTCTCCTGGAAAATGTCAAGGATTAGAGGAGGTTTATATGGTTGAAGCATGTGAGTGTGTGCACAAGATAACTTATGCTGCATGAATAATTCACAATGAATAATTTTTCTAATTAATTTAGAATTTCTTCTTGCCAGTTATCTGGGGAAACTGCAGTTTCATCAGGCGTGTTAGTTTTGGAAGTGCTAAAGTGCTTTGGAACTTTTCTATGTAAAGCTGTAACAAATGCATTGCAAACTTGAAATTTTTACTATGAACTCTTTGGAAATCGTTACTTTTGCAAATATTTAGCAGTATTTCAATCATGCTCTAGAGGTACCTGCACAAAAAAAAAGCTCTGAATAACTCAATTAACAGTTGAGAAAACAATTTAAAAAAATTAAAAAAGAATCAAAAAGACTGGCCCTTTTCCACCCCTGTTTTCAGGTTTTCCTTGTCCTGAAAAAAATCCAAACCATCTTCCCTGCAACAAAAACCCACTCTGACCATCAGGAATTCCTTCACCAAAAGCCATTGGTCGTTTTTCAGCACTTTTTTTTTCCCCCCTCAGGAAACCACTATTCTGTTAAATGTCTTTTTGCTATGAGGAAAAGATCACTCAGCTGTTCCTGTAGTGGTCAGTTTGTGTCAGGTTTTTTTTTAAAATTCAAATAGTTAGAATAGTCAGAGGTAAATATTGCATTTATGGATAATGGTGGTTTTGAACATTTTTGTTGTGATTCCACACATATTTGAGTATTTCTGTTTAAGGAGAAAAAATGTTTTCTAAGCCAGTGTAATTTATGGATAATCAAATATTTACCGAAAGTCATATGGAAAATGTTATCTAGTCAAAGTAAGTTATCTTGCAGTGCAGATGTGGTGATTTATGAATGGAAAAATATTTTTTTTTCTCCAGTGTTGTGAAATATATTTAGAATTGTTTGTTCTGTACTGTAACTTAATGCTGGGGGGACTTGAAAAATTTTTCCTTTTCCCTGCCATACCTAGTGAGTATTCAATTCCTGTCTTAGGGAGTGGACTGCAGGCCAAAATTTGACATTGATAAACCTAACACGCTGTTATTTTTCCCCACTTTTGTTGCAAGGACCTTGCACAGTTGCTAAGAAATTTGCTGTATTGCATGTAACTGCTTAAATATGTTCAACTGAACATGCTGCATGTTTATTCTGCTTTTCCTAGTGTAATGACTGGTTTCCCCATTACTTTTGTTGTAGCAGGTTACAAAACAAGCATCTTTGCTGTAACAGACCTTAGCCTTGTTCTGGTGGTGGGTTTGCAGAGGTGGGCAGGGGCTGGGGGAACCCACTGGGGGTTGGGGGTGTCTGTGTGCCCAAACCAGTGTGAGCTGGGGGCTCTCAGGGCTTCCAGGAACTTCTTTGCCTTGTAGAACAGTACTTTAGTATTTTTCAGAAATAGTTTAGATCTTTCTTTTGGTACTAAAACTGCATTAATATATTTGATTTTTTATTAGCACAGAATGTCTTTAATTTTTTTACATGCATTCTCCTTGGTATCAGTGGCTTTAAAGAGAACAGAAATACCATTTTCTTCCATGTGTTTTGACCTATTTCCCATCTCCTATTGAATATGGAAAGGTTTAATTGCAATTATTTAATAAAATGATGCAAGGCTGCTCTAAACATTACATTACTATTGAAGTAAAAGTCAGGAAAAGTATACTTTAAATTGCATTAAGAGCATAAATAATTTTAATGTAATTCTGTCCTTTTGAGTTTGTATAGACCAGATTGAAGTAATTTGTTTTCATTTTAATAGAAATGTTCTATAACTATCTTACATAACACAAACCACACGTAATTTTTCATAGTAGCTGAGGTGGATACACTTCACATTAAAAGTATGCAAGTATGGATGTGTAAATGAATAAATTATGTCTTCTGTAGTGTATGATATAGAAAGTAGATGATTGAGCCAGAAGACTTCCTTTTTAGTTAAAGCAAACATACGTTTCTATGGCAATAAAAGCAAATTTAAAATGTAGGTGGTTCTGACTGTTGCTTGTCTAAAATAAAGGTGGCAGTTACAGAATAGTACATTTTGTAGCCAAAAAAATGCAAGGGTTTTATTTAAGAAAAATACGTCTATATTGCCTTATACTTAATTTTTAAGATTTTTTAATTGTAAGCTCTTTCTGATACCTATTTTTCCCCTCCTTTAATTGCTCCTTTTTTACACTGTGTGTAGCAAGAATATATACAGAAGCTGCATATAAATGCTATGCAAATCTTTTGATTTTATCGAGAAGATTTAAATGGTGATTCTCCTTACCTTTGCATCTCTCATAATTTGTCAAGACTTTAAATTTTTAATACTTGTGAAGTGATGATTATTTTTAGTGCTACTCAAGAGACAAGAGGCATGAGAGTCTTTTTTCAGGAGATAAATTAAAGCAGTATTTACCAAAGAACACAAGATTGGTGGGGTGGGTAGGGGTTAGCAGGTTGCAAATAAATAGGGTAGAACGTAATGAGAAGTGTTTATCCTACTCTAATTAGAGTTCAGGATAGTAATGAAAGAGGTCTGAGACACCATTTCATTCTAGATTGGATTGTTCAGAGTGTCACATCCCACTGCAGCACATTCCTAGAAGAATGATCCAATATAAAATACCCAAATACCACCTATTCATGGTGAGTCGCCTCAAATTAATCATCCTGCCCTATCTGTCACACTTATATCATTCAAGCTGTTTGCTTTTTTCAATCTCCAAATCTTCCAAATCAATCCAAAATCCATAGGCTAGACTACAGAGGACTCAGGATTCAATATCTGTGGGATTTGGTCTTTTTAAGAAGGGAATGTGGGCAGCCTAATTCATATATTAAAGATTATGTTTTGCAGCTAAAATTTCTTGTTATTTAAGCATAGTGTGCGTACATAAAAAACAAATGGTATCTTTTTGGTCACTCATGCATTTTGATATTTTGTGCCATAGCCTGACAGAACTTTACAGGAACTCAAATTCATTTAGCAGGATGGAAATGTGGTACAAGTAAAACTGGATCTTTCCAGTTATATATATTAATGTCAGATTTCATCAGGTCTTCTTTTGCAGCAACAGTCAAGATTTTCTTAAAGGTATAGCCCGAGAATATCTTATGTGAAAATATCAAGTTTGCAGAGATTCTGGTATTATCTACACACCTATTTCCCTCATCACAGTGGATGCTCACTTGGCTGTCCTTGGTAATTCAGATAATTGATGTCAAGGACTGCAGGTGAAAAAGCTTGAAAAGACACAGGGTTTGTGCCACCTGATTGCTGCTTGTGGGACTGAGATGGTGGATTTGAGTGCTCCAGTTCCCATCCAGCAGGAAGAATCGAGACCTAAGGAAAGGGCTTTGGATATCTGTGCTGCAAGGAGACAAAGAATCTGTGGTGTTGAATGCTCTACCAGGGAAAACCGGCCAGTTTTATATATACACATATAAATATTACATAAATCTGTGAATAAATGTACCAAATGATGGTTGATAAATAATTTTGTAAGCCTAGAAATAATGTATGTGTTCCAAGGCTGCACCATGATGATATGCTGACATGCAGTATTTGATGTTAATCCTGGAAATAAACAGAAAGATACATTTTTAAATGTGGTTTCATTTATTCTATACTTGAATGCAACTGTAGTGTAACCCAGCAGCATTACAGAGGAGATGGAATTTATTTTTTTGTTATTTAGTTATTTTGAGGCAAATGGTTTTTATTTTACAAATTTGAGATGTTATGGCACAGTTTAGCATTCTGTTCTGATCCAGGAAACATTCCCTACTGTCTGCAGCCAGGTCTGTTGGGCTGTGGGAGCCTGGCTCAAAATACAAAATGTCAGCTGGTCTGTAAAGCTCTGTCTTTGACAACTCCTCTTAAATGTGGCTGATGGAGGCCAAGGTATTCTCTGTTCAGGTGCAGGCAGATCCACTAAAAAACATGAATTCTGAAAAACCATGGGTCTTTCATGGATGTAGATGTGTTTTACTGGACTGCAATTTATAATGAGTATGTTAAGAGATGCCACATCACAATAATATTTTAAAATAAGATTTTCCAAAGTGCTTTGATTTTATAATTTTTTTATCAGCTGAAACAGGTTTTCAAATTCAACTGAGAGGGTTTTTTTAAATGTAGATTTAATAAGCTTGTACTCTTCTGCCCAGTTGGTAAACTTATGCTCTTTTCTTCCCTAACTTCAGTGCAAAAAAATTAACCTGCATAACCTGTATATACCTTTTCCCTACATGTATTTTGGAACTTAATGAGTCTGAAGAAAAGTGTTCAATTTTACCTCAGCAGTTTCAAAGCAGATTTCTTATATCATGACTTGGATAATTTCAAAAGTCTTCTTTTCCTCCTCTAGTTCTTCTTAAATGTATTAATTTTATTTGGTAATCAAACTTTCTCTCTACATTCTTAATGTTTTTACAAACTTGAATATTTTTTTATGCTGAAATCAGTATTAGAACCTATTTTTTTATATTTTGTAATAATGATATATGAGACATTAGTGTTATATTAGACAAAATTTATGAATTCTAATTGTAAGACATAATAGTAGATGACTACTTATTAATTTTGTGCAAATCCTATATGATATCATATGCAAGAGTGTAATATTTTGTTTCTATGGTGATAAGCACAGTAGTTTTTTTCAGGTTTTTTTGTAGCAGCTTATAATAGTTGAAGTAGCTGCAAAGGGAGAAGTGTCATCTACAACTTGAGTTCCATTGAGAATAAAAGCCTTGAATGACATATGAGCTGCTTTTATAATAGGAGTTGCCTTTAGGGCCTGAATTGTAGTAATGCATTATAGCTAAACTTTACCTGTAGAATAAACTTGGATTTGACATTTAAATTCATCCAGGAAGGTTTTACATGTACTTGGGCAATTGGGAGGAAAAAAATTGTGAGTGGTTTACTTAAAAGATTTAATTACATGAAGTACAGACTCTTATTTTTCTTTAGGGAGTGTCTGTGTGGGTTTTTTTCAGTGATTCATTTTTCTGTGTAGTCTGAATGTTTGGTGTAGCCTGTAAGGGCTGTGTATATTTTTCCTCTGTTATATTTCTGAATAACAATGTGTAAGAACATCTATTACTACAGTAACTGAGACACTACTGTGATAATACATTAGCAAAGTTTTTGTGTTCAGTAAAGTAGCCTGTAATTATGAGCTACTGGTGAGCCTTAAAACAAGAAAAGTTTGCCCTTTTTTCTTTTTTTCAAAAAATCATTTCTTCTTGAACTCTAAAAATTGCACTGTGATAGTGAACTGTTGGGAAACACAGCATGGAACCAAACTCCTTAATATCTTGAGCAAACCACTTTCTCCTATTTTTCTCCATTTGAAGTGTTTTGGATAGTGGAGTATATAAAATGTGCTGGAAACAAACTTCCTCTTACAACCCTTCCACTGGGTACTGGATAGCCTGTAGGTGGTGGTTCTTACCTGGCATCATTGATAGGAGACCAGGTTGCTATTTTACAGAATAAATAGTTAAGGCGATGTGATTTAATTTCTGGTAGAATTGAGAATAGACTCAACATATCAAGACCTCTGACTTCTGCACATTTCTGAGATGCAGTATAGTTCACATACTGTAGGTGTCACCTATGAAATGTGCCTACACCATTTACTATTCACTGTTGCATGGCATCTTCTAGTGGCAATAAATGTGCTGCTAGATGACTGTTCTTGTCTCGTTTACTACAGGTGATGTAGGGACTCAAGTGACTCCAGGCAGATAGTTGCACATTTGTTTTTTTTTTAATTAACAAAACGCAAGTGTTGGTAGCCTCAAAAGAGCATTCAGCAGTAATGTTAGAAGGATATGCAGAAGTGAAGCATTCACATTTTTATGGAAATGAAATCATTAAATTGCCTGTAATTCAGCTCATGTGTTTGCTTCTGTAGTCCCATTAACTGTAACTTGACTCAGCAGGAGTCAACTGCAAGTGTCTAGGAAAGAGCAGAACTTGAGCATGAATGATATTTTACCTAAGTAAATGTCATAGAAGAGATACATATTTCTAGTTTCTGGTGATTTTGGATTTATTATCCATGAAACTCCCTGGTCACATGTGCACTGTTGGTACTATACATATATTTAAGTGCTAGCTGTAGGCTAACTCCAGTATGGAACATAAGTGTT
The DNA here is from genome assembly GCA_024500445.1 of Entomyzon cyanotis. Classification (NCBI taxonomy): domain Eukaryota; kingdom Metazoa; phylum Chordata; class Aves; order Passeriformes; family Meliphagidae; genus Entomyzon; species Entomyzon cyanotis. The sequence continues at coordinate 43,516,374 of JAKEPQ010001018.1, read as the reverse complement.
TAATTTTGTAACTTTTTTTTTAAATCTGAGGTTTTTTTCATCTTTTCAGGTCTTCGTAGGCATTTAGTCTGGTTGGGGTTTTTAGGGTAATAATTAAGTTTTCCAAAAGTTTACAGGAACTAATTTGGGTTTTTTTGAATAGATTTTTTTTGGTACGGTTTGTCTCCTGTTGATGAAGTTTTCTTTGTCTTTCAGAAAAAGTATTTGTTGTTTTGCAATATGACTAGCAAGTGCCTCTAGATAAAACTGTGCCTCTCTTGATTTCTGGACGACTATATTTTCAACATCCTTAATGCAGTGAAGTTCTACTAATCCCACTTTACAGAGAGGGAACAGACAAGGGTGTGGCACCAAAGGAAGTTTCTAAGGGTTGCCTGAAGCTTGTGGTGGGATTCCCAGAAATACCCCTGGCAATGCTAGACATTCCTCAAACTTTTAAGTTGAAGTACATGAGCATATTGTGTGCACTTTGAGGGGAGGGCAGTGGGTGTGTGCCAGCCGTGGGTGGAAGCTCTTCAGAAGCTCCAAGCGTGGATGTTGACAAAGCTGGCTTCGTACTGACACTTCTGTCAAATGTACCCAAGTGGGTGCTGCTAAACTAAGCAAGTGTTCAGGCTGTTATTCCATGATTTTGAATAGAGTCCCACTTCGTCTGGGGTGACATTCTCCTGTACATCTGTGTTTGGAGGCTAGATTGGGGAATCTCTGTGCAGGTGAAACTACAACAAATTGACTTCGTGTTGTGGTTGGATTCTAAATGCCTGTGGGGAGGATTTCTCTGTGGTCTGCAGGTCTCACACAAGTCTGAAACAACCAGATGGTCTGGGACAGGGGCTGTCTCAGACATCTGCCTCAGCTGGCTTTACTGTTGCATTTGAGGCTGGTGCTTGACATGTGCTCTTTTGCAAGCTTAGGGTGCTGTAATGCTTTTCTCAAGTGTTTTAGAAACCCAGCACCATCAGTGGAGCCTGTTCCTGTGCTTTCTGTGTGTCAACTGAGCTGCCATGAACACAGTAACACTGTCTTTAAAAATTAATACTAAACAACACAAAAAAAAAAAACTTAAGAAGCAATTGCCAAAAATTGCATTAGATAGCTAACTAGGTCAATGCATCCCCAAAGACAGATGCAGACAATCACTTGCATTGCATCTTGACTGGTTCTGAGGTGAAATGTAATTTGTATAAAAGACTTTCTAGTCAAAACAGGAGTCACGAATTAATCCCTGATGCGTGGTTGAATTACAGACCTCCTGAATGACGAACTCTAGGGAAAGCTTGTTGCCCTATCACTTTTAGTTGATTCGTATTTTCTTCATTTCTTTAGCCTGCTTTTATTACTTCTTGAGATCTGCCATTGTCTTTTGATTTCTTTAATTCTTGTGGTACTTTATCAGGATAGATACTGCTTCTTTCTTCTACAGTTTCAGTAACAATGACTAATGAATTGGTATCTGCAAGGCGTGCTTAAGAAAAATTGAACTGAGACTTGCTGCTCGCAACTGCAGGTTTGGCTGTACCTTAGGGAAATCAGAACTCCAGATTTTGCTCATGCTTACTTTTGGTATGTATTTGTCATGTCAGCCTACCTTAAATGAATTTTCTTTTCTTTTATAGCTTGTTTACTAGGGATATCACATCCGGAAGGGTACAGAGTCCTGTACATTAGTCATTGGGAACAATGTCCTAAACTTTGCCCCCATGTTAGCAGGAAGTAGTGATCACCTCTGCATTTAGGCTGGTTGGTTGATGCTTTCTGTGATAGCATTATGCCATCAGGTATCATTGTCAGTGAAACAGTTTCTGTTTAGTGGAGTGCACCATTTGTGCATGAGTAATGTGGTGGTGCGTCTCGACAATATTCTACCCCAAATTATTGTACTTCCCAAAGGATCAGTCTGGGCACTTTGCACATGCTGTCACAGTGTTGCTATAATGGAAGGAAAATCTTGGGCTTGTAGAAGCCACACCTGAAGTTTCCCCAATAACTCTGAGAATCTCAGTAATCACTAAGAGTGCACGACCAGACTCTGAAAAAGGGCAGGGAGAAGGGAAGTGTTTTCTCACATGTTAAAAGTATAGCTTTAATGGCTCTATTTCTTTCCCCTTCAAAAGGTTAAGTTATTTAATGAATCTTTCTGTTCAAACCTTTTTTCGGGCCATCCATGTCCAGAAAGATTTATTACTTCTGGGGCAGAGAAGACCATCAGATGGTCTTCTTTGGTATACCTAGGAGGGATAGCTGAAATGTTCATTCTGAGTACATATTTGTATGCATTTAAAGGTAAAATTTACTTTTCTTCAATTCTTGAAACTTAATATGTACACTGAAGGCAAGGAAAATGCTTTTAAAATACAGTGTATGGATTTTTTCCTCTTTTATATATAGAATATGAAGTGTACTTCAAGAAGCAACTGAATTATTTGTATAGTTCATTCTGAAAAGTCTTGCATTTATGCAGTTTACTTTTTTCTTTGATGCCAAACTACTGATATCACAGTGATGCCCTTTGAGAGACTAAGATCAAGCAAAGAAGAAATAAACATTTGTGCTACTCTTATTAACTGAAAAGGTATTGCCATGCTGTAATTTGTTTTGGTTTTCTGCCCTCCAGTATCTGCATGTCTTTGAGACTTGCCTTCCAGCATATACCAAATGTGAGCAGTCAAAATTCACTGTTTCAGTGAAAGATCAATATGTTTATTAGCTTCTTAAATATTTCTTTCCATCCTTGTAAAATAAGGGACGATGATGGAGATGCAGGTGTTAGATCTGTATCACAGTGGTTGAGACTGGAATAACTTACTTTGTTTTTAGTGCAAAGACTTTTCTTGTTTAAAGTTATACACTGCATTTTTGGAAAATTTGTAATCTATACAATCTTTGCAGTTGGTCCTTGCGCTGTAATGTCACAGGGAGTTAGTGTCATTGATGAATTCTGAGATTATAAAGCAAATACCTGAACTTTTGGAGGAGTTTAGTATAACTAGAGTGTAGTGTTAGGAAGGGTGTTAAGAGACCTGGTTTACATGATGACAAATGCTGAGTCAGGGGATTGTTCTACAGCAGTGTGTGCTGGTAGAACTTCACAGGCTGAAGAGTCAGGATGGTTCAGTGTCACCTTGTACAAATGCAAGGGCATGCTGGCAGTCTGAAATGGTTACTCAAGTGTTGATGTCTCTTTTCTAGACAGAGCAATATGTTTTTGCTATTGTTATGTCATATTGGCTGCTTTTGAGAGCTTCTGTCTACCTGAAGCCTGGGAAGAAGTGTGTCACGTAGGTGACATTTGTGATCATTGTCTTTTCCACTGAGAATAGAAAAGCCTCCCGTTTTAAATCAATGTCATTGCAATACCATCTATCAGACATGAATGGTGAAGTGAAATACTGCTCTTTCAATCACAGAATTGAGTTGCTGTCCTTTACTGAGGAAAGTCACTTGTTTAAAATCTGAATTCTTTTATTGTAGCACAGTGGGATGACATTACTTCAATTTCTTCTAGCTGTATGCTCACAGGTTAGTTTACAGAGTGAATTATCTGGAAGAATCAGTGTGAAAAAAAAACCTCAGCCTCTCTTCTTGTATAAATGACATCACGTATCACATCTTTGCAGGCTTGCACCTCATCCATGAGATACTATTTCTCTGTATCTATGGTGGATACTGGTGGAAGATTAGAGCACACATGAGTGAGGCATATGGCAGAGGGTTGTTGGGTGGTTTTGAGGTAAACACTTGGCTTGGCAGCAGCATAGGATGGCATTGTCACTTCAGGCCATCTGTAGAAAGCACAGAGGAAAGAGCAGTTGCCTGACTCAGCTGCAGAGCTTCCAGGCGCTGGAGCCAGATATACCCTTCTGTGTCCTTTTCCAGTAAGGGCAACATGTGCTAATATCCTTTGCTGGTATGTGTGTGGGATTATGCCTCTGGATCATTCCTTTCCCACAAGCTGCTGCCTCCCCAGATCCTTTTGTAGAGGCTGTTAGACTGTTGTCCTTTTTATGAATTCTAGGTGTTTCTTGCTGGTAGAAATGTTGCTGGATCCCACTTCTTTCCTGTGTCTCCCATTGTGGGTGGTGACTTACAGCCTAGCCTCAGTATTTTTCATGGGAAACTTGTGTGCTTTTATTAAATTCTAAGAGATATTGGACCACTTCCATTTTCACATGTTATTTTAAACATGTAGGATGTAGTGTGTTGTGTTTCTGCAAAATGCTCCATTCAGTCACACGGGTTTCACTGTCACCTGCATCACCATGTCTGCCAGCTGCTGCCCCCAATACACACAGTGACCCAAGCTGCTGCTGGATGCTGCCACAGCTGGTCTAGAAGTGAAAGAGCCAGCATGTCATCTTCAAACATCTGCAATGCACCTGGAAGCAGCAGCTGTAAATGCCCTGATATGCTTTGGGTCAGTGTGGGAGAATCAGTTGTTTTTTTGTGGCACAAGTGAACACTTTCTCGTAATGCCTCGCATGTGACGGCAGCAAATAATTTTCTTCAAAACCACCTCTTGAAAGCACAAGTTTCTGCTTTGTTTTGTCCCAGTTCAGTCCTGGCTCTTTTGTGGGATTTTCTTAATACTGCAAAGGATTGTTTGCAATATGGAAAATCTTGAAAGAATGTCATCTTCAGTCAGTTGCTGTCAATTGGGGTCATCATTACCTAAAGCAAATAGAGAATCCCCCTTTCCTATGGTGTTTTAAGCACTGACTGGTGAGGGAGGCATGGGACACACAGGAGCTGAGGCCTCATGAGCTGCTGTGTAATGGCAAGTGGTCTGCAGGGTGCAGCTGGGAAGGGGAAGGTGAGCTGGGATGCAGCTGGGATGCTCCAGGGGACAGTGAGGATGGGACACCTGCCTTGAGACTTGTATTTAAATAGTCAGAAGGTGTATGCAGATCTGACAGAAGAAAATCTGTTGTCATCACTGAGAAGGAGAAAGTAGAATAATTTGTATTTGGTGTGAAGGCTTGTATCTGAAACTATTACATTTAAAATGCACTAAAATAGTGGTCTTCCCTGGAGCTGGCACTATCAAGGCACATTGCAGTAAGTAACATTGATATGCTAATCTCTTCAGTGTTCCCATTGTTGTTGGCTTTGTGACAATAATGTGTACCTAAATGTGGAAAAGATTTTTGCTTTCAATTGAAAACATTCTTTTGGCTTCCAATAGCTTTCAGTAGCAACATGGTAAACACTTCTTTAAAATTATTTTAATAAGTAAAAGCCAGTTTATTCAACCTTGCTGTACCTCTTTGGAGGTATTATAAACTGAAATTATAAACTGTTTTTCCCTAGTTGGGTGTTGGTTGTCGCTGAAAATCCAGGATGAAAGAAGAGGACATAGAACAAAACCAGCTCTCAGAACCTGTCTTTATTTTTCCGCTGCTTCTCCCCCAACCCCCATGTTTTCTATCACTGCTTACTAGGCTTGTTTAAAAAGATGTACAGCCCTAGTAGAGGGAATAGGACCTTACAATTCTGTTGGGAAAAAAAAATTATTCTGCAGAAAAAAGTATTCTTCTCTTTCTTGTCAAAAGCTATCAACAAGAATGGTGGAACACCTGATGTGACTCTCAGGTTTTACCTGAATGTGCAAAACTAGTAATGAGGAGGGAACTAAAAAAATACAGGAAAAACCCCAAAACTCAGACCTCCAGGGAGCTGCTGCACGATTGAATACATTGTGCTAATGTTACAAAATAGTGAATTAATTTTGTCCTATATTTCTTCTAAATTAATTTTAATTAAAATGTAATCGTTTATATGAGCAGCTTATAATTGCTTTTTTCCTAGTGTGGTTTGTACAAAATCATTCCAGCTGCTGTCAGTAGAAGATGCATTGACTGCATCGGCATTAGCATTTTGGCTCTAAACAGCAGCATAGCTCTGCAGTGAGTCTCTTCTCATCTCCCATTGTCATCCCCACATACTTCTTGATCAGATCAAAAAGTGATGTTAGTGCCCATGGAGTAACTTCCTTCAGGGGATGTTAAACCAGAGGTCTGCTCCAGGGATTCATTCAATGTGCTTGGACTTTTTTTGAGATGTGAAGGTTTAAATCAATGATAAGCTCAGGGCAGCTTCTAACAGTCCATTATGTGGCAATGTTCTGCTTAGGGGACTGGGCTAAATCTAGTTAGACATAAAACCTCCAAATGACATGTCATGGACATCTAGGGATCTCAGCTTCAAACAATTTCACCCTGGTGATCTCTGCTACTGCATTGCCTTATTTGCTGAGATGCACATGGTTGAATGGCTTCCTAAACTGTGTAATGCCCAGAGGAATCAATTCTCTTTAGAAATGAGTGATCCTCTGTGTTAAAATACATTGTGTTGTTTAGTGTACAGGCATATTGTTAACTAAAAGATAATTGAGTGAGGGGTTATGTGTATCCTCCTCTTACGCCAGTCCAAGTTAGCGCTTCTTCAAGAATAGGAGGATTTCATAGTATTTTCTGTCTCTAAGGAAATTACTTTCCTTTGTGGTGGAATTCATCTCCAAGTTACCATGCAATGGCCAAACTTTTCTTGTAGCTTGCTTGTAATTTAGTGTGTCAGATGCAGCGATCAAGTTCCATCTTAGTGTTACTGTGCAAGTTCTACTGTATTTGATCTTAAACATCCACCATCCCCTTTAAATGAATGTTAAAGTACCTGAACAATGATTCCTGCATGCGCTTGCTGACTGGTAGTTATCTTTGGCAAAACATTTGCAGAAATCAGTTTATGACTACAGACATATTTTGCTTTTTCCTTTTTCAATGCTTGTCTGCTGGTGTCCTCAACCTGGCTGTGAAGGTACAGAGTACATATCGGTGTATATAGATGGAGAACGTATGAAGATGTGTGTGAGTGGAAAATGGAACTAAATTAGCTTCCCAGATTAGCATCAGAGCCTGCATGATCAGCAGCTGATTTCTGTCAGTGACTAACTGACAGCTCAGAGAAAGCCAGCAAATACAAGGTCAGTGAATGGAGATATTTGGAAATCCACTCTAAAGTGTAGGTGGCCTGAACTCCGCAGCTTTCTTCCAGCTTTGCTCTCCTTCTGTTTTTGTTTACAAGTTTCCCCCAGAGTTCCTGTCCAAGAATTTTTCCTTTCAGCCAGATCAAAATGTTGGTGACAGCTGGCAGAAGGCATAGTTAAGCAACAATGCTTTTACTGAGAAACATGAAAATATTTTCCTGGTATCCAAAGAAAGATGCAGATGCTTATTATCTATGACACTGAAAATTATCTTTTATTGTTTCCTGACCCAATCCACTGCCAAGCAGGCTGTTGTAACTCACTGATGGTATGAAGCAGTTTCGCTGGTGCCTTTATGTTCGTCAGTCTCTGCTGCCTGACAAATTCTAAGTGAAGTAAATGCCTCCTCCCTTTGTTTTTTAGTTAAACAGTAGCTAGGACTTTGATATTTTATTTCTGTTTGTTTTAGTACTTATCCTTAAAATACGTGTTTTTCATAACAAGTTGTTTTTCCTCTGGAAAGTAGTTAAACGTCCTGGAAAAGTAGCTCCTGTGCATTAGAGAGGATATGCATATCTGGGTAGAATTCTGTCCCTTCTCTGCGCCACAGGCAATCTTCATGGCCGATCATGGGTGGGAAATCTACAGTTTGCCCTGAAACCAAAAAGGTTATCTGAAATTCCAGCTATGCTAGTGGTATTTTTTCCCTCAAATCTAGAAAAATCATGAGCTTCTTGTTAAACTGAAATGCTATTTGGTAACCACTAGTTGTTGACCACATACTTCCACTGGGATGTTGATGAGTGTTATTTGAAGTTTGTCTGCACCATGTTTGACTTCAGTTAGTGTCATTTCTTTTAGATAATGGTTCACTTGAAAAGGGTTTAAAAGCAGCATAAAAATCTCCTTCACTGAAATGATGAGGAAATGTCTTAGAATTCCTGTATCTTCATGAAGAATGGGTTTCAAGTCTCTAAATAATTTAATACAATCTTTATGATCTTCCTGTCTATCTGCTAGGTCTGTGAGGCTGCAGAGAAGCAATGAAAAGGCCTTTGCCCTTCATGTCTCTACCTTGTAGTGCATGCCTAACTGGGGAAATAGATTGAGCATTATCTTACACTCTGCTGGTCTTCCAGCAGCTTTTTAAAGAATTGCCTTTTAAAATATTTTAAACGTGTACGGAAACTGTTAATAAACATGGCAATTATGCAATGCCATTCTACCCTCATTATGCTGAAAATGGTGAAAAAGCTTTCCACTTCGTGTAAGACTGTTTGCCTCACATGAAGAGTGCTTGCAGATTTATTCCATAGTACATGAGAGACCTTGAACTGTCAATTATTGAGTGTTTGTTAATGATCTTTCTCTATTTCTGTCATATTTCTCTTTTTGAGATGAGGGTAAGAAAGCAAAGGGGACCATAACTCCCTCTGTACAGCACTTAACCATCATGGAATGGTTTGGGTTGAAAGGACCCTTAAGAGATGGTTGAGTTCCAAACTCCCACTGTAGGCAAGGGCACCTTCCACTAGACTAGGTTGTTCAGCCCCTCATCCAACCTGTCATTAAACACTTTCAGGGATGGATTATCCACATCTTTTCTGGGCAACCTGTTCCAGTGCCTCACCACCCTAGTAGTAATTAACTTATTTCTTATATCAAAGAGAATTTGCCCTCTTTTAGTTTAAAACCATTACCTCTTGTCCTCTAACTGCAGACCCTGGTACAATGTCTCTCCCCATCTGTCTCATCAGCCCCTTTTATATATTGAAAAGATGAAATAAGGTCTGCTTTATTACTTTGTTGTATTTCATACCAGTTTTGGAAGTCATCAGTTTAGTATTCTACACATGCTGTTTTCAATATTGATCTGTATCTTCTGCAGAGGTTATAAATTCAGAGTAAAAGCTGTCAGTCAAGTGTGACTGACAGGTTCTTGATTAATGAAGCCTAGTCCTGAAATTGCAAAAAGGAGTACCTCAGCTGTTGGCAGTATGGAGGTGACTGAGTTTTCCAGGATCTGTATGTAAGAATGCTTTTCAAGTATTGTTGTTTAAGATAACTGTGAAAAGTGCCAAACTTACTTTTCCGTTAGTACTGGTTGTAATTACCAGTTATCATCACAGATCTTAAGAATGTTGTACATTTCATGTAAGACTCTTGTGGATGACCTCTGAAGGTTGTCTAATCCAATCCTTAATTAAAACTCTAATTAAAACAGGTTGCACAGGAACTTTATCAGTGAACTTTTTGACCATGATCTGTCTGCATCTCTCTCTCTCTGTGTTTGCTCATTTCCATGGTACAAAATAAACAGACTTCACACCTGGTCCAAATTTTCTATGTCCCAAATTGCATGTTGCCTTTTGTCCTACCCTTGCAGACCTCTGAGGAGCCTGGGTCTATTTTCTCCTTGCCCCTCTGCTAGCTATCTGTAGACAGCAGAACCTTTTCCCTTTACCTCCTCTTTTAAAGTGGAAAAATCCCAGTTCATTCAGCATCTGCTTGTATGTCATGTGCTCCAGCCCATCCACCTTGGTGGTTCTGCTCCAGGCTCAGGCAGCACTGTGCTGTGCTGCTCCTGCCGTGGGGCTTGCAGCTGCTGGGTAGAGAGGAAGAAGTACTTCCTTGACCTGCTGACGATGCTCCTGCTCCACCTCCCAGGATGTGGTTGGCCTTCTCTGCTGAAAAACATACTGTTGTTGAGTGGTAATGGTTGTCTGAGAGCTCTTTGTGTTGCTGATGGAAGATGGTTAATACTAAAATGTAGCAAACTGGCTAGTACCTTGAGATAAGGTGTGATCTTAGGCTGCGGTTTGGTGAAATATTTAGGTGTGTATCTGTCGTTCTGTCTTCAGTGAACCTCAACTTTCTGCTCAAGTCCAAATGCTTCACTTAAAAAAAATTGAAGCAGTTTCTTAGAACATACTGTTTTTAGCTACACAGTGTTTTGCTGTGCTGTCAACTATATATCCATTGATGGTGCTGTCCTGTTCTTCAGAAGCCAAAGATAGAGCACTTTAACCTACAGTGACTTCTTGATTTTTCTTCTCTCTGGGTTATGGAATCCAGCTGAGCTGTGCTAAAAGTATATTAATTTCAAAGCAGGTTTTTATAATCTGTTTAAATGTGGACCTCATCTCTGTTTTAACCTTTTTTCCTTTTATTTTTAATGAAGCTCTTATGCTAACGGCATCTGATTTTTAAAAAGTGAGAGGAATATTTTAGGCCCCTAGACAAATTGGTTTTTTAAAACATTTTTAGGGAGATGGTCTAAGCTAAATGTGCTATTAATAAAGCAGAAAATGAGAGTGGACAACTGATTGTATTCATAAATCCCCATAGAGATTTTCATCCACCTCCAGGCTCCTTTTTCCATTCTATTAAATTTTGCTTTTTCCCCATTTCCTCCTGGGAATGGGTCCCTGTGTCTCATTCTTTTGAAGGGCAAGAAGTAGAAGTATGTTTTTACTGTTAAACTACTGGCTTAGGGCAGAAATAAAGGTTATTTCATTTAGAAACAAGAGACAGAGGGGGCAAAATAATATCACGAAACCAAGATTTTTTTCAGAAAGAAGTTGCAAAAAATGTAAGGCTTGAAGTATGTTGTCCAGGAAATAAAATACATTTCCTATATAGGTGTTAATACAGTAACAGCTGGGAAGATCAGCTTGAGAGTAGACTACTGACTGGGTTGGAGGGAACTCTTGAGTCATCAGCTTTTTTAGTGCCCTTTTAATTGAAAAAGAACAGCAGCAGCAACACACACCCCCAAAAAATAGCACTCCTGAAACTGTTCTGACTGTTAAGTCTCTTTCCTCAACATAAAATGAAAGAAAAAAGCCTTCTAATTCCAGATTGCTAAATGCTCTGCCCTGCACTTCACTACTTGATGGGAGAGTGGGGTGGGAAGCTCTTCAGGCTGTTACAACACATGGATTATTTTGGTTGTGCCTGCGTAATGCTCCTACATCATCTTATCTTTCCTCCTCTGCTTTCTCCAGCTTTAAGTGAGGGTCAAATAACTGTTTCCTATGTAAAGCAGTTCTGGAGCAGACCCTGAAGAGCAAAGTGGATTCTCAGGCTGCAGGCATGCACAAGTCTGCCTTAGGATCTGTTGCATTATTTCTAAGATACTTTCCACAGCTAGAAAGAAATCATAGTGTAATCCTCTCTTTTCTCTGTCCCCAGCCCATTTTTCATATCAATGAAATGGGAAAACCTCTGTTTCTCTCATTCCCCCACTCCACAGGTCTGACAGTATCACAGTGGGGTCACTTTTCCCAGTGCAGATTCTTGTTGGTCATTGTGGCCCCTTCTCTCAACTCTCTCTGGAATCATGTACGTGGCCATTCTTTGTTGTCTGTTTTGTTGTGGTTTCTCTGGTTTTAAAGGACTTCATTACAGCAGATTCTGTTTTCTATAGACAACAAGTCATACAGAGCCAAAAGGCACTCCTTTTTTCCCCCTACTTGCCATTGCTTCTTGTCCTATTCAGAGGTGTTACTAACTGCTGCTGCTTTTGTGCAAGTACTCAGTCATATAGATTTTCCATCACCAAAGCTTTATATCAAAGAATGCGATATCAAAGAAGAGATTTTTTCCTTTTACAGATGAAAGAAAATGTCTTTGTTTTCAGAACTCCCAAAGACCAACTCAACTTGCTGTCAAAACAAAAAAAAAATCTATATTAGGGTTTCTTTTTGCAATGTGTGGATTAAAAAAGACCATTTGGAGAGACCATTTATTTGAAATCTGGGTTTCCTGAGCAAACAAAAAACCATCCCAGTTCATCTAGGCATAGAAAACCTCCTTGCACTATTTAATTCTCTAGAATCGGAGTGGTTATGTCTAATTCGCTCTTATTCCCTTTCAGAGCAGGCTGCCTCGTTAGAATAGAGTCATAGAATGGTTTGAGCTGGAATGGACCTTAAAGATCATCTAGTTCCAGCCCCTCTGCCATGGGCAGGGAATTTTCCACTAGACCAGGTTGCTCAAAGCCCCATCCAACCTGGCCTTGAACACTTCCAGGGATGGAGGTTACACAGCTTCTCTGGGCAATCTGTAACAGTGTCTCAACACCCTCAGAGTAAGGAATTTCTTGCTAATATCCCGTCTAAATCTATCCCCTTTTAGTTTAAAACCATTCCTCTTAATCCTACCACTGTCTGCTCGTGCAAAAAATGCTTCTCCCTCTTTTTCAAAACCTTTAGGTGTTGAAAGATTACAATAACATCTCCCCAGAGCCATCTCTTCACTAGGCTGAACAACCCCATCTCCCTTAGCCTGTCTTTGTAGGAGAGGTCCTCCAGCTCTCTGACCATCTTTATGCCCTCCTGCTCCTTTGGACATGCTGTGCTTCAGTGTTTGTCTTGTGTTGGGGACCCCAGAGCTGAACACAGCACTTCGGGTGAGGTCTCCTGAGGGCAGAGCAGAAGGCCAGAATTCCCTCCCTCACTGTGCTGCCCCTGCTGCTTTGGATGCCCAGGACACCTTTGGCTTTCTGGGCTGTGTGCACATATTGCCAGGTCATGTCCAGCTTTTCATCCAGGAGAATCCCAAAGTCCTTCTCAGCAGGGCTGCTCCCAATGAATACTTCTTCCAGTCTGTATGCACACCATTGGATATTTTTGCTGTGGAAACCTGAAAAATGCTAAGACTCTGCTGTTAGGCAAGCTGACAGTCTTTTTTCCTTCTTGGCTGATGGGGATCTTTGCTGTAAAAAAACTCAACCCCCCCCCACCCCCAAAAAAAAAATCTCCAGGTTTCTCAGAGGGTTAACAAACAATATGAGATAGGAAGTTTCTTCTAGTGCTGGGAGTGGTTCTTCCAATGTTACTGGAAATATTGTAAGATAGTGAGGAAGAGCATGGTACTTAAGTAAAATTGTTTCATATCTTCACAGGTTAATTAATGCAGTTTTGATCTTAGAACTAATTTTCTTGTTTTGTTAAATTTTACTGGAAGGGAAAACGAATGAAGCTGATACCTTTAGAAAATAATCATGTAATAGGCAAGGTGAGAAAAAGGTTCTTGTTTAAGTATATTATTCATATACAGGAAATAATAGCTAGATCTAAGTGCTTTAGCCGAGGAATCCTAGGTGAAGGAAGATTCTGCAAGAAGGTTCTGCAGATGATGCAGAGAAAGTGGGACTGGAAGCTGTCATTTTGAAAGGAAAGGAAAAACAGAAGTGATTTCCATGTTTGTCCTCAGTTATTGAGATCACCAGCCCAAACTTTCATTTTTTGGTCCCTGCTGTAGACCAGTTCCTTGAAGATTTGTCTGAGTTGAAGAGAGGGTATTAGAACAAGAAAGATCCAGAAAACTAATGTGAATCTTGAGCTTAATTGATGCTAAACTGATGGGTGACTGTCTTGTTGCTTGGCTAAACCTGCCTTTTTGGAAACAATCCTCTATGCAAGAGCACAAAATGCTGGCAGGAGCCCTGTATGGTTTTAAGCTACAAGCTGTTACCTAGATTAGCTGGCAAAAGAATGTTTGAACCAGCAAATGACTTTGGGAGAGCACAGTCTCTAACCATAGTTTCCTGGCTGTGAAATTTGTCCAGTTATTCTGCAAATAATTTGAGGGATAGGGAATACAAGGTTTCCAGGCACCAGATGTCTACCTGCATTTGCTGTGGGATTTTTAGGTTAGCTTTATGTCTATTCTACAATGGTTTTATTTCCCTGGAAGTGAACACAGTTTATTTTCAGGAGATACTAAGAACTTCATTAATACCCATTCTTTTGCTTTTTAGTTTTCATTATATAAACTCCTTTTAGAACTAGGATTTTTGTTGTGTTGCCTTTGAAAATTATCTCATCTTTTAGTTGGCCATGGATCGTACCCAAGCTCCTGTGGTTGCCGTACAATCCATTTTGTGTACAGATGAAAATCAAAATGCCTTACCAGGTGATAAATAATATTCAAACTTAACTTGTGGGTTATGCCTAGTAACAAGGATAACTGCTAAAATACAGGAAACTGGCATTAAAAAATTCAGATAACCAGTCATAAAATGCAATGTTTGGAGAGCATCACTCACTTTCAGAAGTAATGTTTTGACAAGAACAGCTTCTCCTCCCCTGTTTAGCTCAGTGTAAGCTAATAAGGTTTTTTTTGGATGTGAAGCTAAACTTCCAAACTCTATTTTTGCTTTTTGCTTATAAGGATGAATATCTATTTTGGTAGACAGTTCAGATTAAGCTACAAAATATCTGCTTGGATCACAGCAATCCACTTCATGTATCACCACTTCAAGTAAAGTCACCTTCAGCAGTGAATCCTTGTTTTTCTGTTTCTAATGTTGTCATTTTGCATAGAGCAAGCAGCAGCTGCCCTTTACTGGTAGCATGTTTTGAACCCTTTTAAACATTATATGCTAAAGAAATTACTTCAGTTAAAGTAATTATCAAAAACCACAGCACAAAAAGTCCAACCAAATCTAGTCTCATTAAATTCATCAAGGCATTAGGAGGTCTCATCATTCTGACTTCATTTTTACTCATAGATTAGAAGAAGGAAAACAAACATCTTGATGTTTTCTCAAGTTCAAATGAAGTGATTCTCATGCAGGAATATGTCTGAATCTCTTAGATGAAAAGAAGACAAAAACAACAATTAAGGCAGAAGTATCACAAACAACAACAACAAAAAGACTTTCTGGAGACAAATATCTATTTTGTCCTTTGTAAAATTGCCAAATATTAAATTCTTTTTTCTGTGACATATGTTTAAATCATCTGCTAGTTCTATGAGCAGTTAAATTGTTCCTTTTTTTAAAGGTGTAATGATTTTATTGTTTAGTGCTATTTTAATTTGTTGTCATAACAGCATATTTAAGGTTTATCAGAAAGTACTGAAGTACAATTTTAGTTTCCAGAAGATTTATTTTCAGAAGAAAAATGTATTTAATTCTGAAAGCGTGTTTTGGTTTTAATTTTTTAGTTTAAACCCATCCTCTGTTCTTAAAATCCATAATATGTTTATTTTTAAGAACACATGATCTCAGCAATATGGATGTAAGGATTAAGAAAATGCAAATATATTATAGCTAGTTTCAGGGCTAGATTGTTTTAATAAAAAGTTTCACACTCATTTTCTGTTTTAAAACCAGTCAGCTCACAGTCAAAGTCCTGTGGGCTTTTTAGTTGAGTTTGTAAAGCTCCTTTAATATAGAGATTAGCAGTTTCTTTATTTCTTTCATTCCATTTATTGGTTTGTAAACCTGAAGGCTGTGAATTTTATGAAAGAAAATCCTTTAATTTTGTATATGTGTATTGATATGTGATGGTTGCCATGGTACATATTTGGAGTGAAACATTTTAAACACTGTCTTGAATGAGTGTGATAATTTTTAGCATAATTTTTCTGATACAATTAATCAGAAGTCTGAAAAATTCCAAGTATTTACTGATTTTAGCTGATTGGATGTTCTAAAGGTCTAAAGTGTAAAGTTCTGACATAAAGGTCTAAATTTCACTGTATGGTCTTAAAATTTCTGCAGAGCCACACTTCAGATGCACAAACTGATTTATGTGATGGAGTTTTGTTCACAGCTCCCTCTGTGTTGCAAACCATTGTCTGAGAACAGCTGCTTTAATTTCTCATTATTCATTTTAGTGCCTTCTTCCCAATTGTTTTGTACAATGCTGTATTGTGAAAAAAGTTATATAAACTTCTATCAAATAGCTGAGGGGATCAAGAATTATTAAAAACCTTACATCTGTTCCTTAGGGCATTTCTGCCTCCTTTCCTGCTGTAGAGTTCCAGCTTATTCAATCAGCAGGATCACTGATGGTGGACTTTGAGATGTAGGTTGTCTAAAACATCCCTTGAAGATAGATTTGGAACTCAGTTAAGGACCTTATACAAAGTTTATGAAGGATAAAGTATCTCTCATAGACATCCAACAGCCTGGATTTACAGCAGATGCTGCAGAATCAGTTGCCAAATAAGGTTTTTAAGTCCAAAGCCTCTGTGCTCAGGTGTGATGCAGAGTAAGAGAACCTTAGGGCTGTTGTTTGTGAGTTAAACTTCGTGGGTACACTTATTAATAAATATATTTTCATTGTGAAATTTGAGCTCTGGACTACTCCTAGCTAGCAGCAAGTGCTGGCTTTGTTGTTTTTCTACTGAGGAAATGCCACTTTGAGTGTGGAGCCCTTGTCAGCCCAGTGATGTCACGTGTCTTGCCTGAGAATATTTTACGAGATCTATAGATTGACTCTATTTATCTGTCACTTGATTTTACTTGGAGACTTTTCAGGGTAATGATGTGGCTAAATGGCAGGACATGTGGGACTGTGTACTGTCTGAATGTAAGTGTTACTTGGAAACCAGCTAGAAAACTTGTCAGGCTGTATTCTGCTATTAATACTGAAGAAGCAAAGTTAAATGATGATACATTTGAGCCATGAATTAGAAATACCATAATTTTAAAGGAAAATAAGTTTTTCTTAGGCGGGTCTGATTATCTTTCAATGAAGAAAATGTTATCTAAAGCCCCCTCTTTAGTCTAACTCTTGAAACTCTTCATAGCTTGCCAGCTTTCTGAAGCTGAAAGTCTGCATCTAAGTTGGTCTTCACTAATGGACCTGTATAGGGTTTTCTACTGAATCAATACTTTTAATATTTTCTGTATATTCAGGAAAGACTTTGAAAATATGAAGATGTAGATTGTCTTTCTTGTTGTTTTTTTTTTTTTTGGTTACTGTTTTGACTTACCCATATTGTGATTAGATGTTCTGAGTGAGTATACCAGATTTGACAAGATGTACAAAACACAGAATTTTTCACCGGACTATACTTGTGAAAAAGCACTACTCTGGGCAGAAAGAAGTTCAAGTAAATACCGGAGTCAGGGATTTTAAATTTTTGCCTATTATCCCATAGCTTTCGGTATTATTTTTTTTAAATAGGATACTTTGAAAGTCTTAGATAGAGAATAAAACTTTCTCTGTTAGCCAGAAATTTTCATGGCTTTTTTTCTTCATTGAGAAACTGTATTCTGCATCTTAAATGCAGCCTCATGCCATTGCTACCAGAGGTATGGAATAAATGTAATTAATTTCTGTTCCCTCTGCTGGCCTTCAAGCTGTGCAGAATAGATCTATCCTGTACCTTCAGCGTAGCTACACTTGCAACTGTTTTGTTGAAATTGGGTCTTTTGGAGACTAAGGAGAACACTGTATCTCAGATATCCGGATGTGAGCATTGAGTAATGGCATTTCTGAAATAACCTCTCAATAATGATGGAAGCTTTTAGAAGGAAAACAACAGTGATATTTTGTGATAACTTTTGAGTACATTCAGTTGCAGCCGATAGGCAATCTGTTAGTAAATATAGGAGAGCTCTGCATTTGACACCAGCAGTAGACACCATACAAAAATGCTTGGGCTTTCTGAAAATCCTCTTTGTAGTACAGTGCAGAAGAGCAGAACTGAAATGACCAAATTGTTAAAAAAATAATTGAAATAATCCAAGTTTGTTTGAAACTAAGGTGCAAAGTCTGCTATGCCTGGCAACGTTGTCTTGATAGCGATCACTTAAGAACTATTATGTATTCTTCTGTTGTTGTCTTGTTTTTTTTTTTAAGCTGGACCTGTGATCTGCAGAATGCTAACATACCCTCCAACTCGAAGAGCCTTAATTGTGGGTTGTGGTCTGCAGATGTTTCAACAACTGTCAGGGATTAACACCGTCATGTATGTATTTTGCAATTGCTTCTTTCTATAAAGTATTAGAAAAAAAACTATTAGACCATTAGCAGCTATAGATGGTTTTCTGGACAAAGTCTGAAAGATTGAGTGTGAGAGCTGAAATGGTGGTTTGAAATCCAGATGTTAACATATTTGGCATTGCAGAAAATTGGTAGAAGAGGATGTTAGTGTAAGAGTAAACAGTTATATAGACATGAGAATACAAACTGTACTCTGAGAGACACATTATTGTGTTAGGGTTTATGGTCAAAGCTATGTATGTCTGGACAAGAAAGCACTTTTATGGTTTGAATTTGTGTGCAAATAGATCTCAATAAGGTGAGGGTTAGACTAACCATGTCAATGAGGTGGAACAATACTGTGAAGTGCTTAAGGAGGTAAGATACTGAGAGAAGAAACATTTCCTGCTTTTACATGGTTTTGTTATGTGTATGAAGACTCAGTAAATGTGGAAGTGAAGAATGATATATTGGGTTTTCTGACAAGCTGCCAGCTCTCAACAGGAGTAGCTTTTGACAAATGTGCTGTGCACAACACGTTGTTTAAGATGAAATTATTGTTGGGCTGCCCTACAGGACTAATCATAATGAATATGGTTGCCATATTGTTTTAAGAGCAAGTGTAAAATATGTTGCCATAACATTTTACAGAGAAAACTATGCCTAAGGGAGCATGCTTCATAGGAAATTGTTAAAAGGAACAGCTAAAAGGATAAGGCTTTTAGTGGTATCAAGAGCTACCATATTAAATGTTGGAGTAAACACTGCCATGTGTCATACTGGAAGAAAAAATCCCCCAGACTCAGTATTATTAAGCTGGTAAGGAGGGAAATCTGAAACAGGTAAAGACAGGCTTCATAAAGTAGAAATTGTAACCCAATGTGGGAAACACTTGGACACAAGACTGGTAAGTTATGTGTGAAAGCCAGAAGATAGGCACAGAAAGAGCTTTGATAAATTTTTCAGGCACATCAAAAACAAGAGACCTAATAGTCTTCAGGCCCAGTAAGGATCAAGACATTGAGGGTACACTAGCAGAAGATAAGTGGTTAGCGCCAAATCTCACAAAGACTCTTTTTGCTTTTGTGTTAATTATGGAGGGTATATGATGCTTTTTGCACTAGAGCTTACTTAATATGTCTCGGGTGGTCTGCTTGACACTCAAGTATTAGGGGAAGAACTTCTAGAGCAAGCTGATTAAGATGAAAAAGTAACAAATTAATCAGGGTACACTCGAAAGGTCTGGAGTAATTTGCATACATAATCACTGAATTTGGAAATGTAGTACAATTCATGTGAAGCTACAGCTCAGAAAGTTTTATTTCTGTCTTTATAAAAATTAATTAAAACTTCATGAAGTCAAATAGGATGTGTGTTTATAAATATGAACAATGAACATGTGCATGTAGGATATAAAATACCAAAGAAGAGCCAACATAATTGTTGTAGACAGATTACAGCCTGCTTGGATGTGAGTTCATCGTTGTGTTAGAGCTGTAAACCCTATATGAAAAACTAACCATCCTAGGTTACCATGACACCTGCAGCCAAAGTTTCTTGAAGAAATCATATAGTCAAAAAAGTAAGTGAGAAGTTGTGTCAGGTAAATAACTATTTAAGATAGGAAATAACAGGATGAGAATAGAAGATCAGTTATCACAAACCAAGAATAGACTCCTACAAAGATCTATATGAAGATCTTTGCTGCTTTAATAAATCTGTGGAAGGCGCTAAACAACAAAATAACAGCTTGTATTCATACAGCATTCACAGTATCCCCCGAATCTGAGAACATGAACGGTTATGGGAAGTTAATACAAGATAACAAATTAGTGGAATGGCAAGTGCCATATTAACTATACAATGTTACTCAATAATGCCTGCAGTGGGGAACTGGGTAACTAACATGCATGGCAGTCTAAATTGTTACTACTCAAAAAGAGTAGTGTTTTTTGAGTTACTACTCAAAAAAAAGCTGCAGTTGCAGCTGCATTATCATTCTATACAAGCGTCATGGTGACATCCATGGCCAATCTGGAATAGTACAAACAGTTGCAGATGTCCTTTCAATAAGAACAGACCAGGTTATGTGTGGGGAAAGAGATACCTGTGTTTAAACAGGGCGATTAGAGCTCTGCAGATTAGAAAAGAAATTAGGTCAGAAGAAATACAAGAGGTATATAAAGCTACTAATGTTATAGAGAGGATGGGGAGAGCATGATTATTCATCATTTCTTCTAACACATTTTTGATGACTCCTAGCTCTTACCCAGCAGTAGGTTTAAAATAAGCATTTTTTCATGCAACACATAATTATGTATTGGAACTCATTGCCACAGGATGTTACAGATGCCAAATGTAGAAATAAGTTTAGAAATTAATTAGGGAAACTTACATAATAAACATTATTAAAATGTTATGAAATGTGGAGTGCATACAATTTCTGGCCAAGGACAGTCATTCTCACAATTTGATTCTTACTACTTCAGGATTCTTTATTAGGCTACAATAAAAAATTGACAGTTCCCGAGGTTTATGACACTTAGTTTATTTTAAACTTATTATATTTTAAAATCTCAAACTCCTTTCTTTGTAGAAGGTTTTACAAATAGTTTGTAATTGGCCTAATTTACTTGTGGATGTGTAGGAGGACAGAATTACAACTATAAAACATGGTTGGATCTTAGCTTTAAAGTAATAAAATGCCTATAATAAACACATGAAGGCACTGTTGTTAAAGGACTGGGTTGTAAACCATTTGCAATATCCAGTCTTTTCTAATAATCCAGTATGACTAAATTTTTAGTTATCAGGTATGCAAGACAAACATTCTCCTGTGAAAGAACATTTTTCAAATGCAGGTAAACAGCTGTCTGTTGATGGTTTGCTTGCATAGAAATTGGTGATTGCCTTTTAATGCTGTAATTAGATGGTACCTTAAGGAACTGTCAGATTGTATTAACTCTCTAAGCACTAGTTTTCTCTTCATAATGTTTAGTTGTGTCATTTTGGGATTGCTGTTCTCTTGCAGCACAAAAACAGGCATTGGTTACGGCTGGAGGTTCTAGTATTGTGTGGACTTTCCTGCAGTGGTTTCTCAAAAGCAATCATGAAAAGTATTTTGACAGTTGATGTTCACAGCACCTTTGGTGCTGCTGTAAATCCTTGTTTATTGGCCCTTTTTAGGCCATGGAAGAAGAGGCTGATGACCTCAGCTTTCAGTTGCCTGGCTACTGTGGCAGACAATTTAGCCTTTGGTTGCCCTCTGACCAGTTAACTTAACATGGCAGCATCCATGATGGGCCCTGACTTATTCTAATTTTCTGGTTTGAGATTTTCTGCTCTTTCTGCTATAAAATAATTTGTTTAATCTTGTATTTTACTGTAAGAAAGTGTGTGAATCATTCACATCAGAGTGAATGTGTATGTCTGAAAAACTCATTTAAACCCCCATAATCAAATCACAAGAGGACATGAAAATATAAAGAAAAACACAATTGTAGAATAATCTAATACTTCCCCGATTTGTATATGCTTTACTGAGTAACTCTCCAATTTTAGGAAAGAAAAGCTTGAATCAAAAATTATGGGTGTTAGAGGAATTTTGCAGGGGTCTGAAAACAGTCACTGAGTGTACCCAGTACAAGAAAAGATGCTAAAAAGCAAGAATTACCTACAAGAAACACATGGAGACAACAATAAAAATCTAGAGCTTCCATGCTTAGTAATTCAGTAATCTGGTATAAATTTTCTGGTTAAAAACTGGATACCAGTAGTGAAGTCAATGAGAGCAATGAAGTCCTTGTGTAGTGGACTTCTCTTAAGGATGGAATTCTTAAGGATGAATTCTCTTAAGGATGGGGATAGGAAAACCAGAAGAATTGCTGTAAGAATTGTTGAGGGCTGTGTTCAGCCCTTCCCATTGTGCAATAAACTGATCTGGTTTTTGCACAGAAATAGTTTCATATCATATTTGAATCATATTTGAATGTGTGTGTATAACTTCCAGCTGAGAGGAACCAGAAACTCATCACGAACAGGATGTTACTGAATTGGTGAGAACAGTATGTGGAGCAACCTCTGCATTGAGGAGGTGGAACTAAAAGAAAAGCAAAATGTAAAAATAGGCTAAGGAGATTGTGACTGTCTCAGGAACAAATTCTAGTGTGATAAATTTAGTCAGCAAAAGAATAAAGCTCAGTGACCCATTGCTTTGATTCCTTTTTTCTTCCCCTAAGAACAAGGGTATCACTGCTGTTTGATGGAGTGCCTGACGCAGAACAAATGTTTCCTTTTTGCCATGGCTTCTGCCAGCTTAACTGACCCGTTAAAGATAAAGTCACACAATTCTAGACAAGCATCTCTAACACTGGTGTGAGCAGCTCTGAAATGGTGTAACTTCTCAGTTTCTTATCATTCTAATATTTTCTCATCTTGAAAACAGAAGCTCACTGTTTCAAGTGTGGAGCCCAAATCTGGCCAACAGGAGACTGAGAAAGGCCTTGTGAAGGAAGTTAAATTCCAGGGGAGCAGTTACTACAAATTAGCTTTTTAATAGTAATATATCCTAGAATTTGGTTACAATAGTGGTGTTAAGATATTTTCAAGCCCAAAGTGGCCCATAGTTGAAACCTGGGGGAAGAGGACCATTTTTGAGGCAAAACTTGAAATTAATTTTTCCTATCAGTTTCTTATTAAAAAAAAAGTTAAAAAAGGTTAAAAAAAGGAAGAAATTCCATTTTTCAGGGGTGGTTGGAAGAGGGGACCTGGAGGATTTGAATTGTTTCACATTGTGTAGTGAAAACCATCAATGGATGTTTTATCTCTATGCTCACGTTCCTGCAGGACCATGACTTCTGAAAACATTTCTGGTAATGGGCAGCCTCATGGCAGTAAAAAAACCTCCACACCGTGGAGAAGAAAGATTTTGGAAAAAATCCCAAGTTATCTTGAATACCAGGCAGTAATTTAGCCATAATTGGAGGGAGTTCAGTATTGTCTTGTCAGAATTGCACGTAGGTGGTATGACCTGCGGTGGAGTTTCTGCTGCTGTTTGAGAGGTTTGTTGTCTGTTCTCAAAGACTGCCTGTGCCGTCAAGACTATAAATCTGAGATAAGATTGAAGAGACAGCTGTATCATCTTGATTATTCTTACTCTCACAAAACTTTAAGTGGACTTGATGAAAGGCAAACAAAATACTTTGTTCTGCAGCTGAAACACTAAGTTTGATGTGGTGCTAATTTTGTAATTTGCCATTATCTTTTCACATTGTGTTAAAAAAGCTTTCTGCAACAGTAAAGTGGTATAATGTGTCAACAGGGAGAGCATATGGCCTTCAGCCTTTTTGCTAAGCTGTTTGTTGGTGTATATGATGTGTTTTTCCTGTTAAATAAAATATTTTTTTTATTTCTGAGATACCTTTGCATCTCCTAAAAGTTAAGTGAATCCACATGTAAAATGTGTTGCTGTTTGGATTTGGTCCTCAGATGCTTTTGAGCTCTAACAGTGTTGCTTTTTTAATTTATGCAAGCAAACAAAAGGAAAAAAAAGGCTGATAAAACGAAGCATCTTTTTTCAGCTGGCAAGAAATAGGAAGGGGAATAAAATACTATATGGAGAAGGAAAAAAATCTCAGAATAATGAGAGAGGAAAAAGAAGCTGGATAAAAAAAGAAAAATACAAAGGAGGACAAGAAGAGGTTATGTAACAAGTGGAAATTGAAGGTTTGAAAATAATTTAAGAATATTAGAACAATTAATATGGAAAGTGAAAAAATATTGTACTGAATGTGAATGAGAGAATGAAAGAAAATAGAAGTGGGACTGGGAAAGAAGCCAGGATACTTCTAGAGTTTATTAGAGGCTAGAGAGGAGTTTAATGGAAGCTAAGCACATTTCCTGACAGGTTGAATCACCAGGTCTGCTGTGCAGCAATTGCAGAGCTGAAACCTGCAAGCACCTCACTTTAGCCTCAGACCCAAGATCATGGTACTTCTGCTTAATGTGGGTGTGCAACTGAATCCCCAGAGGGATGGTGAAAGGCAAGACTCAGAAACTTGTCTTTAAATTCCAGTTTTTTAACTTCTTTGAAATGAAATACTGAGTAGGGAACATAGGACAATATCTGACATATCTGACTGCAGATAAACTATTTGGGTTTTTAAGATCATTGAATAAATACCTTGTTTTGTGGATTACAGCACAAGTAGTAGCAACCTTCTCTACTCTTTCAGCATCAGCAGCCATATAGAGATTTATAATTAATGACGGAATGCATTTACAGGTTATGACAGGTTTGTAATGAATAAGCTAGTTGTTGAAACGAGGGTTTCATAGAGCATTGGTTGTTGGTTTGGATACTGGAAAATGATGCAAAAAAAAGCAGTGAATCATGATAGAGTAGTTAACTAGATTAAAGCTATAAAATATACATTCTATTTAAGCTGCTTGCCTTGTTGATCAAACTAACCAGAGTTTTTGGAAGATGGTTTTTACAGGCACATCCTTGTCTAACTGTTAGAGATCAAAGGATAGATAATTCAGATATAAAAGTTTTGAAGGCTTGAGTATCGGAAGACCAAGGAAGTATTTCAAGATGCTTTATACTGGGACTAGTGGGATGAAATAAAGTAAAATGTAGAATGATTATCAGAACATAGTTCAGTGCTTGGAGATACTAGATTGAGTGTCTTGAGGGAAGGAGGAAACAATCATGATTGCTTAAACTGTTACAGCAATAGAGAGAGTAATAGAAATAACATATTTGGGGGATTTGGTGTTGAAATTAGTAGACATACAATAGCAGATTAATGTAAGTTTAAAAGTAAAGACTAATTTCCTTTAAATTAAACTTTTATATCCCACATCTTCTGTTAATTCTCAAAATCTATCAATGTATTGTTAAAAAAGTAGAAAACCAAACACAGCCCCCATCTAAAACCTAGGCAAACATAAAAAATCCTAGACTGCCAAAACCATTAAATAATATTGTGGTAGATGTTTATTTGCATTATAACTTTCATCAGGTTTAAAAATAAGTAATAAAAAACCTTTTGTTTTTTGTTTTTCTTGGGTTTTTTTCCCCCAAACTTGGACCTTTAACTCAACAAGTTGAAGAATGACCACATGAAATATTTTTCTCATTTACTGGGAGTTTTTTTGAGTTCTATCTTGGGTTATTGGCTAGAAAAATATATACTAAAGAATGGAATAGCGTGAATTAAAGTAAACCTCATGGTGTGACAGCTACAAATGATTTGCCACAGTCTGGACCCATCTACTAGAAAGTCAGCCTGAGGGTTTGGTTAATTATTTTTAAAATGTTGCAGATGTATTAAAAAGAATTCTTCTGAGTATTAACTGACATTTCAATTAAAAAAAAACATTTAAAAACTTCAACAAAACCCTAAGCTAAATGCCTTTAACAAATTGTCATTTTTCAGTATAACTCTTTCACAGAAGTAAATTTCTTATAAGTTGTGTGTTGACTGTTACTAATACAAGTGCTTGTAATATCTTGATTTGGAAATCAATGTTTATTTTTATAACATGTTCAAAAATGTATATTTAAAGAACCGTGTAGGAGTTAACATACCAAATTACTTTAAAAGTAATCCTGCTATCCATCCTCTTGTTCAGAACATGTTATACTTTTTATGTAGCCTGATCAGCAAGGCACTACGAGCACAAGTGCACAATTTTACACCCAGTTTTTCATTAATGAAATCTGCAGTGGAAAACCAGTCAGCAGGTTGGATATTTGTATTAAAACATTGAAAATCAACTAACAGTCCTGCTGATTGTACTCTTTGGTTTGTTTGTTTTACCTTAATGTGGTTTTCTTAATGGTAAACGATAAAATCTGTTCCTATAGTTCTTCAGGCTGTGAAAGCATATTAAAAGAAGGACATTCACTTTGGAGGTAACTAAAAAACCAAGTATTTGTTTAAAGAAGAAATATATTCGAACCAGTATTTTCTAACATTTCTTTTGATGTTATTGAAGGATTTGTGTATTTAATAGAAATTTTTCCACATTTTTCTCCTTTTGATTTCTACTCTCCCTTTTGCCTGTTGTGAAGTCATAACACTGTTTGATTTCGATCTGTTGCCTTGGTAATAACTTTCAGGTCACCAAATCCAGTGTTAATTTCACTGCAGGGCCATGCAGGAGGAATTGTGTGGAAATGTCTCTGCCTTACATGTAGTACATACACAGTGTGGCTGTTGAGTCAGTTAAATGCATCTCATTCAGCTTGTCCATATGTAAAGCCAAGTAATGAAGTCAGAGCAGTGATGCTATTTTTGAATCATTCATGAATGATCGCTGGAGGAAGTTCCCTAAATAGCACTACTGGATTGTTTTTTTTTAATGTATTATTTGCATAAACAGCTCCAGGAGCACAGTTTGGTCTCAACAGTTTCTCTTCTGTTAAACATTTTTAATAATCTTGTAAAAATTCCTTCTTTATGCAGCTGTTAGTGTTTGCTATGCGTCATTCTGTTGGACTGTACATTTTTGTTGTCTCTAGCATTTATTTTGAGACCTATCAGAAAATCAGATACCAAACAATGACCAATTTTTTTTTTTTTTCTATAAAGCACAGTAGGAGGAGAGGGGTTTGGGTTTGTTTGTACTGTAGGTTTTCTCCCTTGGGAAAACCTAGAGGGCGCATATTATTCAGATATTGGACTGTATTCATAGCAATAAGGAAATGTCTTCTTAGGTGAAAGACAAGGAATATAGAAATGTGAAACAATTCAAATCTCACAATGTAATCAGTCTTGAAAAGACACAAAATTAAAGTGTTAAAGGTCACCTGGTTAGGTGCTGCCTGATGCAGCAACATGAACAACCACAGTGAAATATATTACTGATGCCATTCAAACATAGAGTAAGAGATATGATGCCCTTTAGATCTGTTTATTCACCTTTACTTTAAGGGCGTAGGAACTGGTTCTGTAAATTGGATTCTTTGGAGTCTGTCAATAAGAGTTAAGCTGCCACAGGCTAGTCAATATGCCTTGTGCCACGGAGTTGGAGACACAAAAAAACCAAAGGTTGAAAGGTTATGTGCATTGTGAAGATTTGCTATAAATGAAAATAGTCCAGAAATGAACCATAAATAAAACATGGTGGCATCTAAAAGCTAATCCAGACCTTGTGATTGTGTGCAGTCTGCAAAACAAAGAGATTGCTGTGGTGAAAACAGGCCATACAGAAGGTGTGAGATGGAGCACAGTCACCAAATGGAAAGAAAATAAGAAATCACTGATGAAACTCTTAATTCCTCAGTGTGATGAGAAAGAATAATGTCTGTAAAGCCAGCAAGGAGGAGAGTCCAGGGAGGGAGGGGGATATCAGGATGGGGAAACTAAACTACCTGAATTCTTATCTTTTGGAGGGTCTCACTTGTGACTGCTTAAAATGTTTGGGTTTTTTTTCCCCACAGTTTTAACAAGTCTGTGGAAGGTAATAATACTTCAGAGAATGATTTAGAAACTTCTTCATGGAAGAGTAAAATCCTCTTGTGATGTTTTATTTCTTTTTGATAGTCACATGCATACTGCACTCACCCAAAGCATGTTTTACAGACATCTTGAAAATAGAAAAGAACGTGAGACCAGATTATTATCAGCAAAATTTCATATGTTTCACAAGGGAAAAACGGAACAGGGATTTAGTGGACTGCTGATTAAAACTTCTGCTTGCTGGAGGCCCCTTTCTCACTTAAACTTGAATCTTTTGGTCAGTTATGAATGGAAGAGGCTCTTTTATTATTTTTTTTTTATTTTTATTTTTTAAATAAGAAAGGGGGAGAGTCCTATTAGAAGCCGGGGAGGAAAACAAAAGCAAAACAAAATTAGACAGTTAAGACAATTTGGGCTTTCTGTCTTTGCTCCTTCTTTGTACTTCCTAGGTTATGTAATTTCTGTTGTATGTTTATAGACTGGAAAAAGAGAAGAGAAAATGAGCAGTTAAACTTTATAAGGTAGCAGCTTAATGTTTTCAACTTCAGATCTTTAAATAATGGATTTAAATGAAAGTACTGAAATTGGTTCTTGAAAACAAAAGTTGACAAAAGCTAAAGCCTTCTGTTACTAAAGGAGCATTTATTGCCTCTACATGTTGGTGAGAGAGGGAAGCAGGTTAAAGTACTGAAAAAAGTACTGAAGGACTTGTTGGTTCTGTAAGGAACATGTTGGAATGTAAGGAATCAGGTAACATCTCATTAAAATTTGGACCAATTTGGCTATTTTTAAACAAAGTTTTGGATGTATCCTTTTAAAACCTCTTTCTGCCCTACATTTGAGCCCTTAACAAAATGTGAGAACTGAAACCATGTAACCACAGTTTAATACAGATGAGAGATGAATTTGGTGCAGATGAGATACCAACGCAAAGAAATCTTGGCACTGCACTGAGCCAGCAGCTCTGTCTCATTTGTACAGGAATGAGGGAAGAAAGGGAAGCTTATAAGAATGAGAAGTGTAAATTATGCTTGTTAGTGGTGGCACATTCCAGGAATTTTAGGTTTTTCAACCATCTTAATATTTGAGCACCAAGTTCAAATTTTGTTTCAGATTGTGACACATGCCTGTAATGTCACTAATTTACAGTGGAAATAAAAGACAGGATACAGCTCATATTTTCTTCTGGTGCATGTAGGAATGGAGAGTGACTTATTAGTGAAATAGAGCAGCTCTCAAGGGAAAATTGTACTCATTCCAAGCAATCTTTCTTTATTTTCTATTTCATATAATAGTGGAGAAATAATAATTGTGTTAACACATTTATAGTTTGAAT
The DNA here is from genome assembly GCA_024500445.1 of Entomyzon cyanotis. NCBI lineage: Eukaryota > Metazoa > Chordata > Aves > Passeriformes > Meliphagidae > Entomyzon > Entomyzon cyanotis. The sequence continues at coordinate 43,487,856 of JAKEPQ010001018.1, read as the reverse complement.
ATTATCAAATATATTACCATAGTCCTCTCTATCTTATGTACTTTATGAGAGTTTTGGATAAGTAAAATTAGTGAGACTTAGCTCATTGTACTTTTCAGCACATATAGTCCTATTTTAAATGCTTTTATCTTACTGCAAACCCTATTTTTTTATGAATCTTATTACATTGTGATAAACTAACTTAAGCACTGCCATAATTCTGAACAGAGACAGAATTGGGCTGTGTCATATTAAAAAAAACCAGAAAACCCCCCTATATATATATATATATATATATACACACACATATACATACATATATATACATACATACATATATCTATATATATATATATCTATGTATCTCACAATTGACAATTGAGACCTGGAACATGAATTCTGCAAGACACTGGTCAGATCTGCACAGGTATTTGTATCTCATTTTTTAAACACATGCCCACATTGCCAAATTCCTTCTCCCCTGCAAACTCTGGTCTGGTCACCTCCTCTTTAAGCATTTCTGAAGAAGATTCAGCTGCCCTACTGTGTCTTCAGCTATGCTTGAGCAGCTCCAGTGGCTTTTCCTTGCACAGATATAAGTGATGCTACCATCTCTGCAAATGCTTCAACGCAGAAATGCACATTAACCAGACAATAAATATGGGTAAGCAGTCTGAGATTGTGGGCTTCTGTCCAGTTTTGGAAATCTTAATTCCCTTAGTAGTGTAATAGGCTACTGCATAGTGTATTATGCAACTAGTGTTGGAGGAAGGCTAGGCAATTCTAGGGAGGGAAATTAAAAAAAGGAGGTACAGAAAGAAGAAGAAAAACACAGCATCTGCGATGGAGAGTGCTTGAAAATGTCCTGTAAAGCTACTGTTGGAAAAAGAAATTAATTCCATAGTTAGAAACTTGGCTGAATTGCCCATCCTCTCAGCAGGATCTGAGAGCCATGTCTAGGTTTTTGCCTTTTGAAAACTGAACAAGTAGCTCTTGATCATCTGTGACAACACTTGAGTCCTCATTTCTGCTGTGTTTTGTTAAGATATGCTGAAGCAAATGGTCGTGTAAAGAAAAAGAAGTTATAGGAATTTTTTTCTTTTGCAGGTTGCTCTAAAAGCTGTGCTTGTTCTATTGACTGTATAGAAAAAGAATTATTTTTTTTTCTTTTCTGAGGGAATGTTATTCTTGAAACTTACTCAGCTGAAGGACAAATGAAACCAGTAGATTCCTACAAAGAACATGTTATCTTGCCTCCAGTCCTCCTTACAGTGACTTTAAAACTGCAGTATATGCTTCCAAGAAACTTTAAGCATGGTTTCTAACTCAGGATTGCAATTTACTGCCCTTAAGTGACACATTTTAGCTTCCTGTAGTGTGCATATTACAATAGTATTCACACAGAGATACGATTTCATACATTTGAGTTTTTCTAACTCAGACAAGAGACTCATCTGGACTATTACCCTGGGGAAAAAATTGTAGTTCAGCTCCTGTATAGCTCTTGATCTCCCTGAGTCTCTTAGTGTTCAGAGTGGTATGTGCAGGGTTATGCAGAGCAGCTAGAGCTGTATGACTGTCACTGGCATGGGCAACTCCAAGGTCTTTCTTTCATCTTCTCTTGCAGTATTAAAGCTGATCTTTTCAATAAATCGACTTTTGGTTTTTGCTAACTTCATAATCTTGCAGTGATTCCATGCTTGCTGCACAGTAAACCATCATGTACAGGAGCATGGAAATACATTTGCCATACACCTTTTAAAATTTTATTTTTGTAAGCGTGTCTTAGGTTATGTGCATTAGCTTATTGCTTTTTGTTCTCTCTAAATAAAGTTACAAAGAATTTATAAGCAACCACTCTTTATGACACCTTTCTAAACTAGATGTTCTCTGTGGAGAACCCATTTGGGGATTTATTCTGGTTTCATAAAAGACATTTTCCTTTCCTAACAGCAGAATTCTCTGTCTGGAACAAATTAACTGCCACTCAAGGACTAATCTCTTCCTCCATGGCAGAAATTTCTTCCTCTGTGGCACTGCTCTTCAGACTGACTGCTGCAGTCACTGTCACAGACACTCCCCAGAGGTTTCAGACCAGAATCACATCTGCTGCTTTGAGTCACAGCTTCATCCTATCTGGTGGGGTTTCAGTGTTCATTAGACTAATTAATGATTAAGTACAGCAATATGACATGACTTGGCTGTTTTGTTGTGTCAGTCAGCTTTCTCAAAAATCCAAAATACCAGCCATTTTCTGAATGTTTGGTTTTGTGAAAGATTTTAAACAAGCAGCTTTCTCATATTGGCACTAAAGTGAGAAAAAGTACAGTGCTGCCTGGTATAATCTTGCTTGAGCTGCACAGAGGAATCTAAACCCAGCACAACCTGTATTTGTAGGAGGGAATGGACAGGCAGAAACGTCTCGGTAAGGGAGATACTCACCTGTGTGAAGTTAGAGGTATTATGAGAAGAGAGAAGCAAATGGGGGAGCATGGGAGCAAAATGTAATGCTAAAATTTAGTTGCTTTCCTCAATAAAGCAGAACAACGTGTAGCACTGCATCTGCTGCTGTTTCATTGTGGTTTTCCCTTGGATAGGGATTTTCATTGTGTTTCCTGTGGTTTTCCCTCAGAGCAGATTACCCACCTCTGCTTAGGTACCTATACTGTTTTTCCAGGTTTTTGAAAAATGGTGCTTTGGAATTCTTTTCAGGGTAAAAATACCTAATTATACTGTGTGCATAAGCAATTATTATTTATATGTATTATTAGTCTGATAACTGATGTGGATGAGGGGATTGAGTGTACCCTCAGTAAATTCACAGACAATATCAAGCTGGGTGGGGGTGCTGTCTGCTGGAGGGTAGGAGGACTCTGAAGAGAGTCAGGCTGGGCACCAGGAGGATTACACAGTAATCTTAGTGACCACTGTGTGTCTGAGTCAAATGGAACCTATTGATGATGGCACTGTCTTCATTGAAGAAATCAGGGAGATCACAGTGATGACCAATATCGAGGGCATAGATTTTCTAGCTTTTGGAGAAGATGAAACAGTATGTGACAGGGTGGTGAGAAGGCACAGAGCAAATATTTATCTATCCATCAGGTTTTGACCCTGAAGTTTTCTAAACCCATGTTTTGTGTCCATCATGCTTGAAGTGTGACTTGGCTGGGAGAATGTGACCATTCTTTCAGGAGATGCTATCTTACCTGTGGGATCAGATTTCCCAGCTGTGTTAAGAAGGGCTTCCTCTGCTTTCTAATCCTCTGCCAAGGTTTTAGCCACCGAAGGGCAATGTGTCAAATAGTAGTAGCCATAAAGGCTACTTGCCCAGTGAAGTAGCCTAATTTTTTTGTGAATTATGCAGTAATTCATTTGATGTTATTGTAACACAGCTATTGAGGAAGATTCCTTCCATGACCTATCTGCAGATATCTGTGAAGAGCAATGAAGAGAGTCCACAAGGCACAATTATTTACTGTGTGCATACTGCTGTTTAATACATTTTAAATATGAAATTTTTGAACTTTGCAACCCACATAGACAAGTCTGCCAGATAGGTATTTTTAAAGATTTTTTTCAATGTGTTTTTCATATATGTTGTCTCTGGTTTTTTTCCCATGCCTCCCCATGTGAGAGCATGACTCGCAAAAGTTAACATTCTGTCAGTATTCCTTCTTCAGAAACTACCTTTGTATCGTACACTTTTGCCTCTTCTCAGAACTGTGTAAATTCTGTTTTTCTCTAGTCTCTTGTTATGTGGCACTCTTTATGCCTATAATAAATGCTGACAACTCCCAGCTCAACAGTTATTTCCATCAAATGCAGACTGTTACATCACTCAGATTTCTGAGTGCCAGCCTGAGATAAGGACTTGAATGAAAAGGCAGCTGGCATAAGGTTTGTGTCTGGAGAAAATGTTACTGTGTCTGGTAAGGTGGCAGCAGCATCTAAAGCAGGAGCAGCATGTCAGCCTTAACCTTCAAGGGGTGCCCAAATCTCCAGCATTCAAGGACAAAGCACATATCCTTTTGGCTTCTCTCAGTATTCCTAATAAAAATTGTGAGAAGGTTAGAGGTGGTGCTTGCTTCTTTCCAACATGATGATGCCACAATGATCTAAACTTTTAGCACTCTGAACTAGGCTGCTCCAGTGTGTTTTGATTAAGAACAATATGTTGAGTTTTGGCTTATTCAACATGCAGGTCTCTGCCAGCTAGAAGTGTCCCTGTGGGACACAGCTGGGCTAGGTGTAAACAGCTTAACAACTTTGGGGTTTTTTGTACTTCTCTTGTTCTCCGTAAAGGACAGAGTTGACAGGTAGATATGCTGTGCAGTTGTATAATTGAGTACTCAGGAAAGTTGATGTTTCCTTTCTCTGTAGTAGCAATCTTTTATTTCTCCAGTCCAGGCCTCTCACCTGTGTTATCTACTGTAAGCTATCAACCTTTAATTTCCTTTTTCCCTGCAATGCAAGTTTTCTTCCTGCACCTGGTTCTAAAAATAAAGGCAACGTTCTCAAAGCAAAATCTCTGTGAGCTGTAGAGGTTCATGGTGTCAATGTGCTGACATGGTTTCAAGTCAGGGATTAGTGATGCTTCCTCATTATCTCATATCTCTCCATCTGTCAGCATCCATTTATTTTTTTTGCCTTGTGTTTACATTACAAGCTTTTTGGGAGAGGTTATTTAATTGTTCTGTGTCTGAATAGCACTTAGCACACTGAGTCCTTCCCGGTGCTGCAGACAGATATTTCAGTAATGTGGTCAACCTTTAGGAGTGAAGCTTTGTGATGTTTTGCCTTCAACAGTGTAATTTTGCAGACAGTTCTCTTCTAAGTAATTGCTTTTATCCCAGTGTAGAATCTAATGATCTGATTTCTCCCCTCCTCTTTCCCCCAGTGCCCACCAATGGAAAGCTTGCTCTGTCCTTATCCAGGCTTTACTTCCAGAAGGAAGGTCGTAGTTTTGCACTGCCAAATGTCACAGACAGCAGCTTCTGCACTGGCTGTAAGAGTCTCATTTCTCTAACAAAGGTAGTCTTTCAATTTAAAGTGAAAACAGAAAAGCCCACATAGATAATCCTTTCTATTTATTGCAGTGAGAGAAAGGAGCTTTGCTGATGATACATGACAGCATTTTCAATAAACGAAGTGAGATTTTAAATTCTTTGTGAGAAATGGCTAGATGTCACCCTTTTTCTGCCAATGCAAGTGAAGTCTGTCATTTGCAATGTCAGTGTTGGTGTTTGAGGGTACAATACCTACGAGAACTTTACTTTCTAACCTTAGAATATTTGTATTTTATATTGCAGCATGCTGTATTTTACAGTGAAATATTTATCTTCCGCAAAGAGTGCCAGGCTCTCTCTGGTCAGGAGCCGTGGGCCTGCTGAAGCTCCAGTGGTCACGGAGTTTTGCATGCTCTAGAGAGGTGTGGAGAGTCCAAAGCTGAGGCTTGAGGTCAGACTGAGAGGAAAAGGTAAAATCTTAAGCAAAAGAATGCACATTTAGTATGTGTGTTGTAGAACTAGATAATAAAATAGCAGCTTCAAGAGATTAGTGTTGCAGAAGTTTTGTTTCAAGAAGTGTGTTAACTTCTCTGCACATTAAAATATGGAAATAAAATATATTACTGCAGGTATGTGATGTTATTAGAAACAAGTTAGGAGGAACAGTGAATCTGCATGTGTGGAGTCTTGCTACTGCATAGGCACATATTGTTCGTCTCTTAGAAACAGCTTACTTGGGTTGATTCTGGATGTTTTTCTTGATGCAGTAAGTAGATCCTTGGAAGGAATTAAGCCCAAATAAAAAGCCAAGAAGAGTGAAGACAAAGGCCGCCAGTCAGGAGGGAAAGCCAGGCAGAAACACAAGCAAGAAGTCAGATGAATAGTGGGGTGTTAGTGCACTCATGTGTCTGTTAACTCATATTGGCCTGGGAAATATTTAGAACAAATAAGATTGTGTTTTATTAAATGTTTCTTTGTATTAGATGGTAATACACCATTGAATTTTTGTCGGATTATTTTGTGGCCTACATTTTTTAACTCTTTTGCGTTTTTATTGTGAATCTGTCACTCTTTGGCTGACCTTGTGCATGACTAATTCATTGCCATCCATCTGATTGTACATTTTAAAATCTTATGAAACCTTCCAAATCACAAAAGATGGGTTTTGACAAAACAACAGCATTCAGATTTAATGGCTGGGAATACAGAGATTCCAAAAAGACCCAGATTTCCTGTGCGCAGAATACTTTACTCAGAGTGGGAATGGGCTGAACAAAGGCAGTGTCATCCTACTAATCATTCACAATCACCTGCTGACAAATTTAGCTCTGTCTGACCTTAAAAAAAGAGAGGAAAAAGTAGATGAGAAGCTAAATTACTTGACCCTAGTAAAAAAAATAGGTCTGATAGCTCTTAAAGAAATAAAGAAAATAATAAATACATACATACATATATAAAATTATATATATATATATATATATAAAAAAAAATAAAACAAGTAATTTGTTCCAAACATTACGCCATATCTGAGGAAATAAATAGGGCCAGAACAATTGGTGCAAAACATGGAAACATTCTGCCAGCCTTTATGTGAATTACCTTCAGTCAGGATTTTTTCCCTCAAAAAGGGGAAAAGCCTATTATGGACAGCTTTGCTTGAGGAGATTTTTTACTCTTCCCTTGCCTCATAAGTCAAGTGTGTCTGCTCAGTGAACTGCTGCTGCTTCTTCATTTTTTTGTAGATTTCCGTCTCCCGTTTGCCTTTTGGTTCTTCTCTTGTAAATGAAATATTGCTCAGGACTGCTAATTGTAATTTCCTCAGGCAAGAAGACCTTTCCTTTGTGCCAATGAAACTCATAGAAATTTCATTTATGTGATGGATTTTCTCCTCTTGCTTCACTGTTCCTGCCCTGCCCCTCTGGGATTAATTTATCTTGGCCACTTCGAGAAGAAAAAGACTTTTATTCCAATGTTATTTCTGGAGTCCTCCTTAGGAGACCAATAAAGCCAGTGCAGTGAGCATACACAGTCACAGTGCTCAACTGCCTGATGCAGAATACTTTGTGAAACAGTAAATCATCTGTCTTGCATGCCATGAAGGCAGTTGTCTTCTGTCACTGGGCTTTCAGGTCTAGGTACTGTTTTTAGCTAAGGTTGCTATTTCTAAAAGGACCTCTGGGAAGGACTGACTGTCTGAAAGCTGATGCCTGTTGCCCTGTAATTGCTACTTCATTAAAATATTTCAGTTCCAATTCTTGTATGCCCCTAAATTCTCTAGATACCTGACATGGAAATTCTCAACTGTAAAATAAATTTTTGTTCAATGTGACATTTTAGAGCAAAATCCCAGTTGTGGGATTTGAGTTAAAGCTGTCAAGAAGACTGTCTTTCTCCAGAGACCTTAACAAGGCATCTGTATTCTCACTTGAGTTTCTATACAGTTCTATTCTTCTATCTCAATAAAAATTTCATTCTGATTTCCAAGTAACCTGTCTAATCTGAAGTGTAAAGTATTTAGCAGATAAGTATTACAGTAGAACCTACTGGATGATCTGTGACTATAAACCAAAAGAAGTTAAAAATGCATTCCACAGGCAGTGAACACATCGTCACCATCATCATCAAAGAAAGAAACAAAGTCCAGAAGAAAAAATCGAAGTTACTTGATGTATTTTTGGTAATACATTTTTGCTGGTTTTGGGTTTTCTTTTTGGATTATACTCAAAACCAGATAGAATAATTATTCTTTGGAATGCACTAGGGCTGAATTACCTTTGCCTCAGGCAACATTATTAACATAAACCCCAGAAGATTGTTCTAAACAAACCTTGCGTAGGTTGCCATTTGTGTTTACCTGCTGAGAGTGGATGAGTGTTGAAAAATGTGTATAAAGACAATTACTCTGCAAAACACAATTAATTTCATGAATAAGGTGATGGCACAGTCAGTGTAGTGATAGGCCTTTTTTCCTCTTTTCTGATTCCATGAATTTGAATGTTTGACTTCTCTGGCTTTCTTTATACATTGTTATATTTTACATGCTTGCTATTGTTAAAAAAAAAAAAAAAAAAAAGAAAATACAATAGCTACTGTTTTATAGAAATCTTGAAAGTATACTTTTTCTTTCCCTTCCCCAGTCCAGGAATATCTGAATCATAGGAAGTTTCAGAAAGAGAGAACATTATATCCATTAACAACAAGTATTACTATTGGCATATGAATACAGGAAAGTAATATTGTTTCATTAAATGTTTGTGGTAGCCAGCCTCAAGGCTAATAAAATGTATTTGTGTTACTATTGCATTTTAAAGGCTTATTTGTGAAGCAGGATAGTGCTGCACTAAGTAATGTAGAAATGTAGAGCAGAACAGCTCTTGATTCAAGAGATTACAGTTAGAAATTCTTGAATACAGGAGTGCAAGAAAAAAAGAAAAATCAATTTAAGTGTGAAGAATAATTAGATAAAGTAAAATGGGATAAATAGGATACAGTGCATTGATTTCATAAAGTAAAATCAAGCTGTGGAGCAACCAGGTATCTATTCTTTGAACAACTAAGTAGTTTTGAGAGAACAAGAAAATGTTGAAAATTTCTTTTGTCTGGAAAGTCTTGGTTTTTTCGTGTAAAAAAATTTTAGTTCAGCTTTAGTTCAAGAATAAGCTGCGTTGCTCAAGAACCGTAAGATGAGTAAAGGTATAAGCAAAGATGTTGTGACAGAAGGCTGTGAGAAAAATCTACTGTACTGGAAAGACTAATTAATCTGGTCTTGTTTAGTATTATTGTTACAGACCTTAGGGCAAAAGTCTTCCTTTTGCTAATAATGAAATAAAGTTTGGATTCATTGCCACTGGTGATAAATATGGGCTTGAAATCAGAAGACTCTTCCTAATTTCTGGAAGAGAGAGGTTATGGAATATAACATAAGGTGGAACTTAGCTTGTTTTATGAAGTGGATTTCTACAGTAGTGCAGGATTGATTTAGGAGTTTCACTCCCATCCTTTCTTTGCAGTGCATCTCAAGAAAGTTAGAAATGGTCTTCACATTTCTTAAATGTCTGTGTAAATGACTGAGCAGCATTAATCTACTGAGTTTCCTTGAAATTATAAGTTACGAGGAACTTGGAGAGATCATTTGGTCCACCTTGCTCTGATCCAAGCAGAGCTGCCTCCACAGTTAGGTTGGGTTACTCAGGGTTTTACCCAGCTGAGATTTTAAAGTCTCTAAGTATGGATTGAGTCTCCCTGGGTAGCCTGCTTTGGTGCCTAACCACACTCATGCTGAAGAAGTTTTTTCCCTTGTTTTCATAATTTTACTTCTTGCAGCCTGTGATTATTGTGGCTGAGAATCATTCTGTTAGTAGCCCTGCTTAGGTTGTGGAAAATACCTGTAGCCTTTTCCAGACTACACAAACCCACCTCCCTCAGCCTCTTCTCACATGCTTTATTTCTTTCACTGTGGTCCTGTTCATTTTCTCACCAAGGTTGGTACTATCAGAAATCAGATGTTTTAAAATTATGTTAGAGCTCAAAGAGGGTAACTTCCTACATAATATGCGGCAGACTACCTGCATATTAAAGTTTTTATTTTCAGCACTGTTAAATCTTGGTTTTGTTGTAAATGTATGTATTGAATATATACATTGATATATTGAAGTAGTATTGACATGGGAGATCCCAAGGCCTTCTTATCAGAGTGTGCTTAATTCCCACTGAGGCCCTTTGTTCTGTACCTGGCTGAGAATTGTAGAACCTGGGGTGATGTTGTTTGGTACATTAGATTGATTTCCAGTAAGGTAGTATATTGATGGATATAAAACAGATTGTGTAGTGTGGTTATGATTAGGTTAATTTTTCACTAAGTTGTAGCATTAATACACAACTAAAGACATGTAATTATTCTTCCTTATCCTTGGTCTCCATTTCTTAAATTAAAAAAGAATACCTTAGTTTTTCTTCACTTTGCTTTTGTGATTAGTATTTGCCAAGTGCAGGGCTTAGTGCTGATGCTATTACTGCAGCTTTTTGAAGCATTTTTCAAGTAGTTGTCACTTGAGCACATAAATGCTGAAGTTGTGTTGAGAATTGTTGCATGTTATCTTCAAAGCAGAGCCAGTCCATCCAGTCATTCTTTCCAGAAGAGGCTCCTCATATGGAGAGGGAGATGGCCTTGACAGCACTCTTAATCAGAGTCTGAAAAGTAGCAAAAGACAATTTTAGCTTCTTAACACTTTAAGAGAAAGATCTGGATTTCATGTTCATTGCCCTGAAGAATAACCTGACTCTTCATCTCCCCCTTTTGGACATTTCCGGCATCCAGATTATTTCTAAACGAACACAGACCTCCACGGGGTACTTGTGAGCCTAAGGAGAACTGATCAACACCTACCTTTGTCTCCCTTTTCTGTTTGTTTTCAAGTATTGTCCACATGTGAATCTTCTCATGAGAAGCACGAAAAAGGTATTTAAAACTTTGCAGAGAACAAACCAATGTGAAGAAATTAAATTACATCTCCAAGGTTACAAATTCATAGAACTGAGATTAAAATTTAGATTTTTGATCTTGGCATTGAGCTCTCATTATGAACTCTGAAGGACAGTGAACATAAATTTTATGTAGTCAAGCTGTCCTTGTGCATACAATAATTGGTTTGAATTGTGTAAGCTGCCAGGGATTTAAAACTTGGCAGCTTAATTAGTTGCAACAAGGAAATGATAAACATGAAAGCGATCTTTACCCGGAGGTAACAAAGGAAGACTGTGGATGTGGAAGGTATTTGCTTGAAGCAGTTGAACACAAAGACTGTTCTGTATCTGTCCTTTATTTGGTGTTTCCAGGTAGCAGTGATTTCTTTCAGAGAGAAGGTAAAATATATTTTCAAAAGGGACTCTTAAAAATATCTAGCATAGAATATTTTCAGCTGTTTATTGACTTCGTGTTGAAATTTTCATTCAACTTTATCTTAAATTTTGTTTTATATGTACTTTCTAGCAGCTTCACTGAATTTTAAATGCAAAGTATATGTAAATACTATACATAACATATAGCAATAAATGGTGGCAGCAAGTTCTCTCCTGTGGGGTTAAGTCATATATAACTTTTAAAGAACACTGTAAGAGGGTCTGTATAAATTAAGAACAGAATTTCCCTGTTGAATAGAAGTATACACTGTGTAACACACCCCAGGGATTATCAAACAAATCTGTTGTCCAGCATATGGTTCATAGATTAAAAGGTTACTATTCTGCACTGTAGAGAATCTAACTGTATTACATTAGCCTTTAGCTCTGTATTACATCAGTCTTCACAGTGCTTTATATAGCTGTACCAATTTTGATGTGGTGCTTAATTGCTACATTTTCTATTGAAGAGAAGAGCAGTGTGTTGGTCCCTTTCCATAGGCAGAGCATTCACAGAACATTGCTTTGCTTCCATTGTGCAGGCTATGTTGAAACACCCATTTCTCACAGTACATTAGAAAGGTATTGTGGCCCCTGCTAGAAGTGTTTTGTAGTTGCTTTAATGAAAACTGTCCTTACCATTTATGAATGGCAACTGGTGCAGAAGTCACCAACTTCGCAGCGCTGGTGAAACGTTTTTGCACTCACATAACAAATAAGGAAGTGCAAGCTAAAAGCTAAATCCTTGGAGGAGTGAGCAAATTCAGTTTCCTCAGGTAAAATTGTTGAAAGAAGCTCAGCTTCTGCATGTGATTCTCTAGATTTGGTACTAAAAGCTTGTTCTGGGTCTTTCCAGCTGATGGTGTTACTTTTTTCTATTAAAATTTTTGGACTGGGAATTGTAGTCCAGTTCTCACCTCTGCTGTAAGCAGAGCATTTTCATAAAAGCATAGTTAGGGCACAGAATGAAGCAGCATAGGTAGGGAGAGGTCTAATGGAATTCTCAGGTTAGAGCATGAAAACCTGAGACTGATGCTTTGTTTATTGGCAGAAAAGCAGAAATGCAGTTGGGATGCTTGCAGATTCATTGTTAGTGAGAGGAAAAGAACTAGGCTATTCTGACAATTTTTACTGTTGAAAATGAAGAGTAATTTCAAAAGCAGCATCTAGGTGCTGCATTCAGGTAGATTAATCATTCAAACATCAGAAAATAAATGCTTTGGGTTTTTTTATTGTCATTTACATGCTATGTTAACATAAATCCTATGGTTTTATCCATCCTGAACATGAAATAAAAAAAATCTGTCTACATTGGTAATTCCACCATAAGAAATTTTTTGGGTCTCCAGTGATTTTTTCCTTTCTCTGCTGGAACAGACAGGAAAAAGGACAACAAAAAAAGACTGTGTAACAGAAGCAGACTGCTGAATTAATATTCACACTGCACACATTTAAGTGTGCTGTGCAATTACTGTTGTTTTCTAAGCAAGGAGAATATACAAGCCTGTTGAGATCTAGACTATGTGCAGTGTATGTCTGAAATATATCACAAGAGTAATATTTGATAATATGAATATTAAAACCCGAAACTGGATTTAGAAATCTCAATTAAAGTGACAAAAAGTGAGTGGCATGGATTTGAAAGACATTGAACACCTGCCATTTCTTAGAATTTGGTGCCAGAAAAATCTAAAAATATCAATTCCTGAATGCAGATTTAGAATGGTCAGTTGGGGTTGTCAAATTAGGGTATTTTTTGTTAAAACCAGTACTCCTAAAAAGGATCTCATCTGCCACCACAAATATGGGCTCAGATTGTGTCTCTCCAGAATTACCCTTTTGGGTTTGTTTTGTAAACAGTCCTGAAATGACTTTTGGTAAAATGGGTACATCTGTGCATTTGAGTCCAGGGAAGACTTGAGCCAGTTATTTCCCAGAACCATTTTTTTTTTTTTAACATGGGACATAAGCTTAAAATTGTTACTATTAAGTGCATTGTGCCTAGCAGTGACTGCAGCTACAGCGTACTCATATGCACATATGCTGCTATTCCTCCCTGCTCATCATGGAATTTTCCCTGAATGAATGTGGGATTGATGCCAATAGGTTTTTAACGGGTTTTGTGTGTGTGTGTGTTTGTGGTGCTGTAACAGAGTAATTAAGAACGAGAAGAAAGTGTATATTTAATGCAACATTGTTAAAGAATGCCTCCACCCTTTATTCCAACATTGTGTGTCTGTGTTGGAGTCATCCCAGGGGCTTTAAGAGCTCCTCCCTAGCAGTCGAGGAATGCCAGAGGCTGCTATGGCTGCTTTGCTAGGTGTTTGGGCACTTCCACCCTGCCCCATGTGCCAGAGCCTTTCCCAGCTTCATTAACGCTGCAGAAGAGTTTTTCCTCACTGAGCCTTTAACTGTTGGCTTTCTCATCTCTGCTGCCCTTTGTCCAGCCCTGTGTCCCCAGCAATAAAGTCTGATATTGGTTGTATCTTTTTCCATTTCTTTTCTTTTCATTGCTGGATCCCTTGACAGTTGATCATCTCAGTGATTTAACTTGTGGTTAAATTAGTTTTTTGCATCCTCTTGCTTTTCCAGAAGTGCAGCCCACTCTCTGGCCTGTTAAGCTGTGCAAGAAAAACACTTTTAATGCAACATCTTCTAATTAAAATTGAAAAGCATAGAATCATAGAATGTTTGGGTTGGAAGGGACCATAAAGACCATCTAGTTCTACCCCTCTGCCATGGGTGGGACACTAGACCAGGTTGCTCAAAGCCCCACTGAACCTTGAACACTTTCAGGGATGGGGTGTCCACAGCTTCTCTGGGCAACTGTTCAAGTACCTCACTGTGCTCACAGGAAGGAATTTGATCCTAATATCTAATCTAAACCTACCTTTCAAAATCCCATTACTCTAAGCATGCTGGCTCCTGGCTCTTGTGAGACTATTGTGTCTATAGTCCCATTGTTAAGCCTTGGCTTAAACACAGGGGCTAGCTTGATTTATAATTTTTTTTTTAATGCTACGTAGATTTTGCAGGTCTGTTGATTTTAATGAGAACTGATATCATTTTTTTGGGATCCCAGAGAACTTGTGGCAGGCATTAGAATACCCTGGAATATTAAACCTAATTTAAATTTAACTGAAATTGTCAGAATAAATGAATAATTGAACAAGGTATCTTTTGTGGAACACCTGGGGGATTTTCTTTCCCTGCTTTTATACTTGTTAATTTGCAGACAGCACTTATCTGCATTGAGACTCTGGAGTGTCATTATTCTGCTGCAGGTAGTACTGGTGGATGAGGGCAAATAGTCATTCTTCTTCCTCCTCTTCCCAAAAGCCCCAGTGGTCTCCATTTATAAAATAGGGATGGCAGTGGTGATTTTCTTTCATAAAGGTTCTGATGAAGAGTTAGGCACTTATATATTGAGTAAAGGAACGGAAGACAAGGTGAAAAAGTTGACATTACTTTGCTTTTTGTTTCAGTGCAAAACATGCAGGTGTTATGGATGCCAACATATTTTTTCTGTGCTGGAAACTGATCTCTGTTTTGGGAAGAGGAGGAGGATGATAGACTTTGTTCCTTCCAGTGCTTTCATTTAATTTTCAGCTCTGCCTATTACTTTTCATTTTATCTCTCCAGTAAATTCAACCTACCTGTTCAGTGGATTCAACTACAGGGTTCTGTCTGAAAAATTTATAGAACACTTTTTTGCAGACTGATTTAGAATTTGGTATTATTTTTTTTGCCTGATTTTTTCTTTTCATGAGTAGATCCAACTCTTCTTTGTATTTCACCATTTTTCTATTATGGAGAAGAAAACAATTTCCCTCCCCCACTGTTTCAGGTGAGACCTGTGAAGGACCCACATAAGAAGGTGAAATAACTGATTGTGAAAAGCACACTGGCTTTTGGCAAAGAGGTATCTGGTGCAGAGCAAATCGGGAAAAAAAAAAAAAAAGAATAGGATTATTTTTTTTCCAATCTCACAGCAGATACTGCAACAATATTTTCAGATGACCCAATAGGTATGTGACAGTGCCTTGGTAACTTAGGGAAGTGAATTTCTTTGTGTATCTTGGTGATCTTAATCCTCTAAAAGTATTTTTAATCCCTGGCAAGCACTGGTACACTTACTTTACTTAATAGCTATAGAGTTTGGTCTGATTGGACACTAAAAAAGTCCTGTGTTTTCTTAATGACCATAATTATATGATAATTCTTAAATCCTTTTCACTTACCTTGCACATGGATAACACATGCTGAATCAGAGAACCTATTGGATGTATATAGTTACCTGTCAAACAGTGCTAAATTGTGAGTGTTTTTATTACCATAATATACTGATTGTAATAAGTGGCATTCACTATGTCATTTCAGTCTGTGCTGAAAGCATTTATAACACAATGCATCATCACTGCTAAACAGGGAATTTGAAGGTTTAATTACAGTAGGTAAGTGTTTAGTGGCAGCTCCCCAGATTGCCTCCCAGGTACTGATTTTAAAATACCCATTATGGACTAACAGATGATACAGCAACAGCCTTTTCCTTGAAGAGCTCCTCAGGACTTCAAAAGTAGAAGTGCAGTAGAGAATATTCAACTGTTGATCTTGAATTGGAGTCCTATAAAACATCAGCTATGAATTGGCAAGCTTCAGTAAGATTTCAGGATCTACTCCTTAGATATTTTGTCTTCTTAACCTGAAATTAAAGGTATTTGTGTCAAAAGAGACCTGCTTTATATTTGACGTCTGGTTGCTTTGAGAACCAATGAACAGAAAGAGTCCTATTGATGTCCAGTGCATAGAGGATAAAAGACTTGTGTGGACCTTGTCACACAGGCACATCTCATCTCTGCCTTGAGAGGTGCAGCTGATGTGCAGAAGCAGCAGCATCTCATAATTGATTCAAATTATATTTAAAATCTCTTGGAAGACAACAGTAGATATGACAAAGTGTTGCCTGCTGCCCTACTGAAGTGATTCATCATGTGAAATAAAACAAGACAAATTGTGTTTAACATGTTGAATGTTATTGAATGGTATCAGCCTCAAAGTTTGTGTGTGTGTGTATGTCTGTCGTTGTATGGGCTTTCAGAGAGTGGCTGAGTTTCTTTGGTAATCCCTTATATGTTTAGATAATAGTGCATGGAGTTATGTATTTAAGTTAACTTTTTTTGTTTGTGTATTTATCATGCTCACATTCTCTGTGATTTTTAAATGCAGAAGATGGAACCAGGCTTAGTAATATTTGTGAGACATAATAGCTGTTACTATTTTAGAGAACAGCAGAGTGTCCTGCTGAAGAGACTGGCCGGGAAACAGAGCAAAGCATTGCGACAAGCTAACACTGTTGGTTTGGGCACTGCCAGTCTGCAGAATGGCACAAGTTAGGTCATGAGGTACATTTTCAAAATAAAACTTGAAGGAAGGTGGTATATGTGCTAAAGGGTCATGCAATTTTAAACAAGAGTGTGCAAAATTTTAAGAAGTTTAGCCAGTTAACAGACAGTTAAAAAGTTTACAATCAAGTTGGATCAGAGGAGAGCAGAGATTGTGAAGGGGTGGCACAAGACCTGACAGAACTAGTTTGGCAGGACAAGCTTGCCCTGTCTGTCACTGTATGGGTTTTCAGATGGTGGCTGAGGTACTTTAATTCTCCCTTTTTCACCTTAGCAGGTGGTGGTTTAAGATTTTAATTTTCTAAGGAATCTAAAGGCTGTAAACTGATTAATGTGGTAGTCCTGGGACTGATGCTGAATCATAGTGATGAAACAGATTTTTATGGCTTTTGTGATTACCTTGTCTAATGTCAAGGGTAAGGTTTGTTGTTATCCTTGCTGTGACTTTCCATTTTCATTATCCATAGCTAATGGAGATTCAGCATCCACAAAGTTTTTTCCAGCAAAAACAATTCCCTTTGAAAAGTAGATCTATGTTCAGGTATTTCATAATATCAGTGCCACAGTTAATATTATTTTATGTTACAGGAGTTCCTAAAGGTGACAAATTTGTGCTTCACAGAATCACAGCCTGGTTAAGGTTGGATGGGACCTCTAAAGGTCATCTGAGCCAATGGAGCTTCTCAAGCAGGGGGGGGTTAAAAAGCAAGGTAAGAGATTAGGCAGACATGATTAGAGATGTAGACAGGGAAGCAGCAGAGTTTCAAAAATGCCCAGGTGTCCAGGCTGGCATCCATGGTTTCTCTGAATACAACATTTGAGAATGGAAAGGCAGAGTGCAACTCTTCTTTCTGATTATTGTGTGCAGAACACGAAGCTGGGAAGTTGAACCACATTATCCAGTGCCCTGGTTATATGAACCAGTGCTGTTACATTGCTGTGCAATCCTTATTTCAGACATGTCTAACCAAGAGATATTTTTACTTTGCTGCTTCTACATTACCTTGCCATGGGCCTGTTCCCCTTCCCCGGGCTTCATGTGGTGCTTAGCAGGGCCATAGTATCCCTCCCTTCAGAGACCCTCCACGCTTGGAGCATCTGCATCTTTGGCTCATTCTGGATATATCAACTTCTTCCTATTTGTTTTCAGCATCTAATTTCTCATATGATGCTCTTGCTTCCTCCTGCAATTTCTGTAGGTTCATCTGCACAGATTAGTTGCCACATTTTAGTGTATTGGGGAAGCCATGGTAATTCTACAGGACCTTAGTGATGAAACTGTCAACTTAGACTTTCATGATTAAATCCCTTTCTTGACATAGGTGTAGATGCATGGGATAGGCAGAAGCAAGCCTGCTCTGTCTACAAGCCCACTTTGCTCCAGAATGTGTTCTCAAGCTTTTATAGCCCATCTTCTAGTAAACTGAAGTTACTTGATATGCCTGCTCTCTTTTCAGCAGTGGTAATAAAAATAGGAGTTTCCTGGCTTGTGCTTCATGTTTTCTTCAGTGCCTCTGAATTTTCAGAAATGCCAGACATGGTATGATTGATGAGTTCAAGCTGCAAACAAAAGACTAAAGAGAAAGGTGTGTACATCTGCAGATTAAAACCAGTTGATGACAATAGTACTATTATGTTGTTTCACATCTCTGTAAAGAGAGCCTTAGATTTATTGATTCATTTTACAAGAATTACAAATTCTGTCCAAAAAGGCTGAAATCCTTAGACAGAAACTTCGTAGGAGTGGACTTAGTATGACAGGTGGAGTGGAGCAGCATCTTGTGAAAGATGGGGACACTCGGAGCAGTGATGGCACTTTATTGACAAGCATTTATTTTCCCTGAGCTACAATACCTGGCATGGTGGGCTACTTCTCTGCTGCTGAAGATGCTAACCTGAGAACCCTGGTGCATCCAGATCTGTCTGTAAGACCTGCCTGATGGGAGGAAATGATCCTTTTTAAACATCGGGCATTGTTGCTTTAAAAAAAAACCCTGACTCTTTAAAAGAAAAGAGTGGGGGGAAGGTGTGTTCATGTGGTTCATATCCTTCCATACTGTGCATTTTCAGTATATAGGCAAAGGATTAGTCTGAGGAGTCTTGAATTGGAAATGTTCCTGGGTTTGTTTTTCTTCAATGTATAGCAGCTCTTGATAGAACAACTTCATAATTTTGACATCCTCAGAAATGAACAATATTAAAAATCTTTCTGTATATATCCAACTCAGTTATTTTGTGTGGCTTTGTAATTGCATGCATTCATTTATTTTCTGAGATACAGTACTTGCTTAAAAATTCCAAGGATACACGTGTTTTAAATTTTCTTTACATTTTAGAAAATAAGCTAGTGTTGCACAACTTTGTCACTGAAACTGTATTGCCTGCAGGACTTGCAGTGTTCACTGTGATTGTATATTATCACAACTTAACCTTTCTCTATGATGTAGATTTTTTCCCTTGTCAGGAAGAACTTGGAAAGACTGATGTTTTGTTATATTAATATACAGACAGGGCTGCACAGACTGGTATATATATGTTTAGTAGTTGTCATAATCTATGCAAGTGCCCTTTTAAATTTTTGAAATTAAGTTTCTATGCTGTAATAACTATGAACATCATTGCCCAGTACCCAGGCTTTGATAGCTTGGAATCTGAGTTTGCAGAATCTAAATTTCCCTGGTTTGTTTTCCATAGAAATGAAATATGTTGTTTATTTATGGATAAACAGTCAGCTTCTAATTGAAAGTATAAAAGCTGTGAGGGCAGTAAGCAACCAGAAGGAATGATGGGGGCAAAAGGTTCCTGTTTGTATGGATTAGGCACTATTCATCTACATGCTTTTATGTGATTCTTTATTCTTTGATCTTTTTGACTGTATAGACAGTACATTATACATTGCTGCTGACAACTGGCAATTTCTGACTTCCTGGTAGAATTGGATTTTGAGAAGATTTAGATGTGTGGAGTTAAATGCGGCTTCCTGAAGCCTTGTCTGGTGGAAGTAAATAGGAGTTTCACAGTAGGTGTCAGCAGGCCAACACTTGACATTTATTGTTATTTTCCTACCCTTAAGAAGAAAAAGAATGGTGTATTGGGAGATCAGGGACTGGATCATTTTGGTGGCTAAAACCGTGCAGTACTATGTAAGCTTTCACAGGCAGTTAGCAATTTAATTAAGAGTGCTTTAAGAAGCGAGGACATGTTTATGTTGGCGTTTTGATGTCTATCCTCCGTGACTCTTCCTCTCCCTAAGAATCCCACTGTAATGGATGAGTGACAAGAATTCCTCTCAGCAGTCGTATGGCCGAAGCACTTTATTGCAAAAATCCAGGGTTCTCAAATAGTCAGTGTGTTATAAGCTTACATTCTTGTGAGGTACAACAAATGTGTTTAACCAACCACCGTAAACCATGATAGGAGCACATGTTAGGTATAACCAACCACCAACACCACAGTGTGAGCACTCATTGGTTCTAACAATTGTTTTCCAATTATGTAACTTGCTTTTCACCACTAGTTTAGCTGAGTCATTCCCAGAACGCTTTTCTGGTTAGCCGAAGTAAGAGGAGTGAGCAAGAGTTTTACAAGGGTAATAAGGCCCTCATTTTGTAATGTTTTTCTTATCCCCAACATCCCACCCTTGCTGGAATCTGGGAGTGTGCAGCTCTTTCACAGGAGATGAGCCTGGATGAATCGCTGTAGTCACTAATCGGTGGGCAGAGACAGAGCCTAGCTCAAACCCCTGTGTAGATACTGCATTCTCAGTCCCAGCATGTTCACTCTGGAGGTTCTGTCCTGCTGCGCGAGTTGGTTGTGTGGACATTGCCTCAAATGGCTTTGCTGGGGAAGAGGAGCTGAGGAAGGGAGCTTGGAGAATCTAAATGCCTTGTGGATGAGGGGATAACATCCAGCTGTAGTCACTGTCAGTTGTGGATGGCAATGTCTTAAATGGCATCTCAGCATATTGCCCATCATGGGTTATTGATTTGAAGTAAAAAGTGGAATGTGTTTGGAATAGAGGAATGGGAATCACTAACATTTCTGAGGCTAGCACATCCAGGCCTTAAG